>OY763903.1:8320000-9570000 GCA_963667235.1 Nomada lathburiana
TAAATATACTCTCGTTGGGGGATTATTCAATATGTATCCTATCTTCTATATCTTGGAACGTAGCTACTACGACTCTGAGAGTCGTTGCCCACTCGTTATTCGGAGATTCGCTTAAGTTCTGTAATTTCTGCACAAGTGAAGGAGAGACTGTCAGACAAATTATACACCTTGCAATCTACAATTCCACATTTTTTAGCGAAAGGATAATTAAATTTTCTTGTACATTCTTCTACCACAATAATTTCCCGGAAATTATAGTGGCACCTGCTTTTGCCATTGCCCTCCGGAGAATAAAGTAGAAGAGAAATTAAGCTTCTATTTCTATTTTCTATTAATCTAAAGTCCCGAAGAGTCTGAGAACATTTTTGAAACAATAAAATTTCCACCGGTGAGCTAATTGTTCCTTCTCATCCGCCTGTCCGACGATCTCTCCTTGCAAAATCATTCCTCCTTCATTCCACGACACGAATAGCTCACGATCAACCGGACTCTCGATCTCGCGGTTTCCAAATAACCGAACTAGATTGGACTTTTAGAAACGGTATCACGAATTCGTTACCCACTGAATGATTCATCCATTGTTCGTCCACCACGCGAGGCAGATTCTACCGCTGGGTGGGTTTCTACCGCTGTGCGTTCGTGGGACGTGAACGAGTAAATCGTTTGCGAAAAGTGGCTCTTCGGTTACATGGTCGTCAAGTTTCAATTTACATGCGTTCGGTCGACGACGGGTTGCACAACGAAGACCAGCTAGGGTTCAACGCAAAGAACGAAAGGGGATGGGGTAGAGGCGGATAAACGGAATTAAAGATTGAAACGAGTGTACAGACATAGAATAGAGACGAGAAAAGAAAAACGATCAAGCGTCCTTGATGCCAATCTAATGGCTTACTTGGGCAGAATGTCACAGCCCTGCCGCATCAAGGATCCAATGGTGAACCACATGCAGTTGAGCAGCTTGAAGCGATTCTCCAGGTGGTCCGGGTTTTTGTTGCACGGATGAGGATTGTACCACTCGTACGGGGTGAATCTAAACTGTACAACTCTAGACAACGTCTGATCCCTTTCAGATGAACGCGTCTGTCTTCGAACGGGGCCGTTCGCCATTTACGTATGAAGATTAACCGTGTCAATCGTAGGAAAAAGGGGTTGAGGGGAATGCAAGAAGTCGACGTACGCATGTGCGTTTCTTGCTTCGGTTGTTTCGATTTTATTATCGCATTTTGATCTTGCTTAAGCAATCGGGAATTCTGGGCTCGAATGGGTTGCGAGATTTGACGATGCGCCATTGCGTGATATTCGTGAATCATTGTTGCACGAAACATTTGCATACTGTAGAGATCGTTCAGAGTGAAAAGAATGAGCTTTTTGACTATGCAACTATGTGTGGTACTTACAGTTCTGTTCGGAAAGGAAATAAATATAATAGATTAGTAGTAGAGTGTGGCGTTCGTTTAATTTAACCCGTTTTCAGAGTCGGATTTTACTATTTTTTTCTTCTTCTTCTCGATATGCGATAAGTTACATGGAAAATTTGTCGAATTTTCGACGGAAAGGAATTGTGATAGGACGACGAGGTATATTAGGTGCAAGGACTCGTTCCCATTGGATCGTTCGGATACGAAATTTCGTCGGTGCTGGTACAATATTTTTATCGGGTATTGGCAAAATGGATTCACTTGCCTGGCGAGTATGAAGAGCAGCACAGAGACTCCCAGATAAGCTGTCGCCATATAAATCCAAACGTCGAGGCTGAGCGGGCTGAGGAACGAGAACAGATTCGGTGGCTGCTTTATAGGCTTACGATACAGTATGCTGATCCCTGAAAATTTCAGATTGCACGTGTAAATCCCACAGTTGGATATGAAAATTTGTCGTGGTCATATAGAAAAGGATTATTAAATGACTATAATAGACGTGCTCGAGGTAATTTCTGGCTTCGAATGAACTTAAAAAATTCAAATAGTCTCTACAAATTCGAACGATTTCGAATCAATTTGATTCCGCTAAAAGTATCGTATTTTAAAGAAAAGAATTTCTCCTTCATTCCTGTTTCATTCATCTACTTCGTAGCTGGGCATTAATTAACAGATGCTCGTATGCTGCTCGATTTGTACATTTTAATATGGCTCGAATCAATTTCATATTCTTCGACTGATCCACCCTGGAATATTTCCCCCGGGAATCCCTTTGATGATGAAGGTTCGAAGAATCGCGAGGCTAACAAATCAATAGCTTCTATGCACACGGTGCCCCGCGTAAAATAGACCACACAAATATCGCGTTTAATCTGACTCACAAGAAAATATTCGGTATGCAATTCCGATGACATCAAAGAACCAACATAAACATTGCAAGAAAAAAAATGGTACACCAATGTCCTTCCTTTTTTTTGCGCGATTTTGGCTAGCTGAGGTTCTAAGTAGTACAAGTCAATATTTTCTGGCATATGTTTTAAGTAGTATAATAAAATATACACAAGTCCCCCGTTTTAAATGAGGCACCCTGAATAAATCAATAGAAACGGTGAACGTGAATCTAGAAGTCGTGTATGAAATAGAACGCTCACCCAGGTTCATGAATGGCATAGTGAAGTCGACGGCCTGCTCCCGATCGTACGTGATGGTCAGGTCCGCGATGGCCAGATCCGCCTTCTGATCGAGCAGTTCTTTCATCATACCGTCCCACTCTTTCGTATTCTTGTTGTACGATCCATATCGGCCGTCCGGCACCACTCGGAACGTGTAATTGAAGCCGAGAATTCTTGATATTTCATAAATCAGGTCGACGCTGTAGCCCTCGAACTGTGCGTTACCAGTTAGCTGCTCGCTGGATACTTTTCTCATGCAGTACGGTGCACTCTGTGGGATAATGGGTTAATGTCATAAACGCGTTACTGTATTGACATGTGTACATTTGTGGGAAGTGGACGACAAAGTTTAAATGATGTATGTGTCTGTAATATGTATTTCCACTGAGAGGATTCTGTTGCGGTTACATAATTAGCGGGAAGCTGAAAGTTCATCTGTGTATTACATTCGGAAAAACGAAAAATTTCCCGAGCTGGAATTCGAAGATTAAAAGCCCCAGTTCTAACCAAATAGAATTTAATTCCGAACCTCCTGACGGCATTCATGTTTAATGTTCAAATAAATATTTGACATGATGTACAATTATAAATTGCACGCAACAATATAAGCATATATTTATTTAGTATTGGCTACGAAGTTAGGAGCTCCTTTGATGGTCTAGGAAGTAAGTACTGAAACTCTAAGTAGAGCTTAAGAGCTTAATATATAATTCAACTTGAATGCGCAAAGCTATTTTTCCGATTTTCTCGTTCGACAAATAGCTAACGGCGAATAATGGGAAATTAATAATGTCGCGCGAAATAAGACGATGAACTTGTGAAATTGAGAATATACAGACAGTGATACATGTGGGCATGTACAAGGGGCAAGGTGATTGAATTCGAACACATTGAGGAACACGTCGAATACGCCGATGTTTGCACGAAGGAATGAAGTCCCTTCACTCGAATTCGCTATTTGGCCGACTTTTTGGCGAATACGAAAATTCTAGAATCACGCGGCTCCTTTCGCCACCCAACGGCGCTTAATTAACGCCGCCGTGATTTGTGACGAGGGCTGATTGAATATGCATGCGCGTAGTCTTGATTGAAACGGCTTTTCCACCGCGTCGACAAGGTTTCTTTCCTCACTCGAGAGGAGATTAATATAGATGAATGAAAAGCACGAGCTTAGACGTTAGCTTTCAGCCTGAGAAAATCGCAATGTTTCGAACTATGCAGAGTTCCGAACTCCGTCCACAAAATAGTTACGGTTCCCTTGCAAAAATCGTTAACCAACTGGCGGCACAGATGACGAAATTTTGGGCGAAAGTTCGCGGTAATTGATGCGACGAAAACGCGTGTGTTACTCGGCGAAAACTGAATCGGACATTTCCCCGGTTGAAACGCAGGGAAAAATTGCTAATCTACTTCACGGACTGTTGAACGAAATCAATTAATAGAGGAAGGATACCGTTTCGTGCACGCAATTTCTACACTTATCGATGGTATTATGCAATAAAAAAGAAGCCGTGAATCTTTTAAACGTCCCGATTGCACTAACGCGTGATTCAACGGGTACGGTACCTGTGCACCTACCGGCGCGACCAGAAACTCGGCGAAAACTTTCGAGATCGTGGCGAACTAACGGGGCCAGTTATTCAGGCAAGCCGACGGTAAATCCGATTAATATCGCCGTAAATACAGAGAACCCCTAAACGTTTAAAGAGGCCGGGCGTTAGATCGTTTAAGCTTCCAGCGGTGTCGTTTCCTTGGTCCCGCGACGAGTACCCTTATCTCGTGGCTGTGCACCACGATACACGACATCCACGTCCGCCTGACACTTCTCCCAAGCGAACTTTCCAGGCAGTTAATACATTCGCGAGCAGTGCATTACTTGTCGTCGCAATTAGCGATGAGAATAAGTGGCACGGCCGGCTGGACTCGCTGTGAAAACTTCAATTAAATCGCGTGTTCCCCTTGCCGAGAGCCGGTTTTCTTTGGTTTCCCCCGTCTTCGCAAGAACGAGCGAGAAGAACGGAGAGAAGGGGGAAAAAGTTAACGAGGCGGCGAGGGCGGCGAGGGAAAAAGAAAGGGGATGCCTCTCGCTTCCGCGTGGCGTTCGTTCAACTCCGTTTCTGTTTCCTTTTCATTTCGCAAAAAACAAACAGTCGGGATTTTAACGACACGCGAATGATTTACGTAGTCGCCCCGGGAGAAGACGGTGGGGTGGTGGTGGTGGTGGTGGTGTAGGGAGAATAGAGGTCGAATTGAGATTCGTGATAATCACTTCAGTTTATTAAAACGTTTGTTTAAACGTTTGGGTTATTCTGAACTACTGGAGAATTCGATGTATCGTTTGTGGATAAGGGATGCGGTTTTTGTAAGTCAATTGCTGCACGTTTGACGATATATGGTATAGGTCGAGGGTTTGTCTTTCATTAGTGAATGGATAAGTAAATTAGCTGTGAATTTGAAGGTCCGACTTTAGCGCAGAGGGAAGAATGTTTAATGCGCTTTCCAGATTTTTCGTCTCAGATGAATGAATCTCGAAATATGTGGTGTCTGTTTCGACAATTAATGAACTAACTTTAAATGCCTCGCTAATGTAATCACTGTTCGTCCGATTAATATAATAATAATATGCGGCCTTGATGCTCATTAATTTCGCAGATCTATTCGCATCCACTTACCAGTATGGTCGTCACGATGAAAGTTTTGTTCTGAAGATTCTCGACTATTTGAGTGTACTCTTCCTTGTAACTCCTCGTGAAATTTATACCCTTAGTGCTGTTCCAAGTTCCTATCTTCTTCAGACCCTCCTTGTTGTTCAGTTCAATAATATCCAGAATGAAGTCTGAGCGGAATCCTTGGTGATCGAACTTGATAATCCCCGTCAGCCCAGTCATCTCGACCTAGAAACAAGTATTGTTCATCGATGACAATGTTCGACGAAAAGTATTCGGGAAGTGTAAAAAGTGTGCCGTTCTCGATTACAAAACCCCCGGCAATTTGTAGTACCCACTGCGACTAAACATTGTAACCCTTTGAAGCCGCGGTATTCGATAAATGATGAGTGAATATACAGACCGTCCGATATTTACAGGTAAAGGCAATTTGAAGCGTTGAGGTAGACGGCTGGCTGATCGCAAACGAAACTGGCGCAATATGAACGTCATGTTTGCGAAACCGGGATGCTCGATGTAATTAAACGCGAAATTCTCGGTAACTAGTCCTAATCAACGGGTCGCGAATCTGTCGCGCGATTAAACGCATGCCGGAAATCAGCTCGTCGAACAATCACGCCTGCACCGGCTGCTTTCGTGCCGTTTTTCCTCGCCAATCGGCACGAATCGAAATCGTTTCCGCGACGATCGAGCGGAAAAATGTCACGTCCCGCTACGCCGTTCGTGCGAATCCTCCCGTAACCGTGTGTCGATCGGGCCGCGACACCGGATCCCGATAAATTCGAGAGTCGCATTAAGCGACCGTGGGAAAATTGGCAAGCGTGGCAATTAGCTGCGTAATTAACGTGTCAGTTTTCATACGAATTTTCGACGGCAATTTACGTCGGCCGTGTTACGCGAACAAAAACGACGCCTGTTCTCGGTTACGCGGACGCGTAATTAGTAAAAGTGTGGGCACTTCGACGTCGCGTACGCGTCGGCGCGACTCGTTTCACTGAAAAGTGTTTTCTTCTATTCAGGGTGAAACTTATTCATCGAGTCGACACGCGACGATATCGCGTACGCTCGATATTTTCCACGGCGGTTGTGTTTAATCAATGATGACAGCAACGGAGCATGGAATAATTGGAGAATAAAAACATTTATGTTAAAGCAACAAATAAATAACTGAAGGAACTCGTTATTGGGACAGCTGATTTTTTATGTAACCGGATTTCCCGTTTTCCGTTTGCTCTAATATTGCATGAGCTTCGGTTGGGCTGTTTTGTGCGGATGATTTTTACTCCCCGTTTGATCGCAGGATAATAGATTTATTTATTTTCGCGTTGTCGTTCGAAATGATCGCGCGTGGTAGATTTATTACGAATATAAATTATTCCCAATCGACAAGGGGAATTAAGCTCTCGTGCAATTTAAGTTTTACAGAAAGGAGATTTAATTGGCGACAGGTGGGCAAAACGATATTCCATAACGATTTTCGCTCTATCGCGTCACAATTAAAACCTGCTCGTTACGCAAGGATCGGAAACCATCGTTATATCGAAACAGTTCGTTTGGAGGTACTCGTGATTCCTTCGAGCTTGAATCGTAACTGTTCTACAGAGAACTTGACGATACTTGTAGTTCGTACGATTCCGCTGCAAACTTGAACGATATTCGACATGATCAATTCGCTCAACTGTTGCATAGTATTTAATCAGGTAACGTTTAATCTTGCTAAACTCCAGACAATATAACTGTATCGATTTTGATTGCGGTATAGACGAGTACAATTAAATAAATATAAAACAGCCGGGACGAACTCAACAAAATGCAAATCACTCGTTTCCATCGTAACGCTATCATGGATTTTAATACTTTAATCGTCCTATAAATGAATTTCAATTTCTCTGACGAAGTCCTATATATTATTTAAATGCACCGCACACCATTCAAACGAATCACCCTGCATCGCCCTGCACAGTAAATGTTTCCCATTAAAAAAAATCTCAACTTCCGCCACTGAAATGCAAAACTGATTCGATCGGATCCGCAAACGTTACATTCGCTACGTTCGCCACGAGAATCCAGCAATCAAAACTACCGGTTCCCGGGCCGACTTTGCCCAGCCGCCTCCGTGGATTCACGGTCGCAAAACCGCGAGCCATAATTTGTCAACGGGAAACGACGGGTTCGTTTAACCCGGCCGGTAACTTTCCATTGTTCGATGGAACAATCGCGGTGCACGGAGTGAAGACGTATATACAACTGTCTGTGCTGAACAGTCACAGTTTCTGTGGATCGCCGCGTCATTTGCGTTTGCACGTGGCGGCAATCGTAACGCTCGTTAATAAGCATGGAACCCGGAGCAATAGGGACAGTCAGATGAAGCGTATCGTTATAATGGCTTATTACGTCGCTTGAACGTCGGTCGGATTAATTTTATCCCTCCACCCGTCGACCACGCTGCGTTGCACCTTCACGATAAACCGATCTATCCCTCGCCGTCATCCCCCGTCTTCTCTCACCCGTTCCCAGTCTACGCTGGAAGTGATAGAACCGCCGCAATCTGTTACTACAAGATGCCCATCGATAACGGAGCATCGTCGCATCGGTTACGCAGAACGTTTTTGTCGCGATACGCTTGCTCTCGTGCCGTTTGCACCACCAGCAGGCCTCCAATTACGTTATCGTGCAATTAGACCGGTTGCACGCGTCGTTGCTTTCTATATTTCGCCCGAAACCTGCCATTCCCCTTTACGAGCTCAAGAACCACGTTTCGACGTTGTCGTTTGGGCTTTGTTCAGCTTTTTTTTCCCGTGTAAGATGGTTCTACAGATATGCGAAGGTACTCTTGCTGGATGATTGTAAATCGGGGAACGATAGCGGAGGGTGCAGGGGTTTAATTTTTTGGAGCAGTGAACGTTGCGTAAACGGACGAGACACGTAATCCGGGTTAAGTGAATTTTTAATTAATTTCGAGCAGACGTGACGTCGCGACGCGTCGTATCAAAGATCGTACAGCAAACGCGAGTTAGCCGGGGTAAAGGTACAATTTTTCAGTTAAAGACACTCTCTTTAACTACACTCGAGGCGTGCGTCGAACTGATGCTCTGGGGCCCTTCAGAAAACATAAATCGTCAACTAAATTTCACCCGCAGTAATTCAATCCTGTTCCCCACAAAGGGCTCAAATTCATTTCAAAATATCGCGTGGCGACTGTTAAATTGAAAAGATCAATTTTCCGGGAATCGGTACACGGACGACAAACTGCAACCTAATCGCATAGAATCGTACATTAAACGAAGTTTACCGATCCCACGAGGCGTCATAGCGGTTTGAAAAGTGTTCCTGCGAAAGCTCAAGAGGGGGAAGCAAAAAAATTGCCACAGTTCCGAAAGCAACGAGTTAACCGGCTAACTTTATTCCCGCGTTCTGGTATAGTATTCTCTCTATTCCCTTTGCCAATTACATGCTAGATTGTTCATCCCCGTTGGAGCTGCGAGATCGCGATGTCATGCGTCATCCCGAAGGTAGCATCGTTTTCTGTTCATTGGATTCGTTTTCAATTGGACCTTTCCCGGCGATATTGCGATAGAATTAAACCTCCAATGGAATTTTCCACTTTTGTCACCACCTCGTCGATCACGCGCTGTTTGATCGTCCCTCCGTTAGAATTGTGGAAATGCGCGGTGGATTCGTTTCGAACGAACAAATGGATCGCACCGAATAAGAACTCTGTGCGCCAAAGTAAATTTATTGGACACAGATTTTATTTATAGAGGGTCCACACTCGGCAACGAAATCAAATGGTCAATAAATGTTGCAACTTGAGAGGAAACGTGAGAGGAAATCGTACAATTCGTGTCTCTTTTTCATAACTACCGTTTAATTACGTTCAATTTTAACTCTCCCTCATGACGGTAATCTTTTTGTCATGAAAACTTCGATGAAATCTGTATCGTTATTGAAACACTTCATACGTTTCGCATATTTTAACATTCGTGTTCTGTGCCACGATCAAATGGAAATTCATAGATATTCACACGCCCAAATGTAACTTAATGAATAATTGAATACAATGAATATTCTCTACGGATAATCAATAATAGGACGTTATAGCTGTGGTACTCACAATTCTCATGTAGTTTATGAGGGAATATCCATGCGGCCACGTGTCTGTGGACTCACACGACAGAGGCTTGATGTCGATCTGCTGGGACGTGTCGAGATCGTGTAGCGCTTTGGCGAACAGATGCACAGCATCGTACATAAGCGATGTTTCAGTCTACAATATTGAACAGGGAATGCCGAATATTACAGTTTTATAATAGACCACAAATTTATGAAATAATTTCTTGCTAAATTAAAGCGTTGGTTATGCCATGCAAATTAAATTTCGATAATGCGAATTAATTGTAATAAGGTACACCTGTCACAGGCAAAAGTTAAAGAATATACAAATGTTGTTCCGCAAATCAATTTAAGCTTTACTCGTAGATAGCGAAGCTATTTCTTCATTGCTCCTTTTCATTGATGAATTACAGGGGAAATGATAGTTCGTCGAATTGGAGTATTAATTATTGATATCTCACCTTTATGCAGGTGAGGTTGTTCTGCGGCACAAGTGCATGAAACAAAAAGTTATCAGAATTCATTTACATTGACTATATAATATACGGTTTTTTCTTCTTCAATTAAGTTTCTAAATCAAAACAGCTTTAAAAATCACCCCTCTTATAATTTCCTCGCATTCCATTTTCAACATAAAACGTTCATATACATAAATCTATTTTGGTCCAGGGAACAATTTAACGGCAGCACGTACAAGTAATGGTAGTTAAGCCGTTTCGTTGCCCACGTTCTAATTTCGCAATTACGTAGAAATTGTACGGTTAACGCCAGCAAATAGATACTTAGATAAAAATCTATCACGGGAAACTGGCCGGCAGGTTTCACACGATTTACTAAAAAGGGAGAAAAGGAAAGGCAAGCTTCATCGTTCTGGATCGACCATCGTAAATGAACGGTTGTTGTTTTTGTTTAATGCACACCCGATCAAAAATTAATTGCCGCTCGATGTGCATAGCCGTGATCAGAATAGGTATATACACATCGGATCGAAACGTTCGCATGCCCCGATGGAAACTGTACACCAAACGAGGCGTAAGCACGATCGACATCGAATAACAACCGTCCTCTATGTACGTATATTTACGATTAGAGTTGCCGGTAACAACGCACGCATACCAATTTATCTATAATTCAGTGAATCCATTGATCATTTATCACGTGCACGCAAACCCAATTAATTAGAGCAATTTTGTTAAACTCTACACCGTTCTGTTAATTGCTCGGAATCCCCTAAATTTCGAGATCGTAGTTTTATAGAAGCGATCGTTTCACTATCACAATCAATACCAGCTACTGTGCAAGTCTTTCAACAATTATATATTGCTTTAATTCGCATTGGAGCGAAATTAACGTTGTAGTATTGTATTGCGTTACTATTAAAATAATAATAATAGAATCTTCTTTGCAGTAATACTATCCGTACTACTCGAAAGCGTACACCACCCTTCAGTGGTCGTAAATGGAATTAACGAAACAGTTCGAGGGAAATTGAATTTCGCGAGATACAATGCGCCCGATAGTGGAGGGTGAATAGCAAAAGGGCCGAAGGGTTGTTTCCGGCGGGAAAGCTTCTTCGAATCGCCCAGTAAAATGGGAGTACGAAAATTTTAACTCCACCAATTTTCTTACTATACTCCGGGCGATCTTTTTTTATTGGCAAATTAAATTCGAATCGTCCGATCACCCAACGCGCCTGTTATGCCATCAGGAAAACCACGATCTTCATCTTCCTACTTTCGTGTTCCCCGGTAGGATACGTATTATAAAATACAATTACATTTCTTTCTTCATTTTTGTTGATAATAAATGTCGTTCATTAATCAAAATAAATGAATACCTTTCAGTTAATCAATTTTCTACATTACACGCTGCCGGCGAAACGCTTCGAAACCGCAATCTCTTATGCTGTTAGGGTGTAAGGCATTTGTCATAAATGACAAAACAAATAATTTCCTATTATAATGTCCTGAGGTTTATTGCTCCACGCGTTTCATAACAGTTTGTAGCGCTCTAAATCAAATGCACCTGAACGAGGGTAGCTCCTCGTTTCTATTAATCTGTTCCTGAGCTGTTCTGAATCAGAAACTGTTCACAGGCTAAATTCTTCGCCGTCAAAAAAAAACAAGAAAAGCAGCTCTCTTCCCAGCTTGTGAGCCGGTTGCCAAGCAAGACCCTTTGCTTTAGGTCGCATTAAAACATCTCGCCACTTTCGTCGCCGCTAAGATCGAACACGTACCATCATTTACTCACATCCGCTCAATTTTCCCGCATCCATGTGCACGCGTATTTACATACTCGTCGTTGCTCGCCTAGCCGGCGACTCGTGCGGAATTGCTAATGCGCTCGCGGTAGTCTTCGACGCTCGTTTCCATCCACGATCCCTGTCTCCATCCCATTTCTCTTTCTCCTCCATTCTCTTGCCCTCGTTCGTCCACCGCGTGTACCGTCTCTGTTTCACGGCTAACGACTTTCTGTTGCCGTGTAATTGAGCTGAATTACGGCGGACAATAAACGCGATTTCGTATTCGTCGAACCGTACGCCGCCTTCGCCCCGAAGCCTCGTCGCGTTCGACCCTGCTTGTCGGGAATTAGTGCGCTTTTTTCGCGAACGAAATTTCCACCCCCCCCCCCCCCCCCCCCTTCCGAACGCAATGGTCAGAGGAAGAATCGCCGGGGGCCAACGTGCACTCGTAAAATAAGTCAGCTTAATTGGACGGATAGGGAATACAAATTTTGTTGTTCCCTTTGGATTCACTGTCTCATTGTCGTCGTCGAAACTGCCGTCTGTATCGTAACAATTACTTCGAATGGCCAATGAACGGATTTATTCAATTGTTAGACCGCCGGGCGAATGCTCCCGATGACTTTCATTCGTGCATTTTTGATTTTTACGCCCGGCGATTTCGGTAGGTGGAATAATACGGGCTTTCTTTTATTATCCATAGTAGAAACAGCTGAATTGTTCGTTGCAGTAAGTTGCACGATATTTTCTCTGCATTGTCAACTTTTTTTCAAATATTTGTAACATAATCCGAAAGTTCATTAATCCGCTTTACTATTACAGTACCATGTAGTTCTGCCTTGCTACAATTCCTCGTATTTACAAGCGCCAAAATCCAGTAAATTTCTCCGAAGGGAAGTAAGATAAATTCCTTCCCCTATTACTTTTCCGTTCGAGGAGTCGCTGTAAGTAACCGAGCGGCGAAGCATTTTATCTCAGCTGCCTGTGCGTGCCAGGAATTGATTTTCCACCGTGATCCGCGCGACAGTGGAAATGTATTTTGCGACGATGGAACGACAGAGGGGTTGGCCGATTCGCTCGTCAAAACGTTGTCTCCTCGATAACGGTCTGGAAGAACCGAATTTAACGAAGTCCCAGACAAAAAGTGCATCCTCAAGTGCATCCACCGATGGCAGACTCCCGCTGGGGTCGATTCCTTCGCGTTATGAACGGGTCAGGGATCAAACAAGCGTGCTTCCTCGGGGGAAGAAATGAATGGACGGTATAGGAAAGGTGGAAAGGCTGTAGGTAAAAAGATATAAAGCTCGGCAACCTTAGAATACCCTCGGGTACCTTCTGGCGGTTTGAGCCTCCATTATTTAACCCCTCTCCCATCATCTCACTCTCCGCGTCGTTGATCTCGTTCAATTGTTTGCGATTTCATAGGTGAACCTGTGATCTTATTTTCTGCGTTTCTATCGGCCCCTCGCGGGGCCAAGGCTTATCCAGAGGGAACTCTCTCGCGAGCCGGGATACCTTTTGGAATTACCTCATCGTCGAGAGTTGCAATTGTTCTTGCTGACTGGTCGACCGTGTATTGAATCTTAATGCGACGAGGCAAGAAAAATAGTGTGATGTATGGAGAGAGTATTCTTCTTTTTTCAGTATTTAATTTGATTGCTGCCTTTTTTATCTATCTGTTAATAATGATTGCAATGCTGAGATTAGCTTGTGTTGTTTAATTGTGCGTTTACGTGTCAGTATATATTAGTCCTTCTTTATAGCTACACCCTGTTCGCATTAATAACAACAGCGATGATAACGAACACTGCTGTATTCAATATAGCATTGGCAAACTCGCGCATTTAAACATTCGGGGCAATCGTTATGTTTCGGATTTTCCAACTTCAAAATTCCATTTGATCGTATTTAATTTCTGTCGCATCGGGGTAGCGAAACGTCAATTCTAAAAGCACTTCTGCCGTGAAAAGCGTTGGACATGCGCCAGATACTACGAATCCTAACAATTTTATACCGAAATGCCCTGAAACGGAAGAATGAATGAAACGCATAATTGAGCAGGATAAAAGTTTTCATCGCCCTTCCCGAATACACAATTGTAGATCGTTGATCGTTTCAGTAATTTCCTACATGGAATTTCACGAGCCACGGCAAGCAGAGAAAATACGGACGCCTAATGGGAATACAAGTGCGTGTACATCTGTGCACATCGAATGCCCGTATGTATGGCCTCACGGATGCATATACACGCAAGGTGCACACACGTGTCACGTAATACGATGGCATTTCGTTTAGCGGGTTTATACGCGGCAGAATGAGGAACACGCGGAGGAAGTAGGTAAATTGCATGGGCAATTTCCGTCACGAAATTTGCCCGATCAATCGAATACCGCAGTGAAATTCACTACGCGTTCGGCCAATCCGTACAAGCAACAAGATAATACGAACATTTTCGATGCTTTCGTTGCACGAATCATGAAATATACCGTGGTAAATCGCAAGTATAAATTTTGATGTTAACGTAGGTATAAATTATTGAGCAGATACCCAACGAATCGAAATAATACTTTCGAAGGCTACTATTACATGGGTGTTATCCTGAGTTGTAAGCTTCAAGATTATGGGGTGAAGCAATAATAATAATAGTGAGAATAAGAATAACGACGATAATAGTAAGAATGAAAAATGTGCAACGATTTTAAAGGTTTACACAGAGCTCGTTATAGCAGCACAAGAATTACCGATGCGTATACTCGAGCTACGCAATTTGCGAGACAAAGTCCCCTATGTGCTGGATCCTTCCGGATCCCACTGTTTCACTAAAAAGGGGGACGGCTACCGTTTTATTTATGTGGTTTCCGCGGGGCGGAAAGTTGAAAGCGACTTTGTTTCAGAACTTGAAAATCAAGACCGTTGCTGGGTAGGAAGTCAAACTAGAGCCAAGGAAAAGGGGTCCTCGGAGTGCTTAAAACCTTTTGTGGCGATACCTATGGCGGGAAACAAAACCTCCGGATTGTCTTACGTGAAGTTCTGTAATTAAGAAAATTCAAGGCAACGTGGCACAGAGTATTTGCAATCCACAGCCTGCTCATTGGACAGAGATTCTCTTACATTGAACGCCAATGACAAAAGTGCGCTTGAATATACATCTTGCAAGTCTAATCACTGCGTTAACCAAGCTTACTATTATCATTATTATTCTTCCTACAAAACTAACCGTCCCGGCATGCAGAATTCGTGGCAATTTCAAAACAAATCGCCAGTTCACCGCTGCAAACTATCTACGCTCCCAACAATCCTGAACGAATTGCGAGTAATTCAATTTCTGCAAGTTTCCATTCCACTTTTAAACAGCTCATACTCAGTTATGCATTACGTTCCCCGGTTCGCCGGGTCCATACGCACAGGCAGCGTTCCGTTGAGCTTTCCTCGCAACGAATACGAGGAAGATCGATGACGACGGCTGTCAAGCGGGCTCGGGCACGAAGAATGCAAAATTAAAGTGTTATTACCGTGGTCGGGTCAAATGTAAGCCGGGCCTCCGTGCGTCGTGGCGCGTCGGGGGTACAATCTTCGCAATTTGCATGCATACGGGCGTGCGTGATGAGCTCAAGCAGGTTTGTTCAACGGGAAAATTACATCGACACCGCAAGCCTTGTAACTGTTAAAATCCGTTGCGTCGCGACGCGTCCTGACGCGAGTGCTCGCTAATTAACATGGCACGCGTGCACGTTAAAATTTCACTCGTGTTCCGTTGGCGTAATGCGCCCCGTTCCGCGCGACAGCAAACAACCGCTTTCCGAGAAAGCGATATCCAACGTGGTGTAACGCTGTTCAGAACGGTTGCTAGATTCGTGAACGACCGTGGAACGTCTTTTAATTAGCCTTAATGCGACCATACTTTTACTTCTTATTTGCGGAAGCGCAACGGTGTTGCATTATATGACCCCGTAATGCACTGTTATCATTCGTTTCAGTTGGGAAGATAGCGATGTACAAACGGCAGTTTCGCAGTCGCATTTTAGATCTCTAGACGGTCGCTTCCAATTTCGTGTCCAAATTGTTTAAGTTCAAACGAATTCTCGCGAAATTTATTTAACGTCCACGTGTATATTTAGAAACGAATATTTGTATGGTGTTAAATTCGGGTAAGATGCACGTTACAAATCGGCGGTATGTACATACCGATAATTGTAACGCAAATATTTTAGCAATCGCTTGTAATTAATCGTAAAATATTTCAATCGGTTGCCCTCAGGCAGTGAAAATGAAAAATACCGACTCCATAAAGTACATATTACAGTCAACATAATTAGAATGTAATGTTAAAAGGTATATATATTTTTTGCCATACCTTGTTGGAGCTCTGTCCCATGTCGAGTTCTCGATTAAAACGTTTCTCGCCGAAGATCCAATCTTGCACGACCTTCTGAATTTCTGGCTTCTCCGGGTCCACTAATCGAAAGGCAGTGATATTGGTCCCGCCGTGCTTGAATTCCTCCAGATCGACGCTGTGCAGGTCCTGCAAGGAATTCAGTTCACTTTATGAATTTCTCCAAGCGGTAGACGACTTTTTGCATGCTGTCCAGCCGAGAATTTTATTGCTTCCGCGCTATAACCGTTTAATATCGCGTTCACCGACGTTTACTGTGAATCGTCAGATTTATAGAACGTCCCCTCCCGTACGGCTCGTAGAAATTGTCACATTTCCAATACGGCGAATTACCCTCATTTGAAATTGAAAACCGGCAAACCTTCGCTAAAGCCCGATTTGTCATCAAATAATCCCTACAAGTCGCTAAAACGATAACAGAAAATTGGTGGATGTCCCAAGGCAGAAAAAAAAGTTTAATCGATCTTATTCACGATACAGTTGCATTCGAGAATAATAAACTTGCACGCGTCAAAAAATATACTTATTCCTAACCCTTGTGCACAATTTGTAAATGTACCGCGGATAAGAAATAACCGAGAATTCGTATGTTCGAATAAAATCAAAAAATACGGTCTATCTAAAAAATGTTCGAGATAATCGTCAATTACCTTACCCCGAACGCAATAGTTTGAATGGTACAATTAAAAACGAGGAACGAGTATTCTTGTCCGAATTCCGGATCGGATTAACTCGAATTCCCGTGCAAAGGTTAACGCCATCGGTAAGATTCGTAACTTTCACCATTCGACGCTCGCTGTACCAGTATCTTCTAAATATAGTCGCGTACATTCAATTATCGTCCATCCAGCATGGCGAACTAATTTTACCCAAGGCTGCGAAGCCCTTAATGGAAGCACTGAACTCCCATCCATCGATGATCTCTGCTCCAGACGGCGTTGTTCAATTCAATCGGCTTCCTCGCATAGTTCAATCCCGTAAACGCGTCTCCGGCCGCGCTTCCGAGGACAGATATTACTTGGCCGGACGCGGCGGGCTATCAGCAGAAATAGAGATATCTCGGGAACAGAATGGGGAGAGCATCTCCTCTAGCAAGCTATCTACATCGTGGTGGCAGCCGGCGTGATTTAAAGTCGGCCGGCCTCAAAGCACAACTCCACCGCGTCCACCTTTTCGAATGCTCAAGCAACCAGCCACGGCCATTTATTATCCTTTGTCCTGCGTCCTAGCCGGGATAGATAAGTTTGCCGGTCTCGATTCGCTGTCCCCGCGAGTCGTTCGATCGACCAGACCTGCGATACACCGACACCGTGGCCGATCGATCATCGCCTCGCCTCGGGACGTTGCGTTGCCTCGTTCTTTACGCGACGTCCGCGATATTGCTCCGAGCGACGCAGACTTTCCCCTCGGTCGACCCGATCCAATTAGGTGGAGCGAAACAATTTTCGACATTTCGATGGAAGGAGACGTTTCGGGATTTTCCAGTTTTCCAATCCAGAATTGGTGCAATTTTAAGGAGGACTGCATGATTGAACTGTGATTGTATTGTAGATACACGGTGGCACTGTCTTGATATTCGTCTGTATTAATATTTGTTTGTCGGTGTCGAAGATTTCGCATCCCACTAATTTTTTCTACAAATTTTATAGGAGTAATAGATATAATCTTTTATATTAATTACATTGTCACGAGTTCTCGGAACATATGTACGCCTGAAACATTACGGAAACCAGAAAATCAATTCTTCCACCTCACCCTGATGCACCTATATATCTTTGTCACACATTAACGCAAGAATACTCCCTTACATCAGGCACACGCCGGACGTGCAAAATTTCCGTCCCCTGTCTCGTCCACGCCAGAATAATGACCACTGCTACCATCTAATGATGGTTAATAACGGTACACGGTCCTCGCCAGACACCAATGATAAATTTTCCCAAACTCCGTCCGCCAGTACTTCACATCTTCCCATACAACGACCTGATCCCACGAATCACCGGATCAACCAGTAACATCGACTTTCACGGCGTAATTTCATTTTCGTTCCCCGCCAATGATCCCGAGGATCGAAAGGCTCATAAGAAACAAGCGTTCACGAGTCGACGAATCACCCTACCGTCGAATTAAGCCGGCTCCGTGAAACACTGATTCTGGACGCGGAATTATGGCCGCTTGCAGACGGCCACGCATTTCGAGGCCACAAATTTCGACGTGTCCCCCGAATTCTGCGACGCCGACGTATTATCGCAACCCGCTGGTCATTACGGTTATTATGCCTGTTACGGTTATGATGATTGTTATCATCGTTATAGTCCCCGTTGCCATTAAGCTTCTTATTACGAACGTTTAGTAGGCGTAACGACATGCAACGAGCCCCTACTCATTACCATCGAGTTACCCAGTCGATGCACTGGAGATCATCGTGTCTCGCAACAGTCTCGACGATGTCTTTATTTTTTCGTTCCTTTCGAATTTCAAGGGGTCGTTTCAATTACGCGATCACTGCTCACCATTATCGATTAATAGGACTGATTCTCGATGAAAGCATACGTGATGAAGCGGATCGGTACAGCGAGGTCGATTCGGTAAAAATTAACCATGTCACGGTTCTTTTCGCCGTTATTACAATATGGTGTTCCGTTCGTTGGACCGGTGCAATTGAATCGCCCCGATTTTATCGGCCGGTAATAAAAAACAGAAGGTTCGTTTATTATTGATCCATTACCATTCTTATCGTAGGCATTGGTCCAACGTTTCGTTCCGTGTTCTGGCGTCTGCTTTGCCCTTAACAAATCGTTCCTGTTCTCCGGAAAGATTTGCGATTAATCGGTTGTGCGTGACGGACGGAGGTGTTCATCATTTTCGGACGAACTCGAGCGGATTTATAACAGGGGAGCAAATTTCGCCTCGTTCGGAAGCCGATTAGAAACTGACGCGTAACCGGGAAGAAAAATTGGCAATTTCGTGGACGAAATAAACACACGGATGCAGAGACTTCGCCATCGCTATCTGCGTGGTTATTTTAGTATTCTCCGTGACAGATAACGAACAGCTGATTTCGCGTAATTGTTCATTAATCAGTCGGTTAAACGCGCATACATTGCGAGAGAGTCCCGTCGGCGTGATTGCTTTCAATTTCGGTGCATTATCCTGAAATATCGATTAGATCAATCTGGCTAATGGAAACAGTACTCGATTGATTTATCTATTAACAAATTAGCATAATTCCCCCCATCGCAGGTGTTTCTGATTCGCCGGACAGCTGTATTTCATTCTCCCGATCCTGCCTATCGTTCGCTACTCTTTTTTCGAACCTGTTATAACGCGGAGAATTTCATTCTGATTTCATATTTTCGCGAAGTAATTGTGGAAAAATATGAAATAACGCGGATAGTTAACGACCATCGCACGAAATTTAATATTACGATTTTAATATCATATTATATGGGCAGCTTAATGCAGTTAATAACTGACAGCGGCTTTCCGTTACCCGATATTCTACGTATCATTTTTTTTCCAGCACAGGCACTGCCATTATTTATCACGCGCATAACTATATAATAATACTAATACCAACGGTAACAATAATACAGAAAGATAATAATTCCAAGTAATTCCGTTCAATTCCTTATTTAATTATGAATTTAATTGAAAAAAAAAACCGGAATATTAGCCCCCATATAATCCACCATCGGTTGGTGAACTCATATACGCCGGAATCGATCGAATTGCTTTACAATCCACGTCGTAGGTCGTCGATCTGGCCGCGGAGGAACGTCAGTTGGCGGATTGCTGCGAAAACTGTGACAAACGAATAGGGCGGTTCCCGTCGCTGAAATTTGGCGCGCGACGCATATGAAAAGTACCCGGTGCCGAGGATGTGAACTGTCGAGTCAACCCGACGATCGATACCTATCGTTCTCCGTGATTCACGCCGAGCAACGCGTTCCACATACGTAATCCACGTTTGTCTTGCGACAGGGCATCCCCGTGGCTTAGATAAAAATGCCGCGTACGCGCTTTGAATGGGGAACGCTGCGTTTTCGTTCTTCCCTCTCCGGCGAGACGTACCTCGCGTCGCGACGTGACACAGTAGTAAAAACGGGGGTACGTTTCGCGAAGATGAACCGTTTAAAGGGCTTTTCGACGGACAAACGAGTAGGTTTCGCCAGGAAAATTGTCCGTGAATCCTTGAATAATAATGTCGCCGGATCGATTGTGATCGCGAAATGTTCGTTAAATGAGAATAAATGTAACAACGACACGACGGAAAGGAAAAGGAACACTGTTTTCATAAATTCTGCAAATGGCAAACGGGGCTGGAACTTGTTTCCTCTCGTGAATTTTCTGACCGAATTAACGACCGCGTAAATCAACCCCGTGGATTTTATTGGTGGGGCAAAAGCATGGCGCCGCTATGATAATAAAGATACTGCACGGTAATGAACAGTAATTAACTTTCTTTTTTCCGGGGTTTTTTTCCCGTCGGGAGATGTTTTATACAGAGACGGACAGTGCGCTATAAAACACGCTCGGTTAAATAGGAAATAGAAGCTGAACGCGTCCGCTAATGGGGGAGCGAATTTTCGACGAATGAAGTGTTTTCTAATTGAAGAGCAGCGAATCGAAACTGCGCTGCGGCTAGTTGGTTTTTCGCGTTCGTCGGGCTCTATTTGTTTTGTCTCAAAGTGGCAGCAACGGTAGACACTTCCTTTTTTTTAATTCGCGAGTCCAATGGAAGCTATGTAGCGTATTGTTTAATTTTACACGAGTAATCCTCCCTAATCAATTTGTCAATCAAGAAAAGTCAACAGGCACGGAATATTGTTCCTTTTAGTTTCGTTATCGTGAATCAGTCACGCCTCGTCAATTAATAGCATGCGCAATTTGTATTTGATTAATTTCATTAATCCATAAGCGAATGATTGACGAACGATAATTTAGCATTGTTTAAATTTTCAATTGATCGTTTCTTAGACAGATCAAGTTGATGGATGAAACGGGATCTGCCTGAAAGGATTGGTTAAGCGAGATAAATGAAAATAAATAGCTGCCAGACACGTCGTCTTTCCTGTGCAGACTATATTTTATTCGGCCGCTATTAAAATGCTCCTGAAATTAATGAGATTGGAATTTCCATGTCTTAAATGCATCCTTCCTTAATATTCTACAATCGCTTAAAAAAAAAAAAGAAAAAATATCAATATTATATCGTTAAAATTTTCCATCCAGACAGTATCATAAAATATTGATTACTCTACTAGTATCGAACAATATAGTAATATAGTCTGTTTGATAAGTTTCAAAAGAAGATTAAACCTCAATATGCTTATGTTGGTTGTAAAAATTGATATCCAAAATTATACGACGAGTACATCAACGCTATAGATTTAATTACGATCCCCGTACCGTAGCGTCTATCACGCACGCATAATTTCTAATACCCGGACTGAGGTACATATTTATCTTTGCAAAGTTGGTAAGATATTAATCAATTATCCGCAAGACAGAAAATTGCAGAACTCTGTAAACCCGGCACACACGTTCTACCGTTGTTAGCTACCCACTCGACCAATCAATACACCGAGCAATTATATCCCTTCTATCAGCCATTTATTGAACACAGTACACAATGGCTGACACGTACAGCCGACAATGGAACAACCCGACGCCACTTTTCCGTCCGTTCCTCGATCTTAGATAATACCATAGTAATCGAACCATTGAATCAACTGACACTACAATTTCTCTAAGCACCGTGCTTTCCATCAAACTGAACGCCGCGGCGTTGGAAAATAAATGAAATCGAGAATCGCACCGCACAGAATAACAGCCTCCACATACAAATTGCAAGGTGCACGCTTAAATAACAACACGAACACGGGATACGCTAAATTACTATATTCGATCACTATCAGCAGTAACACTTGTCCCTGGCGCGTCGAACGGACCGTGTTATCACTCGGCCAAGATCGACTTGTTTCGTTTAGATCCCGGGGATAAGCATGCGATCACGTCGCGGCTGGTTAACGAGCAGCATCGTGAAGCCGAACGATTAAAAATCAATGGCCGTAAGGGTTGTTGCTCCGTCCCGCGACAAATCCGTAACCCTGTACGGTGACGAACGCAAACCCTTCGGGGCGTACAGTCTCGAACGCTGGAACAGCGGTGCTGGATAAGAATACGCTGCCTCGGCCACGCGTCTGAACAAATACCGTCTCTGATTTACATTTTAATGGATCTAAATTGAAATCTGCTAGACACGACCGAGATAAATTGTGGCTGGGTTACACGGACTATTTAGTTTTTATCACGTATCGCTGACTGGCGAGCCGTGTTCGGTCCGGTGTTAACCGCTTGTGCCCGGGCAAATTGCGATTCACTAATTATCCGGAGATCGTTTCGCGAACGGAGAAGATAAATGTTGTTGTTTATTACGTTACACGGAAAAGTATTTCTGCGCGGGACGGTTTATATTCATAATTCTTGGCTCTGGATTGAAATTATTATTTTTATTTTACATATTTCTGGACTTCTCTTTTGTAACACCGATCGACTGTGGTATCGGATTATTATTGAACGAGGAGCAATCATGATTTACGAATCGCGTAGTTCGATGCGCGTTAATATTCGAGAAGTTTTGACAACGTCCCAGCAGTTAGTACAACAAGTTTCACGAAGCTCCGAGAAGCGTTAAATGTTCGACAAGTTCGTAAGTGTTTCAATAAATCTAAACAATTGGCAAACTCAACGATTATACGTTCTTAATGGAAGTTAACCCTCGCAATTTTTATACACTTTTAATGCATGCTGCCGGGCAATATTTAAATCAATCGTAACATCGTTCCTCGTTTGTCAGAGTCGCCGATTATTTTCTGTCCAATTGATTAAAAATATCGATGGAATAAGAAAGAAGGAGGAAAAGAATAAATGCTAAATCTTATTAAGACTATTAAAGGGATTCTAATTAAGAGCACGCAATACAGGACCACCGTTCCGGTCGTAAGAAGATTAGCCCCGAAGCACCTAGATTTTTCGCGGAAGTGATGTTACCAGCAATTAGCGCATCTTAAAATTAACGACGACAAGGGAAATTAACCGAGCGGGATATTTGCGCGACGTTAATTGCAATTAAAACCATAAAAACCGGCGACAAGTCGGAGCAAACGTATCTTTCTAATTCCTGTACGTCGAGGAGACGTCACAACTTGCACGTATACGCAACGTCAACTTTACCGGGTCAGCGATGCTTCGACGAAGCCTGACCGACCACGGACAACGATAAATTGCTAATTACCCCGGGACAATTCTCGCGGCTAACTACGCCGAAAGTACAGAAAATCTCTCCTCGCCTAGCTGAACGTTTTTCGCCGGATCTGCATAAAGAAAAAACGAGCACCATATTTTTCACCGCTTTAAAAGTTTCGAGAGCAATTTTCAACAAATATTCAAGCCACACTAGTTTCACTTAATAATTACCATTAAAATCTAATTCAGTGATATTGCCGAAAATTATCCCGCGTATTTTATAATTCCGAACAATTATTCTACTGCGCTTCAACTGTTAATTTGAAGGGTACGTCGCGGTAAGTTCGTAAATATCGAATACTTCGTCATAATACTTTAGGCAAATAAGTAACTGGTTTCTAATAAAGTGGTGAAACTCTTTCTGTTCATCAGTTCACATTAACTCGACCTTATTTCGAACAAATTGGTGCCCGTTGCACTTTCCTCGAGTACAAGCCCCCCTCGAAAGAGAACGAGCGTAGCCTTTCAGTGCTGCGTCAAAAACATTTCACATGCACGCCGCATAAACAAGATATCCGTCTTCATTTACCGTAACGCAAAGAACATCGTTATTTATGGATCGACCTGATAAATGCCTCGCCCAATAAGAAGAAGAAGAACACGGCCGCCGGGCGAATGAATTTTCCAATTACAACGGGCAATCCGAGAGGACGAACGCCGCCACACCGAGCAGATACCCGGGAATAATTCCTCGAAGGAACACGGACCCGTTTATCCTTCCACTTCTGATCGCGCAGTGACTCATTTTCTAGACGCATCCACCGAATAATTGCGTGGCACACCGTGGGCGAAGGGGAGCTACAAATTGCACCTGTATTACGAGTAATTTATAATTACGAGACTCGACGAACAATCTGGGCCGTTGTTATTCGCCGGGCAACCTGTTATACCGTGCTCGGCTAAACACCCCTAGGACGCCGCGGACAAGGATACACATAGTTGCTGAAACTAACTGCGGCTATCCCGCAACAGCCTCTCATTCTCAAGAGTAAAAGTGATGCACACTTGTCGGTCGGAAGCTTGGGGATGAAACTTTATTAAATGCACAACACTCGGGTACGTCAGTTTGTGACCTGATTGATCGTGTTAAATTGCAAATTTACGAACACGTCGAAACAAAGTGAACTGTAACGTTTGCGCAACTAAGAAAGCCGTTCCAAACTTTTGGCTGGCAGTGTACGTACTTGCATACACATTATGCGAGCTGGAGATTATTTGGACGTTCGAATTCGATAGTGTTCCCCGTGCGGTTCAGTTATCTCTGATTTAACGACGTTTAATGCTGGACAAGTTAATTCTGCATCGGTGAAAGAAAATTGAGAGACGTAATTAGGCGAGTAGAACAAGTCGTTCGGATAATAAAGCCACTCTGGTAATGCTGGTACTACTGTAACGAGAAAATAGGGCAGAAAACGTTAAATGCATCTCGGGTCGATGCGGATGGTGCAACGTTATGCGTGGATGCATTATATTGACGGATCGATGAGTTTCGTTATGTTCCTTGATAACTCGTTGAGCACATTTTTCCGCAGTTTCGATACTTTATGCGGCCTGATGATTACGCGTGTCGAGCAAGCTGCGTAGACACAACTCCGGTAATTACAGAAGATAAAGTAATTTCGTAATCTTGTCGGAGGTTTTCTCGTCCCCGACGGAGGGATATACGTTGAACGTTTCCGTACAATGTTCCATTTGTTATGGGCCTCTTAATGCATCATCTTATTAGCGAAAGCAAAGACTTATTCAACATTATGATGATCGAGTTATACACATTGTTCTTCGCCGGGGGAACGTTATAACTCATCCTTGATACGCGCACTTCTATCTTTCCCTTTACTGTCCCCATTATCTGAGGCAGATGGCCCGGAAAATACTGTAATAACTCGAAACCCGCGAGAAATGTTTAGCCACGCCGTCATGAACCTGCTGTAAAAATAGCAACAACCCTTTCTGCCGGCACGTTCCTGCTAAGCATGTAATTTTCCATGCAGCAAATCCTCTTCTAAAACTTCCGCCGGGAAGTGGTGGCGCGAATTTTTCCTCCCTGACAGAGAGGGTCTGGCTGGCGTGAAACAGGAAAAATATGTATCTCGCGACACGATATGTCGTTTCGATGCATCCGTCCCCGGCGAACTTTATTCCCCTGTCTCTGGCCCTGCGTTACGTGCCACCGATAGAAAACTCGTGAAAGAAAGAAAGAATATCGAGAGACGATCGGCAATATTTCAATGATCGCGCCCCCCGGCCATTCTGGGACAACACGTGCGACGATTTCTCGCCCTCTTCTATCCGTCGCAATTCGAATCACAGAAATGCGCACAGACTGTTCGAACCTTCGGGATATTCTCTTTGCGCGAGCAACGACAAAGAAGACCCGGTCTTCTGCGTGCATTAATGCAAGAACGTGATCCAGGGAATCGACCGGGGAAACGAGGGACCGTGTTTCGTGAAAACATGCGCACACCTACTAAGAATACTTGGCATCGTAAAACCATGAAGCGACATTGCTTTTAAGAGCATGCTTACAGGTCGCACGTTCCCTGTTATTTCCTTTTGTTTCGTCGGATCGACGCGAAGCGCAGAGAAAAGCGGCGACGTTACGACATTTTTGTCGCTGCGAGGCGTGAGGCGGGTGAAATGAGAGTGAACGCCGTTAAAGTGGAAGTCGGAAGTCTGTGATTATTCTAATGATCATGATAGTTCGTTTCTTAACGAAATCAGAGGGGGATCTAACGAGAATTAGTGCTCGTAGAGGGCATCGAATCTTATCCAGAATGGGGCAACGAAAAAGGAGAGAGAGTGCCTGCCAAAAGTTTGCAGCCAAAATGTAATTTTGTTACGTCGTCGATATTAAAATTGTTCTCAAATAACAATTCATCGCGCAAGTATAGTTCGTACATTACCTGTTCGGTCTATCGCAAAAGTAGCGTCACGAATTTTGATTCAAGTGATACATTCAAATTACTGTTCGCCCGGAAACATACCATTCAATAAAGACCCTTATAGGTTTTATCGTTATGGAATCACTTCTCCGGGTGGAATGGGCAGACTCAAAGGAATTACGTTCAACAGAAAGGTACAATAATTTTCACCGTTTTACTGTGCCCTCCGGTTTCTCATTTCTCCCGTTTCGCCAGCAACCGTGAAGGAATAAGCCCCGTAATTCAGGTTTAACAATACGCCGCGCATTCGCGGCACGAGCGCCGTTGTCGAAAGGTGACAAGGCAGCTTGCTGAAACTTCTATAAAATCAGAAACCAGTTAGCTAGCGCTCCCTCGCCGATTCGAATATCGATGAAAGACAATCTTCGCCAGCCAGTCACGGTACAACCCCCGTTATCGATTATTCGCGCGCTCTTATCGATAATTTGCGCCTACCTGTACCATCTAGCGTTTATCGAATTCGATCACGTACGTGGCTCTAAGCCCACGAAAAAGCGCGAGAAAGATCGGACGACGGTGAACGAGGTAGCTTGAAGGAAATTAGTTTATGCAAGCTACCCTTGTTCGAGGCACGACGGTTCCAATTATGAAGCTTGCGCTAAGTCGTTGCATGCGACGAGACTGATTTTGTAATTTTGCAACGATTCTCCGTTATCACGAAGCCTCCATGGTTTAGGTATTCATTGCAGATAAATATGAAAAATAGAAATAAATATCAATGGATATCCACTAGCTTTTCATTAGCATTTAAAAGGAGTTTGTTCAACTAAACTTGCTAGAACTTGTGCAGTGATTGCAGTTGAAATTTATGATATGAAAGAAATTTTGTATCAATTCGAGAAATTATATATACGAAGATATAAGCGTGGAAGATAAGTCTCGTTGCTGATCCAAAAATTTAACGAACTATTGAAACAAATATACTGTCACTAATAGCAATAATTGAAATTCAATTTTACGTGAAAATTCTTCGGTAAAGTTATGGGTTCGTAAGACATTCGTCGAGGTGAACAAAAATTGGATACATTTCGCCAGACAGTCCAGGAAATGATAGAAAAAGATTAGATACATAAATACGCTCCAGCAGCCGTTGCATTTGTAATAACCTAATAAAGCGAAAATGGTGTTTGAACAGAGGAAGGGAGAGTGAATAGTGGACCTGACAGCAAGGCCAGCGTTAATTGCGTTCCCATTTAATGAAAAGACTTACCAGAGAGGTGATAAGGTAACTGTGATAGTCGCTCATCATCCCTATTTGCTGCGCCTGCTTCAACACGTCGTAAATCCTCTCAGTGGAGCAATCCAGTACAATGTGCGACTCAGCCGAGTTCTTTATCTGCTTCAGCAGCGGCCTGAAACAGAGGCAAGGAAAGGCATGTAGCGGTGAACGCGATACGAAGCTCTTTTCCAAGTATATTTCGCGTGGGGACGGATTGTCCCTGATATCCTCTATTAAAAGCAACGCGATGTCCCCGCGGAAAAAAAGTTCCCTGGCGAAGCTCTGGCGCAGTATCTTTCACGAACTTGAATATATCACGGTCGTTCGGTATAATTTGCGAACATGATGTTTCCGAGGAGGTCATGGGATTATAGTCGTTTCACGGCAGAGGATGTGGCTGATAGAATATTCTATTCTGCTCCCGGGTTCTTGAGGTTACATTCTGCACCATGGGATGAGGGTTATATATATTTTGCGTATGAATAAATTATCGTGTTCTGAAAGTTGCTCGAAAATTTCCCCACCATTTATTTAGGTGTATTACTTTTGCAGTGCAGACGCATTAATAACTTGTGGCGTCGATAAAGTTGTTATACTCGCCGTTGTATAAATATGAAATGCGTGCTCTGCAGCATGTTAACTATACATTTTAACCACAATGGCGTTTATGTTTTTTCGGCGCGTTCAATACATCTCTGTTATCGTTATTTACCAAAGCTTACTCAAATCCACCATCACCGGTATCCAATTAAATATCGGACGCCAGCAATGTGCTGGAAATGATACACTATGCTTCACTGAAAAGCAATTAATATTGAAAACGTTTATATGTACCTTCTGCGTTCAATCTTTCTCGAACAATTATATATTATTTTACTAAACGGAACAATAAGTAATCCTCCAAAAATTTGATCACCTTCGGGGTTTTATTGCAAATTCTAATTCTTCTATGTTCCTCACAAATGTTAAAATTGTCTCGTTGCTACAATTGTGTATCTACAGTAGCAGATTACCAATTGGTACACCCACTACATAACAAGAGAGTTGTATTTCTTGTATAAAAATCTCGCAAAACGGTGAATCACTTCTAAAGTCATATTTTTAATCCAATGTCCGGAGCCGACATAGATGAAACGTCCATTAATCCAAGCCATTCCCCAAGTAACCAAAGAAACAAAATCGGACGTGACTTCCTTGATTGCGAATCGCGCAACTGATCATTCCACGAGGCAGTTCTCACGCATTCCTTCACAGGTGCGGTGCTCCCGCGGGACCAAGGTAACTTCCGATTCCGGGCCCACAGTTTCGTGCAATTCGAATCAAAATTTCATATCGCGAGCAACATCTCCCAGGCCTTTCGCTCCCTTTCTCATCCAACATGCACGATAATGCGAATCTTCTTATGCGCCCGGTGCAACTTGAACCGCTGCTCAT
Organism: Nomada lathburiana; assembly: GCA_963667235.1. Taxonomy (NCBI): domain Eukaryota; kingdom Metazoa; phylum Arthropoda; class Insecta; order Hymenoptera; family Apidae; genus Nomada; species Nomada lathburiana. The sequence continues at coordinate 8,348,911 of OY763903.1, forward strand.
TGCGCGAATTTTTCATGAACCTCTGCATAATTTAACGGGGGGTATCTTTTGTGCGCATCGTTCCAGTGGCGAATATAGGCGAATGGTCCAAAGAATGGTCGCCATTGGCCCAATTCTAATGCCAAGTTTCGTCGACCAGGTCGCGGAACAATGCAACGCGCGACAATCCGAAAGATCGTGATGCAAAATGAACGGGAAGACGAGGAAGTTACGACATTACGTGTTCGAAGGAGTGCGCGTCTTTTATAGCGTGGAAAGTGTCGGAGGGAAGAATAGTTCATGATTGGCTGGATTTATGATAGTGTATCGTATATATGTCGGCCAATGTCGAGCGGTAAGCAAGATTTATCGAGCTGAGATGTAGCGATGCTGAGTTTTACGATCTGAACCGGCCTTTTGTGCGATTCGCGACCTATTAATGTGGACATTAAGAAGTTTGAATAGGAATGATAAATCAGTCGGGCGAGATTTCTTTGGCCGTAGGTACGCGTAATTCTGTGAGAGCCGAGTAACTGCTGGAGGAATGCGACATTATGATGTAGGATTTCAAAGACCGAGGAATTTGTATTACCTAGCTTTTAATTATTTTTAACGACCCTGGGATATGGAGAATGATTGTTGGTTGTTTACTGTTGCGCATTGCGAGGAACAGTTAATGGCGTATTGGGTCGCCGGTAGTGAGATTAATTTACAGAGCCTTTCAAAGGCAACTTCGTAACTTGTGCGCGCGTATTTGTTCACAATTTTACGACTCTTCAATAGCTAAGTAGAGAAATTATATTGGCGATAATTCGATTAAAAAGGAAGTGTCTCGCAGCTGCTGAATTACTTATTAATTTAGTAAATAACATATTTATCATACTCGATATAACTGTTACTTCTACCATATTTCTATATTCTTTCGCCAAATGTGAATATTTCCAGCTTTCCTTGAGCCAGCACCAATCGAAATATGATTTCGTTCGACTTAATTCTCTAATTGCGAATGAAATTTGCGTAAATTTGCGTAAAGAAAACTTGCAGAATACGTCCAGCAAAACAAATTAATACGAAGCAAGAATGTTTCTGTCATACATGAAAAATCAGACCACGTTCTGCATCAACCTTCGACACATAGGTACTATCTTCAAGAATCATGTTTTATACGGCTGGACTATTCAACAAATCGTAGCCCTAAATTTTCAAGACCCTCCGGGAGATAAATCGCCCTAAAACTCTCTCAAGTCGACAGACGTTACGCGTCACCTATGTATCATCCTAGACCCCGACTAAAAGAGACCGTCAAGAAACATAGAGGGTCGAGACTCCACTTTTGCCAACCTCTTACCCCAATGGTCTGTCACCCAGACACAGTCAGAGTTGTCACGGATAAACCCATCTCAGCGACCCCGTCGATAGCCGCAAGTAAATCTCCTCAGGCCTCTGCCTAAACCAATTTCATTGAAAAAAAAACCCGACATAGCGCGCCACGCTCAACAACCACCGAACAGCTCTCTAATCACATGCTTCCCACGGCGGCAACCGAACGCTACGCAATTCCACGTCCACGTTTAAACGCGATTGCTCAGCAATTACTGGAATTCTGTGCGGCTCGACAGATCGGTTGCCATTGTCGCCGAGTTGGTCTCTTATTTCGACCAGCGAGGTCAACGCTGCGCCACACCATGGTGCACCGTCGCCGGCCGAATTCCCTTTGAACCTTACGCTATGGGCCAGCGCGTACGTTCACGTCACGATGCCACACCGCGAAGGAATAATTTGAAAAATGAATGTCGACTCTGCGAAGCGGTCCCCGTTTAAACACCGTCCAGTGTGCACATGACCCCAACCATGTACAACCAGCTCGTCCCTCCTTTATTCGCCAAACGATTTCGCGCTTCCTGGTCACGGGAATTCCCGAGCAGAGTCGCGGCGGTGTCCAGGAGAAATGCGAGCACCGTGGAGCATCGTCAAGCTCGTGCCTCGTAGTGTTCATTCGGACTAAACAATGCAACACGGATCGTTTCGCTTTACAGCGTATCGTGAAGCAGCATTCCGAAGGAACGAGATACCCGGATTCTCCGGCGAGGAACCGATCGTTCCCGTGGCGCAGCGAACTTTTACGAACTAGTCAGACATACAGTCGGGGCAATCCAACATCGCGAGCACTGACAAGCGGGCTTATTCCGCGCGATACCCGGGAACAAGGGGCATAAAGTTTTGCATTGAGAATGATAAGGAATCGATACGACTTTACGGAAGAACGAACGAACGAACGAACTCGACGGTTGCTCGTACAGTTGCGTCCCACTCTGTCCCACCGGCCGTCATCGTCGTTCCCTCTGTCGCCCGTTTCGATCCAGATCTCCACGTATCCGTCGTTCATTCCCTTTAACTTAATGCCATCGTCGAAGCTCTATACTCAAAAGGCTCTGAACAGTCCGGCACTGAAACGTAAGCCGAGCAACGTCTCTCACTTTCTCGCCGGTCGCGTCCGTTCCTCTTTCCAAGCCGTTCTTTCACCTCTTTACTCGGCTCGTCACCAGTCTAGATGGCTTTCGAGATACCTTTCCAGATAGTCGTCCTCGTGGGAGGATCGGCTGCGACCGAAAGGAAACGCCGCGCCGTGGAATCGTTGGCGACAAGCCCGGTCTCGTGGAATTTTGTTTTCATCCGAAAGTGGAGGAAGAGCAACGTAGGAATGGTCGATCGACGCCTGCATCCCGCGATGGCTCAATGAACTATCCGATTGGCCTATCACCGTCGTTCGAAAATGAACAGGATAGAAGATAGATGGGGGCTTGGTGGTAATGGTTACAACGGTAATCAACGCGTCCGTTACAAAGTGACTAATGAGATCCGCGATTATGTATTGAGATTGATGGCTACACGGAGGGAGAATGATACTGGCCATCGGTTCTGTTTTTGGCCTCTCTTTGATACATTGTCCACGCGTCTGGCCATTAACTTGGGGGGGGGGGGGGGGGGAAAGGAATTAGACTTGTCGTCCCCTTTGCTGGTGAAATTGGAACGATAAAGGATGTGGTTTTGAACTGAACTGTCAAGGGGTTGGTTGGTTTTAGTTGGTAGTGTTTGATCGAGGATGTAATAGAGAAGTTGACGAAGGGACGAAAGGAGGCAATATATACTCTTGTTAAAAGTAGAATTTAAATGAGTTACAATGGCGCAAGGAAAATCTGTACACAGGTAAATTGAAAAACTACATAGTACACGTGTTAAGAATTCACGTAAAAATTGTCGAAGAAAATATATTGGCTATCACGCGCGCAAGATTGTGTTACAAGTAATTTCCTCGTTGTATAATAGTCGAACAAAAATATTTGCCGTACAATTTCATCAATCCCCAAACCTATTTCAACTTAAATTAATTTAATGCGGCGCTTTTTCCATGCGCGAAATTTTCACGAAACTGCAACAGCTTGGTTCGACACGTGTTACCACGGTTCAACTCGCCCCCGTCCCTACGAAATTCTCATGAATTCGTTCCAACTCCTTCCAACTCGATTCCCCATCCGACAGTTATTGAAAATCTAGACATTCGCCCGTGCTTTGCAATCCCGGTAACAATCATCTTGCGATATCGTTGCGCCTACAACCGTGCGTTGATTGACCCGACAATTACTTACACCTGTCGACCCGCGAAACGACCGACGTTAAAATACACTCCGTATAAAATGTACTAAGGGATACGCTTTGACCGACGAAACTCGGCCACGCAACTCGTCCGACAATTTCAAATTCATTTCGCAGTCCCGGGAAAAGTTTCGTCGTTGCTGCGAGAGTGGCTGCGGGGTGGAAGTAAAATTTTGCTGGAAAAAGTTGTCCCAGAAATTCCTCTCGTTCGAAAACAGTCGTTCGAAACAATCGCGCCGCCCTTCCGTCTCTCCGTGTACAGAGGTAGGAAAGATTCTTTCGAGGCGAATGCGTCCTTACGTTACCAATTCTTCCATGGTTAGAGTACACGGGATCGATATTCGTTAATGGAAGGCAAAACTTTCCCGAAAACTTCGCATTTTCCCCGGATAATGGATAGCGCAATTTTACGTAATGGAAAGCGCCGGGGCAACATTTAATCGCCTTCGATTGTCGGGCACGCGTGATATACGTTTCGTTGCGGTCACATTTAAACTTCTTTCCTCTCATTCCCCCTATTTTTTTCTTTTCTTTTTTTTTTTTTAATGCGCTCCCAACGACGCTGGAACTCGGCCATAAGTACGTACGGGGGCCAGGAAATTTATGTGGAACGAGCCAACGTCCGCTAATGTACATTGGGTGTCGGTGGAACTGCTCGAGAATTTCGGAATGTGTAATATCGGGAAAGAAACGGGGGCTACTTCGAATTGGGAGGCAAGTACGATAACTTTGTTTGAATTCAACTTTTTCCGGCGGTATAATAATTTTCGTATATTCGCGTTTCCAGCGACTAAATTCTGCGGAATAAATTCCGAACGATTTAGTTTTGCCTTCATCGTCGTAAATGAATAAGAATTTTTTTATACATTTTCTTTTATACGCATTTTCGCCATTTTCTTCCCTCGAACGCGATACGATTCTTTTATTTTTCGCAGGATCGTTTTCAGCTGTCCCTTCTGCAGCGCTGCCCGAGAGAAACTGAATAGAAAAAGGAGCAGAGTCTTTGCGACTATGTTGATCCATCTTGTTAAAGTTTAAAATATTCTGCATCTGTAAATATTATTACGATACTTTCAATATTATTTTTTACAATTAATAATAATAGCAAAGCATTGAATTGGTATTTTATTGCTTTCAAAAAGAAAAACTCGTGGACAAGGCAATAATAAAATACATCAGGGAATGAATTCTTTTCACGAGATGCGACAGTAGCGGGAGGCGAATAAAACGTAGCGCGGTTAATGGCGCGCAATGGAGCCGATTTCTTCACTCGAGCCGTTTAATTCTAACCGATCGAACATCCAACAGTTTCCCATCGATCTGACGCGTTAGAGCGTTCCGACGTTCTCTGGAGCTTTGCGAGAAGAACCAGGTCTTGATAGTGGCTACGAGAGGACGCGCGTGGTGCAACCGAGCTTAATTATAACCAGAGGGAGAGCTTACCGTGGAGCGGCAGCGAAAGCATTTCGATATTTAGCGAATTTCTTCACAGAGCTCTGAGGATTTCTAGGAAAAACAGGACCGCCTCGAAACGAGGTGAAATGCGGGTCGAACGCGACTCGAACGGCTTCGAAAACCGATTTGCGGAGTTACTTCGCTGAGAACATCTACCTGACAAGGCTATGGGTACTATGGGATCGTCCCGGGGAAGCTCGTTTCTTATGGGTGGAACGTGGCTCGTTGAATATTTTTGGGATTAAGTATTCTTGTACGCCCTCAAACATTTAGTTTACCTGTTTTCCGGGGAATTTATAGTACCCCCGTGTTCTTCTAGTGCAAGAAATGTACGTTTAACAGCGGAGTGTAGGCACATCAATTGTTTTTCTAGGTATAATAATTTTCTGTGGATTTTATTAAATTTTTCCACCAGCGTAACCAGTTAAGTTACAGTCGATGCAAAGGTTATTGATGGCTGCATTCTGCACGAAACAGTAATAAAATTCCACAAAAATTATTTATCAATCATACGGTACATGTAGCTGGATGAGGAAAGACATACACAAAGGTCAGAGAATCGACCACTTCGTAACAGTATTTATATTTGCACTATTCCAAGTACGACCTGAGGCGTGTACAGTTCTTTTCGTTTCGTTATAATAACCGAAGCGACAGCTGGTATCAAAGATTCGAGGCGTAGTCTGGTCATGAAAAAAATGTGGGCTCGAGGATTATTTATTTTCAATTAACTTGTTCGCCAGGAATTGCCTTCGCGTACTATCAACGATACATGTCCGCCGCACAGTTCCCATCATTCTTTTTGCTTGGACATTCGTTTGCCTCCACTTGATACCGTTCTATCTTTCGAGTCAATTTATGCAAAACTCGGTGGCAGCTAAATGAGGCGTGCGACGCGGAATTATCGACTGGCCAAGGGAGCAACGACCAAAGAAGAGTGTCTCTAATATCTTGCATGCATGTCGGCAGAAACTTAATTTCCGCCTTCTGACACCGGCTAAAGATGGCCATCGTACGTTACGTGGGTCGTATGTGAGCCGATTTACTCGATGCTGAATCTTAAGACTGAGATTACTGAGCGGCGCTGAACGGTTTGAAATGCTGCGGAACGAGTGCATTTCCGCTGACCGGAAGCTGTGCCGCTCGAAAATTGTCACGGAAATGAACCAGTCGAAAGAAGGATGCGCTCGATCGTAGGTCCAGTTAAATTACGCCCGAGATGGGCTGCACCTCGTACTTGCCATTTAATTAATTATCCCAAACGAAATGCTACTCATATTTCCGCTGTCGCTATGCTTTTGACGTGAAACAATTTCGATAACGGAGAAATATAATTACTAACCTTCAATAAAATGATCACTGCTAATGCTATTTTATATTTATTGTTATTTGATAAAGTATCGAATCCATATATTTCTAGGTGATTCACTTGTACATATATATCTGTTATGTATGGGGGAAGCAGCTGGGGATGAGAAGGATAGAGAGGAGGATACAGATGGAGGGAGGAGGAAGTTAGAAAAATCCAAAGAAAATGCAATAGTAACGATAAGAGTTTGTAGGGGACAGTAAGATAAAATATATATTAGTATGTAAATATGCAAGGTAGACAGTAAGAGATAGATGTGAGCAGAAAATTGTAGTTAAGGAGTGGCCGCAAAGCCGAAAGGCAGGCGGCGAAAGAAAGTATTATTATTATTATTATTATATATCTGTTATGCACAGAAAATTCACCCTGAACGTTCAAACGTGACCACTAAACATTTCTTTCCTTTTTTTTTGTTGCAAACCCCTCAGAATCCTCGGCAAGGTAAATCGGTGGACTGTTTCTATGGGTCAAAGAATGATGTGGTTTTCTCGAGATGGTTTCTGTGTACGATAAATGGCCGCGCGGAAGTTAGGGGAAAGGGTGTTATCGGATAAGCTATTATTCGCTGGAGAACGACGTAAACGGGGCGGACAGTTTTACGCGGTACCCGATCCGTTAGTTTGAATATTTTACTGCTGACAGAATTTTGTGGTGCGAGTAGTTTGAGGAGCTGGATAAGTGGACCTCGTAAATTGGTAGAGAATCGGTCGTTCGATCTGCTGAATTGGAATATGAGATGGGCTCTTTGGCTTACCGAGCATTTCTGTGTAGCAATCTGAGCATTCGCCAAGCTTCCGTGCTACGAGTACAATATTCCAATAGTCTGATGAAGCTTGCCGGCCATGCACATTTGCCTAAGTGCTAAAATCATACGTATCAATTCCTTTCTCATTAAACTGTTATGGAATTCTAAAATTACATCGTCTATAACAATTTGGAAATATGTCCCGGTCGACGTCTTCAAATACTTCGGTCCGAATAAAATATCGCCACGGAAGTACCGTTGCGTGATCGTGCACGAAATGCAAAGGTAACCGGGAGACGGCCACCTTCGGAAACGGTGTTCCACGATCATCGTGGAACGTAATAATAAATCGAGGGGGCAGCTTCGTTGCAACATTGGTAACTTGGCGCCACGCACGAAATTGAGCCGCAGAAAGGAGGAGGACGTGCCGCGGAGGGTAATTGTAGTCGACGTAACACGGACAGTAATAAAAGAATACCGTATTCGGGGCACTCAAAGTTTCTCTCCACTTGGAATACCTAGAGGAACGCGGCGAACAAATTTTCTCGCGTCCCCATAATTTTCACGGCGAGACCACGTGAAAACCAAGATAAATATCCCTTTTCTCTCCGTGGAAACGTCCGCCCGAGGGATTTTATTTGCTCGGATCGCGCGCTTTTATTCGCGGCAGGAATTCCAAGTTCCTCGGCGAAGCACGAAACCGGCGTGTATTAAGCGAAGGCAAGACAAGTGCTTGTCCACTTGATCACTGCCTGCGTAAAAGTTGCGGCGTCCCGAATGTTCCACGTGAAAGTGCCGCAAGGGCATGCACATGGTCGAATACGAGTACTGTTGTTTCCTTTAGAATTTAGAAATTCTTTTTATTTACGCAGGGATTTATATATGGGCGAAACGGAGAGATTCTCGAGAGCACTTTAGTAACTGCTCGTGTAAATGACTGTTTGGCGATGTATGGTATTTTATGGATAAGGCTGGTTCGTTTTAATTAACATGATTCAAGGGTTCCCTAGTTTTCTGATATGTGGCATTTACGAACTGTATTTTTTATTTCACTGTCGAATCCTGCTTGTGAATTTGGAGACTAGTATCATCGGGGAAATTTGACCAACGAACGAATCGTAATTATATTATGAAACATTAATTCGGATATTATTGGAGTTCGTGATTGAGAATTATCAACGAGAAATAATGACGAATTTCATTGTTCGATGCCTATATCGAAGGTCGCGTTCGCGAGTACTCGTCCCAATCAATATTCTCCGAGTTCCTGGGTTAGTTCCACGTGTACGAAAGTACGAAGCAATTGGTACGTTTACAAATGCAATTCGGAAAATGATTAGACCGGCGGCCTTCGTAGCACGCGACACGGAACTTTCATTTTCTCGTTAGCGCGGAATCCGAAATCATGTTATTCGATTGTCCGGCGTGACATTGTAGTTAGAAACGTTGTCGAGCAAGTTATGAAGCGATAAAAACAAAACTGTGCAACCAATTTCAAAACGCGGCTCTACGTAAATTCTACTTCGATAATAAAAGGCCAGATTCAAATCAATCTCATTCTCGTCCGGCACTCTCCATTCGCTGCACAACACGCGCAAAGACTCCAACCCGACAACAAGCGAAAATAGAAGACCAAAGGATGCCAAACAGTTTCGAGTGGGCGGAAATGTCCGATGCGGGAGGGCGATTTGTAAGTTAAATCCCGGTAATGGCATTCGGAGGGGTTCGCGCGAATTAAAGCCAGCCCCGTGAGCGCGTGGGAGCTGTTTTCCTAAGAGCCGCGACGAGTTAGAAATTACAATCTTCCCCCGTGGCCTCTCCCACGCGGACGCGGATTACCATTCGTGATCGCCCAAGAAAAATATGAACCACCGACGGTGGGATCCAGGAGGCGCGATTTACTTGCGCGAGAGGTAATTGTATTATTCGGTAGTACTTGTTATCTCGAGGTTACGCGGTAGGACAGACTTCAGAAGAACGTACCCGCGGTATTCCCAAGCGGAGAGGAACGATGTTAACCGTGACTCCTGATAGTGCGGCGAGGACAACTGTGCAACTTGCGCCCGCGTTAACCGGATCTCCGTTTTCTTCCTGGGTCGCATACCGCGACACTGGAACGTCGACTAAAACGGGGTGAATAATTTCTATCGCTATGCACGCCGTGGACCGCTTTAATCTAATCAGGATAACTTGTCAGGTGAGGCGAGTGAAAAAAAACGGGAACGGGTTTTTCTGTTCGGTTGGGTGGGACACGTTTCGATGCTGATGCAGCACGGCTGCTACTGAGCATTAGTAGCATTGATGCTGTCCTATTATATACGTACAGGTGGAATTAATTATCGGTTTGATGCACGAGAAATTTCGATATTGACCAAATTTGCTTGCTAATATTCGGTAATACACAGTATTTTATATTATTAAGGGTATAATGGATGATTATAATAATATTTGGTAAAATGCTCTGCAGTTTCTAATTGTTCTCCCAATGAGTGCTACGTAGAAGTAGTATTTTAATCTTTGAATTAATAGGGGCGGTCGAGTGTTGCCTGTGCAACAGAGATTTACTATTCAGAGGGTGACGCGGGCACTAATTTGGAAATTTAATATCGTGCGCGATACAACCGCAACGCTTGCTCTTATTCGCGCTGAAATATTATACAGTGTACCTGACGTGTGCGTTCGTATTACGCAGGTGCACCGTGCGGCACTAACGTTCTTGTGCCCGTTACACGGTTCTTACTGCTCGTCCATTCTAATTTTTATCGCAGGAATGTACACTTCGGAAGTATCTCTCGAATGAGCAACTTCCGCGTCCATCAGTAAAGGGAACTTCTCCACCGATTTCTTCGCTTTTTACCGCGTCCATTATCTAACAAGATTTTCCACACAATTTCCCCTGTGCACGCTATCCGCCCTACGTTCGGGCGTTCAATTCCCACGACACGAGTATTCGCAAGTTCGTTGCGAGAGCGTGCACCAAGCAGGGACCATAAATTGCTCCAAACTTCAAGTTGCGAACGTCGCTCGCAATAATTTCCACCGCAAATTGATTCAAGCATCGCCGGTGGACCCACGGGCACGCAGCATTTGATATTTGTCGGAGTTCCTTCTTCCGGCGGGCCACGTGACAAACGAGAGGGCCTGGTCTCGACGTCGCGACGCGTCGCGTCGTCTTTATGCCCGTGCACGTGCCCGCGCTTAACCACGGCATAACTACTGGGTCGGCGAGTGCATGACAAAGTGGACCGCATAAATACATCGTGCGAACGCGTGCCTGTTATTTTTTAAACGGATAAGGCATTTGGTGTGGCGGTTCTGTGGGTCGGGTATAATTCGTGCGTACGAAGTGACCAAGTTGTACATTACCACGACATATTGTTTATTATCCTTCTCCTAGCGCGATTATTCGTTGTGTTTTGTACGAGAAAGGAACAACGACCAATCTCGACGGTTTTGTATGGGCTCGAAGTTCTCAACACGGTGGAGCTCGGTACGAAGCATAGCTTTTTTAGGATGTTACGCGACGTGGAAGGGATTATCCGATACCGAACGACAAGCGAAAGTCACATTAATCTTTCATCAGAAGATACGATGCCTTTGTTGGGCGATGTGTAGTATGAGGGTTGTTCGTATGCATAAGAATTCTATCGTCGTTTGAATTCTTCAATGGTAGTTTGTGTCGCACGAAACGGTATCGCTGCAGTTTGGTTCTGATTGATGAATTGTTACAAAAAATATATTTCGATGTCGTCGAATGTCTGTAGAATACCGAGATATGTTTTAATTTCACTACACTTTCCGTACAACAGTTTGTCCTTATATTCCATCGCGATTAAATTTGGACTCGCGAAGAACTTACACATAGAATACTTTGCGTCTCCTTAATTGAAACCAATACCCGCAGAAAAACGCCATTCGATGCAAGAGAATCGTACTATCCAGGCGGGAAAATATCTCGTTAGAGCTTGTGCCGCCGAATAACGGGTCACTTTAAACGCATTTTAAACGGTTACATGTCGTTCAAAGATATTTCGAGTCGCCGGGCAGGTGAACGGGACACGTAACAGGTGAGCGAAGGAAAAGTTGTTGAAATTACGGCGGAAACCGCGTTTCAGAATGAGGAAAGCAATTTATTGTGCTTGTCTACTTTGCCAGCCATGGCAGCTGGTTATCTTTCTACAAGTTTCGACAATAGTTAGGAAGGAAAAAGTGCACAACTTCCCCGACCAAGTTCCGCGCATCGTATATTCGTTGATCGTTCCTGTTATATCTTGATATTCCTCCTTTTCCCTTCACCTGTGATTTATGTGCTGAACCCTGGGTCGTTTTCCATGCCTTGTTTCATCCACTTTGCCAGAGATGATTTAAGAGTGGTTCGTCGTTCGATATTACTAATAATGGTCAAAGTATTGCGAAGAAGTTAGAAAACCGAATTAACTTGTATGATATTATTGGATATACGAGGAGATGATTTAAATAATATTAATAGAGAAATTTTCGTCGATAGTTCGATAGAACTCTCGTTGATTATTTTATCATTGATAATCCTATTGTTGGCTAATTTTATCACTCTTACTTTATACATACATAGAAAGAATTAAAACACCATAAAAGAAGAAAGAACCCAGAGCTCTAGGATATTTTTGTAGACAAGTATCCCGTTACAACAATCTCAGATTACTTTGGATATTTTATACTTTCTACTGTCGCGCCTTCTGCGTCAACAGCACATGATTTCAAAGCACATACAAGTGATATGCTTCGAATTAAAATTCTCCGAAAAATCGTAGTACAGCGGTGGAAGCAGAACCTGAACATCGTTCTCGAATAAATCGCGATTACACGTTCGATGCTCCCCGAAGTTCCACCCTCCGTAGTCCAGGCCGACATTATTCTTGCTCTGTGCACGCCAAAGCAGAGTCTAGATTGGAATAAGCGTAGTGCTCCAAATGGGCAATGAGTGCCGAGGCTACCAGAGAGGATAACTGGTTGCAGTCTGCCGAGCGTTTCGTCGAATATATCGTACGTGCTAGCTAACTGGCTATGGCAACAATACATAAATCATTGGCCCCCCTGACGAAAGTGTTAATATTGTTTCTAAAAATGCAGGAGTTGAATGTTTCCCATTGAATCCGTATTATAAATGCTTCGCAAGAATTGATTCCACGTGCTCGTGTCGCGTAGAGGAGATCGCGCTGATCAAATTGCTTTTTTAACGAACTCGATCCGATAATTCTGAGCCGAGTTACAGCCGTTCAAAGTTTCGCCGAAAAATGAATGAAGAATGCCCCATTGACCCATATAAATTCCTAGAAATGCGTACGCCGTTACTACTGCTGCGTAAGCGTCACGCGTGGGAACGGCCTTGCAAGGCTGCGCCGATGCATTGTCGTAACGCCAAATTAATCTCGATTTCCTCATAAATTCGCAACTTTTCCATTGGCGTAACTATCAATTTTTCCGTTCGACAAACTTTAACTTTTCTCGAATCGTGTACATTTCAATAGGCGTATCTTATAGATTTTAACGTGCTGAACGCGAATCTGCAAACCGTTCTTCTCCAGAACGTACAGTATTTGAAAAAATGAGTTTAAAAAAAATCGCAAATTTTTAACATTGCTGAGTGTCTCGTGTTTTTACGGTAATAATTATTCAGTTGCTCTTGACACGAAATGATTGCGTAGAGATTTACGAATAAAATGGTATAACTAGTTATTAGATTATAAACATTTCAATATGTTTAAATAATGATCCAAGTGAAAAATCACACCTCCAATTTATTTTAAAAACTGAGGGTCTAGGGTAAATCTAACTATACCACGCGATAGAGCAGACCATTCAGAAGTTGAAGTCGAACTAATTGCAATTTCTTTACAATATCCTTAAACAAATTCAATTATCTCGGATTCTACCGGGCCGATTTTAATCAACGACGTCTTAAATTAAAGCTCTTGATCCAAGGAACAATCTCTGTTCATTTTAAAGCAGCTCTGTTGTCTAAAGTTGCTGTAACTTTATTCACTTTCACGTAATTATGATTTTAATTGTTTAATTATATATAACAAATCAACCGCGCATGGAATATTGTTAAAACCTGTCGAAGATGGTAGCTTATACTTCTACCTTTAATTTAAGCTCTCGATCGTTGTTCTAGCTTGCCGGAAAGTCGAAATAATGCCATTTGTTTATAATATCCTTAAACAATTCAAGCATCCTATCAAACATTCACTCTTCTAGCCTCTCCGGACGAGGTTCGTTAACCGATAACTTCGTAACAATCATAGAATAAGTTCGACCAGCCGTACAATTATATTTCCCACGTTAATCTTCATTCATTAATATCTACGGTAACATAACGCTGGAAACGTCACGTCCAACCACCACTCCCAACCCCCCACGCCGAAAGAATAAATCATCCTACATTGTACCCTCCTTTCCTCCGCTTCTGAATTCTGTTTCCGAATTTCGCCCGCTATTGTAGCACCTGCACGGACAACGTTCCAACGGAAACACGGCGTTCAAGATGACTCGCTTGAAATGAGGTTTCCATCAGTTAGTTTGCAAATTTGCAAAACTTCCGGCCGAGTTTCGGCCCAGCCGGATGGCAGCCAGGCCTGTGTTCAAACTCGCATTAACGCGATCGGGCCCAGTCGCAAAGTAAACTTTTCCAACGTAGTTGCCCCCTCATCTTCGAACCGCCACGGCAAAGACATTCCTTCGAGGAAACGGCTGAAAGGCATTCTTCCTTGGTCGCTTTGCCCCGGGAACGAGCACGTGTACCGCCATTGCAGTCAACTGCATACGTTCTTGGCACTGTCTTCCACTGCGCTGGCCGTCCCCTGTATTGTCCTCTGCGTTCCAGACCCCCCCGATCCTTGGTACGAGCTGAACCTTTGCCTTACTGTCCCTAAGTTTTCATCTCTATTCTCGTGTGACGGAATAGTTTCTTTGAATTGAACCGCGTGATTGAAGACTGTTCCTTAAGCTATTGAAAATGGTACAACTAATAGGACTAGTCGATTCCTAAAAATATGTTCCATGGATATGCTAGATATAATTTAATATCGTGTGTTACTTATAGAGAATAGAATGCCTGTTGGAAAAATGAAATTCCAATATCAAAGTACCGCTACCGGTGGTTCTCTAACAAAATTTGATTATCCGATGTGAAAATAAGAAAATAAGAATAGAAAAACAAAGTACGTATATAAACGACAGCATTTACATAGTTGAAAATTGTGGATTAATTGAGAGAATTTCTCCAGATGGAGGTAGGCAATATGCAGATGGTTAACGGACCGTTGTCGCGGTATTTCGCGGATTCAAGCGAGGCCAGGAATATCGTGTCCACGGTATTTTATTCAGGGATCCGCGTGTTCGATGCAAACGTCACGTAGAAAGCTTTTTCCGATAAGTCATGCACTAGCCGCATTGCAATGGCTCGGTAATGCGCGAACAAACCCTGGATTTAGTACGGATTAGGAATAAATTTGTAGCCTCGGCTGTCATTCGAGTATTCGAAGATTTGTGGAAAGTGAGGCATTAATGTAATTAAAAACGTCAACCGATTGTGCAACTTCTACTGCAATGAAGAATGTAATAAAGCCTGTACATTATTTTAATCCTGTCGTCGTTTGAACTTTAGTTTCTTTAGAGTATCTTTAGATACATAAATAAAAAAATATTTCGGCAATCGTTTTATTATTAATACTTATTTTTAATCAAACATTGCTACGTCCTAAACTGTCATTATCAAGTATCGTTTGACAAATATTACAGAGTCTGTTTCATGGAAACTGAAACTTAAAATAACTGCAATTTGAATTAAGTTAGTGCACGTCGTAAACTATCAACAGCGCCATTAATTCCAAACAATGCTGCAGAACAAATATAAACGCCCTCTGCAGTTTTACACGACGGAAAGTTTTTATACGATACCCATCGCGAAACGTTCAAATCGAGGTTGAGAATTATTGCTGGATCGTCGATCGTTCCACCATGCTCGACACACGATGAATAACGTAGCGTAGCATACTTCTACGTTCTCTCGCAGTTGCAAGCCTTTCGTGGCGATATTGTTTATGAACCTCCGACTGTTTTCACTGCAATGCATTCATTCACTTCAGCTGAAACGGCGACGGGAACGTCTTTAAATGTTTTACGGTTCGTTCCATCGTAATTTTTCCTCGGGGCGTGGGCAAAGGATTCAAACACATTGCATTTCTATTCATATTATAATATTAATTACGTCACATAATTCTGGAAAACTAAACAACAACAAAATTGAAACACGAGTAGGCTATTTTATTATTCCAATATTTCTCGCCCATCTTAAATTCTATACTATTTCTTGTTTGTATGGAGATACGGCTGAACCTATAAAAAGAAGTATGCTTTCGAGACATTTTCACGGAGATAATCTGAAATTTTCGCAGTGAAGACAAACGACCATTTCAACTGCGCTCTCAGACATTTGCAAGTTGACGTACAGCTCGTACGCGTGTCAGCCGATGATGCATCGTCTTACGACACTTCCGGTGCATCCTTGGCGTTCAGCGAGGATGTATGTACTTCGATGTGGAAAGGGAAGAGAAGGGTTGAACAGGGAAGGCAAATGTAGAGAAGGAATAAAAAGGAAAGGGCATAGAAGGCGGGTCTGGCAATGGCTGACCTATACTACTGAAAATTATTCGAACTTCAGTATCTCACAGTTGCCTGCTGTATCGACAAATTTGTCTAACATCTTCTTTAGAATAAAATTGATTAAGAATCCAATCGTCTAATAAAAATCGAGAAACATAAGGTGTATTCAGAGTGGTTCTGCCAAGATTAGAGTTTCAGCATATTACAATCCTAATCGTATTCTGTGAACGAAAATAATATTAAAGTTGGAATGTAGAAATCGATGATAAATATAAAATCAAGTCATGTATGCATAGAGCGTATGTGTAAAATGTGCAGTGTGACACAGATGGTACAGAAAATAATGATAACGTTGGAAGTCATCGGCGTACATCAACGCACACCCGTTGCATACCGCACAACGATGATTTATTATCCCGGTTGACGCTTCCTTGGGGCCTTTCAAAGAGAAAGGCGAACAGCCGGTGTTTGGAGCGATGGTTTACATACCCTAGCATATATTATTGTCTAAATATGAGACGGGTATAATATGTTTACGGTAAAACTGATGGTGACAGAAAGGTCTTCAAAAATGAAGCAAACTTTTCTGGGACGGATCTGTGTTGCTGTAACTTGCAGTAAAAAAAAGTAAATCATTATTAAAATATACATATTTTAATGTGTGCAATATGCCACTGTATTTTTGACAAACTGAATAAATAGCGTAGATTTTTATAGATTGCTAACATAATTATTAAGACGATCCCATTAGCAGGAACTTGAAGGCATAAATTGAACACTAAATAACGGAGTGAAGAACTCGAAGCACAGTCGGAAGACTAATTCGTAGAAAGCAATATTAATTTGATTTAAGTTCCCCGATTAAGTTTCAATCCAATTTGTTATTGATGTAGAATATTGGACAATAACGTTATTGAATAAGGGCTCTGAGGAAGGGAACAATGTAGACACAGGGCCAGATGACAGCGTAGAGAAGAGTTTGACGACCGCAAGCTTTCATGGAAAATACGTAGCATGTACTTTACTTCTTTTCTAAAGGGCGCCGTGTAACCAGATAGATATAAACTACAAAGGAATAGAGATATGACAAAAAAAACGTCAGCTATACCAGCGAGTGCGGCTGTAAAGCGTAGTCAGAGCCGGATGAACGTTTGAAAAACTAGCTCATTAACACGCTTACTCACAAGAGAGAGAAAATTGCTTGTTGGCTGAATTTCAGGCTCTTTTTTAGTCCTTTGGAAAGAAACTAGTGACGACGGTTGATAATTATTCACTTTTTTGCAGATGGATATAATCCTGCTATCTACAATTTGTAATTAGAAGAAAACCATACTTTATTTAAAAATATATAAATGGAAACTAGCGCTTAGGAGTCCCGGCACTCTTGGAAACTGATCAAATTTTCAATGCAGGTGGTGCCGTTTTGTCTTGTAGAGTTGCGTAACGCGAAACAATCCTCGTTGTAAAGTTTAAATAGATATTCATTAAATTTTATCGTTCCGTTATAATGTGCCTACGAATAATACTTAGTAATATTGAATAAGACAACTAATCTAACATATTCGATATGGTTGCCGTGAAACATTCACTATTACATTCCTATCAAATATCTATACAGTAATTCAGTTAAATACAGTTTATTGACGCTCGTCGGATTCCCCCCTTAATGAAAAAATAAGCTCCTCGGAATGCATAAAAAGAAGAAAAGTAACATACGTACGAAATCGGCGTCGAAACGACTGTCCGGGGGTAATTTAAAGTTGCACCGACAGAAAGAGTCGAGCGGATCAGTCGAAGAAAAGTTTTCTAATTAATCGATCGAGCCGGGCCGCCGGATAACGAGAGCCCCGATGAAAAATTCTATCGCGTCTCCGTGGTGGCCAGGTAAAATCCAAAGATGTTGCTCGAGATTACCAGTCGATAGGAGATTACTGGCTATATGGCCGAATAGGTGTGGGGGTGGGGGCGTCGTTTCCCTCTAAATCGTAAGGTCTCCGTGCTAAATCGGCGCCCCTCCGCCACTCTGCGTCGCCCCCCGGGTAGCACCCTGCCGAGACGCTATCGGGTCCTCGTTAAAAAGAAATTGCCCCGTAATCGATACGGCTAGAATCTTGGAAGTTCGTGGCTGCCTGGGTATGAGGGGTCGGCCGGTACCACGGAGAGCAAAGAAAGACTCCATATAAATTAAGACGACTATACGTGGAGGATGAAAACAGAATCCTTCCTTGGACAGGGGAGAAATGAGAATTAGACGAGGGGAAGGGTGGATGTTGGAAGGGAAAAGAGTCTATCCGTCGCCGGCAGCTGCTTTATCAGGTGACTGGGGTTCCTGGTAGCGCAATTTGATCTATGTTACCTATCGCCCGACGAAAATTACGGCGCACGAGTCAGTGGTTTCTTCAATTATTAATTTTCGTGCCGCCGCGCCGTTCCGAACGATGCCCTTCGAATCGATAGTTTTCCGACGGTTTCTTACAGGCAACGAGCTTGAACAAAATTGCCTGCGGCGGGGAACAGGGGTTTAGAATGATAGTAAGAGAAGAATTAGTAGCAGGGAGAGAGGGGAAATTTTTCTAACTTAATAGGAGCTTCTGTGATGAATCGTGATGATCTTCGTAACGAATACAGTGTGAAATATATGATAGTACAGCGAGGCAAGTTTTAGTTGCAAATTTAATCTAAAGCGTTTCTAGTAATCCTTTTTCAGAAGAGCAGATAAAAGGTGCGCAGGCATAAAACAATCGTATCCCAATTACAATATTACAAATTCTATATTTCTGCTTCTCCCCAACGAATCCCACAACGGCCTACACAACCACCACTGGGATATTTGAAACGCCTCGTGTGTATCCGACGTACACTATCCGACGCGCCCCTATCCAACCCCACAGCTCGTTAAAATTCAATCCAGGCGGAATTCGACGAGGCGCAGGTACGCTAAAACAGGGGGGGCTAGGTAAATAAGGTGTGAACGATGAGTTACTGCCGTGCAAACTTTCTCGGCCCATCCGTTATCTACGTCGAGTGAATTCCTCTGGCCACCGTCACGACGTCCTATCCAGCATAGCGTTACTTCGCCACCCATCCTTCCGGACGTCCACAGCATCTTCCCCACGCGCCGTTGCACCCTTGAAATGAGAAATGATCCGCGAAGGGGTTGCTGGCTGCTGTTCCACGCCGGACAGCTTGTTGAGGCAAGCGGCGTGTTTGCAGCACGTAACCTAACGTCTACGGTTCACCGATGTTAAACTGCGGCCAAAGTTCACTGGAGATGATGAGCACGTGACGGCTAACTGCGATCTTCGAGGGTATAATGTGTGCCCAATGGGGTAAATCAATCTCGAGTTTCGTCTATTCGAGGACGCTCAATGGCCGTGGTAAGGGTTTCGTGGCGACGGATAGCGCAGGGGTAATTGATTTATGGATGACGCAGGTGAGACTGGTAATTTGTGACAAGTGGAAATCAGCATTAGGCAGAGGAGGTGTTCCCAATTTATTGTATAATAGTGCAAGTAGAACAGTAAGAATATAGGCGTCGGTAATTTTATTAGTGACACATTGGAAAGCTTTTTCCTAATATTTATTTAATATATATATTCAGAGAATTTTCCTAGAGCTTCGTTAAATGAATCATTAGTATTCGTTCACGCATTAATTGCCCGTACATAATAAGAGTGTACGATGCAAATGTGTTAGTCTCTGTCAATATTACTCTTAATCTCTCATCCCGATTGCAGTCAACGAAACTTCATCGCACTATTCAACTCTGAAGAAGAAAGGAAGCACACCCGGTGGCTTGTTTGCTACGAGATAATTAGCTCGAAACTTCGACACCAGGAGATTGAAAGTCTGTTCAAACACGTTGCCACTAGTTTTCCACGACGAAGAATAGTTTTTCATTCCTCGAACGACTAATTCATCGGAATCAAATTTAATTATACAAATGGGGCGCCTCCCTCAGTCCTGCTAATTCCCATCTCGAGTTAACTGAAGTCGGCTCGTTTCCTCGCCTACATTGTTCCATGATCGACGATTCTATCGCGGATGATTATAGGCGCGTCGAACTGCGAATACAACGGGGCGAACGCTATTTTTTATACGTGCACACATATCTGTGTGTACGTACACGGAAGAAGAATTTCCTCGGATTCTCGCTGATACGACTGACGAGGATATAACTTTCAGGAATTCCCCTCCTAATTTACTATCGCGGATCACTCGACCCCATTTTTTTTTTTTATTTTACGAGAAAAAAGGGAATCGTAGTCGAGGTTCGATAGCATGTAATGCTTTCACCCTTGTTCGACTTCTCGTTGGTAAAATTGGAGAAAAGACTTCCGACTCTGATGTCGCTCCGACTCTACGTGAAAAAAGAATCATGAAACGATAAATTCTCATTACGGGAATCAAAGGATTTTCACCCATCCGGAGGGGAACTCTTATGTACATGTATCTTACGTGACATCTTAGAATGGTTCCCGAAACACTAGTATTATAGTTATGGTTAAGTCTAATAGTAATAAAACTAGATAAACGACGAGGTACAAAATATCGTTAACACAAGGACGGTCTTATTCTTCCAGGTAGTGATGCTCATAGGGCAAGGCTGGAAATATATTATCAATTAATATCTCTTTCATCCTTTTCCACCTAATATTTGATATTTAATACAAAATTAATATTCAACCTAATATTATTTACTCCTTCCAAACGGTTTCCGTTTTTAATTCCCTCTTATAGAAGTTACGTACAAGATAATCGATATTCCTTATTGGACATAAATATCCCGCTATCAGTATACTAATTAAAAAACGAGGTGCCGGACAAATAGCGTGCATAATTAACAAAAAAAGTTTCCAGCTTGTTGAAACAGCTTGCGGCAACAATAGTGTATCGCCTGACAGTATCGCTAACCCTCCCCCAGTCATCTTAATCCGATCATCTTTCCACGCGGAGCGCAAGAGAGATGCCGCCCGAAATCCCTTAAAATAATTGCATTCCCGAAAGCGGAGACATTCAACCGCGAGTTTTCTCGACCAAGCATATTGCAAGCATGCACCGTTGGTGCATTCTGTTCCTTCCTCTTTCCACCCAAGCGGAAGGACATCTCGCTGCTTATCGCCCCCCCCCCCCAGTTTCTAAGTAAATCCCACCCCCCCGAGAGAAACAGTGACTTCCACGGAACGCAAGCCAGCGACAAAATTACTAGCCGTGAGAGGGTCCCCGAGCTTGTTCCGTGACTAGAGCACCAAATGACGGAGCGACTAATACAAATAAAGGGGAGGCAGCGACACGAAATGGGATGGGAACAGGGCACCCCCTGACGGATTCACTGTTCCGTATAGTCGCCCTTTTGTTTCGCTCGTGGCGGAGCAGCCGAGCCGCCCTCCGACGAAGTAACGACGACAGGGCTTGGTGAGGTGGGTGGAATGGGACGAGACACCGGGACAGTTATATTGCTGTGCAAACTCGGCCAGGTAAGAGCGCATCGAAAGTAAACCGCGAGAGGCTAATGAAAATACGGCGAAATTGTCTTCTGTTTTTATCACCGCCGCAACCCTTCGATCCGCGATTTTCTTCATCCCGTCTATCATCGATCCCCCTTGGACGGTGCGCGATAGCAGGTGATTTATTCAGTGGTTAAAAATTTATTTGTGCATGCAGCGTTAGTGTACATCGCTTTCAACGCAGACGAGACTCCTCCACGCTTGCTTTTTCTTGGTCACAGGCTAAAAAAGAACGACGCCACCTGCATTTGCATGCCTATGAATAGGTATGAAGCGGCCGAGCGGCGCTGAAGGCGGGTCTAAATCTTTTTTATGGAAATCGCGACTTAGATCTCGGGGATATTCAAGCGTGAAAAAATTTCAAGCACCCCCTCCCCGGAATCCCGATACGAGTGGCGTGTTACGCGAACGAGCTCGCCGGCGAAGGGAAGAAAAGGAAAATCAAAGGGGATGGGTAGCGAAGATAAAACCGAAAGATTAATCGACCTCATTATTACGCCCGAGTTATTTGAGTATATTTGACGACGATCCTCCTTTCGTTTTACTGCTAAACGAAAAGACACGATTCGCTCGATGCTGTTTAATTTAATAATCGCTGAGCCGCGCGATTATTCACGCCGACGTCAACGACATTCCCGTTTATGCATCCTGTTTGAGGAGGCTCTCATCTGAATGCACAGACTTTCAATTGATGTCGGATATCGTGGAGCCGGCGGGACCGCGATCGGTACTCGTTTACATCTGAGCATCTAAGTTTCAATCCCACTTTGTATCTGACATTACGAGGTTTCGGTTTCTTTTTGTTACCAGTGCTACATTTTGATTCGGCGACCTGCGAATTGATATTCATAACTCGCATGGTTTTATCTTCGTCCTTTTCTTTTTGTACTCAATAATTGTGCATTCCAATTATTGACCTCGATCACTGTTATTCTGCTGTAGGCAACATGTTTCACATTTATCGCCAGTCTAGTGATGCCCAATTTAAATACGGCGATATATGCATTTCGAAACGCAGTTCTCTAATAAGACAATCAATCATAATCTGATTTCGAACAGTAAATGTGAATCTCGTTTAAAGCAAAGACAGCACGAACGCCGTCGAAGCGCTTGAAAGATGAATCGCGGCTCTTTATATCAGAATTTTCATTCCCTCCGCGAAACTTCGATAACGATAAGCCGCGATATTAGTAAATCTCCCACTCTCGATACCCCCGGCGTGCTTGACAAAAAGACGTATCGTCAAAGTTTGCGGAAAGAAAACGGGAACGTTCAACTCCCAAGTCGCTTTTCGGTGCCGGCTGAATTTTAACACGCGACCCCTGCCCCGAAGACAGGTCCGCGCACAGGCATAAATACTTTTGCTTTCTTCGATGGTACTTTTATTACCGTGGGGAGAAATTACCGGAATCCTATCCCCGATCGTAAAATACCATGAAGAACTATCATTTGCTACTTCGGGTTGCCCCACGGTGGATACTACCACAACCGAGGTCGACATACCGCGTCTCTTGTGATTTTTACGAGGAAAAAAGAATCCCTCCCCCGACCATTCATCGATTTTCTGTCATAATACAATTGAATCCCCTAACCAAACAACTCACAGAAGAAGGAGAAACATTCTTCTATCTTTTCGAGTATAAAATTATACCCCCGATGGTACAGCTTTTAATACAATTACAAAACCATACCAGTCGGGCCAATTAAATCACGAGATATCGAATACGAATGAAGGATCCAACAATGCCCGCATTGATGTGCAATATCGAACGGTCGTAACCACGATATACAAGCATTTAGTCGTTTACTATTCAACATCACGATCGCAAGAAATATGTATGTTTCATCGGAACGAAAAGCTTTTAACGTGATCTTTCAATGATTCGCCGGGCCTGTGGGAGGGGAGGGAAAACAGAATCAACGCCGGGATTTCACGGCACAACGGCTGCGAAAATGGGCAGCAGGGTGGTCGTTAATGGAGGGAAACGAAAGGTACGAAGACGGTGCCGCGAGCTGGAAAGGCATAAGTAATTGAAATGTTTCGAGGGGTGAACGGAAAGGGGTAAAGAGGAGCCGTTCGATTCCGATTCACCCCGGCGGAATTCAGGTATTCTGGGAGCGGGATAAGAAGCCGAAGGCAGAGACTTCAAACGACGTATTTCGCGTAACTTCGATGTCCTGAACTTCGAAACGAGCGAAATGGCCGCTGCCAGTCGTGGCTGGTAGGCAAGGATGTTTCGCCTGGTCCACCGCAGATGTTACGTCACGTCCGTGAAACGGGAGTCTGATTGATCAAAGGGAATTCGCTTCAGATGAGTTACCGACCTGGGATGCCTTTCCTTTTTTTTATATCTTCTTTTTTTTTTACTCTTCCTCGCTCGCCTCCCTTTTCATTTTCAACCACGGAACCGTTTTCCAGCGTCAATTACGCTCATCGACGGTACGAAATGAAGGCACTCCACGGTGAAGTTTCTTCTTTGAGAAATTCGCGTCTGTACCTTTGTGTGCAAAGACACCGATAAATTGGATTTCCCATTCCTGCCGCAACGCGGTGCCGGCACGATCCGCTTGGTGAACGTGTTTTGCGGAGATTACTGCTAAGCCGCATGTATATCGGAATCGAAAGGCGCGGTTGATTTTGTTCAAGGGTCGTATGGTCCCTTTGGCATTGTGCAGACAGCGGATATTCTATATTTCATAGACATTCAATATATTTATGAATACAGAAACGTGCGAAGTGTTGGAAATGGAAGTTCGAATGAAGGATAGTTTCGTTTACGATGATTCTGCTTAACAAAAATCGTACCGACAAGTTTAGCGGGTACTCGCTAAAAGCATGCACAACCTACAACACCGCTATCTTCCCAAAATTATACCAAGAATGTAGATTTCCCAGAACTCGCAGCTACGCGCTGAACCGAATCTGTTCCCCTGAAACAGATCGACCGTCGTCCAAAACTGCTTCGTTCAACCCTCGCGGGAGCCATCTTCCGAATCAACCTTCACGCCTGTCCGTTGTCAGCTGCGACTTCCTATAGTACACGGGGTAAAATACCCTTCAGTATTATCCAGCACGTCTCGACCCGGCCTGGTCAGGGTGCTTCCCATTTGATGGACGACGACGCCCATTCAACGACAGCAATTGCTCCCCGAATGCGGTCCGCGTCGCACAGTTAGAGCACTTTCGATTGTCTATTCACCTTGAAACCGCAAGCGTTCCCAGGATTACCGTTTCCGGTCTAGCTGTGCTATTTTCTAGTGCGACCGGCGACCACGAATTCACACGTGCCATCGCCACGGTAAACTCACATGAACCTGTATTCCCGGGGGAAGTTTACTGTTTCGGACATCGCATCCGCCGGCATTGTGTTTTCTGTCAGCATGGAGATAGAAATTCTGCTATTGCGAGTTGTTAAATAAGTTACGTACACTTTGCGACGAAAGTTAAGAAACGAATCCAGTTCTGTGCATTCGGTAAATACTCGTCATTAAAACGCGGCAGTAAATTGATATTATTGGAACTGTGGGGAAGATGTATGACTTCGTGGATTGGGAGGCGATGAAAATTATTTCAAGTGTGCTATGCGGTGGTAATGTTTCGTCTTTGTTTTTTATTTCTTGTCGGCAAGTGTATGTTACGTTAAACAAAATTTTCCATTATTTTCCGAGCTCTCTTTTCCTTTATCTAGAAGAGAAATGTTCTGCTCCTCTCTTGCCTCTGGGAAAGCGCATGTACTGCGAAATCGAAATAAATGGCAAATTTGAGAAAGTTCAAAAGTAAGTTGCAAATCCGGCGGATTCCTTCCGACTTCGTATACCGAGGAA
The DNA here is from genome assembly GCA_963667235.1 of Nomada lathburiana. Lineage (NCBI taxonomy): Eukaryota > Metazoa > Arthropoda > Insecta > Hymenoptera > Apidae > Nomada > Nomada lathburiana. The sequence goes on from OY763903.1 coordinate 8,374,088, forward strand.
CTTATTAAACTTTCATTCAGTATCACGCAAGTTCAGCAATACAAATGTCGGATACTTAAGAGCACCATATTTCCCGAGCGTCTTTGTTATTCTTCAAAGGGATAATCTTTCCCTTGCTTCCTCATGAAAGTCTATGGTAAAGTAACCCACAGTAGAATCGGGAGCCACCTAATTTTCGAAGTTGCACAGGGGTCGAATGGAAGCGCGGAGTAGCGATAACCGATCGAGGAAAGAAGCCTTATTTTTACTGAATCTATCGAGCGCATTGTGAGGTATCGAAACTTTCATGAGAATCCCTTCTCAAGTTTTAACAAGCCATTTGAGACAATGGCTGGAACCTGTAAATACCTCCACCACCGTCAAACGAAGTGAACCGAAGAATATAAAACATAAATAGCACCGAGAAGTAGAAAATTACTGTTTCAACAATAATACCCGACGCGCATGCATTCCGCGATGCCATATCACGTCCATATATATTCATACTACTAGAATACCATTTCCCGATACACCGACAAAGAAATGCCATTCGGAACAGCGGTATTTGTCGCATAAATTATTCCCACCTCTCCGGAGGAACGAATAATTGCGGCAGAAGACGAACGTTCGAGTCGGGGTCGTGTAACCGTACATTCGGAAGACAAAAATAGAAGAAGAAAAAAAATGAAAAGGAGCCATGCATAGAGATCGCTGAAGATCCCTCGGGATCCAAGAGTCAACGTCGACCCTTAGAACGATGTACGGAACGAACGGGGCAAACAATTTCCTCACAATGCATCCGATATTAGCGACGTCGTGTGTCGCGGAGGCGCACGCAGGGAGCGATGAATTTTCCAGTGAAATGTATACACGCTGCTGGGCCGAACATCTAACCGAATTTATTCAAATCCCCATCGTTCTGGGCTTCGTCCCACGGCTCAGGTACAATAAGTCAACGTTGCCCGCGGTTCCATGAATAATGCAACGACAAAGGATAGTTCTTCTTCTGCGCCACGGATACGAAACGATCGGCGAGAAGAGCAGCGCCCTGGAGCACAGGCGTGCACGCATCTCGAGATGCGTGGAAATTCTTGTCAACGACCAAACGATCGGACGGAAAGACGGAAGATTCGGCCCATTTGCTGCGTGAAGCACAATCGGCACATATTCCCGGGCGCAATAGAGACGTCACTCGCATCACGGATGCATAAGAAGATCATTGTGGTTTGTGGACGATCGATAGAGAAGCGGACAGGGCCGTTTAATTCGTAATGGTGTATTCTCCGCACGGATATCGATCGCGACGTGGTCGCTTTTGCACGTTGCCGCGTTAATGCAACGACAATGTCGATCATTGAAACCGCTGAATTTTCAACGCGATGAGCGTCTCTAGTATTATGGGCCTGTTAGCTTAGGATGTAATTGCGAGTGGTCGTACGTTAGTTGAATTGCTCAGTTTGCGATAGCATAGTGCGTTTTGACGGCGTATTTTTGCTATTTTCTTCGGTCACGTTTTTTAAAGATAGGATTAAGGATAATTTTAACGTCAGTATTAATTAATTTTTTTTGTTTTTGTGCAGAGATAACTTCAATTACAATTATCTTCGTGATAATAATACATGTCGGAAGATATTAATTAAACATCGGTTACTGTTTCCGTAACGTACATTTTAATAGAATAATATTCTACCATATACCGGGTTCTTTTAATTAGACAATGGTATACGAGGCGAGCATACAGTAGGGAAAAGTTAATATGTATGAAAAGCGAAACGTTCTATTGTAAAAACTAGCTTGTTAGGATCCACATTTGCGGTGGCAGTTAAGCCGCCTGACATTTGATGGATCTTGATGAATCGTCTCGCTGCTAGACTGTTTCACCGTCGGATCGGCCACACCGAAGTTTCATCTGAAGATTCCTCGTTTAACTAACCAGAAACGAAGATGTTCTGGCGCTTGGAATCCGGCTTTTAAACCTAACAGCGACTCTTACTCGGGGCTGGTTAAGTTAATAGGACTTCTTGGAACTTTACGGCGTGCATAATAGATAAAATCAAATTTAGAGGAATTCAGTTGCTGACGCGGTGGCTTGCAACTGACGGAAATGAACGTCGTCTAATCAGTTGGGAGATACCTCTGTTCCTTTCTTTGCTACCTCAAAAACGTGCTGATGAATTCGTTAGGTATAATCAGTATAAGTTTCTTCATTATAACTTTAAGGAATATTTTCAAACATAACTCGCTGGGCTCTGAATGTAATTAGAGAAATAATGGCGCTAATATTAATACGATTTTTCTTCTCGCGTGGAAAGTATTCCGTGGAAAATGCTACCAAATCTCCAGTAACACGTAAGAAAACTATAGAAGAATCGCACTCGATTCGTCTAATACGACGGTTTAAGTGGTTGAAGTAGTCGGCAATAATGGAAGCATAAAGGGCTGATGTTTGGGAGCAAACAAGCAAATCTCTGACTCGAGGGGAAGAAACTTTATTAAGGTGCCGACATAATGAGATTTAGCTGAAGCTTACCTTTCGCCACGAGCGCTCTACGAAATCCTTTTATGCTCAAATAGTCGACTTCGAAAGTTTGAATTCACTGGTGGTGGTTAACCAATAGTCGAATGAATCACCGTATTAGCGAGCAATTTAACTATTATAACTACAGTTCCGTGTCCACCCTACTCCAAATTGTGCTCGAATAATGAACTAATTTGTGGATTAAGGAGATTACTCGTGACGAAGAAACACCTGATTTTAGTAGTAGAACCAGCGGAAACCCTGTGATTCTACATGGTATTTAAATTCGAAACGAAAGTCTTTGTGTATAACATTGGTTAATTTTATCTATTGTATTTTCGAGACTTTGAGGAAATAGTATTACGAAGTTCGAAGTGTAATTAGTAATAATATTAATACTGAATCAAGAGTTATTCCTATCTTAAGGTGACAAGTGTTTTTGAAACAGCTTCAGAATATTTTTGTGATATAATATCAGAAATAGCCATTTGTTTCTTCTATTCCTCTCACTCCTCACAGTCAAACGTATTATTTAACGGAGAAGTCGCACACTTATCCGGCAATAAAACAAATCACCCTGCAGTTCTTTACATCAAGATATACGTATCTGCTATATCAGAAAACTCACCGATATTCAGAACCCTCGCTGAGCTGCCTGACTGTAATGGGAAATTCGCTGGGTCCATGTGCCTTCAGGAGTTCCTGCAACCGCACCAATCCTTCATTGTTCTCGTAGATGATAGTAAAGCTCTTCCAGGCCCAGGCTTTCACCAAATCAACATACGCCTGAAACATAGTAGGCCCTATTATTAACGATAATCACCAGACAAACGATCGTTCTTATATCAATACAAGTTTCTTGACATATGAATGTAAACTCTTAATTCATTTATATTTAATAGTTTTTCGATTTGATTTTGGGATGCATCACAAACTAGTGTACCGTAAAGATTGTGTTTGAAATTGAATATAATAAAAGGTATGTTCAACGAAATCTGACTATATGTGTTGAAAGGGAGGCATTTAAATATATTCCACAAATTTGTTTTGCGTTTATTATATTATGCAAACGGAATTATATTATATATTATGCAGGCGAAAAAGTGAAAAGGTAGGCTAGACAAAATAGTATAATAGATACTTAAGTTTCTTGGTGCCATTGGTTACAAAACTTATATCATCAGTAATTGAATTCGATAGCACAGAGCGAAGCGATAGTGGCTGCCCCTTCAATTTATAATTTTTACTTTAGATTCTATTAGAATTCTAGATTACAATCTGTTCCGATGAAATATCGGGGCCGTTACCTATAAATCGAAATCGCCAAAGAAAGTTCTATGGGCGCCATTATCGAGCCCATGAAATCCCATAAAATATTACGGCCATACGTTCTAAACCTGTATTAGTGATATTTTTAGTCATATTTCCGCGTGCGCTTCTTTCTCTCCATTACACAGTCGCTGATAAGTACGATAAGGACCGGAAATTTTTCTCGATTCTTTGGTCCACAAGTGAAGAGGGAGCATGATGGTGGAAATCTTTCGAATTAGAATCGCTGAAACGTATTTTACACCTACGAAGAGTTATATCCACGACTGATCGTTATTCTCCATTTGAAAATATACGTTCAACGTTCAACATCGAACTTCCCCCTCGAGCGCAAAGAAACGGTACATCAACTATTAATTTTCTCCCTTTTTTTTGTTGAACCAGTACCCAAGTACATCCCTCTCCGCGCCCTTCGCGTAAAAAGGAAAACTAACATCAAATTCCATCAGCAAATAGAAAAGATCTCGTCAACGTTATTGATCGGAAGTTAGAGGAAGTTTTAACCACGGCGCTATCCCGGCCAACTGTGCCGCTGATATTCCGAAAGTTAGCAAGAGCATACGGCTGGCGCGTGTTTAGACGCGGCTGCAGCTTTTCTATGGAGGAGGCGGGTGGGGGGTGCAGCAGAAGCTTTTACGTGGAAAACGACTATTACAACCGGCCGCTCTCTCGAATGGCCGAATTGAGCCTCGGAAGCAACTTCGCGGCTGAGTTTTCACGAGGGCCCGCCTTGGCGGTAACTCGCGTTTCGAAGCCGTTTTTCCGATAATCCGAACTTCCTAAAAGCGCCGCTGTATATTTTCCGGCGAGTAACTTTCTCCATACTCCACCCTCCGCCATCCGTCGCCGCCTCCTCTACCCCATTCGCCCTTCTTCGATACCATTCCCTAGAGGTTATGCTCTTCAGGTTTTTACACGATCATACGGCGCAAGCTCGTTTTCAAATTTCGGTCATCGACGCTTGGATCGGGTCAACATCTTCCATTCGCCCACCCTGTTCGTCCGAAGGTAAACGGAAGTTGTTCCGCCGACCAAAGCATTGATTGCCACTACTCGAAGCTGCATCAATCTCTGTACGATATTTTATTGTCCGGAGAGCCGTGACGAGCACTTTGGGTCATACTCGTTCCCCTTGATTGGCCGCCATTCAAATGGCTAAGGGCTCTCCCTTTTATCGCCGCACAGCGTTTAAAGGAGAACGCTCGAGTGTAGAGCTTTTGAAAAAGATAGAACGGTTGGTGTACTAGCGTCAGCGGGCACTCGTTATTAGACAATGCGGCGTGATAATTGTTGGACGTACAACTTCGCGCCGACGAATAAATATTCGCGATTTTTTCGTTGAGAGAACAGAAGCACGGATGTGGGAAGAATACTTCGTGGAAAATTCAAAATATTCTGCAATCTATATTTGATACTGTCCTTTGGCAAAAATAACGTAATATATACGACGAGTATAATAATATATTAATATATGAATCTACAGATTTACATTTGGATAATTAAATCTCCCTAAAATATTCATTGTCTGCAAGATGAATAGTTATACCGACCTGTACGTGTAAGGTTTGAAATATGAGCAGTATTGTTGTGAGATGGATAATTCTTCCGCGTTACCAGGTTCACCGCGAATATAAGCAATTTAATAGAAATCGATAATCGCGAAACAACACAACGCATCGAAATCGTAAAATCAGGAAGCTGTAATTTCGAAACCGAACAGAATTTCGACTGTACCATTTTTCCATCGAAGGGCGCTCGGCAGTAAATGCAGGACAAAGGAGGCATATCGTAAATCCGATCTTTTAATGAACAAGATAGCCGGGATCGGAATGTGTATTGAATTCCCCGGTGTCTATCCGGTTCATTTAGGTGAATTATAATTATTCCGAGGGCAATAACTGGAAAGTGAATTGGCACGATACAATTAGATACTATCGCCGTTATTAAATTAGCAAGGAGCGAGAGACCAACCGTTCCCTTCGCTGCAAAGGCCTGCCCGCACTATCAAACTACTGTTAGAAACCAATATTTGAAACGGTACTAAAGGATCCGGCGAAAATGTTCAAACGATAAACTATACGAGATCGCGGTGCTGGTTGAAATTGAATTCGCGAGAGACCCACGGAAAGTTTTGCGTCATTTCTGTGCAGCTCGTGCAGTCAGGTAAATGGGAACAACCACCGAAAGTACAACAGGATTGAAAACCATAAATATGAGACAGGGTATTGAGTGAAGAGAATTTTTTTCATTAGCGTATATGTACGTAGATTGACCCAAAAAAGTATTTCACAAATACGGGAACCTTGTTCCCTTTATTTCATCTAGCATAATAATACTGATCGCGATGGAATTGATATTTCACGATCGACACAACTTTCCATAGTATTTATTTGCACTGATTATTAAACACCGTCCCAATGTCCGAATGCGATACAATGTTTGATAATACCAATACTATACAATATTATAATTATTATATAATACCAAATATAGCAAACACGTGTAATTAATCATTTTATCTATAAAATACACCAACCAGTTCTAATTAAATATATATATATATATATGAATATATATCTGATAATATCACTGACGAGTCTCAATAAATGGGAAGCTCAAAAATAATATCGCATACACAAAATAACATCGTAACCAAAGCATTTGCTACACCGTTCAGCATCCCCGACCAGCACTTCGAAACCTCACGCAACCCGGCGAACAAACGAACCACCTGGTGAAAGGGTTTCGAGGTCTCAACGCAGGTCTTACCCAGATTTCTCCGACATAAGCGCGGAGGATTAATATCGTATACGACACGAAGATCGTGTGCGACCGCGATACGGAATGACAAACGCGAGCGTGCGCGGTTCGCGAACGTGTATGCAAATAACGCGACGGAGGGTTCGTGTATCAAAAAGGGGCGAAGGGGGGAGGTAAAAGGATGAGGGGGACCGTGGGCGGAATAAATCGGCCAGCATCGGGATTGTACCAAGGGCAGGCACACCATGCGTCTTCCATAATCGTAGAAAACGCGCTGTAAATCTGACCGCGACGGCCATGCCCGGCATTTCCGCTCGACCGTTCAGCTTTCACGCTTTGCGACTGGCCAGTACGTGCAAATCGTGAGCCTCTGCGGTCACGTTTCACGCTCCCGATACATGGTGTATTTCCGCCGCGGTAACTTGGTAGACCGATATCGACGCCGCCGGTTAATTTACCTTTCGCTGCTTTAAACGCGATCGTTCTCGATAGATCGTACGATGGACCAGAAATTATTTGCACGGGGGCTTGTTAATGCGGTCGTAACGGACCGATCCTCTCGATAGCTTCGTTGCGGTTCCCCTGTGATGCTGCGGTGTATATCGGTCAGCGGTCCGGTGAATTTCTTTCACTTCTTTTCGGTGGTTTTACGCCCACGGGGATCAAGTGCGCGTTATTGAATTTAACTTACAGCGGGAAGTTTCGGCGGGTTTCAAGAGGATATCGGGGAACCAATGATAGCTGATGCACGAATATCGTTTTAATCTATGGATATCTTGCGGGGTGCTCGCATATTGCGTTTCGTTTATACAATTTTCATCAGCAATATGGTTATCCATTAATTAGCAATACTGCTTCGTAATTCTTTAGGTCGCAAGACACAGAATTATCGGTTTGTTCAAGGTATGCATAAACGATGCCCGCAGTAATACATCATTTTTCTAATTATTTACTCAAAATGTAAACGCGTATTTACTCTCGTATATTAATGAGAAACGTATGTACGCGTAATGAAGGGCTTTAAATGTCGCGGGCGTAGATGGCTTAAATTTTGTACTTATCGGTCGAGTGGACATACAGTCTTCACCCATTTATTTCACGAGTATCCTGCCTACTTTTTTTCTCAGACACCGCGATATTCCGTTCGTGCATCCTATTTTTCTCCATTTTCATAAGCTCCATCCCGACGTGTTTAAAGTAGCCAAATGATTCGAAAAATCCTCCTATCTCTCCCCACGGTTAAGCAGCCTGGCACTCCCGGCGACATATCGCGCGGGCAATTCATTCGATGCCGTCAGTCTCTGCCGAAGCACGCGTTGGTTGGGTTAATTGTTAGGTTCATAAATCCGAGCGGTGGGCGTCCGTGAGCAAATCTTTTCTTTCGAATATTTCACCGGCTAATCTGGCAAATCCTTTCGCCCCGCAATCTCGCCAATCCCTGTAACACCCATTCTCATTCCGTTTCTATATTTCCACTTCAAGCCATTCTCTCTCCCCCCCCCCCCCCCCCCCCAAAAAAAGACAGAAAACGAGAAAAATACACTGCCAACTCGTGCGGTCGCCAGTCCGTTTAATTCCGCCGATAAATTATCGCCCCGAGACCGATTCCGCTTAAGGGGCTATCGAGTTTCAAAATTGAGACGGCATTTCACCGCGGTCGTTTCCACGCTAACCGCTAATCTTGCGGATCCCACCGCGTTTACAATCACGCTGAAACTTGCGGCGCTCGCGGTAACAACTGGAGACGCGTTTAAAGGCCAGATAAATCGCCGGCCACTATTTTATCGTAAAGGAAAAGGGGGTGGGCAATTAGGGCGCGCGTACGGCGAAACGTGAGTGGTCCGATTCGTAAGCATCGTTGCAGCTTCGATGCTTCCGCTCCGCGTTACGTCCATTTCGCGTCGTTGAATTGGGCGTTTCGTTTCAAATCGAAATTACATTTCTTCGCCCCGCGAAGAAGTTAATTCAAGAGTGGAACGTAAGCTACACAGATTTTTAATTTTCGCAATTGACGTGAACGTGTTTCAACATTGCAAATGAGGAAAGACGTTAGATCTAAGAAATTCGTTTCGCCTTGTGATACCTCAATTGGTCCCCGGAGATATGAGCTCGAAAAGTTGCACGTTCAAAATGCACCGAGAAGCTGAATGACGGCCGAAATTCCTCGAGACGTCGCGACGCGTCTCGTCGTGTCCCAGTTTTTTCGTTGTCTGTAGTGGCAGCCGTAGTAGCAAAGGAAACCACTGACTCAGGGTTAGTCACTGATCACCGTACCAGAGTCGCTCTTGCCCCAGGTTAGTCATTCGGAGTGCGAGGGAGTGACGGGATTGTGCCAGGAGGATAACGATATCGATTCGTTCTGTTTAAACGACGATATCGTCGCTACCAAATTGCCCCATCGTCACGGAACAAAAGCGATTTTAAAGAGGCGAAGTATCTGATTTTAGTGGCGTGAGCTGTTACGCGATTTAATTGCGAGCTCTTGGTTTATCGGCTTGAAAGTAACGCTACGTTTAATACGTTCGCTACCGGGTTTCGATAGGTTGATTAATTATCAAAGGCAAAGTGGCGTACTGGTGATGGGAGTTCGATTTGCTAAAATTGGATATTGCGATTTGAGCCATTCACAATCTGAAGCAACCATTTTCGCTGTTTCATCTAAATCATGCGAATTAACTTAAAAGATGAATTTGCAGCGCCCAATTACTAAAGCTCACTTCTTGTACATGTTGTTATTTATAAACGATGAATATAACAGAGATACGAAAATTACATCCCGGTGTAATTAAACAGCCAGGTAAACAAATGTTTCAATTGCCAATCTATGCAAACGTTGCCTTCGATTAATTCCATCGTTAAAAACAATGTTACCACAATCGGATCCAGGATAACACCGTTTCACCGCACAACGAATACCTTTCGCCGCGTGATTTCACTGCGAAAAATCCCGAACCGTTCCACCACAAAAGGTCCAAATCAGTCCAATTTCCAAGTTTCCATGGAACCGTTCCATCTTCATCTTCAATCCACCCCCCCCCGACAGATTTGTACTACCCCGAGGGACACCGTCCTATAATTTGTTCAACGTGAACCGGCGTTTCCCGATCCACGATATACATCTCGCGAAATTCGTCCCGAGTCGAAAAGCGGTTTCCCCGATACGGTCGGGTCCCGTGCGCCAACTTCCAGGCAGGCGAAAGTCGCCCGTTACCGAGATTCGCGATACGATCGGCGGGTAATTTGTAAAATAGAAGGGTGGAAGTGCGGCACCGCTCGGACATTACGTATTCCCCGCGTGGCCCGTGGGCGTGCAGAAGAGCCGCAGCCTTCCGCGGACGACGTACGTACATAAATTCGGCGGAGATGTTTCAGCGTTGCTCGTGGCGACGAAGTTGCGGCGCGTGTGTAACTTTATCACGGTATCGGTGAAATTCGGGTACGGGGCTGCGGTTGAACGTGAGAATTCGGCAGTGGAGATGGGGGAAGAAGAAAATTTATCATCGGCCATTGCGTTACCATTTGAAGCACGTTTGCGACCGAGTAGCTTATACTTTGAGACACGATTACGTGTCCGGATACGTCTATACGTGTGCGACCAGAGACATCGCCGAGTTCTCGTGAAGAAATGTGTATGCTTTTATTTATCGCTGCAATCCGTCGCAGACTCTTCATAATGAAAGTCCTCTGTTCATTTCTTTCTTTTCCTCTTACTTTCGTCCAGCAATTTCTACGTTGAATTTCTGATACCGTCTGACGAAAGTAATTCGAGTACGCGTGCACCATTGGACGGCCGGGATTTCGGTAATCGCGTCCGGCAATGAAAGGGTAAGTCGGGCGCGCGACGATATAAAATGCTACGCGCAGTATGATACGCGGAAAATTGACCGTATGTAAACAGAATGGAATTTTGTTTAATGTTATAGCCGCAGTCGTCCGTTGTATATCGTAGGAATGAAGGTCCGTTGAAACGTGGCGAACAATACGAACAAAGCTTGACGGTTCTCTGAAAGAATACAAAAGCCATTTTGGTAAAGACTTTCACGGCTCCGTGGGCGCAGAATAGCGGGCAGAATTCAGTTTCTAAAAGTACGAATGAAAAAGCCACAAAAGAGGTTCGCACCGACGACAATCCTTTGTTTTTCGTACAACATCCTACGGACAATGGCGATCGCGACAATTTCAGTTACAAACCGAACATGTTTTGGGATAATTTCAGACCAACATTTTACAGAAATTTGAATAAATACCACCGGGCCCCAACAATCCTCGGCTGCTTTGTCCTAGCGCTGGCTGTTTCAATTACGGCCGGTGGAAAATTGACCGACCGAACCACGTTTGTTTAACTTGGCAACGGTGGAAGTTTTACGGAAGCAAACGCCGGTGTTACAGTGAACTGTGTTGACTTTAATCATACTTCGAGGAAGAAGCACGACGCGGTGGCGTAACGAAGGGTAAATTATGATTTAGTCGATGAGAAATTTCGAGGATCGTCACGGAGGAACGAGTTCGTTAAAATGTATCAGATCCGACGAAGAATTTGCCTCTCGATTTACGATTTGTCCCGTCTTAACAGCTTTGCTCAATGCAGCCGACGTCGCCGCAAGGAGGTGCGAAAACGTTCAGTTCTGAAAGTGTGTCAGCTCGTTAAAAGGATTGAAAGAGATTTCTCATTTCGCGGAGGGCTTTTATACATTTTCTCCTTTGTTCCTAGTATTTTTTTCTTTTCTCCTTTTCTTGACAAGTCTCGCCCCGCCGCTCGGTTCCCTCTGTTAAAGTTAAAAACTACAATCTAGAACCGCAGTCGAAAAGTCGAACGGGAACTTTCCTTCCAGCGAATTAACAGTTAAAATTTCAACTTGATCAGCGACTGTTGCTCGAGGAGTTAGAAATTATCGACGCGGTTCTATAAACGACAGAAGAAACCAGTTTAAAGATTTGCCGTTTTCTCGGACGTTCCGTTGGCCAAACGTTCTCTTCAGAATGGACTGCTGCATTATGCTCTCACGCTCATGCATAAAACGTATGTAACAGCGCAGGGCACATCATCGTGGCCCACTGCTAACGAACCCCTTGGCAAGGTGCTCGTCACGAGGGCTGCAAAAAGAAAGCGCTCGTTTGCTCGCGGCTCGTACGATTTCCCTGTCCACACGCCCCGACCTATGCTCGTAACCCTTTTATTTGTCCCGTAATTTTTTCCAACGATCGCGTACGCATCGTTCCTTGCAAGTGTCACACTTGACGAGCAGAATATTCGACAATATTCTGTGCTATGAATCTGAGCGATGTACTTGGTACACAGTGTACGCGAATCTATAAATGAGCTGAACTTTATCCCTAGAAAATATATCACGAATAAAATCTCTACTGAAACCGGTAACCCTTGTCCCGTGTCGACTTAAATAATAATCATTAATCTGAAGACCGGTGTATCCAATGTTTACTGTGCTGCGCACTGAAATCGAGAGAAATATCCACAGTTCCCGTATATCGAAATAAAAGTTGTCGTTCGTGTGCGACCGAGTAGCAATCGGTCGCAAGCTGTCCAGATTCGCCGTAGAGAAGCCCGACGATGCCAAGGTAATAAGTTACACGGACGAATCGGTGCGCCGGGAACGAACAATGCGAGAAATAATATTGCACGCGGCTGACGCGGCACGAAAGGCAGTTTACGAGGCGGAATTGCAGACGACAGGATAACGAACCGAACGCGTTCTGTTCAGGGACCAGCCCCAGTCTCCCGTTAACTTCGCATTAAGATACAACCACTTTCCGCGAATGTACAGCCACCTACGTTCCACCAGTGTCTGCCAAGTCTACAGCTTCGTGTTACATTATTCGTGACCGACGCACGTTTCCACTCCTGACATCCAGTTTTCATTCGGCACGTAATACCGCCCCAGGTTCTACTCCCGGATTCGTTCCAAGTAGAGACAGTCCCATCGGGGGACAATTTTGGTTACCACGTATACACGGGAAAACGGCGCATTTAGTCTGACTGAGCACCAACAGGGTTAGTGGTTCAGTAGTTTCATTTATTCTGACGAAGGACCGTCTCCGTCGGCTCCTCTGACTGTTCTCGGAGATGATTCGAGACATTGTAAAATATTGGGGACAAATTGAAGCGTTTCGTTGCATTCAATTGTTACGTCGTAATTATGGCTAACAGTATATACGTGTAATTAAAATAGTGAAGCAAGATACAGCTTAAAATTACTCGACCTAAGAAACTCACTTTTCTTAAAGAAGAGCACAAAAATTGTCAAAGGATATTGATTCGTGTTGCTATAAACTATCACTCGCGGGTATATTAAAAATAAATTAGGCGCAGAATGCACGTCGCAACAGTGAAGCAATAATTGCTTTAGAAATCGACGAATGTTTGTCCAATGGGGGCGCATTTCGCACGTGAAATACGTATCGGCGGAAGGAAATTACGGAGAAGAATGAAATTGTAGGAGTTTTCCCGAAGCACGTTTGCACCCGACTTCTATTTCGACTTTCGTTCCGCGTCCCCTGAATTCCAACGAGAAGGGCACATTCGTTTCTTTGCCGCACACGTATGCACGTGGTACGTAGCGTTGCATCGTGAAACGGGAATTTTGATGCACTGGTGCGTCCCTCGTGTTACGGGATTAAGATTAACGGCCGCGATCCACTTTACAGCATGCGTATTACACACCGGGTGTAAAGTTATTTCGACAAGGTGTGCGTATTTTTCGGCCTGGTTCGCAACGAGGATTTCACGTGTTAATGCCGCCGCTCTCGAGATATCATGTGAAATCCGCAACGCACTGCTCGCATTTGGCACTACGATTTAACCTGCACTCTAATTACGTAGAGTTTCTAACATGTTGCGGACGTTCCTTACAAAACGAACGTCTCATTTCTCAAAGAAGAATGTTTAATGCTGCTTAGCTTGAAAGGGATAAAAGAGAAGAAGGGCAAGATTAGTTGGAATGTTTTATTGTCACGTATCAAATATTTTCAATGAAATTGGATAGCAGGAAAAATGTAAAATGTAAAATTGTACAACTCGCCTGGTTGAGTATACTAAGCAAAATTTATTCAAGATATGGGTTGAATGTTGTCCTGTTCATTGGTTAATTGAAAAGTCAATGGCTGTTAATATTTTTCGGCTGGACAAAGGGAAATTCGCTGGCCACTGTACTGTACGCTGAAGTCGAAGTTTCCCGAACAAACAGAGTTGTGCACAGCGTTGAAGTTGACGGGCGCTGCAACGTGGAGAGTTCGAGGCTTTTATCATCTCCTATTATACAGGCGGATGTCTCCGAGTTTCATAGAGTTTCCAGGCCTTGTCGATTACAATTTCGTTACCCCGAATCAAAATAATTCCCCGCTCATTTAATGGCAAAGAGGTCTGAGCGTTGGCCATTTCATGCCTGAGTACATTTAAAATCGCGGGTAGGAAACATAAAGGGCTGCACGCGTATATTATTATTACAGTTGAAAGCATACGGAGATACGAAAATTCAGCTTAAATCAATAAACACTGATATATAATAAGATTACCCCAGTCAAATGAATTTTCCCCAAACTTCAAGTTAAAGTAGTTATAAAGGTTATAAAACTGACGTTATAGAAGTTATAAAAAAAAGTACATTCTTCACCGATATTTTTATACCCTCAAGACCATGCTGATACGACATATACAGCTTCATCTTTTCAACTTCCGCGTCGTTTAAAATCCGCCTCGTAAAAAGAAATACCACCGTTAATTTCATTCGCGGTTGTCCGCGGGAAAGCGGGACCGCCCGAGGGCGGCGCAAAAACTGCCCGAATTTATTTCGCGTTACGCGGATAATTTATTTTTCAAGAAAAAGGAGCTTCCGTTCGTAGCGGCCAGTTCACGGCTCGCGGAGTTCATCGCATTAATTCAAATTTATTGGAAGAAAGTGCGCAGTCGTTGAACGCGCGCCCGCGCTGGCGCGAGCGAGCCCGCACAGTTCAGAAGTTATTCGGCGTAAATCAAATCCTTTACTGCCGTCCGATGCAAAAGTCGTATTCTGAAACAATGCCCCCCCCCAAGTAATGTCTTTTTATTCGGACGCCCTAATTCCACCGCGAGAAAACTGCGCCCTGCATTTCCGTTCCAAATGGGTTGTTCAACTTTTTCGCGTACCCTTTTTCACGTACTCGCGTACTCTCACTGCCCCATTGCAAAACAACTCTGCGCGATTCCGTTCGACCTGCCGTGAACGACGAAGCAGCGAAACTTTACGAAATGCGGTCGGAGACTAAGGTGAGAAAAATGGACGGGAGAATGGTCGCTCTTAATTCCATTCCTGACACAATTGCGATTCTCTCGGCCAACGCGATCGTAAATAACGTATTCGATCTGCCACCCGGTCGGTTGTTGTCCTTTTTAAAGCGCACAGTGCTGCACCGAGGCGCAACCGTGAGAAACACGTTAGCACCTCGATGCACGAGAAGGAATGTAAAAACGTTACGTCGGCTACGGGCGACTATAAGCCGCGAAACAATCGGCAGAATGGTTTATCGTATACGCCAGATTATCCTCCGTATCTGGCTACGACGCTTTGATTGCAACCGTGGCTGTTTCATCGCTGTCTATATTGCACACGGCCCATTTCGATGGGCCGTGAGGTCTGACGTAACGTCAGTCGCTTTTACGATAAAGTTATTCACTTTGCCAGGAAGTAAAATCGTTTTATGGTATCACGGGAACTCGTATAGTTGCAACACGCGATATGTATTACCCTTATATTTCCCCGTGGTCCACGATCGCGTGACTCTCCCGATAAAAGCGAAAACGTTTGCAAAATAGCCTGGGGAACCAGGAGTGATGTATCGTGTTACGTTCCGCGCAGGGGTATTAATTAATTTTTAGTTCGGCACGAAACAGGCTGTAAAATAACCAAATTCGATTCAACGAACTTTAAGCATCTTTGATTCGGTAAGCAAAATATTTTGCACGGAGATAGTAACAGGATTTCAGGTGGAATAATAACGAATCCGTGGATTTAAGTAATGTGTATCATTAATGGCCCGCGTTGATGTCTGGTCATGAACGCGCCGTTTCTACTGCGCCGCGCGACTCTATTTATGTTCCGTAATCGATTCCAACGCACTCGTTCCAGTTGTTCGCGTTATACCGAATCATGCACTACCATTTAACAGTATTTCTAAATATTAAAAATAGATATTATAGAGACGCCGGAATAATATTCCAAGAATTCAAAGAATATATATTTTCTGAAAACTACAGATGCGTAGTCGCGCGACAAATAACAAAATTCATTGTATCGTGTAAACTCACGTTACATATGCTTTTTCAAAATAGTAATTGAAGAAGAAATACGGATAAATTGATACCAAAAAACCACCCCTCCAGAACGATGCACGATCGACAAATTACCTGGACCCGGGAACGAAGAAAAGTACGTCGAAAACAGACAGAAAAGAAGCGTCGAAATAGGCGGCTGTCGAATAAGCTGCGACGAATGATTAGCTCGCGAAACATCCCCAAGGGGCAGCCAGGCCAATCGTCTTTCAATCGTGCCAAGGACTACGTGGTTCATGCTCGACAACGCGTTCCTTCAATGGCGTTGATTGGTAACTACTTTCGGAAATAAACGAGAGTGGCCGTGTGCTCGTCCATGTGTGTCGGCACTTCCTTCCACGGGGGAGGAAGAAAGAGGGAAACAGAAAGCCAACGACAATGAAGGGAAACCGGTTCGAGCCACGGGAGAAGAACGAATGAAAGGAGGAAAGGAGAGTGAAAGGCTACGATGTACTCTGTCGAGGGTTGCAACCACCTTCCCCGTAGTGTAGAAGTAACCGAATCGACCTGAAAGCGCTTATCGCCAAGACCAACCCGGTATACACGAAAACGTGCCCGTGTACGTGTGCACCGTGGATGCTGCAGGCGTTGCGGATGTGTACCGGGGTAAACCGTAACGAGCAAAGGCTCGACTACGAAACGGTACAAATTGAATTTCGACGGTAACGTGCAGGCTGATTCGAGCGATCGTGCAACGATGGGTCCAGCCGGCATTCTGGAGGAAAGGAGGCCGTCCATTATCGGTCAGAAGGAGGGATCGTTAAATCATTGGCACAGCACCGGGCAATTCCGGTTCTCGCGGTTCATTAGAGCTACGTGGATATTATATTGCTCGAGGTAACCAAAGGTGGTTCGTTGTCGACCATGACGGCACGGTGTGCGACGTTCACGCGGCAATCAGATTACCGTAATATCGAGGTGCAGGAAGCTTTTCTACTTTCACCCAGTTGACTTGATCTGGGACCGTTTCTTCCCCTTTCGCGCCAAGAAATTTCCTGGCATCTGCCGGCGATCGTGATCGGGTTCGATTTAGTGCGCGACCATTTGGAATTGGCACGTGATTTATTGTAGGTGGTGTTCGAATGGACAATATCTTTTTTCAATGTATCAATATTGCGAGCAATATTGAGGACGGAAGGATACGTATGCTATCACTGGCGTGCAAAATTTGAGAATCACCAGGTATCCGGCGGAAGAATAAGGATCTCAAGATACTACGAATACATATGAAATTGAAGATGAACCGATTACACCGAATTAAAAATACACAGACCGCCCCAAGCAAATTAATTCTAAACACGAACAATTGCGCATGAACTGCCTCAGCTCTTTTAACTCCAGTCGTCTATCCCGAAACGAAGCACGGGAGGGTCGAACGTTGATCAAACCTTGAACCATTAATCCATGGCGTAATCATGAAAGTGACACGGCCGATAGCGAACCAATGATAACTATGCCCCCCATTCGAACGAGCTATTTCCAATTATTCCACGTTGCGGCAGAATGGGCAGTGGCTTCTACTCCGTAATCCGGACCGTAGTCGCAGGACCGTGGTGAATTTCGTCGGGGGAGGTCAAAGCGGTTCGGACGACGTCGACGAGAAATTCCCGTGGAGATGAAATTTCGGCATAGAATTTAAAATGGCTCGTTAGTATACCGTCGTGCTTCCGGCGAATCCGCACGTGAACCACGGGATCACCGTGGCCAGATGCTCGCGTCTGCAAACACAATGCACGAAACCGTGTAATCCTCGGGGATAATGGGCAGGCCACGTCAAAGGAATTTTCCCTGATCGAAAATCTTTTGCGAGGAGTCCCTCGATCGTGCCGTTGCAAAACTGATTGCTAACCGCGCGGAACGCCGCTCGCTTGGCATTACGTCCACGGCAAAGCGGATGTCCAATAAGCCGCATGTCCGAAACGCAAATAGCTTTGCCCACGGCAAACAAGTCCCGACGGAGATTTTAAGACGACGCTACGCTGTCGTCGTGGCCAGGATGATATCTTAATGGCGACGTCGACGGCCGCCTATTGTACATATAATCCGTCGGTGCAGCCTCGGCTTGATCCTAGAAACATCTGGGTCGCGGTGAAATTCTGCGTGCGTCATGCGGTGATGTACGACAGGTAGAATAGTGACAATTAGAAGGAAGCGTCTTGGGGGATGATATTTTGTACATGGAAATAAGGAGGATCGCGCGGCCAGAAATGTGAGAGATAGATGTTACCTTGTAAATGATTCGCCAAGTCTGTCGTGATACGAGCTTGTTCCACTGCAGAGAAAGATGCGGTGATATATGGAAATTTTATTAAACAGCAGCTTTATCTTGCACCTATCGTGTGCTTTATTTGTCGGAAAATGGAAAACTGTGGTCCTTGTTCCTTTGTATTTTTTTTAAGAAACTTTCATATAAGGTTCATTCCCCTTCCCCGTTCCTCTAACAATACGGTTACGTATTATTGTACGATTTTTCCAAACTACTCTTTAAAATCACTTTCGAAGAAGCATTATCAACCGAACTAGAGACTCCTCCCCATTCCATTTCCCATTAACAACGTTCTTTCAACGTATCTCAGCCAACTTCTTCGTCCATGTGTCTGAGAGAAAAGAAACCCGATTGAAATCACTTCGATCTCGGGGGTCCTTTCGAGTTAAGGATAACATCCGCAAATGCTTGCAGCGTCTTCCGCGCGTATACCACGTTACCATCGATCATTTCCATTCCGGAGTGCGTTGGAAAACATTTCCTGCCACGGTGGCCGAACGAGACCCCGTTCTGCCTCGACGCTTCCATGTAATCACGGGCTCCGCTTCCTCCCGTGGAATTTTGTATTTCCGTTGCAAATACGGCTGCCAGGACCGGGAAGAAAACATCGACCGAGGGAAGGCAGTCAAAGGAATCGCCTTGGCTCAAGACCTGAAAAGAGTCGACGCCCTGCGAGCCACTTCGCTCTTCGCGAAAAGTCTTTCGAGGACCGGCTACAAATAAACTCTATGATCCGGTCTCTCCACTCTTCCCGTGGAAACTCTGCTCGCGTGGTGCCCACTGTTTCTTGCCCCGAGTCGAGGGAAATCGTGTCACCGCCGAGTAGCGAGGACAACGCTTCCGCGGGTACGATTTTCATAAATAGCCGACGAGGCAGCTTCGCGGGAGTTGAATTTCTCTCCGCGTCGTGGCGACGGAATTTATGTTTCAAGTCTTTTTCGGGAGGAAAGACGGATTTCTCGATTGGTCGAGTAACGTACGCGCCACGATGGAAAGGTTGAGAGTTTGGATCCGAAGAGGGTGAAGCTTCGAGTGTACAGCGTTTCGGTTTGATGGAACGCGTCAAACGCTACTCCCTGATGAAAGTTTCGTTTCCGCTTGAACAAATATACGTGTATGGTATTCTGAAAGGTTGAACATAATAAATTGATGGACTCCTGGAAATGACTGAGCTCCGCCTTTCATCGCGACCAACTTTCCGAATATTCACTCAGATTTAATCAATTATTACACACTCGAACCAACTCTGACCGAGTTCAAGCACTTTTTCTATTTCCGTTCCGTCCCCGTGCTTTTCCACGATTTTTCCTCGGCCCTTCCCTCTCGCGGCCACTATCTCCCGGCGGTATTTCTCTTCGCGGAAACTTTTTTCCCGCGACAATCCGGCCAGACTATCTCAGGCAGCAGATGAAAAAATAACATCCCATCTCGTCGCGTGCACTTGTTAATGTTTAATTATGTGAGAGTTATTAGCGTAAACAGACAGTACCTTCCTCCTGTGCAAACTTTTCTTCGCGAGAGCGTGGAAGGTTCCGACTTTGGAGTTCGGGAATCTGGAGAATTTTAGGAATGTACGCGCGTCAAAGTGACAGTCGGACAATACTGGATGCATTTTCAAAGGGCACCGTTGCGAATATCTGCTGCTGCACTGTGCACGGTGGAGAATATCTCACTATTCGAATACGAGATTACTCGAGAGTTGGCGGTAATAACAAAATATAGTATAGTAACGTAAAGTTGAATAATGTAGAAGAAAGTGGCCAATGTTGGACTCCCAATTATAATATAAAAGTTTGTATTTATGCTGAGTATTCAAACATACTTTAATTTCACTAAATTGAATAATAACGATAAGGCTCAGATTTTTGGCGAACGCAATGGCTGCCCTTAATCAATCGCATTGCCACAACTCGAAGCGTTTCGACAGTCGGCATTCGAGGAATTCACACTGTAGCTGTCGTGATATCGCAGCTGGCAAAGCCTAACGCATGGATAGTGTTCAATTTCGTCGCGCAGTGCGTTTAAACTATAATTGAAATTCTTACTGTGTACGCAGTAATTCGTGCACTCTTTGTGACGTGCTATCGCTTCAGTCTCTTTGACCGACGTTCTTCAAAGTCGGACCACGCAACTGGAAATCATCATTTATTGGTTCACGACGCGCTATCGAAAACCGGTAACGGGCAGATTAGAAATTTTTCTCATCCCCCGAACACTTTGTGGCTGAAAGGCTTCGCTCGAGCAACTTGATTGACCATTGAACAATACTGCACGTCTCTATCGAGCTTCCGGATTTTCGATTTCCTATATAGCTGGCCTTAAGGGATGTTTGATTAAAATCGTGTGGTTCGATTGGCTTCTTTGTACAAAATACTATTAGAACCTATTGCCGGACGTATTGTCGCCGATTACTGTCTTGCACAAAGTGTCCGTACTTTTTTTTTGAAGGTTTAATTAAGCCAAACGATGGTCCGGCAATTTTGCCTCGCGATCTACAGAAATAATACTACATTCAGAAGAGTATGTTAATCGGAATACTTTGCATATAAAAGTTCCTTGAGCTCTCTAAAATTGTAGAAAACCGGGTTAATTGAATAATTTAAATCGCGGACAGTATTGTTAAAATCTTTATGCCATTTATGATTGAAAGCTTAATCATTTCACGTGCGACCCTAGAATATCATTCGGTTCATATTTTAGAATAGTATAGAATATCCTCCCCTTGGCTGAAGCAATTAGGACGTTCCAATGCGAAAAATGTACAGCTCGATGAGTGTTGCAAGCGAAGAAGAAACTATTCATACATTTCATCGAAAAAACGTGTTAATGTCCAGCGTCAACATCGCGAACTGCTACAACGACGTTCAACATAAAACCGTCGTTATTGTTCGTTCTTTGTCCGACGTACGCCGCTTTCCAGAGTGTTTCAAATTTAAAACATCCTGTTTCGGTTTCACCGGCCACGGCAAAGCGATGTCAATGCTCTGTTTCCCCCGTCGGCGATCCATGTTTCGCCGGTAGATTTATTGCGACGAGTGCGAGCATTTTTGGCTTCCATTCGGTGGGGAAAAAACACGTCGCCCTCGAACGAAAAAAAGACGACGAAGCGGTGGACAAAAAAAAAAAAAGAAAGGATGTTACGTCTATCGTATCGTTTGCATTAAAACGGCAATCGTATTCAAGCCATCGTTTTGATACCCTTTTGCGAATCACACGCTCGTTGATAACGATCCTCCACCGTTTTCGACTTAAAACATTGCCCCGGGGGTCAATTTGAAACAGTGTTTGTTCGTACGTTGGTCGAAGTAGTGCGGAACACCGGTTACGATTACGAATAGATGGAAAAAATTCTCCGCTTTTCAGACGTATAAAGGACAATGCGTTTCTCGTGTACAGGTCGGTAGGTGGCCAGTGCCTCTGTGCTATATTAACGAAGGCAGGGCAAGGAAAGATCTTAAGCTTTCGAGCTTAACTTGGATAGCACTGCTGTAAGCCGTCATAAAGACTGAAGTATGCTTTCTCGAAGTTAAGAGAATTTTCCCTTGTCTCATTCTGTCTGCTTGTCGCACTTTCAACATTTATCCTCGGATATACATATATACGACTTTACGTTGAAATGTAAAATAATCCATTTAATTCGCCCGAAAATCTGGAAGCTGCTGGGAAATTGCCTATTAAAAACTGGAACGCGAACGGTGCAGTGCAAAAATATCCAACTTTAGCGAAGAAAACAGTGAACGAATACTCCCACGGAAATCGTTCAAAGTTTCACGGACCAGTTGCACCCACTTCGTGCCCGTATTTTCAGATGAGTTAACGATACGTCAATCTCCGCCAAACGACAGGAAGGATACCAGAGATCTTTCAGCCTTGATTGGAATTCGAACTTTCTGATACGTAACCCTCGTTAACTGTACGCCAAACTCCCCTGCAGTCGAAAGTAGCGACTGGGATACGGTTCACCCATGAACCGTAACAGTTCTCAGAGACTTAACACCGTACACCGTAGGAAGTTTCTCTTAATAACTTCGCGGACGTCTTACGCGTTTTCTCGGCGAAGTTGTCCCGAACGAGAGATTCGCGAGACGCGCTCTCTGTCGAGCAAATACCAATAGGAGAGGACGCTGACAAGAGAAATGTGACGGAACAGGAATATTCGCGGGGGGTAAATATTAGGCGACGAGCTTGCAAGATTTCATACAACGTTGGACGAGGCGGAAGTGTCGTTAAGTCGAAAGCGTGGCCGCGGCGTCGCTTTCAGCCACTTTCTGCCCGGGGACTTTCCGTTTATTAAGAGAGATTCGGAAACTTTCCCGTCTTCTGTCCAACTTCCGTTGACTTACGGCGTCCGGTTGCTTGAACGCATAACTGGCAGACGAGAAATCCGTTTCCTGTCCACGGGGGAAGAAAGAAAAAAAGGACTGACTTGCCGCGATTCCTCTTCGGCCGATTTCTTTGCGATGTCGTCGATAAGTATTTCTCGTCCGTCGTGTTTACCACTGTGTGGCAAGACGCGATAACGTTTCGCGAAGATACGAAGCTTCTCTATGGAGGAATTGAAGCGAAGAAGTGCTTCGTTAATTAACTGTATCCAGCTAATAACTGCGATTATAAGCTCTCAAGTTCTAAACACTCCTGAAACAGAGTATACGAAGTTGAATGGCTCGAACAAGTACGACATTCTCCTAGATATTACAAGGTAATCCGTGCAACTAACTTTGACCAGTCCCGTCCCTTTAAGCTGCTATATCAATGAGTAGGAATATTTCGGTTTCGCGTGGGATCAATGGTTGATCGAAACATGCCGGGGCTTGTGCGTTTGCAGACTTTCACATCAGAAAATTGAACTGTATACAAAAACACAGCTTTTTTATCCATACATATTCTTCAATAAATGTCCGTTGATGCAAAGTTCATTCAATAAAAAAAACATAGCATTCAAACCTGTGAAATGGGAACCACTATAAAGAATTCAATAATTCAATATTCCAATATTTGCGTACAAAGGCTATAGCCGGACAAGGGGTCAAATGTGCCCCTAAACCAAATTCAACTTGTGAGGTACCATTCGATAGCTTATCAAGCAAACCCAATTCGTGCCAAGTTTCAACACTGTAGCTCGACTGGAAGGGTAGTTACAGCGAAAAAACAAAATTATAGTTTTTGCCCAGTATCTTCCATTATAACGCATACAAAATTTTGAAAAAAATCTGACACATTGCAATTATGGAAGCACATATTGTAAAAGATTTGCAGATTTTTCAATCGGAAACTCGAGCTGCAAAAAATAAAAAACGTAAAAAAATGCTGAAAAATGCCGATTTTGTATTGAAGGAATCTTTTTACCACAACTATATTTTTTTTCCAGGTACATATTATTGATACCACTCTTCTCAATTTTTTTTAGATTTTTAAATTGGGTGCGCCGCAGTTAAAAAAATTAAAAACCGATTTTTTCGTCATTTTTTGCGTGGCAAAGTAACTTATACGGCGAATTTTCGTCTATTCTTTGCGAAATAAGTGTTTTATGCAGAGTTTAAAGGCAACAAAGTCGCAAACAACGCCTCGCGAAAAGGCAACAAAGTCGCAATCAACGTCTCGCGAAAAGGCAACAAAGTCGCAATCAACGTCTCGCGAAAAGGCAACAAAGGGGCAAACGAGGCCTCGCGAAAAAGCAACAAAGTCGCAAACAACGCCTCGCGAAAAAGCAACAAAGTGGCAAACAACGCCTCGCAAAAAGGCAACAAAAGTGCAAACAACGCCTCGCGAAAAAGCGACATACATGCAAATAAGGCCTCGCGAAAAAGCAACAAAGTCGCAAACAACGCCTCGCGAAAAGGCAACAAAGTCGCAATCAACGCCTCGCGAAAAGGCAACAAAGTCGCTAACAACGCCTCGCGAAAAGGCAACAAAGTTGCAAACAAGGCCTCGCGAAAAAACAACGAAGTTGCAAACGACGCCTCCCGAAAAAGCAACAAAGGGGCAAACGAGGCCTCGCGAAAAGACAACAAAGTCGCAATCAACGTCTCGCGAAAAGGCAACAAAGTCGCAAACAACGCCACGCGAAAAGGCAACTAAGCCGCAAACAACGCCTCCCGAAAAAGCAAGAAAGTGGCAAACAACGCCTCGCGAAAATGCAACAAAGTTGCAAACAACGCCTCGCGAAAAAGCAAAAGAGTGGCAAACAACGCCTCGCGAAAATGCAAAAGAGTGGCAAACAACGCACCGCGAAAATGCAAAAGAGTGGCAAACAACGCACCGCGAAAATGCAAAAGAGTTGCAAACAACGCACCGCGAAAATGCAAAAAAGTTGCAAACAACGCCTCGCGAAAAAGCGACATACATGCAAATAAGGCCTCGCGAAAAAGCAACAAAGTCGCAAACAACGCCTCGCGAAAAGGCAACAAAGTCGCAATCACCGCCTCGCGAAAAGGCAACAAAGTCGCAAAGAACACCTCGCGAAAAGGCAACAAAGTCGCAAACAACGCCTCGCGAAAAAGCAACAAAAGTGCAAACAACGCCTCGCGAAAAAGCGACATACATGCAAACAAGGCCTCGCGAAAAAGCAACAAAGGTACAATCTAAGACATACGAAAACGCAACAAAGTGGCAAACAACGCCTCGCAAAAAGGCAACAAAGGCGCAATCAATGTCTCGCGAAAAGGCAACAAAGGGGCAAACGAGGCCTCGCGAAAAAGCAACAAAGTGGCAAACAACGCCTCGCAAAAAGGCAACAAAAGTGCAAACAACGCCTCGCGAAAACGCGACATACATGCAAATAAGGCCTCGCGAAAAAGCAACAAAGTCGCAAACAACGCCTCGCGAAAAGGCAACAAAGTCGCAATCACCGCCTCGCGAAAAGGCAACAAAGTCGCAAACAACACCTCGCGAAAAGGCAACAAAAGTGCAAACAACGCCTCGCGAAAAAGCGACATACATGCAAACAAGGCCTCGCGAAAAAGCAACAAAGGTACAATCTAAGACATACGAAAACGCAACAAACTTGCAAACTACGCCTCGCGAAAAGGCAAGAGAGTTGCAAACAACACCTCGCGAAAAGGCAACAAAGTCGTAAACAACGCCTCGCGAAAAGACAACAAAGTCGCAATCAACGTCTCGCGAAAAGGCAACAAAGGGGCAAACGAGGCCTCGCGAAAAAGCAACAAAGTCGCAAACAACGCCTCGCGCAAACGCAACAAAGTGGCAAACAATGCCTCGCAAAAAGGCAACAAAGTCGCAATCAACGTCTCGCGAAAAGGTAACAAAGGGGCAAACGAGGCCTCGCGAAAAAGCAACAAAGTCGCAAACAACGCCTCGCGAAAAAGCAACAAAGTGGCAAACAACGCCTCGCAAAAAGGCAACAAAGTCGCAATCAACGCCTTGCAAAAAGGCAACAAAGGTGCAAACAACGCTTCGCGAAAAAGCAAAAAAGTCGCAAACAACGCCTCGCGAAAAAGCCAGAAAGTCGTAAACAACGCCTCGCGAAAAAACAACGAAGGTGCAAAAAAAATTCGTGCCAAGTTTCAACCCTGTAGCTCGACTGGGATGGCAGCTACAGCGAAAAAACAAAATTATAGTTTTTGCTCAGTATCTTCCATTATAGCGAATACAAAATTTTGAAAAAAATCTGAGACATTGGAATTATGGAGGCACATATTGTAAAAGATTTGCAGATTTTTCAATCGGAAACTCGAGCTGCAAAAAATAAAAAACGTCAAAAAATGCTGAAAAATGCCGATTTTGTATTGAAGGAATCTTTTTACCACAACTATATTTTTTTTGCAGGTACATATTATTGATACCACTCTTCTCAATTTTCTTTAGATTTTTAAATTGGGTGCGCCGCAGTCAAAAAAATTAAAAACCGATTTTTTCGTCGTTTTTTGCGTGGCAAAGTAACTTATACGGCGAATTTTCGTCTATTCTTTGCGAAATAAGCGTATTATGCAGTGTTTAATGTTTTACGCCTCGCGAAAAGGCAACAGAGTCGCAAACAACGCCTCGCGAAAAGGCAAGAAAGTTGAAAACAACGCCTCGCGAAAAAGCAACAAAAGTGCAAACAACGCCTCGGGAAAAAGCGACAAACTTGCGAACAACGCCGCGCGAAAAGGCAAGAAAGTTGCAAACAAGGCCTCGCGAAAAAGCAACAAAGTGGCAAACAACGCCTCGCAAAAAGGCAACAAAGTCGCAATCAACGCCTTGCAAAAAGGCAACAAAGGTGCAAACAACGCTTCGCGAAAAAGCAAAAAAGTCGCAAACAACGCCTCGCGAAAAAGCCAGAAAGTCGTAAACAACGCCTCGCGAAAAAACAACGAAGGTGCAAAAAAAATTCGTGCCAAGTTTCAACCCTGTAGCTCGACTGGGATGGCAGCTACAGCGAAAAAACAAAATTATAGTTTTTGCTCAGTATCTTCCATTATAGCGAATACAAAATTTTGAAAAAAATCTGAGACATTGGAATTATGGAGGCACATATTGTAAAAGATTTGCAGATTTTTCAATCGGAAACTCGAGCTGCAAAAAATAAAAAACGTCAAAAAATGCTGAAAAATGCCGATTTTGTATTGAAGGAATCTTTTTACCACAACTATATTTTTTTTGCAGGTACATATTATTGATACCACTCTTCTCAATTTTCTTTAGATTTTTAAATTGGGTGCGCCGCAGTCAAAAAAATTAAAAACCGATTTTTTCGTCGTTTTTTGCGTGGCAAAGTAACTTATACGGCGAATTTTCGTC
This sequence comes from Nomada lathburiana, assembly GCA_963667235.1. Lineage (NCBI taxonomy): Eukaryota > Metazoa > Arthropoda > Insecta > Hymenoptera > Apidae > Nomada > Nomada lathburiana. The sequence continues at coordinate 8,401,001 of OY763903.1, forward strand.
TATTCTTTGCGAAATAAGCGTATTATGCAGTGTTTAATGTTTTACGCCTCGCGAAAAGGCAACAGAGTCGCAAACAACGCCTCGCGAAAAGGCAAGAAAGTTGAAAACAACGCCTCGCGAAAAAGCAACAAAAGTGCAAACAACGCCTCGGGAAAAAGCGACAAACTTGCGAACAACGCCGCGCGAAAAGGCAAGAAAGTTGCAAACAAGGCCTCCCGAAAAAGCAACAAAGGGGCAAACAACGCCTCGCGAAAAAGCAACAAAGTTGCAAACAAGGCCTCGCGAAAAAGGAACAAAGTCGCAAACCACGCCTCGCGAAAAGGCAACAAAGTCGCAATCAACGCCTCGCGAAAAGGCAACAAAGTCGCAATCAACGCCTCGCGAAAAGGCAACAAAGTCGCAAACAACGCCTCGCGAAAAGGCAACAAAGTCGCAATCAACGCCTCGCGAAAAGGCAGCAAAGTCGCAATCAACGCCTCGCGAAAAGGCAACAAAGTCGCATTCAACGCCTCGCGAAAAGGCAACAAAGTCGCTAACAACGCCTCGCGAAAAGGCAACAAAGTTGCAAACAACGCCTCGCGAAAATGCAAAAAGTGGCAAACAACGCCTCGCGAAAATGCACAAAGTTGCAAACAACGCCTCGCGAAAAAGCAAAAGAGTGGCAAACAACGCCTCGCGAAAATGCAAAAGAGTGGCAAACAACGCACCGCGAAAATGCAAAAGAGTGGCAAACAACGCACCGCGAAAATGCAACAAAGTTGCAAACAACGCCTCGCGAAAAAGCAAAAGAGTGGCAAACAACGCCTCGCGAAAATGCAAGAAAGTGGCAAACAACGCACCGCGAAAATGCAAAAGAGTGGCAAACAACGCACCGCGAAAATGCAAAAGAGTGGCAAACAATGCCTCGCGAAAAAGCAAAAGAGTGGCAAACAACGCCTCGCGAAAATGCAAGAAAGTGGCAAACAACGCCTCGCGAAAATGCAACAAAGTTGCAAACAACGCCTCGCGAAAAAGCAAAAGAGTGGCAAACAACGCCTCGCGAAAATGCAAGAAAGTGGCAAACAACGCACCGCGAAAATGCAAAAGAGTGGCAAACAACGCACCGCGAAAATGCAAAAAAGTTGCAAACAACGCCTCGCGAAAATGCAAGAAAGTGGCAAACAACGCACCGCGAAAAAGCAAAAGAGTGGCAAACAACGCCTCGCGAAAATGCAAAAGAGTGGCAAACAACGCCTCGCGAAAATGCAAGAAAGTGGCTAACAACGCCTCGCGAAAAGGCAACAAAGTTGCAAACAACGCCTCGCGAAAATGCAAAAAGTGGCAAACAACGCCTCGCGAAAAAGCAAAAGAGTGGCAAACAATGCCTCGCGAAAAAGCAAAAGAGTGGCAAACAACGCCTCGCGAAAATGCAAGAAAGTGGCAAACAACGCCTCGCGAAAATGCAACAAAGTGGCAAACAACGCCTCGCGAAAAAGCAAAAGAGTGGCAAACAACGCCTCGCGAAAATGCAAGAAAGTGGCAAACAACGCACCGCGAAAATGCAAAAAAGTTGCAAACAACGCCTCGCGAAAATGCAACAAAGTTGCAAACAACGCCTCGCGAAAAAGCAAAAGAGTGGCAAACAACGCCTCGCGAAAGTGCAAAAGAGTTGCAAACAACGCCTCGCGAAAATGCAACAATGTTGCAAACAACGCCTCGCGAAAACGCAACAAAGTTGCAAACAACGCCTCGCGAAAACGCAACAAAGTTGCAAACAACGCCCCGCGAAAACGCAACAAAGTTGCAAACAACGCCTCATGAAAACGCAACAAAGTTGCAAACAACGCCTCATGAAAACGCAACAAAGTTGCAAACTACGCCTCGCGAAAAAGCAACAAAGTTGCAAAAATTCTCGAGAAAAATTTGCAACTTTGTTGCAAAAATTTTGGCGCAACATTGTTGCAAATTTTTCTGGAGAATTTTGCAACTTTGTTGCAAAATTTTTGGCGCAACATTGTTGCAAATTTTTCTGGAGAATTTTGCAACTTTGTTGCGTTTTCGCGAGGCGCTGTTTGCAACTTTGTTGCAAAATTTTTGGCGCAACATTGTTGCAAATTTTTCTGGAGAATTTTGCAACTTTGTTGCGTTTTCGCGAGGCGTTGTTTGCAACTTTGTTGCGTTTTCGCGAGGCGTTGTTTGCAACTTTGTTGCGTTTTCGCGAGGCGTTGTTTGCAACTTTGTTGCGTTTTCGCGAGGCGTTGTTTGCAACTTTGTTGCATTTTCGCGGGGCGTTGTTTGCCACTCTTTTGCATTTTCGCAAGGCGTTGTTTGCAACTTTGTTGCATTTTCGCAAGGCGTTGTTTGCAACTTTGTTGCATTTTCGCGAGGCGTTGTTTGCCACTTTCTTGTATTTTCGCGAGGCGTTGTTTGCAACTTTGATGCATTTTCGCGGGGCGTTGTTTGCCACTCTTTTGCATTTTCGCGAGGCGTTGTTTGCAACTTTGTTGCATTTTCGCGAGGCGTTGTTTGCCACTTTTTTGCATTTTCGCGAGGCGTTGTTTGCAACTTTGTTGCATTTTCGCGAGGCGTTGTTTCCAACTTTTTTGGATTTTCGCGGTGCGTTGTTTGCCACTCTTTTGCATTTTCGCGGTGCGTTGTTTGCCACTCTTTTGCATTTTCGCGAGGCGTTGTTTGCCACTTTCTTGCATTTCCGCGAGGCGTTGTTTGCCACTCTTTTGCTTTTTCGCGAGGCGTTGTTTGCAACTTTTTTGCATTTTCGCGGTGCGTTGTTTGCCACTCTTTTGCATTTTCGCGGTGCGTTGTTTGCCACTCTTTTGCATTTTCGCGAGGCGTTGTTTGCAACTTTGTTGCATTTTCGCGGGGCGTTGTTTGCCACTCTTTTGCATTTTCGCGAGGCGTTGTTTGCAACTTTGTTGCATTTTCGCGAGACGTTGTTTACCACTCTTTTGCTTTTTCGCGAGGCGTTGTTTGCAACTTTGTTGCATTTTCGCGAGGCGTTGTTTGCCACTTTTTGCATTTTCGAGAGGCGTTGTTTGCGACTTTGTTCCTTTTTCGCGAGGCCTTGTTTGCAACTTTGTTGCTTTTTCGCGAGGCGTTGTTTGCCCCTTTGTTGCTTTTTCGGGAGGCGTTGTTTGCGACTTTGTTGCCTCTTCGCGAGGCGTTGTTTGCCACTTTGTTGCTTTCTCGCGAGGCCTTGTTTGCAACTTTCTTGCCTTTACGCGCGGCGTTGTTTGCAAGTTTGTCGCTTTTTCCCGAGGCGTTGTTTGCACTTTTGTTGCTTTTTCGCGAGGCGTTGTTTTCAACTTTCTTGCCTTTTCGCGAGGCGTTGTTTGCGACTCTGTTGCCTTTTCGCGAGGCGTAAAACATTAAACACTGCATAATACGCTTATTTCGCAAAGAATAGACGAAAATTCGCCGTATAAGTTACTTTGCCACGCAAAAAACGACGAAAAAATCGGTTTTTAATTTTTTTAACTGCGGCGCACCCAATTTAAAAATCTAAAAAAAATTGAGAAGAGTGGTATCAATAATATGTACCTGCAAAAAAAATATAGTTGTGGTAAAAAGATTCCTTCAATACAAAATCGGCATTTTTCAGCATTTTTTGACGTTTTTTTATTTTTTGCAGCTCGAGTTTCCGATTGAAAAATCTGCAAATCTGTTACAATATGTGCCTCCATAATTCCAATGTCTCAGATTTTTTTCAAAATTTTGTATGCGCTATAATGGAAGATACTGAGCAAAAACTATAATTTTGTTTTTTCGCTGTAGCTGCCATCCCAGTCGAGCTACAGGGTTGAAACTTGGCACGAATTTTTTTTGCACCTTTGTTGCTTTTTCGCGAGGCGTTGTTTGCACCTTTGTTGCTTTTTCGCGAGGCGTTGTTTGCACCTTTGTTGCTTTTTCGCGAGGCGTTGTTTGCGACATTCTGGCTTTTTCGCGAGGCGTTGTTTGCACCTTTGTTGCCTTTTTGCAAGGCGTTGATTGCGACTTTGTTGCCTTTTTGCGAGGCGTTGTTTGCCACTTTGTTGCTTTTTCGCGAGGCGTTGTTTGCGACTTTATTGCTTTTTCGCGAGGCCTCGTTTGCCCCTTTGTTGCCTTTTCGCGAGACGTTGATTGCGACTTTGTTGCCTTTTTGCGAGGCGTTGTTTGCCACTTTGTTGCTTTTTCGCGAGGCGTTGTTTGCGGCTTTGTTGCTTTTTCGCGAGGCCTCGTTTGCCCCTTTGTTGCCTTTTCGCGAGACGTTGATTGCGACTTTGTTGCCTTTTTGCGAGGCGTTGTTTGCCACTTTGTTGCGTTTGCGCGAGGCGTTGTTTGCGACTTTGTTGCCTTTTCGCGAGGTGTTGTTAGCGACTTTGTTGTCTTTTCGCGAGGCGTTGTTTACGACTTTGTTGCCTTTTCGCGAGGTGTTATTTGCAACTCTCTTGCCTTTTCGCGAGGCGTAGTTTGCAAGTTTGTTGCGTTTTCGTATGTCTTAGATTGTACCTTTGTTGCTTTTTCGCGAGGCCTTGTTTGCATGTATGTCGCTTTTTCGCGAGGCGTTGTTTGCACTTTTGTTGCCTTTTCGCGAGGTGTTGTTTGCGACTTTGTTGCCTTTTCGCGAGGCCTCGTTTGCCCCTTTGTTGCCTTTTCGCGAGACGTTGATTGCGACTTTGTTGCCTTTTCGCGAGACGTTGATTGCGACTTTGTTGCCTTTTTGCGAGGCATTGTTTGCCACTTTGTTGCGTTTGCGCGAGGCGTTGTTTGCGACTTTGTTGCTTTTTCGCGAGGCCTCGTTTGCCCCTTTGTTGCCTTTTCGCGAGACGTTGATTGCGACTTTGTTGCCTTTTAGCAAGGCGTTGTTTGCCACTTTCTTGCATTTCCGCGAGGCGTTTTTTGCCACTCTTTTGCTTTTTCGCGAGGTGTTGTTAGCGACTTTGTTGCCTTTTCGCGAGGCGTTGTTTACGACTTTCTTGCTTTTTCGCGAGGCGTTGTTTGCACCTTTGTTGCTTTTTCGCGAGGCCTTGTTTGCGACTTTGTTGCTTTCTCGCGAGGCCTTGTTTGCAACTATCTTGCCTTTTCGCGAGGCGTAGTTTGCAAGTTTGTTGCGTTTTCGTATGTCTTAGATTGTACCTTTGTTGCTTTTTCGCGAGGCCTTGTTTGCATGTATGTCGCTTTTTCGCGAGGCGTTGTTTGCACTTTTGTTGCTTTTTCGCGAGGCGTTGTTTGCGACTTTCTTGCTTTTTCGCGAGGCGTTGTTTGCACCTTTGTTGCTTTTTCGCGAGGCCTTGTTTGCGACTTTGTTGCTTTCTCGCGAGGCCTTGTTTGCAACTCTCTTGCCTTTTCGCGAGGCGTAGTTTGCAAGTTTGTTGCGTTTTCGTATGGCTTAGATTGTACCTTTGTTGCTTTTTCGCGAGGCCTTGTTTGCATGTATGTCGCTTTTTCGCGAGGCGTTGTTTGCACTTTTGTTGCTTTTTCGCGAGGCGTTGTTTTCAACTTTCTTGCCTTTTCGCGAGGCGTTGTTTGCGACTCTGTTGCCTTTTCGCGAGGCGTAAAACATTAAACACTGCATAAAACGCTTATTTCGCAAAGAATAGACGAAAATTTGCCGTATAAGTTACTTTGCCACGCAAAAAACGACGAAAAAATCAGTTTTTAAATTTTTTAACAGCGGCGCACCCAATATAAAAATGTGAAAAATATTGAGAATAGTGGTATCGATAATATGTACCTGCAAAAAAAATATAGTTGTGGTAAAAAGATTCCTTCAATACAAAATCGGCATTTTTCATCATTTTTTGACGTTTTTTATTTTTTGCAGCTCGAGTTTCCGATTGAAAAATCTGCAAATCTTTTACAATATGTGCCTCCATAATTCCAATGTCTCAGATTTTTTTGAAAATTTTGTATGCGCTATAATGGAAGATACTGAGCAAAAACTATAATTTTGTTTTTTCGCTGTAGCTGCCCTCCCAGTCGAGCTACAGGGTTGAGACTTGGCACGAATTTTTGTTTGCACCTCAGTTGCTTTTTCGCAAGGCCTTGTTAGCAAGTATGTCGCTTTTTCGCGAGGCGTTGTTTGCGACTTTGTTGCCTTTTCGCGAGGTGTTGTTTGCGACTTTGTTGCCTTTTCGCGAGGCGGTGATTGCGACTTTGTTGCCTTTTCGCGAGGCGTTGTTTGCGACTTTGTTGCCTTTTCGCGAGGCGTTGATTGCGACATTGTTGCTTTTTGGCAAGGCCTTGTTTGCAACTTTCTTGCCTTTTCGCGAGGCGGTGATTGCGACTTTGTTGCCTTTTCGCGAGGCGTTGTTTGCGACTTTGTTGCCTTTAAACTCTGCATAAAACACTTATTTCGCAAAGAATAGACGAAAATTCGCCGTATAAGTTACTTTGCCACGCAAAAAATTACGAAAAAATCGGTTTTTAATTTTTTTAACTGCGGCGCACCCAATTTAAAAATCTAAAAAAAATTGAGAAGAGTGGTATCAATAATATGTACCTGCAAAAAAAATATAGTTGTGGTAAAATGATTCCTTCAATACAAAATCGGCATTTTTCAGCATTTTTTGACGTTTTTTATTTTTTGCAGCTCGAGTATCCGATTGAAAAATCTGCAAATCTTTTAAAATATGTGCCTCCATAATTCCAATGTCTCAGATTTTTTTGAAAATTTTGTATGCGCTATAATGGAAGATACTGAGCAAAAACTATAATTTTGTTTTTTCGCTGTAGCTACCCTCCCAGTCGAGCTACAGTGTTAAAACTTGGCACGAATTGGTTTTTCTTGATAAGCTATCGAATGGTTCCTCACAAGTCGAATTTGGTTTAGGGGCACATTTGACCCCCTTATCCGGCCTATAGCCTTTAAATTAAAATAGATTAAAATTAATTTTCGGTCAACTTCATGGTACTAATGTTTAGCGTTAATCTATCATTTATCAAAAATTTATATTCACTATCTGTATACATCAGATTCATGAAAACAATCATGCCGAATCAACCTCAATTCATTTCCACGTCTATCCGCGGGAAATTGCATTTAGAAACGCCCGCTACAATTATTCTGTGTCGAATCGTTGCGTCATGGAAACGCAAATGTCACCTATTTTCTGGCATCAAGAATGCGGTTAGATGACTCGCGACAGAGAAAAGGGAAACGTAGTACACGGCAGCCGATTTTCGACAGAGCTGCATAACGCCCTGATGATGGTATTATTCAGAGAGTTTATACGTACCTTGGAGAGGGTGGTTGGATGCGGATAAAGGTTGACGAGGCAGCTTTGTCGTCTAAGACGATAGTCCCACCGTGTCTCCAAATGAGGAATCTCCATAGTGTCGCAAATGCTCTGCACGTGGGAGGCGGTGTGTGCGCTTTGCGGGCCAAAAATTGCCGCGACACCGCTGCGCAGCAAGTGGCATACTGAAATCAAACGGAATCCCATCATGGACACCTGTGCTCCAGGATATTTGCTATTTCAGTTTACGGGGTATTATTTCGATTCTGCACAAATTGGTTGACTCCGCCTTTGCGTAGGAGACAGATTCTTGGAATATGAAAATAAACAAATTTTTATGCTGTAATGTAGACTACGGTTAAGTGTACCTAGTGCTAGAAGTGTAATTAATTTACAGTGAAGGGTTTCTTTATTCATTCCTGGTTACCTCAAGCAGTAATTTATTTTTGGAATTTTCCGATGATTCAGCTCCCTTTCTCATTAATACAAATTTAGTTTCGTTTCGCAACTGTTTCAAGTTTAATTTCATTCTAAAGCTGTAAGGCATTCATTAAAAGCGTTTCATTCTCCGGAACAAATATACTTTAAAAATTAAACTCTGAATATTTGATCGAACTCTGTCGAGTTCAATTTAATTAATAACGATAGTCCACGATCTTCCATTGCCAGCCCTTTCACGATCACTTTTATCTAATTTAATAAATATGAAAATTTATATTTCCCAGTTGGGGACTCTCGAAAGTGCATACCTAAAACCACTGCAGATACATGAATCAAAGTAATCCATTAGCGGGGCCACTAAACATAAGTGAATTTTTTTCAACTACCAGACGTATCGTTGAAATTAGAACTTCGTGGGAAATAAATTGAAGAACTTCGAAGGAACTCAAATTTATGATAATTCGCTGGCGAGGAAAATAATTCGTGGCACAGGAATATCATCGGTGCCATGTGACGATACGGGTAATAACATAAAACCATTCTCGTATCATTTGTAGCAGCATACACGAAAGAGTCTAGACTCTCCGATCGAATGGCGTAACTGTTAGTTGGTCGCTATTATCGATTAATCACCCGAACTCCACGAAACTTCCGCCGTCCAAACTTGCCACTATATCCTGTTTCCCATCTTCTATGGACTTGCAGGATCTCCGTGGCGCATCGTAAACGGGGCAACGCGCTTGTTACGATCTTTCCCATTCGACGGAGAACATTCAATCGATACTTTCCCGCTCTTAATTCGCCAAATAAACGTTTCCCTAGTCATCAGTTCCCACTTGGATTGTCGCAGAAGTCCGGAATAAATTACCGTAACAGACTCGATGACGACGGCTCGATAAACTTTGCTCTGTTCGCCACAGACAATTGCTTCTACTCGGGAAAAAGAGAAAAATTTGTTCCCTCGTAGGTATGTAATTATCTTCGGTACAATGATTGTACGCTCAAAGAGGTAGCTAATCTGGTTCGCAAACATTTCATTAAAAGAATTCCACACGCAATTCCAATATAAGTTCCAAACATTATCTTTCACTACGCTCGCCTCCTTCCCTTCAAGTGTAGTCCATTTTAATTAATTTGCACGTCCAATGGTAGAAACAATTTGGAAGCAGCGACCGGGTTAATTGCAGCTTAAATGTTCGAAATTTAATTGAAATTATATAAGGATTTAATTAACGTTTCACGCATGCTATTCTTATTGAGCAAAACAGCATGAACTCGTTCATATCCTTCTGTCCGACGAACGAAAATTCATATCGTTCATCCTCAACCAAACTATATATTTTTAATACATATATTTACCACCATCCACGTCACCCGACTTGAGCATCTTAAACAGATCACAGATCTCTTCGCCATCATTTCCCCTCATTCAGCTGCAGATTTTAATTTTACTACGTCGCTGTTTTATTCCCAACACCAAGATAGAACGCTCTACTCCCAAGTGAAACGATGCAGCGTTAACAAGGTATTAAGGTAGTCACGTTAATGCGCATCGTGTTTAATACGTTTCATAACGACGCCGTGCTGCACCAGTTACGAGAAAACAGATTATCGAATGTCAGTCACTCGTAATTAGTCCTGACAGATAATATTCTGTAATTGGATTCGTTCCTCGTTAAAGGCGACGCAACGCGTTCGCGTCCGTTTCCACCCTGTATTATATATACACACTTTGCTTTATTTTCCCTCAATCAAAGCTCGTTACGGGACCGAGACACAACGAAGCCTCTTCCATTCGCATCTTTCTTCGATCGTGTTCATCGTCGAAGATTTCACCGATGAATCGCGAAATTTCTTGATTCGGCCGTCCCCTAATTAATTATTTACATGCAAATCGCGTTTGATCTGTCCAGCTGCTTTCGTCTCTTATTCAACGCCGGCTCTTTCAACTCCGTTGGAATCTGCGATTAATGATAAACAAGTCCGCTGTGTTCAGCATTTCGATGCAGCCCGCGAATTCATAAAACGAACAATAAGTAGATTACTGGCTGAAGGTGGTATAAATGCTTTCGGCCAAGGATCCGTTCGAATATTTTAGTTCAATTTGAGGGATTAATTTAAAGGAACGACCGGTGGATAGAAACCTGTTGACTCGCTTCGAGGAATGCTGTGAAAGGTAGAATTATCTCACGGGAGAATTCTTTATACGTCTTCAATACGGCGATCAACGTGTATTAAATCTCGCTTAAAAGCGCGTCAGTGTACATCCAATTACGGCACACCGTGTGAAAGCAAAATTCCATGCGATTGTACAGATTATACGGGCTCCGTATCTTTCGTATAAATTGCCGATACACTTTGCGGCAATGTTCGCGTTAAAAAAAGAAAAAAACATTGCCGCGTTGGAAACACTGGAACATGCAGATTGAACTGGAATGCATTTTTCAAGCAACATTTCCAACAATCTTCAAGCGTACTCGAAGCAAATTCCGACTGCGCAGATGCATACGATGTGCGTACATATACTTTCTTTCGGCGTACACACGCGCAATGCGTACTGTTTTCAATTATACGGACGCACGGAAAAAGTTTCCCCGAACGGAGAACTTTTCAAAGCAGGACTTCCAACAACGTCGCGAAAAATTATTTGATCCCGCGAGTCGTCGAGCTCGCGCTCGCGACTGAATTTCACGATAGCATCCTCGTAACGAATGCAGCTGGGACACAGTGAACCGTGCAAACACACCCCCGTCGCCAATAGGAACAGCTTTATTCGTCCGTTGCCTTTTGATCATTTATTCGATGGAAACCGACCTAATGTCCCTTGCAGGCTAGATTTTATAGCACAAAAGGATCGACCCAAGGATTTCATGGCTACCCGTGGAACTTACGTACGTCCTCTCTCAATCGGAACCTCCATAATCGGCCCGCAAAGTCAGCTTTCGAGCAGAATAGAGATAGAGAGGGCAAGAGAGAGAAAGAGAGAGAGATACAGTAGAGAGTTTTAACCACAAAGTAATACCGGACAACGCTGGCGGCGCTTTAAGGTTGAAGTATGATACGTGCTATATTGAAATTCCAAATGCAATTTCATTGAAGAGCCTGGGGGAGCGGTCATGCTAACCCGTCCACGCGTAAACGTACCAAAAACCGAACGTTTTAGTTCGAACAAAAAAGGGAAAGGCACGACGTTGCTATGCACTGGCTGTTTGTTAACCGCGTGAAGAACATTGCCGGAACAGAAATTATAACGATGTTCTGCCACTGTGTGCTACATTAAAAGAATTACATACATTGTTGATTGAAAACATATGCATGTACAATACTCGCGAATAAACGAACAATTTCCTCGCTTCTTCGGAGAAAATAGTATTTACAAATGTACGAACGATCGGCGAAAATAGGGGATACTTGATATCTTTGTTAGAAAACGAATAAACTAGGGAGTGGAAACTTTGCAGGAGATTTTCCTCGCTCTTGGAATATTGAACCTTGCTCTTACAAGTACACCGTGGAAGCTGATAGAAGCTGGAAGGAAATATTTCGCGGATAACAGGAAGGAAAACCCGTTTCGACGCTCACGAGATCATCGCCCCACCAGTTCGTCACTGCTTTTTTCGTGCACGCGTGCTGCGGAAACGAATGGGATATTTCGATGTACTCAGATACGTATGTATTCTGCAACGTAGCCAAGGAAGAAATAAGAATACACAACGGGGCGATGGCCAACCACCGTACTTCTGCGGCTGTATGGATCCAGTTGGCGGTATCATCCTGGCTTTGAGAGTAGACGGGATTATCGCCTGCTAATGTATCAAAGCAAGTTGGCAGGCCGTGTGTAGCCTGAGAAACACCCGGCAACCCTTTTGTCTCGCGACTAAATTGAACTTCAACTGCCTCCAACTACTCGGTTTCCCTTTAAACGCATAACACGGAACTAGCAATTACAGGTGGCTTGTTGTAACCCATGGGCCGACTATAAAACTAATGAAAATGACTCGACTCGACGCTGGACAACGAAGATAATTGGTACATTTTTTGTGCACAACTTCTTAAATGATTATTGTACCAACGAAATAACCAAAATAAAGCAGACTCAATTAAATCAATATTCTGCAATCTTTCCACCGCTTTCACTGCATGCAATCAATTTTACCCGGTCCCTTAATACACACAATTAATTGTATCGGAGAAAAGATTTTTCGTTTCACTTAATTTCTCAAATTGTATCATTACCGTTTCGTCTCAGGTGTCGTCGATTACCCAGAAAAATTCTATCCCAATGCTCCATACCCACGACAAATTTCCCCAAGCGTCGATTCTGCCATAAACTGACGCTCCACGGTGTCATAAAGTTCATCGTGTCAAATAATAATTCTAATATGTAATCCAGCAGGAGCGCCGGTAGGTTCGTGTAGAGCATGCGATGCTCGTGAAACCGACGGGAAATGATTACTTCCCGTATTATTCGAGCGCAGAAGGGACTGGGAAAAGATACAATCCTTCTGCCGGAAGCGATATATGTCTTTATCCTCCAGAGGCTTCTCTCCGTCGGATCCATTCGAGTGTTTCACTACGTCTACCGGTCGACTCACAGTTCTACCACGTTTCTCAGTTCGGTGCAGACCACTCTTCTTCCGTGCTCGTTCCTTATTCAAGATTAGGCCGTCCCTGTGTACGTGCATGTTCGTACCAAGCTCCTCGAAGCGAACAGTATATACATTCTCTTCTTCTTACCCCTTTTTCTTTCGACTTTATCCCCGAGATTTTGGTGCTTGCAGTGGATCCTTATACATTTCAGGCTCTTCTCTTCGTTTCATATTTAAACCAGCATCATTTAATTCGAATTCGTCGCAGCGACGGGAATGTTCGATAAATTTTCTACGGTATTTCTCGTTACGTCTTTGGCGGAACGAGGCTTCATTTCGTTTTCGCTTCGCTACAGGTGCGACAGGTTCGGCTGGCAATAAGACACGACGCGTCCTCTCCATTGTACCCAGGTATCATCTCGAGCTTCCGAACGATGTCAATGAACTGTCTTCGTGGCGGAGATCTTCATAAAGTCGCTTAAATATACTCAATGTAATAGTCAACGAAAATGCCGTACCACGGGAACGGATATCGGTGCAGTTAATAGGGTAGTTTATTTTACGGGCAAAAGGTGAAGAGAAAAACGGGACCGTAGAAAGAGGGAAGAGACGGAAGAGCGAAGGAGCCGTGGTTCTAGACATTTATAGCTTCTGCCCTATTGAGTTCTGATCGGTGGCTCGATTGGAAAAGTCGCGTATCCAGCGCGATCGAAGGCACGCGCACCGAATCGCGCCTTTACAACTCGACTTCATGTCGACTCAGAACAATGTACGCCGCTGCGAAAGGACTGCTCGAACCACGCTGCCGGCTTTTGTCGTTTGCACGCTTGCTCGTTTGCCCTCGCATTCTTCGCGATACGCTGACAATTGGCATTGGTACTCGTACGGAAACTTCAGACGAAAGGACACCCGTGCTTTGGTCATTCTATTCATTATGACACGCGTGTCTCAAGTGCACCATGGATACGAGGACAAAATTGTGCACGCGCGACGAAATCAGAGAATTGAGAAGAGCGAAAGCGGACACCTGTACCCGACTCGATTAACAAACACGAACGACACCCTTCTTCGTGTTCGATTTCATTTTCGTACACCCACTTGACATTATGCGAGCTACGCAAACCGACGAGACGAACGCGCGCCAACAATTTTATGTGGATAGCCAGGTGATATGAAACGCGCGGAAGCTGGAAAAAGCAAGAAGGAGGTGCATTTGCAAATACGTATTAGCGTCGCGACTGTTTCTCGCGACAGAGGAATAACGTTGCCGAATATTTGCGGGGTCGTCTGAACGACACAGGTGTGACACCGTGCTCGCCGCAATATCCGCGGCCCGGAAACGTATATGCGCGACGCGGTTTATGGAAATTTACACGTAAAACCGCGATAATTTTATAGCACACAACGGGGAAGAGGCAAGCTGTCGCTAAGCGAGGACTTCCGGCCATCGCCGTAAAGTTTCGGCAACGCCGTGCCACCGCTATTCCCGCCGGCCATTTACCGGCCGACGAGTAAATTCTGATTAAATAATAGCAATTAGCAGCGGGGGTGCTGGCGATTAGATCGCTTCAGATTTAATACGGTGCATAATTAATCGCGCGGTGTAACGTCACAGGGATAAAATTGAATTACGATTAATTCGCCGTGTTACGCGTTCAACGTGGTTCCCCTCGGCAAGCATGTGCGAAGGATTGTTCCTTTAATCCTGTTCACATCGATCGGTCGAGTTGAATACATCCTGCGAATATCGATGTTATTTTTGGTTGAATGAAATAGGTAAATGGTTTATTGTTCTTCATTACTATACCGAATTAATCTGCGATCAAACTTGCTTCGTTAGCGTGGAATTTTTCGCTGCCAATTTCAAGCACTCCAAATAATTCTTTGGCGAGTCAAGAAATTTATTTGATTAGCACAGTGTTGAAAAATTATTCAATTGCCATAACACCTGGAACCGGAACTAGCTGGCAGTCCCCGGGAATAAATTCCATTCTGCCCTGTTCTGCCATTCTCTGTAACTGCCCTCATCCGATTCTCGCGTCCCCATCTCTAAGGCTTATTTACGTCGAAAAATCAAGTCATTCCCGGCTACCCCGTTTCGCGAGCTGAGCTCACCCCGAATCGCTCTCTCCGGGCGTTGATGCAAGCGCAGCGACAGCAAAATCGCCCTTATTTATTCGAGAATACGCCGGATTATGCTAATTCGGCAGCGCAATGAACGACAGTAGGAATGGTATCCATTTCCCTGTAGAGGAACCGATGGACGAGGATAGAATAGAGAGGGGATGGAGAGTATCGGGTGGCAAACAGCCTCCAGAGCGAGCTTAATCTCTTAGGGATGAATGGCAAATTATCCTTTAATCAACCGTGTCCTTTGCTCTTCCAGCAACCGACTACTGTATGCCGGAGCTACGTGATGCATCGTCCTCCCGAGCAGCGTAAACTAGTTTCAATTAGTTTTGGATATGCGGGGGCGATCATTTCTGAATTCGCAAAGTGACGCGCCGCCTGAGCGGGGAATCATTTGGAGATTTTGGATCCTTTTTAAGACATTTGCTTCTCAACCTTTTTGAGCACTTGTCGGGGGTTAACGGCAAACGCTCGAATCTATATATTTACGTTCGACATTCATCCCTTGAACGACCCAGGGCATCCTTCTGTCCTTCGTCACGGCCAAGTGGGATCGATACTCGAGCGAGTGGCGTGTCCTTTCTTAAACGAAGCGGCCATTGTCGCGCGGCACGTGCTTTATCTACCGTCGCGCGATCGCTAACCGATAAAGACGACATCGCGGGATGAGGAATAGATGGCAGGAACGAACGAGGGGACCTTGAAGATGGGACTAATTTCCTCCGAGGGGTTGCAACAAATCGATGCACCGTTGGAAGGTTGCAAACGCAGGCAAGGTCTGCGTGTCGCATCGCGTCCCTTCAAGGCGCGGTGGGAAGACTTGAAGTGTATGCAGCTTTGCGCCGGAAGGTCGATACAAATTGTAGTTTCCAGGCTGGTGCAACGAGGAAGTAATTTGATATAGATATGTTTCACTTTCTTCGTTGTTATTTGAATTTCCGTTTACGAAACCGCGTTGCTCGCGTGAAATTGAAGTGCACCGTTTCTATCGATTCGATTACACGCGCGGACATATTGCATTAATGACAAATCATCGACGTTCCATTAGATGGTGAACGATTTTCCGTCGTCACTCGGACGTTGAGCAGCACCGGGCTGGAAAAACGAACTAGTGTCACGTTCCAGCAGGTGTCACGTACAAAACTACGAATGTAATATCCACGCGTACGAAAATGCATACGTGCGTTTGAGGGAGAAGTGGACGACGTTTCAGCGAAAAAATCATAACGCCTAGAAGAGTGTTAACGAAACGCGAGAACATCTCACTCCTTTGACACGAATTTGTATATTAAAAGGGCGAGAAAACAGTCGCGCGGGCACGTAACCTAATATACGTCCCGCTTTAGTTTCAAATAGAGAGCATCAACGCATTCGCGTGGCATTCTCATCAGCGTTCGCCGAGTAAACATGAAAATCCCGAATTTCCCCATGCCACCGAGCAATTTCGCCGTCTTTGCCACGAATTAGAGGGACAAAAATGCATGTGACGAAGTCGCACGCGCAGACATTTCGAAAGCGCGGAAAGTGTAGGGACATTTTTCCGAGCCGAGAAAGAGCAACGTGCTTTCAAAAATGGGGAACATTTACAAAGTATCTCTCCCCCGTCGTTTTCGCGCGTCAATTAAGGTCTGAACGCGTGCACGTCGCGCGGTATTGTTTGCGAATCCGCAATTGTCTAACGATTCCAGACGGGCGAACGCGACAGAAAGCGCTTTCCCTTCGTAACGGAATGCTCGTCCGAAAGTCCGAACGCATGAGCATTTCGGAAACATTATCCGAGCGGAATTACGAAGGAGAATTATCAGAGTCATAGAAATCTGCCCCTCACCGATTACGTATTCCGGCACCACAAAAGTTACACGAGAGGCTCGAAAGCTTACGATTCCGGCGCCAGAATATCATTAAAATAGAAATGGAAGTAAATCCACGCCGTCGTGGCCCTACACGTCTCTTCGTTACGTCCCGCATTTGAATAAGCTTAACGAAATTATGTGGAACGTTAAATTCTCGTTCTACCATCGCGAGCAAGAAGTCGCGCAATCTACCAGCGCGGCTGACAGCGCCGGTCTGATCTTACTTATCAGAATCTCGAGCGAATTCCAACGTCTAGGAGATTCGCGCGTCGCCTCGTAGCAACGTGAGAACGTTCAACGATATTCTCGGAAGCGGTGCATGCAAGGGCGGAGAGGAGGAGAGGCACCGCGACGCGTCGTCCCCATTTCCCGTATAAATTCGGCGACGGTGAAAGAGGAAACGTCGCACGCGAGAAGTTGCAAGCCGCCCGCACAAAGAAAACGCGCCTCGGGCTAAATAATATTACGATGACTAAACTTCATTTCGTTTCCGTATCGCTTACTCCGTCGGAATTGCCTCACGGACAAGTTCCAAGCCGTTTCCCCCGCTGCCTTATCGCGGAAACAATTTAATTCTTATCTGGCCCTTCTATTACAAAGGTTGGAAGTTGTCCTCGGAACGTTCTCCGCGGGCGACCGATGTCTCCCTGTTCGTTCAAGCGAACCGTCCCCGGACGCCACGCGAAATCAGTTTCCCCGACGTTAGATAAACCGACGTTCACCGAGAGCTACATCGCCGATAGTTTTGGTGGCACGAAGTTTCGTTCAATTGACTGCAACGGGACACGCGAGAGTTGTTCTTTTTTTTTTACAGTTATTTAAAGTCGAGGGGCAAGTTCTTGTTTCTAATTGATACAAGTTAGAATGAATTAAATCGATTTTCGATGACGACCGAGACAAATTGTTGACAAGATGTTTCAACTATTGCGTGAAATGGGGATAGAAGCATGCACGTGTTCGCGAGTAGCGAATTAAACCGAAATAAGCAAGACGCAGCACTGCTTTGAGACGATAGAGTTGTCACTCTGCACATAGGCAAGTAATCTTTTCCCTGTTCAACTTTATTCTAAAGGAAAGTTATATCAAATGTCAACGGAACAGCCTGGCAGACTGACGTGGCGCGTATGCACATGAGACCCGACATAATGAATTTCGCGACAAACCACTTTTCCCAGCCCCTAGCACTACGTCATAAGCTCGAACGGCGAAAGAAGAACAAATTTCTTGCCAACTTTCCAGAATTAAATCTGCTCCACGTGCCTCGAGCAATTAACCGAAATTTCATATTAAACATTCCGACCTTTCACAAATTGCCCACTGCAAGTTCGCTAAACCGATGTTGATCAGATTTCCCTCGTTAATAAAACGATGGTGAAAACTTTTCAAACAAAACGAAAAAATAGCAAACGGGTGACACATATTTCTCAAATGTTGTTTCTATTAAACTGACTTCCGTCCAAATGCTCAGCCACCCTGCAGTAAAACTACTTTCCCCGTTCACTTAACAGCCAGCCTTCCTCGGTCAGTCCACGAGCCGGCAGGCAATGTCCTCGTCGAGACTCAAGTACCTGGGAAGAATGTCATCTCGAGCACAGGCAATTTGCAATTCGAACGTGTCCGCGAATTACAGAGACGAGGGTTATTGCGCCACGAGGGAACGTCGATCGAAGTGGAGAACATCACGAGCACCAATGTTCGCAGTTTTAAACGATAAATTCGAAACTCCTGTCGGTGAATGACCCGTTTCCGCGTGAACGTCGTCCAAATTACTCGCCCCGCATAAAACTATTCGCCTATCAACGGCGGAGCATCGCGGACAAGGGGGGGCCGGTATGAAAAATGGAACGATAAAACGGGGTGTGGGGCGACGAGGACGCATCCTTACGATGCTGCAACATTATAATCCGCGGGCGCGGCCGTTTGTACGTAATGATTTATGGTATTATTCAATGGTGGGCTTTAGTATCGGTCGACCAGTAAGGGCACGCCATTTCCCGGCCACTCTGCTCGCGAGTCGGCCGAAGAGTGAAGCGCAGGTTGCAATGAAAAGAGAATGGCGCTTCAGAGGAGAGCGTATATCAGCTCGACCCATATATGAGAGTATGTACATAATTCAGCGAGATGGTTGGCCCACTCGCAGCCACTTCTGCTCGATCGACTCGTATCGAATTTTCAGGTTTGCCGCTTGAAAACTTGGAAACGCATCCCTTCGACGATTTTCTTTTCAACTACCGCGGTGCGCGTAGGCTGGTACACGTACGCGGATCTCGGTCCAGGGGAAACTTTCGGAACGACCTGGACGCGTTATCTCGGCGACAATCTGTAATGGAGCGAAGTTGCGGTTCCACAATCTCGTCTGGATTAAACGCGTTCGATGTGTATGCCGTTCAAATTGGCACGTCGATTAACCCCGTAAAACGAAAAGTAAAGAAAATTGATGGATTTATGTGTGCATTGTTTTTCCGAATGTCTTGTAAAACGAACGTACAAACATGCATTGCAGAATAAATATGTTACGCAAATGTAGCAACTAGAATTTTCGAATTTGTTTCAGCGTACGGTGTCGTTATCATAATCATTTATTAATTAACTGGCGTGCAGAGCTTTCTTTGAATGCGACGATGAAGCAACTTTATGGACGTTGTTAAGCGACGTGAAAGAAATCTCGCTGGAAAATGGGAAAGATTTGCGTATCGCTGGGCTGTATCTTTACCCCGAGCCTAGCTTAACAGACTAAACTCTGGTACCTGGACCAGGGACTCGCGCGAACGAAAAAGCACAGAAATGAGGGAAGAGCACAGTCTGAAGGTGCAGCTCGCAGGAAGCAGTAGTAGAGAGCACTCGCGCCGCGGCGTTATTCTTAGGATAAAGTTCGCCTTCAACCGCCTCTTTATTTCCACTCGGCTGCTGGCTGTCTCGGATACGGTTTATCGTCGCTTCGCTGCGCCCCGCTCACTTCGCAAATAAATGCCCAAACGCGGGCGCGGTGGCTGTCGTAAATTGTTTCGGGCCGGACCGCGGCTGAAAAAGCTGCGACATTTTGGGGGATGGGGTCGGGCGGCGAAGATTGCTTGTCGTGAACTGAACTCGAGCAACGGGCGAGAGGTTTGCCGCGGTGGTTAAGATTGCTGATTCACGTGGCGTTGCCGCGCGGAAAGGCTGAAGCACGCTGGAAACAACGGTTCTTGAACATTAAGCGCGTTTCGAATTGATCTCGTGCTCGTGACCAGAGCCTCGGAAAGGTGCACAAGTTCAACGGGGCTTTCATTCTCCTACGAAGATGGCGGAACAGTCGTGAGATTTAAAATCAAAACCCTCGGTCCTTCTGGCGCGGACGTTCGGACGTGTGCGCTGATGTTGCAAATAATTTCAGCTTGCGCGGATGCGTCCCGACGACGGAGGAATGTCTTATTTAGCGTCCGGAACAAAACCAACGTCGCGAGTCAGACAATGAACACGAAAGCGTTCCGCCCGGAAACGAGATTAGATGTAAAACGACGGGGCCCCAAAGAGGGGAAATTCCGCGGTAACGTCTGGAATAAGGGGTTTACGCGCGGCCCGCATTACGCGGACGAATATTCAAAATTAAGTTTCGACTACCTACGAAGAAATTCCGTCCGCGAGACGCGTTCCCGACGCTCGAGTTGCATCGTTGAATTTCAATTTTCGCGCGAGCTATATTGCGGTTTAATCCGCGTTCGTCGCGTATTCTCTCGAAAACTCCGTCAACCACATCTGCCAGGCTATACGGGGAAATAAAATTCAGCCGGTCGCGGAAAATAATGGTGAATCGGCCATTTAATAAATGTAGGATATTAAACGCGATGCCGATGAACCGGAGAAAATTTCGGGATAAATAAAGAGAAGCGTTTTACGTTAAACGATTTACCGTTTTTATCTTTCTTTTTTTTTTTTAATAACAATCAGTCACGGCGATGAATTTCGGACGTTGTTTTCCACATTTCGGAGCCGGTCAATAATTAATATCGTATCGTTCGATAAATCAGGTAAAGAGTTTCTCTCGCTTTTTGACCCGGGACGAGGTTCGTTTTTAAAAATCTTGTTTCGTCCAGCGCGACTCGATACGGTGTGCAGGCAGTAACGCGTATTTTTCATACCCCTCGGTAGTCGGTATATTGGATATGTTGCGTATGAAATTCAATTAATCTTACGAATAATTGCATATTATGCATAAATTACTACTCGACGAGGGTTCCAAATCGTATTTACGCACGGTTAGTGAAAACCGGCGAGCGTGTGGTTGCGAAATTTATTCACTGCCTATTTTATTGTGTTAAACATGTTGGACTATTTTACCGCTGCTTAACTAATAATGGCGGATGCAGGGAGTGTACGAGAAAGCAGGAAAATAAGCGAAACAACCGGCAATATCGGATTACAGAGGGGCATGTTACTGATGGAACAATGGCACGAGGACAGGGACTCGTACCTATAAATCGTATTGCAATGTAGATTTCAGCCCAGGAATTTGATTTAATCCATGGCACCGTAATATATAACATTATTGCAGAAATTATTAGTCGATTGAATGATATATTAATTAAGCAATTATAAACGTAAATCTGTTTCACAGTTCAAATATAAATGAACTGAATACAATATCGATGATATAGTGGTATCGATTTAAATAAACATTTTAATACCAAACAACATTGGATTTCTTTCTACGTCTACCTTACACGTCTTGTCAATACATATTGCATAGAATAATACAATAAAGTTAATAGCTGTTGAATATTCCACTGCGCCGAAATTGCTTTTTTTATTTGCTTGCTCCTTCCACAAATATTTTCAATTAATACCTCCGACTTCGTTAACGGCGCACGACCCTTATCAAAATTGCATCTAGCTTAATACAATACTACGCCCAATGCCAATATCATGCTACGACACCTCGATGAAATATTCCATCGGGCGAAGTTAATATCGTTAACAAAAAATTGCCTAATGTTTTCCAATAGACACACCTCGATAGACCTGTGGCGCACCATTTGTTTTTTTTTTTTACGCCGGTGTACGAGCGGACAACCGTACCAGGGGTAGAAACCAAAAAAGGGTGGCTGGCGAAAATACAAGGGTCGCGGTTGCGCGTGCATCATAGGGGAAGGGTGTTCCTGTACACGCTCGCAGAATTTTCACGGCTGCGGCCGCCGAGCGGACCATGCTTTATGGATTTTATGAGCCGTGACTCGTACAACACTGGTCCGTGCATCGTAAGCAAAGTGCTTATTTACTCCGCGGCTCGTTAATTCTCGTTCAAGTAAAATATAAGCGCGACCACCGCAAGTCTGCAGCCAACCGTCTGCCAACCAGTGGGTTCGCTATGGCCGCGCTGGAATTACGGTGTTTACGAGCGAGCCGATAATTTTACGGCGACGTTATGGTGAATATCATTCCGGTGGCTACCGATACGCGCACGCCCCATTAAAATACCCGTCGAATGATTTCGAATTTACCCCGACGAAACGCGCGCGACTTTGCTCCTGCATTACTGACGGCGATTGTTAAAAGAAACGGCGGCTGTACGCCGCAGTTAAGACGCTACGTCGACGATTTACGTTCCTCCGTTAGCCACGAAATTATTAATCAAGCATGTATAACAATGGAATGGTCGATTTTTCAGCGGTCGTTAAAGTAATCGTCGAATAGTCGTAGACCGTGGCTTTTCTTTTCCATTAATTAACACATGGATGGGAGAATCGTTGTTCGTGCGATATTTCGCCGCGAATTTACGAGCTTGCTTGGGTTCTCGACGGAGTTATGAGCGCGTTCTTTGGGTACAAATCCGCGTTCGCTGAAACGTAGAAATAACTGTTTAATCGTTGCCGAAGAAAGGCAATGTTTCTTTTGGTTCGATTCGAGTAAAAAGTGGATGATCTTTCGCAGCGCTGAACGCGACCCATGTTTCTGGTGCTCCGTAATTTAAGTTGAAAATATTCTAACGAAATGCACGGGAGTCAAGGTACAATTAGAAACGCCTGTAGATATTATCATTAATCAGCCCGCTGCAATCGGCTTAGCGTAATGCTGGATACGACGAAGATTATCTTCGTAATTTTCACTTTATCTGGAAATATTTGCGCAGGAGTAAAACGTGTGCCTAGTTCCCCATCGAATTACATCCCCGTCCTGCGACTAAAATATCCCTGTAGTTTCCCCGGAGCCGTGTCGCACGCGCTCGCTTAGATCGTTAATTAAAACAACCGAGTCGACCTTGCGAAAGGGGATCGGAAACATCGACAAATTTCAACGTGGAAATCGTAATTGTCTGAAGGGAAGAGAAGAACTTCGAATTTGAATCGTTTACCGCGAAGGCCAATTCTCAGCCTCACTCGGTTGTCAGTAAACGGGAATTAAGCGGTTCTTGGGTCACGTTTTTATCGCAGTGAGAAAAGTGCCCCGTTGCTTCCGTCTCTCGATTGTTCGTCCACTGCGAAAACCTGACCATCGATCGACGATACGCGAGAGAGCACTTTTGTAGCGTGGAAATTCAGTCATATGGTTTTTAGTCGCTAAACGATCAGAATACAGTGAACCGGACGGTGAAATTTACCGTATTTCGCTTGGTAATTCCGGTCAGAAGTTGTATGTAATTTCGTCTCAAGAACCTTTTATTATTGGCAAATATTTGTTCGACAAAGTACTGCTAATTAGGAACAAATTGTACATAGATGAGTATATCACAACATGATTTAAAATAATATTCTATATATTAATCAAATAATAATAATAATAATAATACACTAAATCATGTTTTTCTGTTCCTCTTGAACTGAATGAAAGTGAGTGGGACAGTTAAACGATGGTTTCATATTTTTTATCGTTTTAAAAATTACATTTAATAACAAGGAGAACAGTGTCTGTTCAAAATAATATTTTGCTACACAATGATTGCAGTGTCCACGCTTGATATCGAACAGAATCGAGGCGAACCGCATTACTATTAATACCAGTCGGCCAGAAGTTTATACATTTTGGAGTTTGGCTTGCGAGACAATACTGACGTAGAGCCAAGGGCCCGGCGCAATCTGTCCCGTTTTGCTTGGAGCTTCCGATTTACAAACCGGCCGACCGTTCTATGAACCGAATTCGTCGGCCACGAAAAGCGCTTTGCCCGCATTAGCTCGCCTCTCGATTATTGATACCAGACCTCAAGCGACATCGCCGCCCGTATAAACCGGAATTAAAACGGATCGAGCGAAACCAATTTACCTCCGCGAATTTCCATTCCCTAGCCACCGGGCTGGCCGATAACATTGAAAAACGAATTATTTCCCGAGGTCGACGATGACTGGCGGAAACACCAGCCACGCTGCTCGACGATCAGCCGGGGAACCTTTCGCTTTGATCGCTCTTGAAATAAGAATCGTAGATAGGCGTTGATTGCCAGCGTTCGTGGGCGATGATATTGGAACGTGTTAGTGATTCGATAATTTTCGAAATGTCGGTAGATATTGGACAATGATTACATGTGTATCTTGGATTTTACGGTGGTATGTATTGATCTTTTTTCTTTCGCTGAACGATACTTTTCCGGTGCATGTGCACGTGTATAAAGTTCGGAATAGAAAGCTCGGTAAAAGAACGGGGGGACTTAATCCGTTTCATTAAATTCAAACGAAGAGGGTTCAGGATACCGCGCGGCGAACGGTGAACCGTTGCGGGGCGGGTGGATTCACGCTGTCGAACTTCATGAAAGATTTTAGATCGCGTTAAATGAAGTTTGCGAGGCTATATGTTCCGTTGCACCTGAAGCCTCATCTGTGCAACTTGCTGGTCAAGAATGAAAGTTACTTTTC
The DNA here is from genome assembly GCA_963667235.1 of Nomada lathburiana. NCBI lineage: Eukaryota > Metazoa > Arthropoda > Insecta > Hymenoptera > Apidae > Nomada > Nomada lathburiana. The sequence goes on from OY763903.1 coordinate 8,425,048, forward strand.
CGCGTTGCGTCGGAATCTGTAATGAGGCATACAAATATATTACTTGCATTTCGGGAATATACGCTCTTTCGATGTCACGGTCGTTGCATATTCCGCGCGCGGAGAAAATCGACAAGGCTGACACTGGTATATTTGACGATCACGCGTTACGGTTTCGAAATGAGTGGAGGAGAAAGAAAAAAAAAAATACTGACGGACAGGTATGCGCTGTACGGTTCGCGTCGGTGTAAAATATTCACCGTGAATTACATATTCAAAATGTCCGGGCGGACGATTTTTGATCGACCAACGATCGAGGGATAGTTTTCCAGCACAGACCGCGGTATGCAAATAGAGGTGTGCGCGGTTATATTTGCATGCGCTGAAAGGTATGACTGGGGCTCAGCCCTCGCGCTGGCACATAGCCTTTCCCAGATGAATATATGTACGTATTTCCTCATCAGATTTCGCGATCACCCTGGCAAACGTTGCCCGACGAAATTTCGCGATATCCTACGTGGTCAACCGAATTTCGGGTGAAACGAACTTTTTTCTTTTTTTTTTGCCACTCGATCAACCATCCAGGCGTAGGGTCGGTTGAAAATTTTGATAAGCGAGTACGGTATTTTTTATGAGATTTTTCGGTTGTGTAGAAATACGTTGATAGTGGCGTTTGAGAAAATAATGTTAGGTAAATACTCGGTTTATCGGAGGCACACCCGAGTGAACCACTGCGATTTTGCAAGTAACATGGAACGATAACAGAGCTGCATGAATATTCATCAACCTCTAGGCGGAATTGTCTGATATTCCATAGTGCGTTGACGTTTAATTATTTATATCTGATAGAATTATGTATTAGATGCGATATATGCTAAATGAAAATGACTTTTATCTGCCATTAATGTTTTGGAAATAGTGCTATCGAATTATATGTATTACAATTTATAATCGTAGTATTTGAGACGGATTTATACTCGATGCGTTTATCCCGCGGAGTATTTCAGATTCTTCTTTGAAATTAATAATATGCTTCAAGTACAGTTCAGCAGATTTATTTGTAACGCCACCCTCTTCCGTATACTGATTTACTTTAATCTCTGACCCATCGACGATCCAACGCTTTGATCTAAAAATATGAAAGCTCATGTGTCGCTTGCGGTTACCAAACTATCCTTATCGCCTCTATTTGAAGCAGGCGATTGTTTAGCACACTGACCGCATGCATCAGCTCGATGCATGTGTGCTTGGACGTTGTAAATCACCCTGATTTATGCTTGCTGCATCATGCTTTCTAAAACCATTTTGCATTGCATTTACGTTAAGCAATGAAAGAGTGCACACCTGAATATTCTATAACAGTACCGTCGACAGCAAACATTTCCTGGCAGAATCTACCACTCCAGTTTCGAACAATCCAATTTTTAATAACTGCGAGAGCTTGGTTTATTTTATGTACAATAAATAATTAATCAGAAAGATTTTGAAAGTAGAGTGACGTCTATTTTATTTGTCGATAATATAATCGAAGTATTCGAATGTCCTATGTAATAAACCTGTGCATCGTTTTACCAAAAAAAAAAAAATTGTTACCACTATTTCCAAATAACAATCCTCTTAAAAGGCACACAATACGCCAATATCGATACGAAAGTTCCAATACCAATTAAGACTCGAGTTAACACATTTTTCATCCACCGAAGTACCAGCCACGCATGTCTGACCATAAACGGCCGTTACCACTTGCCAGTGTGCGCGCACCAGATTTCTCGTAGGCGCGACACTGTTTCCACGGGAACGAACAAACCATGCAAACTTCTGTCCCGATCGACATGCACAGCCACGACATTCCGTGTAAAAATTCCATCGCGTGAACAAAGTGGAATTTGTTCTAAAATGATGCAAGATGGTCCAGCTGATGCATATTGAGCGATCTCCGTAAAAGCGTCGAAGTGCCATGGCATAAAACAAACCTAATGGCTGGTCGTGTTCATTTAATACGAACAAATTGCCATCCGTTCGGGACTACATCAAAGAATGGCACGGCTAAATTGAACAAGAGTAGTTGCGCCGTTTTAATTACGCTTGCCTTCTAAAGTCGCACGCGTGTCTGCTTTAATGCAAGTCCTCCCACCGGCGTTTCTCCTTTATTAGCTTCCTGCGCTGTCGTTCCGTGCAACAGGCAAAGAAAAGGACCACTTCGCAGCCCGATGGCAAGAAAAGAGAATCGAACGGTCCCCCTCGGAAAATGGAACCGATGAACGATCCATTTTCCTGTCCCATCTCGGTTTCACTTTCCGTCTCTATCTGAAAGCAACGGCTACGTGTCACTCAACGTCCCCTATTTCTTATTGTACAACGGTCTGCCGGTGTGTTGTACGTGCTAACAGCCAACGAATCGAAATCAATTGTACGGCGATGAACCTGGCGCTCTTTCGACGTACAAAATCCTCCCCATTGATCCGTCGTTGAAGTTCCATGGTCACGAGCAAGAGAATCCACGCGTCGGAGAATCGAACGGCGATTCTTCCTGCGTGTACGTCGTTTACTTGCCGGGAACATCGACGACGCCGCGTTGAATATCGATTTTGGAATTAATTAGGGGAGCAGACTTTGACCGCGAATAGCAAAGATACGCTGTCGTGTTCGACCAGCGCATTTAAGTGGTTAAAACGTTTTACGAATCAATCGCTTTAGAGTTGCCGGAGTTTGCAAATTGGTAATTCCGTTGCAATGCTTTGGGACACAGTGGAAACGAGTTACCAACGACAACAAAACACGCGATGCGCAAATTCGCAAATCGTACGAGACGTGCTCGCAGTCGATCGACGATATTAAATCACAGGAAACGCAAACAATTACACGTCACGGTATACTGGCTTACGTAATAAATTATAGTTTAATATCAGCTAGCCTTAATCCGACGTTGAGCCAGCTGAGCACCTAAATTCCAGCCGAATCTCAGTCCGAAGCCGTGGGCAAAGCCTTGAATCAAGGTAGACGGTCGAAACCGTTAATTGGCTTTGAGTTGATCAGCCGTTCGTAATTTTCTCCGGAGAACGGGCCACCTGCCCGATAAAATAACCAACGCTCGGCTTATAACTTTCTCGAACCTCCCTTAGAATATCAACGGCGAAACTAATTTAATCGCAAAGACATACACATGTGTCGCGATGACGGTGACAAGCGAGTGTACGAGATTTGGTTCATTAAAGATCGTTCCTCTTCTGTCTCCGTTATTTGCACTTCCTATTCGCCCTGCTCGGTGCTGCAGTAACGAAACAGGATGTTAATCGAGGAACACCGAATGGGTAAGTTCGCTTAAGGCGCAAAACTAAAAGGTGACTGCGTTCAAGAAGCACGGGGACCGTGCCGCATACCACGAGGACGCCACTTGGACACCTTCCAAACGTTTAACAAACCCTATCCCTGTCACCCTAGGATCAAGAATTCGTTGGGTCGACGACGACGCTAGATCTACTGCAAATTAAGTTCCAACGTTCCTAAAAGTTCGCTACACTCTCGCCGATCGAGCTTCATTAAATACAATACCGGCCTTGCCAAACCTAAGAATCTGTTCAAGCATTTTGCTACGCTCGATTCGTTTAAATAACAATCAGAACAGTTAGTTAGACGAACTTTCGCGTGCCGCGCTGTTATGGAACTTTCATGTTACATCGAGTTTCGAGGCAGCAGCTTGACAACTGAACGAAGCGGTCAGCGGTAATCGACAATTTTCGGAGGACTAAAGCTCCACGACCTATATATGTGTATATATATATATATTATATATATTATATATATTATATATATATATATATATATATAATATATATATATATATATATATATATATATATATATATATATATATATATATATATTCACATATTCAGTCGTTAACACGCGTCGTAATTAAACTCGTGTCTATAAGCCAAGCGTGATAGGTGCAACGTAGGTGAAGTGGGTCGGTGGCGAACGTGGTCTAGTGCAGGCTCCGTGGATTATTACGTACCACCCGTATAGCGGTTCCGGGACCATTTCGGCCACATTGTAAGACAACGTCCAAGCTATCTACATCCTGTGAGCGAGTCTCGGTTAAAGCACACTTCCAGCCCGGTTTATCGAAAACGACACTTCTGCGAGGCGTGCGATAACATTTGCACGACAATTTGAGGCAACAGTTGCATAGCGCAAAGGTGGTTCCCGTTGAATATTAAATATACCGTATGGAAATAGAATACGTCCAATGGGCCGAATAATGTTCCATGCGGAAAAGTAATTCGGCAGTGTGGATAGAAATTTGTACTATATGGGAAATAAATGGTGCTTCAACTTTTTTCGGTATTTTTATAATGTATGTCGATTGCAAACATCGAGATATCGTGTACTGCCACTTGTTATCGAATCGAGTGAACAGGGGTTAGGGTGTCCAATGTTGCATGGAAATTTTCGGGGAAGTACTATGTAGTAACGTGATTCAGAACTGTCGTATCATTTTAAAGGGACGTTATATTATAGAAAGAAGAACTTGGAATTTCCTCCCGCGAGATTAGATGATGTTTAAGACATAGCTTTCTGAAACGGCCGGCAAGTAGTGCTGGGATTCATGGGAGGGAGACTCATGGTCTTTCCATACAATTTAACAGGAACGATTATTTCCGGGCAACTGCGGCTCGAGCGAGTTCAGACACTTTTCAGACATTTACTAGCGATCTCTCTCGCTCTCTCCCAGAATGGGAAACGAATAGGAACACGAGAAAGCAAAAATATTTAAAACAAACCTATATCCATCCCAACAAAAATAACCTTTATTTACGAGTACCACGGCATAATACATATTTCTTTTTCTGTATCAACAACATTGTTAAAAAGCTACACATTCCAAAACAATGAATTCATGGAACAAATTGCTCTCATTTTTCCACAATTTCAAATCAAAGTTTTACTTTGTTACGAGGATAACCCGTTCAATTGATAAATACGTTATTTCAGAAAGTACAGAGATAAAAGCAATCTTATCATCAAAGTTAAATCCACTAAATCAATTTGTGAGACTTGTCAATGGAACGACACGTGTAAATTTTTAATAAGCCACTCTATGATACGCGTTCTCGCAATTTTGATCGTCCAGAAACGTCAGCTAAACGACACCGGGTCACTCTGAAAATTGTTGGCGTGCCAATGGGACAAGCTGTAACTCCGTGGAATACAAATACCTTCGAAGCATTCGAAGCATAGTCGAAAAATATGATAGGTCCCCGAGACCACAATACCTATTCGTTCTCGGTTTGGCTCGAGTATTCATATTAAATCCGTTGCCTTCCTCCTATCCAGGACCAATGTTTCGGTTATATTACGTTCTTCGCGGCGAAAGTATCGTTCTTACGCGACATTATCCGAGTACAAAGACCAGAGGCTCACGTGTTTCCGTTCTATCCGAACAACCGAAGCAGAAGCACAGAAATACCTATGCACATTTGCAGGGGGTTTCATCTAAAACAGGCTACCCATAAAAAATCTCTTTCGATTTTATCGTGGCGAGATTTCAAAGAGTTTAGAATGATTACAATAGAATCGTTGCTTTAATCAGAACGCCGAGGAATATCGAATTCTGTATACCCGAATGAATTCTTTATTCATTCTATATCGGATATTTCACACCGTTCCCAAACATTTTACCCCATGCAGTGTTACATGGTGAAACAGCCAAAGCCTGTTAATGCTTCAACAGAAATAGAGTCAAATTTTTTTTCCGCCGAATGAACCCCCGTCAGACACAAAGGTTGTAGTTTTATTTCAAGACCCTGCGCCCTTAACAGACGCCAGCAAATTGGATTCGCATCCACAAGGGATGTTCTTCCAAAAAAAGAGGAGGGAGGCTCGCAACAAAGGGGACAAAGGAATTACGTCGAAACGTCAGCGTTAATGAAAATCGCATTAATTATCGAAGTTCCAGAAGAACGCAGACGCAACAGGGCCGCGTCCACTTTGTTACGAGCGAAAGTAACATTTTAATTATCCTGCCCGCGCCGGCACGCTTTCAACCCCCTCGTTCCTCACGGTCTCCCGCTTCATTTTCGATCTTTGCAAAAGTTCGCCGACCTGTTTCGGCCCCGAACGGCCCCGACGCGGAAACTTTCGCCGACAGTGCCAGCAACTTTCGATGAAATTCATTCGAGCTACGTTACCTTGGCCGTGCGTCAAACGAACGCAACGCAGACGCGCCAAGACGACGTCAATTTTGAAACCGGCTGAAAATTAAACTCGGCTCAATGGACGTCCTTTGTTGCGCTGATTCCGCGGATACTTGTAATTAACTGTCGATCGTCGATCGCGCGTAATAATTGGCCATCGTGGCACGTAGTTAGACGAACATTCACCCCGATGTTGAGCAACGTTTATCGCCGAGATGGGGGCGAGCACTTCGGATATCTTGCAGCACGCAAACTGTTGCTTTTACGAGCGAGTCGCTGGCGTTTGACGCGTCTCCCCCTGTGTTCACTGGATACGTAGCCTAGTCGCTGACATGAACGGGCCACATTAACCCTGACCCTGTCTCGAAACTTAGCTGACTACACGCGAGCCCCCAAACCCATTGCGTTTATCAAACGTTGCGACCCTGTTTCCCTATGCAAATTAATTATACTGCACACAGGACGTTTGCTGGAAGAGATACGCGCTCTAGTCCCGTGTGCAGCTAAGTGAGGCTCGGCGGTGCAGTGGTGCGATTTAATGTTCGACGTGAATCACTTCGTTGCGGAGTGGTATCGTTGACATAATATTATTACTTAATTGCGAACGGGGTTCTTGGTGCGCGTATTTCGAACAGATGTATGGATTAATATTTTATAATGAAAGGTGGGAGGTGGGGAACGATGTTGTTGCACCTTTCGGACGCATTAATGTTTAAGCGGAAATATTCGTGTGTACGACACGAGATTGTCAGATTGAAGATTTTATTGTTCGTATGGGGTACGCACGGCGAATGTCAGAAGTTGCCGGGCGCATCTGCAAGAAATAAGAAAACAGTGTAGCTTGTAAGGGAATCATGTTTCAACTCTGCTCGACAATACGTGCACTGAGAAATTGAAGAACAAAAGCTTGGAATCAGAATTTAAGTTTCCTTACTTTCGAATACTGGACGCTTGAATACCCGACGGGAATAAGAATTTTTCTTGTCACAAAAATTTATATTGTGCAAGCTTACGGTCTTTTTTATATTTTATTGATTAATAAAGCAGTTCCGTTGTTCCAAATAAATGTGTTTCCTACTTTTTTAAGTTCTCATTGGAATTCGTGATATTAATGTCGCAAAGTTTATGATGTAGAATATTGTATAAATACAGGAACAAACTTATCGCCTAGGAAAATATATTTTATTGTATTCTCCAAAAATGATAGAACAGTAACGAATGAAAATTTGTGTTCAATCGCCAGCTTATCAGAGCTTTCGATAAACTGCGAAATAAAATTACAAAGTGAATTCCATCATATTCCTTATCCGACGGCTGTATTCCTTTAATCTACATTATCGATCATAGAATCCCCCCTTTGGAATACCGATTACCACGTCGTCAACGTGGTATCAAATATGCACTACCTCACCCTTCATCAATTTCAAATGTACCTTTTATCGATTTCAGGCGCGACAAATGTAATAAAAGTTGTTCAGAACATCAAATAAAAGCCAACAGAATCCCATAACGCTGTTAAGTCTTTTTCTTCCTCTAATCGCAACACGCTCGACATCTTGAACTACAAAACACCAATAATAGAACAAGGAAAAAAGAGGAGGATCACAATAAGAACCGCGTTACAATTCCATTTCCCTTCCATCCGCGCGAAATCTCGCGCCGCTAAAATCTGAAGGGACAAAGTAATACATCACACGAGCTGTAATCCCTTAAATTTTTCCCGCAACAGGATTGCACGAGGCGAAACGACAAACCCAGTCGCGTAGTCGCCGACGCTCGGCGACAACGATCGTCCAATCTGTATTAGCGCCCGCGTTATTCCGGTTTCCGTCGCGACACGTGTTCCGTCGTCCCGGAAAATGGACCGTCAGCCTCGAATGCCGGATGCTGCAGAACGTGCAGGTATCTACTTAGGACTTACTTTCAGTAACGTTCAGCCGGGAGCACCGGCGACAATCTACGGCGTCCCGTGTATTTGAAGTGTCGCCGGCGCAATTGAGACGACGTTGCAGGAACCCCGGCGACGATTTTGCTGGAGCGAGTGCTATTATATCGCGGGACGTGTCTCGAGGGATCCGCCAGTCCTTAGGCGTATCGCACTCCTGGGGAACTTCGCCGAGAATTTCGTGCCCTTTGCGCGCAACTTCGCATCGGAGGAGCATGTTACTCGTGCAGCGTGCCGCCGCGAGTCGATCCTGTCGATTGGACGACTGGCAGTTTGATAGTGTTATTCGTAGTATGCGCTTGGCACCGTGAACAAGGAGGTATAAACGATGAATATTGTATAAATTGTTATATAAATATTGATTAATTTAGGAATAGTTCGGATTGATGTGTATTGTTTCAGACAGTTTTGCGAAGATGACAAAAATCCTTTTTCCGTCAATAGTGATTGCATGTTGGTTGAAAATTGATTTTTACGAAGCAGCTTAAATAGGTTGACATTTGTAGGCAATCGTGGTAACTATTCGACCGTAATAGAATACAAGCAAAATGAAATTACAGAAATGAATGTAAAATGAAATCTTTGGACAGTTTGTTAAATAGTGAAATATTCAACGCAGTAAAATATCGGTTTAACAGAAATTCCGGTACCTATATGTACGTACTGACCAAGGAAGCAAATTCGAACGAAATCACAATTGTCCCCATTCGTTCATTCACTATGTTCGTTCGAAGCATGAGAAATTTACCGTCGTACGCGCCACTCCGAAAACTGAAACAGTTTCGCGGACTTGCGTGTTTCGCACTCGCCACGAAGCAAATCGTCTCTGCGATTTCGATGCAAACGCATCAGCAAGTTCGCGACAAGGACCCCGTTACAGAGCAAGGCCGGAGGACACGAATGCAGTAACGGGGACAGGACTTGGTGGAACTGAGCGCACGGTGAATCGCGCAGAAACTTTCCGAGAATTTCAATGGATCGAACCCGATCGGATTGAAATTACTAATGCCAATAACGTCTTTGTCTTTAGCTGTCCGCCGGAGGAAAACCGTCGGAAACGGAACTTACGCCGCCTCGTTCCACATGCAAACGGGGCGATAAAACTTTCCTCGGGCAAACGTTCTACCTATTCGTTGCGTGCACGCGATAACGTTGCTGCCACCAGAATTGAATATGTCAGTTTAATGTGTTGAACGTAGTTTTCGTGTAAAGTTGGCTAACTGTGTAGTTTCGCTGGGCGAACTGTTTGGATACCATCATGACTCCATTATTCTACGTTTGTTAAAAATTTCCAACATATTTGCCGGTTTAACACCATTCTGTTACGGCATTCTGATATTTGAATAAGAAACTTTCTATTTAATTTTCCTCAACGTAATTTTCAATCCTTGAATTCAAATATTTAAATGGCCGTTTTTCACAGGAACTTCCGAATATGAATGTTTTAATTCGAATTCGTGGATTATGAATTTTTCCATCTATCGTCTGAATGAAATATTTTCATTTGGTACTTCGAAATTTCCATTTCTGTTCGCAAACTAAATAATACTCTGACAAGTTTCGTAGTTCATAGTGCGACAAATTTTACTTGCAATTGACAGTCGTCACTCGTCAATTGTCTCTCGTGAGACCAACAATAAGCAGCACTGTCTCCTTAATAGCTTCGCTCGATAATAACATTCGAGGTTCACACGTCACCGAGGTTCGAATTTTTCGTACGAAACCAGGGCTGTGTTAGAGTGGCAGCTGATATCAAGCTCACGAAAGAGGGGAAAGTTTTCAGAACTTTTCACCCGTGCTCGTTATGATTCGTTCGCCGTCAGATTCACGAACGACTTTTCGACGCATCGCGTCGCGTCGACCGCAGATCAAACCGCGAACCGAAAACTGCGGTGACGGCACAGGGGAGCTAATGGAATATCTTATTTCAAAATTTCCGCGATCCCTCGCCTCGATTTCCTCTTTCTTCGTGGAGTCCTTTGAGGGTAACGTTTCGTACGCGTACACATCGATACTGTATCCCGCGTCGTAAATTTCCGGCGAAATTCGGAACCTTCATCGCGAACGCGATGCATAAAGGTAATAGTAAAATCTTCCAGGTATCGGGAAACGCTGGAGACACGGGCAACGATACCTGCTTTACGACGCGGCGTCTCGCGTTATAACAGTGGCGTTTGTTTGCAATATTCATGGGGTGTTGGAATTTTCGATCATCGAACGGAAACGACGTGGATGTCGGATGAATCATGGAAAGCATGACTATAGAATATTCCTATGAATTTCACATTGCGAATTAATCAACGCTTTCTATGTAATTCCACAGGGTACATGCATCAACTATCGTCGATGAACGAATGTATAATATCGCATAACAAGTGTGTGCTTGCAAATTGTTGTTTCCAAGTGTGATAACAAAATTCTCGATACCTATCAAATCCGACATACGCCAATTACAACACATTGTTGAATGGCTGTAAATGAGGGTAAAATATGATATAACAGATTGCGGCACACATCAAATTATCTGCGCTTCTTCCTTTTCGTCCTGCAATAATCTAGCAGGGGTTGGACCTCTTAGGGATGAAGGTTCAACGAAACGAGAAGCGGAATCCGCGATGAGGCGTGAGTAAGCTCGTATGCAAAGTAAGCGACAGTCTACGGGGTTGAACCTTAATGAAAAATCGATGCTCTCCGGTTGTGACTGCGTGGAAGCCGAGAAAGGACCGCGTTGGATGCGTCCCTCCAGCGTGTGTCGGTGCTTCTGGTCGATGGTGAAATGGTACGTGGCACCAAATTGGAGGTTGGATGGCCTTTTGCGGGATAAAAAAACCCGCGGCTATGCAAATCCTCCGCTGAAATCCCGTGGAAGATTAACAGAGGCTGATGCTTCGCCTCTTCCTACCTCGTTCGCCATCGACTTTGCGTGATGGCGGTTTTACCCTTCGTTTGTGTATGGAACGAAGTTTTCGAAATTGAGTGAGGGCGAAAAAGATTTCGTGGCGTTTTTGTTATTTCATGATAGAGTTTTGGATAGTAGATTCGGTCTTTTCGCGGTGAAAGGTTTCACGTCCGCGCGACGAATGGTGAATTTGCGATGGTTCGCGCTGCTTTACATGCACATGCAATTCGGTTGCACTCGCTGTCGGATCTTTTATATTATTCTGTACTGAATATTATTTAATAACATTTTATATTATTTGCAACGCGAAATTTTAACGCCCAACAGATTTGGCTGAATATTTCATAGTCTTCTGCATTGAATAATTTCATGCTGCACCGGATGAATACGACGAACGAATTGTAAGGAACGAAAAAAAACCGTGGAACGGTATTAATTATATATCGATGCATCGATCCACGTCGCGTTGAAATGGTAAAATCCGCGCGAAGATCAATAGCGATGAAACATTGTCTTCATCCGCCCCGAAGTATCGAGCAATGGTCCAGAAATATTCTTACTTTGTACACGAGACGTTGCTAATTGCTTGCGACTTTAGTCAAGCGATTATTCCGTGCATCGAATGCTCAGTATTGGGAGACGCTATAAAATACCACCTCCATTCTTTTCACATCTCTCGCGGAGAATGCCGCGGGTTCGTGTCCACTTTGGCCGACATTTGCATCGGAAAATTGCGGATTAACGCTCCCTGGGTCGCGATCATCCCGGTCGAGGAACCCCGTCGCGAACCAAACGAAATGGCGTACCGGCTTCCTTTTGTCCCAGAATTTCGCCGCTTGAACGAACTCTCAATTGTTACAAAATTCGTATCAGATACGCAACAGAGATAAACGTATTTACGTGTCGGATTGAAATACAACGATAAGAACACGTATTGAAACATTCGCGACATTTGCTCTAATTTTACTTTCACTTTAACGGATCAAATGTACCAAGAATGAATGAACTTTAACAGCGCGATGCCATCAAAGAAACGTAAAACTAAGTGCTGACGCATATGCTTCCCTTATAGTCCATAAAGCGTAGAAACAAGTCGGAGGAAACGACACGCCCGTCGTGGTACTTTGAAAATTTCAAAGTCGTGACTTCTGGGGTTACAACTGTTTTAACGATTCCCCCGTCATCTTCCCCGTAAGAACTTCCACTGCCTAACTCCTATCGAAGCAAGAAATTAATTAACGACTTCGTGAAATGTAGGAATCAGAGGTTTCCTATAATCAGAGACAGAGGCAAGATGCGGTATAGAAACTTCAGCTGGGAGTCGACGTCTTTATGTTTATTAATCAACGCTAATTCTCTGCTCCCTCGGCGCAACCTTACTGTCAAACTTTCTGAGCCCACCGCAACAATCCGATTAACGTCACCCCTTCTTGTCACCGCCCCTCTTTATCCCTCTGTTCGTCCCTCCTCCCGTTCTCCACCTCGTCAACGTTGCAATCGTAATTTATTATTCTCCTTACGGAAACAGCAGCGGAGGTCGACCGCGAGAAAACTTTCTTTCAACTGTTTTCCGAACAAAAGTCTCCTTCGCCGGCCGAGAACACTGGCAGAAAGACTGAGGAGGGGTGGCTGTAACCATTGTGCCACGAGCAATTAATCAGTTCCCCTTCACGGCGGACGAAACGAGGAGAACACGTTCTTTCTTGTAAACATTTTACTTTGATAATAGGATCGGGATAATTAGGAGCAAGAATCCCAAGAAAGGTTTGCTACGAAAACGGCTTTCATCGAGGTCAGTAACTGCGCCGATATTAATTTCACAGTTCGTTACAAACTCGGCCGGCGCAGCTCCACTTTCCATTAGCAATTGTAACCGTTGCACTGTTTCGAATCGGTCAGTCGTTTCGGGTATACCGAAATAATGTTTCCCTGTAGAAATTCTATACATCGTGAAACACTTGCGCGATGAACAACGCCGAAGTTCGCGTTGTAAATTCATAAGTTCCTATTAGATTTCTCGGATGTTAGAAGATTTCATTATTCTTCGAAATTGTAGCCAAGTAAAGTAACACTCTTGGTATGACGCATCGTTTCGCTGTAAATTTTTGAAATATTTGACTGGCCGTGGCAATGTTTCATTCCTACGCGACCATCCGAAAGCCTTCTTCGCTGCAACTACCTACGCGAGGTCGAAGAATAACGTGATCCCATAACCAGTAACTTAACTACTATCTTCGTGTACGAATACAACAAACTTGTAGGTGGCTGTAAATCTAGACAAGTTTTGGGGGGAGACTGGTAATTTTTGCCCGACCGGAAGATATTGAACCTCTTTCTTTCGGGCTGTGGAAATAAAATATTCCGGAATCTAACCGAAGCTACCGCTGTAAAAGTATTTTTTCATTTATTTATTGCCGACGATAAAACGCTGGGAAGATGGTGCACAGATATTTCATTTTTTGGCTAAGGAAACTTAACTTTATTAACGTCCGCCTCTGCGGGAAGATATTGTACAAAACCTGACCCTTCTTGGTGGATAGAATAAGACCAAAGAGCGATTTATTCTACTAAAATAATACAAGAATTTTTACGCGATGGAAAAGATGTATATTGCAAAACGTATTTAATCTTCATGAACGTGTAGTATTATGTGCTAAAACTAATAGCTACCTGTATTTGCTATGAAGTATTTTACAATATCGAGGGTACCGTATACGTGGAATATTGCTTCGAACCCACTGCCCACCTCTTTTCCTATGCGCTGATAATTGCGTTTGCGGCATAGGCGATCTGCTCTACTTTTCTCCCGGGTATTCTTCAAACAGCTCGAGTTTTATTAGAAACGGCCGGAAGGGAGTGTTGCGAAACGACGATAAAAAACGGAAGCGTCCATACAAAGCAAGGAAATATCGATTAGTTTCAGGAACCGTGAACCAAGAAGTACGAATGTAAAAAAAGAAGTTGATGTTATCATATTGAAATTATCTTCCTCTTTGTTATAATAAATGTTATAATTCTCAGATGTACTATATCAGTAACATAAATTCTATGCAATTTCTGACCAACATTTCCGTCCGATCCATCTGAACTGAAACAATTGAAAATATGGTACAAATTTGGACGTCGCGCCAGAGAAGAGTATTTTATAATTAGTCAGTTTCTCGGTACGACCCATTCAGCGGCGAATACGCGAACATTTCAATGAAAAGAAACTTCGCAGGAAATGTATGAAAAACATGTACGACGGGAACGTGTATTCTGTGGAACATTTGGTCGGTTACACGATCGAGGAATAACAAAACCGAAAAAAATGAAAATGATGGAAAAATGTTGTAAATTTTAAGCAGTCTGCGCATTGAACCAACAGAAATGTAGTTCGGGTTATTCATAAGAGGACAGGCGTTTTTACTATTCACCATAATGGGATGGAACGCATTCGGCCTTCCATTTTAAATGAAAACAATCGATGCTTTTTCCATCGTATTTTCGACGTTTCGATGAGGGCGGAAGGCGGTAGAATTTAGTCAATTAAAATTGAACCCTCGAAACTAAGGGTATTATGAACGGAACGATTAAAATGCAAGCGACAGGATCTTTCTTTGATCGTTTATATGGCCAGAATGAAGTCCAATTAGATGACCAGTCACGCCTATATTAATCGAATTAAATCGAATCGTTATTTCTTTGTTGGGTCGAATGTCCCTCAACTCTTTGCTGTCTATTGGAATTCGTGCCGTGGAATAAATCATCACAGTCTTACGTTTCGCCGGTCGCTCGCTTGGCCGATAAGTACATTAAAATTCACCCCATTTCTTCAGAACAAACAAGAAATCTAATAAGGTAAATAGCATTTTCATTTCCCTCGAATAATACGTATTTCCCGATCGAAGATACACTCATGCACTCAATACCGGTTTATCAAATTTCAGTGAAATAAAATTACCAATAATTATTGTAAATATAACCAAGTTACGGTACTATTGAACGGTACCGTCTTTCATTTTCATCGGCGCTCGTTAACTGTGAATTAATAATGATTTTTTTCACCGCGTGAAACGATCAACCATTGCGCTATCAAAACCAGCCGTTCCGACGCGCCAATCTAAATTCACTTGCCCGAACAAGTTAACAAAATCGTGGAACTGCCGCATCGCAACCGCATAACTTCCATAATTTTGCCGGTGGACCAGGAATAAATGGCCACGGATCGTGGTACCCGACAATGCCACACGAACAACGAATCGCGATATCCCGCGTTACTTAATTGCGGCGAGCCGTTCTGATTTGCAAATGACGCGTCGAATCACGCGTTAACCGTTGACTCGCTTCATTCGTTTCATCCACGACGGGAACACAAATGGCGTGGACATGCTGGAAAAGGTGAAAGCTCTTCGATAAAACTCGCAGAAAATTGAACGCTTTCCAGTCACTCTCTCACCCTCTCTCTGTCTCTCGTCCTGGATATATGCTATAATGGGGAGAAGGAAAAAAGGGGAGCAAGGGGGAAAGCGGTGAACGAAAAGGCTTGAGTAACGAAACGTAACCGTACAAGAGAACGAATGAAATGTTTGCCGGTTGCTTAGCGAGTTTCGAATCTCGAACTTCGACCAGCAAAGATCGCTCCTCCCGACCATAATCACGACTTCAACTTCGAACTTCCCTTATCGGGTTTCGAGCCAACTTCCACGATAAAGCGTCCAGTCTCGAAACGATTGCGTAAGTCATCCGCGTCGTCTCGTTGCCGAGTCTCGCGGCCGCAATGCTCTCTGAATATAAGAAATTAAGAAAAAGAGGATGGAGAAAAAACAGGAAACAAGTACGGGAGAATCGTGAAAGGAAGAAAGGTTCACGTCCCGTGAACGTGGAACTTCGCCATCCGGCTAAATTAATACAAAAGAGTACGAGAAACTGGGTCTGCGGGTAAGTCTTCAAACACGCCAAAAAGCCGTAGAGCATTCCTGCATATTTCACCGGTCTGTTAATTAACAGACAGCTTTCTAGGACACACAATTTGCAGCGAGCAAATTCCCCCGGACTGCACTTAAGCGGAACATTATGAAATCCCTTATTCACCGGATATTTTCTGACCTGCTTCCACCGCCGGAGGGACTTGCACCGGCACTCATATCTGCCTACATGCGGATCGGTTTATCTTATTACAATACACTTGTCGCCTTCTCTCCTGCCTCCCTGTACGCACGCGAAGCATTGTCTCCCAAGGTAAGGCCACGTCAACGAGAGGTGTTAAACGGCTGCCCGAGCGTGATTTAATACGATACGACCGCGTACGGCGTGAGTAGCGCGCAGCGTAATGCGACTACCCTTACATCATTCCAAAGGGTGTCTCGTCTTAGGATTTCCGTAAGCGGCTTTGTAACGAGCCCCTCGAAACTGCCGGGAGAAGTTTGTTCTCCCGCGTGGCGAACAAATTTTTTGGGCTACATTTTAGAAGTTCTATGCGCAGATACCGCTTCTAGTTTGGGAGAGAGATAATGTTGCGAGGGGAGGAGGATTACTGTCATCAATCACAGGACACAATAATACGGTTCTCAGCATGCACGTTACGCGCAACATTGGAACGACGAATGTAGCGCGTTCGATGGTTGATAAATCGTAAGACGAGTTTTCAGTAATTTAGTACTTCTCCTTATTGGATTTGACAATAGTTTAAAGTGGATAATAATTGTTCAGTATATTCTTTAACTCAATTCCGTGGCGAAATTGTCGTAGAAGAAAAGGGTACGATTCGTCAGAGAATTCCTTTTCCTCGCGCTCCGTCAGATAAACATTCCAAAGCGATGTGCCGTGCAAAAATACAATGGGAGCATGATGTTGGTTTTTGGCGCCGTTGCCTCGTCGAGTTCCTGCAAAATGGACTAATTTATGCACACGGCCGGCTTCGTTTAAGAATTTCGAATGCGCGGCTACTCCCGCGGGATCATTAATCAAGGAAACCGCCCGAGTTTCACGGTTGTTCGCGGAAAAATGTAAATGACCCACTTATAATCCAAGTTGTCCCGCGAATCTAATGAACAACATCCGCACAGATATACATATTCCGCGGCCCGGCGGTCGCATAAACAGTGACTTGCCGTCGGTTGAGTACAGCGTTCTACGGCGACCGCTATGGTTGTTAATTACTGAACTACAACTCCGTTTACACCGCTATTTCCATTACAAAGCGATACGACTACATAATGCAGGATCGGCCGGGGTCACTTTATTCCACGGATACCTCAACTCCATCTCCGCGTCTGGTCTACGGTCTGCCGACCACCGAGCCACATCCAAGAATTTCAAATAGATTTACTAAATAACGATGGTCCTCGCTGGCGCGGCGAATTTTGCCGACGCGACGTCGTAAATTCGTCTTAATATCTTAGGAAAGCGCGGAGGACCTTCGAAACTATTCGAGGCGAATGAAATAAGGGAGAAGACGGGGTCCAATGATTTGGGAGTTAAGAAGCAAGTTGGAATTCCCCTTGTCAATTAGCAGGGTATAAATGTTTCGTTGTTCTTGTTCCAGCACTGCTCGCGGTCGTTGCTACGGCTTAACGGAAGTGAATTTTCCGGAAGGAGACACAGAGTCTGTGCGTTTATTCGCTTTGATATCCGGACTCGGGGGGCAATTGTTTCTTTTCCGCTCGGCTTTCGAGAGACGTCCCTCCCTATTTCATCCTCTTCTTCTTCGTTTTCCGGGCACGTGTCGCGGTGCACACGAGTACCGGGAAAACTCGATCCGAATGTATTCTCAACGCTAAATCGCGGTGACCGTGGATGGGTCTCTAGTGTGGAGCTATAGAACGTTCAGCTGTTGTTGAATCACGACAGGCTTTGTAAATCATACAGTGCGATAGAAAACGCGACGGCCGGTCTGCCGTGCTTCTGTCAGCTTATCGTTTCTGAGAAAAATGTGTCGTCTTACAGGAGGCAATATGTGATTGCAGAGAGTTTGAAAATTGAAATCAGAAATGATGAAGTAATAGATATTGACACAGACTATCGAGTATTTTTCCATTAAATCGTTACTCGATGTTAAGCCGGATATGTGCTTTCAGAATGAAATGTTTGTTTCTCGCCGGATTATGGCGCAACGAATAGGCAGCGAAACCAACGTACTTACGACGAACGAGATATTCACTGAACGTTTCCAAGAAATTAGAAAGGAACGCAATAAGAACGATTCTGACATACCGGAGGAAGAGCCGTTTAATTATTTCTTGAAGAACGCGACGCGTGTGGCGCTTTCGCGTGATGTGTCGTCCAGGCGGTAATTGAAAAGCGCAAAACCGTAATTACCGTGGCGCGTAACTGTAACTCGCTTTCACGCGTCGCGTAATCGTATGAAAAGCGAGTTATAGCGGCTAAGGACCTTACTTCCGTTGCGCATCAGAACTAAAAGTCTCTCCCTGTGGTGACATTTAAATAAGGGCAGGACCGTGTCACGATTTAATCGAATAACTTACACTTTCCGGCGTGCCCGTTTGTCACCGTAATTCCTTGCAATATTCGCACGTCGCCACCGTTTTCCCCGTTTCCATGAACGAGTTTCAGCAAAACTGTACACATGTGTGCGCGTTCTTTCTTCAATTAATGATTAACTCAATTCGTGTAATTACTTCCAAGTCTGTCCCAGAAACTTGCAACTCGGTCAGTTAATTGACCGTGGGACAATTGCAAATTACGAAGTAAAATCACGAATATTCCGCGAGAGACTTGGCCCTGCCGTTTAGCCCCAGCCACGTGACAACTTTCAATTACTTTCGTCGTGACATTTTCGCGAACATTTTTAAGGGAGTTCCGTGTGTTTCGTCCGGCAACTTCGCGGAACGACGTTCGGCAAGCTCTTCGCGCGGCCGGGCCGGGCCAGTCTGTTCAAAACTTTGCTTATTAACCGTACTCACGATCATCTAACACGATAGTGGCGCATTCAGAAGCAGGCTACGGCCAACATTGTTCCGCGAGAAAATCGAATCTCCGCAAGGAAGCACGGGTTATCCCGCGTGGCTGTGGCTGAAAGCGCCTCAGACAATTTCCGGCAACAGCGGACTTCCTGTTACGCGCACTTCGCGCCTCTTAGAGGCTGCCTTCTATTTTTATCTTCGCCGTGCGTCGTTTTTTTTTTCGTCATTTTTTTCTTTTTTTTCCTTTTGTTCTTTCCTCCTTTTCCTCTCTTCATTCGTCCAGCGTCAAGCGCGCCAAGATACCCGCCTTGTGTCCAGGGGAATAAAAAGCGTTTCGCCGTCACGAAAAGCGTTTACATTATTCATGTGAACCGTTGCCCAGCTGCTTTGCTGCCCTCCACTTCGCATCCCTAGTTATCCCTGCTCGCGGCAACGAGAGTTTCGATAGCTCGGCCAGATCGTCGCCGCGCGACTTCCTTCTGTCCCGAATTGATGAGGCGGGCGAAACGCGGCTTATGAACCGGACGTGAAATTGCAGTTCCGAGTTACTTCGAGTATTAGAACGAGGGCAAAGGAATTTTAAAGCAGGCTTTTACGAAATAAGAATTTTTATATCTGGTCGGGTATCGAATATAACAGTGCGCTGCTTCGAGAGAGCTTCGAGAAACCCATTGTACGTTTAATATATGCTTCGTTCAATGTCCAAAGTTCTATTTTGTTCAATGTCTTACACCTGGTTCTAATCACCAAGCATACTCTTCGTCACAGTGTACATTGCAGGCAAACCTGTTCAAAAAATAATCAACGCTGTTGACCCAATTCGCAATTTTAATATTAATTATTTCCAACACCATTGACACAGAGGAACCTACGATTGCCCGTGAATTGGGTCAATCGCAACCCCGTTGCTACAACTCGTTACCACTTTACGCGCACCGTAAGTAAACAGTTCCCAGAAGCCTCGACGTTTTTCCCCTGCCCTCGCCGTTTGTCGACTACTCGACGAACGAGTCGAAAACGGCGCGCCGCGACGTCGGGAACAAATCGTCGCGTTTAAACCGCACTCGTCGCCGGTGTTGCCCGTGCTATTTGCACGGCCGCTAATGAGTAGGACGTATGCCACCTGGTCGGCGTGTAATTACTCACGGGATTGGTCATGACCGCGTTTAATCGTCGCCCACAAATCGACGAGCTGTTAATGGAGAATAGTATAAACGGCGGAGTGAATGTTGGAAACGCTATTTCGTACGAATTACACCGGCGCGGGGCCGTGTACACGCTCGAAAACATCGGGATTATCGTTTGTCGACGAACGATAATTCTTTCCCGCTGACCGATTTCGCCTGGATGCGATTTATCGTTTCGATTACGCCGCGTCCCGATCGCGTTTCGCGAAACTCTCGATTACACCACCGTAGCCGGACCGCACGGACTGCAATTCCGTTCACGCGCGCATACACATTCGTTTTCTTCCCCTTTTAATAACTTACCGTCGCGCGCCCGAGTCGTCGGTGTTAATATCCCCTTCTCGAACCACGAACGAAGGCGAGGTAATTACGATCGCTTGAACTTTGATTTGCCAACGGGAAATTGTTCGAGGGTTGTTATGTTTTAATTAAACTGCACGGAAAACTGGGCTAATTCGGCGATTGGCCGAGATAAACTTGATCACCGAAATTGCGCACGTTCGATCGCGTTATTGTATCGCCGGCTTATTCTCTGTGAATCAATAATATGTACTCGAACGCGTATTTAATTACCGTCACTATTCTTATCTCGGTGATTTCCTGAACGATGTATAATTCATCCATGTCTCTTTAACGATACTTCCATCTGCCGATAAACCCATCCCGTTCACAATATCCCGCCACCGCCGACCACCGCCACATTCGTCTGCCTCAGTCCCATTTCAATTCGTTCATTCAGCGCAACTGCTCTATTGACTTCTCCGATGAGGACATTAATACGAATAACAATAAAGGCAATGATAACTATGGTCTGTTTTATTTTCCCTGCGAGCTAACGGATTCGACCGGCCGCGAATCGTTCCATTCAATTCTAATCGGTCTAACCCAGTTGCTGGAATAAAAAAACAATAGCACTCCATAGCGGGAAATTAACGAGGGCGACCAGTTTCGCAGCGGAAATGCCACTTTCCGGCGACGCTGTTGCGTTAAAGTTGGGAAGAGTCGCGTTATCGTCCTCGCGGGCTCTCGCGTTACGACACGGTCGCGTCTGAGAACGGTGTTTTCGTTCCATTATGCTTAATTGGACGGTACACGTTTCCCAGCAGAGAAAAAAAAGACCGAGCTCCCTGCTAACCGAAATCGCCGCGAGCGTCTAGAACTTCTGAACCGTCCTATACGTTGGCCGAACTTCGGCAACTATGCCCCGCAAGGGGAAGAAACCCGTAAAAGTTACGACGAAATTAGAGGCACGGCTTCTATCCGCGAAATGACCAGGTCGCAGCTCGTTGTTCTCACGAACCTCCGCTGTTACCAACTTTTCGCCTCTGCGAGGTTTTGACCAATGTTTCCGAACGAAAATGAAAGGAACAGATTCGACGAGAGGGTCCCTTCCGTACCGATGGGGATTCGAACGTGCGTTCAGTCGGACGATAAGAAGAGTCGGTATATTAATACGGTGTTGCGATGAAGTACGATTGCTGAAAAATCGTTATGGTTTTTTAATAGTTTTTCAATTATTTACCATTTGTCTTTCTTAGAGAAACATGCAACTCCGCACGTGCTCGACATTCAATTAATTAAACAGTAAACCGAATGAGAACACCATGTTAAAACGAGATTACGATACCCTTCTAAATGACGTTTAAAAATATCAGTCGAGTCATCGTAAATCAAGACAAGCGTACGAATAAAAAGTTGACGAAATTAGAGCCTTCTTTGCCTACATTTCGTTCGTGTCCCCGCATTATTGCATTATGTATCACGATCGGACACACGTCAGACCGGTCGCGAATAATCGAATCGTCTGTTAACGTCGTGGATTCTCCCCTTTCACCCCGGCCATCAGTACCACGGTCGTTTTCCGATAGAAAAACCCACGAGCATCACGAAGATATTCCGTGATAGTAGCGACCGGAGCCATAAAACAGTATTACCTGGAACCGCGGTAAAAGGGTACGGGTCGGAACAAAGGCGCCGACACTCGGTCTTGTTTCTTCGTCATATCGTAAAAACACAGTAAAAGGGAGAACAACGGAGCGACAATCCGCGTATTCTGTTCGCCGAAACGAATGGAAGTTCGTTGCCCAGGGCTCGGATCAAACCGTGCCGGATAACAAACGATCGAAACAGGCGAACACCGTTCCCTTGATAATCTACGGGAAGTTTATCCACGTGTAATCGTCAATACGAATTGCCGTCCCGCCCCGTCGAAACGAATTATTCTACGAGTTTTCGATTCGACTTGCATGGAGACCAGGCAAGCAGAGCGCGATGCTTGCCCTCGGGGGTAATTAATGGAGATGCTTGAGAAGTTTTGCGCTTCGCGGTGACAAGGCGAGAAGCTGCATCAGATAAATGTCGAATTTGTGCTGGATTGAATTTTCTTCCATCCGCGATAATAGGATAGAACGGGTTCTTCGTATTCTATTCAGAACGAAGAGTAAACGGTATAGGTGGATGATAATTCTATGTCAGAATTAATCAGGTCATCGGTGCTTAATTGTTTATACCCTTGGTAAATGGAGGGTTCTTTTAATCAATTTCCATCGCGAATGGTTTCCCAGAGGCCAGTCATAGGTAGACGCATTAAATCTAATAAAGTGGATTGGCCTGTCTTACGAGACAGCTTTTAATCAGACTTTGATAGGGTTCTTTCACGTGTATTCTAGTCTATTAACGAATCAGGTTACTATAAAAAAAAAGTCTAGAGAGTTATACCACGAGCCGTCTACAGTATTTCAAGCTGCGACAAAGTAAGACACTTTCGTTTTGCGAACCAAACATTATTATTCAATCAATGATCAAATAGATGGCTGAACGACAACGAAATTGATGCCCAATACAGGCACGTTAATTTACATAAAAGTAACTTCTTCATTCTTGATATTCCCGACACTGCGGTATCGCGTTGTTCGCGAAGAAAGCACCGCGGCAAATTAAAGCAGTTTACCAAGCTGCCCCGGCTGTACACGACCTGTTTTTACAGCTCGTGAATTCACCGTGTCACCGGCAAACACAGATTTGTCAATGAGATTGCCTTTACTGGCGGTATTCATGGAACGACGCCAAAACCCGATCCATCGAGCTACAACGTGTACGCGTGACTTCTGCTGTTTACGCGTTGCCAACAGCCGCGGCAATATATACATGTATACGCAGAGAGCTAATAATTTTGTTTAATAAATTGGAGGCCTTGGTACGATAATTAGCCCAGCCATCGTTCTCGCCGTTCCAAAATAATGATTGTGCTCAGCGGTACTTCTGTAGCCGATTAATAATCGCTCGATGCTCTCTGTGTTTCGACGAGCTTGCATGTATGGCCGCGATGACAATTATCCCTACAGCACTTGGCCGTAGGAATTGCATTCTGTTTACGACATTCTATACCCGATCAACGGCGGAGTAATTAATGCTGACGCGGGAAATGAACGACGCGACGATCCGATTTAATTAGCTACTGTTGCTCAATCAGACACAATTGAGACCCGTTCGATGATTAAATCGAAAGAAGGAACAGTCTCTGTTGAATAATAATGTTAACACAGATATGCTCAATGTCTATTGAATTGCATTTTTTCTTCTTATGCCTTAATATACCAGAAATGTTTGATCTCCGAATATAATGGATAAATAGGAGAGAAGTAAAATGTGGATGCTGCGAAATGTACCGGGCGCTGAAAACAACGCGCACGGGATAATATTGTTAGGAAACTTTGCCTGTGCCGGATACGCACCATTGACGGAAGTGAGACGGCGTAAACTGACACGGGAAATCTGCAACGCGGAAACGCAAATCTATTTTCTATATCAGTACGAGACGTGAACTTTGCGAATAGTTTCAGGAGGGCTCAGGCTCGATGTAGCTGCAAATCCTGCCGCGACGAAGGGAAAATTCTATTGGAAGTTGGATTACCTTTATGGCGTTTCCCGTTAGAAAGTCTTCGAAGTACGTCGTGGATAATTTCGACTGTCTAACAAAGTTTCATTCCTTCGTTGATGATAACCGTCGGAACAATTCTTAAATAATTCTATGAAACATCCGATTGGCCAATGAAGAAGATAAAGCTCGATTTTCCATAATTTTATCCAATTGTTAGTTTTCATCGATTCGAATGTAGCTGCCTTCGAATAATTAAAGTGACTCGAGAGTTTTCTGCTACTATTTAAACGCCGATTCTTCGTATTAATAATTATTTGCGAAATCATTTATAATTTATATCGTAACTTATTGGACATAAACTGAAACTAATTGTATATATTTTATTTCGTTGTAAGTGAAATTTCACACACACTTTATGTATCAAGAGTCCCCACGATAATAAAATATGAATTAACATTAATATCGCTATTCGGACCATGCCCAATAGTAATCTCTATCCACTACTTGTCCACTTAATGTCTTCCGATATACTAACAAACATACTGTTCCACGGATATAAAGAAATAATTACCACTGCACTCCACATTCTAAACTCAAAAGAAAATCAACCCCCTTAAGCAATGGCTCGAACAATTAAACTCTACTACGCTCAGGAGCGCGAGGATAGAGAATCGCAGTAGAACGTGAATGCCATAGTCAGACAATCGCCGCGCAACCGTTCGCCGGCGCCAAAATTGAAAAGGTGTTGGCGCACTGTACGGTTCAAAGGGGGAAACGAGAACTGGCTCGTTCAGTACGACGAAAAGCGTCGGTTTTCGTGGGGAAAACGTGTAAGTTTAATTGCAACGCGAGCGAACATGCATGGAAACGCGACTCACCCCGCTTCGAGGCGTGAAAACTGTCCTGTGGTTTTATCTGCTCAATCTGGGCGCTGACACGAGACTTGGGCAGGATGTCCCGGTTGGCGTTGATCTTTTCCACGGCATAACGAAAGGCCACTTCCTGCTTGTCGTCCGACGGATGAAACAGCCCACCTGGGAAATCACACATCCATATTAAAACGTTACTTTGACGCGAAACTGTCCCCGCCTCGTATTTCTTATTTTCGCTCGTCCAACCGAGCGCGGCCTTCTTCTTTTTATTTATCTATCCGCCATGACGCCCAGCTATCCCGCCTTTGGAACAGTAATGAAATCTAGAACTTTATCCCTCGCGGGGGGGTTGCAACACGCTTCGGATATTAAACATTCGAGCCCTTTGAAACCATCTTTCGCGACGCAGCAAGATTTCGCGTGCTTTTATGAACCTTTCGTAAGCTCGTTTTGAAGCAGGAATGAAGCGATTCCTCGCTGCAAAAAGATAATTCATAATGAATTGAGGAATCGCGACGAACGATCGTCAGAAATGGAAAGATAGCCAGTCGAAGTGTCTAATAGTTCCGTGCGAGATTTAAACACTCGAGCGTATCAAAATACTGCAATTCTCTGTCTCTGAGCGGAAGTTCCAAGAAAAAAAAAAAGGGGGCAGTTTGAGTCGTCGACGCGAGAACGGCCGCACAGTTCTCCAGGTGTTAATGTGTAACGAACGTGAGGGGAGCAGGTGTGGCGGACACTGAACACAGAGAAGGAGGCAGGAGAAAATAATGGAAGAAAGGCTAGAAAAAGAAATCTTAAAACGTACGCCGACCACGCGGAAAGTTAGGAATTTCAGGATACGCCGCGTCGAAATTATCATTCGTTCGACGTCGTACATTGGGGCGAAGCTTCAGCTATTTAATAACGCGCGATACTTTCGTCCCCGAAGAAACGAAAATTCCCGATGAATAATTCACGCGCCGCTAAACGGCCGACGAACGGGATTCAGCAGACTTTGTTGGACAGCACAAGCGGCGAACATGTTCGATCGTTCAAGAGGACAACGGCTGCCGTTCGAAATCGACGTCGAAAGGAATTGGCGCCATAAATTGATTTTAATCTAGCACACGCGTCATAAAGTAAGTGGGCGAACAGCTGCGCCGAACTGATTCCACAATTTATAGAATTTACGCGACAGATTTACGTCCTTCTTCGGGGATAGGCGTCGATTAAGTTTGACGAACGAGATGGATTTCTTCGCAACGGTTTACCGCGATGGGAGGAAGAACGAATAATAATAATAATAGTAACGGTGTGAATTCAAATTGTGTAAAACTAAGACAGGCAGCAAAATTTCTCAAGAACAGAACAAAATTATGTTGAAATGTAATTAAATCAGATCGAAAGTGAACGATGAATACTGATAAATATAATAATACTGATGATGATACATAGAAATGCATAAAATTTGATATTCGTATGAATCCATAGGAAAGTTAAACTGATCGGAACCGTTTCTCTTCCAACGGGAGCGTTCACAGGAAAATATCGTAACCAGGTGAATGGAAAATTGCGACACTTTTAACGGAGCAACCAAGATAGGTGGACCCATAATGTCCATTTAATTTCGCTGCTGCAGGACGCGTTTTACGGTCACAACATTGTTCTCCCATTGAAACGATTATGCCCCCCCTACTATTACGAACACCGTAGAGGTCCCGCTTTACTTAATAATGAACGTCCGTCTGTGAATCGATTAGGCGGGCTTCGTCGTACCAAACAAAAAAAAAAAACGAAAACCGAGCAAAGACCGTTTAATCGTGCGACGATGGAGTTATGATCCGGCATAAAAAGCACGCCGATACTATCGATCGACGCGTAAAAGCACGACAAGTCGTGCTTGCAACTTTATTTCGTTGGTCGATCGGCTCTCGAGTGCGCACGCGTTCTCCCGTTCTTTGTCTCTCTGTCGTCGTTCTTTTTACTCCGACAAAAAAACCCCCCTCGTCCGCCGGATTAACAGGGCTTGAATATTCATCGATTGTTAATGAATTATTTTACGTCGCACTTGGCGACCCTCGACGATGAAACAAAAACGGTAAATTGATGCCGCTTCGATACGAACGCCGTATATCCGGCTGACGTCGTACGCAAAACGCCGTTTTAATTACAGGCGCGAGAAATTCCCGGCGAGCCGTACTGAATGACGACGGAACAAGGCTGCCGAACGACGTCGCGACGCTTGGCTTTAATTTCGACGCTACGTACCGGCTCGAAACCGTGGGGAAATTATTGACAATTGATACAGGGACAGAGACTGTGCGCTGCTCCCGATATTGCGGACGAAAACGTTGCGCAGGGCGCGTTAAATTTTGCGCAGGCGCTGGATAAATTGTAGGGAAGCCTCGTGCGATATTGATACTTTCGATAGATCGTCGTGTGCAAGGTGATTGCGACTTCTTTTTCTTCCTTTGATGAGAAACTGCAGAAGCATGTGGGGACAGGTAGAAATTGGGATATTAAATAGTGCAAGCGACGTACCGACGGAAATATTTGTGAAAGAATTAATAAATAATAATAATAAATCAAATACGTAGAATATCTAAAAATGATTAATAAATTGTTGCTCGAAGCTTTTTCTCCGAAAATTATTCATGCACGAACCGCGTGAATGTGTGTCATTTGTTCATTACATTATTAAAACATATTATGATGTAAATATGGTTCGAAATAGAAGTGATTCAATCTTTACGTAATATTAATGTTTTCATATGTTCATTCTTTATTCTCCAAATATAACGGGAACAAATATTTCTTAATCACGTTTGTATTTTATGCGCCTAGAGTTTATTGAAAATAATCTGCCTCACGTCGGATTACATGCCGAAGAAATATACTATTCGCGTTTTGACGAACAAATATGAATATAATATTTCGTTGCGCATAAATACCATTGCCAGATCATAATACTACACCGAAAACAGATACTATTGTTCACTGGAATCGCCAGGTAGCCGTGACGTATCACTTTAACACGAAGTTTACGTGCACGGCGTTATCCACATTCTCGAGATTCCAAGAACGTCTCGCTTTGTGATCCGGCTTGTCTGACTATGCACGGGCGCGACTACTTGCCAGCCGGCTGAAACGTAGCGCGTGGAACATATTTAAAGCTGGGTCCGCATTTACTGTTACTGACACTCGTTGCTTCATTTTTTGGTAACGAGGTTCGGCGTGGGGCCCGTTTATAAATCTATGTACCGTTACCTACACCCGTTTACCTGCTGTTACTTCATCGCGTTCCAGTTGTCTGTAAACTGTGAACAACAGGTCTGAGTACGTGAGAGCGCCCAAATTTATCTCGTTACCTCCTTTGGAGCGGATCACTATGCTGACAGTTCATCGATACAGCCGAACCAAGCAACGAGTAACGGTATGAAGTAACATGAAACAGTCCACTATTGTTACTATTGTTACCAGACCAGTTGGCTAGGTAACAGATTGCGGTAACAAATGTGTACCCAGCTTTAGACGTGAACGTTACGAGATACGATTATACTAAATCTGTTCGTACTACTTCCATGCCAAGTGACACCGCATAAACTTTACCCTAACGATATAGAAAAAAAAAATTGCAAAAACGAACATAAGAATGCCAAAGATGCAAAGTGCAAGAGAACAAAGAGGGCTCACAGCAACTGCTTCACTCGATACCTACAACACTAAGCTTCAATAACATTCAATGAAACCCTATCGATATAATTACCTTTAAATCATATTACCCGCTTATCTCCACTAATTGAACGGTGCCCTATTCACGCAATCGCGTTATCCTCGCTTTCATTTGCCCTTTATAAAAGTTAACCCCAAATGGTCTGGTCGGCCACCACGACCGAGATATTTGCGCCACACGTCGGACGACACATATATATCGATTACAATTCCATCGCCGCGCGATCGTTCACTTGACGGCCAAACGGTGAAACGCGGAAGAAATGAACGAGCAACAACGAGATGAAGGGGAGCAAAAAAAGAAAGAAAAAAGAATGGAACGAACCAACCAGTGAAAGAAACAGAAAGAGAGAGGCATAGAACTAGAGAGCCTTTTAGCTCGAGGAATAAGACTGGGAAGATACTCACCTATCCTAATGATATCAGGAAGAGCCGTGGCGTGGGCGGCGAGGAGCGCCAGCAGGAGCCACCTCGCAGCCATTTCCGGTTCCGGTCCGCTCCACCGTCTCTCCCCTCTGCGCCTTCGACGCCACCGCCTCCCCCCGCGCCCCCCACGGGAGCCTGCTCCTCCCTTCTGCCGTAGGGGCTCACACCGCTGGAAAACAAGATGAGATGGTGAGTTCATTAAAATGCACCGCGCAAACCTTCGCGTCCGGCCCAGGAATATATCCCCTGGCGAGAGAGAACGGAAGGGGCGAGCCGTTTCTGACGATGACACCGTAACAGCCAACGTGTTACGGATTAGAAGCCGGCGCTATGCCATGCCGTTTCGTGCACGTTGTCATCGAACGAGAAAGAGGCCAGTGGATAATGAGGTAATGGTGCGACTCGGTTCGGGTTGGGAGACAGTTTAAAGGTCGCTGTATTGAGTGCTTATTGTCGTTTTGCGTTTGTCTTTTCGTATTTGGCTCGACCATTCGAAAGTGTTCGAGTGTTTAGATTTTAGATAGCAAACGAGAATCGATGCAACGTAAGAAATTAGAATACGATAAACAATTGCACTTTGTTCTATCGGCTGGAGAGCGACATTTTCCCAAGTATTGACAAGATGGTGCGAAGACACGAACACGAATATTTCACTGGCAAATTCGACACTCAGGAGAGCGCGTCGAAGAACATCGATTGAGGCCAGATATCATGGAAGACGTATATCATTTGTGCCCTCTTGTCTTACGATATCGTGCCGTCGCAATTGCTCGTTCCGTGAATAGTAACGAAACGTTATCGGTTACATTGACAGTGCGATTCAATGAATCACGTTAATGGACGTGTAATGTTCCTCCAAGGTATCGCCTCAGAAAAGCAATCCTATCGCCGATCCGTGCGACGTATTGTCATTAAAAAAAAGTGATGTCGGGTGGTAGAAACCAGCCAGACACGACGTTGCCGAAGAACAAGTGAGACAGCGTGGAATAAAACAGTTGGAAAATAAGAGCGACGACTGGTAGGCTTTTTTTTTCTCCTCTGAGCAGTAGCTGCAGGCTGTGTTCGAGCAGACACGCGGTTGCAACAATGTAGTCAGCGCGTCAATAGTCCTCTAGACCCTGGACCGCGGCGCGTGAAAAAACTACAGGATCGGAATGCAACAGCCGAGGAGAATGGAGCGGAACTACCGGCGCAGAAAATTCATATGGGCACGAGGAAATATTGTTGATTAATTCGATCCGCCGACGAGCCTTCGACGCGTATTTGCTGGATCCTCGTGTTGATCCTTTACTGTTTGCACAATGCACAATTCCCAGATCGACGTATCTCCGCCTGGAAAAATGATTTCTAACCCACTGATTCGCAGAGCGGAGTGAACAATTGGAACTTGCCGTTACGTAGACAGCATAGTGCAACAAATAGAAAAGTTTAGGTCGATGGAATGGATTGGATTTTTTTACGTTCATCAGTTAAGATCGTTATCGTTATTGAATTTATCGTCAATTTTTGTCAAACATCAGATTGGAGCTATATTATTGTTTCGGGATGAGGAAAATGGAAATTGTGGAAGCGATTTTTTGCTTGTTTCGAAAATTGAACATTTTATTTCTCGGAAAATTTGATGTGGTAAATGATGGTAAACTAGATTGATGAGCAAAATGTTGGAATACGATACATCTATAATCTATACGAACAAATATGCTCGAAGCAGCGATTGTTCCTGACCAATCGATTATTCGTAGAATCGAAACCGAATAATTTTCCGAACAATACACGTGTACAAATGAAATAAAAATTCTGATATATGTTTACGCAGAGGGGCTTGAAATAATAAAACGTGGTCGATGAACTGCATTCCCCGTGGATTTCAAAAATGAATAATTTTATTACAGACAAGCTAGGTAATTCAAAATTGAAACGAATTGAGCTTAATACTCTTCGCAATTGTGATTCCCACGAAAAGTATTACGTACTAGACATACGTGTGTACGTATGTGCATCGAGTTCGAGAACAAGAGCGCGAAATGAAGGAGTGAAAAATTAAAGTTGCGTCCATTCTGTCTGTCGAAAAGTATTCTACTCGAGGTACCCCGAGACGTTCATCGCCGGCCAATTTTCTCATCCCGACAAGCAATTCCCTTTCCGCATAATTTATCGCTCTCTCCTCTGATTCTTCCCCCATCTGGAGTTGCTCTGAATGGCGTGGATCGTTCACCGAAACACACTCGTAAATTTTCAATGCATAGGTGAGCACCGAACGGTCAATGATATACACGCGAGCGGCAATCGCGTGGATCACGATGAATCGTTATCATAAATTTGAAAATTACAATTCACTGAACCTGACGTCGCGGCGTCACGGAAACTCCGGGATACGCAGCTTTGTGCAAACTTTAAAAACTATGACAGAGGGTGCAAAGATTTGCGGGCGAGAGGAATTATTAAAAAGAAATTTCGGCACAGTGGAAACGTATTAATACTTCAAACATTGACCTTGTTTTAATCTGTTTACTCGGCGGACGCTTTTATGGCTTAACGACTTTATCGTAAGCAGACATTACTTTCTTATCGAAAGGAAATTGATTGCGTGCCTGAAATAAGAGGAAATCGCTCGAAACAAATTACTTTAATTACCAAATTATTTTGCATACAATAAGTAGTTGTGTATTGATTTATATACCAAGTGTTTCAAATCTACCTTAGAAAAATATCGAATCAGCCATTGATTTTATTCACCTTTAAAAGAATGACAAAATTATAAATCAGCTATATCGAAACGTTCTCACAAATCCGCCATGCTTAGAGGAATTCTCGCTCTTCAAAATTAACCAGAAGGTATTTACCATTACGAACTAACACCAACGTGAAGATTTAAATACAATTACCAACACCATAACGCACGGTAGTCCATCCACCCGTTATCCCCCCAAGACGGAATTACGACTGCCATCGAGATCCGAGCGGAAAATCAGATTCGAACGAGCCCTGACTTTAATCCGCGCGTAACAAACGAGCCAATTATCAGCCAATTTCACCCGCGTCTCGTGACCCATTCTCTTTCCGCATAACTTATCGATTCCCCTCTGCGAAGCTTGGTGTTCTTTGAGCCCATTGAGCCCGAGCTGCGAGCACGCCACGTTTCTGTGCATCTGTGATATTTCCATTACACGCCCAGCATCCGCGATTTTATGATTACACGGGACTACGGGCGTACCGCAGCAACGGTCACATCCCTCTGGCACACATTTCCCCATTGATTTTAGGTCGCCTCGCCGAGCTTCATGTGATCGAACCACGACCGCGCTGATTGCCAGACGCTTGCCGTTAAACAGCTGCTTGACATCGCGAAGATCGTTCCAGTTTCTGCTTGCATTTCGGATGCCATGGTGGCGACGTCGTTCAATGGGCAATTTTATTACTTTCATGATTATTTCCGGACGAGGAAAATATTTGTAATACGTTCGTCTTATATTTCTCTCGTATTCTTGTCGATTGATTGGGAACGATTGTCATGGCTACGCATGGCATTATTATTATTAGCAGGGAGTCCCATTAAATTACTAGTGGAATTCTTTTTGAGACGACGGGATGGAATCGTACGAGGGTGGAGGGCGTGCGGAAAGGGCACCTCCGACACCGGAGTCGTTCGAAGGTGTGGACTGAATTTTAATGAATCTCCTTTGCCTTTGTACGCTAAACTCCTCGCAGATCCTCCCCCACGGGCTGTGGATGCATAAAATTTTTATGGAAACAAGGACCATCCGTTTCGAGCTCGTTCCCGCCTTCCTTCCTTCCTCGCGACGAAAGGCGCCCATCTGTCTCGACTTACGTCGACGTCTTTCCGCTCACGAATAATGAGATTTACGTTCTGCCGCTTTTTTCCCCTTGATCGCCAGGTTCTACCATGGGGGGGACTCGCCTCGTCACGCCTCTCTCGATGAGATATCGGGGCGTTATTTTCGAGTCTTTTTACCATCAAATTCAATTAAACTTTTAGAGATTCATTAATTGTAGGATGCTTATTAATAGCAACGCCCGTTTCCCGACTTATTCGTGCAATAGAAATGTTTGTGTTCGTTGAAGCTGGCTTAAACGTTCTAGACTTGATTAGAGAACAAGGTCAATCATTTTTATTATCGCGAGAAGATTTTGTGATTTTTGTGGAGAATCACATAGAATTCTGTAGATCATAAGCTGCTTCAATGGTCAGAGATTTATTTTACATTATTATTTATTAATCAATTAAGCAAGTGTCCAAATGGAATTTCTGATTAGAACAAGAGGAATGTATTATTCCATAATAAGTAATTGTACGTTATATTACTTCTTGCATCAGTCGAATGACTTTCTTCTTCGCTTACGACGGTATCGATTTCATACGGGACAAAGGCGTTTCCTATGCGTCAATTCTTGCCCGAATGAAAACACATTCGTGTTCAGCTTGCAAACATTTCCACCCCTTGAAAAACGCATCACCGCCCTTTGGTACAAGTTCCTTTACGCTTCCCCTAACTTCCCATTCTCGTTTGCATCTCAACTTCCGGACGATGACGTTGAAAACGCTTTTCCTTCCTCGTGCATCCCCCCTCTTACGATGAGCTACCCGTTGACGCAGACAGAATACAAACAACGCGCAACGCGTTATTACTTAACGCTATTGAATAATCTGAATAATTTGCCAGTTATTCCGCACGGGAACTCGGCAAAGAGAGGTATGAATATAAATAAAAACCCGTGCGGGGGGTACGATTTCCATTTCGATCACGAAACGATCCTCGCGAAGAAAACGTTTGTTCCCATGCATCTGCCCCCGGCGTTTCTCATTTCATCCGTTTAATTTGTCCGTGGGAAACAATTATGTGGGTCGAGGGATTTCACGGTTCGGAGAGATTTCCAGTTTGCGCATCAACAGCAAATGGCGCGGGGATTTCCTGGATTCGCAACCGTGCATTTCCATAATCCCTTACCCGTCGGCCACTTCATCTACTTGCCTCCAGGCTGGACCAAAAGACGCACGAAATATCGCGAATCTCTGCCCGGATAACGTCAAATTTGTTTTTATTCTCGATCGTACAGCATGTGTGGGGTGGGGTTAAGTCTCGCTTAGCACTTTCACTTGCGGTTGGAGAAAATTGCGAATCTTTGACGCGATCCTTGTTAGGCGTGTTCCAGGGACAAGCGGAAATGCTAAACGTGAATCAGCAGAACATCTGCCAAGTCAAAAATGAATCGCAGCGAACAGGATTTACGACTCGAATGCACCGCGAAGCTGTCCGGCGGATTGCTGCGAGTCCCGAAGAGTGCCGGCTGAAACGAATTCATGATCCGCGTCTTGTATCGATTGTCTACGAATCCATTCTGCAGTGAATTCGCGTGGACTTTCGCCAACAAAGCGCCCGGACAAGGCCGATAACCCGTCACCGGCATACATAAATTTTATTCCGAACCGATTGTTCCGCGGCTCTCACGATCGCGCGTCCTCGTCGAACGAAATTCATTGTTCTAATTACGCGACCGAGGTATATTACAAAATGTACAATATAATACAATCAGAATAACGAATAATTCCATTCCGAAAAAAAAAAAACAAAAATCGAAGAAAGACCGGTAGTTCATTTTCTTTTAGAACGATAAATTGTTTCACTCGCGTGTCCGAATCATTTGCTCTAATTTCATCGGGGACAGCGAAGTGGATACCATCAATAGAGATTGCGAATGGAAGGGTGAAGAATTGTCCGCGAAATGTCCAGAAACATTTGGGCTAACAGAAAAATGAACGATCGTAAAATCGAATGGAACCGAATGGAATAGCAGCGACGCGAATATATTGACTTGGCAGACCGACAGTCGAACTTTCCACCAACGGAGACACCGACAGAGTGATGTACCAGAAGAAATCCCGAGGAATTTTTATATCCGCGAATAGTTCGCCCCACCGAGACGGCCCGGCATCTTGCACGTTGAATCGGCGCGCGGTGTCGCGCAACCTTGTAAAGTTGAGGGAGCGTGGCACGGGGGCCCATAAAAGGTGGAGGATGTACAGTTTATGTGTGGATGCACTGCGTCCTCGGTATTGTGGCGGCTGCGTGCCGCCATTTACAGGTGAAAGCACAGAACGCGGCCAGCACGTATTCTCCTACCTTAAGTTCGTCTGAAAAATGCGAAGACCATGTAGACGGAGGTGTTTCGTACGAAGTTCTGATGCGACCTGGAGGAACGAGCGTTTCGATTGGAAATATTTCCCTCGCGTATCTCGTTTTGTTTACGTCTCACGAAGAAAATTAGAAATTCGGTTGCAATATATCGCTCTACTCTACTCTCGTGGACTGAATTGCACAAGAATCAACCTACAGGGATTTATTATTGCTATTATTCATAACATTATTGTTATGATTGTTGTTATTGTGATTATAATTGCAATTCTGATCACTATCATTCGGTGCGAAATTAATCAAAATATCTGGAAAATTATCTGCGAATTGTACTTAACCAAATGAATATTCCACTTGGATCGACGAATCGTAAATTCCATACTTGACTATAATTCATAAACCCTTCAAAACGTAAGCTTCCAGTAACGTTCGAATTTACACGATACACGTATCTTGTATCGTAAACACCAACAGTTATATTTATCCAGAACATATTATATTCTTCGTATCGCCATCTGTCGAAACGAACAAAAATTTCGGATAATTTATTCCGCAACAACGTCCTATTACACCCAATCGAGGTACCTGAAAATGGCAACGATACGACGACAGTGCCGCGATTAAAGCGGGCCTCGAAAAACCGTAGGAGAGAATTGAATTTTTCCACGATTTGTTCTACGTACCCGCACTGAACCCGCATAGGCCTGCGGCATACGTATCTCACCTGTTCCCTGCGCGTACAGAGCCATTTCCGCGCGTGTCCTTCGCCCAGTGCCAAATTGTTTGCTCAAGCAAACGAATTATCGAAACGGGCTCATGCGCCGCGAATCGATCGTGGATCGGTCGATTCCGTTCGAGCCGTGATCCGTTTACCATCGCCGAGCGGTGGAATGAAATGAAACAGCGGGGGGGATTAAACAAATTCGCAGGAACTTAATTAACGGTAATACTAGTCGCCGGCAAACGAATTTCGTATCGAAGCACGCTTTAATCTTGCCCAGAAATTTGCCATGGATCGTAAAACATTTCGTTTGGCTCGCGATTCGTCCTGCCGGTTATTTATGCCCGGCGCATTGTGCAGATTTGGCTTTCGCATCTGGAACGTCGAAATTCGCATTAATGGATACGATTCCGACGCGAGCCGCAGGTTTCGTTGCATAAAAACGTTTATGGGAAAGTAGAGACTGTAAATGATGCCACTACACCAATTCCCAGGGCATCGAAAACCCCTCGAGACACGTGAAACGTGCCCATAGAAACGATGCTACGTGATCAAATTATTATATACAAACGAGGAGAACAACAATGAGTTAGTTTTTCGAACGAGGCTTTTTCCGTAAGTACCTTAAGTGCTGACGGAAAAAAGCAGCAGTTCTTTTTAAGGAGCACAGGCTAGTAAAATTAAACGACAATCCAAGCTGGTTGTTAACACCGAACAGTAAATTTATCATAATACCACGACTGCGTGTCGTACAGTTGCAATAGTACGGAAAAGGATCAATTTAGCAGAAACGAAATAATCTTTTTCGCTTGAAATTGAAATGGATTTCTCTATGCCCTAATAAGACGACAGGTGCCTGCTTTCTTTCCGCAGAGATTGGAAAGTATTATGCAACAGACCAGAATTCCGCGCAATTGGTACAATATAATGGAACCGCGACAGAAATGAACTGAAGCGGCTACACGCGCGTTTCAATAACATAATTTATTTTCATGACAAATAATGATGTCGGCAAATTGCTACCCTGGAGAAGCAATTGTATTGAATCATAAAAAGCTGTTCGATAATGCTGGTTAATTCCTTATTACGTTTGTTGTTACGTCCCAAGCACGAAGAATGCTTTGCAATCGGAGCTTGGAATTATTTAAGAACAATTCCAAAATGGTTCACTGTTGTAATATCGTATTTTTCACTCGATTCCACGCAGCAATGGAAATTATTCTCTCTACAGTTGCGTAATAAAAATCCATCCCAGCGTGAAACATTCCTTCTGATTCTACTATTTCATCTGTGCCCCAGAAATAAATGAACATTTATTTCATCTGCATGTCAATTTCGCTTCAACGCTTGATAAAAAGCTCATCCAAATGTGACTCCAACTTTTCTGTTCGAGTTTCCGTGTCGTAAATACATTCGAGACGTGCAACTTTACGTTGACCTATTTCTTGGCGTTGAATAATTCCCCCTCACAGTTTCATTCTTTCTTCTTCATTGGGGAAAATAATGCTGATAATCACTTTCACCGTTGCACCTATTTTGATCTACCTATTCCCGGAACCTTCAGTGAAACGTTCATTCTGTATCAAGTATTAATCGAAAAAAATGCTCGTCCTCGACGCGTATGGGTAAATAAAAGATTGTACGATCAAAGTCCGATTGAATGTGGCCGAATATACATACCGCGAGCAGAAACAATGGCTCTGATGAAAAGCCCGCACACGATGCACGTGGTGGCATACTTTTGCGAGATTTCTTTGGTCGCGACGGTGCAGTTTATTGGTCGAACGCTCGCGTAACGTGCGTTAAATTCTGCAGTTTTATATTTCCCGGTCGAATGTCCACCTGCGTACACTCCGAGAGATTCAACAGTTCTGCGTCCTTTATTGATAATCCCTTCAGCCTCTTTCCCTTACACCTTATTCGGTTCACGATGACAAATTCTGTACACGTTCGTGGCATAAATTACATCCAATAGTATACTATCTTCCCTTAATTAATTCATTGAGTAATTCATTTGAACGTTGAATAATAAGTGGCCTGTACCGCAGACATCTCTATATTTATAAAAAAGCTTCCAAATTCTGTCAAGCAAACTTGCGCTCGCTTAAGTTGGTATATCGGATAAAACCACAATGTAAATTCCACTCGGGAATGTCTTCGAATGGCAGCGGTATAAATTGTAAAATAACGAAAGGAAAAAGAGAACCGTCGAACCATCAATGTGCACGGAAGCGCGTTGCGGTGGGAAGAATTTTTGCGGACACAACGGGTCGACCAGGCCGAGTAACTCGCGGAAAATGCGGTCGAACGATGAAATGTTTTTATGGTCTGCGTGTATACACAATACGTGTTTCATCCGTGATGCGTGCCACCTACGCTTCGGTGGACCGACATCACGGGACCAGCTATACTCGTAACCAACTAGCTCGCCCCGTGGCCCCTTAGTGATTTCCACCCGAAATTGCATTTCCCTCTCGGTCCGTTGTGCCGGGGCGTCCATATAGAACTGCCATTCGTAAAATGGTAAAATTGGGCTACTGTGCTAAAATGGAATACAATAAGGGAGTGAGGCACGTTCGTTTAATGCCGGTTCCCACCGCTATTGTGGCCCGCGCAGTGTATTGTAATTGCGCGTTTTTTCACTAATTGAACCCATGCCGTTTCACCTGTATCTAGCCTTCCGCTATTTTGATTAAACATTACGGTTGGTTTGCGGGGGGGGTGGGGCTTGAGCGCGCCGAACTCGCGAACGCGAAACACACGCACACGTTTGGAGTAACGAAGTATGGCGAGATCGTTTCGCGGCTGGACTGTTCCATAATCGACGCAATGACCGATGAAATTTTAATTTCGAACGCGAGATCTATAGAACACTTCGCGTTTCATGACGCAGGCCACCGTAAAAATGGAGTAAAGGGGTTTCGCGTGAATTAAGAGGGGAGTGATTCGCTTCGATAAAACGAACAGCGGCTAGGATAAACGTTGGTAACGAGCCGAAGGATTAACGTAGTGCCTATTTCGTACGAAACAGGTGTAGATGAGAGCTCTAAACAGGTTCCTCCGCGGAGCGTTTTATTAGAAAACTTTGATACGTTCCAAATTAAATTCCTTCCGACCGTTCGCCCGGTCCGCTATCCGCCACCCTTACTTTCTTAATTGCAGTTAATCGCCGACCATAGTTTCGAGCCTTCGTTCCCTTCGTTTGTTCCTCCAGAATTTCGTGACTTATGCGATAAACCTATTTCGTATCCGTTCGTTTCGTTTCCGCAGAGATGCCTTGCTTGCAGAACGCAATGCTACGGTGGTAATTGAAGGTGGACTCACTCGTCACGTAAAATTCTCAAACGCATCATCAAACTTTTCGCCGTAAATTGAAATTGTTAATGCAAATTACGTTCCTCTCGTATATTACCTCTCCGATCAAAACGATTTAAAGGAACATTGTCGTTCATTTATCTACAGAAATGCAGAACGCGAGAATCAACTACCAAAAATGAAATTACACCGTGAAGAATTGTTCTCCGCGAGAACGTTATGCAACCAATCCATAGGTGCACCGATCGAAGTTCCACGAGGTACAAAAATCAATCGATGGTTCATTAAATTTTGTATTCGGCCCGAAACCGTTCTAACCTGCAAAACACTAATCGGACCGTGTCGCCAGAGATTTTCCTCTATTGCTTAACGCGTTAACAATGACTGCCAGTCGAACCATGGAAATGGAAACGAAAATCACTTAACTGCTGAATCGCGAAACCGTGCCGCAGCGACACAGGTAATTTCTAATACAGCCAGACATTAATTATACCGCTGTGCCGCATCAAAACCAAACCGTGCCGGCATGAAGCTCGCATTGTTCCAAGCGGCGCCGTCTCGGTACACAGAAATTTCGGTAATTGCGCTACACGGGTTACCGTTTCCCAAACCATCGCGTAATTCGCCGGCCTCGAAACGGCACGACGGACCTTTCGGCCTCTCATCGCGCGTAAGGTTCGCGATACACAATATCGCGTCGTGTCGGTCTGATCCGTTGCTTTTGCGCCCGTGCCGCGTATCAGCCGCGCGTTTCACGCGTTTTCTACTTGAGCATTAATAACAGATCCATTCGCTCAACTCTCCGTTCCTGTCCCGTCAGCTTTCCCGGGTTGCGAGTTTCGAAGTGATGGAGTGGCGTAATTGCGCCCGGCCCGACCACCCCCATCCCAGGCACAGCTCCCTCCTATGATCTCGTTGTTCCGTTTCGTATCCATCACGGCCGGCTAAAAGTACGTTTCCAATTAAAACGTGGCGAGTTGACGTGCGAAACGCCGCGGTCTGACCCCCGTTCGGCCTCTGATATCTTCGAGAGCGCATTAGCCAGTCCGTCGACGGGTAAAATAAACGCTGCGTAATATGGCGCCGCGAGATTGGGCAAAGGGCGCAATGTGCGGACGTTTCGGGGTATCGTGACAGCGTATAATCTCTCCCGGTAGGTATGTACGTAAACCTTTGCTGGATAATCGGGCCCGGAATTTGCGGCAATAAAACTATCCCGGCAGATATTTACCGGTGCGCGATACGCGAGTTTCGTTCGCGCGTCGCGTTCGACCCGATCGCGGTACGAACCGTTGTTGTTTGAACGTGGCACATACCCGATAGGTATCTGGCCCATAATAGATGACCGGTCGGTCGCGGGCAAACGTATCGATGAGCAAACAGTCAGGGAGGAAAACGATTCGAGACAGAGGCACGGTGATTCGTGAGTGTGCGCGCGAAACCTGCCCGACGGTTGTGTATGTGTGTTTGTGTGTAACTCTGGTGTATCGGGAATGAAAGGAAAGTTCTGACCATCGTCAAATAAACTTCTGTCCGGGGTAAATGATTTCTTGTGTGGCCGAGGTGGAAACGACCGAGGGATTGTGGAGTGGTTCGGGAAGAATTCATGCGTTGATTGTTTAACGGGTGGGGTTAAAGGAGAGGCAACAGAGAGACAGAGAGACAGAGAGAGAGAGAGAGAGAGAGAGAGAGAGAGAGAGAGAGAGAGAGAGAGTTAAAGGGAAGGATTTAATGAAATTCCGTGTCCGGAAAGTTTCTCACGTGGCCGGAAGTTCTGGCTAACTCGGGGGATTAATGTTACAGATCGTGGAGGTGTACGCGACAGTCAACAATTAGACGTATAGCGAAGAAAACTAGAGAAGGGAAACAACGTTCCGGAGTTAGCAGGAAATTACATATTTGGATAGCACAGTCATTCGTCTTCCGGGCAAAAACACCGTGCCCCTAATCAGAGTTTGCCAATTAATGTGCAAAGTGTGCTAAATATATTTAGGGGGGGGGGGGGGGGCAAGTGTGTGCCGACGAGTGTCCATAAATCACGAAGGATTCCTCCCTCGTTTCGCAGTTGTTGTTTTTTTTCTAATGAGGGGACAACGAAATTTGTGACATCGACGTTGTTAATTATCAAACTGTCTGATCAATACTGCCGGAACGTCTAGCAGGGAAGCGCGTTAATTTTTCGCAGAGACAGCGAGGTCGTGCGTCGAAGCGACGGCTCTCGTTTGTTCTACGGCAGGTAGGTGTCAAATAAATTGATTGACGATCAGACGGGCGGGCATGCGTTGGTGGAGAAGCGCGAAGGGAAAAATTGTTGACGCGTTGTCGTGATAGAAACGGGCTCCGCGTGACGCGGAGAAAATTCGCATCTCGAACGGGAAGACCACGCAAGCGCGAAATGAAATTTTCAAAGCCCGAGAACTCCGTTGAAACGCGTATTACGATAAAGTCGATTAAATTTAATGCAAGACGTACAATACCGTTTTCACG
The DNA here is from genome assembly GCA_963667235.1 of Nomada lathburiana. Lineage (NCBI taxonomy): Eukaryota > Metazoa > Arthropoda > Insecta > Hymenoptera > Apidae > Nomada > Nomada lathburiana. Next base: position 8,466,726 of record OY763903.1, read on the forward strand.
GTGGATCAAGACGAAGAACCAGTCGTCGATTCTCGAGCACCGATAAAAAAAAAACCAGAGAAATACTCAACCGCACGTACGTTCGTGTTCGACCGAAAGCTCGGGCTTTCGAGCGCACGGATACGCGAATCTCGCAGAAAACTAGACAGAGTTGGAACGAGGGAAAAACGCTGACGAACTGTCGCCCGTAACCCGGGAGGTCACTCCCGAGGGAGCACGTTGCGGCGGAGGCGCGACAGACAATACCGATATAGGAGCAAACATCGTATGAAAAGTCGTAATCGTGTCAGTCAAGGGTCGCAATACAACGAGCGTACGCTTTACACGCGCAATACCGGGATTCCAACGTGGCTTATAAATAAAATTGGATGCGAAACGACGCGGACGTCGGAGAGACGCGGACGGTCGTATATCTTCCGTGAAAGTAAGTAGAGGAACGTGCGACTTACGTGCCGGCGGGCAAAAACGACCAAGCCGATCCTGCATCACTTGCCGCCAGCAATGAACATTGATGACCATGAATACTGGAAGATTTGTCGCTGCGGATGCGTATACCGAAGCGACAAATTACTGTTACGATATTTCTTGCGGGCAAGGGAAAGGAAACGAAGTGTTGAAAATTGCTTGACGGGTATTCGATTGGTTTTTTCAGAAAGTAATCGCACAGAAGTATCTGGTTACTACGTCGCACTCTATAAAATGTAGCTGAAGCCGGTGGGAAATATTTGGAATGATTTTATTGACGCTTGTAATTATTATTATGTATACTTACGTGAATATTATTTCGTGAATTTCGTACAGTAATATAATTGAGAAATCTCGTTGAGAAATTATGGGATGAATTACGTATTTCTTAAGTAAGCACGTTCTGTTTGCGAATTCAAGACAATTGAACCCGCTTCTTACGAACGATATCAGGTTTGGTCAATTAATTGCTTTTTAAACTTAACACTTATAGGAATTCCAGTGACCAATAAGGGAAGTACTCGGTAGGAAGGCGTAGTAAAAAAATTAATTTCCCACCTTACGGAACGTCTGGATGAAAGAAACTTCGCGAAAAATAGGAGAACAAGAGGTGTAGTAATTTATGGCTGAACTATTAGGGATTCAATTACAGATAACATTTTGTCACGGACCATGAATGTCGTGGTAATAAAAGCGTAGTGGCTTGGGCAAGAAGCACGTTCCTTCTCGCTGCTTCAACGTCCCGAACACGTGCGAGATGGAACGCTAGAAACGAACTGGCTCGATTTTTAGTGTTCCCATAGAAGGTTGCCCTCCTTCTTCGAGCATCCACCCTGCTTGATATCGATATTCGATACGCTCGTGCGTACAAATTGCACCGCGTCTAAGTAAATACATAATTCGCAACAATGTTTATTTCGCCGGTGAAAAATCATCTTCGCTTATTGAGTTATCTCCGGGATGTTTATTCGCGTTCTACCAATATTTATTTGATACGTGATTTCCGGCTGTCGGAGTTTACAGATCGGCTACGAGACATTGGTACAGACAAGATACAGATATTACAATGGACAGATTCGATGTGAAACTTTTGTGGAGATGTCTCGATGATCTCCAGGCAAGAAAATAACCGTCGAGCATTGAGTCCAAAGAGACCAAATGAATAACAGTTATCGCAATTCTAATGAAATCGATTTTAGTTCAAATTTCATATTTTCACACTGTTTTCGTTAAATTATTTCGACGCCTTGCCAAGTTTACTTTGAAGATTCATTTGCCAGAAACATTACAGTATTCAGAGATCCGATAATGCAAGTGCGACGAATTTAACATGAAAAAACATCTCTTTCGACGGATTTCCAAGGCGAATCCACTCGATACTCAAAACGGAGGCAAACCAATTCGAATGCCCAGCTTTGGCTTAAACGTTATCGACTTAGCGGCAGTGAACTCGGTTTATTCTAAACGGCCAGTCAGCTTCGGATGTCTCCTACTAAGCGGTGCTCGATGATACTTTCGTTCGTATGACGTCCTACTATTGGTCTCATGTAATCGAATATTACAACTAACACGTTCAATCGAATTCTCGCATTGAGACAATATTTCCGCGAAATAAAACACAAGTTGAATGTAACGCGAAAAGAAATGAAAATGAAGATGTTACAGAATATAAAGTCTTAACGTGTTACTTCTAACGTTCCAATTAACCACAGCATTATCTTCTTTGAAAAACGAAGGTCCGCGAACGCATACACGATAATATTGTTTGTCGAAAGAAAATTGTACCCTAATTTGAAACACGAATATCATCGTTGGTCGAACACAATTCATCCCCGCCCCGAAGGAGCACGACCATCGTCCATTATAATTGCCGTCCGGCATTCAGACTGTATTTACTTCCGGATATTCATTCAGACGGATTGTACACGCGGGCAATTAAAAGTTTATCAAATAACGACGAAAAAGATCCGAATGAACCGAACGCCGCGCCGTTACCTGTCTAAACGAAATAAAGGAAGGCGGGGAGAGCGACGTTGGGCCACATCCGTGAGGCTGGAATCGAATCAAACTTTTAATGAATTTGCCTGGCTAAGGAGTCACTTGCTACCGTGCAATCTCTTGACTTCACGGCGGGTCGCGCGCCGTGTACAAAAATCCACGCGCCACCACCCCTGTTCTGTTCGTTTCCGATTCCGGATTACCTTTTTTATTAAGCCCCCTTTGATGATTCAATGAAGTTTAAAAGTTGAACGCGAAACTTCGCGGCGGCCCCGTCGTTGCTTATATTAAAGAGTGTTTCCGTTGAATCGCTACCCGGCGCAACGGGAATTATCATCATTCGTGCCGGCCGTTCGATTCGCGCTATTGTTCGTTACTGAAAAGTTCGGTATGTTGATTGCATTATGGAAAGGTGGGAAGGGTTCGGTGTTACCGCGAGTACGTCTAACGGGGGAGCAAGTTCAAAGTTTGCTTACGAAAGTATCTTTTCAATCGGATACGCCCGAGTCGAAACGTTCAAATGTCTGCACCAAAATAATTGAAAGCATTCCACCGTTCCCATCTTTAGCGGCTGCATAAAACATCGTACTAAAGCGACCTGCATAGATCATTTTACGCGGTGTTTTTTGCGGGGCTCAATTTCACCGAACTATTTCCACGCCAAACTTTATTACCATGTCTGCCGGCCGTATGAATGTCCCTTTACATTCTACTCAACGCCGCGGCGCCGTTAATATCATCGGGCACCGTTTTCACGGCATATTGCGATAGATTGGGCGTTTTCGAGCACGAAATCGTGGCAAACAGCCCGCCGGTTAGATCGGAAACAGGGATGAATAAAACGAGGGTAACCGATCCAGGTGCGAGGCCGCACCCCCCTGTAAAGTTCACGTCGTTCTCGCTCAGACTTTCACTAAAAAGGCTTCCGAATGGAGAAATAACGCGTCGCATATGCTATTTCCTGGCGGTTACTTGAACGGTCTTGAAAACACCGTCGACAAACGAGAAATACTGTAATCTCTCTCTGACGTAAACATGCGCGTGCACGCGCCGCAGCGCGACGCCGCGGCTCGCAGCGTATTTTCCGCGTAATTAATGGAACAGTTTCCGGAAGGAAATGGTCAGGCACTCAGTTTTTACGGTCAACACGCAACGGCCAGGCAGTACGGCGAAATTAAACACGAAATGTACCGAAAATGTACGCGGGTCTGAGGGAATTGGATAGCTCTAAGAATGGACTCGAATTACACCACGTTTCCATCCAATGAACACACAGAAGTGCCGTTGGCCGTTCCATTCGGCTCTGTTTCCCTCGACCCGATTCTCCGACAATTTCTGGGCGATGTCTTCCGTGGCACTACCTGTGCGCGGAAAAAATTACTGTACCGCGGATGACGAAGGATCACGCTTCCCACGTATGAGCTTCCCCTTGACTTGTTCCACTTGCCTCAACATCGCTGATAATAGTACAATATAATTTTGTAATTGAACGCGTTTTCTCGCAACGGAATTATATAAACATTTTTGTAATTAATTAATATATCACTGTGTGTTATTATTATAGCAGCCGTGCTATTAATCAATTATCGCGCGTTCAGGTTCTGCGCTCTGGTTATTGTACAAATAACCGGTACGAATATTGTACGCCGGTTAGTACAAAACGAATTATTTAATCAATCATTTCATGAACGGCTCAGCTTGGACAAATAATGAGATGCCCGGTTGCATGGAACCAATAGAATGTTTCTGCGAAATGGCAAAAATATTTTTGACAGAACTGCAGAAAACGTGGCGTCGCCACCATCCATCTAATTAATATCACCCTCCACCTTCTCGACCTGACGACACCGCTGCTAATTATGGTCGCGTAAATGATACAGGATCGTTTCTGTTATGTCAATTTACCGGCTGGCAATTTCGCGTAACTCGATTTAACTGATGAACCGCTGTGAAAGTTAATTCCGGTGGAGCAGATTTATCTCGAGCCGTTAGACCGAGTCAGGCGCCGGCACAGATACCCGATCGAAAATACTGATCGCAACAGCCGTGGATTCCAATTAAAAGTTAAACAGTTTCAATCGGAATCGAATTAACATCCGCACGGATAATCAATGTATACATTTCTCCGGGTCGATTGTACACCATCCACGAATTTTCTCGCGAATTTCAAAAAAATTGTATTCCTCCTTCGAAAACTCGTGAATCGGTCTAGAGAGATGTTTAATTACGTTTCGAGAGAATCTCCTTAATTCTCGGGGTGGACTCGGATAATTGGTTAGCAGCAGTCTCGAAGTTGCGCGGACTGCTGACTTAATTTCCGCGATCCGACCGAGGACTCAACGTCGTTCCCTTGCATTATCGTGCGTAAACGCGGATCGCTCGCAGTAATTTTAGGCGGCGAAGATTAGTTCGATCGATACTTCCCTAATCAAAGCACAAGCAATTAACGTAAACAGTGGAGATTGAGGGTACTAAATCAGATCCGATGTTGGGTAATGCATCATTTGCACTGCCGCGGCAATTCTATTTGGCGTGCATCCACGATTTACCTATTACAAAATAGAAAATTTCGGGTGGCCAATTGCTTTCTTAAAGGGATAAATTTCTGCGCGCCTGGATGTTCAAAAAGTATTCACGCGTATCGTATTATTTATTCTCCGTGTGAGAGGTAATGTTGAAGTATAATTTGCTACGATCACGGTCTACAACAAAATTCCCCACCCCACATTGCAACACGGTAAAGCTCCAAGAAACATAGAAGCAAGCTTTCGAAACCTGGACACCCTTCCAATATTTGTCGACCCCTTGGAACGCAAACAAGTCTCCAAAACTTGGACGTTCCTCCTCGTTCGCCAAAAAAAGAAATAGATGCTCGTCAACTGCCGCTATATTTCTCGCGGAGCAATTAAAACAGACTCAACTACCGGCTGTGTCCCGTGAAATATATCAAACTCGAAGAGAAACTGGCTTCACGAAACTGTCAGACAGGCGACGAAGTTGTCATCGGGATAGAAAGTTCGTTTATTTTTTCCCGTCGGATGAACGGTCGTCTTCTTTTATAGGAGAGCAACGAAATATCGAAGATGCAGAGATCACTTGGTTCGCTTTTATTTTAGATGAACTATAGACGCTTCGGATTTACTCGTTTTCTGTCTCACATTCCTCAAAATCTCGTCGATGAATTAAATAAGAACTACGGAATCCATGACGTTGAAGCACATTTCGGATACTGGTCGCGAACAGTAGAAGCACTTGTAGAGGACCAATTGCAGATCCATAAAGCCAGGTTCAAAGAATAACGCGGCATCGTTCGAGCGACCGCGTTTTTATTGTTTCTCGACGGTTGCTTCGAATCGCCAACATATTGCAGCAACTTGCACCTCTCTCTCTCACTCTCGCCTTTTGTACCGATCCGTGGAATTTCCATCCGATAAGAACCGGGACTCGTACTCCCCGGCGTCTGAACTAGAAAATCCGTTCGGACGAAAAAGGTTGGCGGCGCGCAATCGGCTGGAAGATTCAGTAAAATGAGACGGACCATGTTCAGACTTCCGTTAAGAAAATTGAAACTGTAACCGAGAATCATCGTACTTCGTCAAATATACGCTTGCTCTATCTCCGGGGGCAGTTAACCGAACGTACTCCGATTTCCTTGATTTTATTTAAATTGTTGATCCCCTTCAAGGATGCCCGTCGACTTTATTCCGCTTGAAAATAATAGTTCTCCCGTGTTGTAGTAAATTTAACGTATGCATTACAGGCGTCGCGTTACGGTATTAAGTGAAGAGAAACTGTGCACTAATTCGGAACGCGTCAACGACGAGAATCTTCTATTTCGTATCGCAATTACGAGCCGTGGCGAACTGAAATGAAAATAAAGTGGCATTGCGGTGATATTGCAATGACTTTACAGCGGGAGACAGAGGAAAGAATAATAGTGCGGTTAAATTATTAAGAAGACGAATGAGGCAGCGGACTGCAGTCTAGAGAAAAGGAAAATGGCTAAACCGGAAAATATCTTGAGGCGTAAACCCTACTATCCCCTGACCTGTTTCGAAATTGCATTTGCTTAACCCGACAATAATTACTCGCGCCGTTTACTCGGCTGTGGAAGTCTCCTTTATCAGCGGCCAATGGAATCGACGAATCTACGCAGAAACTATTCCATCGTATTATTCGTATACAACCCTACGATCACGTCCGAGTCCAATGATTGTTGACTCCCAATCTATTGACAAACACGGTCGATGGTTGCCGATTAAATACACGTCAAAATCGAAACGACCGATAACTATCGACGCTCGTTACAAACTCGGAACAATTTCTCGCGTGTACACAAATTGCTCTCGTTGATGGCTACGCAGCAACCCATTATAGAGTTAGCGACATCGTCTGGAAATGTTGTTGCCAGCGGGTACTGTGCGCTGCGATATACAATAACTCTAATTGCTTTGATATATTCCGTTTATTCTTTTGCTTGCTGTCGCTTCACAAGATTCTTCCCAAATATCATATGTATACGCATTAGTATACATTCGTCGAATAATATGCTATCGAAAGAGGGAATACAAGAATTAATTGAGACCGCAGTAAATAAATAATGAACGAAACGACGCAACTCTTCTATCGACAGAATACCGCACACCTTTAATCGCGTTAAATGAACAGCAGTGCCCTTACGATTAAGTCTAAACTTTCGACCATCTAACAAAAACTTCCACGCATCGTGAACAGGTTTTAATCGTGCAATTCGTATCGTACATTCCACTGTCGGGGGGAACAATATCTGCTCACTGATGCTTCATTCACGGGGAACAATAATTCGGCGAACCTGGTGGACCATTCGCGAACCGGACAGTTTATCGCGACGCGAACTCGCCTACATTCGCCCCGTACATTGCCAGCCTACTGCGGAAACGATCTTCTATCTGTTCTTTCCTACAATGCCGTCGCGAAAGTAGGAGGCGGGCGTCACAATCCGACGAAAATTTATTGTCCGACCTTCCGCCCCTACGACCCACCATTCCTAGCGAAAGCTCCACCGCTCGTTTCCTTGCGGCGACTTCACCGCGAGCTGGATGACACCGGAGAAAACGGAGCTGCATCCGATTCTAAGGTCTACCTGGCGTTATCTACTGCGACAATGAAAGCCGTCAATGAACCGTACCGATCCGTCGATCGACACTCTACGGCGACGATATTTTCGTTCGCAGACGGTTCCCGTTGGTTTCTCGCGCCTCGACCAACCAGCACATGATGAACAGACGCACACGCACGCGCATGTATATGCAAAGAAATTCAACTAGAAACGCACCGTGAAACTAAAACGGAGTCACGCCTCTGCGGCACCTCGGATGTCTGTCACGAGTCGGCGACGATTCTCTTCCAGGCTTTGAGCATTACTCGCGCGCCGGTTGGAAAAGGCAGAGATGGAAAACGAGCGCGTGAATAGGGGCTAGACAGTCGGAGAGGTGCGCTCGGTATGAGGCGAAAAAGATAAGCGGAGGAACGTACGAGCACCTTGCGAGAGAGTGGAAAAACGAAAGAGAATAATGCATGATAGGAGAGGCGGCCGCGGGGACGGGAGAAAAATGTTTGCAGCTTACGATGCCTTCTCTGAATGCCACGTACCGGCGCTACGCGCTGGAATTGTTATTAGGTCGCCGCGCCGGTTCTGCCCGTCGATTTCTTTCGCGCGAAGTAAGATGCTTATCGTCGCTAAGAGATTCTTCGGAGAAATGGAACGGCGGCGCTCCAGTTATGTATCAGAAGTTGTATTTCGAAAGAGTTCCCGCGACGTGACGATGCTGTTCCCATCGCAATTTCGCTACGCTTAAACAATCGAGTGAACGCCAGTCGACTTCGATTTTCGCCGATTTTCAGCGTGCAGCTCGCGCGACAGGCGGGATGAATAAAAAATCTCCGGTCGAGCGCGTAGATATTTTCCAGTTTCTTGTAAAACGTGCAACACTGTTCCTTCGTCTCTTTTTCCTTTTTTCTTATTTCAAACGCTCGATTGTCCGGCGCGATCGCACGGGTATCTAACTGGGCCAGTAACGACCGAGGGAACAGCGACTGGTTTTTCGAGAGCAAACGGAAGCAGCGGAGCAGAGGGTAAGCCGTGAAGCTCCTAAGAAGATGTAAAAGATCGAAGAAACCGTGCATGTTTTAACGATTTACATCCGTGTCGCGTCGTGCTCGCGACGCAATGAAAAACCAACGAAATGTTTACCTCGAACCGCGAAGTCTGTCGAAATACCTGTAAGCAATATCGTCCATCAGTTTCGTTACCTTCGCGCACGTCCCCCTTTGTTTTACCTGCGCGTTACGCCGTATCAAAACTTCGCGCACCGTTATCCAGGAAGTTGTTTGATCAACGAACGAAGGACGGGATGTGCGAACGAGCCGGATAGCCATGTTTCACCAATTAATCGAATTCCCGCGCTATCGCGATATATACTCGCACGGCGTGTTAGACACGGTCGCGGTAAGTCACCGGATGATACTTAATTCCGGCAGCGGGGCTGTCGGGACCCGGGTGAAACGGACATCTGCAATAAATCAGACGCATCGGTCGCAAGCAACCCTTTGGACAAAAATCACGTCGCGCCAGCCCGCGGCCAGCTGTATCGCGTTGGCTCTTTTTCGCCGCGATGATATATCTACCAATTTCCGAATGATGTCGCCTATTGGGGAGGGAGGTAGAGATCTCGACGCGGCCGGATAATAGAAACCGCGTTTCTATATCCGCAGCTCGCTAAGAGCCACCCATATAAGTCGCGGGCTCAAGGACTACCGATCTATCTTGGTTTTACCGGGTTTACTCGGCTGCGATTCCGCAGTCGCTGCGGGAAAAAACTGGAATAAGATACGACCCGTGAGACGTTTTCAGGATGAACCAACTGCCTGCCCTGTACGGACGTTTCTGGTTTCCTTGTTATACTTTGGCTGCTACATTCGATTTCTACTTTTGATTTTGTAACTCCTGAATGAGCCTTTCTACGATTATTGGTGGACGAATTAGACAATACTGAAGTGCACGTGTATTGTGAGAAATTTAGCATAATAATTTTGTTAACCTTTTCCTTTTTAACTGGCAGGACTTTCGGATATGTAGTCGAGAAAGGAAAATCGTCGGGTAGCCTAATTATCAACACGAGCGACTGCAGCAACGGCACAGATGCGTTCTCCACGCGCTAATTAATATATCGTACTAATTAATTGTGCGTACTCTAGTTTGTATTATTTTTTTCGGTGGAATTATTATTGTTCCTCAAGCTGAGGGGATTTTTTTTTAGAGCTGGGTACCTATATTTTTCCAAACGACTGGCATTCCATTACCGATTTCAGGCCGCAACTAGGACGCTTCCCCCTGCATACTTGTGGCGAACTTTTAATTAATGTGACCTACATTGTGGCTGGCGGTTGTGTTTCTATAAACTTGAATTTTTCGACGTTTACATATCATTAACGCAGCGAGGCGATTGTTTCGATCGGACGTGGCGAACGAAATTTTTCGAAGACTGTGTAAACTATCCGTCAGTGAGCAATGTAATAAATCAGCACCTTTCTTTTGCGTGTTTTTTATTTCAACCATCACTCCACTTAAAACGCTACGTCACGGGACGAGAATATCAACGAAACAGCGCGTTCGAATTTTACATGCACGACGGGGCGGAATTTATTTCCGTGCGCAACGTGTCCGATTTCCCTTCAATTTAAATCGCGTGAATTTACACGCGCCGATTTCCGGCGTTCTACAATTGAAATTAGTAAATCGCCAGAACGCTTTGCCGCGGGTAGTTAATTTGAGCGTTGTCAGGTAATTCACTAAGCTGACAAAAACTGACCGGGCCAAATAACCGAAGGAAAATTGGTCATCTACCCGCAGCGGTGAACGGCGCACGTGTAAAATTCTGCCCCAATCGTGCACACTGTACACCGTTTCGTTTGCGTTCTGGTTTTCCGCAATTACAACTACCACGGCGATCGTGGTCGTACGCGATCTGATAGAAATTCAAATGGATCTTTCGCAGCACCGCGAAATAATATCCTTCGCTCGGGGTGAACTCGGCCGACTCGTTGTTCGCATCGAACGCAAACTGAACGGTCGAAATAATGGAGGAGAAGTGATTGCCAGCGAAGCTAAACTGACGGCCAAGCTGAATTAATTGGAAGGCCCGCGTCATTGAGTTCCATGGGCAAATGCCTTCCGATTCGAAATATTTCTTTTCCTGTTCCGTCGACGTGGTTGTTCATTAGTTTCCGTTGAAATTAATTTACGCGCGGCAAGAATTGGAGTCGTGAGACTCGCGGTAATATGTGTGTCTACCTGGGAAGCGTAACTAGTAATTACGAGTCGACTCGGTCGCGGCAGCTGGCGCAATTCAAGTGCGGATTACACGACACGCTAGCACGCAGAAACATAACGGAGTCAAAGCAGATAGTGGTAGGCGGCAAGAAGTAGGTAAAGTGTCCCCCTGATTAATTAGAAGTGCCGGCATAAGTGACAGGAAGCGTGGAATAGACGGAGGAATGAAAAGGGGATTTCGCTATCCGTGGAATGGTCTCGCGTAGTCGATGGGCAACATGACCGACAAGTTGATATTGCAGAACACCGTGAGCAAGTTCGCAGAAACGCGACGACTGACTAATAAATCAATAACGAGCCACGACGACATGCTCGCCGTCGGGCAATCAAAGAAACCTGCATGATAATAATTGGAGCATGATTTTCATCGGCGTTGAATCGTAATTGCAGAGTCTGCTAATTATCGACGAATAAATGAATTTCGCTTTGCGATTTAGCTTTGTTCGCGTGGAAGGGTTAAATCTTTCTCCTCGTATTTTTTTTTTTTTTGCATTCCCCTGCGAGAGTTTTATAAAAATTACCCAAGGATTTTCCAGCCAGAATTTTATTTTCTTACATTTTTCCCACCACTAGCGGAGTGCATCTCCCTTTCCGATTTCTTCACTTTATGCCCGCACACCGCTCGAGTTCCCTTTGCTCCCATTTGCTCCGCGTACTTTTCATAAGCTCAATATACATCGCGTCTACACGGCCCGATATATTTCGGGCTGCGTGTTGTTATCGTACATGCAAAGGAACTGTGCACGCATTACCGAAAAGGACAACGGTAGACCCGATCTATGTCAGGTGCACAGCTAGTCGCTATCTGGCAACGTTAACATGTCCACGTCGTGGCAACTGCAATGCTTCGGAAAATAAAACCACGTTAACTTACTCCAATAGTATTATAGTACGCAGCACTGTTGCAAGAGCAAACGATACGCCTCGATAAATACAGGATGGGATTGACATTTAATAGTTGGCTCGAAAATTCAGTGATCATATAGATCATGTTCACTCCGAACTTCGACGGTCGTATTTCAAAGCTAACAATTACTCAAGGCATTATAGACCGCCATAGTTGCTCTGCGGATCGAATATATCCTATCTCGTGTTCTAAATCTCGTCAAAGTTGCTTCCACTTGTTATGTCTTGTCAAAGGCACAATGTTAACAAATTCGCGAACAGAATGCAGCCAGCTTCATACGAGCTTAAAAACTTGCTGCTGCTACCTTTGTCATTCAAGTAAAGCTCGATACAAAGTTTCGACGAGCAAACGATATCGTATTATTAATGCGAGTATCATTAATCAAATTATTTGGCGATACTAACACGATGCGTGAACATTAAGATAACAAATTCGGTAACCATGCATTTCAATTTGAAATTTCGCGTTTCATTAATATTTGCTGCTACAAATGGGTATCCATTATTTTCGTTGAAACCCGAATGTTTAAGCAACGCTCGTTTATTCAATATTTATACAATTACCCCGTGCCTTATCGATTCACCCGTGCCTCCATTTCTAAACTTAATGCGGCACATGTGGCGCACGTTAAACGTTCCAATTATAAATTCACCGTTTACGCGTACCCATTTAACATAGAATTTTGTACACGCTTTGCATCATTGTGTTCCGTTTCGCGAGCCCGTTCTCAAACGGTTGCTTATCGAGGGCCGAGATATATTGCACGTGGCAATTAATGAGGTCGGCGCTACTCGTTGAAAATTCAGTTTAAGGTAAACATTGAACTTACAATTAGCATCTGTGAAACTTCGCTGGCCGGCAAATTTATTATCGTTTCGTGGCAAAATTTTGGATAAATGTAAATCTATGATTGCGGAGCAGTTCGAAACCACCACGCCCCTCCGACCCTTCTTTTTTCACAGTTTAACGTTGCGAGGAGATTCATATGATAACGTACCAAGCACTGCTGTACACCGATCCAAAAAATTTATCATGCAATTCGCAAACGTTCCCTTTGTTCCGTAAAAATCCACCGAGGATTGGCGGGGCGCAATGGAAGCGTAGTTAGAACGGATAAACGGGAAATAAAATGTCAAGGTACACGGTGCAATATTGCCAAAGTGAAGTTACACGTAGTGGATAATTCCGTGGCATGAATGCAGACAAACTTTCTTTTTCTTTTTTTTTTTATTTAAAACGCTTTACTGTCTCCACTCGCGCCCAAGTAATTTTAATTTTAATAACTTTTTTGATATTGAAAAATTTGGACAATTACATTATCCCCTGAACGTTTCTCAATTCCCCGGCAACGTGCTTATACATTTCCGCAAAAGTGGAGTAGGTATATAATGCGATAACAATGTCACGTGCTATCACAAAATCTACAATTACAGTTCGACGAATCATGTCCTCGTCCGTTCCCCCCTTTAATTAAATCCACAATTGGCATCGCAGCAGGGCGAAACAAAATTCTAGGGAGCAACGCAGTATTCACGAAACAGAGACACAAAGAAAGCGTGGTGTCACGGGGTTGCGGGAAAGCTGTACGTATAGGTCAACGCCGCAGTGCCACCACTTGTCCCCCCACATAATGTTCTCCCGTGTCGATTCTGGCACAAGCACACCAGCGTTGTTCACCGAACAAGATAAGGGGGAAAACCCGTGCCGAGTTACTTCGCGTTACTCGTTACGTATTGTCCAACCAATAAAGTGTACACGTTTATTGTTCTGACCAAAGAATATATATATATATGTATATATAAACATCCCAGTAAACGAACGACTGTGACAAACAGGTGGTGCCACACGTCGTTAAGATGCACACAATATTTACCTGGAATTTTTCCCGTGGCAATTTTACAAATACCGTAGCATTAATTCGCGTGGACGACAGAGATATAATTTGTTCAACGCTGCACCCTCTGCAAGATTGCTCGCGCGTGTCGCAAAGATTAGCAACGGCGAATTTACGCTGCAACGGTAATCTCAGTATTCAATCGATGGCCAACCGTGATATATTCACGAATGATCGTTCATTAACCGGGCAATGGCCTTAAATTGCCAAGATCGATATGGGTCGCGAATTTGGCATTGTTCGACCATTTACGGCGGGTGTTCTCGAGAGCGTGGCGCTTCATCAGGCGAATAAAGTGGGGCCGTGTAAACCTCGGCTGTATCACCAAACCGCGGCACGTCACACCCATCTTCCCACGGAACGTATTCCTCCTCGCCCCGCCGACACCAGAAAAGCTCTTGTATCGCGAGCTCAAACGTGTGCACGGGTGAATCTGTCGAGAGCCACGCGAACGCGAACGAAACAATGTTTCGTTCGCCTCCACGAACGAAACGAAAAAAGAAAAAAAAAAGACCCCCCACCCGATGAAGCGCGATAGAAAAGGGGGAAACGGCGGACCTCGAAATAGAATGAAGTTGCTCCGCGACCAGCGATTCACGAACAATGGCCTCGTTGTTTCGGCAGTGGCCGTGGGGAATTCTCGCCATTTGAGGGTAGCTTTAGAACGGATCTACTACCGTATCGGCTACACCTAGAATTTCAACCGTCACACCCTCTTTGCTATACTTCTTGCTCCAGTTATATCCAGCCCCGTGGCAAGCTCCTTCTACAGATATACTTATTTCGCAAGCTCCGGTAAAACCACTCTCCGCGGACTCCCGGTAAAAAGGATCGCGGGCAGGTAAACCCAACTGATGATGTTCTCGGGCGCAACGAGTCTGGCGAGATTAATCTTGCCGGACCGCCACCTCGACGGATTTCTCGGTAGGCACGTAATCAGCAACGCTCGAAAGGGAAGTAACTTGGGAGCGGCGGGGTGGGGGGGTTGGGGGCTGCAGTCGACCAGGTCGCTCGGGGGAGACAAAGCTCGCCGTTTTCGTCGAGCATTTGTACTTCGGGGCAACTCTGGCTGAGAGGGTTCTTTTACTACGCTGCGCGAACTCTCCTGCACCACCTTCTGTTTCCCCGGCTCGGTTATTCGTGGCGCGCCGCCACGATTTCTCGCGACCCTTGAGAAAACAACGCGGCGCATTGTTGTACGAGACGAGAGTTCGGTTTGGGCGGATCGAGTGCACAAAGGGAGAAGGGAGGAGAACGTCAGTGCTAGAGACACCCTAATTATCGGAAAAATCAGCAGGATCGAACGGCGGTGGAAACAAACGACACCGGCACGGCGGTTGACACGAGGAACGCATGCGAAGGGGTTGGAGTACGGGCGTGATTAAAACGCGGTGGAAGGACGTTTCCTATGGAGAACGGGAAGCCCGTCCTGCCGGAAGTGACGCCGTAAATTATTCATGGACGATTTTTCGAATCGCACGACAGGAATTGCGACGGGGACGCATTGAACGCGCGCTTGCGAAACCGCAGCGTTTTATTTGTACCCGCTTTTCAGCAGTTAATTCGAATCGCCCCACGTGCTTGTCTGTCCGACCGGACCCACGCTTTATTCTCCCATTCATCCTGCCCCACCAACCGTTCCCTCATTGAATCTAGCTGGTGCTTTGTTTCGGCGAGATAACGCGTCCTGCTGTGCGCTTTCGCCCACGTGAAGAACGAGGCCTCGCGACTAATTTACGCGGTCCCACGGAACGTTTGCGAATATTAATTACCAAAATTGATGGTATCGCCGTGGAGCAAGGAGGTTCGTCGGGCACGCAAATACAACGGCGTACGGGCTTCCTGGAGAAGAAGAAAGCTGGAGCGAGCGAAATTTCAATAACGGAAGCGGAGTAGTGACCCACCTGGAAATTGACGTGAATTCATTTGAACGGTGTTTCGCGATAAAAATTGACGCGGTTGTTGTTCAACTTTTTACGCTTTACGGCGTCCCCGCGGGATGAATAATCGAGCTGCAAGAGAAACAACAACAAGAGATCGGGGCAGGACATTGAAATATTTCAAGCACCTCGACCAACAGCGATTGCGGTTGAAACATAAATTACGAGTCGGGTTCGCTGTTTCCGTGAATCGTGGGGAAGCGTAGGAAAAGCGGGCCCAGGTGGACGGTTCTGTCTCTACGTACTCCAGAATGCAGAAAAGAGATAAAAAAAAAGGGGGAGAGGATACGCAGAGAATAGCATGGTCGAGCAGCGGGACATTATAAATGAAAATGCACGCCGTACTATGAAAATTATCGCAGGAAGGCAGTCACGGATTTATAGTCGCCATTGAATAGTCCGGGCAATTTGTGAAATTTCGCATCGACTCGGCATTTCGTCGCGCGGGCCGTAACGTATCGAATGTACGACCTTAAAATATATTTATCGATGCTCGTCGCGAACGAAAACGCTCCGATATCTCCTTCTCTTATCGGCGATGCCCGTAAAAATTTCAAATCTCCGCCTGGAAAACGGGCAGCGTCGGGGAGAACACTGGCGCGAGTAAATCTTTTCCAGCTACGCCCGACAACGATTGCGCATCTCGACGTGAATTATCATCAGCGACTATGTTGGTTCGCTGTTAACGTGGATGTGCACGCGGCTCGGGTGTGCGCGAAAAGGAACAACCTCGGTGGTGTCCGCGGTATCTTGAAATAAAGCCACGAGTGGCGTCGATAAATGTATGGTCCGACACGGCCAAGTACATACATAGAAACGAACGTGCTATCAGCCTTGAAACACTGTGCACGATGCAAATGGAAAATAGCACATTTCTTCGACGAGTATAAACAACTGTATACCGTAATCTGTATCCTTACAATAATAAACTGTATTAATGTGATTAACCGGCCGGAAATTGGTATCCTGTTTACCTATCACTTGCACGGTTTCGGGAAATGTTTCCATGCACATGCACAGTTTCACACGATCCTCGTATGACGTTTATCGGTTTCGCATTCCGTATACCCGCGTAATTTCATTAATCTTAGTGTTAAGTGTGATCGTGACATGGAAATAAATGTCTGTCTCGGCGAACGATCGCTGCAAATCCGTGTAAAATTCGAAGCAATGTTTCCCCGTCGAGGAAAAGTTACCTCCGCGAAACGTTTTTCCGCGAACGGTGACAGTACGGCGAAGGGCAGGCGCATCAATTATTTGCCGAATGACAGACGAACTGACCGCTGGTTATTTCCCAGTAGGGGATACCTGACACTCTACATGGCCATAAATCTCAATATTCCCTTGGGGCTGACTACAGTCCATACAGGGCGAATTAACGTGCGAACCTTTCAGCGTTCACGCCCGCGGCCATTAATGCAAATATTCGGAATGGGTTAAGGGTGCACGTTGAAACCATTATGATTACGCAATACGACTGATGTCAGATATTGTTTCGCGTTAGACACGGAGCCAATAAATAATATGTCGGTGCAATACGGGTATTAATATTTAAGCAAGCTGCGCCGATGATACAATTTTGTTTGTTTCAATAGCGTCGCGTTTCGTTCGTCAATTGTCCAATCATTCGTGTGAAATCAGCAAATATAGCAACACGGGGTGCGAACTGACAAATCGAAAACCGTACCTGCAACCCTCTATAAATTGAAGATCACCTGAGCTTCCATTTCCGGATTTCGTGCGAGCGGATTTTACGAGCCCAACCATCCGACCCCTTTCGCTATAGGTGAATAACCCATCCCGTGGTGTTATATTTGTCAGCATCATGGTTCAGGACGGTAGACCGTGCAAATCGGATATATATTTACAAGCATCGCGCGCACGATGTAGAACCGTACACGCGATTTCTCGCATTCCTCTCGACGCGGTCTACTTACGTTCTTGAGACTTTTGTGCCCGGCAATAATATATCCGACAGTGAAGCTACTGGGATTCGTGAACGAATGTTTATGCCCGTTCCAATCGTCACGATTGAAACGAAGCATAATTAAATTATAAAGTGATCGTGGAGTGCTGTTAAAGATCTAGCGACGTGGAAAACGCAAACACCCGGGAAAAAGGTTTCAATAACGCGAACTACTTTCTAGGAAAATAAATTGTGGGACGTGGCGCGACTGGGTCGCGTTGAAAGGAGAAGGAATTGCTCTTGAGATATTTCTTTCTGAAGTGTTGTCCTCGATTCGGTCCTTTATTAAAAAGTTTTTGAACACTTGAGTGGCACGGCCGGCTGATAAATAGTGGGAGACTAACAGCTGCTTCGTTATGGCCGAACGCTTCGTCAAATATCACTTTCAATCCTCAAATTTTCGATTGGCAACAATATTTTGTTGCATCGCCACCGACACGCTCGCGTGATTGATCGCGCCACTTCGTTCATTTGTAACTATAAGTCCATCGATGGAAAGCAATTTAACAGCGTCGAATCGATCAATTTTTGCACGAAACATTGCGGACGGTTTTCACCAACCGTGTCCGACAGGATTAGCAAGAATCTGTCTGCTGGTCAGTCTATGCTTCGCGAAACTGACTTACTCCGCCACTGTTAATTTTTTCCAGCGGTAAAGGGGTGGAGGGGGCAGATACTGCCATGAATCTAATTAAGGCGGAAACTAGTAGAACTTATTCTTATGAATATTTAAATGAATCAAACAGAAGTTAAGCCGAACTTAATTCCATTCAATTTCAGCATTAGAGGTAACTTTTCCAATTTATCTAA
The DNA here is from genome assembly GCA_963667235.1 of Nomada lathburiana. Classification (NCBI taxonomy): domain Eukaryota; kingdom Metazoa; phylum Arthropoda; class Insecta; order Hymenoptera; family Apidae; genus Nomada; species Nomada lathburiana. Next base: position 8,485,077 of record OY763903.1, read on the forward strand.
CTCGTTTGCGAACTGCAACGGCACCATTATTGTTCCATTACGAAATTTCTTTGTTGATCGTAGTCATTTATACATTTCGAAGATCGTACCGCATGAAAATAAAATTACACGAAAGACCGAATAACTGTTTTTACAATTCAAACCTGTCTAGTTAAATTTTATTGTCGAGCTATCGTTACTAAAATTGCGCATCACAAAATCTCCCGGTTTACTGTGCAGAACGAATGTTACCCTCATTTTGTTATCGCACCTCCGCGACCTAATTTACCTCCTCTTGAATAGAGCAGCAAGAGGTAAAGGGATACGGCAGTTCGCTGAAGGCTGGAAAATTAGAATCAAAGAACATAGCACGTTCATTTATGATTCGTATATAAAAGCGCATTTTGTTCGAATACCGATCCATTATCTCGCGTGTAACACGTACACGGCTTACGGAGTGCGTTATAACAGGCGCGAACACGGGGATGAACCGTGGCGTGAATATTTATCTACGACTATTGCAAACTAAACGTGCTGCCCGTAACGCTGCTCCCGGAAAACGCGTGGAATATGTGACTCCAATAGTGTCGTAATTTCCGCCCTTTTTTATACTCCCGTGTGACATCTGCATAGACAGGTTGCCACCAATTTTCAGCAGCCATTGTCAGTTCGACGTGGAGTGCGATCATGCTTTTTAAGCCCACACCGCGAAACTCTCGCCTCTTCTTGAATACGTTGACCATCTAAATTTTCATTTCTCGACAGCGTTTCATTATACATACACGTAACTTGTTCGCAGGGTGCATAAATCGTCTGAGAAAAAAAATGTAATACTGCAATCTACGAATAGTTACGAGTTCACCAATGATTTTAATAATAATATTTCACGCCCGTCGAGTCTCTATACGTGGCATCCAAGAAGTTCCGCCATTTCCTCAAATTGAAAGGTTCGCAGAGGAAAACTGGATATTAAGCGGATGAAATTTCACAACATAATGCAACAGCAATGCGCACCTACCAGGTGCACACGCTCCCCGTATGATAATGCTAACGTCGATGCCTCGAATCTCGAAATTCTACGCCCCAGGCGTTATGTTGAATCATTAGGCTTCCATAACACGACGGGGGTTGATACAGGAATTGCTGGTGTCTGCTAGATTCCCTTTGCACGGGAATGCGACGGCAGTTTGCAACATTTGACGCCCGCGAAATTGTACCCAGCTTCGGTGAACGGGGCCAACAGTTTCGCGGATTACAACCGGGATTCCTTAATCGTTGGAACACCAGTGAAAGCAAAACCAAGTACGAAAAGCGAGGTATCGCGGCGGGAACAGACGCGAGAGGTCGGCCGAATCCAATATCCCGGCTCATAAAGCTTTTTTATAAAACAAGGAGAAGGAAGGAAAGTTACGACGAGAAAGGGGGGCAAGGGGGGGTGGGCAAGCTTTGCCACAGGGGATGATATACGATCGCCGCGAGTTAAGCTTTCAACGGGGTCCAAGCAGTTTTGATATAACGCAAATACGCTATTTTTACCCGGGATCCGAAAATAAATCGGCCAAAAGTGGATAGTAAAATTGTATAGTAAGCCGGACGTTCGTTCCCCGTGAAATCTCCGTCAATGTTATCCGTAATTGGGAAAATCTCCATGAACCGTAAACTACACCGCGGGGCGTCAGTGTTTCTGGCGCGGATAAAATATTTCCCGAACGATGCTAAAAGCTTTACAGTTTGCCCCGCAAATTGGCGGGGATGTTCGAAATTTGCAATTTTCTAATCTTTTCGGCGCAGAGAGAGAGAGAAGCGAATCAACGCGTCCGAATGTATTTACGGGAAGACGTTGCAAGACAAACGGACTGTCGTTCGAATCCAAGATAAATCACGTTCGTGGCGATGTCGAGCGGCGTTTTAATCGTAGGCAGGCCACGCAACAACTACCGAACTCGAAGGTTTCCTGCTCCTCAGGCAAACTTCCCCGGTAAACACGCGACGCGAAACCTTGCCGGCATTGTCCGTAGAGACGCCCGCTGGAATTTGCCGAACAACCACCGTGGAACGTACGAAATTTGCGGTTGACAGATGGCTCATCGTTGGGGTCGTGTTAATAGCGAAAGCATGCACCGGGTACTCGAATAGATTCAATCGCTTTGTCTTGGCCGATAAACAGCGATCTCGCCGCAGTAACGAACCGAATCGGCCAAATTTCCGCCGTGCGACCAGTCACCATTGTGCGCCGCCTTGACGGTCGATGACAAGGATCAATGTTATTGACGACAGTGATTTACGAAGCTCGCACTTCATACGTCCGCCACAATTATGCCCGGCCTGTCAAGGTGTATTTCGAGCGGTGATTAACATTCTCTGTGACGGGGATGATACCGTTCTTCGTTCAACCGGGCGGATGAATCGAAATGGGTCGACCTGTTTCAGGACTCATTCTACTTGATCGAGCAATACGTCCAGAAAGTGGGGCCGCACGGTTGCCGCCAAGAACGACTGCGCTCAACGTCGCGACGACGAATAAACCTGCGTACGGATTTCGAAAGATGCACTTGCGGGGACCGAACTGTGGACGACTGGCGAAATGATGTACGTACTCCGCGGAGAAAAAAGCTCGACGTATTTCTTGACGTCGACGACGAAACGAAATACGAAAGCGGCTGAATGTTAGCTGGTGCCGGAGTTCTCTTGTGCTTGCACAACAGCTCATCCGGAAAATACAAGCGCCGGCTGTAAGGCAACTTGTGATACCTTTTTCTTATAGTACCACGACGTGTATGTTAAAGTTACGCAGAATTGTCAGTCGTGTTAAAATGATGTACAAAATACAAATTACTCTTTACGCTTTGCTTGCATTGCACACTATACAAGAAAGAACGAAAGAAACAATTATATTATATTTATTATATATTGAAGTGACATAGAAAATCCGAAAAATTGACCAGGCTTTTCGAAACGATTATCTATTATTGTTATCGTGTGACTGTTACGTCAACTAAAAAAGGGTAATTGTAAAAAGAAAAAAACATTGCATATCGGGGAATCAGAAGAGTCATCCAAAGGAAGCTTTTGAGCATGCTTGCAACCGTTCTAACGTTTCTTCCGTTCGTGCATAAACACCAAGCGCAAAAACGGTACGCGAAGGAAGGAAGTCCGTGAAGCACGACAATGACTTTTGCCGGAATTTTTCGCGATAGATGGAGCAACGCGAGGCGGGAAAGGGTTGATTTAAGAAAGATGAAAGGATAAGAAATGGAGGAGATGAAAAGACTCGACGACGTTCGTGTAGCATCTAGAATACGCTTCAGCTTCTTAATTTCATCACGTCCAAGAGGTGCACGACGTCGAGGACTGTTTCGCGACATACTTTCACTTCGAGTTTGCCGAGTTCGACTTAGAAAAAAAGTTAAAGAAGTCTTTCTTATGCTACACCTTCGCCCTCGACGCAAGAAAACCTTTTTTTTTACGGGGACAGTGCCGAGGAATTAACGCTGCCCAGGAACAGTTCCTCCACGCGATAGTTTGAACAAATGTTCGTGTACCAATTAGGAACTGCAATTTATATATTGCTGGACTACGGAAAATTTGCTAAGATAAAATACAGCGATGTGTTTCTCGACTTGACGGGAAAGATATGCTAGCCATACTTTTATCCAAATTACGCGGACAATTTGTATAAGTTTGATAAACGACTTCCAAGGGATAGTTATCAACGAAATATGACATTTAGTAATCGAGCGTCGTTGACTATCAGACGTCTCCATCGTTTCTCAAACAATCTCGGAGAACTTATTTAACTTCTTAAGCCGCTCTCGATAAGTACTTTTTAATAGATAGTATCATAAAAGTACCTCGGAGTTATTAAAACCGTGGATAAGCACTTCGCGTGGTCCCATCGAGGAGAGATCGATAGGCAAATATTCAACCGGACTGATCCAGTTTATACGTCCATTGTCCTGCGCGACCCGTGTCCGAATAAAAACTTTCGAATAAAAGGGATTAAGGTGGATAATGGCTATTGATCGGGTCATCGATCAGACGCCTATCAACCGCAAAAGTTCGAGAACTCGTTCAACGTATGCAAGAGCCGAGCTAAGACTGATATGAAACGCGTCAAAATCCAATAGCATTATTCGCGTATCGATTTGGTACACGAAATGATACTATCAGGCATATCCATTCGTTGTGCTCATCCCTGACATTGACAGTGATAGACGACGGGTATTAGCATTACTTATTCTGAATAGTTGTGAATGGGAACAGGTGTCTAGATGTTCACGAGGAGTGCGTTAAACTATGGAGCATTTCTGCTTACGAACTCGAAATGATTCAATGTTTCTAATGTCAAACGCAATTGTACATTGAATTAATATTTCGTATTGATAATATTAACCAACATTTTCATCGTGGAATCGTAATACAATTGTTACTCGCATTGTCTGTAACATATTAAATGCTGCAGAAGATAAACGAAAAATATCAATTGAACGCGAATGAACCGCCATTCAAATGATCTGCAGTAATTGAACTGGCCGAAACGGGAAACGATGCGGGATATTCGACACGTGGCTATGATTATTTTTTCTTGAAAACATATACGGAAGCCATCGACAAACCACCTGCAATGAATTTCTCATACGCGAATACTATTTCAGAAATAACGTAACTTGATACATGCAGTTTGCCCCCCTGCTAAGTACAGACCAGTTGCAAGGCGGAACAATGGGTTTTCCATATGTGCATGCCTATAAGCTTCTATTGTTCGACTGTTCCCAATCAAATTATGTGCAACCCAATCGTGGTGGTTCCAGTGCATGAAACACCTAGAGTCATTCGATCCGAGACAATTGAATTCGCCCGTAACGAGGCGCAAATTTTGTCGGGGCCGGTTGATACGAACTTATCGAAACGATCAGCGTTCTGTAAAGACGCCGGTGTTCCACAAATTTCAATAGAAAACCACTCGATGACGACTGTTTAAACGTTCGACGACCAATAAAACTGTATCGAAAATCGATGCGCCATAAACGTATTATAGGCTGATACGTTCCGCGACATACGACATAATCATTCAATTGATTAAAACTGAAACCCTTTATGTCATTAACAAGGCAAGCTCGACACGCTGGTATCGCCCGGAACGTTTATCAAACACGAGTTGGAAAACAAACCTGTACGTACAGACTATAAGAATTTCCGAACTTCAAAGCATACTGGCACCATAGGAAAAGCTTCCTTTCTCGATGCTTTTCTCACGAAGAACATACTAAGTGGATGGAAACAGCTACTATATCAAGGAAAGATAAGCCGCTTAATTTCGTACGAGATTACTCTGGACGTTCAATCTACCGAGTCGTCTTTCCTTTGGCAAGTAAGCGCACCACTACTTACAGTTGAGGTTAATCTCGGAATTAATCTACGAACGAACTTTCGCGGCTCCATTTTTCGACGATAGTTCAGAATTCCTGTATATACGTATGCATGTATATCGCCAATTACAAGAACTTTTGTCCGCAAACAAGATTTTCCTTCTCCTTTGGCATTGCGCCAAAGAAGCGATAGTAGTATACAAATAAAAATTAACACGGACGTAATGCAAGGGAAATACAATCAGTTTGGAAACTCTGAGGTCGTGGGAACCGAACGTTCTGGGAATTCGAACCGTTCGACTACTGGGGTTCACGGCCCGACTGTGCCCCGGGACCATGGCTACCATGGATTTCGGACCCAGAATCGTACTGTGGCTGGTCCGATGAGCATACGGTCTTGCTTGTCGGACCCTCACAGAGCGCAGCTGAACCTTGGCTGACCCCACGATCCTAAGGTTATGCCTCCAGAACTCTCACAGGACCGTGTCGTTAGTGGGTTGATGCAACGACCCCAGGGTCATGTCGTACGAGGTTCCACGACTCTCTAGGCCCTGGGTTCGTGCCGTGCGAGGCTCCACGACCCTCGAGATGTCCTAGCCAAGTTCCGAATTAACTGTCGGGAAAATAGAAGATAAGAATCCGACTTCCATAATATAGAGGGTGTACCACGAAACGTGATCAGCTTAGATTATCCTGTTGTTAGTGAGACGGAGGAAAATTTTGTTACTTGGCACGGCGTTAAATTAATTGCTCCATACAAGAAACTGAAGGCGACTTTGAGAAAGAAATAGTATTGACGATTTACTACACGCAGTCGGTTTGAAGCTCTCAATTGAAGCTAACGTAAAGGTGAAAAGAAATTGTCTAGTTCTGGTATCGTGGCAACCGGCAGAAATGTTTGCAGAAAGCAGTCCCATGTGTACTGTTGCATTGGAATAACAAGAATTCTTTTAATTCTTAAGCTATTAATATAAATGCCGTAATTGTACAAAGAGCCGTAATTAAACAACTCTACCCCTGCCCGCGAACATCATAGTAGAAAGTTATGTGTATTTTCAAGTGAGTAACGCGACCTGAATGACGCTTTGAATCATCCACAAGTGTATAAGAAAATAAATTTAACCAGGCTTAATGGACGAGAACTACGTTCATAAACCTGCTGTGCAAGCAGCGAACATGTTTTCTAAATAAACAAAGCACTAGACGCCTCGGCCTCTGCTATTTCCATATTTTCTACTGTCATACAAACTTGGGTGGCTTGAAAGTCATACTATGAATGTTCGTATATTTTCTCCCGTTCAATTCGGCATTCCATTTTGGACGCAAAAAGTCACTCCGAAATAGCTTTGGAAACACAAGAAAAATAGTTTTCGCTATGCAAACATCAAATCCTAAAAGAAAACCTATGCAAAGATATCTACATAAATTTTTTGTCCTTCGCGTATTAAACCATTTAGAATTATGGGAGAATATTATGGAGAAATCGTACTTCACCACGAAAATTAGAGATATCCTCAGAAATTATTTAATTTCTCCATACATCGGAGGCAGAATCTAAAATTATCGCAATTTTTTATATTAAGCACCGAATTTTCACCAAGCATTCGGCCTCGATCTTTCCTCCTCCTAGTCCGTTCGAGAGGCTATTCTGTTACAGATCGTCACCCAGACCCGAAGCGGTTCTATCGGGCGACGCAGGAATTACAAGAAGATGCAACGGAATTGAAAATAGCGACGTCCACTCACACCCACGCGTTTCTGTGTACGCAAGAGAGCTGGTGTTCGAAGGAAAGCCAATCGATGATAAGACTCGTCGTCGACAAGCTATACAAGGTGTACGTGTACGAGCCCGGGTTACTGGGACACGGCGTAACGTCACATGCAAGGGGAAGCCAAAAAAAACTTGCATTCGCGATCGCGAAGCTCGAGACAATCGCGGCACATCGTCCCGCATGCATCCGCGCGGTCATTCTCGTCGCAGTTACGAAACGATCGGTCACGAAATGGTTCTTGCAATCCATTTACGTCCCCTCGGATGACATCGAATGTTCTCTCGCGTCGTTCTTTGCGCGGATCAACAGTGGCTTGGCGAAATGTCCCTTGTAACAACGCTCTCCGCGCAACTACCGGCCGGACGTAAACGGGTTAACGGCTATCGGTGAATCAAAACCGAGGGACGTACTCGCAGACAAACAGAGTTATGCTCTTACCGTTTGTCGTTGGAAAACTCGGGGACAACGCGCGCTGCTGCAGCGACGCCGCCTTTGCCGCTTAAACTTCAGAGCATCTTCGTCGCTGGTATCTCGTGCGTAGAATTAATGAAGTGCATTGTCGCACAACACGTGGGAACGGTCATATGTACCGCGAGTACACCGCGCGGAAGTGTCACTGCAAATTGCACGTCGCGATTTACGCGATAGCACTCCGTGTACGTTCGCAGAGACGAGCGGCATGCTGCTCGCGACGGTACGAGACGGGAATCTCGTAAAGGGAACACGCAACGCGGCCAACCTTTGTCGAATTCGCTGCAGGAACTGTACGCCGAACCGCCACGAGGCGTTTAAGTAGACTGAACGCGGCGTCGAACGCGTGCAGATTGATAACAGATGACGAAAATCGGCGAATTTACACGAGCACCGCAACTGCTTTGAAATTCTTGATCACTCAACCACGCCACCTAGCAGCGGTTCGCGGACACCGCATCGATTGTCGAGGGACAATCCGCGGACTGGTCGTATTCGACGGTGGAAACTCCGTCCCGTGTCTTTCGCAGACAAAATTGTTTCTATTTCGTTCATCTTCGTGTCTGGTTCGCCCTTGCCCGAGGCAATGTTATCGCGAACCTAGTCGGGTGTACGTGGCGCAGTGGATTGTTTTGTAGGCCTGCACGAGTGTGTTAAGTTGAATTTATCAATACGTGCTCGCGTCGGCATGGAGAAACTTCTAAGGCTTCTTCGCGAGGTAAGCAACATTTTATAATTTCCTGGAAGATTGTTCTTCCAATGTGGACACTTAACATATGCCAGTGTTCGTAAAGAAAAAATTAAGACAGATATTTCATTCTGCTTCAGATAACACGTCTGATACAAAAGTACGCTCCCGTGTTCCTTGCTATCTGAATGTTAAAGTCGTCAAAGTCCGTTTAGACTGGCTTGTCAAGGTATCCGAATGACCACAACGAAAGGCCAATCCGTTGCAGCCGATTCGGAACTCAACGTACTCGGTACCAACGGGCTTGGTTACATAGTACTCAATATTAGCGATCCTACACTCCCCAAGCTCAATACAGACGATCTTAAACCCTTGCAACCCGATAGGAGTGCACACAACCTAGTACACAGAACACGATGCAGTAAACCCTGCACTTAATACGATACAGACGACCTCAACCCAATGGAATCAAATATCGACATCAGACTCATGGAACACGACCCGGTCTAGCCTGCTCTAGCCGAACTCGATTCGCTCGATCCTGAAATCGTACAACGCGACACAATTGACTCTGACCTCGCGAAAGTGATAAAAAAAAAAGGTTTGGCTAACGTCGCACGCTTGAGCAATTATTTATATATCCGTCGGCATTGGGTGTTCCTCAAATCTTTCGTGATTGAATAGTAATTGATATCGCATGTGTCATGTACCTGTTCGAGGAAATACTGGATTTCACTTTGCACCGAGGGCACAAATTTATTACCAAACGCAGTACGAAATAGATCTCGATTCTGTATATTTCCAAATTTGACGATGGGATCAATGGTTTAACGATTCAGCTTAATTTAACATGAAAAATCACTTACTTTGCGAAACGTAGAAACGAAACACGATGTTCTAATTTGCGGGTGTAAATTAGAAATTTGGTTCTAGAAATACGTTCAAACCTGGAGTACACGCATAAATATGCATATATGTATGTACGTGCATTTGCGCATGCATCAGGTTTGTAAACTCTCGCAGGTACGTATAGCGATGAATGTATACATATGTATAATACATAGCCAGATATACGTAAACTCCTGCAGAACATTTACTTGCAATTAGCTTATTCGTGTAGACGTTGACAAAATTAACAGAATGAAGCGTCCTACGACGTCCATACACATGACTGGGGCATGCACATCGAAACCAGAGAAACCAAAATGGCAAATTGTACAGACTATGTTTTGAGTAATGCACCGATAAACACGTAGATACTATTCACTGCGAGACATGTGCGAGACATGTGTGAGAACATTTGGAGTACAGTCACGTTCAAAGTATACCACCTTTGGGATAGGACCAGAAAAGTTAGAAATTATGGAGGGATTAATAGATAGCTGGCACGTAGGTTGAAGGTAGCTTATCTACTTGCAGCTGATTTTCTTCGTTTCCTCGAGAAATACGAATCCCTGTTATTCGAATAGTTTTTGATTAAAATAGCGCATTAGACATTCATCATTTACTTGGACGGACAAATTTTCATTTTCACGTACAAAATACTTCTCCGATCCGTGTTTCAATTATCTCCAATTCAACAGAATATATTTGCTATACAGCCAATATATTGTAAAACGAGGAACAGAATTGTCGGTTTGACGCAACTAAAAATTCTGCCACCAAAATTCGTCAATTATTTCTTTCCGCTGTTGTTGGCTCTGTACAATAGCGATGGCTAACAAACCCTCTCAAAATATGGGACCAATTTTCGCATGTTCGACGACGCGGCTGTCCGTATTCATTTATATTTTTTTCCCCCGCAACTAGCGACCCACTGGCAACTAACGAACACGAACGAAGTAAAAAAACAGGGGTCTTATATATACGGCTTACAAAACGACATCGAAGCATGACGAGAATAATTCACTAATAATATAAAGACTATATCTTCTCGTCGGAATAATCCATGGTCACACGTTCGCGGGAAAACAATTTCTCGAAATGAATAAAAAGTTAACTAATAACAGGAAGGACGTCCATGTTCTTTCCTATTGCCCCCCGTTCATACAGACACTTAAGCCGTTCAAGCAGCTCTAGTAGTATGATGCCAGGGAGAATCAGACGACACACAGGGTGACCTAGATGTACCGCGCGAGATGCACTTTGCCGTGTGCCAAGCCCTTCTGCCCGATCGACAACGCCAAACGATACCCAGCAGCTATAGCCCTACTTGGAACTGCCCGATGAAACGTACACAGGGAAACGCTTGCAGATACATACGCGGATGCATGGTACACCCAGCGAATAGCCTGTATAGGCGGCGAACAGTAAGTATACGCGCTGCGTTGCACGCCTATAAACATGGAAGTCCGATCTGCCGATCCGTTTCGGTTGCGCGAGGAACACCGACGGAATTGTGCGAGAGACGGACCGGATGCTGGATCCTCGTGGGAACGCTTAAACGCGATCAACGATTACCCTGCACCGTGACTGCCTCAACGCGGAGATCGGGAGAAATCGAACCTACGGTCGGGAAATCGTCACGTCGTCCGCTCGTCAACGCGCCGATTATATCTGCGATGACTTATAAATACCGTTGTCTGTACGGACTGGCGGTATCTGTACATCCTAAAAAGAAGTGCCCCACTTTCGAGCTGCAATTATCGTGCCGGTCCGCAGTTACGTGGAACGAACGAGGTTCTTAGAGGCTTTCAGGACTTGAGTCTTTTACAGTTTTTACTATCGCCGGCTTTTACTTGGCGACGCGGTCGTTTAGTCTCCGAAGGTTTTCGCGTTGCGACTGACGAAACAGACTCGGACGGTCCATTTTTCGATGCGAAATTCGCGACACGCGTGGAATCGTCGGGGCAAAAATCGAACCGTCGAAGAGCGAACGAAGGCACGGGACGAACAGATATGCAAGGAAAGCGAAGCGAGTATTCTTTAGCACGGTCGGAAATTCAGTGTATTCCGCGAAAAGTACGTGCATCGATGAATATTTAAAAGCAACAGCGGTTAAGCCGAACCGTCGTCGACTACACCGGCGCGATTGCTTCGTTGTCGACTATAGATAGGTGCGGCAAAACGATGAACACCTTTGTGGAAATCCACTTTCCATGCCCGGCACGTTCGTCCACTTGTTTGCAGCTTTACTGCTCCCCCGGAACGACGAACCGGCACGACACGGTGTCGAGTTTTCGCCCCGACTTTCCATTCCGGGATCCCGGGCCAAGGGTGCGGCAGGTCGAGCCGGATAGAGGAGGAGGATTTGAATAAATTATTTCACGACGCGAATCCAAACCCTTGACGCGGCCCTCCTCGAGTACTTCTCGAGTACGAATTCGAAGCGGCGGGCGCGCCTGATCGGCGTGAAAATCGTTCGAGGATTTCGATCAGCGTTCCGTTTATTAACAGAACACGGCCTGCTTCGCAGTGGCGAACGCATCATCCCCGTTGTTCGGGGAAGGTAGACTGTCGAAACGATGCACGGACGGCGGTTCGAAGCGGGCCGCGATGCGTCGTTGTCGTAACACGAACGGAGGACAGATACGACCAGTAAATACGAATCATCTTCGACAACTTACGAGCAACAAGAAAGTTGCACGCCGTTTCGCGCGCGTATCGCACGATCGATGATAAACGTTCCATCGACGGGGAACCGCGCACCGGCACGGGAAAAGTTTGCAGGGGAATCTATGCAAATGCCTCGAAGTGTTCCCGGCAAGTATGACACGCGAGTGGAGAACGGTTCTTGAACTTTGGCGAGCGAAAATAAGAAAATCCTCACGGCCAACTTCCGAGGGAAATGAACGTTCCGCTTTAAGTAAATCGCTGCCGGCCCGTCACGGTGAATAGCGCGGGCAATCGAGGCGCATACATACGACGCGTACGTACATACATAGGACCCTGAGAACCCGTCGAGTCATCGATTTCTCGATCGTCCGAAGGCGCCGGTGGCTTCCCTCTCCGGGGCGCGCAGGAAAGGTTGGAACACATAGACCAAGTATCGGGCGAAGGGCGAGTTCCTTCCCCGAATCTTTCCGCTTCTAACCCATCTCGAACCATTTCGGTCGGCCACTTTCATCGCTATAAACAACGGAACTTGTAACTCCTTACTAGGGAAGCGTTCCAGGGCCTTCAAGCGTTTCGCAGTTAATCGTCCGGCAATGTAGCCTTGCGCCGCAACCGGGGCAAACTCGGCGAGACGTCTAAGCGCGTGAAATTTATTCCCATGGCCGTTCTCGAAGGATTAACCGCTTCGATTATAATATTCAATCGAACAGTCGAGGAAGGCAAGAGGCCGATTCGGTCAAGAGGGGGCCGCGACGTTGGCCCCGTCGGTGAAATAATCACTGCACAGATAGGGAGAGCAATTTCATGGTGACGCGAGCCGTGAATCTACTGACCGTTCGGGGACACTTAAACGGCTATATCGAGATGCAAAGGGAGGTATGTCGGCCACGTTCAGGTGCCGACACCGTACGCAGACCGCCCAGACGATTGTATGTACACCGCGAGACCTTGCGATCCGTTGAATAATTGCTCAATTCAATGCGTAATCATGCTACTTCCTGTTCGCCACCCTCCGTCCATACTGCGAACGGTGCAGGCCCGCCTGCTTCCCTCCCAATGGGAATATAATCCTGTTTAAGCCGGTTATAAGCATATCCTAGCACGAAGGGTTGGAGCATTAGGCCCGCGAACCTACTACACCTTCAAAGACTATGAGCCCCTTAAGCAACCCCAGCTACGTCTTCCGGAATTTCTGATTAACGGGGGAGTTTCATTAATCAAGCCTCGTGATATCGGTGTGCCCGCTCATAAGTTAATTTCGGTCGAGAACGTTCCGTTGCTGTGAGTGTTTATTTGACGTGGAATGATGATCGAGGAAGGAAGTTCAATGGATGTACGATTACGTGTCAGAATTCCTTTCAAGCGCTCCGATGTCTGCTGTACGGTAATCCATAAATAGATTGCAAACTAATCCCGCCGGTTAATAGATGGAGGGCTGACCGGACGTCATTTTCCCCAAAGATCGAGTATCGATAATAGATATCGCCTGCGCGCGTTATATTAATAATTCGGTTAACTTTTGATAACACTACGATCGTACAAATTATGCTACGGCTGCATGATCAAAGGGGCGACATCGCGCACAGAGGCTTGCCGAGTTCAATTATCGATCTTGCTCCTCCATCACTTTCGCGTATATGAAATAATACGTTCTCGCAGCATTGCCACTTGAAGTGCTTTATCTCCTGCTCGCCAGGGCATAGGATAAAGTGCGTTGATGATAAATTGAAATGCTCCTCAACACAGAAGGGGGGGACATGCTATTAGCGTGCAAACTCGTGGAATCTTTATCCATTGTTACGTATCTTAAAATAAATGTTTCCCCAATTTTTTTGTCGCTGTTCAAAAAGATAGAGCTACCATAACGTTCCCGTTTCAAAACGGAGCCGTCTAAACTACGATCGTTTGCAACTTTGAGAAACGATACCGCAATCGTATAAGTATTTGCCGTTTCTGTCGGGAAATATGTAACGTCGCGCCGCGACACAGTGCACCGTCGTCAGAAAATAACGATATCGTTTTATTACCGTGAAGAAGCGCGTAGTCAACGGTCGCATGCCGTTTCGATTTATCGATGCGGCAACCGCGAACCGCCGCGTCGACTCGACCGTAAGTCAGAAGTGAAATTACACGGTGCATCGTGTTTCTGCGCGTGCAGGCGGGATGGTCAACAAAACGTTATTAGAAGCTGAAAAAGTTCGCGCGCAACTGAAATCGTAACTCGTACCGCGACTATAATGTTTCCCGTTCGTTACAATTTTACGCCACCGCGAACTTTCGCGGCAAACTGTCCGTTCGCTTCCACCTAAACGAGGATTGTGTAAAATATGGATCGCGGAGCGATTCCGTCCGATCGACGTCGCGGAGACCCGTCGCGATCGAATGTGCCACGGGAATCGATAATGGACGACCGGTCGGAAGCGTGCAAATACGTGCGAACAACTAAACTCCAACTAGTTCGGGTCGGCCGGAAATTCGATTGCTCGAATATTTCGCAGCATCTGCCACGGCAAAACCGAGAACGGGGCGTATTCTGCCGTTGAATGATCAGTGCGTACTTCTGGCGCCGCTGGATCGTGAACGCTAATACGGGCCGCGTCGCTGACAAACTTCGCGGGAAAAAGCGCCGGACGAAAGCGCGAAAGCATGCACGAAGCTTAACGAGGGAGCTTCTGTATCGGTGCGATCCGCGGGGCCGAAATTTTCGTTCAAAACAAAGCGCACCGTTCCGGCGTAGGTATAATATTGTGTTCTGTCCCGCAACGGTGACAGCGCTACGCATTTTCATAGCAAACACCAGGTTAATTGCTTTTTAATTGCCCTCCCCCAGTTAAACGCCCTTCCGACGATAGCCTTTGTTTGATCAGCGCGCTACTGGCCCAACAGAATTCCGCGAAGTTTCATGCACGTTGAACATGAGAATTTGCCGGGGCCAATACCAACGAGGAAACGAGCGACGCGCGAACAGAAGTTGCCGAATTCACTTTTACGGTCCTGCTAGACCTATGTTCGGCACGCCATCGACGCTTGATTCCCCAATAGAACATCCCCCACGGCGGTTACATCTAACAACCGACGCATTCGATTTACAAACAGGCACAGCGTACCGTGTTATTGGACACGTTCCTATCTGTAACCCATTATTCGTCACGCGCGCACGCGGTGCTCGAACTGTAAATTATGCCAGGCATATAATGTCGGCCCGAATCCCCGAATCGAATGAAAATCTCGCGTCCCGGCGAACGACAGATCCCGTCCGCAAATATTTGCGCGTGTCACTAATGAAAATAATATCCCTCCCCCCACGGAACATTCGTCCCGAGATACTTCCAGGCGCGCAGCAAAATTTTCGGAACAAATGTTTGCAACTTTTTTTCGGCGGAGTCTTCTCGAAGTAAAGAATAAACGGCCAATAAATTATGGCACAATTTGCCGTAACGCTCAGGTGCGATTCATCGTTCATACGTCAAAGCAGAACGTTATTTCACCGAATGTATATCGTGCTGCCGATGAATCGCCACGCTTTCATTTAGTCGTTATCATTCGAGCCGAGACAATTTCCGCTTAACGCCGGCCTGACAATTTCGCTGGGGCAGGGTGCGGGGGAATCATGCGCCCTTTTCTTACCGTGCACTCTCCCGGCCCATTAGCCGATACCCGACTTAATGCTCGATCATTCGATTACAAGACGTCGAGACTTTTCCGCCGTTTTCAACGCGGAAAGTTTCAAGTTCCGCTGCCGCGATTAAGTTAAAATGTAATTTTCATTCTGAGCTCAGTGACCCTAGGCCGGCCTGGCCTGCCCACCTTGTGCGGGTGTTTTTGCCTTTTAATTTTGCGCTGGTCCCATCGAGACTTCGGTGCAGATGAAAAGGGGATAGAAGAAACTGCGACGCGCGCAGAGACGAGACAAGGCAGGAACTTTCGTTACGACCGATACGTTGTATGCATCAATACGTTCGCGTCGATTCGACCCTTATTATTCGCCCGTTTGACGGAACCAGGGCACGAGGGGACATCGTGGTCGCAAGTAGACGAGGACAATCAGGCCTCGTGGCCGCGTCGAATGAAAACGTTGCGTCACTGCCGCCGGACGAAGGCAGGGCACGAAGTGAAAATTGCTTGGCTGGCCATGAATGTACGACTATGAATTCCCCCGCCCCTGTTCGTTACTACTTTCTGCGATCCAGTCGAAGGAATGCACATTTGAGAACAATATCGTGCATATCATCCATGTGCGAGAATAATTCATTTTCGTGCGATGGCAATCGCCGTGGCTTTTGTTACAGTTCAACGATGATTCCACTTTAAAATTGTATCCCGTTTCCTATATCCTGCTGGGATAATGTCCGGTGCTTCTGGCACGATAACTTCAGCCCAGAGATAACGATAACGTGGATAAAATTCGCAGAATGGAAACCGTCCCCGAAGGCAGAAAGACGAAGCTGCCTCGGAAGACCGGAGACAAGGAGTGATATAGGAATTTACGAGCAAGACATTAACATGGACAGTCGGTGTTGTCTCGCGGGTCAAAAATGTAATAGAGCAGTAAGAAGCTGGCGTCGTGAAAGAAAGAAATGAAGAGAAAGAGTAAGGGGGAGAGAGAGAGAGAGAGGAAAGGCAGAGACGAAGAATGCCAGCCAGTGTCGGCGGGAGGGTGAGGAAGTTTTTTTATTCGACGCAGTCGCGTGAAATAAAATAATGAGGAGGTGAAAGAAAAAAGAAATGAAAACTCTTTGGAAGAATGATACGGTTCCCGTGTTGCTGCACACACCTTGGGACACATTATATTCTTATTACCCGAGATAACAGCCCGGTCGACGCTGGTCATTGTTGTTATTTTCCGACCACGCCAATGCCGGGGTCACAGCTAAATACACGCTAAAGAGATTTTGAGATTCCCCAGGAGGTTGGCCGGATGTGAAAGCGACGAATAACGCGACATCCAGAGCGGCGCACTCGTGCAATTATTTGCACTCGTTCCCAATCGCAAACAATGAATATTCAGCGTAGCACGGGCGAATTAGCGAACGTTTGGATACATAACGTTAATGAGAGAGCGCAGACGTCACGACAGGTGTACTCGAAAAAGGGAAGTAGAACGAAACGGCGAGACAAAGCCGAATTGGACGGGCCCCGCTGACAAATAGCTTCCGCGCGGTACGTCGAAACACGGAGCCGCGCATGGAAAACAACGTTCGACAAAATTCGTCAAGTAACCGGGCACTAGACACTCGAGGAACTACACGTCCGTACTGCTCGACGTTTCAATTGCTTTCCTGTACACCGAGACCTTCCGGTTCTGTTACATTCAACATGCGCGCTCGATCGCGCCGCTTTCGACGAAATCAATTTCAATTTCGAAGAACATTCGAAGGAACAGGTCTGTCGCGTCGCTTTCAATTCGTCCGCGTTACGCGTGCGAAATTAACGTCGAACTTCGATGCCATGCTACAATTCACTGCGTCAAATCCGCCGAATCGATCGTTTCCGTCCAAAGTGTAGTACATATTGGCAGGCGTGGTCACTTAATTGGTAAGATCGCGTTGCGTGTATCCACGAACTTACTGGATTATCCGTTTGTATCTGATCAATGCGCGGATGCATTCGAACGTAATACCCGGCTGACACAGCTTATTAACCAGGCCTGGCTGACATCTGTTAAAGTTGCGTCCATTTTTGCCCGGCAATTGTCCGGCGCGCTTTCCACCCGAAGCAAGCGGCACGCATCGGTGGGCGAAAAACCCGGTCGGTCGTCGTGGTCCAAGTGGAAATTCAATATATCGAGTGCTCTGCTTCTGTTCGATCCTTCTCCCTCGCCCTTTCCACCCGATCCACCCTTTGCCCCCGTCCGTGTCTGTCGGGACGAGTGGCCCATGGTCGGTTGTGCGGAGTACCTACGCATCGGCATTGTGCAGAAGTCACGCTTCGCTTTATTGAAAAACCGCCTACACTCTCGCGAATGGACCGTGTCGCAACGGAAATTGCAAGTGAATCCTTTGTGAACAGTTGCCGGCTACCAGAGTCCGGTATTTCGGGCGAGAACTTTTCGAGGGGCGCGTGAAAGGATAAATGAACGGACTTGGAAGGCGTGCACGTTGATTGGAACAGGCGTGCGTCGGTGTGCGTCGAGACCTTTCTGTGCAGGGGGAATTTGCGCGGAGTTGGGGTGAACGGTAAGGAAACGGCGTACAGGGAAATTGAAAATATTCCACGGAATCGCGAAACGATACGGAACTTGGCTGGTCGGGTCGAAGAATTTCTGAATCGCGTAGCGGAAGATTGCTCTATGAAATTGAGCAATTCATGTTACGTATATGTACATGTCGAATTCCTGTTAGGAAAATTAGTATACTTCAGATTAACAGAGGAACAAATGCCACTACGATAAAATCGAGGGAAAAATGAAATGATATAATATGGAACTGACGGAAGAAAAAACACTGACACGATGAAAAGAATATGATGTTCGAATGGAAAGTATCATTGAGTACAATAAGGTAAGGTAAGGTAAGGTAAAGGAAACAAAAGTTCGCCTAACTAAGAAGAGAAAAAAGTGTAACGTAATCGTGATATCAGTTAATTTTCCCTGTAAAATACTTTAATTAAACAGTGAGGTATGTAGCTCGGAACGTGAACATCGTATCGGGTCGGCATGGCAACGCTTGATCAAGAGCGTCTAATGAAAATAGAAGTTCAATTGCATTATTTCTTCTCTTCATACATAACTGTGAAACTGAGTGCGATAGTGTAGCGTGGCTCGTGTCAAAGGGAAACGCGGTGGCATTTAATTAATATTTCCGCCTCTAAGAATCGTACGTAAATACTATAAAAAAGTTTTCAACAGCGCGCATAAAGAAAATGAAATTTGAATCTTCAAGTAGGACGAATGGGTTCGTTTTCGACGAAAAACAAGATTCGTCTACTTCAATTTCAATATTTCACTGAAAACGGAATGAAATCTCATCGATGTAGCAAGGATTCCTCATTAGCAGATGTTTTTAATTCGCGTGGAATTTGGATTTTATTCCGTACCTCGAACAGATAGAACATCTGAGACAAAGATTAATAAACAGAAGCCTCTTGTATCATTAGAGGTTTTCGAGAAATTTATCTCCTGTTTAAAAGGTATTTTCCTGTTTTCGTAAAATTGAAATTTCCAGGACTCAATGGTAGTCAAATTATACTATTATTGTGTAAGTAATTATTGGACGTGGAATTTGAATTGCACTATGTTCGAGATTTAAACTGAGCCGTATTGTTTGAGCGTAATTTGCATATAAATTCTGTAGATCGTACACACGTTACACAGATAGCAAACAAAACCATATAAATATCGTAATATCAGGTTCACTTTGATATGGTACATACACAATTCTCTGGCTAAGTAAACGCACAGCAATGGTTCCTTTATGATTTCCGTTACTCGTGTTAGGCTATACGCCAGAACTGCGAATTTAGCAAACTCAAAGTGTTGCGTTCTCTTTTAAAAATACGCGAACCTTTTGAAGTTGCACGAATGCTCGGCGAAAGAATATGTTTAATCTGGAATTCATGTACAATTCGGACAAATTCATGAAAGCAGATGTACGTAAAGTTTTTGTGCTTAAAAATTCCCACACTGGAACAACGAAAGGGTCGAAACAAAATTCTTGCCAGACAGTTGACCGTCAAAAATCAAATTAATATCCGCCAGCAATATAGAACTATGGTGTAATCGTCGATAATGGGGCCACGAAACTCGAACGATCGACGGTTATGAACTGGTGGTACCAAAATTTCGTCAAGTTTCAATAATCGGTGCATATTTCGATAAGATTATCAATGCATCTCATTACCCGATTATTTGCCATCGATTGAGCGTGCAAATTATATTCGGCTGGATTTAATAATCGCTCCAATCCCGTCCTCGTTAAAAGCTCTTTCGAATGGTACAGCAATGATTACGATACAGCAGAGCGAACTGGTTGTACAATCAATGAAAAGTGTGAAGCTCGACTTGACCGCAACGTATTTGGAAACAAATGTAAACGAATCTTCCAACTGTACAACGTTTATGTTACGTGTACAAGAAGTTCACTTCCAGGCGTTATTTTATTTCTGTCGGATATGCTTCGCACAATTTGATATACGATATAACACAGGGTAATGATACATTTCCCCGTTTCCATGAAGCCCCTGATGGATTGCCCTGCGATAAATATTTACCAAGACAACCCTGCACCGTTGGCTAAAATATGACGAACGTCGTGCATTCGGGTGGATTAGCTTATTAAAAATTTCGTGGCCCCGCAGCGCGCAAAAAGACATCGATGACGTTGAATGACAAATTGAAAATGCAGGGTGAAAGAGCACGTTTCGAGATGCGAACGTTTATCCTCCCCGGTAGGTTGCTTACGAATTCCATATCCATCCGTTACTATGAATACATATTCCTTTTAATGCGTCCCATATACGCGAACGTGGCACACCGTACCACCGAAACATTAAACATGCTACCGTACACAACGTTTCAGGACACACCAACTCATTTGTATTTTTCCCTCGATTATGCCCATGCAAACCGTCCGATCTCAGCGATCAGCGGTTGAATAAAAACACGAAAAAAACCCCTTGGACGCGAAACTGGTTTTTCCGTGACAAAAATCATGCTTCACAGAAGCATTTTGCAATCACGCGATAGGAGAAACGACCCTGCTATCTGAAACGCATATCTTTCTGAACGTTTTGCCGAAAAAATAGACCCAGCTCGTTGGCCCGGTCGAAACATTGGAAACGAACAATCAAAATAAATCCGGGCTAAAAAAAAAAAAAAAAAAACGAAACAAAAGGGCGACAGATGCCTGACAGGGCACGACTAATCGTTTAATCGTTTCGCCTGTGACCAATTAGAACGATTGGCCGATTTATTACGCACGCCTGCTACTTCACATTCGCAAAAATCGAAACGACGAACGGGGTGAATTTGTCGGTGCCTGAGGTGCGCGGAAGAGAAACTCGCCCCTTAATTAGACGACGTGCTCGGTACGGCGTGTACACTTGTCGGCTATACTCTACGAGTCTTTGTATCGTTTAGACAATCAAACGAACCCATTTGTTTGTCGCTGATTATTTGCGACATTGTATACGAAACGCATTTAACAACCCCTTTACGGTCTAACAATGCGTTGATTGCCACACTGTTTATACCAGTGTTTGCTGCTTCGTGGACATTCTCAATCGAAATGTAACAAATTTTCCCGCAATTCGTTGTACATGATTTTTTTTATCGTACGCATAGCTAATTATGCAAAATATGACGAAAGACTGTCCCCCGTCGAATATATTAAAGATTCCACTGATTTCGTTCTAAGTAGTATAATCGTTTATTGCGCATCCTACGACTTATACGAGGGAGTCATACATACATGCATGTACAGGCTCGGAGAATCGTGGACGATGCAGTTTTAAATGCAATTTCGTGCGGTTCGAAAAACCCCATTGGCGCAAATGTGCCAAAAAAAAATCCAAGTGTTCGAGGGCCACGATCCTCTCAGTTTTTTGCGGGCTCTATTGAATTCGTGTTCCGTTGCAATCACCCCGCGCTGATGACTCTCGCATCGATTAGTTGACGTTATCAAGGTTTCTTCTCCGATGCCAGCCGAGCTCTTTCGACCTCTTTCATTCGTTGATCTGCATCGCCGCGATGAAAAACAGGTCTAACGAAGAAAAATGAAGGCCCTCGGGGCGGAAAAAACGGGGGAACTTGCGCGACTGTTGTACGCGCGTCGACGCTGTTGGGCGCTTCTTCTTTCTCTTTTTTATCGTTCGTCTGGCAAAAACTGCACGACATCGTTTCAGTGAGCCTCGCCGAGATTATTTTGCCGCGCCGACATCGAATGGCCCAAACGCATGGCGCGAAAGACGTTCGTCTTCCACGAGTATCCGACAAACGTGTTGGCTTTCTTTTCATCGTCGCATAACTAGTTGTTGCGGCGCAAGCTTCCACGAAAGCTCGGGGCAACCATTAAACAGGCTGCCGGTCGAGCGTCGTGCGTGCAAACACTCCGTCAGAGTTGCTGGTAATAGACGAAGTCACGGGCGGGGGCAAGAATAGTTTCGCATTTTTTTTTCATTCCGGTTACGTGGAGCGCAATTGCTGCGGTCCCGTAAATCTCTCGTTCCACGTCCACTGTACAGCACTCGGTGTAATCGTCCATTTCGTACTAGACTCTCGTCGAACGCGATGGCCCCCCCATTCGTTCTATCGTGAAAGTATATCGAGTATAGCGTGCAGCTTTACGTTTCTTCCATTCGAGTTTCGCCCGACCCCGGTGAAATATATGATCGAAGTTTTTTCTTGCCGTCAGGAAGGTAGTCACTGGGTGTCGGTGATAAAGCTGTTTACGTGTCGCGATATATTTCATCTTCTGCCACCGTCCACCGTGCCGAATAACAGACCCGGCCATTAATTAACCGGCTGTTTATCAAGCTTCCGAATTTTTCATACAATTTTATCACGGCCCCAGGGGCGCGTATATTGCATCGTAAAAGAAATATACGCGTCGCGATAAGCCGTTGGATATAAACATGGAAATGGGTTAATAAGTTAATAATGATGACAGAATTCTTGCGTCGCGGTTGGACGTATTGTTCCGATTGTTTCCAGCTAACTGGGACGAGGGAAAAGACATTGGGACGGGAGAGCTCGCGACAAAGGCAGGACAGTCGTCCGGTAATGTTTCGTCAAAAATTTAATCCGCACGGCTGGCGAGATACTGGAGCCACGCAGAACAACGGGACTACAATTAATTAGCCCCACAATTACGGTAATGGGGGAGTTCGTGCGTTGCAATTATCGTAGCGCCACGAAGGCAGTTAATTAAGAGAAATTCAATTAAGCTCTTTCGGCGTGGGCCGCGCTCTATAACCGTAAAGGGCGGCTCGAGTCGCTCTGCACGCACTAGGCCGACTTTGTAATCAATGGAGTCAATTTTTATCCCCTTCTGCGACATCGCTAACCCCCTGATCTAGCCGTCGTTTCATTCGAATAAAGAGAATGAAAACGGCGTAATCGCGTAGGATCCTAGTTTTCGACTTCTCTCCCGCAGGATGCATCCAGCCGTTGCGAACGCTTTGATCGCAAGACACTTTTCGAGCAATCAAGCCGGGGATCGCGCAAAGCTTAACGTAATTGAAACTGTCTACTTGCGAGCCATGTTGTAAGGCGGGTATCGCGGGATAATTTCCAGGAATGAGAGAGAGAGAGAGACGCGGTGGATCACGGGAATCGTTGTAACCTGGACGGAAAATCGATACGTTGCACGAAATAATGGGGATCGAGCAACGGTTAAACCGCTCGAACCGCGGATGAACGTTTAATTATCGAAGGATTCGGCCTTAAGGCGTTCGTTCGTGCGATCGATAAAACTGGGCAAAACGACGGCGTGCTACTGCGAAGGTACCAATCTTGAAATACCGCTCCGTTAACTTGCTTTTGAATTTAGAACGTTACTTAGATTTCAGCCGTTCCTTGTCGACTGGAATACAGTGAACAACGAAATGTAAAACAAACTTCGATCATTCGTACATCTGTTCCCAATAGGCATGTGATATCGGTGCGAAGCCGAGAGAAAAACCACCCCCGTAATTCAACCGGTGACAAGAAATCCATGGAACGTGAAAGCCGTTCGTGCTTATACAGGGCCAATTTCTGCGGCCGAATAGCGTCAATGCCGCTATCATATCAACGGAACAGTAGAAACGTCAACACGGCTGGAATTTAGTTTGAAAACGAGAGGCGACATCGAGGATGGCGACAAATTGTTTGCAAATATCCCAGCTGACGTGAGATAAACCGACAACGGTGACGCGGACGTCGCGACCTCCTTACGCAATTCGAAGGGGTGGCCTCGCCTACGGGGCCCGTTCGAATTAAATACCACAGTGGAATACTAATTTTATCCGCGCGTACGTGTAATTCCCAGGGCGTGGACCGGGGTGTTCCTTCTTCGAGGCACGACAGCCGGTTACTTCATCGTTACGCGCACCTGCGTGTCGCGAACGTTCTTTTCACGTGTCCGCCGCTCGAACTTAACGATTCTCATTTCGATCTCGATATTACTCCGACCGTAGATGGCCGCGCGTAAATTGACAGCGAATTGAGCGAAATAGCCGGAAACTATCGAGCACAATAGCGCGTGAAATTCATTAAAGCGCAATCAGGACCGCTTTTGATTCGCTGTTCTCTGTGCCGTCGAAATGGTTGCGGCCTCTCTTCGCGTGTACGGCGACGAGATTGAAAGTTGAGCATCGTTTCACGTGATCGATGCGCCCTTCAATTTATTTGCGCTCGACCATTAAAATGATGACTTATCGTTGTTTCGATAGGCGGATTTTCTTTCTGTTCTGTTGTTTTTTCTTCTTTTTTGGAAGCTGCAGAGTTGTTCGTTCGAAGGAGAACTCTCCGGCGTGCTTCTGTTTCACACGCAATGCGTCGCGTTGGTTTGTTGACTCTTTTGTGCGAAATTTTCGAGCCGTTTTTTAAATGGAATCGTATCGCGTTTCATAAATAATCTGCAAGATCAACCGGTTCATCTGAAACGGTTGTGAATTAATACGCCGGGCGCGCTGACAGGCTTGTTAAAATCCACGCAAATTATGTATTGGTATTGCGGGTGACTGGCTTTAAAATGCTGTCCCGATAGGAGCCGACAGGTGCGCGTAATCGACCGTTATCCTTGAAGTATTAAGTAAAGTTGAGAGTGGAAAGTGATGTCCGATAAATTGAAAATGGATCCTGATACTTTTAAATAATTCCCTGTAGCTCGCTGCCGCATTATCGACGGGCACGTTGATGCAATTACGACCGAACTTGTCTGCAGAAACTTCTTAATTTCGCGTACTTTGCTTTTAGTCAGCCAGACGGTTAAACGCGTCGAACTACTTTTTTAATTAACCTCCTCCGCTATAAAGCTGCGAAAACGTTTCTCGTCCAGTGTTCACGAAGTAGATTTTAAAAGAGTCGCGAGAAATTCGAAACGTTGACAAACGAATTTGCACTTGTTGATCGGAAAATACAGCCGAAAGTGATGGGCTTAACGAAGGATACTAATCGATCCGTGAACGAGTACTGAAATTCGAGCGAAACGCCGCGGCATATTTCACCGTGAGAAAGGGAACAATTAAACTGACTTCAGGAAAGCAGCCAACAGATATTTTACATTGAAGGCACGTAGTCGAAAGTTCAGCTGTAAGGAATAGCGGCGGAGTGTATCCCTGCGAGATAGCTTTCCGATCTGCAAAATCCCAACGAGACTCGCGTAGAAGCTTCGAATATACTTGGCGAAACGTACGAGTCGTTCGCCAAAGCTGGTTTCATGCGAGAAAATGAATACATACGAAAACCGGAAGGCTTGACAATTCTGCGAAATCCACCATCAGAGATGCCCACGGACGCTGAGACGGCAGTTGTTTGAGTTCCAATTTGCGTTTAATAATTGCATTCGATTAATATTCATTGGAATGCAAAACGGTTTCTGTAAAACGGTGAATCCAGCATCGGGGAGCGCGCATACACGCGGGTACAGGCTGGAAGAAAATGGAAATTTTCTTTTTGTCCAGCTCCCATTAAAACCGCGCGTTTTATGATCCAGCTAGGATCGTTCCTCGAGGACGGATAATATATCCCCGATTCGTTCCGCTTCCGCGTGCTCTCCACGCGAAATCTTAATGGGTTTCGAGTGACAGGACGATCTGCACGATACATTCATAATGATGTGTCGAGAAATCCGGGAGCGAACGTCGATTCGCCGATGCGACGATAATCAATCGAATGCGTCCAATTTTTTATATTTATAGCAATTGAAGGCAATGAAATGTCGTACAATATCCGACAGACAGTTGATATTGCGAACGATGTCGATGCAGTGTATCAAAATTCGATTAATAATACCGCACCATCCATCATTTTCCCCGCGCCGAGTTTACTCAACGGTGTATAAATGTTTACCCCCTGACAGCTTTCCTCGGTACACAGAGACGTCAGGATGTTTTTAGTAAAATATGTCGCGGGCACATGTCGACGCTGTCGTTCGTTCGACTCGTGGAAGAAATAACGGGACAGAGTCGCGGGATAAATGATTCCTGTTAACATCTATTAGAGTAATTGGATTCCTTGTCGGTATTCAATACGGTCGCGGTAATACGAAACGATTGAGAAGCGTTGTTTGAACGTCCCTGCAGAGCCAGGTGAGCTTCCCGGCCGGCGGCGTGAATATCAAGATAAATGCTACGCGAGCTATTCTGTGCGATACGAAAAACAATTCAGAATCCGTGAATCCGCCGTGGGATTCTATGGACTCGCAGTCGCGACATACACGCGAGAACAATAATAATTCGTACGTCGATAGTTTCCGCGACGATCCGTTCCGCGGCGACGAAAGTAGTAGGCAACGTTTAAAAAATAGAACAGAAGAAACCGTCGACGTGATCAACGATCGAATCACTCGATACGAACCCGTGTCGCAATGAAAATCAAACTTGTCGTGCTACTCTAAAGATTGGCATGTCCTGTACCTTTGTCGATCACGTTGTCCATGGACTATCGACGTGCACGAGGATCACGTACCCCGAAGAGACCTCCGTCCACCCCTTTCTCCTCTATCGTCTATAGTACCAACTTGAACGTGAAAACGAAGGGAAATCAGTTCGAACAGTCACCCTGCGACGAACGACAACTCTCTTGCACACGTTTATCCACCAGCCACGGGACTGTTTACTGCGCGCAGCGTGTTTCGTGACGCGTACCGTTCATCCGTTTATCCGGTCGCGATGGTGAAAACGGGAACCGAACGGAACAGCGCGGGGTTACGTTGTCGCGCCGATCACGAGCAGCATGGAAAACGACGGGACCGTCACGGTACTACGCTAAACGAGAGCGGAAGGCAAACTGGACCAAGCAAGTGGAGTCTGCCTTTGGCAGCTGCGTGTTCGGTCTGGTGCCGCTTTCGCCGGCAACGAGGACGGCCGCGACGACGACGCCGACGCCGACGCCGACGCCGCTCGTAGCAACGATGGCGCGACGTAGAATCCGTCGGCTGTAGCGCCCTCATCTCGTCCGATTCTGCACCAATATTCCCTCCCGAACTGTTCTCCTCTTTTACCTCTCGTTCCACCCTTATCGTTCTCCTTCTCCCCCCCTTTCTCGTTCTTGCCCTCTTTCAACCCTTTTCCAGGATCGTCCCTGTCCTCCCTGTATCGCTCTCTGTTCATCCCCTTCCTGCTGATTTCTCTCTTCCTCTTTTATCCCTATTTCTCTCCCGCACCCACTCTCTCTCTCTCCATCCCTCTGTATTTCTCTCCTCGCTTGCACTTCTCGCTGGTTCCCCACTACCATATCGATCCTACGGGAAAGGCCCTGTGCCGCGTTCCATTTGCCTCGGCCGAGCGGAGGCTATGAATCGCTCTCGTACCGCTCGACTATTTGTTGGTGAAAAGAGTCGACCTGTCGGCATCCGATGCCCGTTTCAATGGCTTCTCGATCCCCAGTGACCAGCAGGATATTTCCCGTGGATCGGCGGCTGAATTTTAATCGTTGCTCGATTCAGCCACCCTTTCCGCGACGACGAGCCGGGGCCTCTTTGCGGCCGGCTCTGAAAGCACCGTGTTCCTTGCTGGTTTTGTTCTGCCTACGGGGCTTTTGTTCTCAGGCGGACAATGTGAAAACGGTGCGCGATCGAGGTGTTCCCCCGTGGGGGCCGTGACACGGTAAATAACAATTCCAACACCGATGTGGACACATCGCGGGAGAGACGCAATGAAACAGCAGGGCGTGAAAGTATAATAGAGGAATTGCGCGGATTGTTTCTGTCGAGGAACGGGGACAGGATTTCATTGATCTCGAGGACGTACCAGTTTCGATACTGTTGCGGATCGACGCATGTGCCATAATCGAATTTCGTATGCACGTAATCGATATTTCGCCTTTTAGCAATCGTCGCTGGAACACTGTCCGCCCAACGGAAGGCGCGGATATGTTTCTCTTATTAAGTGGCGCGGAGTGGAACGGAAAATTTGGGGGAAAACTTGGAACGTCTTATAGAAACACGTATTCCCTTTCAGCGTGCGAAAACACGCGAGACATTTACGCTTTTCGTTTCAAAGTGTACGTTTCTATCTCTGGCCCGGGGGAGGGGATGGTGGGAGAGAGAGTAAAAGAAGATATTGCTTCGAAAACGAGGGATTCCTTAAAGGGACAAACACTATTATTATCTCTAGAGGATCCCTGTCTTCTTTTGCAACGCGATGTAAATGCGGTTATCATGAATTTCTCATCGCGATCCGCGATTGAAGGATGATGTTTTTTTCGCTACCGGTAAAGCATGCCCCTCGGTGATACCTCTACGCGCAGATGAAAGGATTTCGAGCAAAAATTTGAGTGCACCGAATGAATCTGTTCTTTCGAGTGCCGACGCTTCGTCAGTGGGCGAAAACAGACGAAAGATTTCAAGCATTCCACTTCCTGCACGGAAATGAGAAAAATAATCCACGCGGATGAACAGAGACTACGAATTGCTCTGGCGCCGCTGCACAAAGCCGAAAGGAGTAGTCGAGGCCGAAACGCGATGCACTTTGTGAACCCCTATCCTCTTGAGTGCCACGCATCATCGTGCGAACAGGAAAGAGAATGGTTATTCCCGGTGGAGGAAGTTACATTTAACTTGCATTAAAGTCACTGTAATCGACGGTAATGTTTCGCTTCGACTGAGTTGAAGTTCCGTTAAAATATCGCAAAATAACTCGACGGCTAACACGGTGTTACCGCGATGGAATAAATTAGGTAAGTAATTCAAAGAAACCAAGATATCAAGTTCATCACGCGGCCGCGATAGGAACGAACGAACTCCGAAGGAAAAAAGGAATCTACGAAGCACGAATTCTTGAGACGGGGGACGATCGACGAATCTTTGAAAAGCTGTGCGACGATTTTCACGCCGAATCGTTCGAAGCTTTCGAGGATCGCGTATCGTAAAGTTGAAAGAGGCTGGAACCGACGCGTCGAAGGAAGCAGATTTTCCGCGAAAGGTCGGGAAATTTGTGTCCTCCGAGAAAGAATAGGTTGCTTCGGTAAGCAACGAACAACGGGACTCACAGCGTTTCGTACAATTTTGGGAAACGGTTGGATCTCGGCTCGTCCGATTGCTCGAAAGTGTCTGAGAAATTCACGAAAATTTATCAGCGTTGGCTAAACTTGAAAATAATTCCGTTTCTTTCAATATCTGGTTCAATGGTAAAATATAAATATCGGTGACTCTGCCCGCGAGTACAAGGCATCCTGAATTTCTTGCGTCACGCTCAACTATTAATCAACGACGGGGCACGCTCTAATTGTTACCCGAAAGTTAACCGAATTCCTTGGATCTTTCGGCTTTCTCGGGGTCTAATAACATCCAGGGAAAAAAAAACGCGGAGATCAAACGAGGGAAGGTAAATGATCATTAAAAGACGAAAAAACGTATACCACGCGCTAGAACGCTCGACCTTTGTCCGCGAAACATACCGGAATTGATCAGGTGTATTTGTCTGTCGGTTCACTTACGCTCGTGTCACGCGAAACGACAATCAACGAAAGTTACAGGAACCGGACACCGGGGGCAATTATATTTCTCAAACGTCGACACCTTTCCGGAATAACGTTCCTGTCAAATAAATTCTGGATCGACGTGTTAGGACAGAAGGAAATACGAAACAGGAAGGCAACGTAACACCGGTCGCTGTATAACGTAACGCGATTAAAAATAATTGGAAAAGCGCATAGCGCCACGAAACACAGCCTTTAAAATAACGTCACAATAAATCATCTCTTGTTTGTCGCACTGTTATTTCGTTCTCTCCGTGGATATTTGCAAAAAATTCCGTACTTCCTTCGGGAGGGAAATATTTACTATTTTCCCCCCTTTCCATGCGCGCAATAAACATAAAACAGAGAAAGCGCGTTTGTTCGAAAAATGATCCCCGTCGTTCGAAATTCGATTTCGCTGCATCCAGCGTCTTTCGTGGACCGCGTCGCGTCGGTACAATGGATAAGGCAAAAGTTCGTCGAACGAGATCCCGAAATTTCTAATGCCTCGACCGCAATGTTCCCTGGTGAAACCGATTTCGGTGGCGATTCAATTCTGCGGAAAGAAAGTTCGAATGATACGGACGGAGCGTCGCGTCGTCGTCGACGTTGGTTAGAAGGTCGTAGATAGAACGGGGCAGATAGATAGCAAGAACGGAGAGAGAAAGGGAGAGGTGGTTGAACGGAAGGGGAGCTCGCGGAGAGGTCAAAGTTTCGCGAGAGTGGAAAGTTCGATGATCGTGGCTCGAGAACTACCGTAAGACCGTCAAGAGCTTCGGCCTATTCTCGACAATTTGATTCCAGAAGAGACACTTCTCTCCGTGGAGTACCCTGGTGTCGGGGTGATTGCGCCGCGACGCCCTGGGAATCTGACGTGGATGCCTGGCGACTATTTAATGTCGAAAATTGATCGGATACGCCTGGAACCTCGCAGGGAAACTCGTTGAAACTGCAGATCGGTCCTCGACGAATCTCCACCGAGTTCAATAACAATCGAGCCGTATCGCACGAAAAATCTATGGTAATTCGATTTCACTGCAGCTTGCGTTTCCATTGTGCGTCTTAATTAGATTCACTCCGACTGTAACGACGTGGTCCCCGATGGATGTTGCTAACGATCACTCGATCTTAATTAGATGCTTAGGCAGACGGGTCGCGTTCATCATTTTTACGTCGATGGTTTCCACGCGAAGCGTACATTATGCGGCAATTCTAACGGGGATCGAAACGCCCGAGTCGCGTACCTGGCATTAATTAATTTGTACGAGTAACCCGGTAACGTTCCATCAACGGCGAGACCCCCCGCGTTGTCGAAACGTGAACATACATGTTCGAGATTCGAGAAAAGAAAGGGAAAACGAGGGACGCGTTAACCCTTAGCGTAGGGAAAACAAATAAGTGATCAGAAGTTTTTTATCCTTTCCATTACTAATTCCGATTGGCAGGAGACGAAGAAGAAAGACGCGAACCGAAATGATCGGTGTGAAAAAAAAGTTAAAAGCCCCCGGGAAATCAATTGTTCACTTTTTGTCACTTACATCCTCGTCACGTTTAATACGATCGAGTGTTAAAAAGAAAACTGCTGTAATGATAGTTTAAACATGCACGTCGGTTAGCGAATGGTTAAACGAGGAACAGTGACGGACGAGGTTTCTTATTCAAGAAAGGTGTCGATTCGATTCCACTTTCCAAAGTCGCGGCGAACGTCGATGTTATCATGCACGCGGAAGATTCGGGGGGGGGGGGGGGGGAAATTGTGTTACTACAAAGGCCGCGAACCAGTGACAGGCTGACCCGTAGGACAGTCTAGTAACTCTCGCAGAGTTTCGGCGGATCGAAGAAGTTCGCCGGCCCTTTGGAAGTTGCTCCCAACGTTGAGAATACGACCACTTGCTGCACCACTCTGGCTTTCCTTGCGTGGAACTTTTGCTTTTCTGCCAGCGGCATTGTCTCGTCCCCGATCCACCGTCCTCCATTCATCTCTACATCCACTGACCGCTAATTCGTTGGAACGCGATCCTAATTATTGCGATTGACCGCCCGCGACAATTATGGCAAATTGGCCGCGCGTCGTTCGCGCAAATCATTCGGCAAAACGAAAATGTAAACGAGGGAAGGAAATCGCGGAAGAGGCGTGAGTGAAGTTTCTACGGAATATTGTTCCGAAGGGAATGTTTTGTTCTTTTTTTTTTCGTCATACTTCAACACAGGCGGCAGAACGACGATTTCGTGATCAGATGTTGCGTTACGTTAATGGCCAATTTCCTCTGGCTTGCCCGCGGTGTTGTGTTTGATTAGAAAATTCCTGCAGTCGATTAACCGGCTCGTCTGTTGCAGCCTCATTAATAGTTAAAGCGTGGCGATTGGACCCGAGGCGCAGACATCAAACGGAGTTTGAATTCTGGTTCCTTGTAACGGATTCGTTAAGTGGTTCGCGTGCTTGCTAATGAACTTCAATCGAAAACCTTGATTCTGACGTGCCATACGTATGCATTAAACCAACTAGTCAAGCTGTCTGCCGCAGCCATGCACCTTTGATCTTCGAAAGGTGGACGCAAGATTCTGTGAGTATACCATCGTCATTCGAACCCCATATGAATCGACGCAGAAAAAAAATCGTCGCCCATCGATTCGCGTCGAAATGAATCGAGCAAAGAAGCGAATGAAAAAATACAAATAGGACACGTTAATACCGTATCAGCTCGTCCTACAAAAATGAAAATTTCGACTGCGGTGGTGCACACGGTCGCGACAAGCCTCGTTTGAATCATACCCCCTGGCCATCTCGTTCTCCCTATTTATACCGAACCGTTGACGATATTTCCAGAGAAGTCGCGCGCGTTGAACAGAGCGCGGCACGATATCGCGTGAGGTGTAACGTCAGAAATATGCCGTGGAGAACGGGATACTATTCCGACACGTTCCACGAACGACTGTCTGACACACGTACACGGTGCATCGATAAAACGAGAGCGGGCGGAAAAGAGTAATTCGTCGGAAGGCGTTTCCCTCTTCGCGAAATCGTGAACGATACCCAGAAGAATATATCGTTAAAATGGTAAAACGACCGAGAAATCGCCGCTCGCCGTCGAGAAATCGATCGTTGCTTCATTATCGCGCGAAACGGGAGGGTCTCGGGGGACCCCTCGCAATTTCGCTGCAAACTTTTCAGCGTTGCCCGCGCTAAATACACCCCGACGACGCTCAATCACGCAAATTGAGGACTTCTTCGTGTATCCCGCTGCACAAAACCTGCCCAAGATCCGCCGTTCCTTCCGCCAGCGGCGTGTCAAATTGTCGGCACTGATTGCCGTGAACGGGGCACAGAGAGCTGTCAGCGCGTCGGGCCGAGTGAAAATTAAAACTTCGTTAGAGAGTGGACGATTAAGTATCGGATACCGACAACACTGACATTGCGAAACGGAACACAACACCCATGTATTAACGGGTGGCAATTATTAAAAGTGAGCGCCGGGCGAACGGGCGGCAAGATTAATTGCTTTAATTAAGACGATGATAAATCGATCCAAATAACTCTTTCGGGGGAAAGAATTTAACGTATTAAGTTACGCATTGATTCGTGACACGGTCGTAGAAGAGAAAAATTGTCGATAGTCGAAATAATACGTTTCTGTTTGTTTAAACTTTCCTCTTTTTTCTTTAGCGAGCGCACTGTCTACCTATCTACTGTCTACTGCCTCTTCTGATTCTTTCCCATATTCCACAATAATCATACCTCTTTATAGATATATCTCGTTCACCGTAGAAACCGTAACTTATCTCCGGCGTTCTTATAGGTTTCGAAAGTTGGCGAAGTTCCGGGACCATCGAAAGTTCCAAGACAGAAAGAACTCGCAGACTTTCAAGGTTTCGAAGGGTGTACTGCTCACCTGAAATTTCTCGTTCGGTAAGTACGAAATACCCCAGAAAATATATTATACGTGCTGCTCTTTTAAACAATTTTCTTCTTCTTCGAAGAAGAAGAAACGTAGTTTCGAAGTAACTCTTCAGCTCTGCAATCCCATGGAATATTTAAGCAATGTTAGTTGCGGAATGCACAACAGGGAAGAGTATGAAGAAGCCAATACTATAGAATTTCCAATACTATAGTTCAATTTCGACAACTGGAAAAGTGTACAGAAATAATGAAGGAAGCTTGAGGTCTCGGTTTTAAAAATCGATTCTCGTTTCTTACATCGTTGCACAGTTTATTCCCACGAAAATCGCGGCTTCCGACAGGTTTCTTCTTCGATTAGCTTTCTGAAAATGGCGGTGCGAGATTTAAGAGAGGCGAAAAAAGCAAAACGTTCCTAGGTAGCCCCTAAATCTGCCTCACTGATTCCTTCGAACTGAAACAAACGGTCCCGTAATTACGTTTCTTGCTGAACCTTTCGAGCGTGATGTAGCAGCGATTACTGTCGGTACTCTGCCAATGCGGGGAACCGTTCCGCAACATTTCTTTCGAAACAGACGAGATTTTTGCAAAATCTATTTGCAAAGTGATTCGTTTTAAAGCACAGAACGCGAATCAATGATGTACGAGTGAAGGGCGAAAAAATGTTTCACTTTCAACGGCAAAAAAATTCGTTAACGATGATTGTTCCGCGAAGTTGGAATTTGTTTTCAAATCCAAGCGAAACATTTCGCTACGCGGCCGGCAGGTTGTTTGGCGTAGTGAACGTAACAGAGTTCACGATATAATTATTTTAGGGACGTGCAATTGTCGGTCCATTGATAATCGTTCTTTGCATTCCAATTAAGCCACAAATTCTATTGCACCACGCAGAATTCTACTGCCGGCTCGCCGATGTCCTTCCACCTCTATTTTATTGCGAAGCTGGCGCTCGCCTCCGGGCGACGTTCGGACTTGCTTGCTTTATCTGTGCTCTCACTTCGATGGTCACGGTCGCGAGGGTCCAAACGTTTTAACAATTCGAAGACAGTCGACTTTCTGTCGGTACGAGTCCGTTTAACAGACGAGAAGTGGTCGTTGCGAGATATGGAAGCCGCCTAGCCGGTGACCGCGTGCTTCACGGAGTGATAAGTCGTGTACAGAAGTTCGAAAAATCATGGGGATGGGAAATATGAAAGTAAAGCCGTTGCTATGGTACATGAGATCGATACCGTGAGCAAGATTAAATCGCGCGGCAGAATAACGTATGCAAGTTAAGATGAACGTGAATGATAAAAGTATGATTTCTTTCCAATGCTCAATTCGTCGTCGTGGGACGCGTCGCGAATGAATACCGGATGAACCTGTTAATCTCGTGTTAAATAATTACGGCTGCAATATGATTGCGTGCATTCGCCCGAGGCCCATTCGAAGAATATTTTACCAATTGGAGTTGAATCGGGGGGGATAATCGAACAAAATATTATGGAACGCAATGGAAGATCTTTATTAACATTATTAATCTCGTACTTGCTTGATGAACAATTCTGTCTGCCTCGCGGAACACGAAAATAAGGTAAAATAATGGACGGTGATATTTCGTGATATTGTTCCGCGGATGTATTCAGCGGTAGCAATCGGGAGCATTGATCGAAAAGTATGTGCCGTGCGGCGTTGAAAAATATTCCGGATGCTTTTCATTCGAAGGATTTATGGCCAATACTCGGCCTTCTGTTTCGCGGCCGTGGAAACGCTCGATAAGTATATTAAAGTTTTCGTTATTGCGTTATTTGTACGCATCGGGGAAGGAATTCCGTTGCAACTGCTGAAAGAAGAATACTATTCATGCTGTCGTAATGAAACGACGGGCTGAAACGAAGAGTGTCAGTTTTAATGCAGCCACGTATTGCATAGAGTATAAAAGCGAAAATTTCATTTTCAACGGGCAATTGTTTTTCTACCAAAATGTATTCGATATACTTTATAATAAAAGAAATATTCGAAATAGTTTCGGGAACGAAATAATTTCCAGTTTATCATCGATATCGAAACCCGTCAAACATTGTCAGAAAATGTAACGGGACAAAGATTGCCTCCAACGATATTCTTTATCACTCCGACAAATGTATGTAGTCCTCTTAAAACGGATTAAACAGAAATGCTGAATAAAACTCGATTAAGTTCAACCATTTAACCAAATTCCTGTGTAAAATCAAATACGATCACGCAAAATCCAACCTGCTCTTAACCGTTCGCAAAGGACATTAACCATCGACGTTTCCCCGGGGGCCGAAGACAAACGCGCCGCCTAAGACAGTGCCATTCAGAGGGCAGCGAATAAAAATCCAGTATCCCGATTCACCTACCGCACAAGGTCTCCCTATGAACCTGCATCGCCCCGTTGCGAACGGACGCGACGCGTCGTCGAAATACGGGCAAACATTCTGCCAGAATGAAGCACCGGTGGCAGACCTGTGCGCCTTCGACAGTTGACGAAGAGGCTAGTCGCGTCCACGGCAAGAAGAGTCACGGCCAAGCTGTTCCGTTGCTCGAATCCAGTGTTCCGGCCGTCCGATCTCTCCGTTGGACGCCGTCCGGGTTTATCACGCCTCATAAATCCTACGGAGGCGCGGAACCGATGCGACCCGGGCACCGCGGCCGGTTCTGCGCCGCGCGGCCTCAAAGTTCGGCCGGTTCCGCGACGTGCTCGCCGTTTGACGCGAATTTACATCCGGGGCGCAACAACCTGCACGCGCGCACATCGCCAACGACTTATCCGCGGCTGTACTATAAATCCGTGTCGTTACTGCGATATCGGACGGCGCGCGAGATTGCGAAAATATAAAGGGGAAAATAGAGGCGCCAGAAGAAGGATGTTTAGCTGTCAGCTATATGGACAGGTCCCGTGCAATTTGCAGCGGGGTGAGGGGGGGGAAAGGATGTACGTAGATCGCGAACGAGTATTATCGGTAACGAGGCCGGCGAACGAGCCATTCGTTCGTATATACCACGGATTCGATTGCAGCGGGGGTCCTCCGCGTTAAATTTCCATCCGGGTCGTAATGGCGAACATACGCGGATACGGATAGCGCACGTAGTCGTGGAGTGAAGGAAATAAGGCTGCATTTCTCTCTCTCTCTCTCTCTCTCTCTCTCTCTCTCTCTCTCTCTCTCTCTCTCTCTCTTTCCCTCGCAGCATGCAGAGCGCGCGTGTTCGCTGGATGAGAGTGTACCGGCAGCTGTAGAAAATACGGACGTCGAGCATCATCGATAACGAGATCCACGAATGCAGTGTATTTCGGTGCACGCTCTTGTGCCGCTGCAAATATTATGACGATCCAGAATTGAATTCTTCGTGGATAAGCGCGGGGACCTGAAGCGAAGACAGCGGCGACATGGGGGAATTATTCGACGGCGATTTGAACGGGCCTTAAATAATCCGGCCGGATTATTCGGATTGAAATAATAATGCCAATAATATGTATTCGTACGACGATTTTTAGACAGATCGGACAGATCGAATTATTTCCCTAATTCGGATAATTGTGGATAACAGGCACGATGAATATTTCCAATTACTAAAAGAGGGTTTGAACGGACGAACGCTACCCCTCTCGAATAGTTCCTCTCGTTTGTACCACCAGGAATATTTCGTCGCAGGAAAATTCGCAAGAAAATCGTTTTCCCTCGAACACGTTTGCTTGCGTTGCATACGACAGACGGGCGACACTTTCTTTCCGCGGGTCACAAATAATATCTACGATCGCCGTGGAGGGAACTTTACGAGTGGCGATACAGCGTTTCGTTAAAAAGCGTAGGTCCCCACTTAGGAGGCGTATAGGCTTTCCGTGTTTTCGTCGCGGCGCAACATTTATAACTTTCATAAATCGCGGCGCGGGCAATCGTGCGAGGCGAAAGTTGACCAGCTGTTTCGCACGGCGATAAAAATTTTACCCCGGCAGTTAAGATCGACGCTGTGTTACGAGGGTGGTTCCCGCGATAAACCCTCCGGGACGGTCTTTGATTCTCCGCCGCGCGTCCGTCTTTCGACCGTGGCTTGCGGTTGTAAATTTCACTGGCGTCAAATCTAGCCCTCGCGACGACGCGTGGAAACCTAGTTAACGTAATCCCTTTCCAGCGCGGTGATTCGCCGCGATGAAAATTTGCGACGAAAATCAATCGAGAAGAACCATGTCGGTCGAATACGGAATATGTCTTAATTGAAGTCGAACAGCGGTGAAGAAAATTTTTGCCCCCCGTTGTTCCATGGATTCTCCAGGACAACGCTTTCCATCAATAGCTCCATAAGTTTGCATTCAAATACTGAATCCGTCGTATAGATCAATTTCACGTTATCTGGCTTTACCCTCGCCATGGTACCGTAGCGTATAAACAATCCATGGTCGATGCAGCGTTATATTGGCGCAACCAATCCAAATACGCTCCACCGTGCAGAGCAGAACAAAACGATATAACAGTGAACTGCACATGCGAAGCAGATCCGTCATCCTGGCATCGAACATACCAGCTGGTCTGTCTAGACGAGGAGGGCATGGTCGGTTTCGCTAAAAGAATTACTAAGTATCACCAGTGCAAGGTTGAAAGTATACTGTTCATTCCCCTCCCGAACCACCCGTTGCTCGAACGCATCGCAGCCAACAAATTGGCGTTCTCGAGAAGCAAGCAGCAAAGCCAGAAGCAGACACGAAACGGATTTCTTTGTAGCTGGACGCTCCCTTTTATTTATTTCTCGCCGCGCGACGGAAGATCTTCGGAGGAGCTTAGCCTTTGTCTCAAAGAATCCTCCGTTACGGCCTGAAGAAGTCAAAGATAAAATACATAGATCCCGGGAAAAGGTACGCTACGTTTTTTGTTTTGTCTTCAAAGGACACCGTTCGTTCGCTAAAGAATTCTTGTCGCCGTACCTATCTGTCCATTCGATTCTTTCCACCCTTTATCGAGCTGCTTCTTCCCCCCGGGTTCCTATACCTTCGTGGACGTTACGGTTCGCAACGCGATGCGGGGCGCGCATCCGGACTGCCCCAGCGTCAGTTGGCGAAACGTTGACGAAACGCAGACGCGTATGAAGCCGTTAACGCGACGATGACCCGGCGATAGCAAATTCCGCGAAGCTCCCGCAGGCAAGATTCCGCAATGTACGTAGATCGGCTGCATGCCGAACGTAAATATACGAGCAGGCCATGAAGATTAACCGGGTTTGGACGATTTCCGCACACGCGCCGCTCTGCACTTGGCTGGGTTTAACGCGAGCTTCAGCTTATTCGCCGCGACTGTATCGCTTGTCTCGCTTAAAGCAAGCCCTGGACACTACGTGACACTTCGGTGTAACGAGAACAAACACGCGCATTCCATTTTGGCGTGCCTCCATCGCACGTAATATTGTTACGGGGCGTTTTTCGGAGACGCGAGCACCGTTCAAGCACGTCAACAACAGTGCACGCGTTTCCAAAGTAATGAGGAATCTGATTTTCTGGCACATCCAAATGACTCGGGCAAGGACGCTTTAATCGCCGACAGGGGAATCGATATGCTCGTATCTGAATATTGCGCAATTTAAGGGGCTGTCTTATTTACTTGCTTATTGTTCAAGAACTTGCTTTGAAACGTAGCAGAGAGTTACAGGAATCGTCACGGAAGGGGGACTTCGTGAACACTCTGAAAGATTGATAAAACACCTCCATCCTGAAGAACACCAGAAGATACTTTCGTGTTAAGGATTCGGGACGATTTGCGACGTATCTTGATGACTGTACTTATATCCTGTTTACCCGGTCCGTTCCACTGGCATTAGGAGCATCACGAATCTCTGATGCGAAGTCTGACAATGAGTAATAGGAAAATCTATTACCCGTCAAACGTTTCTAGTCGAAAGCTTCGAATAGCAGGAAGGAATCGTTGTTCCTTGATGGGAGGGGGCGAAAGTAATATAGTGGAATGATACGTCTTGTCGAGTGCGATATATTTTGCAATGAGTGATACAAATCTTCGCCAAATCCGTTGCAGAATGTAAGAAACAGATTACGAATGAACGTGACAAGTAAATTATGAACGAGAGGCAATTGAACGATGAATTGGAAATTTCGATTTATTCGACCGTAGACGTAGTTTTGCACGATTAAAAATAAACGCTATGCGCCTGCGTACGTGTACGTAGCTACGTTAATCAACGTTTGATTCGATGTTCTATTACAGACGTGAATTAACTCGTCCAGTTGAAACTGCAATGAGATTCTCTAGTTGTCTAATTAACTGTATGGACTATCAATGGCCATCACATAATTTGTTCGCCATTAACGCACAGATGTACAAATTTAATTAACCCGACGATTTCGTGCTTTCCCCTGGACCATCGCCATGCAATTCCACGGCGAATTATCCGAATTCGCTAATACGATCCTCTCACGAAACGTCGAGATTGGAATCGCTAAGGAAGCTGGCAACAGTTTATTGCTCTCGAAGCTGGACTTTATTACATTCCTCATCTCTCGAAGCGGAAGCAACCCCTGAGACAGTTGTCCGCCTCTATAACGTCTACGAAAATTCCTTCACGACGGTGCTTAAGGAAGCAAACTTGATACTTCATTGCCAACGTAAACATCACGGCATTATCCTAACTCTATTATAAAACAGAATCTCTGCTCGGTATTAGTTTGGTACAGGTTACCCTTCAGGTTACCTGAAGAAATTGGCGAATTTTTCAAAGCAGTGTTTAAACATTCCTTCCTTTTCCATTAAATATTACGGCGACGCGATTTCTAGAAATCTTGCACCCCCTGATCCTCGGAAACAATTTATCTTGTGACGTAATGAAATCACTCGTGCTGTGCTATCTTTTGCGGCCGGTTCTTGGTGCTTCCTAGAACGTGTTTTATAGCTGGCGGGGACGGGGGAGGGGGGGATGTAGCGGAACGGAAGTCGTATTTTTGATCGCTTTCGTGCTCCACTTACGGAAAACTTATTGCACCTTCCGTTGATATCGCGGCCTTGTAACTCCGTGAGGATCCCAGGGAACTATCCGTTTCAACCTCTCGACGATACAGATGTATCATCGTACGCTATCGGACATCGTATGAATTCAATTGTGACAGTGCTCTGCAATGAATCTTGCAAATATGTACACAGTGACGAGTGTGAAGTCCGAATATTAATTTCGCCTAAATGGATTTCGACCGGTACACATTTCTTTTCGCAAATAAAAAGGGTTAAATGTGCTTGTGGACCGGTATCACGAAAATAGTTGCGCCCGTCGGATCGTTAATCAGTCCTGGATGAGAAACGAGAACCCATGAACGGGAGGGGAGGAACGGACGAAAGGGTTTCTATTCGAAATATTCATCTTGAAATTAGAATGGATAAAAACGATCGATCGCGCGTATGGAGGATATAACGAAGGGCGGAGATGTGATATGTGGATACTTTTATCCCCTTTCGAACGCGATTGCCGATTATTACATTTCATATCGCAGTCGGAAGCACTCGAAGATATTGGCTTTCAATTTGGCGAGGCGGTCTTGGTCGTTCACGCGGCCACAGCTATCCGTGCAGAAGTGCATTCCTCGACTTCGTGGCAAGTAGAATAGGCCGGAATCCGCACTGGAATGCAAGGGGGTATTTTAAAGATGGATGCGCCCCTTCTGCGCCGGAATAGACGTTAGCCGGATACTCAGGTTGCCGAGATTAATTGAAGCGCTGAGCCCTGCTGCAGGTATTTTAAATCTCCTTGCTCGTTAACACCGTGGGAATTCCTTCCTTATTACGCTTCACCCCGACGTAAAGTTTTTCGGTGGAAGAGGGGGTTGGCTCTTTTCATACCCACGAGTTGATTAAAGCAACGCTGTCCGTATGTTGTTCTTTGCATGAGAACGTGCACTTAAAGTGTGACAAATTTCGTCAAGCGTGGCACGTAAAATGTGATCAACTACGCAGAATTAACTGGATACCGACAAAATTATGAGCAATACGCAGGAAAATACGAATGCTTCCGGCGACACCTGTTCCCGAGGATTCGGCAAATAGTATTCTGTCTGTTGAGTAATAGCCGACGCATTTACTGGAATCTTCGAGGTGTATCGACGTCAGTTCACAACGCTTTCAGCGGCAACGGGTGGCGGATCTGAGTGCAACATTAATATTCCCCCGCGAAAGAAACTTTGTTGGAGTGTTTCGGTGATTTCGCTGGGAACGGAATGGGACAATGGTTTTTATTCTACAGCCGTGCAATAGCTCAGTGAACGGCCACTCGAAGGTTAAAAACGTTGAAAAATAATGCAGCTTTCGCCGTAAGACATCCCTAACAAAAACATACCGTACAAGTTAGAGAGGGTGCGATAAACGTTGCGACCGAACGGTTACTTAGATCATGAAAGCAGTCGTAACTCACGCGCTCCTCTGTGGAATTTCCAACTATTCGTCCAGTCTGCGACAACGAGCGTACTCATTGTGTTCGCAAACAGGTACGCCGGACGAAAAAATCAAGCCGACCAAATACGCGTACTAATTTAGCGATATTGACGGACAAAGGGATCGCGGGGCAAGAGAATCTGACGCGGTCGCTGGAGTTTTTTAGCTGCCGTTGAAATGAGATTACAAGCGACGCAGAATTTAATCTGCATATCAAACTTCTCGCGAACTTCCAGATCCAACTTAGTTCCCCTTCGTTCGTTGTCCCGCGTCACTCCTATCTGGATTTTTCTGATAAAGAATAAGCCCGCGTGTAATATATATTGCATAAGTTTTTCTAGAAGTTCTTAACATTTTCCAACAGCATCCTCCGATACGTCTATCGTCCTGATCTTATTTTTTTCGTTTGTTTCGAAACGCGAATATCGCGACGACTACGAGGTGAAGAATAAAAGCGAGGCATGAGCAATGTACGTTCATCGATCCTGAATTCGACACTTATATGAAGAGAACCGCGAGTATGGTGCAAGTACTAAAGATAGATCGATGAAACTTGTCCGTGAGCAACACATATTTCATAAGGCGCAATTTACTTCCACCTGTAATCTTTCAACCCGTAACACTTTATTTGAGAAACCCGAGCCAAGCGAATACTTGGCAATTTATTTCCAAGGAACGAAACAGTCACTTAAATCTCGAGTAGCTCGAGTATTATTAAGCGGAATAAAACAGGCTTGGTAGAGACGCGTTCTTAAGTAGAATAGAGCATCGCTGGTCAGACACGTCCTTAAATAAAAGGTACGTTTAATATAACAGTAATCACTATCGTAGTTCATTATCCTTTGGGACGCCATACAATTCACTAAATAGAAACCAAAGGGCAATAAGTAAAAATGTTATTCTTGAAGAATTATTACACGACTGACGAAAATATGTGTTCATGAAATTAATCGCGTGAAGTCTGCATGATTCCTTATCGTTTCTCGTCTCTTCCTTAACATTTTGACACAATGGGAACGTACGTTTGTCAAGTAATTTGTCACTTCACAATACTAGACATTCTTCACTGTTATCGAAGACAACATTTTTAAGTACTTTAGCACAGTTTTCGCAATTTCGTGCTCCGGGGCAGAAATGAAATTTGCGCTGCTCTTAATAAAAACACGCCATTGAAACAATAAATAATGGAAAATTACTACCGCAACGATACGACGTCCTAATTAAACGCGTATGAATTACATAAATAGTGAACGAAATGGAATTCGATAAACACCGGGCCACTGTAATTAACTAATAAATTTGTGTCCCAGGGAACATAGAGAAGCGCGTTCGCAGTACAGGAGACGTTTGTTGCAACGGTAAACATGCACATTAATTGCATCGCGGCCTAGTTCGCTTTACATAATTATTCCTGCAATAAAGTATCAACGCAATTGTTGCCAGGACAATAATACGGTTTTCATTGGGCGATCGTTATACGGGCAGTGTAGCGTACGCGATTGTGAATCGCGTTTTCCATAAATGTTGAATTGCAGTTGATTCCTTTGCCAGTGGATCGTTATTTTGAGAGAAAGGGAAAAAATCAGAACGAGAAGATTTTAAATAATCCAACCTATAAGTCCGGACTGATCAAGATTTACTGTGGAATAAAATGGGCTATCGCCATTCCGTTTTACACGGCACGCACGCGCCCTAAGCAATCATTTGTTTCTTTCTTCCTCGTGAGTTAACGCGTCGTTTTCTGCTGTTAGAACAAGATGCGTCGACCCTAAGCACTATCCGTCACTTGGTGACAAGAAGCTACGCGGGGACGATGAAGGTTAATATTGGCGATCACGTAACTTGCCTTCCCTGGAAGGCAAGCTAATAATCCTTCAGAGCGCGGAGTGAATTGATGAACTGTGCGAACCTTCGTTAGAGAAAGCGAAATACAGAATATGGTGACCCTTTTAGAAGTTTCCACTCCACGTGCTTCCCGTCCTGGGACACGCATTCTATTAATGACACGATTAAGAAAGATACCATAGAATACGAGACACGAGATATAATCCAAACAGCAAAGGAAAATGCAATTAATAGATGAATAATTAATAAACAATCTATTTATCTTTGTTTTATGTATCACACAAATTTTCATTCTCTTTTTAAATTCAGCCGGCATTCTACAATCCTACTCTCGTTTTACTCGCTCC
Organism: Nomada lathburiana; assembly: GCA_963667235.1. Taxonomy (NCBI): domain Eukaryota; kingdom Metazoa; phylum Arthropoda; class Insecta; order Hymenoptera; family Apidae; genus Nomada; species Nomada lathburiana. The sequence goes on from OY763903.1 coordinate 8,529,014, forward strand.
TTCGATATTAAATAGAACATGTCAGCACTGATCAGACATACCTTTGCAACGCACACCGATCACACGCCGCGGATATTCGGTTCACCAAGGAAGTGCAACAGAAATACGCATATCCAATTCATTAATTATTATTATTCATTGGAACAGCGATCGGTTCATCCACAAGAATATTCGATTCAATAATAATTGATTAAATAACAACAGCTCCATAGTAACGTCGTTAATGATCGTCCATTGATACCGTTCGTGAAATGGATATAACAGATGTAACGTTGCAGCCTATAATTTCCGCATTGAGAACAGAGGAATTCGAGCGTGCAGCCTTCCCTCCCTCTGTCCCCGTCGAGAACGATACAAAATTCTCCACGGTGCCCGACAAATGTCCCGTCATTTCGTGTCCAATTTCTCGTTAATTCACTGCGTCGTTTCGTTCCGTTCTTTACGTCCGCGGATAATTGAGATCCATGCATCGTGCCCGTCTTCGCGAACCTTCCATCTTCCCTCCCCTCTTCCAAGAAATTGCACCATCATCGCGCAATTTTCCCCAACAAGACGTTCCTGTAATACGCTTAAATTGGCGACGATGTTACCTGGCCGCGGATTATTCCTCGGTCGGACTGAGAGAGCCAGGTTGACACAACTTCGTACGGGTTACGCGTGTGATACGATCGAATCGATCAAGAGGAAATACAAGGAGAAGAAGCGGAAGAACGACGAGGAACAGGCGAGGCGGAAGAAGTAAGAAAAAAGAAGGGGAAGAAATGATTGTTATTAAAAGCCACGAAAGCGTGAAGCGCGAGTCAATCTCTTCCCGTCGTACTTTTGCCCGGCGCCGAGGCGAAATTTCGCCGCTCTTTCGCTCTGTCGCCTAAGTCGTTCTCCGGGCGCGTACATCAGAAGCTACGACTATTAAGGAACAAAAGGCGGAAAAGGAGCGGGAGCGAGCGTATACACTCGGGTATATGGAGACGAGAGAACGGCGGAGGCAACGGAGGCCGGGTGGATAGGGAGGGTGGTAAATGAAGGAACGGCGAAAGAAACTCATTGTTAGAGTGAAGAAAATGAGAAAAACACGGAGGAACCGGGTAGGACAGGAATAAGTATTAAATGGAACTGTGAGGGGGGAGCGTGCACAGTGAAAGGTCGATAGCGATAGAGGAAGAGGAAAGGAGCGAACGATAATACAAGATGTACTAAGGAAAGGAAGAAAGAAGGAGATGAACAAAAGATCGTCGTGGTATTGCGTAACGAAAAAGAAAGAAACAAAAATGAAAGGCAAAAGGGGAGATAAAAAGTCCGAGGTGGTTAGTATGAAGAAACAGATATACACGCGGAGAGGAAAATGGAATGGAAAACATTTTTGTTCGCGGGAGAAACAGAGAGGGTGGATGAAACGAAAGTGGGAGCGGGATAAGAAATGCGTAATGTAGAAAGCCATGAGTCTGACCACGGGAATTTCATATTCCCCTTATTCCAAGCGTTTCCCCCGGGCTACGGTGAGGCTTGCAGGGGAAGTCTGATGATCTTGAACCCCGTAGTTTACCCGCTGAAGTGGTTAACCCGCTGCGATCTATGTTCTTGTTCAGAATTTACAAGTCCTTAAATCGTTCCGCGCCGCCGCGGCTGGTTCGGGGGTGTTAAATTCTTCGTGTGTACCGGTTTCGTTTCTTGTATCGTCGACGTCTCTCGCGTAACTTAACTCCCGCAATCATTGCGCAATATCGTGTTTTGAAAAACATAGGAGCGAAAATTCTCCGAGTGCTCGATACGTGCGAGCAAAAGTTGTCTGATCCAATTAAAACAATTATATCAATTGCACTTGTGATAAAGATTGTCACACAGCGGTAGATCGCATCGAGTCGTATCGATTTTCATTAACGATTGTTGAAACAACTACGACGCACGTAGTTGATTGAACTAAATGCGCGAGGGTACGCAATAAATGCAACTCGGTATCTTTGAAAATTGAACCGCGTTCTACGAAGTCGTCTATACTCCACGTCGATAACTTCGGTAGGTCAGTATCTAGTACCCTGGAAAAATTCATTATCTGGAAGGAGTAATCAATAGGGACCTTTTCTTGTTAGAATTATTAGTAATTACCATTCGCTACTTGCGTCGTCGCGTTTATTGAATTTCCCAATATTTTCGTACGCCCTCCTTAATTTTTAATTGAAACTTAAGGCAGATTAAATTGGACCGCTTTATACGATGGTTTTAGAACCACAAGCTTTAGTAAATTAACCTTCCCTTGTCTTTCTCTCAGTTCAACTATATGTGATACAATCACGATTATCAGATACAACCACCGGGATTTAATTCCGCCAGGTCTGTAGCCTCGAAAAGGGCGTTGAAAGAAACATCGTCGATATACAAGTGGCAGGCGCCAACGACATTTTATTCCCCTCGATGCGAAGCCGCTAAGCGCGGAACAGTTAATTGGCGATTGAATTAACACAGCGTGAAATTAAATATTCCCAACGAGAGCCCGATTTCGTTCGTTTTCCGAGAGACGGTTATCAAACAATTCATTCTTTCTGTGCACCAGTTACTTTGCATTTAATTACCTACCACCGCCCGCGGATGCATTCAATCAAATTACTCTACGCGCACGTATGTATAATATATCGTTCCACGTTTTTCAGTATCTTCTCTCACTTGTCCCTTGACATACGGAATTATGTTCCGCAACGATGAAAACTTCCCGTTGATTCGCGCAATCTTCTGTTGCCGCCGAGGCTGCCGCAAAAAACTTTCCAGCAAGATTTCTAAGTCGCGCAGGTGATAAAGTGAAACGAGCTTTAATTTTCCAACGGTCGGCCGTGTTCAAAATTTCTATCCGAGTTTCGCAATTCAATGACCCTCCCCATTGGCCGGTAACCCAACTTGAGGCACATTGAAACAATCGAAAAGTTAGCGCCGATTACTGAACCAACAAGGGAAATTGCGTTGGAACCGGAAATTTCATAACGAGGATAAAAAGGAAAGCATTGATAATCATGAATCATGAATAAGCTCGTTCACGTTTCTACTATTACATTATGCTATATACACAGATCTAATATAAACATCATTAAGCCTGCCAGCAATAAATTATCACAATCTTGAATAGATCACGCATCAGCAAATTCATTTCGCAAAGCTGTCCCATTCAGTCATCCACAGAATATCCCCATGAGAATTCGCATACACCTTCCAGTTTGCCTACTCTCCCTTTTTCGTCGTAAGCTTAACGAGCAGCGGGGAAATTATTTTCCCCGGATAATTTGACGCCGTTTACCACACGTCAGACCGAGGCCCCACGCGTTGTCACGTTAGAAAAATAATTTACATTGTCGCGGCGGCTAAGCGCCTTTGAGAATGCCTCCTCTCCATTCTGACCATTATAAAAGTTTCTACTTGAAGGCAACGGCAGCACACGGCCGACCACGCCCGACGAACCTTTGTCGCGTGCACATCCACAGGGCTCCTTTCTGCTGGAACGGCTTGAATTTTCCGTCCGAGCCACGGCGGGGGCGGTGCTGTTTTTTAAAACGGTAATCCTCGTTAAATTACACCCCGCATAGCTTCACGCTGTCCTATTAAAGGGCCAAAGTTAAAGTGACTTTGACACGATACTGCAACAGAGAGTTCCAGCTGGCTCCGGAACAATTATAGAATAGTAAACGCTTGCAATTAACTTGAAACTGCATCGGCTGTAATACGCCGCTGAGCGGGAACATGTTTGTTTTTGCAATTATCCAATTAACGCGAGTCGAGCACCCACCCGGTGAAACAATGAAATTCAAATGAAGTAACGTCGGGCCAGATTTTGCGCGGAGGAAACGATGAAACTTAGAATCGGGCTTTCGTTTCTATTTGTCCAGGGGCGTAGTTAATTATTTGCCCCCACTGATGACTTCGCGGCGGGGGCGGGTAATTGATTTTTCACGAGCTCGAATTGTTCGATGATTTTTTCCTTTACGCGCGACGAACCAGGTATATTTGTCTTCAGAGTTTCGATGAATTTCAAATTGACGTTTCCTTCTGAGGTTTATTTAGAGTAAAAATGTGATACTCCACTTATCGTCGAGGTGTTAAAATCTTGAGCTTGCTTTGTTGCATACGGAGAGGGCCGCCCCTTAGGGATAAGTGGCAACATGTAAAATCCTTTTCGAATTTTGCATTTTTGAGGACCGCGTAAACTCTGATGCATTCTTCGACACACGAGGTGCTCAAAAATGGAATGAATATGGCGAGTCTATATCCCGCCACTTCTCCTCCGTTCATATCGAACATTGCATCACATTGTACCGAATTTCGAAACGTTTCAATGCCTCGTTAAAAAAGAGTTAAAAAAACATTTCCTCGCTCGCATCGTTCCACCAAGTGCTACGAGTTCAGGGTTCTAGCTTCCGTTTACATGGATTTAAATATCCAACAATTGCAAATACCAAATTTCATACGGCCTAAACGAATTGCGCAATTGAAACGCGAATTCGTTCCCTTTCACTTTCGTCGGTGCCCGTCTTGTTATCTCGTCGCTGCCTAAAATTCACCCTCCTGTTCATTCACTGCGCCCGTTCCACCAGACTTCTCGAATGAAAAAGCTCCGATCTTCCAAGGCACCCGCACGCCCTACTGGAAACCGTGAAATAAATTCGACGAATATAAACATCCTCCCCTTGCAGGGCGCTCACGTGGCACGGTCGTCCAATTAATTCGCGTTCCCCACGGTTCCCTCTGTTTCTGCAGTTTCGCGGGCAAAAAGGCCGGGCCGCAATTTATAATTCAATAACTCCGTAATTTTACGTTCAACAGCTAAAAGCACTTCGGACCGCGCAATAGTTTCATAATTGAAACGCGGTCGGTCGGTGAATTTTTAATCGAGTTTTGTAAATTCCCGTCTGTAATTGGCGGGGCTTCCGTCGTCGGTTCGAGCGATTTCGAATCGCGTGCCCGAAGAAACGCTGGATAATAAAGCAATGGAAAGATCGCGGCACGAGGAGGTGATCGGCCGTGACTGCGGCGTTCCTCGCGATCGCCAGCGTGGGCCGCGGTGTGTATTTAGGCCGGTCTGTGCTAAATTTAAATCAGTTCGTGGCGGGGACACCGTGCGCGATACTTCACGACACGTTCCCATCGATTTCGTCGCTCTCCGCCGCGTCTCGGCGTTCGAGAGAATTCTCAGTGCCGAAATAGAGGCGAGACGGGGTTTTCCAGCATCGTCGAGTTCGTGGTCGAATTTGTGAACGTTGTCGGAAACGGCGGGATGAAATGTGCTTGTGACGACCGTTGCGCGAATTAGTGTTGATAAACAGGTGAGCCTTCCCTTTGAAATGTCCCGCAATCGGTATTCGAGAGCATAACGCCGTACTTGTTGCGTAACAATGAAAGTATCGAATGAACTTTATTATCGTAGCGTTCGAAATCGATCGTGCGGCGTGCGCTTTGCGCGCCGCATAACGTTGCACGGATCGTTTCTGTTTAATTAGACGCGTTTTCAAACTCGACGTGGAAAAAAAAACGAGATGAAATTTCATCGAAACGGGTTGCACACATCGTTTGTGGTTTACCAGCGGAAAAATCTGTTTCCGATGCTGGCTCGGATTACGGGGAACAGATCTGGCGGTATGATTTCGCTTCGGCATATAGATATTCGACCGATGCAATTTCACTTGCAAAGAATGGTAGTTCGGTATCGTAGGTTTCAATGGGAAAAATGGAGCATGCCAACAGATTTGAAGCGCTGAACGCTTGTCTAGAAATTCAAATTAATAACAATAGAATTCTTTCTATGCCCCTTCGGCGATCGGAATGAAAGGAAGCTGAACACTATCGTGAGTATTCAATGTGCGGCATAAAAATGTGTGGAAAGATTTCCAGGGGACGGGAGAAATCGAGATGGAAACTTGTCGAGATGCATCGAAATGGGGCCGTCGGTACGTTTTTAACAACAACCGACACTTGACAGCTGCCTTTGTAACGATCCCCGATCCACCTAATTCCGGCGGAATTCTCTTTAGGCTGTTCCTTCTAAAGTTCCATCGAATCGCCAATTATGTCGGGTTCAGCTCGCAATTAAGCACTAGTTCGGCCCGCACGTGGTGCATCCAAAGCCACTATTACCGATGAATTTATTGCCTATCGACGTCTTATAAGGGATCTAGTTAAGGATTGGACAAATGCGAATCTTCGACTGACAACGAAAGAGCTTGGACACGATGATAATGTATCAGCCGCTTGAAGAAGGACATAAGAATAAGCTTGTTGAATTCGTTAGAACATTAAATAATAAGTCGGTAAAAATATACCAGTAAATACTAATTGCACGCAAATGAGAAACGTTCCCCGCGAAATCTTATTTCTCTCTGCGGCAGAGGATTCAAAGCCTCCAATTTATCCAATTCCGCTAATTATTTTCAACCCCCGTCGCCGTTAAAAACCAATCTTCGTGCATCGCGCCGGCTAATTGAGACATTGTAATTTCCCCTATTCCGCTGTTTTCATGTCCGCTGACATCGCTAATTCCAATTTCCCCCGTTTGCCACAATTTACCCGGCGTAGCTGCGATAACCGTAAGAAACAAAAGCTTCCAGAATCTCTCCAGAAGCTCCCGCTCCTTTCCCGTTTCGCCCTTTCAATTCCACCCTAACCGGGGACGGCCCCGTACGTTCCCGCATCGTACGACCCGGCGTTTCTTCCGCTATTTTGTTGCCACGGTATATCGTGACATTCGTAATCCCCGTTTCACGGGACAACCGATGCGCCAGAAATTTCACGAAGGCTACTCGACGGACTGCCAAGCCGATATTCAATTTCTGTGTGGTGCACCGGCGGTTAAAACGACTTGAACGGAACGGGGACCAATGGTCTGTAGTCGTCCGTTTCTACTGCGATACTCGATCGACCCCGATCCCCAACGTGTGCATCGAGCGATAGGCGGGCTCTCTGTGTCGAGAGGCGTAAAAAGGAGAGTCGACTTTATGGTCGTGCGGGCATCGGCCACCTGTTTTTAACCGGATGTTCCCATGGCCGGAGATATTTTTCCGCTTATGCCTCTATTTTCTTTTTTTTTTTTTATTCGCGCCTTTTTGGAGCTTGATTTTCACGGGTTAATAGCGGATCGGGATTGTGTACCGAATTGCATAACTGTGGCGAGATAATAGATACGTGTACACTCGGTATCATTGTATCGTGATTTGTTCTGATTCTTCCTTGTTTTGCATGTCACGATTGTCCGTTTCCCGTTGACAATTTGACGAACACGTATTCAAGGTGTCAATAATGATATTTATTGTTGCAGCCGCTTGCATTTGACGCATCAGAATTATCCGCTGGTCCTGTGAAGTTCTCGCAAGTTCCTTGTGAATAATTTTCGGAATGTTATTAGGAAAATTATGTTTCATACGCTAGGATATTCGCTTCGCTGTTATACGATTAAAGGAACCGGCCAAATTTTAAGTAAGCAATTTATAATCCGTGCAGAACGTATGAACAACGTCTGGATAACGCTGGAACGATCTACTTGTACATGTTTGCCCGGGCTGCGTAATTACTTTGTCAGTTGCGAACCAGGGAACAGCATTTCCACAGTGAAGCGGATAAAAAATTTAATTACGGCAGTGCTACCAGACTGAATTAAATGCGATGCATACCTTTCCGTTTCAATAGAGAACTATTCGGCGTCGAAGCGAAACTATGTGTCCTAGAAAAAATATATGCAAAGCCAGAAGAAAAGAATACAATTCTCCCAAAAATTCGAAATCTGAATCAGACTTTTGGAAATTTCACTTCGAAATACTGCTGTGCCTAACACAGGATCGGCGAACGCGAGGAAGGGAATACACTTCTACGTTGAAATGGAGCTGGTTGCAACAATGTCGTTTTACATCACGCCATTACAGTAAATTGAAAGTTGCACGGGAAAACAGACATTGTTGGAACGGAGCAATTGGTTTTCAGGCCAATGCGTAAAACGTAATATCGATGTACGCGTGAAAATAGCATGAAGATAGCGTGAAAATAGCGTGAAGATAGCGTGAAAATAGCGTGAAAAGTGGTGGGAAGCAAGTTAGACAACGATCTCTGAATTTGACTTCGCGCATGCCGCGAGAGATACAATATACTGCGAATGTCGGTGGCGAAGAATTGAAAATCGTGGAAATTTCAGAGTGACAAACAGCACGCGTTAGAAATGAGTGGTATGTTCAACATGTACGAAAAGCAAAACGCGTCTCTGTCTATTACCCATGGAATGCTGTCCATTAAAAATACTTTGTTACCATTCTTTGTTCGAGCGCTGTAGCATTCGACGCGTGATTATAATATATTTTCCATACATTAGCCTCACTATGAATAAAACAATTTTTACAACGATCAACGACAAACCTATTCGAGACAAACTTTCTACAAATTTGTACAAGAATAATTCGACCTCGCTACATTTTATGCAATCTGTGCATGAGAACACTTGCTGAAACATTTAATCGACGCGCTTTCAAATATTGCGCCGCATCGATACACCATGCACCTTGTTGAATAAATTGCCATCTAAAATACGTTCAATTAAAATCTTGGCTGACCTTATTAGCTCGCCCAATCGGTTATCGATTAAAGTCATTTATAAAACGAACAGCATTTCCATTCACAATTTTTTTTTTCTCCAAACGTGTGATCGATGAAGAATGAAAAGTCAGGGGAAAGCGGCGTTTCAATTTTCACAACTTCCTCGGTAATCCGCGCGCCATTTCTCGGCGACAGTCTCGCGACAAAGTACACACAGCGTGGAAAGAGCGTGAAAATGGTCGTTTGACGTCAACCACAGTCACTAAGGCCGGGTTCGCCGTGCTTTATGCCCTTAAAAACGGACGTGCCCTACTCGGTCTTGCGGATTTGTTTACAAGCGAAATTCGTCGAGCACCCTTCCTTCGCACTTTCCCCGTCGTTTCACGTTGCATCGCCGTTGAACGAATAATTTGGTCCGCGATGAATGAACGCCGCAGCTGGGCGTTTGAATGGAACCACCACGATTGCTAGGATCGTGCGACTGAGGGAGCGACATTTCACCGTCTATTCCGGCTTGTACGCCTTCTTGCTTAATTACACGGTCTTCGTCAATATTAATACTAAGGCTGATTAAAAAATTTTTTATTAATTCGGCTGCCAATATTATTTTCCGTGCGCAAGATTTGTTAATTTCTTACGCGAAATTTATTTTTGCTCTACTAGTCGATTGGAAACATTCGTTCCACATTTGTTTAATTAAAATAAGTGAATATGTTTCTGCGGTTTGAACTTTTTAAGGGTGTACTGCATGAAGAAATCCGTATTGTGTTAATCAGTATTATGGCAATGAAAGCAGAGAATTAATAAAACTATTATAATAAATTAATAAAACAAATAAATAATAAAACCAGTGACTGTGCATCTGGAACGTGGCTTTGTAGAGACTGAAACAGTAATGCCGTGCTGTTCCACTTCAGTTCACGCGTATTGTACTTATCAGCATTGCCTTGACTGCCGGCATTATCTTTATCACTCCCTAACGTTTCGCTATTATCGTTGTGCCTCTAATGCTTGCCGAGCCAAGATGAGTTTTTAGACAATTATAGGAACGCTTTTGCCGATCGATCTAACTTTCTTAATCTAATTGTTTTACGAATAGTCGTGTAGAAAACCAAACAAGTATGTTATATCATCGGTAGAAGTGATGATAACTTGAAATCCGGGAATTTGCCAGCTGGGTAAGAAGGAGGCGTTAGAAGGACAATGTGCAAGTACATCGTTAACTGGCAATTTAAAGTTCCGGAACGGAAAGTTGAAATTCGAGAGCTCGCGATATTTCCACTTACAAATTCAAAAACTTCAATTTCGTCGAGAATCTAATATTTGAAATGAAGAGAAACGAAGGATCGAAACGGAATGAGGTAGAAAAAACAACGTAGCAACTGGCTGCAGCCGAAGAAACGATCAAATCTATTTCTCAACACGGTTCGATTCACTTTCATTCCCCAGGAGTAACGTTCCACTTGTACGTACGATACATCGATGTTGGTTTCACTTTCATCTGGGATACGATGCGTCGCACATCGGCAGGGTTAAGTAAAGGGGGGAAAAAAATGTTAGTCAATACGATCGTTGTTTTTTTGTAAATATTAATTTCGTGGGAACAGAATTTCGTATTAATCTTGGAGCGAAGGATCGCGAGAAATACAATGAATTAATTACCGTCGAAGTTACTTGGAATGTTCCACGATTTAATTGTCGACAACGCGTAAAAGAATTATGATTGCCGAATGCTCTGGACTTCTGGACTTTTATCGAAATGAGTATTAATAATAATTCATCTCGACGGTATTATTGCGCGGTTCCTTTGTCATAGTCAAATTAATAAAATCCTATCTTAATTTAATATACGGCGCGGAATTTACAGAAAGATGTGCATACACGGAATGCGATCGGGATTGAAGAGGGCCAGCGCTTTTCTCTGTATTATGCTACAAAATTATAATCAGAGGATGTTCGATATTTTTCCATTGAATTCCAAATATAGGAGAAGACACATTTTTTCAACAAAAATATGTATAATATATTCGCGTCATAAAAATTAGCAACAGATATTTCACTGATTTCTCAAACCTATTACCGATCATCCAGTAATAAATAGTTTAATTCATTGCCATTACTATATTCCATTCCTCGTGCATTATGCCAATCAACCTGTACTGACTTCACACGTACACAAAACGATAATAATATTGCGTCAAGATATATGGAAAGTCCAACGACATAGTTAATACGGCCGCCGGCACCGCGACGACCTAAGAAGAAGGGAAATTCTCAAGGGTGATGAAAGAGTCAATTGAATGAATTTTGCCGGTCACGGATCATTACGGTTTCCTGGCCCATCTCCCGACAGATAGCGACTTTAATGAACGTTGACACAGATTTTCAACGAGCCAAAGGGTGACCGAGGGTGTTTCTGTATCCGATAAAAATCGCCCGTCGTTCAGACGCCTGTCGGGCTTCTTTCATCTTGACCTTCTTTGAGGAGCCTGAATCAATTCGCTGGTATTTTTCGCGAAGGTACTGAGAACTCTCTTAAATAACCAACTCCCTCTATTTAGGTAATAAAGACGGGGAAGTTCTGGAATATCTATTAAGGGAAACTTTGCCATTAACTATTGTTTGATATTAGTTCACGGGTTCTCCGTTGTCTCCTACAAATTATATAAATTATTATAAACTGTGAAGTCCTTTGAAATTGCTTTAAACATGGGACATCTTCTGAAGAAGTCGACGACCCCCTTCGAGCAATAATTTCGTTATTGATTTTTCGAATATGTTAAGTTATCGGGGACAACCGGCTGGAAAATCTGGCATTTTTCAGAAAAACGTAGAATTTTGACAAAGTTCGGTCATTCAACTTTTTAAATGAGCACGTGCTTCCAATAATCGACGGTAGGAACTGCAATCCATTTCTAATACACGTGTTAGTACGAAATTTATATCGCGCGCGTACGAACGTGTCTTTTTATTGCGAAAGAAACAAGAAAGTCAACGTTAATTGCACTTCCATCAAAAAGTGAGAAGCCTTTGTACTCCTGGAAATTTTCAGGTTTGGAAACATATCTATGGAAACTGGTTTGTTAATTTCGCCATCCGATAAACGCGTTTTGTATTATAAGTTACGGCGTTTGTTAAAATCTCGTGCTCCAAACGATGAAAGTTTCGTGGAACCTCCTATTTCCCTTTCATCCCCTTTAATTTAGGGGAAATTGCGTTTCGCCGTGTTCCAGCATATTTAGAATTTATGGAAATCGGGGATTCTGTTCACTTATTTAATTTCACTTTCAGAATTAAACGTTGTATAGCGTCGCGGAGTGCGAAACGGTAAAAATTCGAAAATCTCGTTACCGCCTGCATGGAAACGTGCAAAACCTCGCGGGTTTCGTGGTCGTTCGAAATCAGTTCAATTGCAGTCCCGTTTTACTCAAATATTTTACGATTTTGTTTGTCCGCATGCCATTTTGTCATTGACATTCTTCCTCTCAGACAACGGGAAAAAACTTTAGGCGTTCTTCGGTCTCTTTAACAAGTTTTGCCCCTTCGATCCACGTTTATTTTATTACTTGTGAATGATCAAATATGGAGTCTCATAAATATTACGGTTTCATCCGAAAGGACGAAGTATATCCGTGATTTAGTTTGAAAAGACTTCTATACGATTACTACACGTCCTGCTTTCAAAAGGTGTTAACGGTTGACACATTTTTTTCCTCCATTTCTTACCTATAATAATCTTTCTATCGTTTCCAGACTTTTCTCTTAATCCTCGTCTACATTCGTGTTTACAACGAATCTAAGAAATATAAATGTTTCCAGATATTTCGATGCATTTCAGTAGCAACGTGATGATATTCTGAATAAACTTTCAGTACACTGAACGTGAAAGACACCTGTTTACGATAGCTTAATGGAAATTGTGCGGCTGCTTGGAGTTGAACTCCTGTTTGAATGAATTCTGGGAACGCATATATGCAGTTCGGGACTGCGCTGATATATACACAGATTCAATTTGCACGTGACACGTGTCTGTTATAGCTTCAAGAACAATTCACTCGATAGACGAATGAATGAATTAAAATGAAAGAGCACAAGCTAGAAACGTGCAAAAATAACATGAAAGTGAAACCTGTTGACGTGAGTCAGATTATTTTGCATTGAATGGCGAATACTCATTGTGAATAATATATCAGATTATGACACCTAAAATACTTTCATCGAATACAATGGCCAGGTACAAGCCACGCTCGTGCGGCTACATCGCGCCAACGGATAATAGAAACGGTCACTTGTACTACGAACCTTTTAATCACGAGTTTCATTACTTAATTAAAAGCTTTGTGAAATGTTTAGATCGTTCCGTGACTGGTATATTACGAATATGAATTACCTCTGTTCCATTCAGACTCTTTGGACGGAATACGTTTCGAAATACCAGGGTTTCCAGAAATATATCGTTCAACTCTGCGAATGTATTCCTCTCGCCAGAATTCAAACTAAATAAATATTTAAATATAAGTTATAGACTATTATATGCTCATTTTTATTCAAACCTATTTCATTTAAACAACATTTCTAAAACAAACACCTGAGAAAATTATGGCCACATATGAGCCTTATAACAATTGACTTTAAAAATTTATTTGCCGTGACAAATTATACGCATACGATGTAGTCTTGGGAAAAATAGAATACCTTTCCTTTCCCCCAGCGAATAAACTACCATACTGAACAAAAATTCTACCATTCACGTTTGAATTACGCCCCGTATACGTTCCACGAATACGCGCTGTTCGACATTAACTCACGGCCACGCTGATGTAATTCGTTATTTTTAAGAGAGTCGAGCATCAGCCACGGTGAAAACTTGTCACGCGACCACGTCGTTAAATGGCGAACGTTAAAACCATTGGCCTGGCCATCCTCCCTTGTGCTGAAGCGCTCGTCCGCTAAAATATTCAAATTTACGCTGCTCTATAATTCCTCCAAGTTCCGCTTCCGGTTCTGCGTCGTTCCACAGTGGCGAATCACAACGGGGCCAAGCTTCCTGTTAGCGAATTCCAACAATCTTGGGATTTACGAGCGAACCCGCGATATTCGACGACCGCAATTGAAGCAGAGTAAATTAGATAGAGGTAACCAGACGTACAGTAGAAATGTCCTCTGTCAATCACAACGTAAACTTGAATGAACGAAGGAAATAGGAAAGAGCGCTGTTTAAACACTTGGGAAACTATTTAATAGAATAATTCAGTCTTACGCTTAACAACTTGATGCACCGTTTAATTGAATAATGTTATTGTTAGGATATATTGTTTAGGAATTGAACGTAATAATATGCTTTCAAGAAACACCCAGCTACATCTAGTGTAGCATATACCCTATGATTAATTCATACAATCAGACGCACCCTGCGAAGTCTCGCACACACACACACACACGCATAAGTACATTCAGCATGACGACTTCGTTTTAGATTCTTCATGTGCAATTACGGTCAGTGTTAATTTATCTGTTCTGATCGTACGTCAAGTGGATCGAATGAGCAATTAAACATTAGATCATTATTTTCATATTTTCTTAACTGCATCGAAAATTTCATTGAACGAGTGTACATGTGTGTGTGTGTATATAGAAATGCATAAACGTAGGTGCAAATTTAATTGTAAATCGCTGTTTAGGCATTCAAGTATTGTTCGGTTACGTACAAATTCAGGTATTCATAAATATCATTTAGGTAAAATAATTTCGTGTAATATAATTAGAAGAAGCTCTTCACCCTTCCAAGGAAGAGACTGATACAAAAATTGACGGAATAGAGATTTGACGTTAAAGATCGACGTGCCAAGGCAAGGCGTGGTCACGTATTTACCTGAAATGCTTATCGATCATTCTTCGCGATCAAAGGCTCTTTTATGGGCACGATTGATGCCACTAAAATCGCTGGTTCGTACGGCACACGAGTGCACCGATTGCGTTCAAGTTTGATCGCAAAGTGTACGTGACCAGTACTCGATGTCCCTTAAATTTGGGAATCAGGAAAATTCTCGACTTGTGAAATCGTGTGTGGCCCACCCACTAAGACCTTTGACTATTTCCTCTTTGTGATCGTGTGCGAAATGACTGATTTTTATATCTGGGAACACCACACGATCGAGACGCGACGCACAGCTGATCGTTTAATCCACCGATTAAAAGTTTCGATGGAAATAAAAATTCGTTAAAATTATTGTTCTCTGTATAATCTTCGCATCGAATGTTGCAGATGCTAAAATTAATAAAAGAAGAACATTTCCCCGAATCGGGCATGTAACAAATCGTTCTGTGTCATGCATACAAATTATTTCATTCAAAAATTGAGAGTAGGCAATTTGAAAACTGCGAAACCATTTTTAAAAACGACGCGTTATTTGCAGCTTTCAATTTATTTACAAACGTTCGCCACAACAATTCGAATTCGTAATCCGTCCGTGCAAAACCACTGAAGTTATTGAAACTCGACAAGAAATTGAAATATCCGGGAGGGAGTCTAACTGGACAGAGTATTGATACAAAAATCCGATTTACGTTAAATGTATGGGATATTTGTGAGATATTCATTTCGTGCAAACGAGTTTACAGATTTTATTCTGCTTTATTGTCCCTGAAAACTGTGTATGGGGGCGACGATTAAATAAAATAATCACTCCACGTTCAACGTTCGTCGCACTCGAGGGAATCGCAAGCGGGGGGAAACTAAAGCGCTGAATCCTGGCAAGCATTGAATGGCAAATATCAATTTCCATTGTCCAATTTCGATTCGGCCGACGTAATGTTTCTACGTTGATTCTTTTCTAGCAAAAACAATTGTATTGCTGCTACGGTGAAAAATGAATTTCACTGTAAAATATATAACTTCCCTTCTTCTATTTGATGTAGAAGATCATAATGATGTCAATGATTCTTACGTCAATTTGATTACAGACTATTCTGTGACACCGACAATGGATGGAAAATTGTCTACTGTTATCTCCATCATCGGACTATTGATAGCAGTGCCGGGAAGTCATGGTGCGTCGCACACCATAAAAATTGGTAAGTAATAAAACTAACAACATTTAAGTACATTTGACAGGCAGATAAAATTGACCCTCATCATTCAAGTATTGACTACAATGTGCAAACGCTAACACTACACGATTAATCTAATTAAACCCGAAAACCCACCGAAAGAAGATCGGATATCTCCCCGCAACCAGCAAAGTTATTCTCTCAACAAAAGCACCGGGTGCTTCGAATTTCACGCGAAATAAGAAAAAAGGAAACAAACGAACAACGTATGGCAAGCGTGCAAATTAAATTTCTCCCCATGTCGAAACAAAGCTTTCCCCTGTCTCCATTCCCTCTGAAAAGAAGGGAACAAAAATAAACGCAATTCCCCTTTCCGCGGCACGAAACAATGCGGCTTACTTTTCACGCTAACCCGACGCGAGATGCGAAAATATTTTTACAGTAACCCCACGCAATGGATGTACACGCGTCCGGGACGAAAGAAAGTGTATTCCAATCGGCACACGGGGCTGGCAGACTTTTCCTTTTCATGTTATATGAATTAGAGTCTCTTTTTATTTCTATCGAATTCGGATGATCCGCCGGGCGTAAAATACACGCCGAACGGCGTGGCCGCTTAAATTGCATATTGCCCGACCTGGCCGCACACTCGAACCGGAAGCACACCGACGCTGTTTGCACTTTACAGCCGTATTACACGACTGCTCCCACGGAAGTCACGTACATAGCCGCGGGTTACCGAAGAAGTACGCGTTTGTCATGGCGCCGGCTTAGTAGAAACTCCTCCTTATGAAAATGCCCAAATATTTAGAGAAGAACGGATGGGTTTCATAAGAGGTCTGTTCTAGCGTATGCAGTGGATGCATTCACCATGATATGTACACACGGCGCCGTGCACACATTCGTGCATATCCGCCCGTGGTGAATGCGACCCGGGCTGGGATGGATATGTTGAGTAGCCGCGCTGAAAATCCCACCGAATACGTGCATACCGTGTAAGTACGTACCAGCTGATTCATACGGGGTTCGTAACGAAAGAATTTCACGTCCGCCGGGGAATTATTTAAACTCCCGCCCGAACGAGTGGAAGAATTTCTTGACTGTCTACCCTACGGAACTGGCGCGTAGCCGTCCTGGTCTGCAGGAAGGTTTAATTAAATTTTAATAGAAACTGGCGTAAGGTGGTACGATTAGGGGGGAGGAGGGGGGGGGGCAGAAACTGGAGGCGTGTTTGAATCGGAATGTTCGAAGGTCTGGGAATAATGTTAGCAGGCGTCGGTTGCTTTAATATTGTTTAAACGCGATATTGACGAGCGAGGGACGCACACGTGACTGCAACGATGGACAATTTTTCAATGAACCTACGATATCTTTACAGCGGTTTCTTCGTTCGTATCGGGAAATGTGTTGATACATATTTAATAATATTTCGCGGTTGCATTTATACACGTCGCTACGAACGGTACTGACGTTCGAACGATTTTCAATTCCCGAATCGACCGACCTTTTCATTTGGCGTCACTTAGGATTTACAAAATGAATATACAATGAATATATAATGAAACGTTCTCCAATCAATTATCAATGTCTATTCAAAGTTATGACAATTTTGCGATCGTATTCGACCTGTCAGACTTTTCTCGTTTGAATAATCCTGCGAATCCTGATACATTATTAACCGGGACGCTTCTCAAGTATTTCAACGTGACACAGGGTCAATATAAATAGGGGTGGGCCACGAAGTGCAGATTCGTGCACCGTTGCAGCCTGTTACCGTAAGCGAGGGTGCATTTCATTTGGCTGGCTATTAAAGGGCCATTCTACTGTCTCAAGTCGAAACCCATTCATCAGCATAGTATTATCGAACGACTTCGGGTACAAATAATGAAATATCCCTGGTTGTTGCACAACCGGCTGAAATGTGCCGTAATGACAATTTATGATACAGTTGTAATATGCGCCAGTCGAATTTATAAACTGAGGGACTGAGAGGGTCAACGGTAAGCCCGAATTATTACGCTTACGAGTTGGGCATAAATTAAATCGGCGTTGCTGTAAATATCAGTCTTTCAACTTAAAAATTTTAAACGGTTAATGAAACTAAAATAGACCATTCAGTTTACGAGATGGATAGTTAATAATAAAATTGAGTGAGCCGTTTTGCACAGATTATTCATGGAAAAGTTGTAAAATATTATTTGACTTCACACGTGAACTGATCAATTGCACCTTTGCATAAATTTATTAAGTTAATCAAACGTGGTCGGGAAATATTACCAACATGTCGAGAAAACAAAATTGTATTGTTAACAAACAAGACACGTAAACGTGCCTGTACAACCGCAATTATTGTTCCTTTATGACTCTAGCAGCAGGTTTCCTACTTTTTCTATTAAATCCAACATGATTCACTAGAATTACTGGTTATTCGAAACGCGTAAGGAACCCTTCGTAGGCGACCCGCTAATACTTCCAACGTGCCAGCACGATACGGCTGTAACATAAGGATTATATTCCTGTACGATGTGTTACGCGTATAAAATCGTACGCTGTACTCGCCATTCTATCAGACAGCTTTACTGCTCTGCCAGTAATTCCTGTCGAACGTAACAAACAAGCTAATCTAGAAAGCCGTCGGTATCGTTAAGAAGTTTAATCAGTTCATCCTGATATTACGGCCGAAAAATAACCGTGTATCGAAAATCGAGAATTAAACTGAAGCTTAAATTAAAGCATCGTGTTACGGAAAATATGAAATGTTACTAAACTTTGAACGAACATCAGAAACTATTTATCATATAAAACAATAAACTACGCGTACATAGCCAACCATGCCGCATTCGCGTCGTCGTAAATTCCTACCCCATGCCGATGTCGTACGACCTAAAATAACACGACACAAGTTCCAAAGTAAATACGTTCGCGTATCGCCGAACGACCAATCAAGCTCCATCTTCGAGGCATCCGGATCGTTCCACCGTCCGTTTGATATTTATTGATAACGAAAGAAAGCAACCGGCGAAAGAATGAGGGAAACGTCGAGGGGGATCGAGTGAATTGGGCCGTTTTCATGGGGGGGGAACGAACGCGGGAGCGCGTGGCACACGGTCGAACCATCCGAGATATCGTCGGGATCGTCGATTTCCTGCGGTATAGAGGCCGCCTCGCGGTTCACCCCGGGCCGGAAGGGAGGAGCATCGGGCCAGGTAGCAACTTCCTCTGCTACCTCCCGTGAAGAGGCGCGCCGCTCTTTTCAAACGTGCGGCATGCCATCGCGAAAATGCCCTGCCTCTCGAGTAAGTGATTACTTCCCTTTCAAACGTGTAACCGGATCGGGTATGCGTGCGCCACCATTCAACAGAACCGGAGACGCCTTTTCATCGGCGTTTTCCCATAGAAAACCAAACCCCTCTATCGCGTTCACCCTCGCCACCTTCCATCTTGCTCATCGAACCCTGAACTTCTGCTAACGTTATTAGAAGTTGTCCCGCCGATCGAACGGATTTATGCCCGGCAAACGATTTCACGTGGTGGTTCCTCACTTCTCGGAGGGAAATAAAGTTTGCGCGTATTGGGGGATTGGGGGACAGAGAATGAAGAGGGTGGGAGGGGGGGGGCGGTGGAAAGAATGTACAGAGGGTTAGATCGATATTCAACGGTAGATAAAAGTTGTGATGTATCGTTGCGGTGAATGCGGGAACGGCGAGGGTGCTGCTTGTTCCATTGACGGATGTCCCCGTTGCTGGAAACGATCTGCGAGTTCTACGTGCAGAAAATAGGGACTCGGAAAATGGATACAGCTGACGGGACACGTCGATGATGACGGCCTCAGACTCTTCTACGAGGTACAATCTGTAAATCGTTCGGTTCGGATGAAAGTAAAAAATTCATCGTGCACTTCTAAACTACGATGCATTCGAGGAAATGGACAATTTTCGTTCACCGATTATGAAGGCTCTCGGGCAACATTCGTAGCTTAGCGTTGAAACTTTTACTTCGCGGAGTCTGGCTTACTCAAAGGTATCTCGCTTTCAATGTTATTTTTTTTATTTTTCTTCGCCGCGTCGTTACGAAGCTGGCAAAATTGTTCGGGAGTGTTACGATGATTAGAATAACGAGGACTCGTCTGAAGTACCGAAGCTAGGATGGTTGAAGTTGATAATAACAGTTTAGTTCGCGCCTGCCTTCCTTGGGAATCGTAATTACTCCGCGGAATAATTCACAGGCATTACGGATGCCCCGAGGACAAGGGTTGATTATAGTACATGCTCCTAATGAAGGATAATGATTAGCCCAATCACCGACTATTCATATTGACGTGCAACAAAGGCAGCACGCTCGCAAGGCACCCGCATGTCTATCTAAGCTATCGAACTTGCAATTTGTGCTCGATCGTTTAAATCGTTCAATCGGAAAAGTATCGACGAATCCGAAGCCGGGTATAATAATTAAACTACAATTGACAAAGACAGACAACGTGGAACGTTTTCTAAAAAAAAAAACTATTTCACCTTCATAACTGACCGGTTACGGTGTAAAAATTACCATGAAATACTTGCTGTATGCACAAACAATCTCATCGAGGGTTACCCTCTGAAATTTTAATCATAATTTTATAAAAGCGGAGATTTAATTTACCTTTTCCTTTCTTTCTTTTTTTTTCTATTGGTAAGTGAAGCAAACCTTTTTATTTTACCCCCGGTCTGGTCTCAAAGGAAGGCAGATTAAAAGGTGGCGCGGCGTCCAAAAATAATATCTCGTCGCCGTCTTTTATTCCTTTTCATTGTAATTCTTTCGCCGATACTGTCGTCGAAGAAGATACAGAAGGTCTCCACGTATATTCGTTGCCGTTCTTTACTCCCTTTGCGTCACTCTACTGCGGGACCGGCAATACCTCGGCTAAGCTCGACTTCGTGGATAATAGTTATAAGTTTAATTAAACCAGTTCTTCGTAGAGCAACCCACCATTCTTCCTCGGGGATATCGCGCCGCGTGAACTGCAGATGATACCCGTATCAAAGAAGAAGAATTGCAGGACGCGGGGCGTCCTCGTTCGTTCTTTATTTCCTCCTCCAAGAAGTTCCTTTGAAAATCGAGATAACTCTGCGAATACTCGCAAATTTTAATCGCTGGTGAAACAAAGATAGTCACCGTTGAAGGTGAACAAATGTTAGTATCTTTTGCAATAATAGTAAGAAAATTGTGCGCACTGAAAGACACCTTTTATAAGGACCTTGTTTTAGTCCCAGTTTTTTTCACGAAAACTTACAAAAACGGATAACTATAACAAAGTCACGTACCCAACAAAAATATCAACAATTTACAAAAATACCTGTAGACTGTGGAGATTATAAAATAGATTATAATGTTCGACATTGGCGTCGCATTCGTACGCGAAGAAAGAAATGAACGCGCTCCCAGTAGAACATTGGCAAAATCCAAGGAGTAGCCCGAAAAATTTCTCTCCCCGCACGCGCTTCGAACCGTCGCAACCTTAATGCATCGTACGATCCGCTACAAACAGTTCAACTATACGTTCACCGACGAACACGTCAATTTTCCATCAACGTTGTGCCCAACGACAACGAATTCGCAACGATTCACCGTCGCAAAATCCACCGGCAGCGGGGGAGAAACATCGCGCTCAGCCAACGCTCGTTATATATTCATGAAAGTCAAAGTGTGATTTGCGCTTTTCGACCGCGACGTGCACGTAAGTCGCGAACCCGCGCGGACCTACGGCCGGCGAACTGTCAGCGAGGCTGAACGAGCGGAGGGACGAAAAGGGAGAGAAGAGAAATAATACAGCGAGAAAACATTAATGAGGCTCGACCGTTCGCGGACAGAGTACGGGGAGGGATGTTGGATCTCTGGTCCGATTTTTCAACGGTCGGCCGTCGAAGTTTCGAACGAGCGGCCGCTGAAAGGAAATATTTTTCCTCGTCCGGGCTTTCCCGACCGCGTTAAAGAAGTCTTCGCGGGTGGACAGGGGTGGCGGGTGGGGGTGCAGAGGAATTCGCTGGGGAAGGTTGAGTTTTTCCAACGAGTGGAATTAAACGGGACCCGGCGAAAAAGCTCGTTTAAAATCGCATCGGCCGCGATATTTTCGTGGATTTTTTCGTTGACGCGTTGAGAGCGAAAGAATCTCGCCGGAGGCGGATAAACAGAAGCCCTTCTCTCTGGAGGGAACAGAGTTTTGATTGATGCCGCGAAATGTGACTGGGTTTGCGTTTGGCGGGGGTGTTTCCTTCAATCTGTCGGAAATTGAATTGATTCGGCAAGAATAGTTGAGGACGTTCCACTCGTCGCAATTGAGCAGCCTGCGAAATGTTTGAACCGTTGTGAACGTCGACCAATTTTCCGCCGCGAAGTTGGAGTTTTAATTACTTCGGACTGCGTAGGAACACGCACGGTTAATAAAGGGGACGTTAATGGCGGGGAACAATTTTTGCTGGGCGCTTGAACTTTGTCTCGTCGAACGTACATAACTGAACGACCGTCCGGTTAATCCTAAGTGAAGATTAAAACGAAGAATTATATTTTCTAATCGAAGGCGTGCATCAAGCGAGACCCATTAGACCCGTTAATCTGATTTTTATTATAACGAGACGATTAATAAAGAAATATCGTTAATGAAATTTCTACGTTCCTCCATGGAATGAACTATACCGAGTTGAGTTTAATGAGACCGCGTCACTCATCGTCAAGACGTGAATTGGTTATTGAAAGAGAAGTTCAAGCAAACGTTTCTCTGATTATGACCCCTGAATTTCTCGTACAAATTAGTCGTTTGTCGAGAACGATTCATTTTATTCGTGATGAAAAGGCAGCCCGTGTTGACAATAAATTAACGAAAATAATTAAATCCCGTAAGGTAAAGGCGACAATTGTCACTGAATCTACTGTTCCGTAAGACGAAAGAACATCGAGCAACAATACTCAATAACAGAAGTTCCTTCAATGCATCGATGAAGGAGCAATGAAGATTGGAGCTACTGCAAAAACCGTCCAAGTTTCGTCGCGGGTATTTAATTGCCGAAGGTAAAACAGGGCCGACTATTCGACCGGCGATCCTTTCATTCGTTGCGATTCTTTCATTTATCGTTGTACGTCTTGAGCGTGAAACGAGTCGAGAAATGGAACCGAGAGGGGAAAACGTTGGGCCATGGGATAATGAAGATGCTCCCCCCCTCATTTATTCCAAGATACAACCGGCCTATCTAGATCTCCCGACTCGATGCTTTTTCGACTTTCGATGCACAGAAAACTCGATCGAGAATCTAGGTAGATGCTAAGTGAGTTCATTTGCACTCGTGAAAATGGCGATCCCTTGCCACTATCTTTGGCGATGTTGACGCTTCTTCGTTTAATTAGCTTAACGCAGTAGTTAACATCCTATCATTCATTCGCAACTGTCGAAATAAAACTGTCAGTTATTTATTAATTGATGTTATGTCTCGTTGTCCGTATGTTTCCAAATGAAGAATTTTAATAATTAGCATTGAATTCTTCGTTCAACTTTACTTATAACATTTTCATGGAATTATCGTAAACAATAATCATGACGTTTCTTATATATCAAACGAAATGCTCCCACAATTTTTTACCGCATTCCCCGTGTAGTACCTTCCTCCGAAACGATACAAAGATAAACTTCAAGTCCAGTGTCCCTCGAAAAAAAAAGAGAAGACAGTGAACGCTAGTTTTGCTCCCCGGGGGACGTGGCCATTTAAAAATGGTTTTAACAAGATGCTGCCCGAGACTGCTACCCGAATGTAATAATAATCGAGATTACGACCGCTTTAAAAGCTTATGCTTAGAGCAGCCCCGCTCTATTTTCCACTTTTCCCGCGAATGCAGCAACTTTCGCAGTTTTAACATCCCCCCATTCATTCGCGACGTTCCGCTAATGAGACACCAACGGGGGGTTACGAGATTACCTTAATTTTTCTTCATTTCGCTAAAAGAAATATTTAAACGCGTTACGCCCCACGTCGTGTATGTATCCAACGTTCCATTGCCGTGCTGTTCGGCTCATTACTACGCCGGTGTTCGTGTTTCGAATGGAAAGTCCCTTTAAAGGGACACTTCTAAAAATTCACGAGACGTTTCGCCAATGGATACACATGGTATCTTCTCTTTACTGCCGTTCCCTCCCGTTTTTTCCATCAAAGATTCAAAGTGAGCACGGTTAGTTCTCGTTAGATCACGCGGCCGCGCCGTTGTTTCGGCCGATTACCGTTGAATTTTAATGATTTGTAAATAAACGGCGAAGCCGACATGATTATCGTAGGAAAGCACGTGCGCCGAGCAACGTTTCAGTATAACGACCGGTCGTGTTCTACAATTCGGGCCATTGCACTGTCGTATTAATCGATGAAATATTAAATACGGACCTGTACAATAATGCTGAATTGTATTATCCACGGCTCTTCGACACCGGTTCCACCCGACTATGGCGATAATGTTTGATGATTTTTCGTTGCGTTCGAAACGTTCCACGCAGCGGCAGGTTGAAGCGGTGTGTATCATTAAAGCGCGTTATGCTAGTTCCGTCGTGTACAAATTGTACGATTAATTGGCAATTTCGAACGCCAAAGTGTTTCCCCGTGTCGAGCGTTCGATGCGTCGCATAAAATTACGGGCTGGTCAAATTTCGGTAGGTGTTAATATTAACTGAATCATCGCGACAATTCTCATTCTGATGTTCCCGAATGTTTCGGTACAAAGTAATGTCTACTTATTGTTCACAAAATGTTCATCGCGATCCGCACGAGCTCCGGGCTCGTTTGAAAAAATCATATCGCTGAAGAGATGCGCGAGGCAAATGCCTTCGGGACCTTTCGAACAATCTGGTAATAAGTAACGATCGTGATCGAACGGAACGCAGCAGATGGAAACAAAAAATGCCAGCGCAAAGGGAAGCTTTGGACGAGGAATAAAGGTGTTTCTACGTTTAATCTGTTCGGCTGGCGGGCGAGATTCAATCTACAAAATGACTGTACAGGATCCATCGAATTATACAAGCCGGCGCTCTCAGCTGCCCTCTTTTCATTCGCGAACAGTAGATACGCCAAGGGTTCCAGTCGATTGCGCGCTATCGATTCTACGACCAGGCCTCGGTCCGGTGTGCCGCGTTCGTTTTATTTTGTTTTTCATCCAGCAGAACCGAGGATTCCATGAAAGGCGACTCGAACACCGGCAAGACCTCAAAGTGGTCCTTTTGCAGACGCAACTCGGGTTTAATGCGCCGCAACACTTCGAGCTAGTTTCACCCCGTTGGCCCGAGTAACCCTTTCCGGCCATTCTGGCCCATTATCCCGTACTATTAACAGTCTTATGCAAATTTTGTTTGCCACCGACCGACAATACAGGGAGAAGGAAAGAGGGCGATTTCGTAGAGGGTTAGGTAGCACCACAGTGCCCACTGTTCGAGTGCCATCGAACGAGTCACGACGTGAAATTTTGTCGAGAAGTTGAGGTGTTCGTGTTTTTGTTTCGCGTAGATAAACGTAACGAACCGTTTCGTCGTCGTCTGGCGGAGGATTCTCGAAAATGTTCGATAGGGATTACAATTTAACGGGAAACGCGGCATAGAACCAAAGATGGTTTAACTTTAAATTTAACTTTACGGGGGAATGTAATTTTTACGAGGACTGGGCGATGTTCTATTAGAATATGCGATGATCAATACTTGTAACACTGAGTGTATGATTTTTTTCTATGATTTAAAGTCGCGATTTCAAATATCATTTATTCTCCAATAGCGTTCAGTACGCTATGAATGAATGCGGTGTACGAAGTTTAGTAAAGACAAACTGTCGAAATTAATACTGCATACCTTGGCGTACAATGGCGTACCTAACAAATAGTAGCGAGTGGCAATTTACTTTCGGAAGACAGTTGGCGACAATATTTGCTACACTTTTATTAAATGCCGTTTAAAAGCAACAAGTGTCGCTGCGTCTGTTACCCGCAATTTATTTGTCCCCCAGTACATGAATGCGAGGCAATTCACTTTTGGCTGAATAGATTTCAATAAAATATATACAGTGCGCTCTCACCAATATTTATTGACACGTTCGCGAAGGCGTCGTAAATACTCCAATTAAAACGCACGAAATAGCAAGTGGTATATACGTAACTGTGGGGGTGCACCTCTTTATTCAAATACAATTAACAACAAAAAGCTGTGCTTATTTGAACACAGGTGAATCAAAAGTAAATTAGCAGATAAACATAATTACAGTGAACTAACTTCACTAAATACATCTGAACCCAAGTTAGTTCCCTGTGGCCAATGGAAGAGGCTGTTGAGCTTAATTTCTAGCAACCAGCTTTAGCAGGTTTTGCATGTACATATGTAAGTATGTACATACATACATGCATCAGAGAGAAGATATCAAGAAGCCATATCTGTGAAATTTAATACAGACGATCCAGCATGTTTACGAATTAGAAACATTCCATATCCGTATACAAAATTCACGAATCTCATAGCAACGCGTTGAGAATTTCCAATTCATAAAGTGTAACAAAACGATGGTCAAATTTCCAAACTACATATAATATAACACTCGAAACCCCAATATAAACGACCTGATTTCAAAGGGTTTTGCACAGGCGATTCTGCAACCGTAAAAATCGATATCATCGATATTGGACCACGCAGAGCCTAGTATCTGCGATGTTGAAACCAAATACTGAAGATAACAAACACGAGGATTCCATTCAATAGGCGCTGGATCATTATTTTTCACTTCTACATTCTATCCACCCCCAATCCGGATGACTGTGAATTGAATCCAGAATCTCCTAATTCTCGAGAACTCTCGAACTCGTAAAATCGCCTTGGAACAATTTGAAATCGAGGAAATCTCCACCTCTCTGTTTATGCAACGAATGAACACGGCTCTAGCATTGTCTGCATTAAATCGATGGTCTTTCGTTCGTAAAAAGAATCGAACGAGACCATTTTAAGCGTGTCCTGAACACTTTCAGCGCTACATATTTCGCACCGATTTACCACGTTGGCCCAACTATAATGCAACCCGATAAACCTTCTAATGAACCCATCCTTAATCCCTAAAGCGATCCGTATCATCTGCTTCACCCCGTGTCAGCGTAACGTAATTTCTCGTCTCGCGACGAGACGAATGTCAGCTCGATGCCCCGTCAAACCGTCGCGTTGCAACGTGATTGATCCTTTCGTCTGGCGCGGATTCGCCTTAGTTCTCGATTGGATTCGCCAGCGCGCGGTGAATACGTCGGCTTGGAAACTCGATAATCCGCGGCCAGATACGGACTTAGCGAAACAGAAGACGAGAATTCAAAGGGGTCGGAAGAAGGTGCGGCCCGGCACGTCGCTTATCCGCACACGTAATGAACCGACTGCACCGCATACCTGTCCCGTGCTGTACCGTGACAAAGCAACAATTACGCCCGACAGATCTAATTAGCCAAGCTATTATTCCGTCTGCTTCT
The DNA here is from genome assembly GCA_963667235.1 of Nomada lathburiana. Lineage (NCBI taxonomy): Eukaryota > Metazoa > Arthropoda > Insecta > Hymenoptera > Apidae > Nomada > Nomada lathburiana. Next base: position 8,556,095 of record OY763903.1, read on the forward strand.
GAAATAAACGCGACCGCGGTTTTAATCGTGATTTCGTCCGCGATAGTTCTCACTCACTGAGGAACAATTCGCCGTGAATTTTCTGGTAATTAAAAGGGGGGTTGAAACCGGATTACGCTTGACCATCTGATTAATCGTGGTTTTTGTCAACCCTGCGAAAGAAGGCGGGTCGATTGAACCATTGTTTGCTAAATGAATTTCTTTACAGAGAACGTCTCTCCATTTCGTTTGCGAAACAACGTAAGAATAATATCATGGTACCTCTGTTGAAGTAAATTTTCATTAAACGTTTGCTATCAATGAAAGCAACCCCAACCCCGTGAAGGTATGATTACGAGTTTTCCTTCAATAGCGCTTGGAAATTCATCGTTGAAAATTGTTTCGCCGCAATTTTCATTCGTTCAAATGTAATGTTCTTATCGAGTTCCAGCGGTCGAAGATGCTCCACGCGACTCGGAGGTATCTCAATTAAATTCGCAACGATCGGACTCGAGATCGCCAATTTTCATCATTTCCGTTCCGAAACAATTACACGGCAGTTATAAAGTGTACATAAAGTTGCGAGCACGGGAGCCGCGTATGGAGCCATAACGTTCGCATTCGAAGCTCCGTTGTTTGCCTGATTTTCCATCTAACAGAAAGTACCACTGGCTACTGTATGAACGAGTGCGGAGTTCAGCTGGTAGCCCGCGAAAACTAACTTTCCCGCGGTATCGCCGAGTTAAACTAAGCAAACTCTGCGACTTCGACCGATTAAAATTAAATTGCAGATCTGGAGATTAGGCGACGGGTGTCTTTATCGCCATCTTCGTGGCGTTCGTCGCCGGGAATCATTAGGTCCAAGGTATAGTTAAAATTTCAGCCCCCTTTCTATGTTCTTAAGATAATCCAAGAAACTCGGAGTATCGTGGATGACACGCCTTTTCACAAGTAATATGAAAGTATGGCTGACCAGCGGTGCCTTATACTACTTGGAACTATGTCCGGTTAAATCGGCCTTATTCTACTTCGACATTTACCCAGTAGTGTAGAATGGAGATGATAGGTGCGTGAAGGAGAACACAATCGCAAGCTAAAACTCGAGTCTGGCTAAAAATAAACCCTACGTGCTTATATAAAGTCGGTGAAGAACGTTACTATTATCTCTCCATACAAGTTTGCCTTCTCTACAAACACTCGAAATAAGAAAATCCGCTGCCTTAAACGATAGTTCTTAAACTGGCCACTTCTGACAAACAGGCCGAACGCGTGATAAAGTAGCGACGTTTCATCGGGAACGTTGAAAGACTGTACGTCAGCCGCAGCAGCACGGACGCCAAGAGGTGTCTCGCTTTTTTTCAATTTCTTCGACCACCTCGGGCCAGAACGAAAAACGGGCAGTCGTGCGGGGACGTGAGACAATTTTCTTAGAGAAGTTCCATATAGTTTCTGTTACCACCGCGGGGGCTGTACGTACAGCTGAAAGAAAGGCCGGGCCGTAAAGACTGCCTTTAACTCTTTCCGCTCAGAGGGCGATGCGGTCTCAATTCAATGCAATCGTAAACCTGCCGAGACAGCAAATTATTAAACGACACCGTAGCATTTTTTTCCTTTTTTTTTTGTCACGGACAACAGAGACTCCGTGCTCTTTGCGCCCTTCTGACAATTGCGATTGGTGCATCGCGGACATTCTCTCTTCTAGCCTTCAGAATGATAACCCGCGAAACACGTTGAAACTTTGTTGGTCAAGGTAACTTTAGAACGAACAGGCGGTAATCATTTTCCGCGAATGCTGCTTATTACCTTGGGAAAGGAAACAGAGTTCCGCTTTCTTTCTAATTTCTGTTATTGCGTTTTGTTATTGACGAAAAACTTTCGTCTTTATATTAAAGCGGTAGTAAAACATTGCGGCACGTGTTAAGTACCATCGTTCTGTCCAAACAAGTTTCAGACCACGCGTTGGCTATCGAAGCTAAGCTGACGGCAGTTTACTTTCCGCCCCTGGTGAAGTTCTTCTTACGCTTGGTATCAACTTAGCCCTTCGCTTTAATAACTTATTATTTCCTCGCAATTGTACATACGCTATGTGGGTGCAGAAATTCTACGACTTTCTCTAATTCCATGGATATTAATATGTCGATGCATAATAAAATATAATGATCGAACGGTCGCCAGATTTTTGTTCAGATTCGACATTCAATAAACGAATATTATTAAATATAGACCAAATTGTTATGAACGATAAATAATACCGTGGAACGGAATACCATTTCGCGCGTCAATCTTGACCGATATTTGCAGCAAGTTAATATCAAATAATCGACAGAGTTTACGTTTCAAGCCGCATACGCCGCGTGTCGCAAATATTTTTATGGCGGATCCAATGGATTTAACGCGACTCGTATACAACATACGAAATTCAGTGCCGCGTAAAAATCCTGTCATACACGGGACAGTATATCGTTGGCTCGCACAACAAAGACGACGAATCACGTTGCGGATATTGATTGACCGATTTTTCGAGACGCTTCTGCGAATGGAATAATATTGCCCCACGGCTGAAAAAAGAAAACAGGGGAGACCTGTGTCAACTGCGACACCAAGAGTTAACGCGATGTATCAATGAAAATACAGACGAAAACAGGGTAAAAAGAACTATGCCATTTCGAATCCGCATAATTAACGGGGCGAACGTGAGCTACCATGTGTTGAACGAAAAAACAACAAAAAAGAAAGAAAGCGAAGAAATGAAAAATGGAAACACTGTGCAATAGAATACTGCTTGCAATAGAATCGTGATGATTTTCTTGTTTCATCAAGAGCGAAATATTTTAAAGCTTGTTACTAGAAATTTAAAAAATTACTCCCTTTTACGTACTCGCGATTTTCCTTTAATTAATTAATTACAGCTATTTTTAGATATTCATGTGAGGTTAACATTAAAGTTAAAAATGCCAACATAACGTTACCTTATATTGTAATTTGCAAAAAAAAAAAGGACAGCAAAAGCCAAGAGTAGTTTTTGCGAGACCTGTTGAACATGGCGACACGCCTCGACAGGTGAATCGCTCGTGGTTCCTGGTTGATTTCGCAACCGGGTACGTGTCACGTCGGCGGCATCGATTTTCCATATATAGTTTGCCGCTGGACCGAACTTTTGTCACGCGATAGGAGACGAAAGTTTCGCCGGTAAAAGTGCAGAAAAGACAAAGGGAGAGATGGCATTTTGGAAAGGAAAAGTTTCCAGGTGCTCCGGCGTATTTCACGTGATTTTGTTTCGAAAAAACAGTCGATAGAATCGACGATTATTGCGATCATTAAACTGCACTTAATTAAGTGTAGTTAATACACTTGACGCGGTGGTAGTAGATGATCGATTTAATTTCTTTCTTTCATTTATCAAGGCAATCAGAAATTGTCCTTTTTCAACAGGCATCTGTTTCATCGAAATGATCGTTAACCAGAAATAAAAGCTTGAAAATAGAAAAAATTGCAGGATTATCTCAGTTTGATGAAGATACTTAATTTCAATATGGTAAAGCGAAAACGAATAATGTGATGGCAAGAAAGTCTAAATATGAATGTGCGCTCTTTCGTTATTCACATCGTTTGCCCGAACGAAACGTTTATCATTCTGCCATCGAGTCTAAACGAAATTCCAGTAGATCGACGATCGCAAAAATATCTGCACGCTTCCTCGAGACGCATATACCTCGGATTAGTCCCGCGTCGTAATTAATCGACCTCAAAGCAATTCGGGAGCATAGATCGATCGTAATGGAATTAAGGGGAATCGAGAAGGAGGAACAGAATAGGAGGAATAAAAAGAACAGTGAATGATCGATCGCTGAATGATACCTCGGTTCGAGTGGTATCCGTATCATCGAGCACGCGTAGAATTTAATGCGAATCCGTAAAAAATGGATCCCCGAAGAGGCGCCATTTTTCTATCGAGATAGACTTCGCAGAAATTCAATTTACTATCAAACGGCAACCGTCGTAAATCATTCGGAATTATGTTCGAAGGGCGCGCGTCATCTTATCAAAAAGGGCGGGGGACAAACGGGTAAAAGAGTGAAAGCATTCTCGGTGTATGATTACCATCGAGAGAGGAGAAAATAAAGGGACAGTTCTGTTGAAGAAAATTCTCCGTTCTCTTTTATTAAAAGTTCCGCATAACTGTCCATTAATTTTTGCTTCGTCATGATAATATATCAAAATTCTAATCGTGCTTCTTCTCTAAATCACCAAAATCATAGGTTCATGTAAAAAGATAATAAAACGTGACTATTCTGAGAATAGTCATACAGTATTCTCCTATTGAAAAATTCACTGCATGTACATATGGTAATGTGTACACATTATTGTACATGAAGAGCAAAACTCACTCCTGCTGTTATAATAAATTAATGGTGTGCAATTTGCGTTGCGTCGTTTCATTTGCTTCATGGTAAATTAATATCAATCAACGGCGAGATAACGTGGCCGATGTGACGCATTGATGCGGGTCCTGTTGAAAAAACAATGATGGAATGACGAATTTGGTGTTACACATTAATGCGATGAAATCGCGATGTACTAGAGACGATACTTTAATTTCAGAGTATAATTATGAATTTAGCATGGCGCGCTAATGTTGCACTGATTAAACGGGCCGGGAAGCAATTAATCATTTCGTGATATAAATATTAAATACCTATTACAATATTCTGTTGCGTATTTTGACTGGCATAAGTGTTGTCATTAATTTTGGAAATCTAATTGATGGATTATTTCCCCAAAAAGATTCGATAGATTGCAATTTTGTGTTTTGTTACAGTGCCGTGTTGCGTTAAGCGATCAGACGCTGCTTTTTCATTAATTTGCAGCACAGCAATTTGCGATACCTTGCGTCCCAGACACGTGACGTTCAACGTCGCAAATTGAGACAGATTGCGCACAGGTTTTCGATTCGTCATGCTCCTTGTAACAGCTATCATCTCCGTGAAAATTAGTTCACGCTTGCATCGAGCCGTGTACCGAAAAATTTGTAAACTGAGGGAACGGACACTGTACTCGGTTCCGAATATCAGTATTCATGGAAGAAAATTCCTATGCATGCTAAGTATATAAGAAACATGGCGCGGCGGTCGCGGTAAACAAGTCGATGGTAGAAAAACATAAAATAGTTTTAAAAATTGCTATAGCCCACTTTCCATTGCAATTTGCGGCTATATTTTTCTGCTAGCCAAAATTATTGTGCACTGTTAAACATTCAAGTTAAATCTACTAGTAATAATAATAATAATAATAATATCTTCTTTTCTAAATACAATATAGTATATCCCATTTTAAAATTTTACTTGTTTTTCATTCTAACTAACACGCTCACGCTTTCATGCTATCATGCTTTCTAAAATTAAGGGAACGCCACTTTAACCATTCTTGAGACCACAGTACACGGAACTCGTGTATTCGAAATCTATTATTGATCCTACGACAGTCAGAAGTCATTATTGTCAATGTAATCCCAACACGGATATCGAATCGCCACAGTTGACGTGGGAGTATAGAGCAGTGCCTAAGTATCGATATGAAACACGACATACACAGTGGCCCGTCAGTCAGTCAGATTTGACCACTGTCTGATGGGTTCGCCGCCTAATCCCATGATTGTTGGTCGAATGATTGAAATTATCTTCATGCTCCGTGTGGCGTTCCCGTTTACTAAAACCAGGATCTATCACACGAGCCCGCGTTAACGTGCACGCTTGTTAGATGCGTAATTAGGAAAGCAAAGTGCAAATTAAACCTCGCACTGGTTATTAATATACGTAATTGATATGTTCCTGCAATCTCGATTAATGGAACGCAAATGTGCACGGTTTTCTTTTTATAAATAGTATTAACAATCACAGATTGTTAACGATTAACAATCAATTTTTGTATTGAAAAAACGAAAATACGATATCTTAGTATTGGGCGACAGAAATCTTTTTTGGTTACGAACAATCATCGCCGGAGACGAATATTTTAATAATAATATCTATGTAATATCGTTTGCCGGGAGTTTCGTTTCGGTCACCTCACATCTAAAATTTTAGCTTCGCGCATGTATCAGTTGCTGAGATATTGATTAGAAGAGTAAACTAATGGTAAATGCTGTTCGCAGGGCAGGTAATAATGGCTCGCGAGATCGTAAAATATAGTATCTGTATGTCACCTACCTTTTCATACGGTCCGTATGATAATACATATACATAAACGAAATATTGCCTGAAATATATAAGTGACAGAAGACAATGCATGCATATATATATAAATGATCAAAATATCGCTGAGAATGGAAGCGTACCGAGTCTGAGCACCACTTTTCAATGCACTCGACGAGCATTCGAATATTTAACAGGGCCATTCTCTTACGCGTAATTCTTGTCATAGCTACTTTTGTTGTCTTGCAGTCGCGAAAATAGTATTTCTTGAACATAGTTTGATTTTGTCACGCGATTGAATACAAACACTAGCCAGAGAGGTTCCCTGCCAATTTCCCCTTTTGTTCTTAATTAAAAGGTCCGATGAGCGTTTGCAGAGAGCCCCAGTAAAACTGATATAGATTTTGGGTTCCATGATCATTACTAATTTACACATTTTGTACTAAAATAATGTGTAGTTCTAAACATTGGCCGTGCTAATGAACAGCCCTAATAAATATGTTTTCCCTGTAACTATCAATAACCGGTAATGACTAATGGAATAAGTAATGTATAATAAGAAACATTAATAACGAAATGAGCTGAGTACTGCGAGTACCGAGATTTTCTTTGAAAACGACAACATTACAAACAACAGAGCGAAATGATCCTATTAGAAAATAAGAAAAGAAATTCGAGAGGTTGTGGTCATGCAGATTTGTATTAATTAAAAATGGAATTAGACTCTATCACATGAGTAAATACATGCATTCGGTGAAAAAGGTCCCTGCTAATTTCCTTTTACTCTGAATCGAAAGATCTGATGAGCTATTGCCGAGGTCTTCGCTAAAACTGATATAGATTGTAATAAAATAATCTGTAGTTCTAAATTACCGTCGTTCTAATGGACAGTACATTAATTTCCATACTATAAAGTAGTTGCCAATAGGGGCTGCAAACAAAGATTATCATGAGCATAGTGCTTGTTTGCAAGCGGACTGTACACATGTATTGTGGTCAAGTATGCTTTATAACGTGCCGATTTTATTTTCATTCACACCAAAATACAAGAACTTGCAATTATTGTCATTACCGCCTGCAATCGTCAATTTTTCTTGCGCAAACCTTTCTTCGCGTGCGAGCGTAATTTATCGAAAAAAACTCTGCGCAATTACAATAGGGCTGACAATTGCATGAGGTATATAAAAATTGGAATAAAAAAATTGGCATGCTATGGCTGGTATGTAGCGAACCTGGGCACAAAATGTATAGCTCGCTTTAAGAAGCAACCTCTTTACTCGTTAAACAACAGTTCCTATTCGCAAAATTTTTTAATCGTACAAGAATTAATGCTATCTCTAATTTTGAATGCAATCTAATTTAATGTAAAAGTTCTATAATCTAAATAATTTAATTCAAATTTATAGTCATAGGCAACCAGCATAAATATGTATCCCTTGTACCAATAGCCGGTACTGTCTAATGGACTAACAATAAGTGATGTACATACAATAAGAAGCATTAGCAACAAAATTTGCTGGTGACTGAAAATATCGAGATCTTCTTAAAGGGACAACTTTTCAAACAATAGAGCAACCGGTTCTATCACAAAATAATGATAAAACGTCGTAAGAATATAAAAACGAAGAACTGGGCGACTCAAAAACAGAATCTGACTCCATCGCATGATGAAATAAAACAACTAGGAAGAAGAGATTCCTACTAATTTCTCCCTCCGTGTAATGAGTTTTTGCAGAGTGGTAAATACTGTCGTGCTACATTTACTGACATATGTTTTGGGTGTCTATTATTATTGGTAATTTGCATGATATTTTTTAATAAAATAAGTTGCGGATCTAAACTTCCGTCGTACTAATGAACGGTTCATTAATTTCCATATTATAAAATAGTTGCCAATAGGGGACTGCAGGAAAAGATTGAAACATGCAGAAAAAGATTGAAACATGCAGAAACATGAGCATAGTGCTTGTTTTCCAGCGTGCTATACATATGTATTGTGTTCGTTTTAGCATGTCTATTTCTTTTTAATTCGCCCGCAAATACCTGAACTTGCCATTATTATCATTACCATGTGCAATCGTCAGTTTCCTTTGCGAAAACCTTTCTCCACATGCGTGCGTAATGTTTCAAAAGCTTTGCGCAATTACAATAGGATTGACTGTTGCAAATCGTATATAATAATTGGCAGTCCATGTGTAAATAAAAAAATTGTCGCGTTAGTATGAAGCGAACCAGGGCACAAAATGTATAGCTCTTTTTAAAAAGCAAGCACTTTACTCGTTAAGCAGCAGATCCTATTCGCAAATTTTTTCGACGTACGGAAATTAATGCATGGCTCTAATTTTTAGTGCAAACTAATTTAACGTAAACTGTCTACTAAGTGAATAATTCAATTTAAACAAATAACTATAGGCGCCCAATATACTGAACTTCAGTAGGGTAGCATTTCCCATCCGACGAAAACTCATTACCCAGAAGGAGTAAATAGTAGGAACCTCTCCTTATAAACTCAGTACATAAGTCACGAAACGATCTCAACGGGGCAGGAAAAAGATCGACTTACTGAAAAATACATTGTAGAATATAATGGTGGATGGAAATTGTAGTATGCAATTGAAAACCCGTTTCAACAATTATAGTGGTGTACAGTATCAAGTTGAATAAATGCAATCCCTGTTTCCATAGAAACCAATAGGTATTTTGAGAAAAAATTACAATCTTTGCATGACAACAACTGTTTCGACTTGGCAAAATCCGTTTCCTAGTAAGAGATATTAATATTATCCTCGCGAAGTTCAACCGATATTTACTAATTTTTAGCTAAATTTTGTTGATGCTACTAATATGGCTTGCGTCGTTGTTAAACAATGCTATTGAAACTGGGGACCTAAATCATTAGTGTCTAATTTTTGGCAAAGATTTACATCAATTGCAGACCACCCTGACTCGTGTAAATTGAAATCAGCCGTAAATATCCTGCAGGGTACTTAACCCTTTGGGAACATTGAAACTTTGACGATTTTAATAATCTTAAAAGACAGCAGGCTCCGTGATTAGTGTACCTGTTGGCGGATTCAATCGACAATGCGCGTATATCCCGTTGATGCTCAGTTCGGTGCGCGTGCACATCACAAGGTTCCCGGCATTTTACATTATAATGAAGGGCGGGGGTACAAAGACCGAATAAAAATTAAATGAAAACGCGAAGAATGTAATTTTTAACGAGACCGTGCGTTCTTCAGTCTAACAATCCCGATCGCGAGAAACAAATTGCGAAACATACAAATAATTCGAAAATTTCATCAACTAAATATTCGTATTAATGGTATTATGAATATCGCGATAAATCACGCGCTTGCAAATTGTTTCGAACGTTAATAGTCAATACTACTGTTTTCGTATGTCATTTAATTATTTCGCGTAACGAATATATACTTTCGGACGACATTCCCTTGTGTGTGCGATAATATAATAAAAACATTTCGACGCTGGATGCGTGCACGAAATGAAAAAAGATTGTTCATATAAATTACGACTCACCGTTCGCTGACGTCGAACACCAAGAAGACGCCTCGTCAAGATGGTGGCCCGATTGCTGCAATCCGTGTAGATTTTGCGTTGCACAGCATCCATTAGGTATCCATGGTATATCCATCATGAGGTATCCAATATGACGTATCCATTTCGCGTATCCATTATTGGGTATCCATGGCACTTTGCACAATTAGCAGGAACACTCGCGATACGACTGAAAAAATCAGGGGTGAATATGTAACGACACTCACATTCCCTTGTGTGTGCGATAATATTCTAAAAACATTTCGACGCTGGATGCGAGTACGAAATGAAAAAAGATTGTTCATATATATTATGACTCACCGTTCGCCGACGAAGACACCTTTGCAATGAAACACCAAGAAGACGCCTGATCCAGATGGAGGTCCGATTATAATCCGTGCAGCTTTTGCGTCGAACTTTATCCATTGTTCGGGATCCATTATTATATATCCATTCGTATGTATCCATTGCACTTTGAAGTATTATCACAAACACAGACACTCGCGATACGCGACCGAAACAATCAGCGGTGCACGTGAAACGACAGTCATTAGTCAATAACACACCCGGATTGTTTCAAAAAGCTAATTTCTCTCGGTAATCGCACGTAAAGTCAAAGGGCTACTACGCGCATCATGGCGTCCGGCCTGTACGTTCCGGAATACGGAAAGCCCGTTCGATTTTCGATCGTATACTGTTCTGCATGTACCGTTCAAGCTTCCGAACACAAGAAAACCGTCGCGACAGTATTGACTTGCAACCCGACGTATTTAACAATGACCAGATTGCGATAAATAGCCATTAAAATCAATACCTTGGTGGTCTCGTTAAAACAACTTCGATCAACGTCACATGTCACACTCTACTGCGTCTTCAACGAGGTCCTTCTTCCCCGATTTTAAAAAGTACGTTCTAAATCCGATGCGCTCATTGGTCCGCCTAACCAACAATGTCACCAATCAAACATCTCGTTCTTTTACACGCAAGTCCAACAGACGGATCGTAAATCATACTTCGACAACGACTGCGTTTCATTGAACTTTCTTCATAATGTACACTCATGATTGAAAAATGTTTACGAATTGTAACAGCATTATAAAACGGGCAAACAGAGATCGTACAACAGGACTCTGTGTCGTTCAGTCTCGCAATCGGTGTTTACTAACAAAATTTCTCTCGGCACTCGACGCTGACGCCACCGCAGCCAAGACGGTTGTGTTAGTAATATGTGCCTACGCGGCTTTCAATGTGTAGCACCGAAAGTCTTCTTATTAATATAGTATCTCAGAAACTAATAAATACGCGATGGTAAAATTTTAGATCTGGTGTAACCAAAACGAAAGCCGGGCATCGATATTGGTCACTGGTAACCAAAAAAATTTCCGTCAACTGTAATGGTAATTCGCAACCAAAGAAAATTGCTGCCTTCAGTAATGATCATCCGTAATCGAAAAGATTTCTGCCGCCCAATAACAATTATTTTTAATCGAAAATTTTGGTCATCAATAATCGTTATTCATAACCAGAAAAGTTAGAAATGAAACTTTTTTAGCCAATCATTTTTTCAAAAATCTCTTGAAGATTGAATGATAAGTCCCTTCCATTCGACTGAAAATCAACTTCTTATCAATTACCTTTACCTAAAAAATTATTAAAATAACTGTTACTTTTTACCTCTGTTAAAAACAAAATATATGAACAATTAAAAGCAAAATATTGAACCAACGAACTTACACAACACTTCCCTGTCCAACCATTTCGTTGTAATGCGAAGTGAAATATCGAAAGAAAATTCGCAAACGCTGGAATAATGTTTGGGCCGACACAATTAGTTTCAATTAGGGAAAATTTAATGAATTTATAATTTATTATAGATACTTGAATTTGCTCGACGTGCTGTTAAAACATTATTGCCCGAAAATTCATTCTGTTGCATCTCTGCGCGAATTTCATATTCTCTCTCTCTCTTTTTTTCGAGTTTATATGCAACAAGTAGACTCTATATACAACAAAAAAATCACGAACAATTCTCTTGAACCTCCGCTCGCACGTTCGGCGATTTTATGCGTTCGAAACGAATCTGTCAGTATAGGTATACATAACGACGAGCAATTGACATCCTCGTTCCGCGATACGAAACTCAATATTGCAGTTTTATGTATTTCTGAAAAACTGTGGTCCACGATTCTTCGCCACAAAAACTACCCCTCGATGCGTGTCCTATTCCCTTCAGCAAACGCGTAACACTTTCAATGCAGTTTACTTATTGTTAGAGTAACCCTATTGAAATCACATGCTAAACCAATGGCCACGAAATATTTTACTGTTATAAAATGATCCCTACAATTTTCCATTGCACTGCTACTATTTACCATTTTCAAATTATACGCGTGTATACGCACAGTATCGACGAATTCCGAACGAAAACTGTGTAGTTTAATTCGGCATAACAAAATATTTGTACAGGCTGTTGATAACAGTAGAACAAATATGTATGTTTATACGAATCTATACAGGATACCATTAAACGTTTTAATACGGAAACAGAACAATGAAAAGTGTAAATAAATGGTTACTGTTTATTCAAAGAATCAATAAACATTTTTCAATCGTCCATTTAAAATTCATGAAAATAAATGAATATTTTACACTTAAGTCTCAGTCAATCAATGAAATGCTTGCAATTCGCGCGACAATAAATAATCTTTGCAAGTTGCACGGCTTCTCGCCGCGACTGAAGTCAAATTGTCGCAGACAACTTTTCGTCCTGGCGAAAAATCAAACTGCCTGCATTTACATTTGATTTTCCGGTTGTAGACGCCTAACGTGCTCACCCTCTAGGGGCCGCGTCAACGCCGACGTTTCTAATTAAATTCCTGCAACGAGAAAGGCGCGATCGTTTCGTGGCGACACGAACCAATTCTCGTCCCGTGAAACACGCGGACGATCAGCTTTTTTCGAGCGTTTCGGTGTCGTTCGGGAAAACGACGACGACGACGACGACGACGACGACGACGACTTTCCACGTAGCTGTAGCGTGCCACCAAAGGATTGACCGTGATCGCGAGGAAAGGCAGAGGATTGGACGAGATTGGAAAATTTTTCGCCGGTGAAATCGCTTTCTTCCGGTGAAAATCCGACGACACATCGCCGCGGGCGAACGGAATAGAAGAGGATGAAAAAAGAACGAAACTATGAATTTATCCGGTCTGACCGCTCGAGATATCCGGCTAATTCGCGACGGATTGTTCTTCACGGTTTCATTCCTCCGGTTTGCCGTTAGCGGGTGCGGGTGCTTTCTCGGACACTGATCTGCAACATCGAGGCAATTAATAGGAATTAAATATTCGCGAAGAGAATGCAAAACTTGTGCACTGATTCGTTACTCGAGATATTTCAATGATTTAAAAATATTGAAATCGCTGTTTCAAAGTGACCCGATATTTTTTTTATCAGTACGGAATTTTTTAATAGTTGCGAAAAGCAGTTTTCAATTATGGATCATTGTATACATGAATTGATTTCGTACGATGTATAAATCAGTGGAGCTCTGCAGTATGTATGACTGTGCACTCTTGATAATTGCGCAGATATCGATCTCCTATCCCGTTCACGGAAAATTCGACTTGATTGTTCTTCAATCTGCATTGACCATTCTGGCGTGCGTCGATTACTGTGCCTCCAATCGAATTGCACGTCCATCGTATCACACTTTAAAGCTTTTCAAATCGTCGGATATCGGATACGCATCTGCAGTGACCGAAAGCAGATCAGAAACGGCACGATTGCAGTGCAGTAAAATTGAACTTTCTTATTAATTCGCTGCATTGCTTTATGCAACCCCTGTTCGCACTAATCACTTCGTTACAGAATGATAAAAGTATCAATCACCTGTGGAAACTTCATCCACCAACGCTCTAACTAGACGACCCAACGAAAGTTTAATTACTAAAAACGTTTTATAATTGAAACTGTGTTCAACTAACCCGCGTTCCATCCACCTGGTTCGCTTTGTATCTCTGCAGTCCACGTCTCGGTAACCAACCTCCCTGCTGGAATAAAATTTCCCCTTTGCATTCTCAATGATACAAACATTAAACAGAATCTCTAACCCATTCTCAGTGAAATAATAATGACGAGACGCGACTCACAAATATATTCCGAGGTGATTAATTGTGTCATCTTATTATTCTCGGTTCTATTCTAAACTGAAAAATAAATATGTCAGCAATAAATATCGAGAGGCCTTAAAATTTGTCACCCCACCCAATCGTCAAGGAGCAGGCGGAATTTCAATTCGACTCGACTCGATTGCCGCAACTTATTCAAATTCAATTAAGTTCAACTTGTCGCAGAAGTTGGCCAAAACTAGTCACGCTCGAATTTTCCCGAAACATTCAGGAAACTCTGTTTGCCCCCATCTCCTCCACCCCCAATAAGATGGACGAATAATGCATTCACGTTTCCCGTTGTTGTCAGGCGCAATCTTCCACGTAGGCGACGAGGAGCACATGGCTGCGTTTGAAAAGGCCGTCTACGAGGCGAGATTCGAGCACGTCGCGCCCACGTTCGAGCTGCAGTCCGTCATAAAGCTGGTAGAGGTTAATACCGACAGCTTCAGGACCGCAGCCGCAGGTTTGTATGAATATTTAATACATGTACACCTAAATGAATATGTAAATATCTAAATAAAGATATACGCCACTACTAAGTGCAGCAGTTTTTGCCAATCCGAGGTTGCGCGCGTGGCAAACTTGGTCTGACCGGAGGATTAAAACTGCTAATGGACCAATTAACAATCGAACCGACAGGATCGTTCGAGGCACGGGAAACTTAGGCGTTCTGTCCCCGTGTAATTGTGAAGGAAACGCGAGCCTCGTCGATTGCCCGCAAACAGAGTTCGCGGGATATCGTTTGATTCTCTTGCCATCGAACAGCGGCGGCATCGTCCAGGAACTTCTTGAATCCGATAAAATTTCGCGTCGAATCCTATCACGAGGTGTACGGGTCGAGAGATGGGACGATAGTAAAACGTAATTGAACGTCCTTGCCTCGCGAAGCAACTCGATATTTAAATTGCTCCCTAGCTAGCGCCCCTCTAAAACAGAAGGGAATAACAAGATTAGTCGTCGTGCTTTTTAAGTACCATTACTTGTACATCGATGAAAGGACGTCAAAGAACGCTCGCCGAGAGCGTTGAATATCGGATAACTTTGATCTGGTATTTCAGTATTCTGACACAATTCCGTGAAGGAATGGAATTAAGGATTGTACTTTGTACAGTGTCGGGTTAATACGGACGGGTCTTGGCTTTTTTTTTTTTTTTTTTTTTTTCATGAATCTATGGAGAAAATTAGAAATTCCTATACGAGAGTTTTAACGAACGCACATTATTTACACAGATATCCCAAGTTCCCTTGTCATTTAATACTATCGTATATATAAATGACAATATTAATACTTTACCCACTAGAAGTTCGTGTACCAAAGTTTCTTAGGAAATTCAAAATTTCATTAGATAGCCCGTTGTAACAAGAAACTTAAGCGACAAAATTTGACACGTCTTCGCGCTTCTACCGATTATCCATTAAGCCTCCTGAATTTCATTAAATATTGCTTCATTCCCCAACTTGCAGTACGTCAATGATTATTAATAAGAACGAAACGATTCGATAAGAAAAAATCTGCAACGAAATCTCAAACTCGCTAAACAAAATCGTTATCAGAATCCTATGCAATGTTCGTTATGTTTTTTAAATAGAGTTTTTAAATAGAATTTTTGCAATTAAATTTTCTGGCGATGCCTAAAGAAATGTTTCCTATGTAAAACGGCCGAAGAATGATTGTACATTTAAAGTGCCCAAAAAAGTTACACGATATTTCAAATTCCGGACAGAATAATTAAATATGCGATTCATTATTTTCATATCGAATTCAATTGGATTTATTCATTTCGCAAATCGAATTGCTTTAACATAATATATCAGTTTCATTTCAATTCGAAATTAATTTCAACTTCTCGAACAAGACTCGCAAACGCGTAAATTCAGCGTGAAAAATTCATTCGAAACCGTCATACCGCGCCGCTTTGCAAGTAAAATTCGTCAGGACATCGTTTGCGATCTAGAGTTTTGCAGTGCGCCGCAGTGCAAGTCGCGAGCTTTTCACGTACATACGTACAACGGTTTACGTGATCGTCCTCGGTGCTCGCAGCCAATCTCGTGTGCCCTTCGTTTTCACACTTAGCACGATGCAATTTGCCGAACTGGCAAGCCGTGGTAACAGGCTTTAACGTTGCAGCCTGCGAGCTTCTGGAGGAGGGTGTGGCGGCAATCTTCGGCCCTTCGAGTTTGTACACTCACGGAATTGTCGCGAGTATCGCGGCACGTTTCGATGTACCGCATATCGACTACTTCTGGCGGCAGAACGAGGAGCTGCAGCAAGACCAGGAACCGAGGAACCCGAAACCGATGACCGTCAACATTTTCCCGGACAGCGACATGGTTAGCCAGGTGAGAAAGTACAGATCGATAGGTATCAAAGTCCGATGAACAATTTTGTTTCTGTTTCGAGATATGGGATCGGGTTTTTCCTTCTCATAATTCAACATAAAATATCATGGTACCGATTGAAATTATTGTATTTATGGGTTTAACGACCATGTAGTCTCATTACCTTTTAAGAGTATGTACGAATCTATCGATTCGCGCGTTTCGTTGTTGGTTCGACAAGTATCGAACGGGTGCTTGTGAAATAATCGTTTCGAATGTACACATATTTACAGAGTTTACGTGGGCAATATTTTACAATTTATTTAAACTGCTTCACCGATTTGAAATGCCTCCGCGGGCTGTTATTTATCTCCACGCGATATAAATTGGTCTCGTGCCGATAGAAATTCTGTGTTTCGCGTAGAAAGTGTCGTGCGGACTAGCGATTTTCAACCGGTGTGCCGCCAAAGGTCCATCAAATTTGTAGTACGAGTGAATGTGGTCTGACAGCAATTGATTAGCAATGTTTTTGAGTTTTATCCTCAAATCTGTGAACGTCATTCAAAACATATTAATCGCCCAACAATTTCGTATCGGATCCCTGAAAATAAATGTACAAAATTATTTTTAATGTACCGTAAAAATTTAATAATTAGTTCGCACATACCGTGGGATAAAAAGGGGTTGAAATCGCTGGTCTAGACCATACAGTCCGGTCGAAAAGCAGGGAACTAAAAGGTGGTGTCGTATTAATTTACATTACACGTGGGATCGTGCGGCCCGCGAGCCGCATATCAGCAAATATTTATTCGCGACGGAAACTGGTCGCGTCAGAGTTACTGCCAAGTAATTGATCGTCATACCCGCGAGCCTGTGCGTATATGTAATGTGGACATGTATGGAAACGCGACACTTTTGTCGACGATTTATAAAATGCGAACACGCGGGAGAAATGCGGAGAGGGCGAGGAGCCCGACGAAGGTGGTGGCTGGAGTTCCGATGCATTTTAAATGACTCGTTTAACGAGGAAAATCGAGCTGGTTTGAAGTGGCTGTCCCATTAAACCTGCTAGTCGAGGCTAATGACCGCGATCAAAGGTCGAACTTCGGCTAACGACGTCGGATCAGTTTTTATTCCGTCGTCCCTTTAACGGACAGCCAAACGGGGAAACAAACGGAACGCATTTAAGTCTAAAAAAATAGTGAACGAACAACCGCGGTGGCCGTAAAGAATTATTTAGCGTTTCGTACTTTCATCGGCGCGATTACAGGTCTTAGCTTTGTGTGAATGGTCAATTGAATTTTATGATCGGAACATGCGAACGGTACTTTACGTCGAACATGAATTAACCGGGTGGTATGCTAGATGGAAAGAGTCGGGAATTGAGTGTGCAAGTTTATATGGTTGATTTAAGCAGCAATGTATTCATGGGAAAGGAGAAACAGTTGGTATTGCAATGTATTGGCGATCTATGGGAGTGCCTCAGATACTCGCTAGAGACTATTGAGGATATTAAAACGACAAGGAATAGCTGAACTTTATTACAACAATGAGAAACTGTAATTTCATTAGGAGTTCTTTTTTAAACGTTCTCTACTTTCCAACTAAAATTGTTTCGAATCAAATATTCGAAATTTCTTGCAGATATAGCTCCCTCAGAGTGTTTTCCACATGCATAAATCTGCATCGCATTTGGGACGAAAAAATTTCCGCTTTTAATGCACAGCAATTCGCGCGCCCTTTCCCCCTTTCAATACCCTTTCCAACCGTGTGCCTCGAAAGCACGAAATTTCATGGTTGTATCAGAACGTTCTTTCACTCCGGAACGTAAAAATCTTTCAATATTCCAAGATAACCTGACAGTTTCCGGCTGCATTCATACAGTCTCCGACTACACGTTCCGTTCACAATTTTTTCATACCGTAGTTGAGCAGAGAAATGCACCAATTTTTAGAAACACGAAAAAAGTCCGACAATTAAATGTGAATTCGAGCTGTTACGTTCGTTTCCCGTAGAAGGGCAGTCACTCTGCTGTTCGACATTGTAGATATACCACGAGACAATTGATCGCTCCATGCATAGTAATTGTATTATTTGCTTGTGAATTATTTGTGTGGCATTATCGCTTAGTAACATGAAATATAGTAATAATAAAATAGGTACTATGCAAATATTGTAGTACAATATAGCATGCAACGAAGCAAATTATTACAGAAAGTTACACGGTAGTATTAATTGGTTGTTTCAATTAATTCGCGTCGCTGTGCTTACTGTTGATATTACACAGTACAATGTTTGAACAGTTTGTTGAAGTATGACGTGTTTAACCACGCTGTGCTAACTTTAATCGTGTGTATGGTAAGAAAAAATATGAATAACGCGAACGAAATAACCGAATAAAATTCAGTTGGTAGATTTGCTTAATGCTGTATACACCCTAGTAAAACGCAGCTTACATATTTCGATTTCACGAGCTTTCTGCACCGTGCACCTGAATGTCACCGTTCATGCAAGAAGTAGGAAGCGAAGTCGCGGAAACTCTTTTATGTCCTAATTAAGTATACAGCTCTAAATGATGTACAAAGTTACTGCTGCACCTTTTTATTCCGAAGCAGGCCGGTAATAGGGCCGTATACGTTTAGTGGTAATTAGGATACGACATTGAAGTTACCTTAAGCTCTTGCGATACTTGAGCGTTGAAGGTGTAACGTGCAGTTGCACCTTTTTGTATATTCCTCATTATTCTGCAAACAGAATTACTACCATTGAATGCGGACATTCGTTACAAAACATAAATGTCAATGCATGCTTCCTTTTGCACTATCGCTATATTTATACCAGTGCGGCATTTAAAAATTAAAGCAGAGAAAGCTGGCGAGCGTCATGAACTTTCATCCTTGATACGCATACCCCGTTAAATAAGTTCCGCTTTCCTAAGCAAAATTGCTTCGTTCTATACTTTGAAACCCTTCCCCAGTTTTCCTTCCATTTTCTGCCCTTTCAATTATAGAAAATGATCGCGCGAATCCTACCGGCCAGTATATGATAATAATTTAATATGACAGAGAATTCCGAAATGAATTCTATTAAACGTAACACCGACTTAACTGTACTCAATCATCCGTCTAAGAATACGATCTTTCCAGGCTATCGGCGACATAGTAGAGTCCATGAAATGGAACGCTTTCGCAGCTATCTACCAAACCAACGACGGTCTCTCGCGGATCCAAAAGGCTCTCTCGCTTAGACGAAAAAAGGACAGCGTGATTACGATAAGAAGGCTGGGCGAAAGGATGGACTATCGACCAATCCTAAAAGAAATTCGCTCTCTATCCATCAGCAACGTGATCGTCGACGTCGAACCGAGTAACATCGTCGAGGTGCTCTATCAGGCGAAGGAGGTCAAGCTGCTGGCGGACTACTGTAATTTCTTAATTACTTACCTGGTATTACGCCACATTCTACTTTATATGGGCAGATTTTCGGCGGCCGCGAATTTTTCGTTTCGACCTAACAACCCTGTAAACGTAGAAAATGGACGATGACAATAATTTTCTGTGCTATCGAATTTGACATAAGTTGCTGTTTAATAATTGCTTCTGAAACTTTCTCTTAATGTTGTAATATATCGATCATTTTTTGATTCCCTGTCGGGTAACAAACATTCGTGTCAATCAAGTATAAAATATGCAATACTTTGTTCAACTATTCGCGGACGCAACAAATTCAAAAGTTGGCTCTCTGTGTGTCGCAAAATTTATCTTTCCAACGGGGTGGACTACTTTCGAAAAACTCGGTTGCCCTCCATTATAAGCAATAAAGTTCAAACAATGGAAACATACTTGCGGAACTGAGCATCGAACGTTTCGCGGGAATAAGTTAACATACTTGCAGAAGTAGACTTCGTAACGCCGTTGTGGTACAACGTTCTCGCATAATTCGACAAAAGATATAGTGTACCGAATTTATCGGACATGCTTCTTGCAGATTACACGAGCAATGCGAAAGTTTTGAAACTTTGCACTGTGCAAACTCGATAACCAAGAAATAGAATCATCCCTGTTTCGAAAATTATTTCAACGCATTTAAACTGCTGCCGCGCGTACACTACACCCCCCCCCCCCCCCCCCCCCCCCATAAGCATGGAATCGAACCACGTTTCAAGGAGTATAAGGATTTCGAAAACATAGCTGACAATTTGAATGCGACCTGTAGGATAAATCACTATTAATATACATTCTCCTTAATTCGATACAGAATGTTTCCAGCACAGTCCCATATTAACAAAATTCTGCAATAGATTCCACGGACTCATAGTCAATCCTGTATCTTCCAATTAAGCTTTGCAAATTTGCAAATAGATACTGATTTTTATTTTTAATCAACCGCGCGATCGTGCCACACTTGTGTATACGTACGCAGAGAAAAACGCTCAAAACGAAAGCTCGTCTAGTTTCAAACCATTTAATGGTTCCGTCACTCTCCTAAAATCGTCAACTTCAAAAACGCGTCGCGATTCGACACCGTCGAAAAAATTCTCTCTCGTCCGCGCTCGAACAGTTAGCAGTGATAACACGACGAGGTCGCGGTTTTCCCGACGGTGGCTTTTCCATGGGAATTTCATTAATAAATCCGTGGAACGCGTCGCGGTCACGTTCAACCCCCGCACAGTAACTGCATTAACCGGTTACAATTGCAAGGCTTTTTATTAAACGGTTCCATAAATTGCTGCGAGTAATTGTTTTCAGCGATACGCCGGTAATGGCGTGCCACCTGAACATTCCTTCGCTCACCGCTGCCGCCGGAATTCGCTTTTTATGACGCATTACCAGCGAGCACGTAACAATACGTTCATAAATAACGACGTTGGCGTTACGTCGAGCCTTTCCGCACGTGGAGCATCGTGCTGATTTTTTTTTCCTTTCTCTCTTTTTGTTCGTTTCAAAACGAAACAGCGCGACGTCCTCCAGCTAACACGTAAAGGTGCACCTTTTGTCGCGTCGAGGTGTGCATCCACGCGAAGACAATGCAGAGCTTCTAGCGAAAGTTGCGAACTTCTGCAATTCACGGGAGGATTCGAGTGGAAAATAGATGATACGTTAATTCCTCTATTCGAGTACGGTGTACTAAACATAATATTGAGGGTGCACCAGTCTTAGGGGATGTTTTGTAGAAACGTGAAATTTGATCTGAGGAAAACCGAGTATTGTCACTGCCGTGCAATATTATTATTATTATTATTATTATTATTATTATTATTATTATTACGATTTTGTCCTGTGACATATATTACGCACAGAAGTAACGGCAATTCAAAAACAGCTGCTATAAAAAAATGCCACTTATTCGCTCAAGTTCGCAGTAACACCTTTTCATAGTTTAAACATCAAATTCACTTTAATATTACTGTAAATCGACGCGAAAATTCAAGGCAATACATTCCCTTCGACTTCCAAATATACTCGCGAAGAGTCACTAAAAAAAAAAAAATGAAAACGGATAAAAACCTTTTTTTTTCGCGCAAATAAATGTAGTAAATAAATATTCGCTCTTCCATTCCAGCTGGTTCGATGCCCACACCTGCCTCGGAGGCATTTTTTTTTTTTCCCTCGTTCCCCAGCCGAATTTGCCACCTCGCAACGTCGAGCTGAAGATGAGGCCCTTTGATCGCGGCGAACACTCCTGCAGAAGTTATTTGAACGCTCCTCTCTGCCATTCGCAAATAACGAAATTTGTCTGTGTACACGAGGGGAGCTGGCGCGGGTAGGAAACGCGTGCCGTGTCCTATGAATTCGTGAGAAATTTCACGACGCATCTATATTTGTTCGGACTGTCGGGAATTTCGTGGACGGCGTCTCGTTGAACTCCGCCAACTCGAGGCAAGGCAGAGACACAGGGTGGACCCGTGTCAACGTCGACGTTTCCGTCGCCCCGATGCCGCGATTTCGATAACCCTGAACACCTCCTCCTCGTGCAAGACCTTTTCGACTCGGCAAATACGTTCTAATTATAGTCAGAGTGGAACGGTTCGGGTTGTATTATATCCAGCCTGGGATACGTAGGCTTGAGACATCGCGTTTGTCTACTATCGGTCTTGTGGATAGCTTATTTTAAACATCTATTCTCGACGACGGTATTCCGGTTGAGATTCTTAGCGTGAACGCGCATATAGAAAGATTATCTCTGCGGCTCCTCGAACTGCATCCTTCTTGTTAAAAATAGTTTGACGCAGGCAGCTCCCACGGTCTTGTCCTCGAAATAAATTACGCATACTTTCTGCATATGAAGAATCGTAGCCGCGTGTTAATTGATATTGTTACATGGACTCTATGGATATATCTTCTTTGTTTTAACTGTAAGGATAATTGCTTCTCACTGGACGTAAGGCTTCCACGCCTGTCGATCTCGTTACTACAAGCACGAACGCGCACACGCTTTTTACTCGTCCAATATGATTCATTTCCTCTAACTTATATCATACATATCATTCGTACTTTCGTTCCTGAAATCAGAAATACTGAGGAAAGATTTTCGAAACTTCAACACGAGAATGCTAAAAACTACATCGGGATATAAAACTGTTCTGATGCCGGAAGCAAAATTCGCCGCAAGAAAAGCAGTCGGTCAACAAAGTGCCGTCTGGTCTGGGTTTGCGAGTACACATCTTATCGTTAGCGCGAACTTTTCAAGTGATTTCCCGCTTGTTGCATTGAGACAACGACGAGGCGAGGCGAACGACCCCTCGAGCGCTCGTCCTCTTAATATTCCAACTTTCGTAGTTCCGGGCGTAGTCGAATAAGTTCAGCCCCTTTTGATATGCGTGTATACAGTGACGAATCGTTTTTCCCGCGGTCAGCGTGAATTCGAAGAAGCGTTTAAAATAGATGACGCACATTCGAGAAACTTCGCTTGACTCCGTTGATAGAGTGGATGGAAGTGCGGCTGGCGATCGACAGTTTTGAAAATTATATCTTGGACAAAGCGAGAGATTGCTCCATGATTTCTGTCCGAAGAATAATCATAGTTGAACTGAGGATTTCCTTTAATGTATTTACGCGGAACGATGAAAATTATTGTGGCGCCCTTTGAGTTCTGTAAAGAGAACTGAATTGGAACTTGGGCAGCTCAATTTTTTAACATATAAAACATCTTAATTTTAATTGTTAAAAGGTTTTTTTTCAGTATATTTGTCGTCAACCATTCAAACTTTATTTCATGAAAATAATTTTGTACAGTAATTCTTGTTCCACGTTGCGAAATATGTAAATATTTGCACCCGAAAATATTGTTGCTACGTTGTTATGTGTATATTATTTTTTTATGAGTATCTTTCGTGAATTCCAGGACTCGACGAAATTGCCTATCTCGGATGTGCGAAATGGAACCACAGCCAATATCACTGGGTTCAGCTTGCGAGAAAACGATGTGGATGGAATTAATTGGGTAAATGTGAACAAGTAGTTACCGTTCATTTCCATGCAATTTAAGTTTCACTTGCAAGCATTTGCTTCAACAATTTCATGCAAGAAAATTCATGCGTACACCTGATTTTCCGTATTCTTTTCTTTGATAAATAACATTTTTATGAGAATCAATATACCCGATGCGAAATAAACTAATAAATCAGCGTCGATATTCTTGACATTAAGTTTCCCGCGACGGACAAACATTTGACCATTATAAAAACTAAAGTGAAAAAGTTTTCAAGAAAAGTTGGTCTCCTCGAGCAGCTTGGAATTAGGAATGCCTCCTCGAATACGTAGGTTTAGAGCAGCTCAGAAACTAATTAAAAATTTGCAGAAAATCCTCATTCTTCCCTAATGAAAAATCGTGAAAAACATTTCCGACGATTGACATGATTCTACGATTTATTTGAACCAACTTTCAATTACTCTCGCTGAAAAAAAAAACAATTACATTTCTCATTATATTGAAATTAATATATCGAATACAAAATGTATTCAACTTCTCCGAACTTCCATCGCACAGAAGGATTTCTATGTTTCTACACACGTTTCGGTCTTCAAAGTCACGCGAGTGAGTTAACCGAATGCCGGAAGTCCAAGTAAATTTCTTCATTAACCCCTTACCATGATAAAGCATCGCGTGCTCTGTTTCAAGAATGCGACGCGGAACCAAGCGTTCTCCGGAAAATCTGCCCGCGAAACCGTAATTACCAACAGCTGACGGGCTGCCTTAATTTTCGTTTCATTAGCCCCGCCGATTCGCTTTGTATCACTGGATAGAGGGCTTCCGGTACATTCAGGCAACGCGGTTCCGTTTCCCTTCCGTCCGCGCACAAACACCAGCCCCTTGAAACGATCAAGCATGTTGTTTCGTAATTTCACAAAACTGCGCTACTCAATGTTTCATTTCTCGTTAGCATGGAGCATTGGAAGCATAAAGTCGAGAACCGGCGACGTGGAATTACAAGATCGTGACGAATGCGTCGATGAGATTTTTCTTTTTTACAGAATAATTCCAAGACATATATTATTGCAGTGCCCTTTCTGTTGCGTCGAATTATTACGACTGTTGACCACGTTCCATTATAGTCTTAGTTACAGGGCAAAAGAATTCATTTATTAATTTTCCACCCTTCTCCACCCTTAGAAATCTCCACCCTTAATTTGCATCCAGCGATTATATTAATTTAACGCGGTTTCCATCGGTTCGATGAAATGTTCGAAATTGCTGACGCTCCTGTCCCGTTTTTATTTAACAAAGGTGGAGTCGGCCGTGCTCTACGATTCCGTCTTCCTCTTCTACAACGCGTTGGAGGCTTTGAACGCAAGGAATAAGGACAGTGAAGAGCCAGTAACTATTGACCCGGTACCGCTCTCTTGTGAAGAGGCAGAGAAATACACCGCAGGTCCCAACATTACCAGCTTGATGCGCGAGGTAAAAATTCATTTAATTTTTCCCGCAACTCGAATACCGGGAACTTTGCGATCCCTTCGAGATCATGCAGAGTTACCGCACTTCCTTCCGTTTTTCCGTTAGCCAAGGAACAATCGGTTAAACCATCGCGGGGCTTCCTGGTAGTTGGTACAAATAAAGAGCGGATGGATTGAAATAATGAAATGAGAAACCTGTAACACACGCATTTAATAGAACCCGATTTCTGTAGCTGTCCAAGCAAGGAAAGATCACAGGACCAATGACGATTGACGAAAGTGGTCGTCGCAGTTTCTTCAATATACGTATCATGGATGTAAGAACAGGGGAGAGTGTGCAAACGGGGTTCTGGGATCCGGATGGTCTACACTCGATCGACAGCGAGGGCGAACGAGAAAATTATTTGTATAAATCTATCGAGCAGAAGAAATTCAAGATCTCCACCAAAGTGGTACGTGCACGGGGGGATGGGGACCAGCCCCCAGAATAAATATTCTAAAGCGTGCTTGTATTGGCGAAACATCGAATGCCGTGTCTATTTGTGAACAGATCCCGATGCTTCGCAAACAATGCGACTAAATTAGTCAAGGTATCCGTCAGTGATTTGATTAGCCTAGTTGCAATGTTGACGAACCATTACGTGGGAACAGCTGTGGAGGACACGAGAGACAGAGGAATACTTAATTGAATTTTTGGTGAAAGGCATGCGGGAAAGTGGCGTTAATGAGTAATAACAATTGATGGCAATTGTTAAAGGGACCGCCGTACATAATGGAGGTGACGGACAGCGCAACCCGTGGAATCCTGATGGACCAAACGCGATACGAGGGCTTCTGCATCGATCTGATCGACGAGATTGCCAAACTGTTGAACTTTAAATATGAATTCGAGTTAGTGCCGGACGGAAATTATGGCACCTACAACAAGGAGACTAAACAGTGGAACGGCTTGATCAGGCGACTACTGGATCGTGTATGTTGTACACTATTGCGAATAAGTAGAAATTCGTCCGAGAAATTCATGAAATTTCTTCGATCACGATTGGATGTATTTTGTTCAACTTTGCGTGCACATTTTTTCGTATTTCTTTATGAAAACTGTACTGCTTAGAGAAACTATCCTGCATTCTCCATGTACCGCGCAGAAATTATATGACTTGAAAGCAGTTCATAATTATCTTTGCGTTATTTTTATGGAATTAAAATGCCGTTTCATTTCAGGACGCAGATTTGGCTATTTGCGATCTGACAATCACATACGAGCGAGAAAGTGCAGTCGACTTCACGATGCCGTTCATGAATCTAGGTATATACGGTGTCTCTAATTTCTTATCGCGTACAATTTTCACGATAAATCTCGTGACGCTGCTATTTCATCCGGTGTGTCCAAGTCAGGTATCAGCATTTTATCCAGAAAACCGGAGGAGAAGGAGCCGAATCTCTTCTCATTTCTGTCGCCGTTGTCAACCGATGTCTGGATCTACATGGCAACTGCGTTTCTAGCAGTTTCAATAATGCTGTTCCTCCAGGCCAGGTATGGTTTCGTGAAAAATAACAATAAAACGGAACATCTCTCTCAACGAAGTTATTCCTCGAAAATAATCGAACACTTAAACATTAAGAGGAGATTAAATATATTTGAAAGATAACCCAATTTAAAATCATATTTTAGTCCCAAAGAAGCATTAAATGCATTTTAATTCATTCAAATTGCTGTTGAAAAGCCTATGAGTGTTCATTTTCAGAATGGCACCTGGAGAATGGGACAATCCGCATCCGTGTAATCCAGACCCGGAGGAATTAGAAAATAATTTTACACTGACGAACTCCATGTGGCTCACTGTTGGCTCCATCATGCAGCAAGGCTCCGATATACTTCCGAAGTAAGTCCGAACTAGTAAACTTGCTAAAGCACCTATGCCACCGCAGCCTACCTTACGTGCATGCAAACCTGTGCAATAATCGCGAAACAGAAACCGCAACACCGCCGCAAAGAGGTGCAACCGCAGCTGTTTTGCCTTGTACAATTGCAATCCTGGAATTACATAAATTCGAGCGACCTCATTGGCTAGTTCATTAACGGGTTAACATTCTAACGTGCATACGTTAGCAAGTGAAAGAAAATCTAATCTCACCTTTAAGGACGATTACTTATTTAATTGAATTTCAGCAATTTGACTTACGGTTAATTGTCGCGAGGTGTTCTCGATTTAAAAAAGAAATACTGCATTGCTGTTTAATATCGGTCGTCTTTTACGAAATAAATAGAATTCGTTACGGTGATTCGCATTGCTTTCGAACTAGCCCACTGTTTTCAACCGAAAGAAAACTGTCCGAATTCAACGACGCGCCGAAGAATCTTCTTCCGTCCAGTTTAATTAAATAAGAGTAATGCAGCGCCTCGCGGACGCGACGTCGCGTAAACATACGAAGATAATCAAAAATCGTGTAAAAGTCTCATGGCACTCCCATTAAACCGGTCAAGCCAAATTACGTTTCCAAAGAAACGAAATAAGGGATAATGCACGTGGAAGGAAATCGCCAAGCTGTTTATCCAATTATTTAATAGCATAATTAAAATGTGACGTGCGTATAAAAGCAGGCACCAGAACGCGGTCCCCTTTCGTTCCGTAACGTCATGTGTACAAAGATATCAGCGTGTTGAAAGGGCATAAAAATGTTGGCGGCGCACGATATCATTATCCTGATTAAGGATATAAAATATCGCGGATCGTTTGTAGAAAAGCCTGCAGACACGGTGCCAAAAGCAGACGCGGCACTTTTTTTCGCCCCCGCCCCCCACTTTTCTGTCCACGTCCCCCGTGTACGGCGGTCCTCTCTTTTTTTTTTCACGACAATTAAGCTTAACGAGCCGCTGTTTGCCGGACATATTTGAGGCGGCTTCCCACTTATTAGCGCCGGCGTGGCGCTAACTCTCTGCTCGTAACGTCGCGCGTGTTTGCACGCTACATACTGACGACGAGGCGGCATAAAGACGACAACGGGGACTACGACGGCAACGACGACGGCGACGATGGTTTAACAAGGGTGACCGTTCGCAGCTACTTTCTGGCTGCCTTTGCATGCTACCTGGACGCGGCGTATTCCGCGATGATTCGCACGCAAGTAATATTCGAGCGCGTTCCATGTTCGGACGGACAACGAGAGCGGAGGGTGGCTAAGGGGTGAAATTCTTGGCGGCGTTAATCAGACGCGACTACGCGCGGATGGTCGGAAAACAATTTCATTTCGGTATAGCTCTCGGCGGAAATCGATTGACAAATTGAAACGCGCAGAAAGTTGAATTCATTTCATTCGATCGTAGTTGGCAGTTAATTATTACGTTTATATTTATATGGAGGAAATTAAATGGACACGAATTGCGCGAGTAATTATCATTGTAATTTAATCGAAAATTGCATTATTGCGCCGATACTAAATTGAATCTCCGCGGCTCCGTCGTTCCGTAAATAAAAAAAACAGAGTTTCAAATGAATGCCACGGTGCAGTCCCTTTGCCTGTCAATTCCGCGTTGGTTTGCAGATCGCTTGCTTCGCCGTGGATGAAATGAAACATAGGCAATAGCGATTGTGCAAGTTAATGATCAATTTACCAACGAGCCGCGTCGCAAAGGTATTTCGCGTGACAGCCTCCGTTTCAATTTGTCGACGGACCTGCCCGAAAGTTCGGCGCGACACTTCACACCGCCGGAAAATGACGAATCGAACGAAACGGAAATGAAACGTGTTCGAGCTGCGGCGCGGAGTTTACCGCCGTTGTGCAAGGAGTATCGCTTATCGATTTCTCGCGGGCGGCAATTTAATCGCGGTCCATTTGTCGGATGGGGGCCCCGTTTCGCGAGGAAACAATGTCCTTTGTTTCTGTTTGCTCGGCGTCCTGTGCACCCTCGTGCGGCACAGAATATTCGCGCTTACCTGCACGCAGGTACGCGCGTACGCATGTACGCGCGCTATGCTCGGCAAACAGGCGTCATTTGCATACGCGACCCTTTGGCCCCAGCTTAATTAGGAAAACGCGATGCACGCCGTGCCTGTTACCGCTTTTGCGCCCCCCAAGTATCACGTCGAGAAGCTGCATCCACTTGTTTCGAGCACCGGACGATTTACCGCGACTTCGTGGCCCCGGATTTACTGGAACTCCTTAACTGATATCGCGCTATCAACGAGACTTGCGTTTATAGCCGTCTCGATTTTGAAAAAGCAACTCGAGACACGCTTGTGCGATTCACGAGGATTGTTTCCGGGGCGATTTAGAGTTTGCTCGGGGATGAGAAAAATTGGGTTTGAAGATAGACAGAAGTATCGAATATTATTGCACTCCGGCCGCAAGATATCTTTGCACATTTCTGCATCCCGAAGCATCCCCAGCTTCGATGGCGCCCGCGAGTTACCTCAATTCCGATCGATTGTTTCATACTTATCTTTGCGCTTTGAATCCAGAGCACCTTCGATCAGGATGGTAGCCGGCATGTGGTGGTTCTTCACGTTAATTATGGTCTCCTCGTACACTGCCAACTTGGCCGCCTTCTTGACAGTCGACAAGATGGATAATCCAATCAAAGGTGTTGAGGACCTGGCTAAGCAGACGAAGGTCAAGTACGGCGCCGTTGCTGGCGGATCCACGTCCGCTTTCTTCAGGGCAAGTATCGCTATGCTAATTTTTTAACATCTGTCTTAATTGACGCTGTGCGTTACGCTTACCGCAGGACTCTAATTACTCGACGTACCAACGTATGTGGGCCACGATGATGGAGGCAAGGCCGAGCGTGTTCACAAAGTCCAACGACGAGGGTGTCGATCGTGTGTTAAAAAAGTACGACTACGCGTTCCTCATGGAATCTACCACAATCGAGTATAAAATGGAGAGATGTTGTGAGCTGGATAAAATCGGAGGACTTATCGATAACAAAGGATACGGTATCGCCTTACCGCGAAGTAAGTTCAGTGAACGTTCAAACGCCGTTCATTCGCGATGACTGTAATGTTAAAAATGTCCGAAATTCATTTTCTCCGTATGACCATTCGTAAATAAACGAACAAGTTGAATTAATTGCGATAGAATGTAAAAATTTATCTTTCTACGTAATCAACGATATTGTACGATAATAATTATTCTTGAGACTAAAAATAATCGATTGAATGTGCAATCGGAGTCTTTGCGGTCCGATTAATTGGCCTATCAAGATAAATAAATATTTCCCCAGATTCCCCATACAGAACACCCATAAGCGGCGCGATACTGATGCTGCAAGAGAAAGGGGTGCTTCAGGACTTGAAAAAGAAATGGTGGGAACAACGGGGCGGTGGAATGTGTGTAAAGACCGACTCAGAGCCAACATCATCGACCGAATTAGGACTGGCCAACGTCGGTGGTGTTTTCTTGGTCCTTCTAATCGGATGCTGCGGCTCGTTCGTCATCGCCATCTGTGAATTCTTGTGGAATGTACGAAAGGTCGCCGTGAACGAAAAGGTGAGCCCCCCCCCCCCCCCCACACTCGTGTCCCGTCCACGTAGCGGCACCGTTATCTCACCCTCGAATCTCCTTTGCCTTGAGACGAATGACAAATGTATCCGCGTATTATCTTCATTGGGAAGGGATGGAGTGATTCCAGCACTTTGAAGTAACCTTTAAATTATTCCCCAAAGACAAATCACGCATATGATTTATTAATATTTCACGCATCAATCTCTCCAATGAGTCTGAAATATATTTTCTCGCCGTCGCTGTTGGAAAGCTCAACTATATTTCACGTAACGTCGGGAACTGCGCGAATTCCACCCCCCCGGACAGCATGAAATTGACCATCAGCCCAGTTTCGGAATAATTTTCCTCCTTTTTTCTCTTTCTCCCCTTTGCCCCGTAGGTCACACCATGGGAGGCACTGGTGGCCGAATTGAAATTCGCCGTGAACATTTGGGCGGAGACGAAGCCCGTTAAAATCTCGAAAAGCAGCGGCACGAGTTCAATGGAGGGCGACATCGGTCGAGCGGCCTCGACCGCTCGTTCAATCGTCGGCTCGTTCCTTCGGCTCGACATCCTGGACAAATTCGATAAAGATAACAATACGAACAATCGCAGCGACGATCACAAGATCAATTAAAATTCCACTGGGCTGTCAGTACGATCCTTTGCCCCTCTGTTTCACAGATTAAAAACGGGCTACCGGTTCACGACAAGTGCTAATTGCCACACGGAAATCTTCTTTCGCTGATAATTAAATCATTGGGCGTACGTGTTTACGTAGAACGCGACAGGGCGCAGCTACTGTTCATTTCTACACGGATTGTATGCATTCTGTGTAACCGGTTTGCGCTCGTATATTTTTTATAATAACGATCAGTGTAATCGGTTTGCCGAACATCCGCTAATGTTTCCAATACATTTGAATATTCACTTTGTTCGTACCTTGACTGATCTCCGATCAGGCCAATTAATGACGCCAACCAATAAATGTCCAAGTGGCGTCTTCTGTTCGCCCCAATTTCATGGGCCCTGTTATAAATCACCGACCAAATAAAGCATCAAATTGATTCGCGCTCCCGTTTCCTTCTACCCCGCTTTCACGACAGAATTATGTAATTTAATCGGTGGCGGAACTCACAAACCGAGGACGAGTTCGTCAATGGGGTTTCAGGGAAGCGGGTGCAATAGAGCTAAGGGAAGAGAGAAAGAAAAAAAGGAAACGTCTAGCCGCTTTGCGCCTCCGCACATAAAGTCGTCAGTCTTCAGAATAGTCGCAGAATAGCGACGTCATGGAAAGCAAAAATCTTCGCTGTAGGTCCGGCATGGAATCCAACAATATTTGGACTCGACCACAATGGCGCTAACGAGCCGTGCCCTTGGTTTAAAAGATTTTTCGACCCGAGAAATCACCTGGTGGTCCCCTGATACCAGCAGCCTCCGAGAACCGGCCGGCATCTTTGTGTCATTATTACCGAGCGACGTTTCTGTGCGTAAGCATCGATCCTTAGAGGAGAGACACTTTTATCTTTACCGACCAGACGACGCTTGTGCCGGAGGGAAATCGACGAGCAACTGGTCCCGTAAGTGTCGTCGATGATTTCCTGAACGTTTGCACTACTCGTCGTATAAGGTATTTTGATTTGCTTCGTGGAATAGGTATGGTGAGTTACGGGAGAAATCACTGTGGGAGTTTCAGTATACATATAATGTCGTTAAGGAAGACTAATTCGATTGGGTCATTGACGAAAGATATCAAGCATTCGTTGGTTTAATTGAATTCTTACGTAACATGAAGGGTTCTTAAATGCAAATTTTTTTCGTTCTGAAACGAAGTTTTATTTATTTTGTTTTTTTGCATACTCTTGTAAATGGTTGAAAGTCTTCGATAATTTTCACCACTTTTACGTTCATTTTCTATTCGCTTTGTTAAAGTTGTGGTTCGAATCTGCAATGTTGCTTCGATTTTGGTGAAAGGCGGAAATTTGAATTGGTCATTTATAATTCAACCGATAGTAATCGTGATAGGAAGACTTTCTTCCTATTATATTTCAAGAGAATTAAATATATCATATATCAGTCAAACGTATCAATAACAGAATATCGAGAGATCTCTTGCAATCGGTAATAATTGGCCGCGAATTCAGAATATTCGTCTATCTACCTTACCACGCTCGAAGCTCGCAACAACGCTATCAATTCGTTACGTGTCAAAGCGTGCCACCGCTTAAAAATTCATCCTATTCGACGCACGCTACTTATCCAGGATCGAATTGAATCGTGGTGACGTCGGGTTGTTCAGAACGCGGAAAGGAATCGCGTTTAATTCGAGCCGGCACGACCGAAACGGCTTCGAAGTATGAAGTTGCACGGGCGCGTCTACCGGCAGTTCGGTGATAAAAGTGTAAGGACATCGATTAATACTCGTTTTCATTGCGGCAATAAAAGCTGGTAACACGATTACGGGCAACATTTACGACAGTCGAACGAGCTGTTAACTGTACGGTATTTTTGCAACGGGACGTTCATAATCGTCGGCGTTTCACGAAATGAAACTTTCGTCCTTTTTACGGCTGCGCCGACGCATCCTTTACGAGGCACACGCGTGTTTAATGCCTGATATGGAGAGTAGACGTATTACCAACCGAACTGTTGCGCGTCGCGTTCTCTAGTCGAGCATCGCGAACGTTTCGTCCAGTTTACTGCCTCCGTAACAAACCGCCACTCTACAGACTGAACCCGACCGATAAAAGTGACAGCATTCCCTGAATGCATTATCGAGTGATTTGCGTCAATAGAATCGGTCGCGACAGACAGTTCGATCACACTTCAATCGTACAATATTCACAATTACCCAATGCATCCTTGATTTTGAATAATTCCTCGCAATGCAGCTTAATCCGAGCGCGTTGAAACAATATTGGTCCGGCGATATTTCCCACGAACCGATTCATACGCCTTCCAGCCGCGGTTCCAATCATCCCTCCGCAAACAACCGCCGCCCCTTTCATTAAAACCACGATTACACTCGCCGTAAACGCGTTAAGGAAATTACAATAAAACGTATCCTTCCCGCGGGGTATATATCGTGGCAAATCCATTTCAGGGGAGCGTGGGTAGTAAAACCGCGAGGTCGGATACGATTTACAAGAACGGGGATTCACGCGGCCACAGGATTCAGATTATCGAGGAATCCCCTTAATCGACGCAGGAATAA
The DNA here is from genome assembly GCA_963667235.1 of Nomada lathburiana. NCBI lineage: Eukaryota > Metazoa > Arthropoda > Insecta > Hymenoptera > Apidae > Nomada > Nomada lathburiana. The sequence continues at coordinate 8,589,909 of OY763903.1, forward strand.
ATCGTGTTGCAAGGGGGTTAATTAAGTTTTATGGCGCGAGCGTCGTGCCGCACGTTTTGCAGGTGTGGCGACGCGTTATCTACGATACATCTTCATCTCGGCATGGCTGACTTGGCCAATTGAGGCCGCTCTTCTGCCTGCTCTACGCGTTCGTTCGTTCGTTCGTTCGTTCGCTCGTGCACGCGTCTTCGCGATCTTATCACGTCTCACCGGCAAAAACAACAGGTGCACGAAATCACGGTTGCCCTCGCGTTGTTCTTTACGACCGCGCCGAATTTCAAATAGGATCGTAAAAATGTAGCCCTGCCCTCCTTCAAAACCGGGGATGTCGTTCTTCGTCGTATTTCAACGAGGTACTGGGTACGATGGGAACATACGGCGTCAATTTGAACGAATAGTTTTCTGTTCGAACGCACGTGTATCCTGTATTAGCTGTTTTACAAACGATTTTACGTGGACGTGGACGGGATCGTCCGAAATTGGCTCGTCGAATGCCTGTGTCTCTTCGTTCGATCTGACATATAGCATCGCTGGTTAATTATATTGAATTAACTTGTTAACCAGAGACGTAGTTTACTTTCCGATTTATTCAGACAGCACCGAATTTCAATTTAGACACGACGATACATGGCAACTCAATTTCACTAATCTTCCACGTACATGCTTCTTCAACGCACACCTATAAGTAATTGAAAGCTAGATTTGACAGATTCAGTAGAAATCGGTGGACGTCGAACGAGTATTCTCGCGAAATATAAAACGAATATTCCCGAACAGACGCACCGCGATCCACTCCGCTCGATCGCAACCCCCGAAGCCCGAACCATCTACCCCAACGACGAGCCGTGTCCAGCCACCGTAAAATACAAGCAAAGTAAATCAAAATCCTGCGCGGTTTAATCCTGACGAAAATCATCCCGAGCCAAAAATCCTTCGAATTCCTCGCGCCGCGATCCTAGTCCCGGCTGTTCCACCCTCTCCCGGCGTTAGATGCACCCGGATAAAGCGTCGAAGCGTGGTATCAGTCGGCCCCGCTTCGGGGGAGCGGGATTCGCGAGACGGTCGACATACCAGGAACACGGCGGACGGCGAATCGGCGGGAGAGGAACGGCCGTCCGCATAAAATCCGAAGGTGTTAAGCAAGGGGAGGCGTGCATGGAAGCTGGAACGGTGCCTCTCTCAAAGAGGGAACCGCGGCCGGGCGAGCGAGCGCCGGCTCGTAGGAATTGAAATTGATTTCGGTCGACTTCCATTACTCAAAGAGGACCGGGGAACGCGCACCGACAAAAGTCACAGACCGATCCTGCGTGGATAAGAGGCTTGCCCCCGTAGCAGGTCCCGGACTCGCCAGAGGTTCCGACCGGCCGTGGCCCAGGAATTCCTGGCGAGTTTTACCAGCGGGAGAGAGAGAGAGAGAGAGAGAGAGAGAGAGGGGGGGGGGGGGAGCCGAGACTTTTCTGTGTCTCCTCTCTTTCGAACCTCCCCCTTGGCCGCGTCGCGTCTTCGTGGCTCTGCGGAATCAATTTTTTCGTTCGTCCGGGTATGAATGGAAGAGTCACCGGGGGTGACTAGGCGGATGCGTTCGAGGGCTGATTTGTGTCTCCTTGAAAGCCGGCCGGGCAACGGTTGTGAAGTGAGGTAGGTGTAATTTAGTAGCACGGGGAGGGATGAATTGTTCGAGCTGTTAGTGGGATTAATTGAGTTAAGTCATTGTTGGGGAGTTATGGTCCGTGTATAGGTAAGGATCTTGCTGTTATTCTTTGAACAGTTGGGGTGTTCATTTTTTGGTGAACGCGGAGAACTCGGTTAAGGTAACGCCGGTGTACGGAATCGTTGCATCGTGCAATGGTTCTCATTTTGTTGGCGGTATCGGCGTGATGCAATTATTCGGCCATCTGAAATGCTTTTGCAACTTATTTTTAATCAATCGTGAAATACGATATGTAGCCCTGATTGCAGGAAGATGTTCGATCGCGTTTCTACGTGGCGCCGAGTAACACGAACGCACGATCTGAAATTCCGTGTCGCGCGTGAGCTCGAAAATTATCATTTTCATACGATTCTGAGAGATACAAGAGTAAAGTTCGAGATACCATCACAGTCAGCACACTTCTTTCGAAAATGTTTTAACATCGTTCTCTATTCAGCGTATCTGGTCACGTTTCTGCGGCACTTCTAACGAATCCTCGGCCATCCTTATCCCAATGCGCCACGAGGAATTCCTATTTCTCGAAACCGTCTGAAAGTCACTTTCATGCCGTCGCGGTAATGATGTCTTTGCAGTCGTTCACCGGTCATGGAATTCCCAATGGACTCGTCAGATATTTCCATTGTGTCACCCAGCCGCGCGCCCTTTATGACTGACGGTAATCGTCGGCCGGGACCACCCGGTAGGTACCACTCGAGAACTTCCGGAATCTTTCTATACTTGGGCTTCCCGGTAAGGGAGTTGGTCTCTGCTTCGGGGAAGCCTACCTGCTGGAATCGTCAAGGGATTCAAGAAACTTTCGCTCAAATTTGTGAATACGACGGTGTTATATTTGCGCGCAAGCCTTTCGGCGAATCGAAGACGGAGGCCCCTTCTTAGAGATCTATAAAAAAATATATATATTCGGTTAGAAATTATGTATTTTCAAGTTTAAACTTATTTTGGAGAGACAGTGAAATTTGGCTTAACAATGTCTGAAAATTATTCGAATAAAGAATGCGCAAAGCGCAGACTGTTCTTAAAAAGGAGAACAGATGTTGGTTTCCCCATTTCTGGAGCACAAGAATTTTTTTTTTACTTTAAGCATCAAGAATTAGAATTCATATTTGTAATTCATCTTTATCGCTGGCATATAGAATTTTCTATGCAAATATTCACCCGGGTTGCAAATCGGGTAAACGGTATTATCGATCTTCATGGTTCGCTGCTACGTGGAATCGGAATATATCGAGATGTTTCAGATACTTCGGGCATCTTCGAATACGTAATACGATTCCATTGTATACACATATATTCTGAAGGACCCTGCGCATAGTTTGCCTAGATCACGGTAATTTCAACGTGGGTGGTGGTGGTTTATCAGTATGCAAAGCGAAGTGGAAACACGAAACATGTCGAAACTGCTGCCTTATAATTTAGACCGTCGACTATTAAAGCCAAACCCTTGGACGAAGAACGAAGAAGCTACGGAGGTGAATAGAAATTAATCCTCGTCGCAGGAATTCCTAATCATTCAATGCCTTTGTATACTTCTGCGTGTTCCGACCACGTATGTCTGTCTTTTAACCATGAACAAAGGGTTTCCAACAAAAAAAAAGAAAAAGGGGAAAAAATGCAAAGAGAATTTTGATTCAAGGAAGAACACTTCGATATACATCCCGAGAATCACAACAAACGAGACAATAGTACAATTCCAGATAACGATCGAACAAATTACCAAAAATGCTCGAATTCTGAATTCGCGAAGCGAGATGACTAGTAGAAAAGTTCTAGCCGCGTAAGGCAGAAAGCCGTGGAAACTGAACGGGCAAGCGACGAACTCAATCAGCGACTCACTCATACTTGACGGGCGCACCGTCGGAATTCAAGCGTAGGAGGCGTCCCGACGCGACGCGACGCGACGCGGCGCGACGCGGCGGCACCGCGCAGCGGTATGCAAAGACGGGTACACGGGAACCAGGCTCACGATGGTATCGCCGCTTGTTAAGGAGACTCCAGACTATCGCAGCAGGGTGCTTCCCTCGGCGGCGAACCTCCAAGAGAGCCAGAGCTCCTCTCTCGAAGCACCGCGCGTCCAGACGGATCGTTAAAAAGTAAGAGAAGTAATGGGCCTGTGCCGAAAGTGGCGTCACGGGTTGCGCTGGCGCGGCGAATCGGCCTTCGTGCACCGATTTTGAGGTGGTACGAGCTTGTCGACTTTCTTGATCGATGGAGAGAGTGTAAAATGCGACGGTTCTCTTTAACGGCGCAGGTGAGCTTGCTTGCGATTCGACGGGGTGAAAGCCTTGACATTGTTCCGGGATGATTCGGGGTTGAAAATTTGTTAAGGGCGACTGATCGGCCTGGACAAGCTGTCGAATCGTTTGAATTGATTCCGATAGCAGTTTATTGAAGTGTAATTAATTCAGTCGCAATTGGACGGATGAATATGTGAATGGACTTCGGCAACGATTAGGGGTCGAATGACGGATGACGGTGGATCGAGTGAATTTCTTCTATCCAACGTTCGTTCAATTGATTCTAGCATTGCGCCGAAATGTTTGTTAACGTCTTTGATAAATAGTAGTGATCTGCAGTGGGAGGCCACAGTTTGCATAACGGTGAATTAGAAATTTACATTTGGACGATTGGAATCTTGTCCCTCGTTAGTAAGCACCGGCGCCCGAAACGTCCTTCCCCAAATAATCTTCATTAACGACCGTCAGAGAGAACATGCTTCGTGCTTGATCGTAAACCGTAAAATAAAAATATAAGAATGAAACGGGGAACCGGCAAGAAGTTCTGACGAACTCGTCCGGGAACAACTCGAGCACCCGATACATTTCACCCGATTCTTCTCCCATCCACCTTTCATCGATCCACCGGGCGCAAACAACTATCGGCCACCCCGCGGAGAAACTTCTTACCATAATTGAAGGGCTAAATTGACCCAAATATCCTGGCCGTCTTCTAAAAGAAACGGAGTTACCCACTTCTCGCAATCGTTAAGACAGAACCTGCAAGCCACCCCCAATTAACCACCCCTCGATACCAGTTTGCTTCTCTCCCTCTCGCCGCCACCCCCGATCGGATTATTATTTCGTTTCTCTGCTCGTTTTAATATCGCCCCACGAGGCAGCCGGTTAGAAGGCGGTGTATCCCCTAAAAAAGTGAAATATCGTTTTATGGTAATCCACGATGCATCGTATATCAGGCCCGTGTTCCTTTCTCTGTTTCGTTGCCTCTTTTTTTTTTTCCTTCTCCTCCTCGGACATCCGCTTTCGGATACACCGGCCCACTAGGCATATATTATATATCAGTTGTGTTTATTAGGGAGCGAAAAACGTGTCTACTGTGCTCCACGGCCTAGAGGCGGCCAGGCACAAAGGAAGAAGCCAAGACAAGGTAGTTTGTTGGGGAGCAGCTTACAGGGAACCAACACGAGCTACTTGTTTGCACGAACGGGCCGGTCACCCACGTAACGTTTACACGGACCAACGCCGGCCTCTCTCTCTCTCTCTCTCTCTCTCTCTCTCTCTCTCTCTCTCTCTCTCTCTCTCTCTCTTATCGCCCACCAAGCTGTTTATCGTTATTAAAATACGCTTAACCGTTCCCCGCAATCCATACCGTTTCAAGATTTCAAAGGCTTAACGCGTACGCGACACTTGTCCGCGGAATTCTTCTTCACCCCCCTTTTTTTCCTTTTCTATTTTATTCCTCTTCTTTTTTTTTTTTTTTTTCCTTTGCTATTCGACTTAAGCCGCGCTTGGACTCGAAACGAAATCTCTAGTAATGCTGTTTGCGCCGTCGATAACGAGATTAAGAATCGATCAGCGTTATTGGGATGTTAGGTGTGCCGTCGCGTGTTCTTCGCGTTGTTCGTGACATCAGATCGTGTTAGACTGTTAGAGAGTTTGAAGAACCGGCGCGAATTCTAGCACGCTTCCTAATTATATCATTGAAATTCGTTGAATTGATTGGAATTCTTTTCTTCATCTACCCGTGTCGCTTGCGCGCTGCGGCGCGGAGTTTGGCAGCTTGGGCGAACACGGAACGTTGCGCATCGCGCATTCAATTTCCCGTTCTTCGCGCCGCGCTGTAAAGGGTTGACCAGCCCCCACACCGACCTGTCGAGTTTCCAAAAATGCTTGCAAAGTTGCCGTACAAAAACCGGCCGATCGGAATCATTCAGACGGGAGGGCATCAAGTAAAAGGGAGGAAACGATTTAGGATCGTTGAACTGGTTACGCGAACGAGACGGTGGACGATCCGAGTGGATGGAAAACGCGGGGGGGAGGGGGGGGGGGGTCTTAATTACAAAGTCGCAGAGGCATTCGGTCGTCCGGGAAGGGCCGGTGAACGTGCAATGCATCGGGGTGGACAAAAAGCGGCAGACGTGTGCAAAGCATCGAGGGATAATCACTGCCACGTGACTGCCGCCAAGCCGGCCAGTTTTTGCGGGCATTACGTATCCCTAATCCGGCCCAACAGGCGCCATAATTGTTTCGCTCCTGTCCGAACTTCGCCACCGGGCGTAATCCGGTGAACTTGTTTCAGGAATTTTTAAGGCAGATTTAAGTCGATCGCCGCTTCCCCTTTTTTTTATCGCTTCCACCTGAAATTCCGTGGCCCTCTGAACGAGCCCACGTTTCACTTTCGCTGAGCGTGCTCCACGGTTTCACTTTCGGTAACAAGAATTAAAGGACGGGTTAAGTATCGCGATGATTGGTACTTAAAATTAGTAGTAAATTAATACGACACGAATGGCGCACCCTGTGCCCACTGTGTTCGATGCAATTGTTAGATGTAGGCACACAGAAGTGGCGGACATAACTGTTAGGAAATTAATTTTTGTTTAATATTACACACTTTGATTAGACACCCCGACATTACCAGATATTAGCGAAGTTTTTCGGAGTAACATCTGATATCTCGCGGGGACGACGTTTACAACCGTGTAAGCGTTGCAAAATAATTATTATACGCGCTGTGTAATTCAATGGAATTCAAGAAAATGCGATTTCGACATTCGACGGATAGCGTGTGCAAGATTATTAATTCTGTGTATACGTGAATGTTAATGCCATTTTAATCTATTCTACACGACGAAGTACGAAAACAGGCTTGTAAATCTTTTTCAACAAAAAATTCCATGCCTCCTTCTGTTCTGTTAATAAATTTAAATAATTCTCGTCACGTAACCATTCGCATATACCTCGGTGGCTTTTGTAATCGGTCTCGCTTTTGTTTTGGAGCGGCGAACGACGTGCTGCGTGGCCACGGCTATCGTCTGATCTCGGTCTTTAAATCTCCTTCATTTATAAGCGCCTCTTAACGATCTCTTCTCCGCAGGATCCGCCGATTTAGTGCACGCGAATGCAAATGCCTCTCGGACGAATTTGTCGGCCCGGATCTGACGGGCCGACAAATACCGATCACGGGGACGCGGACATTTTCTTATCGTAATGGCTTCTTAGAACGGGCCCCTTATCAATTTTACAAACCGGTCGGGTAATCTTTATTAATTGGATGTTGCTCGCGAATCGTTCGACCCCTTTCTTCGTTATTGTGCTGATGTACTCGCGTGCACGATTATTCTCCTCGAAACGGACTACAAAGTTCAGCCGAGGACTCTCAAAGTGCTTGCTTCATGCACTTTCGACAAATAACGAATAACACTCTACATATTCCACGTCAATCGTGTAGACGTATGCATGGATGTACAAATCGGAGCAATGTAAAGCACACCGCCACGAATGAATATATATCTAACTATATTAGCAACAGCCCCATTCGGGAACCAACCAGGAACGTTCAATATCTCAATTGAAAACGAACAATACTAAAAGACCGTTTAAGCTCCTTTTCCGGCTCGTTCGATGAATTTTCATTACCCGAGAGACGTCCAAGGAGCCTCGATTAAAGCGACGACCCCCGAAAGGGTGCAACACATCGAGCCCGGCCGGACGACGACGGGGCTACGATTCAGGGGAGCTTATTTTCGCGTGGCCAAGAAAAAAAAGAAAAAAGGTCGTTGAAAAAGGAGCTGCTAAACCTGAAAAGAAACATCCGCCGATGGAATAATCCAGTCGCTGATCAAAGCACGGTTTCGAGCAGCCGACGATACCGTCGGCTAATTAAGCGCCGGCGGATTTCTCGATGCGGCTGCGGGTCTCGCGAAAACATTACATGATCGGTCGTCGTATACGATTACGTGGTTTTTATCCGTAAAAAAAGGCGCGCACGGCCGCGTAGAAGACCGTATTCGTTGGTTGTTTCCATAGCACGTCCATGGCCATGCTGGGACATCAGAGGCAGCTTCCGATCTTTTGAATATTCCCATTCGCGCGCCTTCGCACACGCCATGCCGGAAGGGGCCTCTCCTTATAAGCTTCCCGCTTTTTAACGTTTGCCCCGTCCATCGGTGGCCTCGCAGCACGGATTTTTAATTAGATTTTTGCCGCCGCTCATCAGCATCCACGGATGGGCCAGTCGATACCCTAGGCGAGGGATGAGGGATCGTCTTGCACCGTGCCATACTAAACTTGGGCGATTCGCATGGATATTTGTTTGCAGAACGTGAAGCTTCGTCTTGTGCTTCGTCGCTGCTAATAATATTCATCGTGGAAACGGCATTTCTGGATACGATTTGTCTATTTGTCCATTGAATTTTTTTATAGATGACAATTACTTTGTCGATCGCATCGATAAAATCGTTCTATGTTTAATCCTACGACCTCAAGGGAACGATAAAGGCGAAAACGCAAAATTTTCCTGTATTCGTGAAACGTCTTCGATGCCACACGAATCCATTTCTTGGAACCATCAGAAACACTCTCTCGTCGCCCAATGGAAAAAAAACAAAAAATCAAATCCAACCCCTGTCCAGGAACTTGAGGCAACGAAATTCATCAACCTTCCCCCCCACACACCCGGTCCAGATTCATTCCCAGCTGGCACCGAGTTAAATATTTGCCCGGCCGATTCGTCAGTGTCTTGTCTCTGCTCCAAGGACCTGTTCGACCATGATCACGACGTGGTATGTATGCACACGTACATATAAAGCAGACCTGGAGGATCGTGGGCAAACACAGGCTGCCCGCTCTCCGAGCTCTGTTACCGTCTGAGGTCGTATTGAGCGAGCATAACCGATCGGGACCGAAATCGAGCATACGAGGTGCTCATTGGCCGTGACAGCCAGCAGGGTGTACAGTGGGGACGTGTAGTGGCCAGAGGCTAGAAGAAAGAGGCCGTCGGCACAGTTCAAAGAGGATGGTGACATGTGACCGGCATTGTGAGCCACGAGGCCCTCTCTATGCCGTACGGTTATGTGCTTTTCTATTGCGACGAAACGGTCTCCCGCTTTGACAGCCGCCTCTGCCGACGTCTCTTCCTCGCGGCGGAGGCCTGAAAACCGATTCGCATCCCTAAGGTCCGATGGAACGGTCGCGCTTACATCGCGCAGCAAACGTGGTTACTTTTGCGGCGCGTCAAAGTGCGCCACGACGAGCCACTTTGTAACGGTGCTACTGCCATGCCTGTACATGCATACGTACCTGTATGCACCGCGGATCGGTCCGGGCTTTGTACACCTTTGCCTGCTGCGTGGCACGCTATTAGCTGCTGCGTATATGTGTCGTACGGATGCACGTGTGTGCCGCGGTTGGGAAAACCGAATCTTATCAGCGGGGAAGCTTGAATGATATTTCAAAGCTGGGGTGGCTGGGGAGTTAGTAAAAATTATTTGCAATATGTATTGCAAGTACGAATCGCAGTTGGGTTCATTGTGCTTGGAGTTTATTCTGTGCGATAACCCGGGGGGGGGGGGGTGATTTATTCGAGGTGTAGTTCTGTAGATATCTCTGGGAATAGGGTAAATCTTTTAGGGTAAAACATTGGTCTTAAAGTCGAGCACCTTCTTAACAAATACAGTTGATCGAACCGGACAAATCGTTGCGTTGTATACAGAAACATATACGGTTCAACGTTAATGCAAACTATAAGCCGCTCGCATAATTCTACGGTTAAGTAATTAGAAACGCGGTGAAGGAATGTTTCTCGGGGATACAAGAGGGAACCTCTGGTACGAATAAATAAAACATTCTAGAATTATCGGTTCGCATAATGTACACCGTCGGCCCCATAATTTATCTCTTTGAGCTTGAAACTTGTATCGGAACATCTTACGCCGAAGTTATTTCCCGCAGATTTTACTTGTTGATTGTTGATTCCGTTTTGCATAAACAGTCGTAACTCGTGCATATAAGAGGGCCTGGAAAACCGTGGCTGGTATCAGCGTTCAGCGGGATCGTGCGTTATTGAAATGGGTTTGCATTTCAAATTAACACGGTTCGCGGATCAAAATGAAGCATAATAACGCACTTTATACTTCGACGTGTACGGTGTTTGCGCGTTTTGTGCTTCAACATGAACCGCTGTAACGCGTTTAGACATCAAAGCGAGCCGCGTTACCTCGCCCCGTGTTCTCAAAGGATCCGTGCATTTCGTGGCCTGTTCTGAATTCGACTTCTATTCGCCTGCAAGCAAAGGAAAAGAAAAAAAGGGGGATAAGTCGTTCACCGCGTGCTTTTTCAAACGTGACGCGGTGTAGGCAGCATTATCCCGCGTCATTTGCAAATCAGATCTCGCATAATTCTTTGATAAGCACACTGCCCGCTCAGAAAATATTTCCAGCAGTAGAGGGACAGACGACAGATTCGCCACGGATCGGCTCACGATGCTGTGAAATACGGGAAGCGAGTTTAAAGTTGCTACCCCTTGAGTAATGGGGAAATTCAAGCTGCTTGAGGTATTCGTGTTCTGCGATAGAAAAATTGCGCAACTTTCCTTATTTCTATACAAGTATACCACGATTATTTTCCTCGTCGCTGTAACATCTATAAAAAATAAATCCTATAAAAACTACATTCCTCGTACCGCCCACTATTTGAGCAATACAGCGAAATGCGGATTTAGGCGGGTTGCTTCGGGCAATGATCGGCGAAACAACGGAACGATTCGTGCGGGTACGTAGAGCATACCCCATAACCGGTCGTTGGGGCAAAGGATGCTCGATCGTGGCCGTACGGTCCAATTCGTAGAACACCGAAGACACGTATCGCGGCGATCTAAAGACGGGGCAACGATATTACAGTGGAGCCACGAAAAGGACACGTGTTCCGGACACGTGTGTCCTCCTCTTGCACTTATCTAGCGGCCTATCTAACCGCATTGTATCCTGGTCCATTGTAGGTACGGTGCCGGCTTCCTATGCGTTGTCGGCCACCACTAAAGCTCCCCCCTATAAATTCAGATGGAGGTTAATGAAGCGGGATGGATTCAGTTTCTGATTTTCGAAAGCCGCGGTCGTTTCGTTGCCACTCAAGCGTCGATGGAAATTTCGCCCGCTTGGTACGCGTCCATTTCGGGGGATGAGCCTCGAAACGGTTGCTAATTGATATTTCGTTGGAATCGTGTGGAATTTATTTGCAACTGTACCTACTATGCGCTGGCGGGTTGCAATTAAGATCAGTGTTACGATCTCGGATAATCTGATTATGCCTTTATCGTGAAATTTGAGAGTGATAATCGAAATGTTGCGGACGGGTTTCCACTTTTCTGTGAAAAAAGTGGTATATAAATCCAAGGATAAATTTCGATGTAATATATACTGTTTGGTTTGATCCTCCCCAATTGAAAGATTTTACGGCGGTCGAATTATCCTGGCCAAGTGTCTCCCAAGTGAAGTTCGCAATCGGGGGTGGGGATTACGAATTCCCTAACTCCGCGGAATTACAGCGTTATTTAGTCAATTCTACGGACCTCCGCAACCCTTGCAAACTACAAGTTATTTGCCTCGCTGAACCGCTCGCTACCTCCCGTAACTGTTAATTGAAAGAGCATACCTTCCCCGGGGCGCAGAATTTCAGAAATCAAAGGGAATTTTTAATTGAGAATACAACGGAGCAGTGGGAAACTTTAAACATCGTCGTCCGTCGAATTTCATTTTCGTTCGCGCTCCGAAACGCTCACGGTGACGCGGCGGGCACGCCATAATCCCATTTCAAATTCCAATCTCTTTATTAAATATTCATGCTGCCCGCCGATTTGAAACAGCTACAGGAAAGGGAGACGGAAGAAGCACTTTGCGGATTACACGATCGCAAAGTAGCTCGTGGACATCGACACGCATTACTTTAACTTATCGAGTGCCCGGCAGCCTTACCGGCGTCGAGTACAGAGCAATAACAATAAAATAAAGGCTTATGGGGCCACCGGCCGGGAACGTTTTCGAGAAAAAGGCACCGAAACGGCATTAACGATATTTATTTAATCGCGATCCATGTAATATTCGGGACGATTGCCGGCATTTAAAAGCGTTCGACGCCACTGTAGGTGTCCGCCCACCGGACAGAAAAATATTCCCGCGCATGAGTGGTAACACGTGAGCACGAGCAACCGTCGAATAATAATTGGAGGAACCATCAGCGTCGGTGATCACCGCGGTTTGCCATAACTCTTTGTCCCCTCCTGTCGTCTTAAAGATGCTTTATTCCCGATCCTGAGACCGCGCTGGTAACACGAAACGTTCGAAGAACAGGATCGTTAGGCCACTCCGTAACTTGGAATCGAGCGTCCAGAAATAACGCGAATAAATATCGACGCCGAACGACGGAACGTATACAGAAATCGGAGAAAACGACGTTGGCGGTGGTGATTCAATTTCGAATTTTCGCCGTCGAAATTGCCGCGTGCTCGTGATTATGGTAATGCCGGGCAGCGTGGTAGCCCGCTGTCAGAGTAACGATAAATTCTCATAAATCATGTTGGCTGCGAGTGTCCGCGGCGCGATATTTCATGCTAATTTCGCAAATTGCCAGTTTCGACGGCTTTTATGATTTTGCGATAGAGTCTGTTAGCCCCGGTAAGCGGCGAGATGAAAGCCACCCCCGGTGTTTACATAATAGTGGTGCGCCGCTATTCTCGACCCACCCCGTATCGCAGTCACGGGCTTTCCCTTTAAATTTTCCTACAAATAGTCACTCTGCATGATATTTCCCTCGCCGCGGATATTCATTTCAACTTTGCTCCCCACCATCTATCCGATCCTACCTGATGAATTTTATGCCGCATATTTTCTTCGATACTGTTCGTCGATACATTTTTCTCCCCGACCAAATGTTAAAACATCTCTCGCTGGCACGGAAAGGTATTCCGTATTACACTGACGCGAATTCGCCGGGCATATCCGTTACGGGCAATTTCATTAGTTTTCAATAGGACCCCTTAAAATTTCCCGTCCAAGCATTCTTCATTTATGGATACATTCTCTGTAACAATCAGCAGACCTATTCCAGTCAAGCTGTACTTCGTTTGCCTGCTACAAGTTCGCAGCATTATCGAGACAACAATCCATAAATATTCACCCCCTTTCAACCTCTTCGAATTCAATTTTTTTCGCCGTTTCACCCTTTCCTTTCCACGCGTTCGTTACACTTCACCCTTTTCTTCCGCCTAATTTCCACTTCCGGTGCTATACTTTCCCCTTCTGCTCCGTCCTTCTCGACCCTTCAACCCCCTTCCCTAACGGGGCTAACACGAGGCGTCTCGGTTTATCCTTGGTCTTTGGTTCGAGCGCGACATACGCATCCACCGTTTCTGCTGGCGAACTGCGTGGCGAACATCAAACGTGCCGACAGCTACGACGTGCACCTGCCTCCGTCACGCGTTCAGGTAAACGGTTCGTTCTATCCTTTTCTCGCCCCTTAGGAACATTCTCATTACTCCCACTCTGCGGCGACCGTGCTCTTTGCCAGGGCCGTATCGCCAGCCATACACCACCCTAGATAACCGTGCCTTTAATCTTCAGGCCGCCCTTCCCGCCAGAGCAAGTCTGGAAAGGCAAGTCGCCGGATTTAAACGTGTCTTCAATTCTTTGGGCTTCCAGTTTGGTTCCACCTTCTTCCCCCGCAATTTTTTATTACTCCACGGTTCTTTGCAGTGCGTGTAAATTGCAATTTCATTGACGACGAATTGAAACCATTAATAGAATTATTAATCCCCTTGGTGGAACACTTTTGTAATTGTCAACGTTCTCGGCAATAATAAATAGAGAGGGTGTTCTTACGCGAGACATGAGCGTCCAGATACTTAGAGTATTAAAAAGAATATTGAATATTAAAGCGCACGAATAAAGATTAACAATTAAAAAGGTATCTCTGTACGCACAGACAGCTTCCCCTCCGCGGAGCAGTGAAACTTACACGCACGTTATCGTAGTAACTCGCGGCGTGCAATCCTCGCGAGCAACGTTCACAGAGGGGACTGTAAAACGCGTTATTATCATTAATTTTCACCGATGTCGGAATGACCGCGGCACACCGGCCGGTATTAATGATAATAATACTCCGACCCGGTGGTATTTGTAAAGAGTCGCGGTGGAACGTCCCTTTTTCCGACGACGAATTTTCCCTTTCCCCGAAGTACCTTCCAGCGGACGAGACACACCGATATCAGTTTCTACGAAACGACGATTCGGGCAACCGTAAGCAGCATCGAGAAAGAGAGCATTACCGAACGACCAAAGGGGAGGATAAGCGAGAAAAAAAGGAGATAAACGAGAGAAGAGGTACGAGAGGAAAGGATGAAAGGCGCCGACTGCCCTCTGAGATGCCCCCCTCCTGTGGCTCCCCTTTTCTCGATTACACCTGGTCACGACGCCATTCCCGTATCCCGCTCCTGTTAGTGTCAAATCACCGTGTTACGTGTCCTACTGCGCAGTCAACGCTCCTACCGAGCTTCTCCTTTTCACGATCGGAGCCTATGTGTTCCTTGGACGAAGGCGTGTCCCGCTTTTGCGACGTGAACCTGGCATACTTTAAATTTCTTCTTCTTCACTGTCTCTGTCTCTCTGCCGCTTCCCCTGCCTCACTCTGACACTGCTAGGCTGTTCGATTAACCATTATGTATTTCGCTATGAAAGACAGGCACAGCGAGACGCGCAAATGTTTCGTATAATTCCAGTTCAAACGGCCACAAATTAATTGAACTATGTAGAACAATATTTATTTATCATTTTTATTCAGTCATACATACATGATCCTAAGAGGATCATTTTTCAATACGTAGTTTTAGCTTTTCCATTAATGACAGGAAAGGTGTGCAACTCTTTCTAAATCTCCGTCTCCAACTCGATCACCAATCTCGAGGTTCCCTTATCCCTTCGTCCCGCGATCCCATAATTCTTCCCACGATTCCACGTTTGCGTATACGTACGCATCAGAGAGTCGCGGTCGGCTTTTAAACGGGGGCGTCGTTTCTCTTCACGATTATCGTTTAAAAGCCCGCCGAAGACGGCGGCGCGTCCTCGGCGAGTCGCGAGGGATCGTTTGCGGGCTCTCGATCGGCCTCAATTGGTATCGACCGGTTCGGCGATGAGTCACGCCGCAAGACTCGCGATACGGTGGGCCCGATCTTTCGCTTATCGTTCGCACGACCGCGATAACATCCTGGCGTCACGTTCTTCGTTAATAACGTTATTCCAGTCGCCCCGAGCCGGGGCGCGACTTCGTGAGCCGCATTGCCGTCGCTCGAACGATCGACAGGGGAATTTGCACCTCGGTCCTCTCATTATTATCGGTAAGTAACACCTAGGAGAAATTGGACGGCTCGTGTGAGCGCGGCGCGTCCGCCTGAAATACCAACTCCGGGATAATTGTTTCCCTGTACGTATTTGGTGTTTGCTTGTTTAGTTAAAATCAATGAAACAAATCTGTGCACGTCGGAGTCGATCTGAGAGAAAAGTCTTGGGGGGATTCGATCTTCGCCACCCTCGAATCGCATCGATTCGCCCCATATCAAGAAAAAAGGGGAAAGCTCCAACGCGTCGGGGTTGATAAGGGCCGAAGGGCGAGGGAAGTTCGACGGGGCGACGTTTCGGCCGCGGATTCCACGAATGAGCACGATCACACACGGGCGAAACAAGCGGATATTAAAGCGAGTATCGTGCAGCCGTCCCGGCAGGCAAGCGGCTTCTAGCTGGTAATGTTCGCCGTGTACCGTAACGTGCTACACGATTTCAACGATAAACTACAGTGTACTCGACGGCAGCCATGGCATCGCAAACCCGTTTTTCGAGGAATAGGCATTTTTCTGTATTCGGTGCACCTTCTCCTTCATTCGCCGACATAACACCCGGTCGCAGCTTTTCACTGTTCGATAAGAAGAGTTAACGACGTATCGATCGCGCGAGAATGGCTCGGAAGGCGAGGCTAGGCGAGGGGAATATATGTTGAAATAATGCGATGATCGTTGTATCATTTTAACAATGGTTGATTACATTCAATGGCTTTGCTATGCGTTGAGGTTTTTTTATTCGTACATTCGATGAGCAAAGTTGGGGAAAAGTTGAGAACGGATTTGTTTGATTCTTTTGGAAATAATTGTGAGACTTTTTGGTATAGAAAGTTTTTTTATAATTGATTGTTATAATATGAAACTCGTACTGACTCTGAGGGTATTCACTGGAAAATTTGGAGGACTCGCGGAAGAACGGTGAAACTTGATGGAATATTGCAAAGAACGAGGGGATACCCCGAGGTAAATGAAGCTATTTGAATAACGCTGGAGCGCGGTACTTTTACCTTCTTCTCCAACATAATTACTCAATAATAGGATCATTAATCATTTCGGATTTCCTAAGCGCAAGTATAAAAAAAAAGGCGTAGACGAATCTCAGTATTCGTGAATACGAAATATGCGGGTTTCTTTTTACCAAAATTTCGATTGTTTATATTCCTCCTGGAAAATTTCAATTTCAATTTCAATTTCATATCTCATTGAACCTTTTGTTATATTTCTTGCACAACAGTTCTAAGATAATGTAATGTTTTCATCGATTACGATACTTTGAATGGTACGATGATAACGCGGAAAAGGGTAATTTTGTCTCCATTTCGGAGTAGATTGACCCAAATTTCCGCACGAGGATAATTCCCACTACCGCCTCGAATCCAAATCGAGTCTTTCGCATTTTCCCTGAAAACACAAAAATTGTTCGCCATGTTGCAGAAGCTGCGTGGCGAAATATCCTAGTCAAAACAACCCTCCACGTGTCGGGGTTCATCTGCTGCCCCGCCTTCGACCCTCTCCAGTCGTTTCTCTCTAACTCGGTGCCTCCTATCCCCTTCCAGACTGACACTGTTGTCTGGTTACTTCGCGCGGTTTAACCTGGCCCGATTGTCAGTCAGTGCCAAGCCCCGATGCGGCAAGGAACCTCGAGCAACTCGGCATAACATTCCCGAACCCGAGAGGACACGTGAAAGCGTTGGATCGGAGCGAAAATCTTGGCGAGTGTCAGAGTACAATAAACACAAGCAACACCTGAAACATTTCTACGGAAAAATATTCAAAGCCGTCGCGCAATAGATTGACGAACGCAATTGACCGTTACCAAGGTACCCGTCAATTGTTCATTGGAAAAATGTCGAATCCTATCATACTGTAGAATCGATTGGGTGAAGGGGTTCATTGCGTTAGAAAGGGGCAAACGAAACAAAATTTGCAAAAAGAAAATCGAATCGGAAAGATATCCAGAACGAAATTATAAGTACCGTACTAAATCATCGGCCTACCAAAATTCTCCCGCGTTAAACAACTCCCCGTGATCAGCACGAAGCATCAGCCGACACCGCCGCAAGCGCGACCCGGGGAATCGTCGCGTTCGCCAGCGGTTGTATCTCGAATCTCAGCTGTCAATCAAGCAGCAGCCCCATTGCGGGACACGGCGGAATAAAAGGAAGCAGCGGAGCGGCCAGAAAGGAGGAAGGAGCCGGCAAGAAAAAGAGAGGGGGATGGAACGGTTCCTCCGCCTCCCCTAAAAATCCCCGTCAATTAATCTTCCCCGGGCCGTGGTCTTCCGGGTCTGAAAAAGTGCGGCGCGGAGGCAGCCGTCAAAGAAAACACCCACAACAAACAAGCGGCAAAAGAGCAAGAAGAGGCCGGCAGCAACAAAGCGGCCGACGGACAAGAAGAAGAGGCAGGAGCGAAGGAGTGGGAAAGGGTGAAGCGCGAAGAAGAGGAGGTGTCGGTCGCTGTTCCTCGGTCGTGGCCGGCACGTGCGCGCACCGGCTCTCCTCGTGTCTCGGAAGAAGGGCTCGCTCCGCAGGAAGGAACGAAGAAGGAGAAGAGAAGAGGAAGCGTGCGAAGCGAAAAGTGGCGGCAGTGCGCCGCGAACCGTCAACCGGGACGCGCGTCGAGCACACTGGCTCGAGCTGGACCAGAGTTTACATGCGACCTGGAACCACGTGGTCGCCGTTTCTCGACCCTCTCGCCGATCCTGCTCCGTTTCGAATAGACATTGACGACTCTCCCGCACGGGACGTCCTGTCGTAACTCTGTCGATTGCCAGGTGACGGATGCGTGGACGTTGGACATTTTTCGCGATCGCTGAAGGGTGTCCAGAGTCGACTGTGCTGAGAATAGCATGATAAAGGATTTGTGGTGTTTGCCGCCTGTGACAAGTCATTGGTAACGGGGAGGGGCGGGGGTGGGGGGGTGAACAGGTGAATATGGTCGAAGAGTGACAGAGGAAGGGAGGTTAATATCGGGAAGCTTCGACGGGTTGGAGTGCTGCTTGGGATTTTCCGAAGGGAACCCGCGACGGGACAGCGCTCCGAAAATGAGAATGGAGCTACAGGTGAGTGCGACAGCCTTGTTATTTTTTTCATTACGTCTCTCTTCTCCTTTTTACATTTGGCCGAACTAACGACGCGATTGCGTACGTATTCGTTGCGTTACCGTAAAATATTTACTTGCTTAATGTTTACTGAAACGACTGCGACATTAAGACGAGGATAATGAAGACGCGCGAAAACGTTTTGAAAGGAGGAGAAAGAGGATATACAATGAATGTCTATTTGTTTTATTTTCTACATTGCCATCATTATCGCTCGCTAATACAAGTACAAAAAAAAAAAAACATTTCTCTCTCGCTTGAGAAGCTCGTATAATAATCGCATTGCTTCTCGTTTCGTTCCCGGCATCGATTATTACATTTTGAAAGGGCTTGTTGCTGCAATAATTCGTCGTGGATATCTTGCTCAAGAATCTCGAAGTTTAAAAGGCGAAGGTAGATCGACAGATAGCGCACATAATTGAGGAACAAGAGTCGATCTTCGTGATATTTATCTCGACGGGTGAGTTGTGCGTGTGTACAAGCGTAAAACGTAAAACGGGTAGCAGCGGGACAAGCCGATCCTCTTTTAACGCTCTTTGATCATCTCGAGCTTTCACGGCCTCCTGTTATGCTCCTCCCTCCATCGCGAGCCCCGTGGACCGACTCCCTACCCCCCACACTTCTGGACGGTTCCTTTGCTTGCGCTTTCGGGTTTCAACTTTTAAGCACGATTTAGCGAGAGCCTTTGAATCTCTGACCTCCATCGAATTTCGAGTGGGACCATCCGAGGGTCGTTTGACTTTTGTCAACGAGCCCACCCTCGGGATATATCTATTCCTTTGTTCCCGCCGCCGCCGGCGCATCCCCTACAACTTTGTCCGTCCCGCCCTGTCGATAGCTGGTGCAACTATTTGCTACATCTCAATCGGCCTGGGTTTCTCGACGGTAGCCTCTCGCACGATCTTCCGAACAATTCGTTGAGGATGGAACATCGTGTGGTACCGAATGGATACAAGGGTTTTACCGCTTCTGCCCGCATTAATCGGCAATTGTTCATTCTCTACTTGCCGTAATAAATAGTATGCCGAATTAAATACGCGACAACATATTGAAATTGAATGCTTGTTACCGAATAACGCGACGATAAAGGTGCGTTCAGTGCGATAAAAGATATAAAAGGAAAAGGGATGAAAACGAAGAGAAAGAGCGTTCAATACGATAGCCGAAAAATGGCTACGCGTACTCTGAGAGGTCGTCGCGCCAGAGCAATTAGATTAGGAACGCGGCGACAATTTTTCCGCTAGATTTGAGGGCGCGAAGAGCCCGGAGATTGCTGGACTTCCTTGAGCGCAACGTCGTGGTTCCGACGACCACTGGGGGGTTGGTGGCACGAACGGGGCCACACGCGATCCACGAACGCGCAATAAATCACACCAACGAATCTGTACGCACGCGACAAACCGCGAGACCAAACAACTCGCCTAAATTTATCGCTGTTCCTCGCCGGCAGCCAGCGGAATGATGCGGATATAGCAATGCTCGCGCCAAAACTCTGCGGCCGCCTTCCTTTTCCTATCCGTCGATTAATTGCGTTCGAATTCCTCGAGCCATTCAATGGTCTCGACGCTTTCGTTGCGCCCCGAAGGTGCACGGCATCGTAATTTATTGCAAACGCGACCGTCGACTCGGGAAGATCGTTACTTCCGCGCGGTATTTCCCGGGGGTGGGCGGAGAATGATCGGTCGGGCTTATGTGAGAGATTTATTTTCCAGTAATTTGGCGCCGGTTTCTCGGGCACCCTTGTTGGTGAACTTTCTCCTGGAAAGTTTATGGGCGAAATTAAAATTTTCTCTAATCGAATGGAACGTCGTTGTTCACGGGATAGCATCGAAGTTGAACTTCTCCGGGGTCATTGGAATATTAAGGACAGAAGTAAATGGTTCGTTTCGAGGGTGTATTGAATCGTTTTCAATTAGTTCTTACATGCTTCGAATCGCGCACAATCTCGGCAAAGGAATACCCTGCTCGATATCGTACTTCAAACACGCGTTTAAATGCACAGGGAAGTCTGTCTGCGGTCCCTGTGCGCGGGAAAGCACGCCTTTTAACCACGGAAGAATTTTTGCTCCACGCTTTGAAGTCTAATCTTCAGATCTCTCACTCGACGGCCCGTAAAATACGATCGTTCCTCGAACGGGAAAAAATTGAAGCAGCGTTCGCCGATACATTTGCTTTATCCATTACTAGAACAGAATGGTGATCCAACATCCAACTTCAAAAAATATTAAATGAACCGTCCCCTTCTATTTCGTATCCTGCAAAAAATTTCCATCGTCAAAATGTGCTATCGAACCTCCTCGAAATGTGCATGGAAATGATGCAAATCTCAACTCGATTAAGAATCGGAGAACAACACGTGCGTCGAGTGGAGGTTTGAAGGCCTCGAAAGGGAAATTTGCTTGGAGGCTCTGTGACAACGCGTGTCTCCCGAAATAGGGCATTGAAAACGCTCACGACGGACAAAAGGAAGGGAGGGAACAAGAAGAAGAAGAAGACGACGACGACGACGACGACGAAGAAGAAGGAGAAGAAGAAGAAGAAGAGGTTGGCCCGTTCTCCGCGGCACCTGCTAAAAGGGGCAAGGTTAATGGCACGCGATGTTTGCTCGGATATCCTTTGGCACCGTGTTCCAGCCCGTTAATGAGTCCAAATTGATTTCGAGCAGTGCATGACCGACATCAAAGGGCAGAAGAGCAACAAGTATCCTGGCGAGAAAGAGCTGAAAGCCGGAGATTACAGTTTAAGCCTGTTTACATTGGGATACCGTCTGTGATCTCGCGAGCCACGCATAGTCTTTGCATCGGCCCTCCTTCCCTTTATTTCTGTTGATCCTGCTGCATTCCATTTTTCTCTTTGCGCTGATCGTTAAGCCCCTGTGTCTCTTATCTATTCGCCTCGCCGCGGCGCGGCATTTGCGCCGAGGGCGTTTTGTTTCGATCGTCCAGAGGCGGATTTTCGACTGGATTTGCGGTTAAGCTTCTGTGTGTGTGTGTGTGTGTTCTTGTTTGGTAGAAATTCTCATTCGATTTTGTGCGGTAGATGCGCCCGGTAGATAATTTGGCAAGTCTCTCGTGAATGGGGGTGTTATAGAGGAATTTGCGGAATAAGATTGGGGGAGCGGAAAGAATGAAATGTTTGCTTCGTTGTGTTATTTTGATATTCCAATACTGGGTACATATTTTTAGTTTTATTCCGGTTCACTTGGAACCATTCTAAACTTGTGAAAGCAATGAAAATCTGTCGTTCATTTTTCTTACATCAAAGGGGTTGGTTCTTTTTTGCAATTGTTTTCGTTCATTATTTTATTGGTTTCTCTTAATGTATCCCCGGTTTTCGCGAAGAGGATCTCACTTCTTCCGCGTGTCTCGCTACCCGGTCGTATGTCCTGAACAGAATTCATTTTCTCGTTGCAAGCTAGAGAATTAGCGTCCACGCAATTTCCTAGGAGAGAAATTGTTGTGGCCGAGATGCGAATGTCAAAAATGAGAGGAGTGACGTTAGAGTGGTTCATAAAAGATTGTAACTGTAGGCTACGCGGGAAACTTGTTGTTTCTCTCGAAACAGGAAGATTTTGCATTCGTATACCAAAAGAAATTCATTTCAAGAAAGGAACATAGAAACAATGCAAACAAAGCAAATGCAGAAAGGACTTTCTAACAATTCCTTTCTCCCCTTCGTAAAAAACAAAATTGAACAATGGAAATCGCAAAGAGTCGCTGCTGAATTTTCCACTCGTGTCGTAAATAACAAACAAA
The DNA here is from genome assembly GCA_963667235.1 of Nomada lathburiana. NCBI lineage: Eukaryota > Metazoa > Arthropoda > Insecta > Hymenoptera > Apidae > Nomada > Nomada lathburiana. Next base: position 8,612,086 of record OY763903.1, read on the forward strand.
GAAAACAGCAGAATACATATACAGCCTCCTCCGTTTTCTTTCGTCAAACAGACACACTCTTCAGGCCTCCAAATAAATGTCCCTAAATAGGACAATAATAAATTTATGGAGAAACAATGGTAATTCGATTTTCTCGAACAGCTTCCCATAAAAAAATTATTATTTTCCAGATCATACACAAATCATACACAAAACGGTCGCATTGTCCACTACCACTTAAACCGCGGACACCTAAGCATAGAAGTAACTCCAGAACACCGAAGTCGAAAGCAATCGCCCAAACTCTCCGAAAGCGTATATACATGCACCGCAACCGCGATTCCTTTGCATGCCCATGCAAGGAGCTCGACAAAGTCGACATCCTTCGCCAAGAAGAAACCGTCTCGCCAGTGTCCTTATAATTTAACTACCGTGGCGCGGCCAACGGAACGTTCTAACCGGTGTACAACCCCCGACCAAGAATTAACACAGTTCTGCGTCCGTTGCTTAGCTTATACATGCATACGTTTAGATGGAAACAGGTTGTCTAGTTCGTTACACTTTACGAGGACTCTCGACGGGCTCGAGTCGACGGCGTATCCGCGACGGTGTTGTCCCTGACGTAGCCGTGGACGACGAGGATAACGACGACGACGACGACGACGACGACGACGACGACGACGACGACGACGCCGTCGTCGTCGTTTCTGCCGTGGGGCGGTGAGCAATTAGCGACACAGCGCGGCGAGATCAGAGGCTGAGGGCGGGGTGGGGAGCGGCGGCCTAATTACACACGGTACCGACCGACTTCAAAGGAGCCGACAGTTCCTCTCCTCCGAGCCATCCCCTCCGAATGGCAGGGCCCAAGAACAACGCTCCTCTTCCTCGTATACCCCAGAGCCCAGCCAGCCGTCGGCGACGCTGACCTGACTAGCCCCCGATGCTCCCTTTCTCTTTCTTCCTTTCCGCCTTTCTCCCGCTCTCTTGCTCTATCTTTCGTCCCTTCCTTGTTGCCCCGTCGCGTTTCGTCTTTTATCTGGTCACGTGTTGCACAGCGAGTAGAGAGGCCACGAGGCCTATCGATTATCAATGTAATGTTTTCGAATGGGAGCTTAAACCCTTTCGCGATTTCACGAACCCATATATGGATCGCGACGAAACGTTTGCCGTGGCCTGGGGAACCATATATGGGCCTGGCCATCGTCGACCTGTGCTTTATGCACATGGTGTACGATATCAGGTTCTACTACTGAAAATCAATTTTTTTTCCGTTCCTTTTAATGAGCTAGTATGTTCGGATGAGACGAGCCGAATATCCTATGACTAAAGTGGTGCTAAATGTATTTAGCAGGAAAGTAGATGACAATATAGCGGAGACTGCACCAGCGCACGAGGTTAGTGAGAATGTGTTCAACGGCGAAAGGGTCGAGGGTAAGAAGGACTCCTTTTTCCATGAGCTGATTGCAGAATGACGCCCGTGCACTTTGCCAGGGAAGTGCGGAGTGCGGACGATTTATGCATCACGCGCTTAGACAGGAACTGTAAGGTGGCGAGCACTGCTTTATGCAAGTGATAATTGATGGTTCTTGGCCCGCTACAAACGCTATAGTAGCCGGGACAATGATGCCTCGATTAAATCATGGCGTTTGCCTCGATACCTCTGCCTATGGCATCGAATGGTTTCGTTGGCGACGATATTTGAAGGAAATGAAGTTTGCAATGTATAACAGTGCAGAGAATTATTCGCAGCTATTTTACTGTCTCGGATAGAAAATGATTGGAATCATTTAGATAAGTTCATGATCTTAATTGGCCACTTTCCCATAGGTGCACATAAGTTAACGATTTTATAGAATTGATTGGACCATTTTATTGTCACGGATTTTTAACTCTACCGCGGGATGGATAAAAGATGATGCGCGATCTGAGACTAGCTCGCGTGCAACAACGTCAAAAGTGCGCACTTGCAGTTGGACACGAATATAGGGTAGTCCGAATGAAATTTACCCGGCAAACTTACTTCGCGTGGGCACGCCACGGAACAGTATCGCAGCCTGAACCCTTTCAACCCCTAAAAATAAATCGCATATTCTCTGATCGACAGATATTTACGTGCATACCTTCGTCCAAGTAAAAACGCCACGCCGATCTCCTCGCAATGCTCGGCCAAACGAGTGCACGGATTTCGAGAAGAGGCAATCGATCGCACAAGTCGATGCCCCGCGTCCAACCGGGGCGTCCCGAAACGTTGGACACGCGAGTAGGCACGCGACGTCGCCAAGAAATCGGCGACCGCCGCTAGAAAACAGCCGTCCTTGGCGCGGGTCCATCTTCTTCCACTTGTTCGCTCCGTCCGTGCGTCTTTCACGGCTTGTCCCCTCTTACCTGCCCTGCTTGTCCCCGCGCTGGCGCTGGTTCGCGGGGCCCGAGCCGTGCGCGAGGAGTCGTCGTGGCCGCAAGTCATCAGTCAAGTCTTTGAGGTCGGCTTGAAGCTCTCTCGGGGCCCGCAGAAAAAGGCCTTTTACCGATCTGCCTTGGCGGTGAGATCAAACGCGCTTCTCTTCATCCCGTTCTCTCTCCGGCCGCGTTTCTGTTGCTCTTGGTCCCAGGCGTGCTCGGTGAACCGACTGTGCGCCACGGACCGATATACACGGACGCAGGGACAGCCGTGGCGGACCAGGAAGGATCGACGAAAGGGAGTTTACGAGAACGGTGCGAAGGGAGGCAGAGAACGGACCCGTTTGTGGACAAAGCGGGGGAGCGTCGATGGGGGGATGGGTAAATCGGCAGAGGTGTTTTGGGGTGAGAATCGTGCGGCGGAGGGTGAGAATAGAGGCGTTCGTGTAAGGTTGAGTGGGAGGATTGATGTGTCGAAGGGCGGCGAATGAGGAGAATTGGGAAGGGGAATGATAGAGGAAAGTGTGAAGATGGGAAAGTGAAAGTTTAACGAGGGGTGTGAGGGCAGTTGAGAATAAGAATCGGAGAATTAGATGCGGCTGTGGGGGGAAGGGGGTCGCGGGTGATGGATCGAAGGTTTGCCAGAAGAAGATGCTACGGGAATTGAAGGATACAAAGAAGAGTGGGAATTGGATTAAGGATTCGATACGTGTTTTTGATAAGGGTCGAGGGAGGAACTGAGAGCTGTTGGTGTAGGTTGCAGGTTTGGCAGAAGGTAGAGGAGGAGTAAGCGAGAAAATAAGTATGAAGCAGAGTTAGGGCAGGACTGCGAGTGGATAGATGGGAACGATAGGAGAGTAAGGCGACGGAGGAATAAAAATTGAGAGGCATCGTGGACGGGGAGATTGAAAAATAAATAAATCAGCAAGCGATCGATCGTTCGGAGTACGTACGTACGTACGCCGAAAGGGGTGGAAGTCGCCTCGATATGAAAAGGAGAGGCGAACAAAATGGAATGGGAAAACCAGTGGAAAAGAAAATCAAAGGAAGCGACTGGACGGAAAGACGGTAATGACGTCGACTTCGGGGAAGCGACGAGCGGCGGCTGAATAAATACGCGTGCCCTTGCTAACCGTTCGCAAATTCTCGAGGCGCCTGCGCCACCTCCGATGCCCTTTGACTCGCAGAACCTTTGAAACGTTACTTCTGCTTGCCCGCGAACTATGGCGAAGCTTCGCTTCGTGGTTCGGCAAATGACTATGCATTTCGCCGGAAACGGTACGAAGAAGTCGAGGCGAATGTTTGTACGGCCAACAGAACGTAGAGTAACTGGAAATAATTGCAATTATTAGGACCACGCAATGATTGGTATCAATTAGAAACTAGCCGTTGTGAAAGTGTGGGTACCTTTAAATCACTGCCTCAGGTCTTCAGAACTTTCTAATAACAAGAGACCCTTGTTGTCGGAATTGCTGTACAGTGTACACTATCAGAGAAACCTTTCACGTTCCCATGTCACTATTGTGTCTTTAATTCCGTATTATTTCCTAGACAATCGTTCCTAATTCAAGCGTTACGATGCAACATATCATTACGCCAGTCTAAAGAACTATTGCTAACATATTCGTATTCTACGATTACCCTTGTAACAATATTTATCCTCACACTGTTGTCCACATTTTGGCCGAACAATTAAAACAATTTGAAGACAACCTCGCCCTTTTCGGAGCACCCTATGCATTGCGAACCTCCAGCGACCTCCGCTGAAATACTCCGTTCGGTTTCGCGCGGCCGCAAAACCAACCGATACGTGGATCAGCTTCGAGTAATCGCTGATCGACGCGAATCGATGCTGTTGTTTCGCTCACGGACAGGCGATAAGCTGGCCAGCAGGACGAGATTAGGTCCCCAAGGCTCTTCTCCTCGATCACGTGTGCGTCAGCCGGGGTGTCCGCGTTACAAAAGGCCGCGGCGAGACCTCGTCACGGAGCAACTATGAATCGCATTATCGATTTGTACGGCGGCGTGCTGATCAACGCCGGGAGAACCTTTGAAGTGCGCCGAAGTTCGTGGGGGCTTCCGGAAAGCGTACGGATGCAGCGAAGGATCCGCGTGCGGACCGAGCACGCGCGAAGAATGCCCGTGCGAGCGAGGGGGACGACAGAGCGGAGTGAAGGAGAGATCGTCGAAATAAACCCCCCGTAAAATGATTGGCCTACGCGACTGCTACCACGTTGGGTTCGATTTCATCTAACTCGACTGGTTTTCGTTGCGCGAGGTTCGATCTCGGCAAGGTTCGGCTTTGAAATAGACCCGTCGAATACGCTAAACTGGTGAACCGCAGTGGAACCGAATTATCGAGCAGCGATATCGAACGTCGAACCCCGATACGGGATCGTCCGCCGTCGGAATCGCCGGGGCAAAAGGGAAAACTGGATAGCGAACGTATGGGGAGAGATTGGCGCTCGCAAGAGGCGTCATTTCCGCCGCGGTCGATTTCTCAAACGACCGGCGATAATCGATGCTCCGTTTCGCATCGTCTTCGAATCAAGGCCGACTTCGTCGGGCGGTCGTCCTCTGGCCGCGATTTTTCCGCGTCTCGTTTATCACCGAGCGAGCCCACGGGTGAACCGGCGAGCGCGGCCTGGTAACGACGGAAAAAGCGCGGAGTATCCGCGAAGGAATAGAGATACGGACGAAAGGGGGCAAGAAACCGAACGAGCGAGCGAACGTCGGTGCCGAGCACGAACGCGACGGAAATGAGGGGCGAGAGACAGACCGAACGAACGACGAAGAGGAGAGGGTGGAAGATTTTTGTGAGGGAAGAAAAACCGAATCCGGCGCGGTCGACGGCGCGAGAGTTAGCAGGAACGCGGTGTAGGCGGCACATCAAAGGCGCACCTCGGGCGTGAACGAGCGAGCGGGCACGCGGCTCAAGTAGAGAGCGGAAGACACCGCCACCAATCCTACCACCATCCAATATATTTACTCCGATGGACCACCGCTACCATTGCCATCGCCGCCACTAGCACCGCTAGCAGTGGCCGAGGCAGTGCCACCGCCGTAACCGACGTCCACGACCACCATGCAACCACCGTGCACGCGGGATTATAGACGTACCTCGCACGCTATTGCTACTCGATAGATTTCTGGCACTGTGCCGCATAATGTCGATATTCCAGTTTCAACGAAGGACCCTTGGTTTTGTCCGCACACGTATCGTGTGTGTCGAGGGTGATGCCAGGGTGACGCGATCGCTGGTGGACAGGGAACGGGGCTGCCGAACAGCCTCGCGAGTGTTCAATTTCTCGAGCCAAAAATTGTACGTAGATTTTCGACCACGCAAGGCGTAATATGTCCGCGTGTCTAATGCACTGTGCACCTACTATGGACGCAATACGATTACACGGGAAACACAATTCTGTATCGGATTTTGCGCGTGCGAAAGTTTCGCGGTGTACACCAGTGGAGAAAATGATCAATGAAATATATCGGGTTCGTAAATAGATCGAGGCGTTTAAAATCCACACGTTTCGAGCATAGAAGAAGAAATTTAATACGTTCGAGGGGGGTATTGGGGGGATGAATACGATGTTCATTCAGAATTCTTTGTTTTAAGAATGAGACGGTCTAGTACACGCCGCACAGTAGCTCTCACGATAGAACCAGATCGTGAGCTCAGTGAAGTATTAAATTACACGTGTTTCGAGCATCGGAACCGAAAATTGAGACGATCAATGGGGGGAAATAAGGCGCTCGAGCTTCATTCAAGACCGCGCGATTACCATTCGGAAACCTGCTCTGTTTTAAGAATGAGATGCAACATGTATGTGCATAGAGCGTTAACGCGTGACCGCGGGATCGATATCGATATCCCAGTCATCGCGTTAAGAATTTTGCTTAGGAATTTTTTTAAATCAAAATCTATGAATTTTGTTGATTTTTAATTTCTTGTTTTGTCTCACGAGCTACTAATGGTCGATCAATTTTGGACACGTCCTTTCCGATAAGTTCAAATGTTCGTTGAATAAATGATTTCCATGCTACGAACTTCGAGATAAATGGTACACTAAATTACGGCGATTTGTACGCATACGTGGGTCACAGTGAAAGGGTTAACGATCTCCGAAGGGATTCCGTACATTTCTTGTGCAACAATATCTATCGATTATACAGGCTTCTTACCGTGGTAACGACAGGTTACGAGATGCCCGTTTAAGCCTTACATCTTTTACGACCTAATTATCGAAGTCCCTCGGAGGACTCGTTAACCGGAAGGCGAGTCGCTCTAACAGAAGATAATCGATCCAATCTCGAGATAACCCAATTATTGCATCCAGGTCGATGACACAATGGGGCAGGGAGATCTCGTCAGAACGTCCCCGCGATTACGAGGCAGGTATAATGAATCGTCAAACGTGTCAGAGGAAGGTTCGTCGTTTACCATACGAATTCCTAATTTCGTTATTCGACGATGGATCAAACGGAGAGGGAGATAGAAATCCGTCGTTCGTTGATATCCTCTGCGAACGTCTCACACACCTCGTTCCACTTGGAGGTTCTACAGATTTTGGTAATTTCGGCAATTTCCGACCACCGGAAATCGCGACTGCCGCTGCGGTTTCACAGCACGAAACACCCTTTGAGCCGCGGCTCGCGCAAATTGCGGTTTTAAAGCGCACCGAGCGGTCATTGTGCACAATGTAATCATTCTCGTTCTCTCTTTCCCTCGACGTCCCTACCCCCACGAAGAACACTCCGATCGCGACTCGCAATTTCGTGCCACTTCTTTGGCACATTTTTTTTAACACCGCGGAAGCTGCATCGATAGGAATCGTGACGGTATTCGCCCTCTTGTATACCTCGTTGCCACAGTAAAATAATAATAAAGTTGGTTGCGCATTATGCTCATTTTAAGTGACGTTCGACGGACAAATTTATTCCAGACTGTTTCTAATGCACAGGTACAGCGTGCGATATCCTGTGTTATCCTGCGTACCACGCGGAAGTATCATTCTCTGAAACCTTTTCTCAATTCAGCAACGCAACTCCATTATAATGTACTCTTTTCCACATGGTTCTGACCCTATCGGCACGAAACTGTCGCGGCATTGCATCGTCCCCAAAATGTCGCACCTTACCGTCCCGCGATCCCTTAATTATGCCAACATCTTGCCAATGTACAAGTTGCGCGATGCACGACCGCTATCAAGATCCTGGAAACGGTATTGCGGACCCCCGTCCAATTGTTTTCACGGTAGATCACGGTCGAAAGGGTTTCACGGGTAAGCGCCGTCCGAACTCCGTCCGTTCATTTCGGTGATCCGGACAGCGAGCGGGAGGAACGACCTATAAATTAGTCGTCGGCCGATATCTCCGTTCGCTTTTCCACGGATCGTTCGAAAGGCGTGCAACGCGCCAACGGTGCGGCAGGCTACAGCTTGGCGAGGTAGGGCAAAGGCAGTCATATTTCAGCCCTTGTTAGGCCGAGGGGCCCCCGCCGAGACGGGATGGGGAGAAAATCTCTTTGACTCGCCGCTCCGCGCCTTAATCCACCGGCGTGTACCCTATCTTGCCACCTGCTCCCTCTTCCTTCCTCTCTGACCCCCCACCACCACCATCACCATCCCGCTCGTCCGGCTCTTCTTCGTCTTCGGCTTCTTCCTCGTCTCCTCTTTCAAACCCCCTCCACTAGACGTCAGTGGTTCGTGGCCTATCTGCTTTTATCCTTCCACTTTCTCTGCGAGTTTCGTCGACTCGTCTCGCACCCGCGGAACGTCTTCTGCGAGCCTCGTCCCTCTCTTCCTCTCACACTCTCTCTCTCTCTCGTCTTCGGGTCCCTCGCCATAAATTGCTGGGGATATTACGGCGCACCGCTCTTACCCCCTTCCCCATCCTTCTTATACCGGCACGGTCCTCCTCTTCCTCTTCTCGCTTGTTCCGGATGTTGATCACGCGTTTACCCTTGTTTGCGAGCGATTTCTGGGGAACGTCACTGTACGCGGTTCGAACACGCGGCAGGGAAGGGTGTATTTGTATTTGGAGTAAGAAGGATCGGGTTTTGGAGTAAGAAGAGGGTCCTTTCTTACTTCTATCTTTTGTAAGCGAGATATACGAGTGGTCTAACTTTCTGATGATAAATGGGACTGGGCAATGGCTACGGAGTGGTGACTATTCTTCGTCGTGCCGAGCCACGAAGGGTTGAAGGTGGTCGGGGTGGTCGCAGGAGTAGCATAGAAAGCACCTGCCCGGCCTATCTCGAGGCGAGATCTCCGTGACGGGCTGCTGGTTGCACGCGGCTCTCCGCTCGGTTTCGCAAGGAAATCATCGTCGCTGTGCGCTTTCTAAGTCCTCGGGTTGCAGAGGCGGACCGCCCGGAGGAGGGCCGCGTCCCGTAACCTCGGCTTAACGAGGCCATCGACATCTCCTGGTGCTTGAAACTCATCGACCGGTCGACGAGGGGCGCGCGCGATCGACGCTTGAAAACGTATCTCCGGCACGAATGACGGCGCGTTTGAGATGTTCCGCGCGCGTTTCTTCTTCTTCTTCTCCGCGGGCTTGTCGGCTCTTTAGCGGCGCGCCGCTCTCCTCTGCCGGGAGATATGTACACCGATCGCGGCCGGCTCCATCGATTGAGCTGTCGACGAGGATAGATGTCGGACGGGCTAGAACTCCTCCGTCCAGGATGAATTCTCGTCTGCCCCGGGACCAGTCTCGGTGTTCGCGAAATGTTTAAAACTCGCTCCGATTCGTTCGCCGGCGGTTGGGCAATTTCATTTCGCCGGGCTTCAGCGTCGCCGCTTCGTCGGGGCAATTCAGCTTCCCGTCCTGTTCGAATAATTTTCAAACGACTTCCATCGACCGCGCGCAATTCCAAGTATCGTCTATTACAAATAATACTCGGATAGTGTCAGAACCGGCGTTTAACCCCTCGTCCACCCGCCGAGTTCCACGTAACTGAATAGCTTGAGTTAACACGGATGACGCCGGGAGCGCGAGGTGAGCGCGCAAGACGTCCGACAATTGCAGTCGATCTTAGTAGAGCGGCTAAACAGGTCCGCGGGCAGTAAAAGCGTTCGTCAAGAGTCACGCTGTAAGATCATTAAATACGCGGTGTAAGCTCGAAAGCACACCACTGTTCCCTTCCCACCCTCTTTCTCCATCTTTCTCTATCGTTCCGCCGTCCTGCATTTCCTTCTTTCTTCGCCCCTTTCCCCGTTTGGTGGAAGCCCCCGAAGAAGCGGTGACGGTTGTGTGTGCACGCGGTTATGGTAATGCGAGGTTTGCGGTGCGTGTTAGCCGGCTGCGTGAGCGGCCCTCGTAATGGTAACGAGATGGTCTCTCACCATCATCATCAACATCCGGACGACGAAACACGATGCGAACGATCAACGACTGTTGCGGGTTCTGAGCCGCGGCCTCAAAGGTGCCGACCGCGATCCGTTCTCCGGCTATTTTTAACTTGTTTTCACGTCCACCGTGAGTACAGAGGAAAGGGAGAAAGAGAGGGAGGCGAGAGGGAAAGAGAGGCGTGTATATGCCGGTGGCTCGTAAGCGTGTATTCGACGGAATGCCACGCACCACCGGTGATCGGAGCACCCGCGAAACGAATCGCCCCTTTGGCGAGAAAGGAAAGAACTTGCGGGCAGCCGGGGGGGGTGCTATCGTGGACGGGATCGTGCGGGAGAAAAAGAATTAGATAACCCGGGGGGGGGGGGGTTATTTGGTGCCGGTGGCGGAATGTAATGGCTCCTTTTCGGACGGGGCGATTGATATCGGGGATGACGCGACCTCAGAGGGGTTGCTTTCGCCCGGGAGGATTTCGGTGACAGAGCGAATCGGCCAATGATTGCAGAATTTCCAATAATTGACCGGGATTATCTAACCAACCCCTCCCTTGTCCCTTTTCCTTAAAATCCAATTACTATTCCACTCTACTCCAATCTGAAGCCGGCCCGACCCAACTCCATAAGCGCGTAATCTCCATCGGCCCATACCTATTCATTAATACCTGTCCGCCAAAGACAAGTTGTCAGTGCGTGACGCGTCGAAATGATAAATGGCGTAGTCTGGAGGACCCGTAGAAACCTAAAAGAAGACCCAAAGAGAGAGAGAGAGAGAGAGATAGGTACGAAGAAGTATCTCTTCAACCAGTTCCTTAGTCGAACCGTTTCATGGTCGTGTTATTCGCGCCGTGATTCATCTATCCTAGACGGATGGCCGGAATCTTTAAACGCTTTACCTGCTACCGGAATCTCCGTAGGCTGAATAGAGGGTGGCGGCCAGTAACAGCCCGTCACTTTGTCAGCCTTTGTCACGGGGATTATGCCCCGGCTGGCAAATTATGACGGACACTTTCACGCCCAGGACACCCTCTAATACGCTGGACACGGAAGAGAGAAAAGGTGCGCCCGGGCCCGGAGCGGGGTGTAAAAGAGGCAAGGGTGGGCGACCGAGGGAACAAGGGCGAGAGAGGAGAGGGTTTCACAGGGACTGGTGCGATATATACGTTCTTTGAGAGGCGCGTCCGAATTACACGAGGATCGAGGGAGATTATTATAAATTTATGGGGAACGTAAATTTGCATTCCCGTGGTGATCGATATCTGAACGATAGAGCGTCGTCGGGATAAACGGAGTTTTTATTTATTTTATCGTATTTTGGTGGCACGGAGGTGACGATGTTGGGGTCAGAGAAATTACAGGTAGTCGGTCTTTCAATGGGCTCGACGCGTTTGTAAGTCTTGTCGAATCAATAGTTCTATTATTGGCTTAAAGGCCGGTAATACTTTGCTCGTGTTAATGGACACGTGTAAGAGGATATGATCGGTATTAGCGTTGTTCAGGAACGCGCGAGAACGAAGCAAGGGTTAAAAGGAAATTCGCAAAATTCAGCAGTACAAGTTCTATACGAGCATACGACGGGATACGTTGCCCGTGGGGCAACAGCCCCACATTAGACGCATTCCCTTTTTCGCGCAATTTAAATTTAATGAAAAAAATGTTCCTCTCAGTGTGCATGTAACAAAGCCCCAGGGATTACAAGCAATTCAAATATAATCGCTGATTTAACAAATTGAGAAACTAATATGTCATAAAGTGTCTCAGTAAAATATCAAACAAATATCAAAAAAAAAAAAAAGATCACAAATCACATACCGAAACAGAACAATTTTCATACAAAATTCCCCCCCATGAAATACGCCGTGACTAACGAAAAGCCCATCGCGCTCCAAAAACACGCCGCCCCCCCCTTGTAAAAGTGCATACGCGCCCCGCAACCGCAGATCGCCCCGTTGACCCGTGAAAAATTAACAGCTCGGCCACGGGGTCGTCGTATTAAAGCGACAAGCACCCAGAATTTGCGGGTCGGCATCGCGCAGCAGAGGGGAAGGGTGGCCGGCAACGAGGAAGATATTTTCGCCCCATTTTTTTTCCGCCCGATTTTACGAGGATTTTCACGAAGGCGTTCGTGCGCAGAGGGACTGCTTGATTTATGGCATAATAAAGCGGTTACGCAAAGCGTGGGAGGGACCAGGCTCGTGAATTTTATTTACGATCCGCCGGAAAGTTCGGATTCGTCGCGGTTTCTCGACCGCGCTTCGAGGCAGAGGCCGATCGTAAAAATCGGCTACGAAAATGTTCCGTCGATTGCGTTTCAGACTTTCCGCGAACAGGGGGACCGATTTTCTTTGCCGACGTAAAGGAGTGACGGTTGAAAGGGCAAAGGGAGGGGGAGGGGGTGAGGGGGGGTAGGTCCAGAGTTTATCCACGATTTCGAGCGTCGACGAACCGTGAAACGTTCCCCCTGGCAAGAACGGGCGAACCTTCCGGCTTCGCCAGTTCCGTGTAAATGATATTTACGACTCGGCTGGCCGTCTTCTGCTACAACTCTGCACGGATTAGCCGCGGTTAACGGGACTTTGAAAGTCTTCGTTCCTCTGGCAAGTGGCGGCCACTCTGCTGGATAATTAACGACATGATAGCTGTGAGCGATAAGGGTGGGACAGGTAGGCAGCGATCTTTATTTTCCCTTCTTTTCTTTCTTTTTTTTGTTTTTTTTTCTCTGTTCGTTCCGTTTTTTTTAAATCGGCGGCAATTTGGCGGCAACGGCGCGTTTCCCCGTTCGACGCGGCGAGCGAAGTGGTGGAAATGTTTCGAAGGGATTTATTGATGTTACTCGCGGCGATGGCCGCGGCCGCCGGGGGATTTAATTTAATGTTCCGCGCAATCGTATTAATTAGGGGATGTCGAGTGAGATCTCGGCCGGCCGCGTTCGTTAATTGTAAAATACTTTTACCGAAGGAATACGGCTTATCGGTTGGGCCGTTCTCGTTTGAACTCAACGCCCTGATACCCTTCGCGCAGTTCAACATTCCTTAATGATCGGTAACGATCGTTACGTATGCAAATATTTCTGATAGTCGATTCAAATTGCGCACCAATTCGTCGACTGTCAGTCTAGCGTTGGACGTACGCACCCGCTCTATATTTTTAGCGCAAAAATGTTACGACGGATCGAAACGTCTGGTCCTCTATACTTCTTTTTTCTTTTCTTCTCTTTCTGTCGAACAATTACCCAATGCCTTGTTGAAATCGAATGTCTGGCAACCTCCATCTGGTCGCGTCTCGTCTAGAATGGAGCTCATTCTTGCCGGCGGCGTGTCTCGATGCCAGTTCCAAAGGCGATCCCGGTGATCGCGGGTCCATTATGCCCGATCATAATTGCGTCGCAACAACGTTTCTCCTTTCCAACGTCCACAGCTGGGCGGCTCCCTTTCATCTCGCTTTGCCCGCCAGTACGAGCTTCTGTTCCGAGGTGTTTCCGCCGCCCGCTACCGTTCTGGAAGCTGGAACTTGATCCTAAGTAGCCCGGCATCGAGATAGTAGCCGGCCCAACGGATAGAGGCAGAACGAAGGCGAACCTGTGCACGCCGGAGGGAGATGAGGATTGAAGGGTGACTGAAGGGAGACTGAAGGTAGACTGGGGCGAAACGATGCACGGTTGAGGTGAACAAGACGGTGAAGAGGGAGATGGAACGTCTGGCGCCGCGGTGAAACGACCCGACGTTTCCTCCTTTTAAATTATCACGAGGTTGCTGCTCGTTTGTTACCGCGTCACTCGGACTTCTGTTATTGCTTTCTATGGCCGCGCGATGAGAATCGCGCGGAAACATGGCCAGCTGTTTCTTCGGGGGGGCAAGAAAAGCATCGGCGGATTCGAGTACGATTGCGAGCGGCGTTCGAGGACCGCGGAGGCGGGTAGGAATTCACTGTTGCACGCTTGTATTGTAATATCGTGGAGAGAATTCGAGGAGTGGTTTTGATGTGACCTTTGACGCGATTTCAGATTACGAAAGTATGATAAATGGAAAGGCGGATGCCTGTTTGCATGATAGATCGTTCTGGGGAACAATGTGACACATGGGTTGAACGTGTACGCGTTGGATAATTGGCGCTGAGCCGGTCAAATTAAAATCGATGAATTAAATGGGCAACCTTTGGAGCATTCTGAAATTGAACGGTCAGCTCCTTGACATATTTCCTGCGGTTCGTTCTGGAATCATTCTGTTGTATAATAAATTGCTGTTAAAATTCCAATTATCGTGCCATCTGTCACGTAACAGGTAGATAAATATATGTATATTTATCCCGTTTAAATACGCGCCGCCTTTTCCTGAAATGTGTAAGGAAGAATTGAAGTATCATTTAATTAATATCGCCGGGAAAGCAAAGGTTTATTTACTTCAGTTCCACCGAGGCAACGCATTAAATTAAGCGCACTACACGTCCGAAACGTCGACAGACTTTCGGTTCGTCGGAGGTTCAGACACCGGTGGGTTGATAGCTCGTTTACCCCTATCGTTAGGTGTATTTGCCTAACGGCCTGAGTAATGATCATTTTCGAGCTACGTGGGAGACTGGCGATGAAGAGCTTATCTCCTTCACGTGCAGTTTCTCCTCGCTCAGTCACGGTGTTTCCGTCGGCTCATTATCATAGACTACACGGTGATTAACGCACTTAGCCGGTGTTTCCAGTTTATAACCGGGTCCCGCGGCGCACGTAACAGAATTCTCGGCCTTCGTCGATTCGATTTCCGAACACGTGCCCGAGCTCGAATTCCTGCAGCGCGTCGCGGACGTAATGAAAAAATATTTGTTCACCGAAATTCCTACAGAAATTCCGTGGCGGTCCTTTTCGTATATTTGTGCGTGTCTTTATTTGTCACGCAGCAATAAATCCACGCAGACGCAACATTTGTCCCGTGTATCGTGAAATTCCCCCGCGTGTAACGCAATAAATTGGGACGATCGCAATGAGCGCCAAATGTAACTTTTTCCTCGCGATCGTCGACGAAAATTAGAGGGCGCCGAGCGAGAGGGAAGTCATTGTACGATCGAAATAATGAGTTAAATGGGGGAGCAGCATCTGATCGTTTCGTCCACGTCAATTTCAGATTTCCGTGTGCCTGACGGCCCTCGTGCTGACGATAGCCGCCAAGGAGAAGCCGTCGAACACCGTCTCGGTATCATCTGGCACCGCGGCGATTCAGAGCAACACGATCCAGAAGCTGATCAAAATCCTGGAGAAATACGGGCTCGAGGAGCAGAGGGGCCTGAAGAGGGTCTACCTGAGCAACAGGTCGATCACATGCAATGATGGATCCCAGGCGGGATTTTACCTACGGAAGTCGCACGGCTCTAAGAGATGGATCATATTCCTGGAAGGCGGCTGGTACTGCTACGACCACAAGAGCTGCAGAAACAGGTGGCTCAAGCTGAGGCATCTGATGACGTCGACTCAGTGGCCTGAGACACGCGACGGTGGGTAGCTTCCGCTGGAAAGTCGCGCGTTCACCTGACCCCGACACTTTCCAACGTTTCCGTGGAACGTGGATTGTTCCGCGATCTTTTCCCCCTTGTCCGGTTGGCTATTCAATTCGTCTCGTGACACATGTCGCGATATTGTTGCAGTCAATATGATTGAAGAATCTTGGTTCCTTGAGCTTGCTTAGCGATCAATAGAAGAATTGGAAATCTAATCTGCCTTGTTCAGACGCATCTAAGTTCGACGAGCACCGCTCGTTAATTTCTATTAAATTTTGCATAGCAAACGCGACAAATTTTAATTTCAAATGATAAATAAGGGGAGGGGGCAATTTAACGCGAAGCGGGCAGTAATGATTTTCCATTTTCGCAAATAATATTGCATATGGCGTTGAAGTTTAATTTATACCGGTAAAACAATTTATAGAATTTCCTGCTTTTGTTGTCCCGCGGAAATAATTATTTTGATTGTATTGTGCTTGCAGTGGGCGGTCTGCTGTCAGCCAACCCGGAGGAGAATCCATTCTGGTGGAACGCAAATCACGTGTAGGTATTGTCCATCTTGGCAAGGTTACACAATTGTTCCCACCTTTGAAACGTCGTAACGCAATACGATAAATTTTCGATCTTCTCAACGCGTGCCGTGAAAAGGGGTGAGATATGAAAATTTTCATAACGCGACCAATTTCCTTCTTCAGGTTCGTCCCTTATTGCACCAGCGACAGTTGGAGCGGAACCAGAGCTTCGCCAAACGACATGTTTTCTTTCATGGGCGCAGAGATCGTGTTGCAGGTGGTGCGCGATCTGGTCCCTCTCGGACTTGAGAACGCAAGCTCCCTTCTTTTGGCTGGTAGCAGCGCAGGTGGAACCGGTGTCATGCTGAATTTGGATCACGTGCACAATATGGTACACCATGAGCTAGGTGAGCCGAAATTTTGAGCTTGCGCAACCCCTTTGTTCGCGAATGGCGCGATATCGAACAAAATGTTTGCGTTACACGAATCGGTTTATTAATTGAAGCATTTCGACGAATACCTTGCTGTCGAATAATTGAATGACGGAATGAAGTTACGGAAGTCAAGATTGACGTTGATTCCAATAACACTTGAAGCTAAATTTCAGTGCCATTTATGTTAATTAATTGGCGTTGCAGGCTTGAAGCACATCGCAATAAGGGGTGTTTCCGACTCGGGGTGGTTTCTCGACAGGGCTCCCTATTCACCAAACGGCTTGTCACCGGTTGACGTTGTCCACAAGGGGATGGAACTTTGGAAAGCTCGGATGCCTCACAATTGTGTCGCCAAGCATCCAACCGAACCGTGGAGATGTTACTTTGGCTATAGACTGTACCCAACACTGACTGGTAAGGACATACGTTCGTTCGTTTATTTAATTTCTACTAAAATTATGAATGAAACATATACGCGAACTCTTGGCACAGTGTTCGACGACATTCCGTACTTTAACTCGAATATTCATTGCACCTTGAAGAAAGATCCATTGTCGTACTTCGAAATTCTTTAAATTGTAATACAACGCCCAAATGACACAATTATTCAGACTTTTATTCGAATAAAATAAGTTTGAAACGGAATACGGAATAGAATTATAATTTGTGTCGGCGAAGCTTTAAACGCAATAGGACAGGTGAATAAAATTGCTTGGATTTCTGAAAATTTCCAGCGCCATTGTTCGTTTTCCAATGGCTATTCGACGAGGCACAGATGTCGGCGGACAACGTTGGTGCACCGGTGACGAAACAGCAATGGGATTACATACACAAGATGGGCGACAGCTTGCGACAGACCTTCGAAAACGTTAGCGCGGTCTTTGCCCCGAGTTGCATTAGTCACAGCGTCCTGACGAAGAGGGATTGGCAGTTGGTCAAAATAGACGAGGTTTCGTTGGCGCAAGCGTTGCATTGTTGGGAGCAAATGCCGATCGGGAACCATCGGAATGAGTGAGTATTCAATGTTTGCCAAATGCAAAATGCGACCCGAAGGTGCGTAAAAAATATAAAAACAAAGCGCATCACCTAAAAAGTGGCCGATAGCTGGATTATTTGGGAAAACAAATATTGCGCACGATCGAACGTAAAAATAAAACTGTAGCGAGGGCTTAGCGTGCCTACTGTTGTCCTAACCGAGGACCACTTGGACAGACATTTTTGTTCGGCCTCTCTGAACAGAGTTCCGCAGAATTGTGTATTGCAGAGGTGAACGTTATAAAATTTGAGAATAATATCCCTCGCATTTGTTCAATGGATTATGAGCAATAATCTTTTCGTAATTACACGTTCGTAATATAGTAACGAATGAACAATAAATGTTACTTATTTTGAATTGACGCGGAGGCAAGAACCGTATGCCTCCTTGACGAAGAAGCTTCTCCCCCGTTTCGCTTTCCCCAATTCTATCTGGTTTAATTGAAAACCGAGAGACTAATTTTGTCCCTGTTAATTTCAGCACTCGTTCCTCGATTGAGACGAACCAGCCGTGTGCGAAGTCCCTACGAAAGTTGCTGCGCTCTGGGTCGACGAAGGGGAACGGCACTTCCACCGAACCGGGAAGAAACGGTAGGAACGAGTCCGCGACGGAGTTGCAGAAAGTTTCGTCGACGGTGATCAACAAGCCAGTCGAGGGGAAAACGTCGTCGTCGACCGTCCTGACGCAGAATAGGGATAACAAGAAGAGAAAGAGACGGAAACACAAAGGCAGACGAAGGGAGAGGAACAAGGGGGCGAAACTGAAGAAGGAGAAGCACGAACGCAGAAAAGCGGCCGGTAATTATTGCGTTTGAACGTATTAAAAATGAACGAAACTGCGATTGGTGCATGCCAATTATACGCGGCGAAGAATCAAACGAAATCTTCCTATTGGAGTACTGGTTATTACGAGTGGATTTAAACGAGGGATGTTTCGATTCTTTCGAAGATTAAACGAATTTCGTCCTTTACAAATGTATCACATATTTAAAATAAAAGCCGCGACGATTGATGAGATACAACATGCTCTCTGTTACAGTAGAAAAGGTGCAACAGGTTTTTAATTTAAAAAATATAAATATATGTCCACGTAATTTTCAATTGATCGTTTCATTAAACACAAGAGTGTTATCAACGAGCGCATATCAGCACGAATCGTTACGTACCAATAAATTGCCCAGCATAACGAAAAGTACTTATTCGACATGCAACATGCGCACGAAATTCTCGTTGTCGGTGATTTTCTCGCCTGCTACTTGAAGGGCACTGTCCGACGACAGATTGATTTATTCGAAATTCGTTGAAATTACAGGCCGCCGGAAGGGTAACAAGCAGAACAACGACAGCAACCACACGGGCATGTTCAACGGGACCAGACCTCAGCGCTCGGTGATACCATCTGGCAAACGGAAGTGCGTCCAGGGCTGCCACTTCCGGTTAATCGAACGTTGCACTTGGCCGCAGTGTAATCACAGCTGCCCGAAGCTGCACAACCCGTTCACCGGCGAGGAGATGGACTTCATCGAGTTGTTGAAGAGCTTCGGCCTCGACATGAAGAGCGTGGCGAACGCGCTTGGCATCGATATACAAACGTTGAACAGCATGGACCACGACGAGCTGTTGAATCTCCTTACGCAACGAGCCAATTAGCGGGTTGCATTAGGAAGAACAGACAATATTATTACGGTTTCGAGACAGCGGCCCTTTGATCTGTACATTGGCCGACTGCTGTCTCCCCGTTCGGAAAGCTTCCTTGGGAATCTTCGGATGGGAGGAAAAACGAAGTAGAAGTGTTTAGTGTGTACGTAGGAGAGAAACTGGGAGGGGGGGGGGGGGGGGTAAGTTTCGTTTTATTTTTAAGACCCTCGAGAGCACAGACTCCGAGGATATCGACCAAATTGTATATACATATTTGTTAGAGTTTTTGTGCAGTACTCGAGATGATCGTCGGGGGAATCGATTCGATCGGGTAACTTCTCGAGAAAGTTACTTAATATCACGAAGATTTTCATGATTTTCGTGGGTCGTTTGCGCGTGGCGCTTACAGCCGTTTGCACCGCCCTTCACGAGCAGCCGGGTATCTTAATTTATTTGATAGCTTGTAGGAAAAGTGGACGGGCATATGATCTCGTTACGAATTCGAACGATGCGATGGTGATACCGTCATCGTGTGCCACGATCACTGATCACCCATGAGGCTTGACTTCCCAGCTTACCAAAACATCATATCCTCGTGAACGTTTGTACCTGGTCCCACAAAGAACAGCGTATTCGCAGAACAGCTTCATGAACAGTGACTTCAAGTGTCACGAATAATGTTTCTGTCAATCATCGATTACCATTCGATTTTAATAGACAGGCCGAAATAGACAGGCCGAAAGACAAAACTTTTACCATTTTACATTTGCATCTTTTGCATGTCAGCTTTGCATTTTTTTTTTGTCCCGATTTCGTACTTAATGAAATCAAAATTTCGTGGCCGAATGTTCACGTTAAAAGTATGAGAACAGCCGTCGAGTCTAATTAGAACTCGTCTGGCGAGCAAAACAGAATTTCCAAACGAAATCGTTTCAATTCCACGTGCTCAAGAATTTCGGACACGAAACGTATTAACGCTGCCTGCTTATGGTGGCCACTATGCGATGTCCGTCAGGGCTGAACGAGGCAAATTAAGTCGAACCGTTCAGCTCACGATTCAATAAAACGCGCCGGAACCGAGTTCTGCGAATTGATGCCATTAACGAGCAAACCGACCGACAAAGCAGCTTCATAGACTGATTAAATTATCTACCTCAACGAATCAAATCGTATTAACGTCCTTCTCTGTACTATAAACGCCGATTAGAAGAGTTCAACGCGGCAAGAGTAATTAAATGTAGGATAAACGCGTGCGCGTAAACCACGCGTCGTTCTATCTTTAACGCGTCCCGAGCACTGTAATATACTTGTCGGGCCAATTAATTATTTATTTAACACGACGAAGGAAAGGAAGACACGCGACGAGGGCCGCGCGAGAAACGAGGATTTAACCGAAGCGTTTAATTTATTTTTCGCACGATCGAAATCGTCGACGTGCGTATCCAACGCGCTCCTACGTTACTGCGCGCCGGCACAAAGAGCATTGTTATTTTGTACACGCGTGAGTTATGTAAATAAATTGTATATCTGTTGTACTAAACGAATTGCCGAGTGTCTTTATTTTATCACCCGCGCAGTGATATTCTCATTAACTGATCTGGTTCGTCGGCGGAACGGTATCATTCATAACCGACGGAACCTGTTGAAATGCAAGAAACGGTGAAACGGTAAGTGACGCTTTACATAAACAAATAAGCAACAAAATGATATAATATACGTACGTGCGAGGAGTTTCCCCGAATATACCAAACGCCCGGAGTTTATTAATAATACTCCACGAAACGTACAGAGAGTACGGCGTTCCATGATTTTCACCTCGATCCCAGGTAACCGCCAATTAATTCGCGCTAATTGCCCCTAGCGTTTACTCCCCGAGATCCTCAAATACACGCAGACACGCCGTTCCTTCGAATGCATATCCAGCTGCGACGTGATCTGTCTCCCATCGAGCGACACTGATCGTGCACGATCGTTCGACTGAATCGTCGGTCGGAGGAACATCATCGAGCGCGAAGTAACGATAAATCGAGTCGCCCCGTTGGCCGCACCTGTACCTAATCATCATCCTGTTAGCTCTCACGATTACCCTCCCCACACACCCCCGCCCCCTCTATATTCCCCCCCTCTTGTCCAGGGACCGTACGTTCAGCCACGAGCTGGGGTGATAATTCAATGTAGAATCAGAATCCGTCCCCCAACCCCGATTCGGATCCGTCGTTTTGCCCGTGCGTACTCCACGATCTGCTTCGTCCTCCCTCCGTGGTCGTTGTCTCGAAACTATATATTCCACGGCATACGCAGGAAATGGTGTTTAACGCAGACGGGTCAGGCCGGGTCTGACCCCCCGGTGGTGGACGATAGTCGATAGGATGGCAGAACGGTGAACAGAGAAAAACTGCGCGTACACGTTCGGACGGGCGACGAGGACAGCGGCGTGGTCCCCACCGAGCAATTGACGTGTCCGAGGAAGTGATGGAAGGATGGCACAATGTGCTTGAATGTCCCATAAGCGAGCGGGTTCTATATTAAACTGGTCCGGTTACGGGTCGTTCGGTTTGCCCATCGTTCAGTCACTGGACTGTCTCCAGACGGTTGGATCGGTTGGACAGCCAAGGATAAACGCGATCGTTTCATCTTCCACGCCGCCCGCCGTTCTCGTTGCCATTCGCACGCGATCCCGGTGTACGGGGCAGATCGAAGCGGAAAGTAGAAAAGTATACGTTCGCTGTCGTTTGTCGCGGGTGGCCGCGAACGATGCGCCGATCGAACGGCTCGCGATCTCCTTGAGGGAAGAGGTTGCACGCGAGAAGAAGACGCGCGAAAGCGGCGACGCTTCCGTGGTTTGGTAGGGAAGCGCGTGCTGAATGCTCGATCGGTTGCTCAGGAGAAAGGAGAACCAGGACTCGAGGGACTCCTGGCGATCGCCTGGCTGCGCCGGAAGTGGCTGTCGGGGTGCTCGCGCTAGGTGTAAGTGTAATCCTTGCCGGCTCGCCCGATATCTCCTCGTCCCGATTTCGTCTCGCCTGTTTGTCCGGTGATTTTATTGACAGTCGTTCGCGATGGCGTGGAAGCTGTAACTGGACCCTGCAGAGCCGGAGTGCATTAAATCACACGTTTCGAACTTTAGAGGAGGGCCGATTTAGGGCGCAGAATCGTTGTCATAGGATATGGGTAGAATATAATTTTCGCATTATTATATTAAGTCCCAAAGAGCTTGGAACGAAATAATTACTACCATCGGGAGGAGTGAAAAAAGTGGGCCCAATGCACTCTGACTCTGGGACCCAGAGATCTGAACGCATGAGTATGTAGAATTTCAATTATAAGGGCGGCTGTACGGTTGAAGGGTTAATCACAACATTTTTAATCATTATACAAACGGGTTTAAAAAATGAATTTGTTGATTCAGTAGTTTCAGTTTCGATTATTATCTTTGGTATGGGCACTCCGTTAATTAATACAGTTTTTCGGGAATCTAGGGTTAGAGAATCTTGTTCTGATGATCTCTTTTATCGCAAGCACAGGCAAAGCTTTGATTTTCGACGCTGGAACACGGTTTCTACCGAGATCTTGGATAAAATAGCATTGCCCTATGATGCTGAAGGGAGCAATATTGCTGTTCCTTCATTTGTACTGCGACATCGGTGAGATTCGAATCATACCTGAAGGATGTTTCCACTGCACGCTTTAGTATTTGTTTCCGTTTCACATTGAAATTCCAATTGTAGCATTGGCAGCCCAATGCGGGAAAGTATGGTTGACTGTCTCCTCGTTGTGGAGACCAATCGCTGCCAGCGACAAGGTGGTCGACGCTGAGCTGGAAGTAAATTGGGATCTCGATTGTCCATCGAGCACAGGATACCCAGATACCATCAAGGTGTTCACTGCTGACCCAGCACATAGTAATAAGTTTTGTTTGCTTCTCTCGAACGTCGTGACTCTTGATATAATGATTAACACGATTAACTTGTAGCATACTTTTATTATATTCAATTCAAATCAATTGCATTTGATTTGAATTTTGAACCTTGAAAGGAAAAGAACATATTACATTCGATTTGAAGACGCTGCACGAAGCATTCAACGATTGAGCATAAGCGTGTACATAGTTTTCGTCGCATCATCCAAGTTTGCGATTAAAGAACAACGATGTTGGTACCGGTCGACGCATCCATCGACATCATTGTTCACAGACAAAACGGTGAAGCCCAAGCTGATTCTAACATCGCTGCAACATCCGCGGGGTTACTACCGTACAAACATCACGGTTGGTCGTCCTCCGCTCCCGGGTGGATGGGAGACCAAAGATGGAGCGACACTTCCTGGTCCGCATTGTCTGAAACACCATGCTGCCCTTTATAAGGACGGGGCCATCCTCACCAGTTCCTGCTTGCAGATCTGGCCTACGTGGATGTACGATTTGAGGTAATAAATTGGTCCCCGCCCTTGCGCTATATCATATTAATGAGAAATCGTGATATTTCAAGCTGATTACCTATCCAAATATAAATACAATAATTTTCCCCATATCCGTAGGAGTTCGATAGCTTGGAATATTTAAGTGAACAATGAATTACCACGTATTCATCCAAATTCGTACAAACATATGTTTCATTGCGACAAAGATCAATTTAGTTTATTTCCCTTTTCAAATAATGTATACACAGTTTCAAAAAAAAGTCCCAACGAACTTCCGCGAGATTCTTTCAATATTCCCTTTCAGGAGGCAACTAGGAAGGCTTCCGATCGGAAGCCTAATGATCCCCGGAACGCACAATTCAGGATGTTACAAGCACGGCGACCTAACCAGGCGAGATGCGTTCCAAAGATACCTGCTAACGCAGGATCGCGATGTGTGGACGCAATTAGTGCACGGTATTAGGTATTTAGACATCAGGGTTGGTTATTATCCGTCGATTCCAAACGGCACCGCCATCGAGGAGGGCAACCACGTAAGCAGATTCTGGATCAATCATGATGTCATCCGGATTACCCCTCTGTCCGCGATCATCAAAGACGTGAGAAACTTTCTGAACGTCGCTAGAGGGGAGGTGGTCATAATGGACCTTCATAGGTAAATTGGTGATATGAAATAATACAGCACTGTTGATTTGGGGGATCGATAACGCTCGGAGAACGACGTGAACGGTCGTGGAATTATTTTCAAATTGCTATAAAATTGCACGCATTGGAATGCATAACACGCCATAGGTAATGGTGTGCATTTGATTCGAGAAAAAAAAGTGTGCATCATTAGAAAGAATATAGTTATTGGAGGAAATAAAGAGGAAACGGGATTTCGAATGTTCAAAGCGATACTAGATATTGCGAGTGCAACAGCAATAATTACATATTGTCAATTAACAGAGACGATAAATTAACGCAGAGAAATTGAACTACTTGCAGATTTCCCGTGGGATTCGAAGGTAGACCGAGTAGGCATCGTCGATTGGCCATGATCCTCTTACGTGAATTCGAAGGTCTGATTCTGAAACCCGATAGAGGGGTCGAAGGTCTGGGCCCGACCTTGAATGATATTTGGACCGGAGGGAAACGCTTGATAATTTGTTACGGCGATAAGCACACCGTGAATGGTA
Organism: Nomada lathburiana; assembly: GCA_963667235.1. NCBI lineage: Eukaryota > Metazoa > Arthropoda > Insecta > Hymenoptera > Apidae > Nomada > Nomada lathburiana. The sequence continues at coordinate 8,636,508 of OY763903.1, forward strand.
AATTTATTGTCAGCCACTGCTTAATAAAACTGTCCGGTTGAACGCATGTACATATTATAGGTACTCGACGTTTCTATCCTAAAGACAAAGTAAATGATATAGCCACTGATTGAATATAAGAATACGACAAAAGGGGATAAATTTATTTTACAAGGATTATTAAAGAAATGAAAGTGAACTATAAAAATGATAGATGATGTGTCTTCTTTTATCTTGCCAACTGGTTCTGTAAAACTGATTTCAGAATACGATTGGCTGTGGCCAACTATGTCTCAAGCCTGGGGCAACCAGCAGATCGTAGAAGGTCTGTTCAAGTATCTGGACAAAGTTATCATGGGTCCAAAGAAATCACGGAACAGCCAGAATCCATTATGGGCGGTGATGGCCGAGTTAACGCCGTATCCGTTGGATATAATATTCAATTTATCCGGTGGTCTGCGGCAAATGGCCGACTCCGTCAATAGGAATCTCACGTACAAGTTTCAAGAGGAATGGTGGAAGGAAACGAACATCGTCGCGACTGACTTCTTCCTTGGGAATAATCTGATCGACGTGTCGATACAATCGAATATCAAGAAGAGCAACATCGCACAGTGGCGCTTGTAATGTGACAGCCAATTAGCATATTCTACAATGATTTCACTTTAAACTTTCTGATTAAACGCCGCTCTGTTGGTCAGGGAAGAATGATTCGTTCAAAGTTCAATGGACCTTCCTTAAAAATTAATTAACTAAATTTTCTTTCTTCGATACATATATCGTATTTACTAAATTTCAATGAATAGCCATATACAAACGCGGGGGGTTAATATCCAAGTAGAGGAGGGTAGAAAAAGGGTAGAACCGCTTAGGACTTGAAACTTCTCGGAGTACGCTATACCTATTTCTTGGTAGATCGGATTTATCGATTGATCGTGATCAAGAGTCCTATGGTAATTGATGTATGTAAGAGAACGCACGCGCGACAAAATATCATGTAAATGAAAGACTTCCAAATAAGGGTGCTAATACATGTACACGTAGAAAGAATGTACTTCTATTCCTTATTGTTCCCAATATAATTTTCCCAATACAGTTGCTGTAAATATCTGACACGGATATTTAAAGGCTTCGTAAAGCCACGCGACCCATCAAATCCCGACGGAAACTGTTCAACGCAACGTTCAACCCTTATGCGCCAACCTTGCACCTCCGTCGTCGCAAGAACCTTTCGACCCTCGCGTGTTTCCAACGAAAAAAATAAACTGGATCGTACGAAAGGGAGAAAAAAAAAGGAAAAAAATACTGCGAAGTTTCCGAAACGTGGCCCAGCCGAGGATAAGCGTGGCGCTCGTCTATTTGACTTCCAAATCCGCCGGTAGAATCCGAGATCACGTTCGAGACACCGGTTTTCGAGTGTAGTCAGTCGTCTGGCAGCAGCGTACGACAACGAATCGATGCGGACTGAATTTTAAACGCAACTCGGATTCTCTCATTCCCCGCGACTTTTGGTCTCGCGTGCTCGCGATAACTTTCCAGTACGGCTCGAACTTTGCGACACGCCACTGTGCTCGCTTTTCGTTTATCTGTTTTTCCTCGCGCGACTTCGGTCATGGTCATCTCTAACGCGACGCTGATAAACGGTTCTACCGTAGCGTTCTGATACCCAGAATGGCGTACATAACGAGGTGGAGAAACGAGGAGAAACGTTGAGGTGACAAGGTGCTCTGGTTGTTCGTCGCGTCTTTTCCACCTGACACTGAAACCGGCCGGTCAGGCAACGTGAAATAATGGAGAACAATCTTTCGAACGAGGCGACGGAGCTGTGGACTGTTTACGCCTGGTGGTCGTGCATTCTTGTTCTCAAGATGTTCACGCTGACATGGTTCACTGGGAGAATTCGTGTGGCCAGACAGGTAAAATTTGTTACATCGATCTTTACTTTACGAAATTTGTCGAATTGGACTGCGATCGCGTGGATGTCAGGCATATTGGATAATTGTTTTTCTTGGTTGCTATAGAAATAATAGTAGGATTCGAGAAGAAAATTCTTTTCATTATTATCTTTGTCGTTTTGTGTGTAATGAATGCCTTTTGGCTTACATCAATGCGAAATAATAGATGTTACTAAAAATAAAAATAACAGTTATTCATTTGCATTTAATAATGGTAATTGTGATTAATTAATTTTGATCGACTATTGAACCGCGTAATTTTGATCGATTTTCGCAGGTAATTCACAGCGAGGAGGACAGAATGTGGTTGAAAGGTACTGATATAATTTTATGCCCGACCGGAGGTGGCCACGAGGAACTGGATCGCATCCGAAGCGCGCATCAACACGATCTTGGAACTGTACTCCCTTACCTCTTAATTACACCGATATGGCTGGGCACGTCACCGGTGTTTCGGATAGCCAGAACTATTCTGCCCTGTTTCGCAATAGTCAGCATTATGTACACGCTGCTACACATGAAAATCGTCAACGTGCACAGTTATTGCAAAACAATTCTGTCCGCCGCGGAACTTTTCGCGTTGATTTGCATGTCCATCATGACTGTAGCGCATTATGCATTCTGAACTGCGTAACAACCAATTTTTATATATTTTTGTATAGTTGTGGAAGTGTAGGTGTGTACTATTATTTTCGTCAAGTCTGTGCAATAAAATTAAAATCTAACAGAAACCAAAGTTCTACATTCCAATCCTGTGTCCCTTTATTGGAAGATGCAATTGTACTTTCTACATCTCGATTTTAAACTAATTTATTATTTTCATCGCACGCTACAGTCAGGGTATTACGTTAATGAAAAAAAAAAAATTACTCTTGTCTTGATTTTGAGTCAGACTGACCCATTGTCCGTCTAAGGGTTAATCAATTCATGAGCCAAAGGAAGACGACACGCTGCGAGACTGAACCCGAGTACCCTGTTGCTTCCCAATTCATAATTACACATGAAAGAAACCGCAAAAGAAATTAATTGCAATCATTATTTCGCAGACTGTGTGCGGACATGCTGCTCTGTGTAGTAGCCCGATGATGAATCTCGCGAAAGCCGTTCTTATTCTACCTTCGAGCGCAGTAAATGAACGTAGTAAAAGTGAACATCGTGGACGTGCCGTATCTTCATTATCATTGAATTTAATTGATAAGCATTCAAGTTCGATAGATTACGGCCTGTCTAATGCGTTACGTCTCTGAGGTCAATAGTCGGTTATTAAGTTAATGTTGAATATGACTTATGTAGATTCGTAGTGCAAGGCACGATAGTCCACAGTGTACTAGCAAGAGGCGCAGTGATTCACCGAGGACTTTACCCAAGCTGGAAATGAAATAAAATCATTGGTAAGCGTTTGTTCTGTTCTTTCCTCTTTCTCTAAACAAATTCTCGTTTCTCCATTGCCTGAAAATACATACCTGTGCATAATAATATGCGCGTCGGCGTAGCTTCCACTCTTTCGCCAATTTTTAATTAAAGTTTTGCAATACCTTGTTCTTTTATAATCCTTTTCTGCTTTCTCTTAACAAAACTATACATTTCTCTGAGTATCCCCTCAAAAATATTAATACGTTAATAACTTTGCTCAAGATTTGGAGCTCGTGTATGCCTTTGTAATCAATCAGATCGCCAATCTTCTCCGACAGATTGAGCATATACAATCATGTTTACACAATACATTCTCGTCAGACTGTTTAAAATGATAATTTATTCGAACTTGTATACGTCAATCTGTAGAATAAAAAGAGCTCCGAAGAAAAGAAAGAAGCGCTTGTACGAGCTGCATCATTTAGAGACCTTGGCATACATTCTTCTTCCTTCGCTGTTACGAATAACGTCTCGTAGTATTGTTAACAAGAACGGTAACCGATTTTGCAATTCAACATTCTCCCCGAAACATAAATCGTTTCTCACACACCGAACGAATTAAATCGTCGCTATTATTGCCACGTTCTCCCGACAGTTATTTACTTACCACGATAGTCAGTTAGTTACGCGCCGCGTTAGCGCAACGTCGGACGCGGAGCGATCGAATGCGGCGGAGCAAACGATAAGCAAAAAAAATACCGCTATGGAAAGTGACAGTCGATTGTTCGCGGAGCTGGACAAAAGTTCCGTGCACAGGTTGCTCCAAATGGAGGTGTTCGTGTTCGATTGCATGTTCTTCTTCACGTTTCTATACCTATTTGTGTACTTAATCGGCCGACAGATTTAGAGGTTAGGCGACCGCTGTCCTTCACCCGTCGCGAAGGACGGTAACCAAGGCCGCGAATTTATAGTCTCGGGCCGCGAACATACATAAACGTTCTATTCGTTAGGATCGTCTATTGACATTTACGCGGGTCACGCGTAAAACACAATCACGATGGGGATGGGTATTATGGTGCTTTAAACTCAGTTTCAGCGTCGAACAAACAAACAAAAATGGAGATAGAGGAGAGGATCGTTCGCAAACGAAGTGTTCGTTGCGCTTTGCAACGTGTACCGCAGCGTTTGTCAGAAGTGGTGGAACATTTCTTCTATACGTGAGTCCCTATCGATTTGCCTGGGGGGGTAACACCTGAATCATTCTGTGCCTGTATCGTTCGTTATTGTATCTCTTTTTTTGTTGTTGTTCAGGCTAGGATTAAGAATTGCTCAACGACCGCTGAAATGGCTCATTGGAAGTACTGTGATAGTATTAATTTCCCTTTCCGGCCTCTATTTCTTTCGCCAGGAGAAGAATCCTGTGAGATTGTGGGTTCCGCAGGATTCGGAGTTTGTTCGTGACACGGAATGGATGTTCGAACATTTTGGACAGGGATTGAGAATCGAAGGCATGATACTCACAGCTGATAACGTATTGGAGCCAGAAGTTCTTGCCAAGGTAGTTATTATTTTATCCTGTACTGTATTTCCCGATGAAAACATATATTCTATGCAATGTGTGTTTCAATCCTTCCAGCTGAATGAAATAACGAAACAAATCATTTCTGTACAAACTCCTGAAGGCATCGCGTGGACAGATGTGTGCTTCAAGTAAGTATTTATGTGATATATGTTACTATGCAACTATGGTTTCATGGTACCTTAAATTCAGCCAAAGAATGAAACTAATTTCTCTTTTGTCTAACGCACAGAGTGCCTGTTATATCGGGCATTGTACATAGAAAGAGACGCAGTTATCCATTTGATGACTTCTTCGAAATGGAACCTGGGCTGCAATTTAATAACTCTAAGTTCGAACCGGCTGTTCATGCAGATCCTGAACTCTATTGTAACGTGGTGAATAACTTGCCGAAAGCTTGCCTTTTAGGCAGCATTCTGGATATATGGGAATACAACACTGATGTGATCCTTCAGAAATCCAAAGAAGATATTATCAAAGATGTAAATAGAGTAAAAGTTAGTCCCACCTTGGGCCATACGCTAAACTTCACAGATCTGTTGGGTGGCACAGTGAGGGACAATGAGGGTAGAATTATCTTAGCCAGGGCTGTAAAGACAGAATGGCCTGTTCATATAAACCTTTCCGAAGTGGATATGGATAACTTTGGAAACGAAGTCGGAACAGCTGATTGGGTAAGGTAAGTTTTTTTCGGAAAGGCCTGAATCATAATTTAAATATAATCCACGATTTACAATTTGCCTAAATAAGTACATCAATATATAATTCGTATCATGTACTTAAAAAATTCGTTAACTGATTTGGGCCTTGGTGTATGTTCCTCTGATTTTGTCAAGATCAAGTTAAAAATCCGTTCTATTAATGAAAACTTTTTTTTTTAACACTTTACACGATTCTTGGTCTAACAATTAGACAAAATCAAAATTCGTTTCTCCTTTAAAATATAAACGTTTAGCAGTCACATTTTTATTTCATTCCGTATACGCGTATTTGCATTTAGTTGGTGTAACGTTAACATTTTATATATAGGCGACGGACGATGTGTTGAATTGGGAACTCTCCTACCTGAATCTATTGCACAAAAATGCAAGGTTGTTAAATAATAAGAAAAATGTAAATCATACAATATCCATTTGGTACGAAGCTGGTAGAAGCTTCGGGGACGTTACATTTGTAACAATGTTCGGAAATATTGATATATTATCAATTGGATTCATTATGATGTTTGTCTACGTTCTAGCCATATTGTCGGATTACAATTGGGTCGGATTGAGAGTAAGTTTTTCCTTTGTACAAAAGTGCAGCTATTGATATATTACACCTGAGCGGAATTATAACGTGTTAGAAATTTCTATATCCGACACACTTTACAGAACACAATTTTCTGTAGGTTTATCTCACTATTGTCGGTCTTTTGTGCGTCGGTGGTGCCTTTATAGTTTCTATCTGTGTATGTTCTGTTCTTGGAGTTCCTTACGGGCCTGTGCACACCTCTCTGCCTTTCTTGTTGTTGGCGCTCGGAGTAGACGATAATTTTTTAATAATGGCCTCATGGAAAGAAATACATACACACAAGTTGAACCGAAATAAGCCGCTCGAGGAGAGGATAGCTTTAATGTTAGGGCACGCAGGCTCGGCGATTAGTATCACTTCTCTCACCGACGTTGTTGCGTTCATTATCGGTGCTTCTACAGTAAGATTGAATTTATATTTTTATTTAGTTCGTAGATAAAAACTGCAACGAGTACATCCAAATATCGCATGCATTTCTAGATATTACCATCGCTACAATCGTTCTGTATTTACGCGGCATTTGGGGTATTACTGACGTTTTTATTTCAAATCACATTCTACGTTGCCTTCTTTTCCATCGATGTACGACGAATCGAGAGTAAAAGAAATTCAATACTGCCATGCATTGTTCACGAAAGCTTTACACAAACGTTCGTCAGCCCGCAAGAAGAACTTCCCGCAAAGTTGATAACTAAACTGTATTCGAATGTGGTTCTAACGGGAACCGGGAAAGTATTCATAGTGGTAATAACAATAGTTGCAGCGTCATTTGGAATTGTGGGTTTGTTGCAACTGCAACAATGGTTCGATCCGGCTTGGTTCATACCAAATCATTCGTACCTAAGTAAATACATCGATATGCGACGCAGTCAGTATCCCGATCATGGTTACGAAGCGTTTATTCTCACGGGAGATTTTAACTACACTGCCGAGTTCCCAAAGCTGATCACTTTAGCGGAGAGATTCGAGAATCTGTCGACCATCCAGAGCGTGAACGCATGGCCGAATGCGTTCGCGAAATTCGTCATGGATTATTTTCAAAGAGGTACCGTAATCTACACCTTGGCGTCATAAGTTCAACGAACAACCGTCTAAAACAGTTCGATATGCAAAATTGTGCCCGTTCATAGACTTAAGGGACACGACGATCGAGGAATCGGAGTTTCGAAACTATCTATCCAAGTTTCTATCCAGTCGGAGCGGCGGCAAGTATCAACGGAACTTTCGTTTCAAGGGGGACTTGATATGCGGTCGAAATACACCGCCGATATCGGTAACCACCATCGATTTTACCTTCAAACGATTCCATGGCCCGCATCAGTGGATCCCGGCAATGGACGAGAGCAAACAGGTTGCACAAGACGTAGGAATCGACGGTTTTGTCACAGTTTGGAGCGAAGTTTTCAGCTTGTGGGTCACCGACAAACTGATCGCCCAAGAAGTCCAACGCAACGTGCTGCTTGCACTGATTTGCGTAATGCTAATGACTGGACTGCTGATCGCCGAATTGCAGACTTGCTTTTGGATCTTCTTGTGCGTGCTTCTCACGCTTTTGAATGTCTGCGGGTACATGTACTTCTGGGGCCTGACGATAGACATTGCGTCTTGCATTGGTGAGTGGTCATTCATTTTCAAGGGACATCCACCTCGACGCGGCTGAAGTTTCATAGATGCGATTACGATAAGCATTTGATCGTGGAATTTCTCGGCAGGCTTGGAATTGGGGATTGGATTATGCGTGGATTACGCTGCTCATGTTGCACACGCATTTATCAACGCTGCATGGGAAGGTGAAGACGATCGCACGAAAAGGGCTCACAGTGCAGTGAGATACATCGGTGCAGCAGTCGCATACGGTGCCGGCTCGACGCTGCTTGCACTCTCGATGATGGCATTTACAGATAGCTACGTGTTTCACGCGTTTCTAAGAATTTTTATATTGGTGATACTGTTCGGTCTGTGGCACGGTTTATTTTTCCTGCCGGTCATCTTGAGCACAATTGGTCCACGGAGTTTGCGACCGCGCGAATCACCTCAATCCCCTGAGAAAATTGACGACGCGGACGATACTGTGACCAGGCCGTTGAATAAGGAACCGGAGGATTAAAGCGAGTACACACCTTACGATGATTCTTTATCAATAATATTTATTTTTGGTTCAATAAACATACAAAATTATTACACTATCCGTACTATTAATCACACATTTATACAAAAATAATAATAATAAAGATCGGATAACTTAAAAACGGCATTATTTATATATATATATATTTATCTAATATATTAAGATTAAAAAAAAAACAAGTACAAAATAATGTAGCAAGGTTGATATAGATTTATTAATAATAATTATTGATCGGAAAGGAACATGACTATTATAAACGTAACGTAATCGTGTTGCTGGATGCGTTAGCTTCTTCTTTTTTTTTTGTTGGTTGTTGTTTTGTATGTATAATCATAATTAATGTTTATGACGTAAAAATGAGCGGCGAGGGAGCGACCCCGGATTGATTGGCAAGCTCCCTCCGCTGCCTCTCTCAGTCTTGCACAGTCCACGAACATTCATCCATACCTTTCGCTCGAATGATCTGTCACACCTGGCCTTCATTATTTGTCACCTCTGTATTGTAACGATCTCCGCCCTCCCTTTTTCACTTCGAGATCTCCTCTTCTTTTTAACATAAGATCGAGCTTACCCCTCGAGCACAGACGAGGCAAACCAGAAGACCTAAAATTTACGCTCATACGTACACGATCACCCTTCGGCAGAGACATTCGATTAGAGGCGTACGTTCTTTTCTTCGGACACGATTCAGCACGCACGGTAGTAGACTGCCGGGGGGCAGCAAGCCACGCACGAACGATACGGCGATACACATCTCCTTACTTAGTTCGAATTTTACAAATTGGGATCGTACATTCCATAATTAATGAGGAACCATCGATACAATAATAATATTTACTTAGCAAAACGTGCCGATCGGTAGTGTGGCGAAGGACGCGTGATGTGTGAGCACAGTTAAACGCGTTACGAAGAAGGGGAAGGGGTTTTGATGATAATAACGATGATATTGGTGGTGGAAGGGATGATAAGTTGGCGCAGGATAACGTTGGTAGCAGGGAGAGAGGCGTGTTCTCCCTCGTTTCAGGGCTGCTGATGACCATGGGAGAGGGGTGTTGGGGGTTGGTTGGTTGGTTGGTTGGTTGGTTGGTTGAACGATTCAGGGTAAGTTGCACGTCTGCTTGCCAGTTCAAGGTACACGCACTTTATAGGGATACACCATGGGAAAGACACTCAGGGCAGACACTGACATAGAGACTAGTCTACCGACTATATGTATACCTATCTAAACGTGTAATTAGCGTACGCACCGCGTACACCCGGTACGCCCGCACTCCGCCCGTCATTCGGCTTGCTTTATTTTTTTTCTTATTTATTTTATTTTTCTTTCAATAAGCAAGCACGTGTATACGTTTGCCACACGCGCTCCCGTCCCTCTTTTTCTATTTTTTTCTTATTTCTCCTTCTTTTCTCGCACTCTCCTTCCCGCTTTATTATTATGTTTTTTTTTTTTTTGTTGTGTAATAATTTCCAGTTCCCTTCTTCACTCTACTTCCGCCCCTTTCCTTTTATTTCTTGTTCCGTTTTCTTTAATTATTATTATCATCGTTTTATTACAATCAGCGATCGCGTCGTAGTCGTGCTTTTATAGTAAACGCTATGTAGTCTTTATTACTCAAGCTTATGCCCAAAAATCTACCAGAGGCACTTTGGGTTTATTAGTACCATTTGAAGTCGGCGTGCGCGGGGGAGGGCACCGCGAATCCTTTGTATTATTTTCATTTTCAATTTATTTATTCGTTTCTTTGTGTGCCGTTTGCAAAGTGATACAGCGACCGAGCGACGTGAGCTTCTCTCGTTTCTCTTCTTCATGTTCCTCGTGACTTGACGCAGTACCCTGTCTGTGATCCATTTCTTCTTCCTTAATTCACGTACGTTCACCGCTCTAACTTACGCACCCCATCCATTTAACCCCTCCCCCGTTCCTTTCCCGTAGCCTACCAACTCCGCATCTTTTCCTGCTGCCTTACCTTTCCACACACGGTCTTCCGATGTTTTTTGAGCAATAAATACTTTCTCCACTGACAACTGCACATTGAATTGACGCACGGGACACACTCACGCATACACGAACAATACACATTCGTTACCAGCCGCTCGCGTCGACAGAACTCTCGAAGGTCGGCCCGGTTCAAGCCCCCCTCAACGATATGAATTAGTCTCGCGATAGTCTCGATGACCGAAACTATTATCTACGCGTTCGTGAAAGTCTTATTCGTGCGACGAAACACCCCGTCGGGTTTCGATGTGCGTTTTGTAAAAGTAGTGCGTTCACGTTTGGCCGTACAACGAACATGGAAGAAAGCGATTTAGAAAGATTTCTAGCGAAGGATTCTTCATTGAACGATTATGCCGTTTTGATCCCTCTCTATATGTATAAGATTCAAACGAATACACGATACGACACGTTTTTGTTTCTTTTCTTTCTTTTTTTTTTTTCTCTTTCTTGGCGTATATAATATATGTATATGGCGCGCAGGTAAAATGCTCCTAGGACAAAAGGGGTTGTTCTTTTCTTTCTTTTGAAGCGCTGTCCGTCGCGAACGGCTCCCGAGCACACACATCCGTATCAATTGTCTTAAACGTTCATTCATACCAATATGGCTACATCCACAGAGTTTAATGTTACGCTTTAATTAATGATTATCAATTCATATCAATTCAATATCAATGTATTACAATCAGACAATACTCAACAGTGATCGTTATTCATTATATATTACAATAATTAAGAGTGACAACAACATGACGACGGAGGCGTTGAAGCATTACAAGGGAGAAGAGATAGAGAGGGAGAGAGAGAAGGAGAAAGAGAGAGTGGCACAATGTGATTTCCTAAGAATGATGAGAAAGAGTAGAAAGAGGCGCCGTTATTGGACATCTTTGCTACATGTAATATAAAGTGAAAGATAGAGAGGTAATGATGACACGAGGACAAGGAGGAGCATTTCTTTCCCCTTTCCTTCCCGATGAATATGAATAGCGCGACAATGATAAGGTGAACACCGGATGATTGATGCACGACGATGAGAACGAACGATTAATGATAAAATGGAACAATGAGCTGGAGACCAAGGAGGGGAAGCACGCACACTCAACACAACCGTCACATCGAGCTGGCCTCGCGCGCGGCCATAGTCCATAGATTATTACCTATCAACTAATACACAGTCTGTCTCCGATTTCGCGGACGACTCCTTCCACTTTTTTTTCTTTTTCTTCGTATTTTGGATGCATGTAAGTATAAATAATACGCGTAATGCACAGCGTACGCACAGTACGGCCCTCGATCCTCCCGATCGACGAACGACGGGCGAGGCTAGCGTTTAGAAATTTGGACGAGGTTCGGTTGTCGCGACGTCCCTGTTGCTCTGTTGCTTCCCGGTTCCTAGATTCACGTGAAACGACGATCGAGGGGGTGAAACGTTACGCCGCTCGGCGCCGTTACTGTACGCGCGCTCCTTCCTCGGATACTGCATATACATACACACATACTTTTGCGCCGGTATAAAGTGTATATATGTACACATATACATACGACATACCATCCATGTATATATAATATACCCATATTGTTTAATTAATCATCGTTAATCGGTAATTATCTTATTTATTAAAATTCGTCAGTTCGTAATTCAAAAAAATTTCAGCTAGTAGCGGTGGATGGAAATGTTTCTTCGTTAAAAATCGCCGATCACCGATAAACGACGTCGGGAGTATCGACCGTTTTGTATTTCCTTCTTTTTTATTTTCCGTTTTTTTTTCTTTTTTCGCTTTCTTTCCTTTCAACACATTTACAAACTATCGGATCGATCGGCTGATTCACTCACTTATAACACTAGTGTCCTATTATTTTCATTCGTTTTAAAACTCTATCCGCCGGCCGCGGCACGTGGATCGTCCCCGCGACGATCTCCAAATAGCGCGCGAGAAAATCTGTTTTTTGTTTTCGTTTGTGTCTCTGCGTGTGTATGTGTATGCGCGTGTCTGCTTGTGGTATGTGTGTGTGGGTGTGTGTGTGTGTGGCCGCCGGACGGTGTGGACGCACATCGATAATTCTATTACAATTAATCGTGATTTTGGTATCTTATGTACAGTTATGCGTGGCAATGCGCTGTGTGATTATCGCCACACCGGGGCCAGCCAGCGACCAAATTCAGAAGACTTTGTCACAAAACACTCAAGTCCCCGTAAATACATTTCAAACTTTCCTCCGTTCGGGGCATTCCCTTTCAGCGGTCCGTTGTGCAATTTCCTCGTGTGATAATAATTCGCGTACTAAGCTGAGACAACTGGCTTGCACGAAAACCTGAGACGATCGATTACAAGATAGGCCAGTCCTCTTGGTGCTTCCGTTAGAATACCTAACCGCGGTCGAGTATTCAGCAGGGTAACTCTTGGCGGGCGGGCTTTGTCATATGCTTCATAGAGTTCATGGTACATCAGGGGTTGTCCGCCGCCATTATATTGTGCACCTGTTCAAGCTTGTATGCCAATCTCTGCTTCTGCGAGAACTCGTCCTCCTCCAGTGTAACAATCAGCTGTTCGTTGTATTTGCCCGCGTACGTGTACAGTTCGTACAGGGCACAATTCGTGTTGAACTCTGTCGTGTGCAACTGCAATGAAGGAAGCATAAAACGTATTTTATATGTAACGATCTATAAGTCTGTCGCGAGCTTAATTGCAAGGGAGGGAACACGTACCCTGGATTCTTCGGCGAGCATGGCGTTCATGTCTTGATCGGATATGGCTGGCATCACTTTGATATCTGCGTAATAACGTTCTACCCATTCTTTGTACACTGGAATGTCCTTCGCGTAAAGTAGCTTGGAACTCGGCGAGTCCTTACCTGAAACATTCGAAGTAGACCAAACTCAGTAATCTGTTCAGAATTGAACCAGCCCGAATGTTCAACATCGAAATATTCGTGTTCAATATATTTTACCTAATCTATGATCTGAAGTGGAACAGCTGTCCATGAACGTTTGCGCGACAACGGACAGGCACGAGTCCACGATGTTCGATTTGTGTATATCGAAGATGAAATTTGGATTCTTAATAAGGTTCACCCAAAACCTGAGGGGAAGCGAGTTGCTCTTCCATGTGTGAACCACTTCAGGGTCGGATATGCCGTGCTGCAACGCTTGGTCGTCCATGAAGTCGAACATGTATTTGATAGCGAGAGGGAGGGCCGATCCTCGATGGGCAGTGCTGAAGATTGTTTCGAACAGATCGTCGACGAATTTCTGAAGTGTCCCCTTCGTGGCCAGTAACCTCGTTAGATAGATCTCCGACACCATTTTGTTTCCACGATCCCCTTCCTTTCTTGCGTCGGAGTCATGGTGTTTGACGAGATGCCAGCATTTCAGACCACCGTCGTGATTCTGGTTCAATGGCGATGTGGCACGGGACAGGGGAGGACTGGCCGAACTGAATTTACTAAGATTCAGGGTCTCGTATTTGTGCGATTTGTCAGTCTTCTCCGAGAGGATCGACAGGTTGTAGATCGACGACTGCTTGGAAACTAGATTCAACGACGCCCCGTCCGGTACCCTGTAGTGGTTCAGCGTGTTCCGTTTCTTCCATTCGCCTTCGGTTTTTGTCGTTGAGTCCTCGTCGTAGAGGATGAGCCTGCCGGATGCCCCGGTTCGCCATTCTGTGGTATCCGAAATATGATTTGTCACGGTGAGAAATAAGAATAGATGAATGAAAGAAAATCTTGTGAAGTAAATGATTAACGAGGTGAATATTTCAGTTTGAAACGTTCAGTTATTAAGTATTGTATAGTTTCGATTAACTTATTGATGTCTATTGTATTGAATCTTACCAAGATCAAGATCATCTTTCCTAGGTCTTTGGCTGTAAGGCGTTGCTCTGTAGATGGTATCCAATGCTTTCTCTTTCACTTGAGATATCGTGTCGCAGTCGAGTACCTTGACTGGAACATTTTCTGTGTTTGGATCCATTCCGCCAACGAAGACCGTTTGCTGCGATATTGAGACATAGACCGTCTGAAAAAGAGATTTTAAACTGTCGTATTAAAAGAGTGGTTTGCAAACAGGAGATGAATTGTAGACAATTTCGCTGGGAGCTTAGCTCTGCTCCCAAAGAAAGATAATTGTTAACAGAATGAAACGTTCGAGTCTATTTTCGTCACGAGTTTACGAACATTAGTTGAACGGATATCATTAACATATCTCAGGATATACGGTCTTACCATTGGTTTGAAGTCAATGGATTGCCTGATCAGTTTCTCCTCGGACAAAGAATATCGAGCTTCGGACGTAATAGCATCGACAGGGCCTTTATCTACTTGTTGCTTGACTGCACGGAATAGCACGTACAATGGTTCGCCGGCGCATTCTCGCATGAACTTGTACAGCAGGAACGTGAACCAAGCTGACAGCATCTTTTCAGCGACACTTTCCGTTCTGGAAGAAAAGCATCATGCCGTGAGTACTATTCTAAAATAATTATCTTCGAAGAGAAATATCAAACTCACCGTCTGAGGAACAGCTTCGGATGACTCTTGCCCTCCGTGCATTTCTCGATCAATTCCGCAAGTAGAGTCTTCAGGATATCGGTGCAGTATTCCATCTTGCTCTGTAGCGTGACCATGATAAGACTGGCCACGTTCACCCTGTCTCTCATCGAGAAGTATCGATTACTCTCGAGGGTCCTCACGAACAGAAGCAGGAACGTTTTGTTCATAATCAGCTGACCAAACAAACGCAGCCCTTTCTCCTTTCTCGCCAATTCAGGCCGATCCCATTGCAGCACTGGACTGTTATCGTCGCTCGGGAACAGTATCATCATGGCGTAGGTACGATAGTCCAGGAACGGTATACCCCCGCTGGTCAAATCACCCGTGAGATCCGTCATTTCAGTTTGCAACTCGGCGAAAGCTTCCTTGCACTCAGCCGCGACACGTAGTTCCAATATATCCATTTGCTCTTGCATGTTCTTCAGCACTCTGTTGCTCTCGGTGGACTTGCGTCTGTACGCGATAAGGAAGGCGATGAACACGAACACCAGGATCACTATAGCGGCGATCACGCCGAATAGTGCCGGCTTGGATAGCGGCCCGTTGAGGCCGGCTGGCAGTGCGTAGCTTAATTTCCCTATATTATAACGAAGTGTGCCCCCAACGATCACGATCACCTCGGGCAATTCCTGCTTGTTCGGGAAACCGTCAAGATCTATGGCCGGTGGTTGCGTCAGAGGTGGTCTGCAGGTCAGCTGTTGCCTGGAGAGAGAGGTGACGTTACAGAACGCGTTTCCTATCTGCACGGTCACGTCGGATTCCTGGCAAGCACGGTCGAGGTGCTGGCCGTTGATCGTCAAGTAGTCGCTCTTGTAGTATTTGATCTCTTCGTCGAATTCCTCGTAGATAGGATTCGGATAGAGAAGGAAATGGTTGAACCCGTGCTGCGATAAATTCTGTACGCCCGTTACGTTGTCCATGCGGAAACCGTACTCGAGCATCAACGGCCTCTCTGCGTCGAGCGGCACGTTCTCAGGAACCTCGATGCTGGGCGATTTACAGATCATACTCTCGTGGCTGTGAACCTCGCACTGCGACACGAACATCTTCTCGTCGTAGTAGACGTACATCTGAGGACTCTGTATGTAGCCAATGTTCTTTCCCGTTACCGAAATTTTGATTCCACCCGCTGGTATGCCTTTCGGTATCTTCATCTGCCCGGCAACCCCGCTCTCTACGCTCTCGATCGTTGGATCGTCCGCGTATTCGAAGTAACCGTCGTAGATTCGAAAAGCACCGTCGAACGTCATCTTGACCAAGCCGTTTCTCTTCCGATTGCTCGCGCTGGTCATACAGAGGGCCTCGTTCGTTTCTGCGCTGATTATGGAGCAGGGTAGCTCGTCGATGAACGCCTCTATGGTGCTCCCAGCGTTCATGTACTTGCCGGTGATCCTCACGGTGGTCCCGCCGCTCATGGGACCGTACATCGGGGA
This sequence comes from Nomada lathburiana, assembly GCA_963667235.1. Classification (NCBI taxonomy): domain Eukaryota; kingdom Metazoa; phylum Arthropoda; class Insecta; order Hymenoptera; family Apidae; genus Nomada; species Nomada lathburiana. The sequence goes on from OY763903.1 coordinate 8,652,769, forward strand.
TATAGAGAGGATTTGAGGATCCACGAACTCGAAGTTGTACTCGGATTGGCCCCTGAAGTCTTCGATCTTCACGATCACTGGTCCACGTTTACCCTCCACTGTTCCCGGACCGTCCACTCGGCAGACTATCTGTTTCGTGCGCATGTAGAGCTCCTCGTATGGCTGACATCGCATACCACCGACCATCACGCCACGGTAGATGTCCTGGAATAGATAAATCGTTATCCTCTCGGTATTAGGGTAAGATTTCTGCTTATTACTCGATACCACGAATCTTCGGGGAAAACATTAGTAACGAATAGAAATACAGGATCGTTCAACTAGTATCTTCGCGCAAAACATAACGATTACCGAAAACCATTTTAACCCATCGTCCACAAATCTGCGCAGAGTTCACGGTGTTAAACGTGCCGCTATTCAAGTAATACCAACATCAATCAGAAGCCCGTATCGACTATCCCAATGAGATCCCATTACACGGGACTCAATTTTGCCCAGATGAAATTGACCCGTCCACCGGTGTACAGAGATTGCCGGTCGCCGCGGCGAAACGGTTAATCTTCCTTAAAACGAAACGAACGCAACTCGAGACGATTCCCCCTTACCTTGAACGTCTGGCCCAAGTTGATGCCGCGTATCGTCACGTTCGTGTTACCTTCCCAAGGTCCCATGACCGGCTCGAACGAATGTATCTCGGGGTTCGGGCAGGTCTGCGTGCTGTTCAGCCACATGCCGATGTCGCCCTCGCAGTTATCCTTCACCTCGCATCTGTCCGTGCTCTGGCACCAGCCGCACTCGTACTTGGGCGCCAGGGTCAGGCACATTCCGCAATTGTCGGCCATGTCACGGCATCGGTATATCACCAGGTGGATGTTCTGCGGATTGTCCAGCGGTTTCGAGCCGCCCCAGATCACGGCGAATGGTACGGTGATGTTTGGGGCGCGGGACGTGTAGGAGAACTCGGTCTCCTCGCAGTAAATCGTGTCGGCCAGTAGGCGAGCGTTCACGCTCGTCACACGACCCTCTATGTTGAACTGACAGACGAACCGGGTCTGCACGATGAATTGCTGGAAAAGACGTTTCGCATAGGTTAGCGTCAATCATCCTGGACGGGGACCCGCCGACTCGTCACAACGATTCCCCCCTTTCTCTCTGTGCATGCGTCGCGGAATAGCCGCTAACGACACGCGAGAACGTCCGGGGAATTAATGTGACAGCATTAGCGGGATTCTGCATAGGAGAAAGATGGATGTTGCCGGGTACTTACCCCGATGATGTGCACTTTAACTCGTATCACCTTCTTCACACCGGAAGACACCAGGATTTCCGGGGTATCGGTCGCGTTCAGCGTGGGACAGAACGCCGGGCCGCTTCTGTAGCTTGGGCCCGTTCTCTGTGAAAGCGAAACGACAGTGTTATTATTATTATTATTATTATTGTTGTTGCTACGATTGCAGAAGATTGTATTAGAAGATTGATAAGTGGCGTTGCATTAGGATGACAATACGAAACTCATTATCAATGCAGCTAATCGATAGCACCGCTGCGGGGAATTATTTAATACATTCAATTTTATAATTGAACTAGCGAATTCGAGGCGACCAACAACTGCCATTAAAAAGAAGCTGCACTTACGCTAACTCCAGTGACCAATATATCGTTCCGACAGTTCTCGGCCGTGTCATGTGTGCACCTGTGCCCGTCCACGCACCAGTCGCAAGGGAAGCTCGATGACACGCATTTGGTGCACGAGCTGTACGTGTTGCAATCGAAGAACGTGAAGTTCCTGTCCACCAAGTCCGGCCCGTTCGTCATCCTGACCGACAATTTCGCCGTGAAATGATGCTGTCCCGACGGTATAGACGGCAACAAATCCGTCCTGGGCGTGGTGCAGTTCACCCCGAACGATTTCCTCGAGGCGTTGGTGATCAGGGTCTTGTCCACCGTCGAGAACGCGCAAAGAAATTGCCCGGACAGTGTCGGCAGATTTTCGATGACCAACTCCAAGGTCCGGGCGGTCGTTCGTTGCAGCTGATCCGGCGTGATGCTCGTGATAGTTGTGCACCGGCCGCTCTTGTACGATATCCAATAGAGCGGATCTTTTGCCGCGTCCTGGCAATCGCTGCGCAAGTTGCACTTGTTCTCGAGCGAGCACCAGCCGCAATAGGGGTCCTTGGCGCCCAGACAGTCCAAGCAGGTCTTGTACACCGAGCATTCCTGCACTTTCACCTTGGACACCGTTTTCTTCGTCATTACGTAGAGGTGCATCAGCTGCGAGTCGAACAACAGGTCCGGGTTCACCGGGGAACCTCGATCGATCTCCAGGTCGCCGTACTCCAGGGCCAGGGTCGAGCTCTCTACCACCACCTGTAAAAGAAACGCGTAACACGTCCGTGATTAATCGTGTTCCCGATTGCGTAACGACGCTTGGCGTTCGGGATCGACGGTCGGAAACTGGGCAAGGTTCGAAACCTTGCGCTCTCCGTTCCAAACCGCGGAATGCGCGAACGAACGGCGGTGCGATTGCGAGAGTCGCGTCGACTGGTTTTAAGTTCAGACACCAACCAGCAGGGAATTGAAATAAGATCGCAAAAATCGATCAACGATGTCAAGGATCCCGTTTCTTCTCGCCGGTCGGCAAACTCTGTAACACTAATTTGCAATTCACCTTGCAAGCTTCCGGCGGAATGGCGCGAATCCGTGTCAGGTAACACGTTGAATCGATACCGGCTTATTTAATAATCGACGCTCGACCGGCACGATAATGCAGGGAGAAACATCGTTTCTGGTTAATTTCGTTCTGTCCGGCGGGCAAATCGAATTTGCGCCGACATTATTAACGAAACGTAAGCAGTGAAATATTAAAGTTTACTTCGTCTGGGTCTCGAATTAACGCGGGGCAGAATCGACGTTTCGCTTTTCCCCCTTCGCCTCGACGCTCCCGTTTCTCCGTCGTTTCGTCTGGAATCTTTTCGTTCGGTATTTCTTGCCGAAATGTAAAGCGATTAATCCCGTGCACGGCGGTTAGTTGAGATTTGCAATAATGGAATTTCGCGCCGCGTCGCTCCGGGGGACTATTTTTACTCTCGCGAGTTCGTTTCCTTGCAAGCCTCAGAGCGGCGAGTCTTGTTCACCGCCGTGGTTAAAGGGTCGCAAATTAAATCTCGCGGCCGATGAGCTTTCGCTTACCGCTGAAGCGGCCACGACGATGACGGAATGTCTTCCTGCTAGAATTACCCCTGCTTGTCTAATGAAAAGGCTCGAAGCGAATAACAGTAATCGCCCGTTGACGGTAAGCTGGCCAACTCGGCTTTAAATACGTTCCACGGGCGTTAATGCACCACAGATTCGAGAAGTCTTGCGTCGAAAGAATGTCGGGGAAAGAACGAAAACTCTGTGCTATCAAACCATTAAGGATTCTCACGATCGTTCCGAATTCCTTCGTCGCAACTCCCGTCGAATTACAATCGAAGAACACTCGCGACCATTCGTCTGCGATTCAATATTCTTTGGATTGTAATGCTATGCACTGGACCGATGCTGCCTTTCGGCACCGCGACGGAAATCGTCGATTACGCTCGTTGTATGTAACTCGATTATACAATCTCCATGGGTAGACGAAGAAACACACTCTCACGGTTGCCTCTTCTTTTTTCTTTCTCGACGCCCATTAGAAAATAGCCGTTCTTTCGCGACCATCCCACGGTTCTTTCTCTTTCGCAGCGATGCCTGAAACACGAGTGTGTTATCTCGCGCTCGTTACGTCTTTACGCTTTGCACGCTTTCTCCCTCGAGCGCGCTCCCGCTCGATTTTCTATACGCGGCCTCCGTCTTCGTTCTTCCCGCGCATACTTTATTCTATTTTAAAAGCCGTCTAGGCTAATCTCGTTTGAGAGCGACGTTTCAGCGAAATCACGACCGCAGGAAGCGTGGTCGATCGAGATAAAGTTGTACGATTTTTATCAACCGCTCTTAACAATTAACACATCCTGTACACATCTCACGTTCTTTCCGTTTTCTCATTATTTCATAGAAAGTTGGGTATAGACGAGGGATGATTATGCATATAAGGTTGTCGGGCGTGCAACGTTTGGTGAACGTTTCCACAGAAATATTATGTTCCTTCGTTGCACAAAGCACCTTTTTTACGGCCCGTCCTTCTCTGGTACTTTTTTTTTTTTTTTTTTTTTTTTTATCGCGTTATAAAATACAGGGACACGTTGCACGGCAACGTTGAAAATGAAGGGGGTAAAAAGGGCTCACCAGGAAGGTGAAATTAACGGATACAGCATCGCCGTCCTTTGGGAACGCGTGTCGAGGCTTTGTCCAGCAATCTCGGTTTTAGCGTTCTGCTCTTTCGCGGCCTCGAATTTAATTCGCAAGTTTCCCATTTTAAAGTCTGACGCGGCACGAAGTTTACGCCGCCACAGAGGGTTAATCGCGCGTCGATATTTAATATGCGATATCCCTCACGGTCCACTGTACATTCTATTTTAATCAAAACTGATGGGAGAAACCCGAGAGCACAAGAATAACCCTGACACCTTTGTGAAATTATTATCGCCATGCAATGCAACATTCTACAATCTAGAACATACGTTTCCTTTCCCCTATAAAATCATCTGCAGTAAAAAGAAAAAGAGAAACTTTCGGCATCTCGCCAGCACCTTCTATCGCGCTTTCTTCCAAGAAACCGTGGAATATCTCGATGTATTCACTTTCCAGCTACCGAGAACACTCGAATCCCGAGCACCGGTGGCACGCGGCAAAAAATCTAGCACGAAAAGGTTAACGAGTGACGTCGACCAACCGGTGGTCGTCGCGGCAGCACCAGAATAGCCACAAAGAGGCAGGCATCGACCAGTGTAGAAACAAAAAAAGAAAAAAAAAACGCCGAGTTTTTCGCGTAATCTTCGATCCGCCGGCTCGAACTACCAGGCAAGTGCATTACACGTTTCATATCCTTCAATCATCGTCCCTGACGTCTCTTCCCACCCACGATATATACCACGAAGGCGCGGCTGGTTATCGCCGCGAGCATGGAAGCCTAACGGGCAGCCTTAACCCTTTATTTTCCAACCGTTTAATTGCACGATACACATGCATCGGCCACGATGAACCGCACGATAGAGGGGAGACAAAGTTCAAGACCGCGGGGCTAGAAGATGGAGGAGTAGAAGACGCGGAGAGAGTGGACTCTCTGTGTGTTCGTAGAAGGAAGTCCTCGTCCCTGGAGAACGGCCGGCACGTGACCTTTGGCCCGAACGAACGAATCAACCCGGCCTGGACAGCCGCCTCTGCCCGACTATGTTGCATTCCCTGTCCGTTTACCGGCGTGCAGAAATAATAACGATAATTATCGAGCTACCGTACCTGTTGCCTGCGATGTTAATTGTGCGCCCGGTCGCTGACAAAATCGAAAGAAAAAGAAACGCGAGCCGCGTGACTTTTATCCGAGGGTCGAGAACCACCCTTTGGACGAGAAGTTCTCCCATCTTACATTTCTGTTCCCCTGTTGTCCCAGTCTTGTTCTATCATCGGGATAATTAAATGCTGGCCTCGGTGGTTCATTAATTATAATTGATTCATACGTCCCCTGTTTTCTATCCATTATTTTGTGCATGCTTTCTTTCCCTCCACGTGGCCAGGTTTGAGCACAATAGTTTATTGCGCGATAACAATAATAATTTAATCAATACGTGATAATAATAATAATATTGGCAAAAGGTACGTTAATTCCTCTATGGAGAACGTTCTTGCAATACCAGCGATACGACGAATAGATTGGGTGGGTAATAAGAAAATTGTGCGTCCCAGGTTCAATAGCGAACTTGCTGATAACTATCAGAAAGGTCTTCGGACGGTATTGGGAGGAGGGACGCGCAACAGCTCTGTCCACAGTTATCCTCGCAAGACAAATGACATATCGCGAACGAAGGAACTGTCGCCGGTGCATTGTTGCGTCCACGAGAAATGTGTATCTAGCGCGATTACTTCGAGGGAAATTGGTTGACTTTGAAATCTGCTTGAAATCTGTTCATCCGTGAAAGGGAATCGATACTCGGACGGGAACTCGTGGGAATAGGGATTGATGGAAGGTTCTCTGGTGCACTGTGCAAGCTGCACCACCGCAACGAGGTCGGCTGCTTTGGACGAGAGTGCACGGAGATTGGGGAGGAAAAGGACGGACGACGTTTTTGTTCTGCCGGAGAACGCACATAGGAATAAAATTGAATAGCCTTGCAACAGTGAGGATAATTGTGAGGATTATAATAATTTTTTTTATCCTGGCGTTACACAAACGCGATATTTTTATTGTCGCGACCATCAACCCGATGGTACATTTATCATCACAACTTCCACGCGACGAATTAAATTACGACGAGTGGACTGGATAAAGGAGCACGTTTTATTGCGAAGCAAATTCGATACATTCTTTTCATTGTACATTACGGTTCATAGAAAGATTGCACCGTCAAGGCTAACGACGGACGATTGAATTGAAACACCATAGTCTTCGCGAAGATGGACGGGAAGTTCAGCCGGCAGATGGTTCACTCGGTCCCAGAAGTCAACGGGTTAACAGCCACGTCAAAACGGGAGGCGGACGCTCAAGGAAGACGTAAGAATATAATCAGCGTTGGAGCGTTTTCGATGTTCACGACTGTTCAAGCGTGAGCGAGCATCGCGCGCAAACAAAAATCGTTCCAATTATCAGATTACCGTAAAGCAACCGGACGTTTTAATTACTCCTCTTCGTTGCCTCCGTTTGCTACTTGGTTTTTTCTCTCTCTCTTTCGTTCTAGCATCGAACACGACCGAAGAGCCACCAATGGGAATAGAATAAATATGCGAGTGAATCGTTGATAATGCTTCGTATACTCGACGTTCCTGTGATTAGGTTACTACTATGAGAACGAAAGATTAATTCCGCGGCTTATGAAATATATAGTGAATATAATTATCACTGGTACGGAGTTCGCGGTATCCTCTGGATTGCCAACTTTTAATTACATCACTAAGCTTTTGCGAACGACAACAAAATATAGGATGCCTCGAAGGTTCTTCGTATCGTTTTGGAATCGTATAATAAAATTATTCAACTTCTTTAGGAATTTTTATCGAACGATTTACACGCTTGCATTTTTATATCTTCTTTTACTAGCATGAAAATACGATTCCACGTATATTCAGGAGGAATTTCTGCTCGAGTTCTTGCCGACGATTCGACAAGGTGATAAAAACGGTAGATTTAAGTACCGCACTCCACGATAAATATTTATTTGCTTTTGTCCGAATGAACGATTATCTTCTGCGAAAATTCGATACGGGGCATATATACAAAGATTTCGATGCCACGCTGCTTCATTTTCCTGTCACTGCTGTTCGGAGTTCTTCGGATGCCAAATAAGCAGCGAACAGAAATAAGTAGCAATTTAATAATCTCAATCTTCCTTCCCTTCCACTTTCCAAACAATCCAATCTCAATACCGACGACCCGTCCGTTCCATCCGTCCACCGTTCGGAAACCATCGACCATCGAAAGCGTATACAATCCAAGGTCCGGCAATTAAGGGCGAGGAACCGCGTGAATCAGACCGGCGATCGTTCGATTACAAAGGAACAATCGGAATCGAATCAATTGCCGGCAAGATAAACAAGAGAAAGAACGAACGGCGGATCGAATGAAATGGCTGAAGACCGGTCGGGCTAGGGTTTATTGCAAATTTATCAATCTATCCTGCGGTTTGGCACGCCGGTCCACCCCGTTCCCGTTCTTTCTTCCCTTTAAAACGACCATTGGGTCCGTTTCCCTTCCCCTTTTTTGCTTCCCTCTTCTCCTTTTGCTCAGCCTTCGACGCCCGGGCGCCGCGATTAAATAGCGCGCAATCTCCTATCGTGCGGGCAAAACCGTGGAACGTAACTCAACTTAATAATCACGCGACTACAAAGAGCAAACCGGCGGAATCAATAAAAGGAGGCAGGGGCGAAGGTTAAAGAAAAAGAGGCAAGGAAGGGGAGGAGGAGGAGGTGGTGAACAATAAAAGGAATCGAGAAGAGAAATAAAGGGAGGCCTCGTCCGTCTTTTTATTCCCGCGAGATCCGCCCGACGCCGATCGCCAGACACAAAGAAACTAATAACGTGTTCGATACAAAGCTACCAAGAACTTGGTGGACGTCTTAATTACTCGGCTTTCGTTGTTCTCCCTTTCTCGTCGACTTCCACTTCCCTCGTGTTCTCGCCTCTTTGTTCGCCGGGGTTTTTCAACCGTGTGGTACGCGCGAAAGCGTGGGCATCGCCGCGATATCGGTGCACGACGGAGGGCGAAAAGAAACGAATCGAGCATCGACATTCCTGCATCGATTTCTCGATGCCTCGAGCGCGTTTCTGCACCTCGAGCGAAGTCGAGATAGTTTTAATTGTATCGGACAATTTGGGGGATGGTAGAAATATTTTCAACCGAGGGTTGATGTTTCGGAAGTTCGTTTAAGAAATCGGTTCAGAGTTTAGAGTGTTTTGGTGAATGTTTTGGTACGATGTTGAAACATTTACATTTTATTCATAATTCATTTAAAATTCATTACGTCCATGGAAATATTGAACAAGAATTTTACTCGTAATAATGATTGGCTAAACAGGGAGGCTTATTTTCTATACGAATATTTGGAATATGTTCTTGTTCTTTGCGATGTATAAATGATCTCAAATGTAATTGGCTGTTTAAATGAATTCTATTTCGTTTTATAATATACCTCGCGACAAAATGTTCCTCCGTGTAGAAACGCAACTTAAACTGATCACAGGTTCCAGAGTATTAATGGCTGCTCGAAATCCGGCTTAAGTGCGTTGTGCGCTCGATGTTCCGGTAATTAGTTCATCCTTGTTTCGCGGCGAGCAGGATCGAAGTATACCGACGTGCCAGAAACTTCAACGATTGCACAACTTATTTTCGAAACGTTAATTTTCCCCAACGAGGCAAGAATGAAAATTCTCATAAAAGAATGAAAAAACTCAACAAGTACAGAATTGACTTACTTCGAAACAAATTCTCATCAAATCAATTTAATAAAGCTTGGAAGATATACCATGAATCATCGCATTCTTCCTTTCTGATTAAAAAATCATACGATATGTCTGTCTATCTCGAAAAAGAAATGTTCGTGTTAGCTGGTCGACCTGCAATTAGCATGCAAATTAAAGGAATCCGATAGAAATGAATCGATGCTGGCCGATTCTGCTCGGTCAGCTCGATTTACACGCTATAATTCAAGCATCGACTGTTTTTCAAACGGGAGACGAAAAAAAGCCAGCCCTACCTATGGAGAAACTCGAGGATTCGAGCCGGTCAATTTCGAATGTAATTCAACATTTCACCGCGGCTGTATGCATTTTTAAATCCGTATTTCCGCGGAATATTAACAGCCGCCCCCTTCAATCTTCGCTCGCGGTATCGAGCGTATTTTCATGAAAAAGTTACGTCCTGGCGGAAAAAACGCGAGAGGCGAAATACGACGTTTGCTTGAATAATTGATAGAGACTGACCGGCGCTGGATACACGCCACGGTAACGGAGTTACAATCAAATGAAGTTCGTACTACGAACTGCTGAACGCAGCGCTGCAGGCATGGTGAATTTGAAAGGGTTAATTCGGTGACTGTGATTAAAGTACGCGCGCTAAACGCGAATGGTTTTCGCTGCACAGTTGAAAGAATGTCACGACGTTCCGGGACTTCCGTTTGACGCGCGTTTTATTCCATTTCGTTAATTGGAAATACCGAACTCTCTGTCGCGAATTCGGCGTGTCTCGTCTCGTTTCGTACGAAACGATATATTAATCGCAATAAAAGCACCGGGTGCAGACAGACCGTGGATAGAACGTATTTAATAATGCCGCGAAACGTATGAAAATTTATTCGCCAAACACGTTTGCCCCGATTTATTACACTGCGTCGTCGTTTCAAGAACATACTCAACTTACAAGCGAACAACCGTATCGTCACTCATTCTAAACGCGATTGTAATTGCACATTGCTGTCCGTCTTTCTGTCGGCGGTGTTATCCTTGGTTTAGAATAAAATTGAACGCGAGGTACCTAAACCATTCCAAGCCGAGCACAAAGTTGCACGGAACCCTATCAACTTTCGAACCGTTCCATCGATACTCCGATACTCGTTAAACGAGGAATTCATCTATTCCTATTCGCGAGCCCCATAATGACCGCCGTAACGGCTATTTCATTTATATTTCACAAACAAAAACTCGTTTCACGATTTCCATACGTAACAAGCGATGCTAATCCAAGCATATACGCACAAACGGCATAACGACGAGATACTAATCGTTCTTCCTTTCTCCTTTTTATCTAAACACGATACACGCGTGCACACGAACGGCGCGCGTACGTACACGTATGCGCGTGCATTACACGAGCTTCGAACGACCCGCCGGTATTCCGGTGGAATTTTCAGGCGCATTCTCGGACACGGCTGGCGCGGGATTCTCGTCCATCGTGATTTTTCCGCCCAAATGCGCTGCGGGAAAACCGAAAAAGTCATCCCCGTGCCGACCATTCTCGCGCATTAACACGTCCCCCGGAATCCTCTGAGAATTTTATCTCCGATTCGTTGTGCATTTCGCGCGTACACCGCGCGAGTAATTCGCAAACCCCGGGGCGTAAATATGAATAAACGCGAGACGAGTATACGATCACGGTTGAACGAGGTAAATCTGGGGAGAAATAGCAAGTTCGTTCGGCGAGATCGAGGTGTTCGTGTGTTATTTCATTTTTTGTATGGAAAAACAATTTTTCAAATGTCTAAACATTTTCCGCGCAAGAGCTTTCGATTCAGCGAGAAAAGGAGAGTTTGATGTTTTAGATAAGACTATTAAGACTATATAATACTACATATTTGTAAATTACTGTAGTCTGAAGAAATGTTGCCCTCCAAGAGATGAATGTTATCTTCGACAAGTTCTGCGTTTGTTATTCGCGAAGAAGCAAGAAATCGTCGGGCAAACATTTCGTTTACCTTATTTAACTGAAAATTTTACGCAATCCCGTTCGACAAAGGAAACCACTCCGACATCTCTGGGCGGCGGTAATAAAAAATTGCTGCAAGGAAACTTCGAGAGCTTCTACATCCTTTTAGGAAATCTTTCATCTTTCCATTCTGCAGAAGAGGAAGCGCGGCTTCGTTCTTTTCTCGGCTTAGAGAAGTTTTCAAAAATCGAACTCCTTTGGCATTATCGACGCGCGGGGGCGGTAGAAAGCCGCGATAATACTCTTGCTTTTCTTGCGTAGTTTCGCGAGGCCCACGCCACGAGCGCGATAACAGACGCGAATTCCCAACTGGGTTTCGTCGAATAAAAGTTCTCAGTTCGCTTGCCCGTCCGGGTTTCTCTTTTATCGCGGCCGTCCAATCGAGATTAATTGCCGTCGAATGGGATCGCCATTGTAGCACCGTCGTGAAAGAAAAACCGCGCGAAGAAAGGAAAAATCGTGGAGCCTAATTGAACGTTACGTCGATTTGTAAAAAGGTGGCGGGGCAAGAACTTTCTTCCCCGATTGAATCGAATGGGACCAGGTATGTAAGAGAAAATGTAAAAATTCTCAACGGACCCGCCGATACTCTGATGTTAACGTCGCGTTCAACTATCGTCGACCATTCCTTTCGTTAATCCCTCTACAATCGAACTTCTGTTTCGCATTGGAAAAAAGATATTGCATCGACGGGCAAGTGAGAAATATTGATTTCGATACGCAGAAACGATGTTTCGTACATTGTGAATTTGCGTGAAAAGCATCGTGTATAAATAAATAAATGTATATTGAAAGGAACTACGTCAATACGAATACATTATTCGTCCAATTAATCCAAGCCGCATGATTCATCTTTCTATCATTCGTTCCCTTAGTAAACGAATTTTAAATACTCTCATCGCCATCGCCCAGAATCCACCGGGCAACCAAAAAAACGTTTCAACGCGAATTAATTCGTTCGGTCGGAAGTTCCAGGGCAATGGAATCGCGAGGAAAGGGTTCGACCGGCAGAACGAACTCGAGGGGCAACGGGTTAAACGGATTTTTCCAATAAAATCGTGTCTTCTCACGGGGCTTCCATCCATTTCTTTCCACGCTGAAAACCTTACAATGGCTCCAGGCGAAGCCACCTTGAACGCGTCGTCGCGCGGACAGCGGCGGAATCGCCACGAATCCGATTCGAAACTTTCGGAAGATAACGATTTTCCCCGAACTCTTTCCGTGGAAGGAGCTAACTCGTCGTTTATAATAAACACCGGCCCGGAGGAAAGTTTGCGGTTATCCTGGCGCAATAACGTTTCGTTGAGGGGTTCGTTAACGACTTTCCCGAGACGAGTTTTCTCGTATTTCAGCCGTGTTAGCCTGCCTCGACGACCGACGAGCACACCGATTTCGACGATATTCAACCGTGCGTCTGCCGCTCGATGTTCCCTGGATGTTTCGGGCCGCGTTGGAAATAATACTTTCCGTCTGGTTATTACGAAAATCGATGAACGAGTTCTTTAAACTTTGCTTCGCCCGGAGTTTATAGTTACTTATGATATTACAATTTCATACTGCCCCGTGCCGAGTACGAAGCGTAGTACAAGAAACATTTAAGTTGCTTCTCGAGATAAATTCGACCGAATGAAATTCTTTTCAAACGGGAATTTATTAGAATAATTGCCGTGTTCTACGTAGAATTGCGTTAAGAGTTTCATCCTATAAAGGACGATTTTTAAAGATATCTCGCGCCGAGGGAGATTTTTCTTTTCGAGGTAAAAGCGCGACGCGATGAAATACCAAGAGGATATCGCACACTTAACGAACTCCGAAAGGGAAGAGAAATCGCTCAGCCTCGTGTTTCCGGTGTAACGTCGCCGTATAATATATCGCTGTTCACGGGTGGCGCGAATTAAGCCTGCAATTACCTATCGAACAACGTAATAGCCTAACTTAATTTATATTCCGGATTTCCAATAATTCAATTCATTAGACGCCGGGTTGGTATTGTCCGAAGAAACAATGTCTCAAGCTTGTAATTACATTTTTCTTTTGCCCCTCGGGGACCTCGATATTTCGTTTAATTTGAATCCGTTCAATTAACCCAGACGAATATACATAGTGAAAATATCAGTCGAATTTTATAAATATCGTAAGGAATTAGCAATATCGATTATCAAGCGGGTGACCACGCGGGTAACAATAGGTCTGACCACGCACGGACCTATTTCACTTCCCATTTCAATTCGGATAATATCATTTTCTTCGCTCCAGTTCATTTTTAATCATTGCAATAATATTCCACCTTTACTTGGACACAAAGTGATAGTAAAAGAAATTTGTCGGACGCAGAAGTTATTTCATTTACGATCGCAAGTTGCATTCTTTATCGCGATGCGGGGCAAACGAATTTAAAGGTGAAATCAAGCCAACAATTGAACAGCATTGAAAGGAAAGAAACCACGCGTCGCATAAAAAGAATTTCACGTTGCAAAGAGTTCGCTGGAAGAGAACTAGGGAAACGCCTGGTACGCACGCCGGTTTTTATTCCCCGTTACTTACTCTAATCCTCTACCCATGCTCCCACCTCTTATCTCCACGGTTCCTTACTTCTTTTTTTCTTCCCTGTTCCTCCTTCTTTGCGATCCTCCCCCGTTTCGGCTACCCTGCACACGCCGTGCTGTCTTTCCAAAACGAAAAGGGAAAAAGGAAAAGAAAAAAGGAGAAAGGAGAACTCCGCTCGGGCTACGTGCAGCGACACACTAATTCTCATCTGTCTCTATGCTCCCTTTCAGATTTCTCCCTTTGCCTATCTTCTCTTTTATCGTTATCATCTCGGACCGCGATTTTTCCTGTCCTGTTCATTTTCCTTACCGAGCCGGCTTATTCTCTTATAGCCGGCTCGGCTCATTCTTTACAATCCAGCATCTATCTCCATCTTTGTGGCCGCTTCTCTCATTGAAAGCCCGGACGATGCACTGGCCCAAGACTTCTTCGTTCGCTGCAGAAAATTCTCTACCGTTATTTTCTCCCCCTCTCATTTTCCTTACGCTCGTCTTAACCTTTTATTTATATTACCTTTCCTCCTCGTTTCTCCCATTTCTTCACCCCTCCCCTCCCCCACACACTCACACCTCGCCACCCCCTTTTCGATGCAGCGTTTTCATTTTTGCTCTTTCTTCCACGGATATCGTCACAGCGCCCATTCATGCATATGCAGATTATTCGCGACCAGATTTTTGCCAGTTGGCACGGTCCACGCGTGTTCAATGCCGGATTAAACGTCGGGATCTTCGAGATTGGCTTCCCCTCGAGGCGGGAAAAAGGCGAGGGTAAACGGGCGCCCGCCATTGTTTCACCCCGTTTAATCGCACTTCAACGGCCTTTTATATTCAAATCAACCCCTTGTTCCCGATGACAGTGCCGACTGACGCTTACGCGACGTCGAGGACGAACCGCGTGCGACGCCGATGGTACGTCTTCGACGGGATTCAGGGATTCGCAATCTGTTCCACAACATTCGGCACCCCTTTCATTTCTGTGTCGCGCAAGCAACGCACGGTGTATATTCGAACGTTTGAAAGCGCCGCAAACTGCGCGATCTGATCAAATCAATTCAGCTATAAATCGCGCCGTAGCGAATTTTACTTTTCCCGTCAGCTGCTTCGATAATTTCGTCTTAATTACCCCGTCGATTATCGTCAATCGTAAAACGCTCACGTGAAGTACGCACGCGACAAAAACGACGGATAATTGAGAGACCGATTCAAATCCAATTCGGTCGAAGTAAATTTGCACCGCGTTTTGTCTCGGCAAGAACCGAATTTCGATTAATTGCCAATTTTTCGATACCGCGCCCCTGTGCATTCGGCCACTTTCCGACAAGCATCGACGTATTGTCCGGAGGTCTTGGCTATGTTCTCGACACCACATCGATCGTCTGTCTCGTTTTTCAAGAAACTCGGCGAGCTTCACCCTTCGGGCCGTTTCCTCGCGAAAACGTTCACGATTTATTCTGAAATCTGCAGCACAGCCGTCCGCTCCTTCGGCCGCGCTGCTCGTATACTCTCGTGCCAACTTTTTCCACCCCTTTCCGACCACCCTCTCGCCCTTATTGCCCATTTACCCTTTCACGTTTACACGGGGTTCCAACGTCTCAAGGCAAAGAGGGTGAAACGCGTTGATGGCCCGGTGACGCGCTCTGCATTGTTTACGAGGCTGCGAAATAATTTTACGGTACCTCGCGTCCCCTTTTATTACATTTTTATATATTTGCACGAACGTGTCGCAGGGGTGGTCGAATCGTGACCTCTTAATCAGAACAGATGGAAATAGATGCAATCCGATGACGGCGAGCTTAAAAGACGGAACGTGTCTATGGGGTTTTTATACATTTTCCTTAAAACGTTTTACTTGTTATTCTTCTTGAATAATTCTACTTGCACTCGTTCTCTCCCTCTGTCTCCCTCTCTCTCTCTCTCCCCTCTCCTTCTTTCTGCCTCTTCGTTAAAATTCTTATAGCATGCGAAAATATCGCGCCACCTGGTTTTAAATTACTTTCCGTTGCTCTCCTGCGTTAACCAGACATATTTAATTTAATAAAACAAAATCTTTCCAACCTGATTATGCTGTGCAATTTTTTATACATCTAATTATCCTTCATTCTCTTTAGGCACAGAATGTATTCACACATGGATGCAGTGTTTCAGTTTATTATTTCGATGTATTCGCTTGCAAGTATTTTGCTACTTTCAAAGCACCGTAGTCGCGCGAAATGCTTAACGAACATTTCTTCTTCGTGCTCATCTCAGTTCATCCTCAATGTTGATCTATTCTTATAATTTCCCGCCCCGAATTCTATCGCGCGTCGCACGAACGACAATTTGCCGAAACTAATACCGCTTTCGTGCGAAACTTACGAACTCATTTCACCGACAAACATCGTTCCCCACGTAAACGCATACCTAACGCTACGTCGTCCGTGTTTCTTTGCGCCCTGATACCACACCATCCCCCGCGAACGATTTCCTACAGATTCCGTACACGGTCGACAATAATGCACCGCCCCGAACAGAGCGCCTTGTCACCTTCGGACTTCGGCCACGTATCGAGGAAACCGCCGGTGTACTCGCTCTCTATCCCCTTTCGGACGTACCGAAGTGCGCGACAGGCGCAAAGAAACCGTGTCGCTCGGCAACGAGCGTAGAAAACTCCGTCAGCGTTTTCGCGCGTCCGAACAGCAAGTGGATAATGCGTCACGTTGACGCGATAACGGTAATTAAATGCCAATTCCGCGGACCGATGAATGGACACCAATTCCGTTCGCCTTGCGCGGAATGAATAATCGCTAATCGACTCGGACAATGGTAAATCACAGCATCCATTTCCCGCTGTCTAATTCGGTGCGGTGCGGACAGAACAGCTGAAAGAAAACGAACAATCGTTGCGCCTGCTCGATCCAGACCGCGATTTCCCTTCCATTAAAGCGTCGTCCCCATTGTGCGCCTAGTCGTGCCGCGGTATGTACCCGTGCCGGATAGAGAACGCAAGCTCGATGTTTTTTAGCGGTTTTTCTCTGTTTGAACGGTGAATTTGCGATACGAGTGTCTGGAGCACTGCCGCTTTTCAAGGTGTCAAAGGCTGTTTTTTTTCTTTGCTTTTTAGCGTGGATTGTCATTAAGCGAGAAGGTTCGAACGGCGAATGTTATTGCGTTATCGTGGAAGTCTCTCGACAGCAGGGTTAACGTCGACAACGGTTTAAGGACTCGGTATTTTCGCGTACATATAATAAGCTTCGTGTGATAAATCATGAAACTATGTTCGATTTTTATTTGTTGCATTTTCTGGGACGAGGGTGAATAAAAAAAAGACAAAATGTATTGTATAAAATAAACGTTAGTTCATAGTGTATTCCTTATCAGATTCCATAGCGCGGTCGAAACGTTTATTGAAATATTCGTCGAGTTAATAGAACGGTGACCGGTCCCTCCTATATCTCCACAGCGTTGATAACAATTACCATAAGCGGTCGCAGAGGTACATCTATGTTTTATTCAACATATTTGTTTGCCATTCCATAGCATATTTCTGTCGGGCAAGATACAATCGAACTCGAGAGGGCACCCATAAAAATGATATCGAACATTTTCCCCCCCCCCACTGATAAATCGTCCGGCTACTTTCTCACGTTGCGTGACCAGAAATCCACCTATCATACGCGTAACCGCGAAACGTGTTAATCATCCCCGTTTACTCCTCCAAAGCGGTCATTTAGCATCTACACGCACGTTACTTGTACCCCTTTCCCATCAATGGGCAAGTTCCTCTATTGTTTCTCCAAGTCGATTAGAGCACCGACGAATCGCGGATCTCGCGAACACCTGGTGTTCCACCAGTTCAAGCTTGTGTATCGCGCGAGCGGCGACGCGTAACCGCGCTTACACGCGGTCAAGGAGCTGATAGTGAAAGTGAAAATCGGCTAAAAATGTGTGCACAGGGTGTTAAAACAGAAATCATTCAATATTTATATGGTATATAGGACAGACAGACTGTGCTGAGTAAAAAAGCCTCCGCGAAAACGGGTCGAGAGGTCAACGATGTCTGGAGATATAAACTGTGATGCACACCATCAATGCCTCTTTACGCCAACCGCGACGGGGCGAAGAGGAAGCGGAAAACCACGGTGGGAGCGTTTTACCTGTGCACGCTTGCGAGATCATCGATTCTTCCCTTCTCCCCGGAAGATTTACGATTATAAGGGTGCCTCACGCACGCCACGCGAGTTGCCTCCGCCTCGCCCCGCGAGAGATTGTTGCACAAAGAAGCAGCGTAATAATTATGTTGCCCGTAAATCGTGCCCTTGCCCGCGACGAAGCGGCGAAACGCGACTGCGCGACTCTGTCGCTTAACCGTCGGCGACGAGCATCGATTCCCGTGATTTATTTAACGAGCGTCGCCCTTGTTTTATCGGATCTCCATAAATTACACCCCCTCCACCTGGACCACGGCTATTATTTAGCGATTTCCCTTTTTCGTTTCTCGCGCGGTCCCCGGACGATTTTTCGACGAGGGACGGAAGTTTTCTTGGACGGTTGCGAAAATGCTTAACCCTTTGTAGCGGGGAAAGTCTTGTGCCACGGAGATACAGTGAAGTTAAAGAAATTTTTACCGGGGGGAGGAAGCTTTTGGTATAGCGAACACGCCGCAGTGGGCAAGTATTCTTTGGTATTGAATGAGACCCTGAAGGATATTTACGGTGGAATATTCGCCGGTAAGGGGTTGAAAATGTTGGACTGTATTGAATTCGTCCGTGTACACGTATGTATTGCATGGGTTTATATGTTAATAGAGCTAGAGTTTCTTTTTTTAATGCCGGGGGAGAATTTTGTTTTATTTCGAAGGAAGACATAGACGGCAAGTGATCTCTGCAATTATGCTAATTATTAGGATGTTTATGAAATTTATTGTCGGATATTTATATTGTTTAAATTGAACAGCGGATTCATGCGGTTTAAGATAATTATATGGCATTATCGTGACGTTTATTCCTCCGGCTAACAGTATCCAAGCGTTTATGTCACTGCGAATATCAAAGCCTTGTCAGACGAAGCTGCATCTCGTGGTGTAATGACGATCAGCGATGGCTATCTCCGATGATTGTAAAGGTGAAGGCAATGCGACCTGTTACAACTTTTCAATGAGACAATTTAAAATATCTCCGAACGAATCCAATAAAAAAAGTCACGGATGCAGGGAAACAAAAATTCATTCTTTCCCTCTGCATAAAATATGAGACTTACAAATTTTATCGTCCGCTGTGATCGGAGTATTGAACAATATATGTTACTTTGGGAATTCTTGACAAAAATATGAAACTCTGTGGTAGACTATTAAAGATACAGGGAAATAAAAACTGCAACACAATGGCGCATTCGTTATGACTATAAATATTAATGCGCATCGAAATACCGCCGCATCGTTAATAATAATTCTTCGTTCGCGCACAATATACAACGTACGGGGACAATTAAATCACCGGAGTGCTTGAATAAGGGAATCATGCTTTCCGTTCTCCAAATAGCTTTCCGCGGAAAATAAATACCACGGTGTTCCAGAAACGCTTTGCCCACATCCTGCATAACTTTGAATAACGAATCCCCGCGAAAGAATACAATTATTGTACATCCAGTTGCTCCGAAAGCGTGAAGCGACAACGCGTTAATAAATCAAGCCCCCGTCGCAATTTAAATGGTTCTTTTATTCACGCCAGGTCCCATTATAATTCGCCGGTTCGCCCGCCCTCAAATATGTATAAACTGTCCATCAGCATTGCATTTTCGGAATTAACTCCTTATCCGGCACAAACGAAGCGACGATTGGCTCCAATTCTGCGACACGAAATAAGCTGACCGGTTTAAAAAAGGCAAATCGGGTCGCCGATTTGTTCCAGAATCGCGAATACTAAGATGTTGCTTAATAATGACAAACGGGGAAACCTACTTTTACCATGGGAAACGCGAAAATAAAGTTTGCCCGTTTTTAAATTTCAAATCTTATCGTGGTAAGTCAGCGTGAGATATAGCTAACCGCAGCTTGAAATAAAACCAATGAATTATCGATTCCCTTTTTAGTTTTTCATGCTTTCTGGGAAGCGTGTCAAACGATAACTAAGTGCCTCGCGTGTCGAGCATTCCCGCGAGAAAATAGCAAGAATCGCAAATGAACTTCGTAGACCTCCTTCGAGACCGGCCGGCCGTGTTCCAGCGCGCCCAGAAATGCGGAGGATCGCGAAATTTTAATAGCAATCCAATCAACGTGACCCGATCGTTCTTTTTCCCGTGAAATGTCCATAAGGAAATTGAATCGCCGATCGAACGGTGTTCGTCACGCCACAGTTATTATATTCGATCGCAAACGAAAATAGCCGACGTACACAACGCGTACAATATATAAATGTCTAATAACTAACACCGGTGTCTCGGCAAATTTAAGCTTCGCAACGTTCCATTCAACCTTTCCGATCCAAAGCGAAACGCTGTAGCTGACACATCCACGCCCCCCCGAATTCAACTGATCTCGACCTCGCCCAAATGACTACCCCGGATCCTCCGTCATTTAAGTCTGAAAATCGTCACCCTTTCAAGGGCGGCACAATTTCCCCGAGAATCAGCTGGAGAATATTCAACGTCGGTGTGTACCGTCCCCGATGGATCAGCCGGGATTCCTCGGGGCAGCGCGAAACATAAAGCAAAGAGGTAAATGGTCCCGGTGTAAATGCAGCAAGCCACGACGACGTCGCCGACGACGACGACGACAACGACGATCCCGCAGGGCTGCCTGGCTCTCGAGTGCCGGAAAGTTTGGCAGGCCTGGCTTTTTATCCCTAGACCAGACGTAAAGGGGCGTACTTGTACACTCCATACCCCCCTTTTTCCGAGTCTACTTCGACCTGGCCCCTCTCCTTCTCGACATCCTTTCCACCCCCAGCCACCCACCCCACTCTCATACCACCGCCACGCTCAGCAACCCCCGAAGTCGATATAGATATATCCGGCCAGGCTTTCCTTTCGTCTCGTCGAGACATTAAAAATCCCTCGCTTTCTGGCCTCTCGAAAAGGGCGCGGTACACCAGCGCACCGCCACCCACCCGACCCTTCATCTCACTTCGTTCGTTGGTACGTCCCGGGGAACGCCGCCACTTATCGAATAACCCTCGACAAAAGTCGCGGCGAAAATAGGCCGTCCTTCTCCGCTTCCCCGCGACGGATGTCGCCGTCCCTTTAACGAAGAGCTTTCCTAACGGGCGAAAGCTTTTCGCGCGTCGGTACGCCAGCAGCGAGAGAAGTTTCTTCTGATTCTACTGATGCGTGATTCACAATAGCTCCGGGGGGTTTGTCGCCGTTAGGGGAGCTTCCACAATGCGCGCACCTGTACGCCCCGGAACGGCGTGCCTCGGATGCCCCGTGTGTCTTTTGCGTGGCGCGTTTTGCGTTTCGGGCTGCTTGTCCTTTTCGCGGCCTCGGGGCAATCGGAAGACGCGTCGCGGGGGGGAAGGTGTTTGGAGGGTGCAGGCTGAGCGATTGCCGAGGGATCGTTAATTACATTCACGCTTTAACGGTAATCGTACGGAGAGATGTAAGAAAGCGTGACTAGTGTGCGATAGACTGGAATGATTTTCTTCGTTTTACGTCGCTGTTTTTCAATGGCCTGTTCTATTCGTGGTATTTAAGTGGACCCACCGCCGGCTTACTGAAACCGTTGTGTACTTTGTATTTCGCCTTGGTTTGCGCGAAGTTGAAAAATTAGAGCGTTAAAGGATTCATTAAAGTATCAGGGAAGATTCATGCACTCGACACTGAGCATCTCCTTTCAAAAGCAATTTACTGTCCCTTAGTCGGGCGCGGGTCGGTGGAAATGGAAGTCGGGCAAGGATTTAATGATAATGCCAGAAAACGGCTTGACGACGGAAAAAAAATTCGTGCGCGTTAATTTAAATTCCCCCGAATTACGGCGACCACGGCGCAGGCAGCAATTACGTGAGTTTTTCGAAAATACAGCGACCGTGACGAACGGGCGCTTTCACAATTGTCGGAAATAAAGGATACAATAATTGCATTGTCGTAACTACGGATGCATTGATTAACTTCGAAATACAATTATTACAACTACGAATGGGATATTCGAAGGGTCGATAAAAAGAACCATTCATTTCCTAAACGAATGACACGGTTTTTTTTTTTTGCGTACGCTGCCCTTGCATTCGACGCAATAATTTGTTCCACTGTTCGTTTGTTCGCCGTTTCCCCCTCGATAATCACGAATGGTTAAGTAGTTAATAGGATTAACGAAAATATATAATAAAATGTTATATCGAATTGTATAGAACCGTATTTTTCATTTTTCAGTAACAGCGACTTCGCAGCCAACGAGCCTACGTTTCAATATCTCGCAGCAATAAAGCTTCAAGTACACCTATCATCAACCACAATCAGACACACACACACACACACACTCCGATATTTTCACTTCGCCGTCCTCCGCCCACCAAACAATTCGTCCGAAGCCCGTTGAATTTCTGTACGTTCTTTCTGCCGTCTTCCCATGATCGGAAGATCACGTAGTCCGAGCAGCGTGTACGAAGGAAATTACAGGAAGCTCCAACGGTATTTCGTTTCCTGGCACGTCGAGGCGGCTCCGTGATCATAAGACTTCGTCACCCGCCGAAAAAAGGGGCGAAAAGGAAAGAGGCGCAACGATCGAGAAACAAGGACAGGACGGGAAAAAAGGTGGAACGGCGCCGAGAGGAACGCGACCCGGTTCACGGAAAACAACGAGCAACCGTCGCGGGGGTTCCCATGGATCGAACGAACGGTGTACACGGTTCATAATCGTAACATCGTGGCCGATCGGCGTGCTCTGATAACGCGAAGCGCGGATAATTCACCGCGAAACATCTTGCATTCCCGCCCTAATCGGACGGCCGTTTCTCGAACGCTCCTTGGTAACGGCGTCCCGGCGAGCAAATAATATCGAAGGGTCGAGGCCACGGCGATAGTCCCCCCGGCGACGGATCGTTGGGTCCGGTAACGATTTAACCCCCGCGGAAAATGACAACAAGCTCCGGACAGATGATCCTGGGAGATTCTGGTGTCGTCCCCTTCTGCTCGCGTCCGCGAAACCCGCGGTTGCAGAGTCGATCGCCTTTCATTGCTCGGGCGACCACGTGGGAACGGTGGGAACAATGATGCTTGGCGATGCGCCCGAGTGGGGGTTTGATATTGGCGACTGTGGTCAACCCTTTTTGCTCCGAACTGAGAATATACACCTGCTGGTGCGTCGAGAAAACGAGGAACAGTTGATTCAAAAAACTATAAGGGGATTTTTGTGCGCGCGCGAAGTTGTTCATTATTGGCACGGGAAAGAAAGAGGCAAAATGTTAACGCGAGAGAACGAGAAAATATATGTACTGGACGCGAGTTGGTAAAAGACCGGAATAATAGATAGACTTGCGTCTGTGATCTTATATGCACATCAATTAGCTGAATGAATGACCTCGAGTGAAAGGTTCGCGTGGACGGGAGGACTGAGAAGTTGCGTTTGATAAGCAAACGATTTCTACTTTGGCGAATGTAACTGGAATAGACGATACGGTTTTCTTGTAAGAAATCGACGATGAATATTCTACGACGAGTACAATCCGGTTGAACGTATTGTCGTTAGTTCTTCGAACGGTCGTTCGACGGTATCACTACGATCCTTCATAGGCGTGTTCCTCTGAAAGACCATTTTCAACCGAGACTCTTCCTTATTGTGATCGATTTCTCAGTCTGGCAAAAGCAACTCGAGCCTAACAAACAGTAATCCGGGAAGAGACGAGGGGCGTGTCTAGAATTCGTAATTTCGAACGCTCGAGGGGATTCTAATTTTATATCCCTCCAGAAGAATATCAGTATCGATGAGAATGTTGCCGTACAGATATTTCAGTAGAGTTTTATCGAACTTTAATTTTCTTCATTCCAAGTTCGTAACGACACGGCATCTCAAGTATTTCTATATTCGAGAATATAACCCTGCGTACACTCAAAACCGTGATAAACCAAGACCCTAAGAGTTCATTCCAAAATAATACGGTTACAAGTACACAATCCTATTCCACTGCAAGTTCTACGCATCCGAAGATTCAATTTACCCCACCCCCCACCCCATTTAATTTCCGACACTGTGCATACAAGATAATATAACGAATCGCCGAGACTGTTGCACGAAGCCCACCAACAGGAAGCGAACACAAAATTCCCACGAATGCCCCACAAATCACGTTACCCAATAATTCACAATACCCAGGCACTTAAACTCAACCTGTCCCGCTAAATATCGATCAATCGGGCCGCATTATCGTATTTTCATATATCCCTTCATAACCGACAATTTCTCGTCACGACGTACCCACGGCTAACTCTCTCCCAGAGAGTTCAAGAGGATGATTTCACCAGCCACACTCTTCGTCGTGCACCCTCTTCTAAATACGTGTCCGTGAGAAAATTCGTACGAGATAAGGAAGCGGGAGAGGACTTCTTCGAGCTGTTCCACGGCATTGTTCGTCCCCGACAAAGCTCCTTCTATCCCCGGGCATTAACGCAATTAACGGATGTATCCTATGGCGTTCCCCCTCGAAGATGGTGCTGGACGCTCACGTAATGACGTTCAAGAGGGACAAGCCGAAGATGGGCCCTCTGAACGCTGTCGTAATTAGTATACAAAAGCGACCCGCTGCGTAATTAACTGAGCGACCGGCGTCAAACTCTTGACTCGAACCATTTGTTGTCCCATTTGACAACTGGAATCCAGTTGGCATTCCAGAGATATCGGGGAGGACCATTGTGATGATATCTATACAACATGGTACATTTTGAGATTATTATTTTAAGGGCCTGTTCTGTCTTTTATATTTGGTGGCCGTAGATTGGATTTGTTTCGTCGAATAATTCTACGGGAATTGAGATTATTATGCAATAAAGGGACGGTTAGGTTTGGGACGAGGTATTATACATGGCTTCTTTAGAGCATCAATTTGTATCCGTGCGAATGACGAACTGCCGTTTGACGTAGCGATTCAGATCACGGGAATGTTTAGCAGACGTTGAAGAATACTGTGGAAATTTAATGTTAATTCCGTGATAATAGTAATTCTCCAGTCGTTATCTATTCTGTTCCGAGAAACCCGTTTTAACATTCAGTCTACGCGCTGAAACCTGTACTCATATAATTTTAGGTAAGTGAATAGATTCGATGTTTTCGGCCACGATGAAAGGTGAAATTCAATGAAACACTCCCGTTAGAAAAG
Source organism: Nomada lathburiana (assembly GCA_963667235.1). Lineage (NCBI taxonomy): Eukaryota > Metazoa > Arthropoda > Insecta > Hymenoptera > Apidae > Nomada > Nomada lathburiana. Next base: position 8,677,636 of record OY763903.1, read on the forward strand.
AACGATAATACCTAACGAATAGATAGATATTGCACGCCAATTAAGAACTTCTCCGAGAGCTTTGCTTATATAATCGAAGGTCTGAACCAATTATTGTTCATCGACCGACCGGATTACAAATCGTAAAGCAGCTCGGGGAAACCCTCTTTCTATTCGCACCTTAACTTCCACGAATCGATCGCACTGTATATTAAAGAAAAGGGAACCATCGTATCGACGTGTCGATTCACAAAATCATCATCGCGTTGCCATTTCTTCCCCCCCCCCCCCCTGTTTCCCGACATCCAGAAACGAGCTGTCGTTCCAGCAATAACAACCCCGTTATTGTACTCGTCGTTGACGGAATGATCACGTCCGCAAAATCACTATTTAATTTGTCATTGTGTTTACGGCCGAACACTAACGAGATTTCTCGTGGTAAACGCAATAATGACGCCTCCGCGTGATTACTATTTAATTTGTCATTGTACGCGCGATTCAGGCGCACGAGATATAATAATCGGAATAATTTTCAAAATCTGTGATAGCATCTTTAGAAGTTGCGACATAATTTTTGAACAAACTCGACGTTGTTGCCTCCGTTGGTCGTTGCATTATTTCGCTGTTCTTTGTTATTTGGCTACTCGTTCCTTCGTTCTTGGCAACACACGTCACGTTCGCAGAGAATCATCGTGGACCTTGCAATTTCTCACGGTGATACTCGTTGAAGGGCGGACACGACACGACAAGATTCACCTGGACACCTTTCGCTAGAATTTCTAATCTAATTTCAGTCGAGTTTCCCAGCGACGCGGTAGAAACTCCTTCATCGATCCCCCGTTCTTCGTTCGCAGTGTAAAATGCTACAATCCCCCGCGAAATTAAAAGCTTGCCAAACGTTGAATTTGAAATTGTTGTCGATTTCGGGACCGAATTGATTTTACGACAAGTCGAATTATACGTTGCCTTCGAAATATGTTTTCAGGAATAATTATTCGGAGAGCGTTTCCTAATTAATTATTGCAGAGTAGTTGCATGATATATTCGCAGGTCTGGCGAATGGCTTTCTGCGTTCATTAGATTCGAGTTCATGATGGAACGTGCCAAACGATGGCCAATTTGTCAACGTAATCGGGGCTGAAAATATTAATATCGATGATCATCATCACTGGTTAAACATTTACGAGCCGCGTACATCCCGGTACTTTCATCTCGTATTCCGTGTAATTCGACGTCGTTCGCAATTCACACTTGCAGCACTGCGCGTATGGTACTTTGTATTTATAAAACACGCTGCAACGTCCACGTGGACTCGCGATGAAAGAGGAAACGTGAAACAGGGGATGGTTTATTCAGGGTGGATAAAATTGGATGCCCGGAATTTTCGAGCGCATTACGTTACTTTCATTCAAAGGTAAACTAATTAAGATTGATCGAGTGAATTGGACATTCGTCGGCACCAAAAACGGTCCGAATAATAGGAAAAATACAGCCAGGCTTTTCTCTCCTCTTTGCAGACGAAGAACACGGTTTTCTGATTAGAGTTACTTGAACGAGATAACGCAGAGAATACATTATTCATATGAACGCCGCTTAAATTAAATTTACTAATAGACAACTTGAAAGAAATACTTCAATTTCGTACCGATATTGCCAACCTCTTAAATGATATCATCACTCGTCACTCCGGCTAGCAGCAGAAATAAATTTGACAACCGGTCCAAATAAACCATCAACCATAAACGACGACGTCGTACCATTACACTCCGAACAATTCATACACCCCCGCCCGCTCCGACCTGTTTCACTTTAGTTACAGCGAGTTACAGTTCGGCCACAGGAACAGACACCAAGTGGAGAATTTTCGCAAGCACCGACCTCATCCAAGTCGGTCGATTTTCCTATTTACTCCAATCGGCGGGACCGCTCTTTCGGTCCGGTGATTTATACCTCTCCCCCCCCCCCCCCCCGGACCCTTTTAAATCGCTCGACAGATTAACTTAAAAGCTTCTTTATAGCGCGACCGTTGTATCGTGCCAGCCTTTGTACTCTCGATTTCCTTGCTTGCTCCGCGACATCGCGCGCGGAACGAGATCTCGTCCAGGCGACTCTTGCCCGCGGCCTCGAAACGTTACGGGGTCGCCGTCGAATTAAATGGGAAGAAAGAATTAGGGGGGGGGGGGGGGGCGGAGAAGGAAAAAGAGCAAGAAATTTAACTGCATTTTAAGGGCACAAGGGGATTTCGAACGTGTTCCCATAGAAATTGGCGCACGCCACGTAGCTGGACGAGGACTATTCAAAGGGGGGACGCTCTAAGGGCCACCGTGCCGCGTCTGTTGCGTGCGTTTCACGAGAGGCAAACTACTGAATTATGACACGCTACCCCCGGGGACCCTTCCCTTCGTTCAAGAAGTCTAGACGTTTTGATTTTGTAACAGGACCGCCTGCGTTTCGGATATTCAACCCGTTCGAGTGTCGGCACGACCACTCGTCCAGCTGTTTACCTTCGGAGATCAGCCTCGTGCGGAGATTTGCTTTTTACTTGAAAAATACTATAACGCCCGAAGAGGTTCCCGCGTTGGCCGCAGTAATTGCTACTATGTACGTTCGAGTGACGTGCTTTTCGGTGTAGATTATTCTTGCGCTTGATTACACTTTGGGGGACCGAAGAAAAAGTCCTTTGATCCCTGATGCTGCACTTGATCGAAGTGTTGATGAAATTCATAAGGGGCGTTCGGCAAGAATATTTGATGCAGCGGATAAATAGAATGTGCCTCTATGTTAATGTTTCACGGAAGAATTGATTGTTCTCTTTGGCGAGTTTGCTGTATTTTTAGATTGTTATTTTTGAATTATTTTTTCTTGCTGTAACATATTGAAAACAAAAAACTAAAGATAGTCACATCGTGTATTGCTTACTATCTTATTTGAGAAATCCTTTCTTCAGCGAGTCAGTATCTTGAATTTTTGTATCAGTTATATGGTAGACAGTATGTAATAAAACTGTAATACAGTGCGCTAGAAAAATGAACAATTAATGAGACATGGTTGCTAACATTTTTTACAGCTCTAACATTTTACGCGGTACATAAATAAGAGGATTGATCCAAGGAAAAGTCCATGGTGGAAGCAGAGAATTTTTCTGGCTTTCGTCGACAATGGCTTAACGTCAGATCCAGGAACGATTGCAACCAGTGGGGGAAAGATACCGCACAGACAAATGCTCCTAAATCGGCGGTTAACATAATGCACCATCATTTTGCGTATTTGCCGACAACTACAGCGTCTGTGTTTTACAATTGAGGACGTGGCAAATGTACTCTTCTGTAGCAATCGTTGAGCAGTTAGCTATTATTCTAGACGTCAGTTTAAGTTCACGTGCCCAGTAAAGTGATAGCACTTCCTTTTGATACGCAGAATCCAACCGCGTTTTAAAGTTCTTCTATCGAAACATTGTAAAACATTAACGATGTTAGAAATACTGGTACATCTCGATACGCCGATAGCCCGGCATTATTTGAAAAAAGGCTTCCAACGTCAATTATCCAAAATGAAAATGGGAAACACGAACTGCACGATGGCTTTGAAATGACAGACGAAATCGACGGGCATTCATACGAATCAAACGAGATCTCTATCCAGAAGGAAACTGAGGAATCAGGACATGTAACTTCGCCATGTTACAGGATGCCATCAGACAGATGGTGTCTATACGTACGTCGAAAGACATATTTCCGCACAGGACATGTGGAAACGGAAAACGTGGAAAATATTGAACGTTCAAATTCCCTGTGACACATGAGCCGCTCATTCGTTAACTCGGTTAACTCTGGAAAACAAAAAGTCAGGACATTTGCTTCGAATATAAAAGGTTGACAGTCAATCAAGCGCTTCGACGATAAAATTTAAGCAATTCGAAAGATTCAGTTAACCGATTTGGCCCCTCCAATGTAACGCTGAAATGTTGAATGCGAACAACAGAAGATCCATGCAAGCTCACGAAGAATTACTAATTAAAAAACAAGTACGAATTTAAATACCACATATACGATATCTTTTTAGCATATCTAAACCTCGTCGCAACCGCCTTTGCAAATTAAACGAAGCCTCGAGTTAATCCAAGAAACAAAAAAAAGAAAAAAAAGAACGAAATGGCACAACGACGCCGCCGAAATTTCGGCATTGTCCCGCGATGCGTCCAATCTGGTCATCCACCGCTCCAAAAAGAGGAAGCCGGCCTTTCTTTTCATTTTCTCCTTCATCCGTCGACTCACCCCCGTCTGCCAATTTTTTTTTCCACCCCTTTGTAAGTACCATTCATCGAGCGAGCTCTAATTGAAGCGAATTCGCCCCGCGAGAGAGGGAATATCGGGAAAAAAAAAATTTCCTCTTTTTCGTTCCGCCCGACAGAGATCTTCGCGTACTCTATGATCGATATCTCGTGGAAGTGTCTGATGCTGTGATTGGACGCAAAAAAAAAAAAAAAAAAGAAAAGAAAAGAAGAAAAAGAGAGAAGCGAAAACAAGAACAAAGGACGAGTGACGTTTTGAGCATGGCGGTGTACGGAGGTAAGGGAGGAAACGATTCGTAGGAGAAAGAGAGACGAGAAAATTGGGGGCGGTGGAATGGGGATAGAAGATAGAAGGCAGGGAGAGGACTATCGTCGAACGACGAATTAAATGACGTTTTCGTATTCAGTCGCGAGGACTGCCAGCACCCCGGAGATGAAAGAGATTTCCCTCTCGCTCTTCAACGACTGTCTGCTTCCTCTTTCTTTTGCCACGTTTGTTTCCACCACCGTTGTCAAGTTCCTCCCTTTGTCCGTCGTTCCCGCCTCTATCTGGCCGTTTATCCTTCCACCGGGTGATCTATGTTACAGTTTTACAGGGGATTTTGTTATTTAGCCGTGGCCTCGTGTGGAGACACGCGCTTTGGACCCGGGCCACCGACATCACAGATACCTATGAAATATTGCGCACGACTTTTTCCACAGTTTTCGAACTTGCCATTAAACGTTTCAGGCATTCCAGTAACCGATGCGCCGCTGTCGTCCGCGGTCCGCCCCCGTTTCAAAAGAGAACTGGCCGCTGGCAGTCTTATTTTGTTGCGGAACGACATGGAACTGGTTTAGAATAAATACGATCTTCTTCCTACTCGGAAACGTACCGAACCCGGGGGTTATATTTTCTGTGTGCTGGACAATTTGCCGCACTATTACCGTGTCCAACTCGATACTTTCGAAACACGTGATCAACGCATCCTCGCAGAGAATTCATCCGTGAACCTCAAACACCTGCAGAAAAATGAACGAACGAAAGAAAAGAAGATAGAACCGCCCCCGATTCACGCCACAATGCAACCGGAAATCGGGCCTCGCTCTCGATTTGACACCAGGATGAAATTAAAATGCAAAACTCGCTCGCAACGGGACCACGAATTTCCCCGGCGCGCATACGTATCGTATTATGAATCGGCCGTGCCCCGTGCACCGATATTCATCTGTTTATCTATCTGTGCAAATTTCGCGCCCGGTCGCTCTTCCCCATTTTCCCTGAACAAGTTCGATGCTGCTGCACTCGCTCGCAAATAAACTACGCGCTGATAAATTAGAACCACCCTCCGGGCCCCCTGTCTCTCTCTCTCTCTCTCTCTCTCTCTCTCTCTCTCTCTTTCCCTCGAACACGAACGCACCCTTGCACGTACGCTTTCGCGGTTTCGCACGTGTGCCGGCCATCGAATTGATTCGGGAGAGGCGCGTGCGGCTGCCGCGAATTAACGTAATGGACGACGGCGGGGTCAGACTTTTCAAAGTGGCCCTCGAAAATCCTGTCTGTCGCTCGATTTCTCTGTAAACAACGTTTAAAAACGCCAGCCAATCGGCCGGGCCCGCTTTCAGACTCGTTGCGGCGTGGTTCCTGGGACCGATTGAAGTGTATCGATGTCTGATTGCAATTCCGCTTTTCGTTTTTCGTTTGCGCGATGCGCGTGCATATCGCGCGGAATGGAAGTGGTACGACGAGAATTGTATCCGAGTCGCAACGTTATGAAATATCGCGAGACCGTGCGCGTTTCGCGAGTAAGATTCGTTGTCTGCGACTTTCGAAACCGGCTATCCACGGTTCTAGGCTAATTGAATCGTTTATTTTAAGCGGTGAATCGTGTTGGAAATTTCATTCAATATTGAAGAATGTGGCTTCGGTTCGTGCATCTGAAATGAAAAGAGCAGAGCCGGCCTTTTGGGTGTTCCAGGATCGTCTCGGACTTTCTGTCGCGGGGAGAATTTAATAAAAGATACTTGGTCTATTATCATCGGGTAGAGTGACTATTGGTTACTCCCGATGGATCCTGAAAGTATTACGCCATTTAAATCGAAATATATGTATTTCGCATCGCATTTCAATATTTCACAGGATGAAAATAGCCGTGGCAGTGTTTTCAGTCTCGGTCGCGATATTAAATCAGCGCGCAAATAATGTAAAGTAATTCTCGATGCTTGAAACGGCAATTTCGTTGCTGAAAGCGCACACAATATTTGATTATTTCGTCGGCCGGCCGTGTAAAGTGTTTGAACGATATTAATTTCGACGTTGCGTTTAATTGCAAGCTATATATACACTCCATATAACGTCCACGCTCGTTTTAAGAGGGAACGTTTCACCAGGAAATTCGTTTTCCACTTGCCAGAAGAAAATACGTACTATAATTTCTACACATCTTCGCTATTTCATAAAAGTCCGTCGCGATTCGAACGAATCTGCGGGGGAGCCGTAATGGCGGATGAAAAATCGACTGGATGAACCGAAACCCGAGATACCGGGTAAAATGTACGCGCGACAATCCAATAGACTTCTGCGGGAATCGCATCCGGAATGCTGGCGATTTCAGACGATACACCGTGCCAACGTTAAACATACTGCACGTCCCTTCGCACGACCGTACGTTCCCCGATTCTAGCGTAAACATCGGTTGAAACGTTTCCCGGCAAGCAAGTTTCGTTTCTCCGTGTATGGATAAACTGCTTCTTTCGGTATGGTAACAGGTTCCATCCGCGAGGATAGCTTCCTTTTGCGACGAGGCGAGCGTAACTGCAGGGACAACCCGGCGTGCACAGTGGCATCTTGAAAGAAATGACGCAATAATGATAGGTGCGCGCAAGGATATTTTCATTGAACGTGAAATTTCTCGCGCAATGTGCCACTTTAATTAACAAACCTTTCTGCGAACGGCGAGGCTCGGGTTTTAATCGATGGCTCAATCAAATATTTCAAGACCACGTACTATCCTTGGCCACCGTGTCGCGCATCGCGGACGAAATATTGCATCTGTCAATGGATAGTGAAAGACTCCTGGCAAATATTTTGTTGGAAATTGACTAGGAATATCTATTCCGTGAGCTCGCTCCGTTGTGCGAGACGAGCAAACGTATTTTCACGTACCGTACATTTCAATAAAAAGCAAAAGTGAAACGTTAATTAAAAACAAAAAAGAACCTCATCATCCCTCCCGTCTATCGAAATTCCGCGAGAATAGAACGGCGACCGGGGGTCACCGACCCCGTCGCGCCGGAAAACCGTCGTCCGAAAAGTCCGAAATTAAAATTCCACCGCGCGAAGGACCTCGCGCGGTTCAAGATCCATCCGTCCCTCATAGGTCACCGAGGCAGATTAAAAAAAAAAAAGCCCGACTAATCGAAAGTGCATAAAAGACAGAACAAAAAAGCTGGCGAAAGGAACGAAAGAACGAACGGGAGGAAAAATTCAATTTACCAAGCGGTTTCGAAAATTGCCACCAATCGTTCGCAGCAGGCGAATCCATTTTGCCCGCCATTCGTCTATCGGCGAGTGTGCAGGATACACGGCCATAGGCGCAGACGTCGGGGAGCCACGGGGATTACCTTTCGTACGGCGTTGTCGACGCGAGCTAAATAGTCGGCCTGAGTGGTTTTCGAGGCTCTGTAATACGACTCGTTAATCGTGTCGGCCGTCGATTTGTCGTTCCTCCTAGCGGCCGCATACACGGCACGTACAAAACGAGCGCGATTACGCGTGCACAGAGAGACCCAGGGCAGATTTATCGGTCGGACGCAGCTCGCACGAGAAACGATCCCGTGAACGACGCCCCCGGCGTGTTTACTCCTAGAGAGACCTCTGGCTCCTCTTCACCAGCAGGCACCTTGCACGATTCTTCGGAAAAATGCTCCGCTTCTACCGGCACGGCGATTTATATCGCTGTCGCGACGTCTAGGGGGTGGTTAACTCGGTACATCGACTGCAGGTTGCCTTTCCGCGGCTTGGGTTTCACGTTTGCCGGTGTTGCTTTTCGCTTGGCAGGGGTGAGTGAATTGTGCGCCAGCAGGTTTGGGGAATTTAATTTCAACTTGCTGCCGGGTGGTTGGGACGCTCGTCGGCCTTCTATTTTTAGGCTCTGGCGCTTAGAGGGGTTGGCGGTGCAGGGTGAGCAGATTTCTTTTTTTTATCGCGAAACGATCGTATCGATTGTACAAATTAGTGTACTTTTTTTTTAGCCGCGGACGCTTCTCCAGTGGATATTACGAAACGAAGAGACGGGAAGACCCGCGCGTGATAATGAAATCAAAGACTCGATTAAAACGAAAGATTCTGCCGGGGAACTGAGACGGAAAAGAGAAAAACAAACTCGCCCAAAGAGATTGATTTTCGAATAACGAATTAACTCGTCCTCGCCCTTCGCAACAGCGAACGAGTCGAAATTAAAGGGGAAAAAAAATATGCACGGTAAATCAAAGTTCCATTAAGGAAACTTGTTTCGCCGCCCCACAACGTAACGAACGCGCCAGCACGCGTCCGGCTAAACGCAACGAAACGGCAAACAAGAAGAATCGAGAATCCCGCGGCGAGAAAGAGGAACGGCCATCGTGAATGGTCGAAATAGTCGATGAAAATGGGGAAACGCGGTCAGACGGATTTTAATCGTGGCGATTTGTCCTTTCGTCGGCGCGATCGCGATTACGCTCGCCGCGAGAGATGCAGATTTATCGGGTGGAATCCCGATCGCCAGAGAAACGACCGGCCGCCTCGTCTCCCGATCCACCTCCACCTCTGTCGACTTTCCTTTTTCGTTTCGGTCGTCCTGGCTGGCAGCGCGAGAAACCGGTTCCAGCAGCGCGGAATTCCAGGCTTTCCTTCCGAAGCAAATCCTCCTACCGTTCCGTACCTACGTTCCACGTATAACGCGGCCTTGCCAAGTACCAACCGTGGAATTCGTGTGTCCTCGCCGACCCATTTTCGATTCGACACGTTCGCCCATCCTCCGGTGCTCCCCCTTCTCGCGCCACGGAGTTCTTCGAGAACAGTTTATTTTGTGAAAGGTTGGGCGATTTTTTTCTTTGGAAGATTCGTTTATTTATTGCGAATTTTCCTTATATTCCTTTAATAATAATAATAGAATCAGTTACCCGCGTCTCAAGTAATGCACCCGATCTCCATTCCCTTCTCGCTACCTCGAATGCTTCGTCCCTCGGAAAAATCGCGGCACGACGGAACCCGGCGCAAATTTGTCAGAGAAATCGCGGACCCGTTTAATTCGATCGGTCCCCATTCGTAATTCGGGGGTCGGGGGCGAAAAAAGGAGAACGGAAAAGGAAAAATGATTTTAATCGGGAACCAGTGACCCATACGAAACGAATCCCGCGGGAGCGTAGCAACCGGGGGGGATCAATAGGCCGCCACGGATCCCGGGGTTAATTAAATTTCATTCAGATTTTTCGAATTATCCGGTCGCGACGCGCCGCACCGCCGCGGCTGACACGATTTCCACGCCGGGCAGAACCGGCCGCGCCATTACCGAAACACAACACGCGTCACCGTGGAATTCGTTATACCGTACACGTTCCCCGGTCGCGGTATCCGCGTGACACGGCCCGTTTTTAATTGCATTACGGCCGCAAAGTGTTTTTCACGCGGTGTCCCCCCCCCGTCCGTTCGCGAGAAATTCAATGACCGCGGCAAGTTTCAACGGCGCGCGTCCCTCGGTCACCGTGGCCGATTCTTCCACGGCCCCTCGTTGCTCTTTCTCGAATCGGACAGAACGGAACGAAGGACGGCGCGGGGAAACCGCGTGGTCCGATTCGGAAACGGGAAGACCGACGCTTGACTCGCTGTCGAACAAATGCGGCTGGCCAGGTGGGCAAACGGCAAGCGCGAAACGATGCGGCGGCCGCCGGACGGATTTCGTTTGAACGAATTTGCTTTACATACGGCCGTTTCGTAACACCCGGTTGAGCAAAGTGGGGATTTTAGTTGCCGCGCGATAAAAACAGCCGGGCGAAGAATAAAAGTGTCGCGGGGCAAGATAAATGGTTTCGGATGTTCCACTTTCCTCCACCCGTGTTATTTTGACGTAACCCCTTTAGCGCGGACGCAATTTGCGCCTTTTCTATCTTTCCACCCGCGTGCTGCCGGGGTCGCAATTTTTCGCGCAAACGGCCGGCGATCTTTTTTTGCACGGGCGCAGTTGCAATTACCAACGCGGATGCACCGAGGGCGCGCAATCTGCGTAGCATTTACACGCGCGCGTACAGCCGCGGCATCATTATTTTAATGGAACGCCGCGCCTCCGCGTCGTCATGTTTAATCGCGTTCTTCTCGGACGATTTAATTGGAAGGTCCGATTAATCCGTATTTAATATCTTGCGGCGGTACTTTCAAGCCGCGGCAGCTATCAACCGAGGCTCCCAAAAGTAAATCGATCTTCTCTGCTATAAGTGACGGATCCACATTCGACCTCGTATAATAGTTTATTATTCACCCTTAATTTCCCTCTTAATATACGTAACAGTCTCGCTGACAAGCAACGTTAACACGATCCCATAAAACAGCCCCACCCCCGTGAGGCCATGCCCGCTGACAAATGGACGCGCTTATTATCTCGCAGGTTGAAACAAATCATGCCTGGCCGTGGAAGAATTGCGGCCACGGCGACGTTCGATTCGGTTCCGTCGATATGAACGCTCGATATGTTTACTATAAATTGCGCCATGAATCAAAGGAAACGGCCGTTGTGAGAAACCGCACCGAAGACCGCGCCGCGTTTGCATAATGCTTCGACTCCCACTCGAACCGCTTTAAATATTCCAGCATCGTGGATTAGCGAATCGAGAGGGCAGCCGCCCGTTCGAATAAATTATTCCGCCTGTTTCCCATTGTCCCGTGAAACGCGCCGCCGCTATCGAATATCGATTCGACAGTCCGACGGATATCCGTGCCGAGCCGGTCGCAAGATATCTTTCTTTCGTTCCTCTAATGCAACGCGGCCGCGGCGAAAAGTCATTTACCTGCGCGCCCCGTGACGCGACACGCGTCACGCTTTGACAAGCGCACACGCTCGCGGCCGGTGGCGTAACACGCGGCGCGTTCACGAGCAGAGTTACTCGGATCTTATCTGGGCTGGTCAGCGTCGAGATTTGTCACGGGACGACGAGTTTCGCGGCTGAATCGAGGATCGTAAGATTGTTCTTTTTGTTTTTTTTCTTTTTTTATTTATCGCCGTCCTTTCCTTTCTTATTTCTGTCCACCCGTCGAACCGATCTGCATCGAATCGTGCAGAAATATAGATCCATGTATATGGTACGCAACTGTGAAACAGCGCCGATAGGACGGATCAGATTTTTACGACAACGAAGCAACGCCGCTTTGCAAATTGTCTCGTTGAATACCGATTGATTCGCACGCGCGATCCTACGGGTTACGAGCTGACGATCCCGGCCACGCTTCATAAAAGAGAGACCGGTAAATGTTTGTCACGCGGATGGTAATTGCACGAGAGGCAGGAGGCTCGCGTCGCTGTGCAACGACGTGTGAAACGGCATAAATTAAAGCGACGAGCTTAAGGTGTCGATGTATGCATACGCTCGTGTCGCTTGCGACACTTGCCTGTCTCGGATGATAATTCATAATCACCTCGCGTTCTCGGTTGTCTCGCCTCGTTGCAAAATACCCTATCTCGCGCAGAATAGGAATTACCCGGACTGTATATTTAAACAAAAATGTGAAACAGACCTCGATGTGTTCCGTATGGCTTTTTTGAAACAATGAAGAATCGATCTTTGGTCGCTGTTTTCGCGCAAGGATTTCGCAATCGGAATAATAAGGTATTCAATGAATTAGAAAAGCGAAAGAACGATCGTGATAATAGGCTAATGCCGCGAGAGCAAACGCGGGATAACTGCAACAAGCATGAAACGACGAAAGCGCAATAACGAATGGGAATAGATGCGGCTGAAAGAAAAGGTCCACGAAATCATCCGGCGGAACAGCGAAATGGCTCGCGGGTGAATTCAAGAACGGAGCAAGAACAGCTCGCATAAGCACAGTTTGAAAACTGAGCTGCTCCGATTTTACAATCTTTTGTGAATTCTGACGATCGGTCCCGCGGGCCCGGATAGCGCGCACCGAGTATCATACAATTGTTTACCGTGCAATATTCGTGCCCGGCACGCTGAAACGCTTCGCTTACTTTATCTGCGTTTTATTGTACATCTAACAAATGCCATCGGCCGTTCCGATTCATTAGCCAACTTGTGGCCGGTCTATTCAAACATTTGCGACCGGCCGTTCGGCGGGCGGACCCGCAGAATTTTCATAAAAGCTCACGATTCAGCACCAAATGACTTCGAATTCGAATTCGTCGATGCCCCGAATGAGCTTCGAACGGCGAATTTCATTTGTCCGTCGTCAAATCGCGCCCGAGAGTTTTAGCGAAATTGAATCATCCGATCATCCGAAACATTCCACCTCTCGATCGCAGCGAGGCGAGCGATCTCTGGGCCACGCGTTAACATCTCAAACGAACGTGCGCCGATCAAGCTCGAAACCCGCTAATGGGCGAGCAATCTCTCGATCGTTACCAACATCCTCGAGTAACTTTCACCAGGTGAAAAACTATCCGTCGCGGCGGCGAGGTGTCGCGTGGCCGGCGTTCAACACGCCGCGACGGAAGGATGAAAAAGGACCGCCGATAAAACACATTGTCCGGCGCGGCGTTAAAATGGCAATTTGTACGGCAGCGGCGTAATGGCGGTAATTGTTTGTCGCGCCGCGGAGTATTCTGGCCGCGTGAAAGTTCGTCCTCGCCAAGTATGAGCAAAATGCGGCGCGATCGTGCCCCACGTCCTTTCCACCTTGCCCCGTCACCGGGGCGCTTTCGGCGCACCGCGGATCGGTACTTATATGTCCATGAACGCGTGACACACGACCGATTCGAAGCCGGCGAACGTTTCGCCGGGAATTTCTGTCGTTCTTGCGCGACTCTGCTCTCAGTGCCCCCCTCGCCAACGGTTGATACGCCCCCGGAAACCCTTTGGTAACTTGTCCGTTATTTACACCGATAGAAGGATTCGGTTGAAGTCGACGACAGGACGATACTGGGGGACATAAAGCAAGATTTGACGGCATCGGACAATGGTCGAGTTTGGGTCATATTGATTCGCAACTGAATCCTGTTTCAATCAAATCGAGCAACCCTCGCGAAGTTACTTGTATGGTTCTTACGAACGGAAGATACTTCGCGATAACGAAGAACGCATCGAACGGTTCAGGCAAAATCTATGGAACAGTCGAATAGGTAGTTAAGTCAGGGATTAAGTGATTCAATCGTTGAACATTTCAGCCCCGTGCCACACTTTACCCCGGCCGTTCAGTCACGTAATCGTTAACGTGCAAGTCTAATAAACTCTTTATCCGGCATAAATATGAAAGTATACATAACTCAATCCCCTACACCACTCGCGAGGCTTGCATCACCTCCAGTTCCGGGAAAGGGTCATGAATACTTGTAGCCGAGCGCATAAAGCCGCAGAACGATCCTGCATTCCCGCGCGGACTAGGCGGACGAATTCAAGGAACGCGACAGCCTGGCGCGCGAATCGACGTAAATTCAGTTGAGAAAAGAAAAGTCCGAACGAGGGAACGCGCGATCCGTGAAATCTTTCGGAACGCAATCAATCGACGGAGAGCGGATCGATCGGATGCGCGAATCCGTTCCGTATCGCGGCCACTTTTAATCGAAACGATCCAACGGCGGCGGCGGAACGATAGACGAGCCACGGGCGACCAAGATCGGCCATGCTCGATCACGATCGATCATATCGAGACGCGAACACGGTCCGCGTGCGGTTCGTTTATCCCTGGTACGTGGAAAAAAAAGCTGCGTTTAGAGACCTTGACGATCACTTGCGGATGAAAGTTGGCCGGGGACGTGAACGATCGCGAACGATCGGCGAACGATCGTCGGCGCCGAGCTGGAAAATCGGTCGGGAAGTGTATCAAGGAGAGTTTACAGACCGCCCGGGGTTGTAAAAGAACGACACTGCGGGGGGAAAGGGAACGCGGTTGCTCAATATTCTTGGCGCCGTGGTCGTCTGTTTGCTGCTTGTTCTGTTTGCTTGTTTTTTATTTTTTTTTTTCAATTTTCATTTGGTTCGGCCTCTGCATTTTTATTAGTCCAGAAAATCGTCTTCGTGGAAGCCTGACCGCGGTGTACATTTTATGCAGAAATATTGTGAAACGCCTTTACCGAGTCGTATGACTAATATAGCATTATTACGTTACTTCTTTTACTGCTCCTCGAGGTGGACACTTTTCGTACAACCTTTCGTACGTACTGGTCACGTCAGAATGCAAATCTCCCGTATAACAGGAGCACATTATTCGATCTACGAGTATGTCAACCAAAATCCAATCGATCTTATTGTTCATAGCTACGAGACTAACGAAATGTTAAACTTTGCGCGCCGACGAAAGTCAAAGGTGAGACGAATTTCACGTCTAATATAAGCCCGCGATTCAGTTCCGATGTTCAAACACTCCGCCATCGAACGCATCAAAGATAATCGTATTTCTATCAATCACCAACTAACCCATTCTCTCTTCCCGCGCCTTTCAGCGCTTCTTACTCTATTTTCCGTACGCGTCACGTCCGCGGTTCGATCAGAAACACCCCGTTCCCCGGTAGAAGGGAAATAAATCAAAGCGCAGGTTTCTCAGGATCGGCGCAGATTCGCCGAAGCTGCCACCGAAACAAAACGAAAAAGGGTAGACAAAAGGGCGAGCAAAACGTATTCGACGCGCAAGAAGTGACACGCAATTTACCTCGACGCGATCATCTGACAATCTCTGCCACCCCCGTGTCGCGCCACCACCGCAAGCACGTGCGTTTCGCAAGACGAAGAAGAGGCGGCATCGCCGTTCCCCTGGCCGCGGGCGAACCGTCGGGCCGTTTAAAAAGTTCCACGCCGCTCAAGAACGGCAGAAAAAGGACAGGCGGAACTGCCACGGCCGTTGGATTCCCTCTAGCGTCGATTTCTACCTTCGATAAACGACGACAATCCGGCGCGCGGACCTTCGCGCAATGGAAACCGAGCCGTGGAGCGATCGCGCGTTACGCGTAAAACCTATGCGTCTCCGCGGCGCGGTATAAATAATCCAGCGAGGCGAGGAATGCCTGGAACCGCGGCTGTTTTTCCTTCATGCATTATTCACGAACAGTATGAGCGACGCGGGATCTCCGGAGGAATCGCGCGAACCATGCACCCGGAGGCCCATTATTTCCGCCCCCGTTGTACAGCGGAAGTGCCGCGCGACCTGAACACACGACGGACAGGAGCGGTCGCTTTCTTTTTCCTCGTCTCCGTTGCTCGCTGATCGCGGCCGAACGGGCGGTAAACGTTGGAAAATAGAGGAACGAATACGGGAACCGCGGGGGAAAGAAGACGCAGGTTTGTCGCGCGAGCGAGTACACCGGGATATTTACGAAACACGGCACTTGGGGAAAAATTCGAATTTGTTTATTGCGCTAGCGCGGAAGAGTTGCTCGTTCTAGAATACGCGAGCATGCCGTACGAAGATATTGCCTCGAGTCTGTTCATTTTTCAGACGTTTCAGTACGTACTACGCTTCTGAAGTTACGAAATAACCGCACGCTTATTTTCTTAGCGATTTCGATTGACGATTTATATATGTTCGATTTATATTAATTTATATTGACTATAAGGAACAGATAAAAATGCGACGCATCGAAAGAACTTTACTACCCTCTCTGTCCGTTTCACAGTGGATGCGTCTTTACGACCTCCCGCGACAGTCTGCGTTCACGGTACGCGAGGAAACGGGGGTTTAAAAAACGGTGAAATGCCCGCGCAAGGAGCTCGAACGCGATATGCGTGCAATCACACGAACGCGTCGATCCGCAATTATCCGCATTGCTTTCAACGTTCGCGGGTATCTTCTCCCCGTCGACTTTTCACCGCGTGATCGTCGCTCCGATTCGGCCGCGGACTCTTGAAACTGTTCCGGCCTTTATCCTCCTTCTCCGTGCAACGGCGTCTACCATCCTTCGGTTTCTGTGCGTTCCCCATTCGACCGCAGCGAACAGCAAATTGGACACTGTCTGCTGGCGTTGCATCCGCGCGCCGCGATCTCCGGGGAAACCTTATTTCCACCGACGCGTCCTTATTTTTCCTCGCTGCACGATTCTCGAAGCCGCCCGCGTATTATTTAAATTTCCAGCCGCGTCCGACCCCTCCTTGCGCTCCTTCGTAGCGAAGCTAACGCGATATCGCGGCGGTCGCGCGGTTACCCGAGTTCTTTTTCCGGTTTCCGAAACTCGCGCGATTCCTCCTTGTTTCGCCGCGTTGGCAAGCGCCGCGGAGAAACAGAAGCTCGCCTTATTTTCTCCTTTCATTACTCGTCGCTCTACACGGTCACGCGGCGAGCGTGGAACGGGGGTTGAAGCGCGGAGAGGAATGGTCGCGCGCGTTACCCAAGCAATCGATTGTTTCGGAGAGAAATGAGCTCCTCGAAAACGACGCGAAGATCGTGACCGATCGTGCGAAGAAGAACGGAGAGTGCTGGATGTATTTGGCAAGCGACGAGACAATTTCATTTAAGGGGCGCAGCCTCGGGAACCGCTTGAGTGATGAATCGGCGTTGCTCGTACGCGTTCCCCTTTTGGCAGGGGAATTTTTACACGAACGCGGTTTCGGAGCGAAGTATACGTTACTTACATTTATTATATCTATTTATAATTTGTGTCGGAAAATTCGACGCCGAATCACATACTTTCAACGAACCACACTGACGATTAATAAAGCAATGCTTCGATAGAGTAAAACAATAAATTGAAGAAAATCCGGCAGATAAGCGACAGGCGATTCACCCTCGGCATTCACCCTCCCTTAAAATTCCACGTACGGCGCCGTAAATCGCCGGGCAAACAAAAGATCAACCGCGGGACTCCGATAATTCCTAATCGTAATTCAGTGTTGGATACGATCTCGCCACATCGCGAAGGAACAGACCGCCACGGAAATCGATCGAAGATGAAGATCTGGCGGCCACGCGAGATCGCCTGCAAGCACTGTCGTATTTCTCTGGACGTTCGGCGGCCGTTTCTCAGTTTCCGCCAGGGTTATTCGGCGCGATAGCAAATTGGAGTCGGCTCGTATTCACGGGCAGCGAGAGGTTGACGTACGATCTCTCTCGGGGAAATCGCGTGGGTGGAGTCAGCCAGTTGTGTTCCTTATTTTTACCGGCCGACCCGTTTCCACCGCGCGTGTCCGAGTCGCCGCGACACCCTTTTCTCCTCCGGGCTGTGTCGTTCCGCAGGGAACGAGAGGCGGAGAGGTCCATTAAAAAGCACGGCGGCCGAGGAGGGCTCGCGACGATGGAATTCCAGCCACGCGAATTTCAGAATTTCCGTCCCTCGCCCGGTTTCTTGCTTGGCGACGATGTTATTGTTAATGGTCCTGCACCGTTTGGTTTTTTTTTTCTCTTCTTTTTCTCTTTCTTGCCGCGTTGCGGAGAAATTCCAAATTTACGTGGATTTTATGAACACTGTAATATCTTTTTTTCAAGGATTTTTTTTACGATGATTGATGTCGACGGCGAGAAAGTCTCTGGTGAGGATTTAATTTTTGTCGCGCTGCCGGCATATAATCGTTATTATGTATTTTCCATCTTGTAACCGTTAATCTTATGCCACTCTTTGGCGACTAGTCTTGTCGCCAACTGAATTAAACACCGATCACGCGAACGAAAAGGCTCATCAGTAATTTTCCCGAAACATCAAGGATACACTCCAAACTGGTTGCGAAAGTTTCGCAAACCCTTTTTCAAATCCCCCGTCGTACCTTAATCCATTTCGCCATGATCTTTCGTCCACGTCGACCTCCCTGCACGAAGATTAATCCCCACGCCGTGACAAGTTCCCAGTTCGCAGCGATCAAACCGCAATTCGCAACATTCTAACCGAGGCGAGCATCGTAAGGAGCCTCGATGCAACACCTAAGCAATTTATATCCTCACGCCTGTTACTTGCTTTCGTCGTTCGCTTTCGGGGTAGCCGTAAATACGGCCGGTCGAAACGAAAGGAGCAGTCTAGCGGTACTCGTAAAATCGGAAGTAGGTCTCCGGAGGACAAAAAAGGGGGGAACAAACGCGAAAGAAGGAGCGAGAGAGAGAGAGAGAGAGAGAGATTTTCACGGTGTTTCCGGGCGACGAGGCCGAGGTTAAGTCAGGTCAGGCCGAGGCGTTCGCTAGCCAACAGAGTCCAGTGCCCTGAGAATCGTTCCAGCCGATAAACCACCTCCTCCCCGTGGCCGGTTCGCGAGGATTCGACGCGGATACACGTCGCGGAGGTTACGCCGGGTCAACCAAAACGCCGGACACGAAGCGTCGGGCGCACGCGAGAACGACCGTCGCTCGTTCGCTCCTTGGACTCCGCTCCGTCCACGGAATTCTTTATCTACTGGTGTGTTTGAACGAGCACGAAATTCTCGTGGAAGTACGAATTGATCTGAAACAGTCGCGTGTAGCTCGGTTGCTTGAAGTTCATCGAGCGACGATCATTCGTTGCGCGGCGCGTTAAGGAATCCTCGCGATGGAACGAGCATCAAGTGCTTTGACTTTTCGTGAAATGCTCGATCGAGCTGATGGACCGCGATGTCATTTAATGTGTAACAAGAGGGACATTAATTGAACTTTTGCGAACATATAATAATGGCAGATAATTATAGCGCAATAATTTGCTGCTATTTATTCAAAGTATCAGCGATGACCAGACTATTAAACGACATCCTTTTTCACCGATTATCTACGACAAATTTGCCAACGGAATTATCATAGTTTCCACGCAGAAACCCGTTTCGAATTCCGCGGCAGAAATCCCTGCGCCTCGGCCATTCTTCCGTTCCCGGGCAGCCGAACCATTCGCCAAAAGAAGAAGCGTAACCGCGCGCCGCACTCCGAAAAGAAGCATTACATCGTTAACGTATCCGGCAGATCCTATCAGAAACACATCGAGTTTCTCCCGTTGCCATTCTGGGGGGGGAATACTTTCGTCGCGTCGTCCCTCGGAAGTGTCGCTTGAAAATGCACACGGTTCTCGTCGCGCGGTTTCTCCCCCGTTTCAGCCATCCGACAAGCCAGTCGTATTATTTAATGGCGACGGGCCCACGCTGCCAACGGGGATGAATATTGCGCATTGTAGTGGCCGCGATAAAATCGAAGGAGAATGCGGAAAAACTGCGCGTTTCCATCTGGCGCGTTCCGCGAATACCGAACCGCAATGCGGCCGGCTGCGATATGCGAGCAAGAAGTAAAATTGAATTTCGCGAAGGGGTGGCACGGCGAAGGGACACACGTCAAGGAAACGACGTTACCATTGCACGTCTATCTCCTCCATTCCGTTTTCACCCAATCACTCTTTATCTCGTTCTGCCCTGTCCTCGTTCCCCTTCGGCGGAGCACGGGCAGCCAGTGTTCCATCGAATGAAATTTGGCTTCGATGTAAATCCGCTTGTCCAAAATCAATCGCGGCCGTATCGCATTACGGGGGTCGGCCGGGAAAATGGCTCTCGAATTTTTAAGAGACCGTCGGAATTGCGTTTCCCCGCGGGTCGCCGGGCGGAGGGTGGGAAAAGGAATGCGGAAAATGCTCGACAGCGGTGGTACCGTCGAGCGGTATCGCGAAATTTCCCGACCGCAGACAAAGGCGAATTTCATCGGCGTCCTCATAGATCGAAAACGATGGACCGCGAACTGCCGTCGATGAAATTCAATTTTTCCGGGACATCGATGACGCTGGCCGGTTATTTTCTTGAGGGGAATCTCGTTTCGAGTTACAAATATTGTTTCGCTGGGAATAGAAATTGGACGTGTATTGCGATTCGATGATAGTATCATTTTGTAATTATTTGCACTCTGCTATTCTAGTGGTAGGATTCTATGCCAAATTTATATGTAGAGAGAAATCGATGCCCTAATAGTTGACAAAAATAAGTGAACCATTTTAGTAGGGTATTTAGTGCAGGTAACGTAACCACTGACATTAATTCTACTGATTTGCAAGATTGCACAAACATCGGTCCACAGTACCACTAATAATAGTTCAAAGAAAACCGTGCAAGAGGAAAATCAATGCAGCAGAAAATTTCAATTTCGAGTGCGAGATGGTGCCAGAAGCCAGAAATTTGTGGAACCGATTGGCCGACACTTTCGGCCTCGCAAGAAGCACGATGAGAGTCGAGGAGGTTTTATGCTTCCACGAGGAATTCACGCCGTCGCGACGGAGTAGAATTTCCCCGGTGTCACCGGGTTACCGTGGCCAGCGGTAACGAAAGCAAGAAGTTTCGTGACGAGCGCTTAGCTCGCGCTGAAATTGCACGCGGAATATTGCCGCTGGTATAACTGTCGCATCGGGTATGGCCCGACAACAAGAAAACTTTGCAACGAGAATGATACCATGCTCCGGTGGAAATGCACAGACACAATGCGAACACTATTAGCGTTTATCTCCGTGGAAATATTATTTCGCGGGGAATTAATCCGTGTTTTATTTCTGGCGTGTATGTATAATATTTCGTAATTACCTAAACACTTCTTGATATCTTTTGTTTCATTTGTTCGATCGATCCATTCAAAAACGGACGAAACAGACGAAACTGCTATTAATTTTTGTATTAATAATTGATTCTGTTACAAGTTTGTGAATACCTTCTCGCGATTCGTATTTTTTTACAACTTCGCATCGATATAAGGCAACGAAGAACGAAAAATGAATGATCAATTCGCGACAGAGTTAATTGATTCTTTGCGTAGTTGATATGTTTCCTGTAAATAAAAACGTTGCCTGGAAGAACTGAATTAACTTCGATCTGACACTTTTATGCGACGAACGTCTTGCAGCATCTTCGTGTCTCTTTTCTTTTTCAAGAATTGCTTCCGGATTTCGTACAATTCCGGAATCGGCCAATCGACCCGCGAAAGTGTCGTACTTGGACGCATCTGTCGCGTTCTTCAATTCTCCACTTTCCACGGTGGTACCGCTGCCAAAAAAAAAAGCGTTCTGTACCACATGGCGCATAAATCTTGCCCTTATCGTGGATCTATGCTTGTGCCGCGAAATCCTTCAGGCGAGCCGTTTGCGTGTTAAATAAATTGCATATTCATACTCTACCATAAAGCTGCCGTTCGATGGCATTTTTCAAACTAGCCCAAACAGTTCGGACCGACCGGCAATTACGGTCAGATTTTACAACGGCAATTAATGTCGAGCCGACAATTTGTTCGCCGTTATTCAAATTTCATATCCACGCAGGCCATTTCAATATCGCCCAGAAAATAGAAACATAATAATCGATGGGACGATAATTCGCGGACCAGCGATCAGACGGGAAAAGGGCACGATCTGGTAAACGGTTTTCTACGTTCCTTTTTTTTCCGCCCCCGACCCGCAACACCGGCGAGAGAAAGTGAAGCTTTCCCTTTTCCACTATTTCCACGACGGTAGATTTGTTTCCCCTGCAGCGTAAACTCCATCTCGGAAAATTCAGCGCGATGACAGAAAATTTGCCGGCGAGAGGGACGGGCTCCTCGCAAATTACATTATTCGCTTTTGAGGCGAAGTGCTTCGCGTTGTAAGAGCTTCAACAAATATTCCAGTAGCAATATCAGCCTATTCTGTTTCTCTCTCTCCGCCGCCCACGCCCGCTCCCGTTAATCCTGCCTTGGACTCGTGAATTCCTGCATGCCAGGGTCCCAGAGGGTATCCCGTAGAAATTATGAACGAGACGAGAATGTTCGTCGAGAGCTCGGATGCGAACGCGTCCCTCCCTCTTTACCGTTCACTCGTCTCGTCTTCCATTCCAGCATTTATTTTGAAATATCGCGGACAGCGATGCTGGATCCTCTGCTGCGCGACTCGTTTTGTCGCGATGATCTTCCTCGATATTATTATTGCTTCGCGATAATTACCGGGGGAGGCGCAGCTCCGTCCCGGATCGAAGATGATTTTCTTTCCGAACGAAACGACTGACGGATTACAAATCCTTCAGTACTTCATTCTCGACGACGGACGACGGAACGCGGTGCATCGAGCCTGAAAAACGTTACCGAAACGTAACGGGGCCGCGGAAATTCCTAACGCCGATCTCCGATCGCCGCGTCACGTTGGCAATCGTCGCGTCTCGATCACGTCGGATCTATGCGCAAAAGTGTCTAACGGCGAGACAATGCTCGCGCCCGGGGAGAAACGGATCGAGAGGGACGCGGTGCGCGTACCGCGACAAAAGGCGGAAAAAGAAGACAATACACCGCGGCACGGCTGGAAGAAAGCCTAGAGTGGAGAGCTTTCCCCGGAGAGCAAACAGCTTCGTCCGTCGACTGTCTAAGAGGATGGGGCCCAACTATACCGCCTCTCTATCTTGCACATTTTCAATCATCCGCCGAAATCCCGCTTCTTCCGGCCACGGCTCTCGAACCATCGCGAGGTATCGCTCCGGTCTGTGCCGCCCCGCCTTTCGTTCCCCCTCGACAGGATCGTTTTAGCCACCGAATAGATTCAACGCGGCTGCATTGTCGCGATCGACGAAGAATTCGCGGATGCATCCACCGTTTTTGAAGCGTCGAGGCCTGTCGGGGTTGGGGGCGGGATGGGGGTAGACGCGAAGGTACGACAAACGTCCGCCGCGGCGGAAGGCGGAAAATAAGAAAGCGAACGGAGAAAAGCGAAATAAGAGAGAAAGAGAGGAGAGGGAGGGCGAAAGAAAATAAGGAGGAGATAGAAATGGAGGCCGGAGGAGAGAGAAACGGAGGCGTCTGGTTCGACACGCTGAGTGCACGGGTATTTCGAAAATCCGATAAATCTCGTCCTCTCTCCTCCCTAACGCTTTCTCCCTTCAGTTATACAACATCGACCGACCGAGCGATGAAATTTCCTCGTCGTCCCAATCTCTCGTTATTCCCCGAGCATTCTGGCCACCCGATATCCTCGGGCTTTCCTCCTTCACTCCTCGAACCCGGGAGACCCCACCCTTCGATCTCGCGTCCCTCAGAATCTAAGCTTCCTCTAGGACCGTCTCCTCCGTTCTCAGCTGTCCCGGGTCTCCGTTCATTTCGTCGTGTTCTTTGTCGCTCATTTCGTCGGTCGTAGACGTGATCCAGGTACATCGAGCGGAGAACTGGACGAGGGGAGCTTCCGCGGGACCAAGCGACCGGAAGCGGTGGAAGCGGAGGTCACGCTTGCGTGGGACGATTGGGGAATCGTTTGGACGTTTGTGAAACGACGTGTGGCGTGGACCAAAGTGGTCGGCGATATTTCGAGGAGCGAGAGATCGATCAAGGTGGATCATGGATAAGGAACAGGATCTTTCGTTTATGGTTCCGCGAAGGATTTGTTGCTTAACCGAGAAAAAAAAAAGAAATTACTTCTGTTCTCCGTTCATCGATAAATTCACGTGTCGTGAGGTAAATAGCGAACGATGGTTACCTTGGCGCAGCCAACAATTGCACCGTTGCATCGGCAACAAATAGAATGTAACTCGGCAACGATAGCGATCTCTACGGATTCAGGAAATATTGGTCCGATTATTGCTCGCAAGAAGTCTCCGTTCGTTGGACATTGATCGTGTCGTGAAATAAAGGCGTCAGAAATTTACTACGCAGACGAATGAGCAATAAAAGCATACTCCCGACGATATTTAAATTGTTTCTCAGGACCGGCTCGATTCAAACGCGTTCGTCTTTATGAAAGAAAATGTTCAACGTAAACGCGAAGCAATTTTCAACCAATTAAAACGTACCAACGAGACGCGCGCGGAGAATTCTTTACAGAATCGGAAAGCTGTTCCTTGTTTAAAACAACACAAATGTATCGTTCGCAGAGCAATTGACGAGAATCGTTCGAGAAAGAGCGGAGAACTTTGCACAGAAACGAGATCACGTTGGGATAAAAGAAATCTCCAGGTTCACGGCAGGATAAACGACGTAGAAAATATCCGGCGAAGATACTTCCGTGGAGAATGTTCACCTTAATCAGCAATCTTCCTCCTCGCTTCGCGTATATCAGACATCTGCTCCGAGAAAAATCGTTCATCGATAAATGCAGTCTGTCGCGAGAGAGAGAGAGAGAGAGAGATAGAGAGAAAAAATAAAAAATAGAACAAACAGAAAAAGAGGAGGAAGAAAAAAAGAAACGAGCTACACTCGCCGCGGAAGGTATAGCGAGGATCTGCTACGTGCCCCGAGTAACAAACAATTGCGCTGTTGCATCAACGATAATAGAATCCGGGGGAAGCGACGTCGATAACGATCGCGACACCGATACACCGATTTACAGCGAGCCACGACACGATCCTCTTTCATCGACGGGGTAGAGCAGAAAGAACGAGAGAGTTGGTTAATAGACGTACCAGGAATCGAGCTGCGACGAGATGAGACTACCGCCGTGAAGAGGGATAGTAGAGAAGATCGATAGAGAACGAACCACGATCTACCGGATCTCTGTGACCACGGTGGTCTTCGTTGCCGCCCGTGACGGTAGATCGTTTTTCTTCATTTTCGTCGCTACCGTGCCTGTACTGGAACCCGATAGGCCGAAAATTTGAGATCCAAAAGGGAGTCCAAGTTCTGCTCCGTTCCTCTTTTTAATCCTTTTCCGCGCCTCATATAGGGGGAAGTATCGAGTGAAGTGAAAAAGTAAGGTCAAGGGGAATAGGTTCGAACGCAGAGCGTGTCCGGATCTAATCCAATCGGCACGATGTTACTGAGATTAGAAAGGTCGAGAGCTTAATCTTCTCTCACAAAAAGGGAAAGGAGCTCATGCGGTAACGTTGCGATGATTAATTGTCAAATGATGTCGTCCTTCCCCCAACGAGATTACCTCGCCAATGAATCAGACCGGCGATAGCAATTGCGAAGGTCCAGATTAAACCGAGTTTGCGAAGGTAAAATTGCACAAGCCGGGGAACCTTCGAATCTCTAAAATCCAATAATTTCTGTTCCGCCCGTCGGTTCTGTTTAATGGCGGGGCAAAATCACTGCATCGCGGCAACGATAAAAAGCCGAATGCCATCGCAGAGACGCGGGCAAACCATCGCAAACCGAGGCAAACCGAGGCAAACCGAGGCAAACCGAGGCAAACCGATTCGCCTGACCGCTTTCGATTCCACCTAATTGCGAGCCTCTCCGCGCATCGTTCGCGAGATTCCCCGTGGCTGAATCCGATTCAACGATGAAAACCCTCGTCGTACGACTCTTCGGTTGGCCGTGTAAAATCGCTGTTGCACGTGGTGCCGCGGTACGTGCAACGAGAGTCGGAGAAAACCAACGCTGGAAAGCGGCGGGCAAGAATAAAAAGGAACTTAAAAAGTATATTAAACCGCGGTCGATCGAAGGAACCTGCAGGTAGGTAAATTAATGAGCGGCAGATCGGGGAAAATTGGCCGGAAGAATTCGATCCGTGGAAAGAAGAGCACGTACATTGGAATTCCATTCAAGATAACCCGCAGCATTTTCTCCGGGTCTAGGTCGATTAATTAATTCGACCGCGTTATAGCGTTGCCAGCGATCCAAGGATTATCGCGTTGCCCCGACCTTTCGTTTAATGCGCGGAATAGGCAGAGCTGAAGGGTGAAAGGGGGATCGTTCGTCTATCGTCGCGAGCCACGAAACGATAAGATCATTACTGTTAATTGGAATTTTCAGATAATCGAAACACAGGATAATCCAATTGTCCCGCCGGGGAGGGACGAGAGTATCGAGCGTCATAGCCGAATTATTGCGCCCCGTTATTGCGCAATTAACGATATAACAACGTAGAATCTCGTTTATGATGCTTGAATTCCACCCACCCTCGGCGCGGAATGCGGTTCCGCTTTTCTGTCTGAAATCTTTTTCATCCGGTCTGGACGGTTATTTCGGTGCCTGCCGATTTTTCCTTTCCCCTTTTCTTCTATCCGGTTTATTTCGTTCGCGCCGATCGAGGAACGGCGTGCGGCAGAAATTTTCGCGATACCGTTCTATTAACGGGGAACTTGAATTCGATGTGCCTCTAGAAAGACATTTAATGGGAAGCTTGAATGCGCTCGGCTTATCATATCATCCGGCAGTACCGTGAGACAACATTTGTCGAGGTAAAATGTGAGAGCGGAACATTACGAATTTATGCAGCGAACGAATTAGCTGCGGACAAGTGGTCTGGTAATTTTTCCGCGTTATCAAAATGTGTACAAATATTAACCATTCAACTCTGTCCGTCGGTTTTCCAGGAAGAATCGCTTTACAAAGAACGGGATGAGAAATGATTAAAAGCAACTACGTATATGTTCGATGTTACACCTCCAATATAAATGAAACGATATGTTATAAACAACGGTTCTGTGTATAATAAATATATTATAAAATGAGATATCTGAGCAATATAAATAACGAGCCGGCTCAACTTCCCCGGTTAAAAGGTTAAACGCGAACACGTCTTCACGAGAAACAAAGACCCGCATAAATCTTGCCAAGAGCTTCATTTCGTGATTCCGGATCTAGCGTGTACGTCGAACCGTAAATGCTTGTTGCAACACGCGTCACGATAACAAGGGAAATATTTTTAAAAAACTTACACACACACACACACACAATTAAGTAGAGGTACGAACAAATCGCCGGTGTAGATAAGTAAAACTCATTTATCCGGGGTTAAGTTGGTTCCCCGGGGATGTCCGTGTGCACTAAACGTTGCATTACGCTCGTTACGTTAAGAAGCTAACAATAGCGTTCGGGAACGCTGGCAGAGAAAAGATAAATAGACAAATAGATAGATGGAACGATAGGTGAGCACGGTAGGTAGATGCAGCGCGATAGAAACTCGCTCCGAGGGAACAAAGAAGAAATTTCTGACGCCCACCGGATTACAGATTATAGGTCGGGGCAATCGAAAGAGGATCTGGCCGACGAAACCGAATAAGCATTATACGTTCACCGGGTCGATAAAGGGGTGAGGTGAACAGCTTAAGTCGAGGCAGCGGTTTCTGCGGAAACCGTTCGCGAACTCGATCGCATTGAGGCCCGAACGATATTTCGTGCGCATTTTTATTTTCGTCAAGAAAGAATGTCTGAACGATATCGGTGGGAAAGGTCGCTTCTTGCAAACACGCGTCTCGCTTCGCCCGGGGTGGATATTAGTTTCCGCCTTTCCTCCGTAATGTATGAAACGGAACATTGTAGGAACCAATGAATCGTTGCCGAATGAAAAGAATCATTTTACCGGTAGGTACTTTAATCAAGCTGTTCCTTTATTGCGAGAGCTGCGACAATGATAACATTATTTAAACATTTATCAAGCAACCCGCTTAAGCAACAACTTATGGGTTGGCCACTTATTTAACAATTATCATCCCGTTGCCGGTCAACTTCAGATAATTAAAAGGGAACGCTCCGCCAGTCAATCCTTCGCGAGGTGAACGACGCGACGGAAAATTGGCGCTGGATCGCGCAACGGACAACTTGTCCGCTATCTATTAACGACTTAGCACGGACCACGTGAAAAATTGCCGCCCAAAAAAGGAAAGGAAAAAAAGTTGCCATCGACATTTCTCATTTTCGCGTGCGGTTGGGGTTAGAGGGGGCGCGTTCGCCACTTTCGGCGCACCGATTAGCAACGTGTACGAGCCGGTCGCCGAGCAACCGGCCGAATAAATTGATTTCCTGTTCTTTCATGAATTCCAAAATCGTCGATTCAATTAATCCGATCCAGCACGGTGGCTCGCTACCACCGCTGTATCCATAATTTCATATTTAACCTGCTTGGCTGCGTCCTCTCTCCTCCGGGGGATGATTATACGCGACGATTCGATCGCGACTCCATCCAACCCCTCTTTTATCCCCGTCCCAACCCTCCCACTTCGCCGCGTTAACATGCAAATTCGTGTTGGTTTTTTTTTTCCTCCCCCTCACGTGACCGTTCGAGCTTCCTCCGAATTTCGGGATAAACTGGCCATCGAGCTTCAACCCCTTCTGTCCAGTACACTGCGTGTCGCCACGTTAATACCAATTAATTAACTGGGAATCTCGGTAGCTTAAGCCATTAGAGGGCAACCGGTGTGCGTGTTCTAGCTCTCTCTCTCTCTCTCTATCTCACTGATGCGCGCACACAAACACACACACATTACTCTACTCTATGTCCTTGCGCGCGTGTCCTAGGAACGCGCAATAATCAGCCCTTCAACGTACGCTGATCCCTCTTAAAGGGTCGTTTCTCTCACCGGGACACCGGGGAAATTGAAACTCTCCTCCTGCGAGCCGATTAACGTGCAGGATATGACGAGCAGAGAGTTTCCTGGGAAGATTCGTGATTAGTCGATGATTCGAAGGCTGCCGGAGGTTCGAGACGGTAGGCAGTCATAGTTGTGAAGTGTACAGCTTCGCGATAGGGGTGGGTTTCATGGTGGGTTATAATTGGAGAAGTATCTCAATGGCCTCGCGAGGTGGCAGGAATGTACAGTATATTTATAGAGTACACGAGTAATAATTATTATACGACTTGAAATCGGTCAAATTGTCTGTCTGCTATATTGTTGTATACTTCAAATTGAACTTTGTTGCCGTGTATCAAATGTCGATGGAGTTTCATCAATCTCTGTCGGTCTCCGTTCAAATGCTAATCGTTACTACGGACACGCTTGATTTCTCTCGTGTATCGTAGTAATTTCTGCACCGGTTCAATCTCTTGCGATAGATTAATTTTCCGCGACGCATTTCATGCAGTATATTATGCAATAAAATGTACAATGAAACGGCGCCCAAATTCTACCCAACTTGTCGGTCATTTAAATGAGATATTATTTACTAATCACCGAGCACATCATTTACATCATCCCACCTGTCCCTTTGCCCTTTTAAAGTATCGATCTCTATCGAAGCTGTCAAAGGTACATTGCCCGACGCTGATTTGCATAGACGAAACGCTCTCAACGCTCGCGTACAATAGCCTGAAATGATTCTCGGGAGCTGTTAGACGAGACAATTTCCAATTCCGCAAAGTTCAATCTAGGATCCCGTCCTAGTCTCGGCGCGCATTGATACCGTTTTTCCACCCGCAGCATCCTGGTGCTCGGAGTGCACGCTACTTCTGAAGGCGTAGAGTATGCCGGGCTTCCATGGACTTTCCCACGGCACGCAGCCTCGGCCTTTAGAGAGTATGCTCGCTTACTATTCAGCGGTTCCGCATTGACAGTGATGATACCGTGTCGACGGTCTAACTGTTGCCCCGCCAACGATGGTATTCCGCTCTAATGAAATTAATCGAATGCCTCGGCTGCGGCGACAAGCGCAATTCTAGCGCTGGCATTTTCACTGGCCGGCTCGTCCCCGGTAATACTAATCGAGTGTTTTCTTTTTTTGTCGCTTTTACGAATCGCCGGTGAAAGCGCTGGATTTCTTGCCCGATTTCTCGTCCCGATCTCGAAGATTCCGGTTATGTACTTGTTCGCGATGCACGATAGGAACAAATATATGTATCGAACTATGCGGACGCGGAACCAGTCCGTGACGGTACGTACGTGTGAGCCGCGATTTGTAATTGATTTAAATGTATTCTGATTTATTCCACGCTCGTGTTCGCATGTTGACTGTTCATTTTCATTGTTCGCCGGATGCGGGGCATGCAGATGGGAAATAAATATAAGAATTGAAAGGTCCTATAATTTCGCGAGGATCGGTCAGCAAATTGGCTGCCATGCGATTTGCGCAGAAAGTATGGTATTTAATAAGAAGAAATTTATACAATCTCCGTTCCGTTTCTACGGGACCGCGATTCCTCGTGCAAAGTACACTTAACGGGTATTAAAAGGTTCTTGTCGTTCGATCGCGCGACGCTGATGGAATTGCAATCGACCGAGGCGGTGGCCCGGCGGCAAATATGAACCAAGGAGGTTACCCCCAAGGAACAATGAGGCTTCCAGCTGAAAGGGAAACGGCGAAGACCCAGAAACCCCGGACAAGAGGGAGGCAAAGAAAATCGATGCGCGATCGGAAGCAAAGAGGACATTGTGGGGTATCGAAATCCGTGGATTGTACAACGACGTTGCATTCAATCCTTTATTCCATTCTTCAATCCACCGTCGTGCTACCTACGTTTTAATATAAAACTTCGTCGTGCAATCTTCCTTGATCCTGCCCCTGGGCCCAGTAGTCGGGGAACAGAATCGACGACTGGACGTATCGAATCGCATGTACTTCTACCCACAGACTGTTTTCTAGATATCGTGCCGCATTATTTCCCAACAACCATTACTCTAATCGGCGGCGATTGTTCTCGCCAAAAATTGAATCCCCGTATGTAGGACGCACTGAAATCTATCCGTCCGATAAATGTCACGCAGTTAAATTTCCAGGAAAAACCACGTTACTATCAAAAAGAAAGAAAGAGAAAAAAAAAACGGCTTCACGTAACAAAGCCCGGCTACAATGGAATCCCGAATGGAACTCGAGCCACAAAGGATGAATCGTCAGATTTTTCGCAGAGGGAATAAACACGAATAAAAAAAAAAAATAAAAAAAGCAAAAAAGCGTTGCACTCGGTTTGTTCTAGCATAAACTGAAACCAAAAACATTTTATTTCCAGCGAATCGATTGATTCGTCCGAATCGACATCCCGGGGCATCCTAATAGCCAAACGAACCAAACGTCAGCCGCAAATCAATCGTCAATTTTCTATAATCATTTTAACCGACGAAACTATAATGCGTCCGGCGCTAATGCCTGTAGCCTATTTCCGCGAGAGCCTGGCATTTAATAGTAACACCCCTCTTGCAGACACGTGCACGCGAGTTCACCGAGCGAGCATCGGTATTCGATAATCAATTTCGTTGGATTATTACTGTTACCATTGGAATTACTATCGCTATCGGTGCGTCGCTAATAGCGCGACGTGATCTTCCATCGTTTTGTTTTGTTTTTTCCCACCGGCCGATAATACAACGTCCATTATACAATAACGGCTTGTTATTATCGTCCACGTTGCACGATGTATCGTATACGAGACGCTTATCAGTTTTCGATGGATCGTTCTAATTGAAGAGCAATAGGATTGATCGGCCCGTTGCCTGCGACCCCGTCCCTTCTTTTCCGCGGTTCGACCGCGGCAACGATCGTTAATCGCGGGTACGCACCGTCGTGGATTATTAATCGTAATCCAGCACGTCGTCACTAGTTTGATGAACACGTGAATTAATATCTGCGATGCACGCGCACGCGTGTGTCCGGCTCGTTCCCGGCTTTAATGCCCGTGGATTAATCCGCCGTTACCGTCGTGTCTGATTTTCGCCTCGCCGGGACTCTTTCCGGCACGAAACTTTTTTTTTAGGCGGCTCTCGATATTGCGACACGTAACTCGCAACTCGATGCCTCGTTCGATTACCCCATATTAGATTCGCTGGTCGTTTCGTACCGAGAATTAACTTCAGCCGAACCGCGACTGCTCTACACGCGCATCGACGTGCAGCAAAAACTTGGGATGTTTCATTTATGCTGTTCGCCTCAATCTTGTTTGCCGCATTCCATCGTTTCCCGCGGGAACTTTTCTATAGTTACGCGGAACGATGAAATATTCAGTCGCGCGCGCGCTCGACTTTCAGCGGACCTCGTTAAGAATAGAATCTTTATTTCCATAAAATTCATAAGGGTCGACGTTCAACTTTGCGGCAACGCCGTCTCTTCTCACCGTGGAAAAAGTTCCAGAACGGCCGGGCCTCGAAAACAAACACCCTTTCGACGTCGCGTCGGTAGTCGGGACTCGGCGAAATTTTGATATAAGTTCCAGCTTTGATTCTATATAAGTCTATGGTAATCGGGGGGGAAGGAAAAAGATATTCCCCTGAATAATTCCTTATCTCTCAAGGTATGTACATTCCTTCGCGAAATTCGAAGGGCCGCTAAATTTTGGGCTTATTTCGAAGGGCGAAGTCTCTACTTTGGTATCGCTGCATTCAAGTTTTTTCGTAGAGTTTCTTATATTAGAAGTAGGCCTGGAAATGTTAAGGTGTTTCTCTTCTTCGAAAATTGGTCATCATCTAACGTCTGTACAGAACTTACCGAATTTTGTATCGCGACTCGAATCACCACGGATCTTAAGATTGAGGTCTCCCCTTTTATAACGACTACCTGAGAATTGATGTACGATTTCTCGTTGTCACTTTATTTCTCATTAAATGGAAACCCTACCGTCGGCACTCGATTCTAAACACGCACTAAAAAGATACTACACATACATTAAACATACGCCAAACACACTAAACACGTGTTAAACACACACGAAACGTCTGCACGCGATATACAAGTTCGCCTATGCAACCTCCTTATTATTATTCTGATGCCGGCGGCACACTTTTCATTCAATATGCGTTAAAATGGAAACAAACAATCGTACGTCAAATTCTAAGCGCTCGTTGCAAAGTAGACCCTTGAATCTCTAAATGTGTCGTAACTTGAACAGCCAGCAAAATTTGTTAAACTCACCAGAGACGTTTGACTTCGTCGAATTTTCGGAGAAGAAAGGTAGCTCCAGTTTTTTCGCTCCGTTTTCCGATACGAAAATATTTTCGAAAACTTGGATTCACCGCTGCGAAAGAACAGACTGAACCCTTCAAAATGAGCGCGGGTAATCTATGGTACAAATTTCGCTCGCGAAGTTACAGCAGTCGAAAGATCGCTTCAGACTCCTCCGTTTACGCCACCCAGCTCTTCGCCAAATAATTCCGCGAACTTTCGAACACAGTACACGCGTTATAAGACACCGCGAACCATCGTATTCGCCGGCTTTCCATCTCTTTTTCGTACAAATTTATCAGACCTATCGCGAACAGGTAGGCAGGGGGGCGAATGTTGCGGGCCCACCCCCTGTTTCCATTTCCGGAAACACGAAGCCCATCCCCCGGTGCCTTTGTGCTCCGTATCAACCACGGTTCGGCGAATCTCTCTCTCTCTCTCTATCTATCTCTCTACCCTTTCACCCGCCGATCTCGTCTGGATCTATCGTTCAATTCGGTCGCGGAATCTCGCATTGTTCGATATCGAAACGCACGTGCGTACACACGGCTGTGCCGCTTAATTATCCCCGTTAACGAAGGCCCGCGGTTCGCCGCGTGGCTCGGATCGATAGATCGAACCGGCCGATT
This sequence comes from Nomada lathburiana, assembly GCA_963667235.1. Taxonomy (NCBI): domain Eukaryota; kingdom Metazoa; phylum Arthropoda; class Insecta; order Hymenoptera; family Apidae; genus Nomada; species Nomada lathburiana. The sequence continues at coordinate 8,711,090 of OY763903.1, forward strand.
TACTCTTTGTCGAACGCCGCAGACCGCCCCGGGATAGCTGCAAGACGCGCATTAATTAAGAGATCGACGGAAGACGCGCCGGCAATTAGGCGATCGCGATAGATGCACGACGAAAACTGCCTCGCGGATTCTTAATTGAATAGGATTATAACGAGTAAGTAAACCCTGACCCTCTGTACACTGGCTATCACTTCCTTGTCGCCGTCTCTGTCTAGCCCCGATTGTCGTCTCCGGTCAGAGCGGCGATAGTTATTGGAATAGTTAGTACGTGGTGGACGGTGGTGTAGAGAATTCGGTATATCGTATTTGAATTTGTTTGCCGACGGTATTTAGTGATTGTAATAGTTGCGCCTTGAATATGAAGAGATGTGCCGTACATTTGCCGCAACAGAGACACACCTTTGAACCAAATTCTTGTGACACTTGCGACATACCAAACTCCATCAGCCACATCCTAGTCACCTGTCCTAAATACGGCAGTAAAAGGGTGCAACACGATCTATCAAATTCACTTAATATGTTGAAGAAAAGGGACTCCTGTAAGAAAGTGTTAAATTTCCTAAAAGACATTGGTTTGTTATAAACCACTTATTATAAGTAGATTATCGCACTGAGCAATTACACCGTGGTCACCAATAACCCCAGGAGGTGTATGTGACCTTAAACACCCGATTAAATAAAAAATAAAGACACACCTTCAACTCACAGTGTCAGTGTCGTAATTTAATAAATAAATAAATTTAAAGCAGGTAATTGTTTTAAGGGTAAACGAGAGTTCATGCCACTGGTGCGACGATATTATAATATTTTCGCCTCAGGTCAATATCTCGTCACACCAATTAGAAATCTCGATACGGTAGAAAGTATGATGTACAATGATTAAGAGCATTCGAACTCGTCTTCCAGAAAATCAAATTATTTTTCACCCGCGTCTCTGGGTTTCGTAGAAAATCGAAACGAAGGATCCTCCACCGAATGACAGTTCGGTCCGCCTCGAGTTGCGCTAAGAGGAACATTAATTGAATATTTCCCGGCTACCTTTCAGCAGGCTCTAACTACCGGTTGATTTACTCGCGTCCACTCGCGGGGCCGCGAACCAAAACGACGCCGACCGGTTCTCGCGGCTCGATCGCACGACAATCAAAGAAATAAACGGAAGGGTCTTCGCGGGCGAGCATTGCCCGCGGACGTTTAAATACCTCCGGGATAACCTTTCACCGGGACCTCGGGGCTCGCATCGACCGTGTACGCGTACAACGTGCCCGATCATTAATTAATACCTTCCGGGACGGGGCGAGCCATGAATCACCGCTGTTGAGACGCGGCGTGGCAAACCGCGGCGCTTCTCTTCTTCGGCCGTGCCCTCGCCTCTTCAACCGAACCAGGATCGCCAATGATAAATAATTCGTCGCGGGACATTTATCAATCATCCCGGGGGCCCTCGTCCTCGGGCAATTAACGCGCCGGCCGGCGCGAAAGAAACGACGATGCTGGGATTCGGGTTCGTCGATGGGCATGTCGAATCGTTACAACTCAATCGTTAATTGCGTTCGGAAGTGAACGAGCGATTGTCGCGGCGTTCAATTTTGTATTCTTACGGGACTCGGGATGTCGAAACCTTCGCGATCGAGAATCATCTCGAGTGGGTTCATCGGCGTGCAATTTACAGGTGAAACTTTGCCGTTGGTTTTACGTTTGAAACGAAACGTTGGATCGTACTGTTTTGCACGTCAAGCTATTTGTGGTAGTAAATGATTCATGTATTCAATCGCAGAAACGAAATTTCGCGACGGACTATTTCATAGGTATAAAGGGTTGAAAGATGGTGAAATGTGTTCGACAGAGAAGATTGAAATATCCTCTTATCTGTTTTACGTAGACATCGTTTACTTTAGTTGGATAAATGTCGGCAACGTTATGCAGCGTGTTTGTTATGGAAATCAGGTGAAAATGGCTGGGAAATCTATACAGGACGAGGTGTCCATGTCGATCGACTGGTTACACTGGGGGCGCCAATGCAATCAGGAAGAGGAATATCGATGTAGGTTACGATATCGATGCGCTAGTTCACGGCGAGGCTTCAACGGGTTAGGAAACTATAACGAGATAGTCGACGAAGTACGGGGTGATAATGTAACTTCGTTTCGTGTTTGTTCCGTAACTCGATGAAGCCGAACAAGAATATCTCATTCAGGTAGTTCGCCAATAAAGGAATAAATAAATGTTTCAATGCAACGTCAAGTGTTCGAAAAACATCAACGTTGAAAATTCAACAAATCTTGTCGCGATTAATGGAAACCCTGTGACTCTACTTCTGAAATTCTTTCGCTATCCATTTTCATAAACTGATTAATTTAAAAACGTCTGAAAAAGATTCAACGAACAAAACTCTTGCGTCTACTCGAAAGCAATTGGAAACAGAAACAAAATTAGTTCCAATTACCCTTAACCCTGCCATCCGAATGAAGGGGGAGGTTCTTGACACACGATTTCTCGTGAAACGCTCGAACCCTCGAAACTTCGGCCTCGAGAAAATTCGCTGGAAGCTACTCTCCTCAAAATCTACCCCAACCCCTTGTTTAAACGCGGTACACATAACTCAAACCTCGTTCTTATCCGTGGGTTCCCATGTAAGGAAACGGAGCACGGCGTCAGGAGCACCGTCACGATCTACGGGTAATTGAAACTCGGCCGGGAGCCGAATTACGCGTGGTCGTTTATGCCGTAAATATCGTTGAAATATTCATCGAGGAGCAGTTTTCCACTCTCGTTGCCGCCGATAAGCCGGGCCAGCTGTGCCGTAAAACTAACGGGCATCGATTACAATAAACATCCGTTTTAAACGACCGCTATCTCGAAGCCGTGCTCTTACGGAATCAACGGGAATCGAGCGGAACTGCATCCCCCGGGATTCCATAGAGGGGGGTCACGACCAGCCTCTCGAAGATTACTTAAAAATCGACCTCGTAAACTCGCCGCGATAAACTTGACACACCCACGCGACGGAATTGCTGCTGCGCGAAGTACGAGTTTCGCGCGTCGAAGGGAATCGATTAAGAACGGCGCACGTAATCCGGACGAAAGAGAGAAATTGGTAACGGTGCATGGATTAATTAAGATGATATTAATAATCGCATAAGTGGGAATGTTAGTATTTGACCAAGGATTAGGCTGCCGATAGATAGTAAATATGTTGGAGGGTGGTTTTTAAATAAATCTTGTATCGAAAAACAAATTAAATTCAATTTGCGATTAGAGCTATAGGAGTTCACGAAGCAAGTTATCGATTGCTGTTATTCCTAATTTCAAATTCCAGAAGTGTTTCGAAGGTAACTCGAAATATTTCCCTAGCTATCCAGAATGCCTTGATATCTCGTCGGAGCCGACAGGGAGGATCTTATAATCCGATAAAAATAGTTCCATCGAATTAAAGCGACTATGTATCCCATTTTCCTAACACTTTTCAGGGTATTGTATAGGTAACGAGTGATGGACGTTTCAGTGAAACTTCAAACCAAACTTTTCCGTCCCCTCCCACGTCCCACACCTTTGGCCCCCTGCAATCTGCATGATTGAACCTCCTCGTCTGTTACCGGGAGGTTAATCGCAGTTAGATACAGATACAGGTGTAGAGGGAGGGAGTCAAATTGGCGAACAAAACGAAAGGTGTTCGCCGTGAAAACGTGATTGCCTCGCGCGGCATATCGCAGAATGGCCGATGTCCCGAGCATTAAATATCCAAAGCAGTATTACGTACAGTCGTTTACGAGATCGATAAATCCATGGAAGCCCATAGACGACGGAGGAGTACAGCTTTCACGCGTGTACCATTTGGAAATTGAATAAAATAGGGGAATATATGAACGTCGCTTGGAAGTTGAGACGTAAATGCGAGTCGAGGTGTGCGTTATTGCTCACTCTCTCAATTTTATCTTCGTTTCGTCGTCCAGACATTGACTCTAATCGTTCTCCCCGCTTTCGTTGATCTTCAAAACTCGGCTTAACGAGCAGGAGAACCGCTTTTCCGATTGATTTGTTAACCTCTATCGGGGCGATTACAGTTAAATCACTTTAGAGTAGAGGAAAAACGAGAAAGTTCGCACGAAAATTCTTTACAATTGTTGCAAATTTATTTCACCGGTCTCTAGAACGTCTAGTACGCTCCAAGTTCACCATGAATTTCTTCTCCCAGTATATCCTTTCATTTAGATCGCATTATCTATCGCCCGTTATTATTTATTCAACGCTCGCTTTTCATTTTGTTTCCCGTTTCTGCTCATTCTTTTCCTCACTCCTTTCCTCCGCCGAACCTTTCTTATTTTCAATATTTCACAGTGACTCGTGCTTCACAAAGCATTCCACGTTCTTCCGGGTTTTTTCTTTTCCGAGTCCTTCGCTGTCTTCCCTCTCGACAACTTTCATTTTCTTGGCGTCCATGTCCGAATTAATTAGGAGGCCTCTTGTTCGAACGGTTTTATCAATTACAAAGTTACCGTGGATATTATTTATATTAAGGACAGCGAAACGACTGGACAAAATACTCTCGTTCCGCGAGAGAGTAGCAAAGTAATAAGTAGAAAAGTTTCCACGGAGAATGAAAATCTAATTAAAAAAGTTCCTCTCGGTCTCCGTGGAATTTATATTAAGAAGCACGAACTATTGTCATTGAAAGGGCGAGGAAGAGAGGCAGGAAAAATAATCGCATCATCTTAAAAATGATTATTTCCCCGGATAATGTAGAATTAGTGTAATTGGGCCACGTCTATTTGCTTCTCTAATAGCGCTATGACAGCGCGCTAGATACAAAGGTGCTCTAATTAGCATATTTACCGCAATTTTACCTATTTGCAAAGGAGGACCAGTCTTTACGCTCCGACGAACGAATTGCGACATAATTGCTCGCTTAAATGATATGAAAAATCACTTCCCGCCGACTTGTGCTATGAATTTAAAAGCCTGTCCGCGATTCTCATTAGATATGTCTGAACACTTACTCGATAGTAATACGGCATGGGAATATGGAATTACGGTTAAATGCAAAGTGGTGCATTAACATAAGCAATCCTTTCACCGCAATCCTATCTAAAGCACTATTTTCTAAAATAAAAACGGCCGACATATACGATTGTAGTACGATTTCTAACATTCACCATTTAACGACCCAAATATTCCTCCAATCGCCTCGGCAAACATAATATCGCCGCGGTTCATCATTCTTTATATTAATTAAATCAACTCGAACCGTAGAGGACGATATGCATGTAGTACACAGCTTTATTGCAACAGAGGCAGGCACAATCCCAGAGTATTCCTCTTGTCAGAAAATAAGGGACGGATCAAGAAAAGATTGCTCCCGCGAAAAAACGTTTCCATCCCGAAAATCGTTCACCTTTCTTACCTGCCCGTCGTCCAGAAATTGAATAACCCCGCCACAGACGTCGCTCGACTTTTGCATCGGAGATTTCCCGCGGCTGTCGATCAATATCTGAACAGGTAACGTAATCGTAAATCGCCGGTAACGTTGTCCAAAAGGGACGTATAATCGCGACGGGAGACTTGGCTTGTCCGTTCACCCCTCGCCAACCCCCGCGGTATTTTCAACGGGACGCGGGTGTTCCTTTCAACGAATTTGCACGGCGTATTTGCCCTCATTCGCGGAGCTATTTGACTTTCGCGTTTGCACACAGATAATTATAATCGAAGCCCGACGATCCGCGGCCGCCATCCAGAGGCAGCTTTAATTAATCACGATGAATAACGACGGGGCCACGTGAAACTTCGTTAACTTGCAAATTTTCATCGGAACCTGTGCTCCTCGAGGATAAATTCCCTTCCCCTTCGACCTGCTCCAACGTTTCTCGAACCTTTGATTTTCCGCTCGCGATTTTGCATTTTCCCTGCCCCTTGTCGCGCTACCTAATGAACACTCGGCGAAAAATCCTCGGCCGAGCGTAGCGACGTTTATGATTGATTTAATGAACGGGGCAAATGACGAGGCTAATTTGTTGCAATGACAGGCGTTGCTCGTTGGTTGTTACGAACGGTCTACTGGCACCTGGAGTTCCTGAAAACTTCTTTACCCGATAGTCGTTTCTTTTTATTGTTCGTTCGAAGATTTTCATAGTAAAGTTTATTTATTTACAGGAATCGAATGATATGCAATGTGTGGATTTCAAATTTTCATTTCAATTATCAAACTTTGATGAACGTAATCTCAATTCAATTATTGCTTCGTTATTTAACCTAACCCAAGTCCTCGAGATCTGTATCGTCATTGAAAAGCAACTGCGCTATGCAAACTAATGAACAAACACACAAACGCATACATAATTAACCGTGGTTATCGTCAGATTTTCACGCGGATAGTTGGGAGAGCTCGATCAAGTGTACAGAACGGGTGGGGAGGATCGCAGAACAAATTGAAGGAGGCTCCAGCTGGTAATTGTGATTAATTGGAAGAAATCCGCGTGGTGATTCTCCTAGAAATTCAGCACGGCAGAACGATACGGAGAGGTAACGCCACCAGGTAGATCCATAATCTAGCGATCATTGCCAAGCGTTCCTCTTCGTTCCTGTTCCGAATCATCTGACGCCGGGGCAGGTACGTTCCGACCCGAGATTGCGGAACAAATCGGCACGAATTTAGCCTCGACGATTTTGATTAACCTACACGCTACTTAAGAGCGACTATAGTTGCTCGTCATTAAGGGCTCGCCTCAGTCGCGCGTTGTGATTGCAATCGTGCAATGAAATTTTTAACAATTAAGCGTTCGTGAGAACGAGACGGAAACATTGTACAGATCCCAATGTATCGTACAATACTAATTGATCCTGCCGGGAACGTGTGTTGCAGTGTTACAAATTGGTTGCAGAAATACAATATGCTATATTGTTTTTTTTAGAAAATGGATGCTACTATGTACATCTATGTACGTAGATATTTTGTCATCGATTTCATTACCAGTGTAGTACGTCGGCATTATTAGCACAAACTGATAGAGGATTTCGGTCTCTTGGAAGTAACAATTCAATCTTCTTAGTCGCCGTACAGTAGAATCAGTCGATTTCATATATGAAAACGTTTGATCAATAATTAGCTAATTAGAATCGTGACCATTATATCCCATGCGGTATTGCTAGTGCACAAAACTCTGTGTAACTAAAGAATAGTTTCTAACGAGTTTCATCTTTGTCTAAAGGTGCCTCGTTGGATGCCACATGTACGTACTATGGTGCACCTTATACTATATTATCATCTTAACGGTCGATTGCAGAAACCTTCCTGAAGGCGTCCTGCGAATTACTTAATTGTAGTGTCCGTGCAGCGAGACCAACGTGAGAAGAACCGAATTGGAGAAAAGAAAGGAAATCCCCTCCCGTTAAATTATTACACATTTGCATTGCTGGCCAACGTTCTCCGGCGATATCGTGTAACACAATTCCGAAAATAAAGCACGAGCCAAGAATCCAACGACTGGCCGGCAGAAATCGGAGAGGATTTAGCCAGGATAATCGTGATTAATCACGACAGATTCGAGAGGGCCAACGCGAGATATCGCGTTCCTGGAACCGCCGTCCGGCAGGATAACGATCCACTACCGAGCGCAATCATTTTTCCAACGATCGCGCGGAGACCTTTCGCATAATTTTCTGTCTATTTCCAACGCGTGCACCTCACCAACCGCCCACCCCCTATCGCATACGCGGGGCCAATTACGCAGCTCGCGTTACACGTTTTGATTCACGTGGCTCTACGTACGAATAATCGCAAATCAATACGAGCACACGCGTGCAACGTAATAACGATCGTGACACGCTCGTGACGACCGTGAAAGTTAGCAAGCGCGGCGGGCGGCGATTCCTCCAGCGTTCCGAAACCGTCGAATTCGGGCTGTCGAAGTTTGCGAGACGGTCCACAGGACTCCATTAGCCTCGTTAAGCGTTAACGCTTCGCGAGCAACGATATTCAGTAATGGCTACCTGGAGCCGAGGCTAATGGAACGCGGGTAGAAAGCGGATTTCACTGTAGCCCCGATTCTGTCGCTCGCATTAATATCTATTGTGATTACTTTCGCCGGCGCCCGCCGCTGCCGCGTGGCCGATTCGGGATTAATTATGGCACCGAAAGAGAGCAAGGGACCGGGAGGCTGGAAGTGTAATGGCTTCGAACCATTGGGTAGCCGGCTCGCGACGGCGCTGCTTTTATTGTTCCGCTGCTACCATTTCGACCTCGGCCAGTTCGTTTTGTTCGGGGAGGTGGATTGAGTTACCGGGAAAGTTTCGGCCGGGGGGGGGGGGGGGGGGGGGATGTGTTAATGGGAAAAATGTACCGAGAGTTTTGGTAACGGGGGATTGATGCGATATGTATGGATCATCGGTGTGGGGTTTGCGAGGTGTTTCTCTGGACGGCGAACGGGAACTTGATAGTGTTGCTGTACTTTATGTTTGGGTGGTATCAATTGTTTAATTAATATGTTTTTGTGACGTGATCCTTTGGGGCGATTTTTTGGACGGTATTGTACATTGGCGCGAAAGAGAAGGTAATGCAATGTTAGATATTTTTGTCATATTCGACGAGCTGACGATTCTTAATACTTAGGATAATTTTGAATATTTTTAAAATAATGGATAGTTTTGTGAAACACTTGGGTCGAATCGATGATAAAAGAATTTACATCACTCCGTTGTTTCTACATCTCCGTACATCCCACGAGATTTTTTCATTTTGTTGCAGTGTCTCGTCAGATTTAAAAGCGATTACAAAACGTGCGGCTGGCGCCAGGTATTTCAAGCCCGACAAAAAGAAAGTAGCACACGACCGTTCGAGTACTTCGCCGTGGGGTGAAGAATCGTCGTATTGTCTCGGGTGAAAGGTCAGGGAGCGTTTAAAATACGAAGCTGGTCGAGGGTCATTATGGGAGAATTAGATTGCGGAAAATATTCAGCAAGCAGATAACGAACGTACAAGGCTGGCCTAATGAAACGGCCGGTACCGTTCGAGCGCCTCTTGCTCTTCTTCGATCGACGAGATAAAGAGTATCGTGCACTGACCTTCTTCAGGTGACCTTTGTTCGTGCCCACGAAGACGACCGTGTAGTCGCCGGTCGAGGTAGCAGCCACCGCAGTCAGATGTGTATTGAAAGTGAGCACAGGGGTCCCCTCCATTGGATCCTCGCCACCCAAAGGTGTGTTCACGTCTAGACCGCAGAAATCCTCGCCGATGGTTTGCAATTTCTGCAATCGGAATGAGAAATGTTTATTAATTTGTGTTTCCTTACATGAAAGCTAGACAAATTTTTGAATTGACATGTTAGTTTATATTAGAAGTTAATTGCTTCATACAATTATAAACATAGCGTCTCGTCTAGTATATTAAAGAAGTGTTCGGTAAGAAGACGTAAAATAAACTTCCAGTGGCATCGATTATCGATTCAGAAAGTTCTGTTTGAATATTGGCACGCCCCGGAGTTTCAGATATGTCAACTGTTATTAAGAACCAGCGAGAAACTTCAAGTTTACCAAGCCTTAATTAGCATCCCAAGTTTTCTTACTGATTATTAATCAAATCAGAAAGTATCGAGCTCGGACGAATACATAAATCTAAATTGGCAAAGCTAACGAAAAATTCATGCTTACATAAAACACCCCACTCGTAACGTCCATCTGAAATTTCCAAACACAAATATCTAACATTTCTTATCGAAATCGTCCAAGTATTCAACGCTGTCGTCGCAAATGTACGACACAAGAATTCTCTCTATAAAAAAAAAAAAAATCCAATTCATTTAAACACCGTAACTCCACCCCCTAAAAATCCCAACGTCTCTAAACTCGATCGCGCAACCCCTTTCCCTGAACCGCATACATAATCGGTCCTTCCATGTCGCTCAAACTCCCGCAAATCAAAGCACACAAACGGCCCGACGTTCCGCGGAAATGAAGACATCGCACGCGTAAATACATGCACACCTCTTTCCCGTCATACCTTCTCGCGCTCTTATCTCCCATCGGGAAGACCTTGCCCGGGCGAGGTTAAACCGCGAAGTGATAAGGTCACTGCCGCGCGAATCCCACGGCGAACGCAGAATCGTCGAAGCGGGAAGGCCGCGGAATTCGTCGTGACTTCCGCCGCGTGGCTTTCGTTACGGGAAAAGCGGGTCGTAGGTTATCGCGCGAGCGGAACCACGAAAAGATGCGTCCACGTTAAAATATCACCGCGAACCGAGCCGCGATAAATTATCGCCGCGTCGGCGATTAATTCTTGCGGGCGGCGCAACGATTAATCGCGCCCAGCGCGGTCAGATGCGATTGCGCTTTGCTGCACTTGTGCCGAACGTTCCTGCCTTCGTCGGTAGCGATTCGGACGTGACGCGAGCCACGAGCACTTCCGGTTCCTACGTTCTTCCATTTACCTCGCGTAACAGTCCCTCCAATTTCGCGGAGGTATGCCGGGTGACAGCGTGGCGCCTATGTCTCGAGACTTTTTGCGCAGTGAAGAGTCTCGGTTTCTTGCCGGGACGGTGGTCGTGGGACGTTGATTTAATCGCGCTGAAGTTACACACGATTCATTTCGCGAGAGAGCTGAGGAATGGAGTTTGGACGCGGGGTACGTTCCTGTTTTGTATTCTTCGCAGTTTGGAGAAACGAAGGTTGCGTTACTGCCCTTAAGAACAGCATGGAAGGGACACAAAATTTGTTCTTCTATCCACCAAAGAAAAGATAGCCACCCCTAGCGTTGCAATCTTCCATCGACCCCGACTCATCCACCTACACGCTTCCGCCAGCTGTCCTGTCGCTTCGCAAATTAGCTGGCCTAATGAAAACCAAACTGTCTCACCGGGATTCGCACGATTCAGGGAAACTCGGCGTGGATCATTCTACAAATGCCAAGCAAACGTTTCCCATACTCGGTCGCATACACCCGCACCACGACAGAACGCAGGAGCTGCCGACCACGTGTATGCACTCACTTCCAAGAGCGGCCAATACATCGACAAGCAGAAGCATAAAGCCTCGTCCCTGCTCGGGGCACTCGTAAGTCGACTCTATTTACATTTCAGGATTGCTTTCGCCATCCTGCATACACTGCACCGAACAATTATTTGCATTCCTGGCGCTAATACGCCGTCGACATAACGGAAGGGGCGTTGCAGCACACTTTCGCCGCGCAGCACGTTCTCTCTTTCTCCCTTGAAACGCCACGTCGTCGCTCCTATCCTCTTCTCTCCGACGTCCAACACGGACACAGTCGTAGAAACAATGGTTACGGTAAAACATTACAACAACAACAACAACAACAAAAAGCACCTAATGACCATGGCCAACAAGAGGAAACGGTGGCTCGTTGCTACCGCGTTTCGTTTCCTTTCTTCCTCCTTTGTCTTTGCCCGTCCGTTTTCCCACTTCGAGTCTCGGTTTGGAATATCAGAGTAACGACGTGTTGGCGAAACACGATGACTGATGGTTCTCGCGCGTACCGCTGGAAAAACGTCGCGCCGTAGAACCGTTGGCAATAATCCTTTTTTTTTTTACGGGAATGAAAGGTGGGAAACGCGTAAGCGCCGCGCGCGTGTCGGGTGATTAATTTACGCGTTTCCCGTTTCAATGGGAATCGTTTGATTACGAGCACTAGACCGCGCGTTTGTCCGCGGCTTTTCATTAAACACGGTAATCCGGTAGACCAGAGGAGAATTCACGTTGGTTACTGGAGATCGATGTTAGGATGCCCGGCGGTACGCGAACCGCTTTGACTACCGTTCGTGAACCGTCTGCCGGTTCGTTAATGATCCGAGCGGATGGTAAAAGTCGAGTTTTCGAGATTGCAATTAGGTCGGGGGAAACATGTCGCGGGGTACGAAGCAATTGTTGGAAATTGTTCGACGGGACCGGGAGATCTTATTGAGCTACCTCGTCGTTGGACGTTCGTTGAGATATAAACGCGGGTTGATACGGTGCTTTGGAGTAAGGCGAATTATTCTCGGCGTGCGTATATGTTGTACGCGCGATATTAAACGTTAATGCGAACGTTGGATATGAATATTTGGTGTCTGGGACGCGCGGAAGATAGCGGGGCATAAGTTATTTATGGCAGCTGGTACGATATATCACGCAACCGCGCATTCTCCGCTGAGCTTGCAATTAATAGGAAATAATGCAGTCAGTTGCTATTTGAAGCTACGAGGGGAAAATAATGCAAATTCGCGTCCGTATTTTCGAATAACGTTTGACAAGCCAAGCTGAACGAAAATCAATCCGGTTCTGTTATAATCATCTTGGACAATTCGGCATCGACGAATTAATGCGGAACTTCGTGTTATACCCGAGGTGCGTTCTCCATTTTACGGCGAACAAAAAAAAATAGAAGATGAATAACAGCACCCGCAGTAGATTGTTTAATTATAACCAGCGGCGCACTACTTTGCCGCCGAACTTCAACGAAATCCGATTCACCTGTAACCGGCAAACAATTCAGCTGCGCCCGTACAGGGACTTCATTAAAATTTAACGAACGCCGCTCATTTGACGGTCTCTCGGCGAGCGTGAGCCGCGGGAAACTGTGTCGAAATAAAAGCGGAGGCGACGAATGAATCGAGCGTGCGCCACCTCGTCAACCCATTTACCAGTCCAACCACCGCCGCGTCACAAATAACGTGCCGTGTACTTCGTCAGCAACCGCCGAAAAACAGGCGGAAAAATAGGAATAATCAGCAGCACGGCGGAAATTGGAACGTCGGCGTCAAAGGGGCACGGGACCAGAGGGTTGCGCAATTAATACCGGCATCGAAGGTACGACGGCTCGATGACCACCTTGTGACAATTTGCCCCGTCGTCTATAGGTACAAATGTTGACGGCCAATGTCAACACGGCTAATTATCGAACGTAAACCCGCCGGCATCCAATAAGCCGGGTCAATATACGGATAACTTTCCACGTGTTCGTCAATCACGAGTTATGTTTGCTCTCGTCTTCGAGTTGTCGCGGCGAATTCGTAACGGGACAGAATTCACGGACGAACGCGGGTTCGGCGCTTGTTTCAAACGTACGAAAATATTACGCGAAGGGATTTCGCGTACTTCGATGGAGAATGTACGTAATTACGCGAGTTAAATCGGTGCTGCGGCGTGTTATTCAAGTTTTCGACGAGGAATATATTATTGCTGCATCAAGACCGCAGTACACGTTTCGATCGTTTCGATTCTCTGAAAATATAATTGTTCCGTTGACTTTGAAGCTCTCCTAGACGCCCCAAAACGAGTCTTGCGCCTAGCCACGAGATTTGAATGGGTGACGCCGTAAGTGGCCGATGGAAACAGCGTGAAATACCCCCATAAAATTCCCAAGCAAACAATCGAAAGGGACGGTTCATTAATTTTCCCTTCATTTCCGGCGCGAAACAGCCGCGGCCACGAGTTTCGCTTTTACTAATTCCGGCGTGCGGCACCGCCCCGAGCTGTCGTTATTTCGTTCACGTCAAAAGCACGTTCAAGAGCAAATTCTGCAAAATCGACGACAAAAACGAGGGGTGGGAAAAAAAAAGGAGCAAGAGCACGTCGGGCGAAACTCGTTACGAAACTCTGCGAATCGTAATCAAGAGAATAGGGGTGGGGGTCTGGGAGCTGGGGGGGTGGCACGAGCGAAAATCCAAAACAGATTCCAGCTTTTAATTCGCCACAATTGCGTTAATTGAATTCTCGCGATACCGTAAACCGAGATACGTACGAGTCGAAAAAAAAAAACGACCGGGAAAAAACGGAATGGGGGATGGGGAGAAAAGGAAGGAGAAGAAAAATTGATACCGGTACGTAGCAGGGAGCATAATATAATAAAAGCGTTGAAAATTCTAGCGAATTTATCGCAGCATTTTTCTCTTCATTTTACCCCAGACTGTCTTTTCCTCTTTTATCTCAACCCCCGCCCCATCCCCGCCCCGTACAACACTACGTAGAATTTCTGCTCGTCGAAAAGCGCTTCAGATTTGTTTCCATGGTCCCGGGGTTTGTAATCGCGGATGCGGTTTCGAGAAAAGCGGCTGTCAGGCGCACCGATCGATACGCTTTTCCTGCAATTTTCTTCTCGGTTTTCACGCTCGTTCTATCTTCCCGCGAGTTCCTCGAATCCCTCTTTTTCCACCGCAGCCTGTCCCCTCCCCCTAACCGTTGTTCCTGTCATATACGCGGCACGTCGATATTTCCAGCCGGATATCCGGCACGCGGACAAATTTTATCAACATAGATATCCGGTGAATTCAATGACAACAGTACAAGAGAGTCCCGGTGAACAAGTGAAAGGGTTTCCATCTGGTTGAAACACGCGCAACTCCGATAGAAGGAAAATTATGATGGAAATCGTGATTCGTATTTTACGTCACTGACGTGTTTTCTATCTTGCGATTGGTTTATTGACGGCGTATCTTTTGCTTGCCCGACTTTTCACCTTATCGGCTATCACGGTAAGCTTTGTAGAATTTGTTTGAACGTCACGCACGTCGTGAAGGAACATGTGGAATTCAGTGGTTGCAACAAGAGGATATTTGCTGTAATTATTAACTTACCTATTAATCGTGATACGTGCATCGATTAAGACAGCTTGTAACATTTAATCTAAATACGTTACGAAAGGAATAAACGTTGCTAGTAATAACCGAACGTGAGAAATACTAATGTCGAAATTCAATTCGGTCCAACTAAATACCCCAATATCGAGATATTGAACTTCATATCTAACGAAAGTTTCTTCACCACGAAGTCTAGAACAGCTCGCGACATTTCTATCACGACCGTTCAAAACGGGCCTCTCAGTTTCGTTTTTCTTCCTCATCACGTTTCCAGTTAATAGCCCTTCGATTTTGGCGGTGAAACGGGGGACGTTCGAAGAATTCGCGAAGGCGAATGAGAGAGCGCGACAGGGGAACAGCGGGTAGAAAGTGGTGAATAAAGAAATGTCGAAAACGTACGGGCGTGGATGAATATTTTCGAAGTATTTGCCCGGCGATCTGTCAACTGAAAACTGAAACGAGGTCGACACGCGCTCCCTTAAAAAGATGATTTACTATTCCCTGTTTGTTCAGCAGCGAATAAATGGTTCGAACCGATACATTTGCCGCGCATTGGCTATCTATCGAAAAATATTATTCACCGGTGAACATTTCTGTGCGAGAGCGAATAAGAGAGAAGGGAAAAAACCTATATATTTATATATGTACAATAGGTTTGCGCGCATTGGATATACAAAATACGTATACGCATACCGAATAGATGAATACGTGTAAAATGAAACGCAACGCCAGGCGAATAAAATGTTGATCGTTGTTTTAAAATCGAGCCCCGTCGAGGATTAAACGGGCGCAGAGAAGTCGAACATTTTTGCGGGGAATCGCGTGGCTCGATCACGTTAAACAATAATGAATTCGAAAATGGTTATACAGAGACGGCGAGAACAATTCTTTCTCTACGTCAGTTTATTTCCCAATCGACGTTCGTTTCAAACCGATGCAACATTCGGCGAAAAGAAAATTGTATTAAAACATAGAACGCAGACGTGAGAGAATATACGAGTCTATAAAGATAGCGATGGAATGTTTTATAGATATTTCACTCCTAATAAATATTTGACTATTGTTCTTCGATTTATTACACACAGATTATGAAGGTGTGTGTATATATATATATGTATATTTTTTATTATAAAAGAATGGCTGTTTTATCGGTATTATTTATAGAATCGATGGGGAATCGCGAAAGCGTAGCACAACGGATCCCATTTTTCATGTTTCACCTTCCTGACCCGTGCATTCTGAAGATTACGTAATCTGTGCCCGTTCGTGCGAGCTGAATTTTTAAATAAAGCGCAGGCAACGTTTGCATGCCGGTCGGACGTCTCATTTTCCAGCATTGATCGAACCATCAGTCGCATATTCGCGGCAACTCGTACAGCCTCGAAGCGAACGACAAACAAAAGAGTCGTAGTCGCAAGAATTTCTATTTTCTCTCGGTTTCTGCTTTGAGAACGAACGATATCCGTGTCTTAGCCTGTCGAACCGGCAGAAAGCTTTTGTATTTTCCTCGGAGCAAGGACAGAAATAAGAGGACTTCCGACGTCGAGTATTTTCGAGGGAATGTCTGTCATTTGAATCGTAAGCTTGCGGGTGAAAATATCCTTTATCGCTTGACTAGACACACACATTGGTGACGAAAGTATAATTACGCCTTTAAAGATGACACAGTTACCTTTTCCATGATTATTGTTCGAATTGTTACGCGCAGCCTTTAGATCTCGTCGATCCTTCAAGTAAGAAAATTAATATGGAACGAGCTTTAAATTTTAAATGAATTTCACACGATGCACTATACGGACAGAGAAAGATACCGCAAAGAAATCCTTCGCCGGCGACGAGGCAGAATAATCGCGACGTCGAAAAGCGCGTCGCGAGCGCGAAAATGGTACACGCGATAAATAATTTCGTCGGGTCGCTTTTGCGCGGCCCTTGCTAACGTTTACCGTAATATATTTCCAATTACCGGCTGTACTTTACGCATGTTTCATAATTCAGTCTTGAAAGCGTTAATAGGGAATAGTGGGCACGCTCGTAAACCATATTTACCAACTCTCTGCCGGTGTCTGTTGCGAAGTCGAGGATTCCAATTTCGAGGCCGACGAAAGAAATATTGCCTTCGCTCTCCGTACATCTATGCAATCCTGTTGCGTACCGGAATCACCGAACGGCATTGTGTTCGAATGCAATATCGATTACCCCGAACCGAAAGAGAAATCGTGCGAATTCGAGGACATCGGAAATTGCATGAAAATCAACGCGACAAATGAACGAATGTTGAAAACCTGCAGAAGTTCGAAACCTCGCGCATGGGTACCTTTCACGTACACACGAATCTTTGCAAATGGTTATCGGTCCATTATTCGTCCAGGACGAACAACACGAATGGGACAAGTACTATGATCGTCGGACACGCGAGAAATCGGATGAAATTAACGCGACGAAACGATGGCTCGGACAGTAATAGCAATTTCACCGAGGGAACACGGGCGGCTAGTTATTAACGTCCCTCTCGATCGAGTGACAGAGTTTGGCCAAACTATGAGCATCGTGAATACCGAATGGCTCGTGGTTAGTCCGGTGAATGCTTGCATAAAACTTTGACCGCGGGCACTAGCTTGGCCGAAGTTGCCGGAGTTTCGCATACTGTTCACGGCGAAGAACAGCAACGGTGAAGGCCAGAAAATTGTTCCCTCAAAGGGGAAGCTGGCTGGATAAAAAGGAACGGTCTGCAGAATCGGGAGAAGAATTTCGCCTGAATTCTGGAGTCTGTATTCAGATCCTCCGATTCAGAATCTACTAAAAAATGGAATATGAATTTATAAGACGATTACCTCTGCATCACCGAATCCAATTTCTTTTTCGTGAAGAATAATATAAGTCGAACATCTTAATAATAATGTTCACTGCAGCGAAAATAAACGATACACACGGTCGTTCACTTTAATGAGAGAAGTAGTATACAATAATAATAATACTGTTTGCAGACAGTGCAACGGCGTTAGAACGCAATACATCACTCTGATAACGAATCAGACAACGTTTCTAAAATATATATATATACGTACAGAGATATGCAATTTCCAGGTCGCATTATCTTTCACGAGGTCAATTAATCAATACACCTCACAGCCACCTGTATCGAATGAAACACTGTCTACCCTTCCCGTTCGCCCTGTTCCCGCCATTATAAAAATAGTAACGGCAGTTCTCTTTTTTTATCCCGGTATCATCAAAACGATAGCAGACAGCAATATAAAGAGAAAACGGACGAAACGGACAATCGAGTATCGTCGCGAAAGGCGCGTTTCCATAACAATACCCATTTTCCGAGCTTATCAACGCGGACAACTTACTCCCGTCGTTTTCGGATTACATCCCCGGCTACTGGCAATTCCTTTCCAAGTCCCTATCGTTTCCGTTCGAACGACAACGAACGGAACAGCGCACAGTAAAACGTGTATGTACTTCGATCGTTGGAGCGCCGACGATTCGAGCTTGTTAAATATTAATGGACGATGAACCGCGGGGAGGATAGGGGGGCGGGGGCGAATTGTTTCCAATAACAAATTGCGCCGGACGCTCGCGACAAGATCGCAATAAGTCGCGTACCAAAAGTGACCGGGAACGTTGTGCACGGGACAATGAAACGGCGATAATCCGAGGGACTACACCGGCAACCGGGTGCCAAATTACCATAACATTCTCTATAACACGGTATCGCGTGATCTCGTGTCGCAATAACGCGATTGTCATTGCGCGCGGTACCGTCGCCGATGCGTTTGTATTCCGTCGTCGCGACGCGTCGCTCGCTGTGCTGAAAATTCCTCGACGCGAGCGGCGCGACGTCGATCCACGGTTCCTTCTGTCCTCGATTGCGATAAATGACCACGGGCCATTTTCGGACAATGAGCCGCACGAGCTTCGCCACCCGGTCTTCGTCCGAATGGATTCGACAATTCGCGGGCATCGGAACGGCGGAGCTTTTTCTTCTTTTTTTTTTTTTTTTTTCGTTCATTTCGAAAGCGTTGCTATCGACAATTTTTAACTGTGCTTCATTCGAAGAATTGTTGAATTTGTTTCGCATTCGTCGATGATTGAAATTCACCCTATCCTCAATTTCCCTGATAGCTTCGTCCGATTCGATGCACCTGCATACCGACGGCAAGAGGAAGAGGAAGAAGCAGGAGCCGGGAACACCGGGCGGGGTTAACTTTCGAGAAAATTGCCGATACAGAGCGGCATAAAGAATGTAGAAGCCACGTAGCCCGGTTACGAGGTTTCGGTCACTATCGCGGGGGCTCGTATCGAAACGTGTAACCATGTGCTTCTGCGCCGCCGTTCGAAGCCACTCCAATCTGTACCATCCGCCGGCGCGGACAGAAACGAACGACGGTAAACAAAAAGAACAGAGGGGAGAAAGCGACAAACGAAAAGAACAAGAAAATTAAAAGAATGCAACAATTAAACGACCGGTGACTGTTCCCGTTGCTTGCATTCAATTTCGTTGCTCTCCTAGCGCAGAGAGCTCGTCGTCGATGACTCGAATCGGAATAAAAAAAAAAAAAAAACAGAAGAGGGAACAAATTCGAAACCACGATCGACAACGGAGGGTCGCGTTCGTCGGCTGTTCGACGAGTGCTCGCGAATCGCCGTGCTCGTAACCAGCACGCGTTATTCGTCGATACGACAACCCCGTCAGGTGGGCTCGAGAGTTTTTCAACGACAACGTTAATTTCGCGACCCCCTAACCCACCCCCGCCCCAAACCCCTCTCTATTCTGCGGAGCGTTCGCCACCGCGAATTCCCTAATTAAAGTCGCTGCTCCTCGAGCACCACCGGCTGGTGATTAGGGAATCCTTTGAATTCGACGGACACAATTTCATAGTCCGTTTCACGCGTAATGTCGAAACGAGGCTTGAAACGTGCGTCATTGTGGCCCACGTGACCACCGGTGACCCTTGCCTCCAGCGATTTGATAAAAGAACATCATTTCGCAAGGGGTGGCTTTAATGCCAGCGATGCGAATGGGGTGCATTTCAATCCTCTTGGAGGCAGCGGTGCTGCTTTTAATTTTACGTCCAACTCACTGGGGATGCGGAATTTTTAATTTATCGCCGTCTCGTGTAGAACAGTGTACGGTCACTCAGTGCAATATTTGGGCAAGCAGTCTTTTGAAGAATCAAGTTAAACGGGGGTTCTTACGATTATGAAATGTTCACGTGGAGCGAACAGCTGGGACGTTGCAAAGAAATTGCGAAATTAATTTATGAAATGGAAACCATAAGAACCGAAGACTCTTTATATTTGTCGTTCTGTTCGTAAATGACACTCTCCATTGCGCCCGACCAAGAGTTAATTTCCGTAATCGCGCATCGAATAAAAAATCGTATCTCGGGGGTTCGCATCGAATCTTCAAAACCATCTCTTCGATTTGATTCAGGACATCCTAATCGAACTCCAGTGAAACCGGACAACGCGACGCGGGTCTGATCAAATTATAATAATGGGAAGAAGCGGAAGAAGCTCGATAGAAGCGAGGATTAAAGGGAAGCGAAGAACGGAAAGAGGAAGAAAAATGTTTCGCGTTTCCTTCCTCGGCCGTTTCATTTTTATTGGCCCCGGGAGAATTTACCTCGTAGATTACCTTGAAATACACCGGAGAATTTTCAATTTATACACGGACACTGGCGGGGCACAGAGGCGGCCCTGGCCACGGCGAACCCCGGGCGGATATTTAACCTGGGACTTTAACGCCGGGAAATATACGTGACGATAACAATAATTCCGGAAGAAAATTCTTGTTGTTGCAGCGGCCGGCCGGCTGCTGGCCGGATTTTAATCGAAACACCCAGGCGCCCGAGGATTATACCGTTATTTACGATAAGAAGCTGCAATTCCGCGGCTTCCAGCGGCTGCAACAAGCGCAGGGTGCCTCGTATCGATAGGCCGTCGATACGCGGTATTGTCGTGGAAATATCTCGTGGCCGATGTTTACCGAAATACGAACGAATTGGAAAGAAATCGATGGAGCATTGGTCCGCTCGAGTTAGTGTACTCGGATCACTGTTACGCGATGGTTCGCGCAAAGAAGATAAGAGAAGAAAGCGAATGCGAAGGAAGGGTTCATAATTAATTAACTGTAATATCGTATTTTTGGCACTTCGTGTAACCCTGCGCTTCTCTCCTTTCGCTCTGATGAGCTTGAAGCTGCGAGTGTTCTTGCTCAACAGATTAGCAGGGATTACATTTAATTATCGAAATGGTATTCGCACGAGTACTTGGATGTTTTGCAGCATCGACTCCGGTTGGAATTTGTACACGGTATAATTAACGGCAATTTATAAATGTAATTCATGGGGAGTGTCTTCGTGCTCTTTCGCCATGCGATTAGTTAATTTCAGGGACCGCGGATCAATTGAAATTTCACCGCGATCGATATTACATTTCTAATCTATCGATACGAGAGAACGGTCCTCCTCGTTGTGGGTTCATTCGACACTGGCGGAGATTAAATCTTACGTAAAGTCGCTTCGACAACGGCGTCCACTTGCTCGGATAATAAAAGCGGCGACAGCGCCTTAAAGGATGTGGAATTCTCCAACGGTTGGCTCGCGAAACGACGAAGGCTGACTGTCGTTGAATTATGCGGGAACCCGATTCCACGGCGTTTGCCGATGGCCCCGGCGAAAGGGAGAGAGCACGGCGGAAGAATGTGCGACTCTTTTGAATATAGGAAACTCGTGGAAAGAACGCGATAGCGTTAGTAATAGTATCTGCGAACAATTTATCGTTCCCAGGGACGATACAGGGATGAACGAGCGAAAAAGTCGCGCGAGATTCTCTCGGCGAAATGGATTTTTAGCGCAGCGGCGCGAAGGGAAAATGAAATTCCACGTTATACGGTCGATCGAAAGACAGAAAAAAAAAACCGGTCGGCAATTTCTCGGGAAAAGCGACGCGGTCTGGACGGGCAGGTGAATTACACGGGAACAATCAACGGGGGGGGCGGGGGGAGAAATATTTGCCCGCGGTACAGAATTACGTACTGTTTCGCGTTCGCCCCTGACATCGATGAACACTGACACCGATGGTCCACTCATTTCGAAGCTTTTAGCTGCGCATTGACGTTAACGATTAAAGCCCGGCCTCCCTCTCTGTTCAATCGTCGTTCGTTGCGGTGCACGCGTGTGTTGGCCGGTGCTGCTTTTTCTTTCGTTTCTTGGCGTGCCTACGCCCGTTTCGCACGGGTTGCACGCGAAACCCGGCGGTCGTGCTCCTCAAAGCGGCGTCGATAATGAGGGTGTAAAGGAGAAAAAGAGGAAATGTCGTCCGAGCACCGGGCGCTCTGTGGGCGATGCACCTTCCACGCGTTCCTCTGTACACCTTTTCAACCACGGGCGCACGGTTACACGCGTTCCGTGAATCCGTTCAACCCTTTCGTCGGATGTGCTTCTCGTACGCTCGGATCCTTAAGCGAGTCTGTGCCCGCTCGTTTCCTCTGTACCCTCTGTCCTTTTTTTTCGTTCATCCGAACCTGTGCGCCGGCCACTGTTCCCTCGTTTCCCACTCGTCGCGTGCCTTCTTCTTGGTGCTTTTCATCCTTTCTTTCCTCGACGAGTGGCCGCGGTGGTATGCGGGACAGGAGTTTTGGAATTCCTCCGATTTTCCCCTTTTCAAATTGCAATTGACAAACGTGAACGCAACCTCGACCCCCCATTTCTTGAGAAGTCTGCGAAATATACCTCGATGAATGTTGCATCAAAGATTCGCGACACATCGATGCTGCCGAGGGGAAGGCCAATTAATTCGCGAAATCTATAAACAGACATAGAAAGACTGTTCCACTCGATAAATCGATAACGCGACAACGTTCGGTCGATTAACCGGGCATAATTGTTTCCGAATGGAACGGGCCATCGTGCGAATGGAAATGCCAAGCAAACGGCTCGCTACAGCGGTGAAAGAGGGCACAAAGGAGACGGGATGTAAAGGGTTCGACACTGCTTGACAGTATCTGAATTCGTTAGCAGCATCGTCGATGCGTGTAAAATGCTTCTAGCGCCCCCCCCCCCCCTAGATACGCCCCCGTGAATGGGACAGGCCGCGGCGTAATGCAGAAACTGTTTCGCAGCCGGTGTCTGCAATTTAATTACCGTGATGGAGTAATTACAAACGACGTCGTGCAGTCGGTGTCTCTCGTTGCAATAACGAGGAACGATCTATCCGACTAAATTCTGATACCTGCCAGCTTTTGCTCGGGGCTGCAATTAAATTTTAGCCCCTCTCCTCTTCGCCCCCTCGACAAAAGCGTGCCGCTGATGGTCCGTTCGCGTGGATCCCGAACGGCCGACGGCCGATTGGTCAGCTGCTTAAAGGGATCGCAACCGTGTAAACCGAAAATGGAGAGGAATTTGTATGCGGGGTGAATTTTGATAGGATTGGAAACGGCGAAACCGTTCGGGTATTTGACGTGCGCCCCACTCGATGGGCTGACGATTAGGCGCAAAGTGAGAACGATAGTTCGCTTGATAAAATCTTGGGTGTGCTTCGTGCGAAATGATCTCGCTCCAAATATCTTAACAAATGTTGCCCGTGCCTCATTTTTTAATAAGCTTCTTCGCTTCTTGTTTCAACGACAGAATGTACGGTGTCTCGATTTTGAATTCGCCCTGGAGCGAAATCGTGTTTCCAAATGGTCTCATGCATCCTGGATTTCATTCCTTCGCTTCGGTTCGAGCGAAAAAATTTCTACGATTTCGAGATCTCGACGTGGGAAGGTTCGATGGCTTCCACTGGGAACAATTGAACAGTCTGCCAAACGTCAATTTCACTCCGTATCTAAAGATCGCGACGTTCCACGCAAGAAATAATCAATTTTTTACCTCCGGTAAATGAAATTCCGTTAACCGTAAGCCGTGAAAGTGACTGTACCCTACGAGTATTCTCTCGCCAACACCGTTCCAAGATTCTCCAACAATCGACGATGTCTTTCGTTCTAAAAATCTCCAAGGAAACTGACAAGAACAATTAGACGAAAAAAAAAGGGAAGAGGAATCCCAGTCTCCTCTCGTCCGGATTGTCGATTTGCGATCGAGTCCCTTCAGAAAATGCAAAGAAAAAAAAAACAAAAAAAACGAGCAACCAACCTGCCTCGGCGGACACAGGGCGGGGTACCTCTGGGAGGAACAATAAGAAAGGAGGTCGGGGAGGCAAACAGAGTGGAAAAGCGAGCCCCCACGGAGGCAGTAGCCGGGCGGCACACCGGTGTCTGTGTAAGCGTTATGCGATTTCAGACAAATGGCACGGCCGTGAGCTGAATCGTGACGATGGAACAGCGCGTCCACTTGCGAGCCATCGCCGAGTTTACCTTCTACTCCGCTAACTTACCATCGAGATTCGTGCGAACGAAGGATGGCAGCTGTCCACAGAAACGTTTCCGCCGCTATTGCTACCTGGGACTCGAGTGGAATTGGGCGGGGAGGGGAAGGGGGGTTTGGGGGTGGAAGTACGACGCGGACGGGCACAAAAATCCATAGGAGTCGCCATTTTCAACCGTGAGCCTTGCGCCAACGTTTTCATGGTGTGTACCGGGGCGGAGGACGTGAATGCGCGCATCACTTTACGGGCTGCTCTTTTCTTCGGCGTAAAAGATGACTGGAGAAAACGAACGACTGGACTGGGAGAGATATTGCTCGCGCGGAGAAGTATCGGGGGTGCGGAGGGGTTGCAGTAAATCCGACCTTCCGCATACGAGAACGTGTACGAGTATTTGAGGGTTTTTTTATTCGGTAGGCGTGACGCGTGCTGTATCCTTTTGGCCGCTGTGCGATTCGATGTGTAGAAGGGTTGATGCATTCGATTTCAGTGTTTTTTTTTTTTTTTTTTTGTTTTTCGAGTCCCGAGAGGAGCGAAACATTATAGAAGGTGCGCGATGATCCGGAAGCGCGACCGGGGTGAAATTAAGAGGCATGTTAAATTTATAAAATTTTAGCGGCGCGGCGTAACGTGTACCGTATCGCGAGAAGCTTTGCGTGTAGACGGTTTGATAAACACGTTTCCTGTTTACTTATCGCTGTTTGTGTTTAATTAAACGTAATTGCGTACAAAGGGCAACTGCAAAAATATTCGCGCCTCCGTTGTTTTCGCTATTTATTGTGTCGAGTTAATTAACGTAATTGAAACTACGGGAGGAACGTGACGGTAAATGCAGCGCCGGTATATGTTTTAAAGTAAAACGATATCGAGAGAGAGAGAGAGAGAGAGAGAGAGAGAGAGAGAGAGCTTTTATCAAAAGTTTCAACACGAAAGGCAATGTTCGTAAAAGGGTAAAAGAGAATGAAGAAAATTTGAACTCTCAAAGTCGATTACCCCCGACACACAGTTTCCGTCTAAATCTCCTGGCCACCAGTAATATTGCATGAAATATGCTTCACACTTTGTTCACCAATTACCCCGATGACTAGTTACGTGTTAAAAGTGTTACGAAAACGTCGGAATCGCGTGCATACTCCTCCGTGGTGTCTCGCTGGCACGAAGCGGGACGATAAAATCCATTTCCTCGCAGATTTCCACGCAATTTAGCTACGAATTAACCAACCGAATCTCTGCCATTCACGATCACAGATCGAGGCGAGGATACGTTCCTATCCGAAATTTATAACAACGGACAGTAATCGTCGATTGTCGACATATTAATACATTTCGCTCACGAACAAAAATCCCACGCGAGCATCAAAGTGGACAGACGGATACGGTTACAATCGACGAAGATATCACTTCCGTCGTGGTCACGTTACAATCGCAGAGGCCATTCGCCGGCAGCATTCCGTGACAAAAAACAATGGCAGCAGCAAGTGGCCATTATATCGCGTCCCTAAAGGAAGGAAAGGTTGAAGCACTCCGTTTCCGCGGTAATTTCACCAATCTCGCCGTTTGACGCGATCCCGACGCGAGTTCTCGCGTGCTCGTTCGCGGTCGAAATATCGACGTTTCGCGGCGACGATCGATCGGGGCCGCGTAGGAAATCGAAGGTGGAGAGAGAAAATTCGTCGGGCGGACGGACACGGGGTGAACGAGCACCCGGCCGGAGTCGTGGGGAGGAAAGAGAACGACGCATAAGCGGTGTCTCCTTTCGAGCTGCGCCGGCAAAGTAATTAATTAGCGTAATGATTCGTTCGCGTAAGCTCTCGTTTCGTTCGCCTGTAACGAGTAGAGTTCCGCAAAGTTTCGCAGACTCCGGTGCCCTCGGTGATGTTGCCTCCGTTCAGCCCTCTCCACCGCGTCCCCCTTATTCGCCCTGCTGCGACTGTCTCCGTTCCCCGCAGCCCTTTCGAATATTCGTATCGGGCGATTTTAACGAGCGAGACAAGTTCCGCCAGCACGCGAACCCCGCCGGGAGAAAACTGTAGGATCGCGGGAGAATACGGTCTCACGATAATAAGGACATCGACTCCGCCAATTACGACGCGTCCCGGCAACAATTAATTATCGTTCTGCATAACTGAAATCGACACGCGGCCAAGAGCGCGTCGAGGGTGCAGTTGAACGGCCGGGACGAGCCGTCGCGCGATTTCGATTCGATGCGCGGACTTGTCCGGGTCGCGTTATTTAAGGGACATTTGTCGCGCGTTATCGACGTCCCGATAAGAACGATTCTGCGTTCGATAACGCGCCTCGTTCGATACTTTTCTGTCTGAAATCTCAACCGCGAAGCGTCTATCGAACATGCCAGACGAACCGAGCGGGGTCGACGGAGCGAAATTTATCGTTCGTACGGGGTCACGAGACAAACTAAATTGCCGATCATAATACGTCGAGTGCGGGGCCCTCCATAATTCATCGCCTCCGCGGCTCACGTCGTATTAATAACCCTGTCGTCTGTATAAACTCCGCTAACTAACTTATAAGTCATTCGACTCGTTTGAGCGACAAATTCGTAACATAAATTACGGCCGACCTCTGACCATCTGTCAAGCGGCGTTGCTCGTGGCGAGTTAAACCGAACGCGATTCAGAAGATATATTTATCGTTCCAGCAACTCTCTCGGCCGTGGCCTTGCGACCATTATTACAGCTAGGTAGAACCACCTATTTCGCTCGGTTCCGATGCCGATCGCCGTGATAAGCCGTAACGAATTTCACCGGGAGTATCGCCGCGACGAGAACCGGGCCCGCGATCGTTCGGCGCCCGGGAAGAGTCTAATGGTATCGGCAATGGCCGATTAACCGATGTCGACCGCTGTAATAACGAGGGAATAACTCGAACGCAGGCCTCGAGGAGCGATATTTCAGCGGCCACTTAGGTGTACGATTGCCCTGTCTCGTGACGAACGGGAATGATCGGTGGGACTCGATTCGCGGGAGAAGATTTCTGCCGCGTCTTCGCGGGCGCAATGAGCGTGTATTTACTGTGGGGAAAAATGTCCGGGGTGACTCGACGTGTCGCGTGGACGAGGAATTTCTAGAATTAAAGTTAAGGAATATTTGGGCAAATATGTCGACACTCTGTCGATGAATTTGTAAATGATGTAGGGAAATTGTAATAGATTAATTCTTTAGATTTTAGATTTTAGAGTTCTCCATTCCTCCAAACATTGAAGTAACGTGGTAAAAGTGAAGCAAGCTGTACAAGTTTTAAGCGTCCAAATAGCTAAACGTAAATGCACGATTGAAATGAGTACGAAGCGAATTAAAGGCAAATATGGAGCAAAAACAAGACCGACGAAATAGAGGCAGAAACGTGGAAAAGTGTAACAAATATATATATGAATAACGCTTTCACCCTGATTTCATTTCTCGTCCCCCCCTCCCCCATTTCATGGTCTACTCGGGAACAGGAAGACCGTAGGATCTTCCACGGACAAATAATCGTATAAAACGAAGGGAACGAGAGGCGCAGGGGGGAACGGAGACGTTCGACGTTCGACGTTCAACCTTCATCCATCCGCAAACGATGAAATGTTAATATTTAGTCCATCAATTACGAGGTCTAGATTTTCCGCGTTGAGATTTTCCACGGCTGAATGTCCCTGGGCGGGCGTTTGCACGGGTATTTTCCTCTTCTCCCTTTTCCAACGCTTTTCCCATCCGGAGCCCCGGGTCGTTGAGAAAGAAATCGCTTTTAATGGAGTCAGGAGAGAGAGAGAGACGGAGATCCGTCTCTGAGCATAAAGAGAGATCGTTTCTTCGCATTAATATCACTCCACGCAGGACTTCTTCCACTTTTGCCCGCCACTTCCACTATTTTCCGCATTATGCGCCTCTCCATTTGCGGGGTTGGACAGTGGGAATACCGGGAACGCAAACGGCGTCCATTAAGTTCGGATACGGAAATATTGGAATTCCTCGTTTGTATCGCTTAAGAGTTTCACATTATCCCCGTACTCTGCCTGCAGCATTTTAATTATTTATCATCGATCCGTGTCCGCGGACAGCCCTACCGACTTCTGGACAATCTCTTCAAACGTATGCGTTTGCGTTACGCGGACGGATTTTAGAAAGTCAACATTTATGTGCAATTTCAATGTCCTGCGAAATTCATTAAATTCCAGTGCATCGGTTCATCGCTCCTGCATGCCATTTCTAATTCTAGCCATGTCTTCAATGGTTTCATATCAGCCGAGAGCATACAACGATTCGATTGACAGACTATAATGCGTACGTTTCTCGTGACTTCACGAAAGTGGGGCGCGATTACATTTTTCAAGTGGAATAATGTATCGCCGCTCGTGCGAAGAATTTTTCAAGTCACTAACATTCCCGTCGTCAAAAAGGGTGCCCCCTATGCGGGACGATAACCGTCGGGGGCCGGTAATGATATCTCTCGGCAACGAAACGTTGGAAAATATCGTCTGAAAACCGGCGACGGGAGTTCACAGAGAGGCGTGCTTCTTCGGGAGCGAGTGTACAAACGGCAGTGGCCAAAGTGCGCTCTCGTTTCAAGATTTTTCAACGGCGGTAAACTTTTCCAAGCGGCCGACCGGCCCTGCACTGCGCGCAAATATTCGGCGGACCTCTATTTCCCGGCGTTTCCCTCGAAATCTCTCGAACGTTCAAAGAACTGTCGAGGGTGGCAAGGCGCGACAGATGAAACGGCGCGGTACACGAGCACCGTTTATTTCGATTTATTCGACGACGAGGGAGAAGTACCAGAGGAAGGGGTCAAACAAGGGGGGAGAGTAACGAGAAACGACAGAGTCGGTAACAAAATTCAGCGGCCCAATTCCTGAAGCAAGTACTACCAAAGGTGATCCGAAACTGCGCTGCCCGGGTAATAGTAACGATCGCAATGTTCATGTTAAATGGATCACGTTTGATCGTCCGCAAAAGCGAGATGAATAGAGAACATCGAAGTCAGAAAAATAGGAAAATTCAGCTCCATTTATTAATTACAATTAAAGCATCAACAACGTACAACGAGACGTTTGTGTGGTATTGCAAAATCGTGCAACCCCTTCATGTTGCTCCACGCATTTCATCGGAAGCACCCGCGTATGTAGATAGTCAGATGGATATCAGTGCACGGGCGGAACAAAAGAAAAGGGTACAAAGTGAAGTTCGTTACAGGACACTCGCGCGTTTAGGAAGGAATTAATGAACAGCGCTGCGGCGCGAGAGCTCATTTCGTCCTCGAGAGAGGGAGAGATTCGATCGATCGTCGTACAACAGACTATACACGCGATTTAATTAGTCGAAAGCAAATGCCAGCAGATAGAGAAGCGACGAAGAGCAGCAGCAGCAGCAACAGCAGCACCAGTGACAGCAATAGATGGGGAGGAAGACAGACAGAGGAAGGGTGGTACAGAGAGAGACGATCGTCTCTCTAGGACTGCCGGAACATAATAAAGCACCGCCTCATTGTCTCGTTCCTCTATCGTTCTCTCTGTTCTCCATTCTGCCCTCCGTGTGCCTCCGTTTCGTTCGTCCCACCGGCTTCTTTCTCTGTATCCGGGACAATACCGTGTGCCGATTCATCGGAAACTTTCTGCCGACCACCCTCCTACCATCTCGCCCGCCCCATGCAGCCCTCTATTTCTCTTACACGCACAAAGGGACGGAAACTTGGCTGAAGCGGATTCGCGTCTTCGAATCCATTTCCAGGGTGGAGAGCGTTCGCTGTTTCTCTGTCGACGACTTTTCACTGCCGACACTGGCGAACGACGAATTCCGTGCGTGCACACGCCACTTCCGCCGGCTCCTGCAGTGTTCTTCTGGGTCTCTTCTGTGTACGGAATTCGAGCATCGAGATGACGGAAATTGTTGAGGTAAGGGGGTCGAGGCGCTCCCGCTGAAGTGGCGAGGAACGATTCTTCTGTCGTCGTGATCGGGTGGGGAGAAGCGACTTCCCGAATAGCTACCCGGTGAATAGGCGGATTCAATTCGAAGCTCTTGAGATAATTCGAAATTTCTTATTTCATTTCGTTGGCGTGGCACGGTTGCCGGGGGTTGAAGTACGAGGGAACACGTTCACTACGGGCGCCGCAGATTCGTGGATAATTAAATAAATAACCAGCTTTCGGAATTGATGATAAAGCTTCAACGCTTCATAAACGTTGGTGCACGACGACCGCGTCAACCAATGTGCCCAAGTGTAAAAATTCGACAGAGATATTGAACTTTCCTACCACATCTTCAACGGTGATATAAAATATTCTTTCTCCTATGGACACGGTATCCTCGGGGCTTAACATCGGTAACCAGAATATCGAACCCTGAAATGCGCACAGCTATGGGCAATATTTGCGCGAATTTCATTTACTCGAGGCGAACAGTTGTGATTTCAAGAAATCGCTGACTCGTGGGTTCAACGGACCCGTCCGTCGGAGGTCCAAGGATTCGTCATCAGCCACGGATGCATGATCATAAAACAGGATTGAACGTCTGTCTGGGAGATACGTGTCAAGCCCAAAATGGCTGACGTCTCGCGGACAGCTAAAATGTGACACGGCCAAGCTGGCTCGCAAAGCGCAACAACGTTGCTTAGTTACTTTCTTGCCTGTACACGTGCAAACGAACGCTTGTGCACGTTGCTCGCGGGGCGGGTGTCACTTTGTTGGAGCGTAGGCGAGTGTTCAGCATTCCTAAAGGAATTGCCAAGGACGCCTGATCCCAGCGACCGAGGGATTAACAAGTATTCTGCGGTGTGCGACGGGTCTTCGAGTTTGATAGGGAGATAAAGCGAACGCGGGATTCTTAGCGCGGCAACGAACGTTTTCTTGCTTTCCTTGCGAGCGTACAAGAGGGCCAGGATGTTCCCCGCGGAAGATAAAGTGCTATACGTATAATCGGCGAAGGCAAAAAGCTGCGGTCATTAAAGATCGTTCGTAAATGCTGGACGCTGCCGGTGAGATTTCGAAGTAGGAATTAGAATCACGATACGGACGCGAGCGCGGCGATTTTATGCAGATTGTCCTTCGCTAATTCCCTCGCTCATGGCCCGCGTATGAAAAGTTTACGAGGGATGATTGGGCAATTTCGAATCTTTATATACTTTCGCGTTAGCGTTGCGAGTAGTGCGCGACAGTGTTGGACAGAGTAACGCGCAGAAATACTTGCGAATAATGGTGATATTAAGAAAATAATAGTAGGGCAACGCGAGGAATCCGGATTAAAAATATGGAGAACGTAAATTTGTCGGCGCAGGAAAAACAGAAAACCTTTCCCCGAAAAAAATAGAAGCGGAAAGAAAGGCAGAATGAGAGGAAGAAATGAAACCGATCGCGAGAATAAAATATAAGTAGAAAAGGGCGAAGAAGAAACGGCGAAGGATAGAGGGGCGAGAACCGCGAGGCATTCTGCGTAGATTTTCGTCGACCCCAATATCCGTTCGGCAGAATCTCTCCGGAGGCCGCAGCTGCTACGAAAAGTAGGATGGAATCGGTGTCGGATCGATTTAAATACATGCAGCGCCTCGAACATGGCCGGGCTCCTAATTGTAAACGAGGATAGTCGAGAAGTTTGTCGACGCGAACCGATAAAGTCTCGGAAAACTCGCGGCCGATGAGGTGCATGCGATTCCATCGACTCTCGTCTACAAGGTGTTTAAATGCGGGGAGGGAAAAAAGCTCGCACGAAGACGGCGTGTCGACGAGCCAGAATTATCCACGGCAGTATTGCCCCCGAGGAAAATATTTAAACGATCGATCGAGATCGTGTACGATGGAGGTAGGTAGATGGAAGCACGGTGAAAGAGAAACTGTTGAGAATGAAGCTCGTGGTCGAACGTCGAACGTATCGAGCGAACGCGTTGTCGATTCGAACAGATAGCCGGAGATTGGAATCGAGGCGCAAGGAAAGAGTCTTGATCAAAAAACGAAGCAGGATAAAAAATTTATGTACGATGCGAATGGTTGATACGTGGATGAAAAGATCGAGTTGCATACGAGACGTGTGCAAAAGTCGAGGCTGGGTACGGTGGTTTAATAATCGTTCGATTTTCGGTTGGAAATGTTGACGTCGATGGGGTATGGCTGCGTGAAATATCAGCGATTCAGATTTAATATGGTAGAAGAATATTTGCTTCGAATTGCGTGCTGCAGTTTCTATTGTCGTGTCGTGCGCAAGATGACTAATCATGCACATCCGTAGGATAGCGTGAAAATCGGCAGGAAAAGAACAAGCGATTTCTCTTATCGTCGACGTCGAAGAAAAGTTCTGGATGTAGTTCGGATATCCGGCATAAATATGGTATCTACAGTGTTAGATATCGCGCAGACTATTCGAAGATATTACTCTCAAAGTTCAGTTCATAATTTATACAACGCTCTAACACGCTTTTGTAACGAGCTTGCGCAGAATATTAATGTTCCCGTCTTTCTTGTATCGTACTTGCAATTATTTCAAGGAATGACATGCTAATAACAAGTAAATCATATTTACCGTTAGAAATGATGAACATTACATGCAACCCCATCGCCCCAAAGTTCAATCTTTTGCCTCCCAGACCCAGACAATCGAGAAAGCTACTTAATTCACGTGACAATTGAGTCCGCTCGAACGTTTCGCCATTAAACTTTCAAATGAATCAAACTGACGCGATCTCCGTTTAAGCCGCCGAGCTTTTTCATCGACGACTCAACAGTTTACGACAGTTTTTCGGGACAGTAATTTTTTCCCGTGTCTCGCCGTCATTTCAGACTTATCAATCGAAGCCGTCGTTGAGACAGCACGAGCAACGAAGAAATTCCGACTTTTTGCCATTTATCCGCATCCGCCACTCGTCTCCTCATCTGTCCCCGGCTAACAATACTCCCATCGATTACCCATAAGCTCGTTCCGGCTAAAATCCCGTCCACCGCGAAGTAAAATAATACCTCATTACCGGCGCATCCAGTTCTCGATACGTAATTGGCAAACCGCTATCGGGGCGCGTTTGAGCATTTTCATAAATACCAACTGACAGTTTTGTCCACTGGTCGGGGCCCTATTAAAGTATCAAGGAGGCCGGTTGATTTTTTTTCCCGGGAAAAAGAAAATGGAAGTCAGGTGGACATTGTTGACCATCATGATGTACATTCTACCTTAAATCTTGGTACCTCACTCCCATTGTTAATGTTACGCGTTGCGTCAAATTCATGCTGTGCTACGCTTTTATAATATTGACCGGCACAAGCGTTCTGTAATTGTGATGCATGATAAATTGGATAACCTAATCGATGTGAATTTTAAAGAAAGGTATCTGCCCGCGACGAGGCCAACGATGCATCCTCCTCCGCGTAGTCGTCGAACGAATAAAGAATCCTCCACCTGATGTCGCGCCGAGACGGCCTTGACCGTGGAACCGTCCTTTGTTCTTGGACGGGACGGCACACATATCCCTCAACTCTACGACTCCGGAGAGAAAAGCCTTGAAGCGGCGTGACAAGACATCACAATGCATCGTTTCCATCCGCCAAATAACAGTACGCCGTGGGTGGGTGCGCCGTTCGCGTGAAGCAAACCACGGGGGAGGACGACAGAATAAGAAGCGGTAGCTAGACAAGGCGGTGGGGAGGGCAACAGAAGGACGGGAACAGAGGGAAACGCCTTAAAAACTCGGCGAAACGGTACTGTAATTAACGAGGGAGATTACTCCGGCGTGCGCTGCGATTTATTTAATGTCGTCGATTCGATTCAATTTCCCGTTGAATTAATTCGCGTCCCTTTAAACGAACTTCAATTAAAGCTCCCGCTCGGAACGTCCGATTCTGTTCGCCGCTCTGACCGTCTGCGTCTACTGTTTTTCTCCACCGGCTTACGAACGATCGGTCAAAATTTACGTCGACGCCACCCCTGTCCGGGCGACGGGGCAATCATTGAGCAACGCGTATTGTTTCGTTGCCGTGGAACGCGCCGGTTTAAGACTGAACGGACGAAACCTCTGGCTAACATCGATGAACAAGTTGACTTAATAAAGTTTTGCAGAGCAGACCCGTCAAAAATCGAGCGGCATTAATCGATCTATTTCATTCCAAGGAACAAACCACCCCTCTGCTTCGCGAAAACTTCGATTCACGCGCCGGTGAGTGAAGCAAAGAAACGAAAGAAAAAAAATGAAAAGTTGACGATAGCGGGTTTCTTTCAATCGAGTCGGTCGTCGTGCGCGAAGAAAACGAACGCTGGGAACGGCGAGAAGAAACGAGAAGGAGCGCCGGATAGGGTGGAAAGCGGCGAAGAGTCGGAGGAAAACAAACGAGGAGCCTTTCCCTCTCGATTCTGGTGACAGTCGGACGAAATTGCGAATATCGAATTTCGCTCGGAAGTCCCCGCGCTGCGAATTCTTCCCGGGGGAATAGGATGCCGGGCGAGTCGAACGGAAAGACGGGAAAGGCAGGGGGGGGGGGTTCGGAACGGTTTTAGGGGATGGCTGGGCGGTGAACGCGATTCCAGCACTGATTAAAAATACATATTAGGTCCGAGTGTTTGGGGAATAAGATGCCGGGCGACGATAAGGTCGAAACGAGAAACGGCCACCGGGGTGCAGTGGCGTAACGTCTTTGCACGTGGAAACGCGTAACCACCCTTGTGAATCTTTCATCGGGCACCGTGTGGTAACGCGTGGTTCTTCTGCCGAAACGAACGGTGAAATATTGATGGCTGCCAAGGGGGCCAACATTGTTCAGTGTTTGATCATTGCAAGTTGCGTGCGCGATTATTGCGAATGAAAATCTACGGGCGGTCGTGAGGATTATCAATCGTTCGATGATTGCGTCTTCTATTCGTGCATGTCGCAACGCTTCGATTTTTCCACGAACAAACGAGAAACCGAGAATGTCTGACGCTCTGTCATGCATTACGCTGAATTCCATTTACTTTGCAACAAAATTGTAGTAACCTGAATATTTTAATATGGCCGTTAAATCTGGTATTAACGGCACTCCGATAACACTTCGAAACCACGGCCAGGTGAACGAACTTATCACTCAGCCTGATGTAACTCACCGCTATGGGTAACTATGGAAAGGGTTAGTCGAACGAACGACGTTTACGAAGATTGGACGAAGATTTCAGAGTCGCCGACGGACTTTTTAGTTCCTCCTTTCTTAATACCCCGCGGAACTTCCGCCGCGGCGGGGAATAATCGATAAAGCTTCCCGAGATTGTTCGGACGTGTCTTTCATCCGGCAAGAAGTTAAGTCTGATAGAAACGCCGGCGAAATAATTTCATTATACTGATAACGGATCTTTGAATATTGGCGAACTCTCTTGATTACTTCCGCCTTTCAATTCTCATTTCGCCGGGTTGATAAATTTAACGATGCCAAGGAAACTGGGTCGCCGAACGATCGTGCGCTGTTTAAACCCGGTTATACCTGTATTCCGTCGATCGAACCCCCGACGATACGACAGAGACACACAGTTAAATCTACTTCTACGTACGTGGAAATTCTACTCCACGATTGTGTCTCGATTTAAATAAAAAAAGTCGTTCCATTTCGTCGTTTCGCTGGCAGCAATTAATTTCTATGAAATTCTACGCTCACTTCCTCAACAATCCACGTCGACTAGGAAACAGGAGGCTAAGAAGGAACCATCTCGACCGCGAAAAGTTTAACAAGAAAAATAAACGAAACCCGAGACTCTCGGCCACCCTTGTTTCTCACCTGCTCGTCAACACACGTTTCTTTACCGCGTCTAAATATTTACCGATATTGCTCTGCCGTATGCAGCGTCTCGTACACGCTTTTACCGCGCGTCCACGCGATGAAAGAGACGAGACAGGGCAGGCAGTGAAATCTGGCTATCACGGAGGAGCGAGGCGAGAATATTTAAACGGAGTCATCGCGCGGCGAAGATTATACCAGCCGCGGCGTCACGGGGATATTTCGTTCTCGTTAAAATAATGAAACGGGCGGTCAAAGGCGGGACCCGGTCTATCATCTCCGCGGCCGGGATTTTTCACGCGGACGTGCCGCAGCGAACCGGGGGGGGGGGGGAGGAACAAAATATTTTAAAGGGAAAAAGATCCGGCCGGAGAAACAACCCGGCGAGGAATAAAAAAAAAAAGGGACGAAGGGAAGAAAAAGAGATAGAGCGACGAAATTACGCTGTGTAGCGTAACAACGACGCAATTCATCCACCTTCCTCCAACGCTATGTCATTCTCTGCTCGCGAGAAATATCATTCCGCGGAACGAACGTGTCGTCCGTTCGGGCCCACGTAATTGATATCATTATCATCGTTGCTGAACCGCGATTCGGCGCGGCCGCGCCGTAGGAAAGAGTCCTCCCCCTTGTCCCCCGTCCTATTGTTCGGGATAAAGGGACGCGAAACGCAAAGGCGGCCTACCGACGAGCCACCCGTGGCTTATAAACCCGGCTTAACCAACCCTCCAGCTTCATTCCCCTCGTCTTTTCCTCGACGTCGCCCCTCGGCGGGCATTGGCTCGAATCAACGTTACCCAGGTGGCTGATCGAAAATTTTTCCTGCGGCCTGGAAACGGGAGGCAGACTACGCGCGCGTACAATAACGTACACGATTCGAAGGACGGCATCCACGCTTTTGACGTTGCAAAATCGATCTGCGAGATACTTCTCCTTCTCCTAGGAGTTGAAGTTCGATACGTATTTCGTTCGGAAATATCACTGGGAACCGTAGGAATTTTTAAGTGCAAGACGGAACGAACAGTGTGCGCAAGAAATTCACCGTTCGAGAGTGCTAGTCGTTACGTTGGGAAGTTGCACTGAATTTTAAGCTCGGCCAACTTTGCAGCGACGAATTACAGTTCGAAAGCTCTGCCTTTCTTGCCGCGAGTACATCCGTGATGCCGCAGAGTGGCAGAGTGTTGTTAATCCAGCCAAACTCCCGACAGAAATGTTCGAGAGACCATTGAGCAAGGGCACGGGAGCAAAGGGAGTCCAACGCATGGATCGTGGAAATTTAAAGAAACACAGCCCCCCCGATGCACGACCGAGTGAATGAACTTGAACACCGCGAGCATAGTACACAGAACAAGTGCACGGTGCTTCACAAGTACCAGCTCGAAACTCGCCCAATCCAAATACTATGTCTGATCTTCTGTCGGACGAAGAATTTTTTTCGTTCAATCGACGGTTCATCTCCCAGGTGGGGGTTGGGCGCACACGGATCCGTCGATTGCAAAACGATGTGCACGCCGTTCATATCGGGGGCCAAGTACGCGGATCAGAAGGTCTCGGCTTTCGGGGGAAATTACAAGCAGTGCGTTGGCGTTTGTGAGACGCGGGGCTACACGCCGGCAACCGAAGGCTAATAGCGAAATGGACGTTGGAATAATCGTCGGTTCGGTTCCATCAATTTGTCGAATAAATTCGTTCCACCGGCAATTTCATCCCCCTCCCTCGCCCACCCAACTTCCATCACGATCCACGGCTGCTTCCATTACTACAGCCGCGTTATCGACGCGAGGGTAAATATAGCCGGACGTGGAATTACAAAACTCGCCGCGGACACCGGTGAGCACCTGGTAAAATCGTAATAAAGACGGAGTTTGACGCCGCAAATTCGACAGCGGGCGCGCCACCGTGCCGTTTCCGCTTCCGCGGCTAACATGATTAATCAACGCGGATCCAACTTCGCCGCGGCCAGAGAGTTGTTTCGAGCTGTATCTTGTCCGGTGGATGAAATATCTGTCGCGTGCCGGACGAGGATGTAATTGTTTCGTGCAGCATTCCCGGATGTATCGTTTATAGCGGGCCATTTTAATACGGTTCTTGATTTTAACGACGTAGTGGAACATTTTGTATGCAGTCTTTAGTCGCGACGAGGGATAAATATATCTTCCTTTGGGATTATTAATCTTTTCCTGTGTTGCACGGTATGAACCTTGTAGAACAGTGGGATGCTCAAATAATATTGCATCCGCGAAATTAAATATGTCGATTTCCGTCCACATCACAGGCTTCAATTACCGTGGGTGATGAGGTATAAAAATGTATCGAAATTGATCGCGGAGCCAGTATTATTTGAGTAGCACGTGTCAATCATATTATTGGATATATGATTTTAAGTAGTATAGGTCGGCGATATTGCCGGATCTACTGTAGTACAGCTTCAAGTAGTACAGGTCAGCGATACGGCCCACGTTTGATTTATCACATTACTGTTCGTGATCACACATGAACAAACCGCTCAACACAGCTGACATTACATAATATATTCCGTTCCGTTTGCTGAATCTTTACAAAGATACAGTATCGAGCAGCACGTACCTATAGAAATAAACGCTGCCGTTGTCCGTCTGTCGCATATATTTTTGTCACGGTACTTCGCACAGTGCATTGCGAATAAAACGTTAAATATTAAACGGGAACGCCGGCAATACACGAAACGGCTGTTTTCGTTGTCGCGATACTCAGCTCCACGTTCATCGCGAATTATTCGTTAGTCAATGGAGTTGCAGTGCAGCGAAAACATTTCCAACCAACTTTCGTTCGCCGTCCATGCAACTATAAAACGAATATCGTTCTTCGTGCCTGCCGGGCAAATTACACCGCCGACGGTGGCCACCGATACGTAAAAATGCATGTGGAATACGCGACAATATCGACAAGTTCGCCGCGAGGAAAATGTTGAGGGGGATAAAAAAAACGGGGGAAAAAGAGCGGAGGAAAGTCAGGAAATCGGATACACGTATATGCGGCAAAGATCCCGTATGAATCGAACGATAATTAATCGGTCCAGCGAAGTTATCGAGAGATCACCGAGTAACCGTGCACGCGTCGATATTTTCATCCCGCTAATGCTTTGATCTGAATTTCCACGTTCGACTGGCTTCCCCTTTTTTTTTAATCGAACACGATTCGCTGGGAAAGTATAATAATAGGATGCCGGTGGAACGACGTTCAATGGTGGTTTATCGATTCACCTGACGATTGTGTGCAGCTGGAGAAAAAACGTATGGAACAACAAGTTCCCTTCGGTAATTAGAAGTTTATAGTAGTCGCGAAATAACTGAGAAAATTCTACAGCTGGCAGTGTAGTGAAAAAAAAGAAGAAATGGAACGAAAAAATTCCTTCAGTGAAGAAGCAATAAAAATTCTCGAGATTCTCGATCTCGATGAATTTCTCGAGATTTATGATAGGGTCGCTGCTATAAGATCAAAACGAGAAAGCGATGTGTCGCGGCCATAATTGCGGGGCTTACTAAGAAAGCGTTCGTTTATTGTAAACCGGTGACATCTGAGGGCTGGCAGCCAGACGGTTCAAGCGTTATAAATATTCCTCGAACATAGCAATAGCTTGACCGTGTCATTAATTTGTACTCGCATTAATCTGAAATGTTAATCGCCTATCATTTAATTGCACCTAGACGGGCGTAATTCTTAATTCGAAAGCTCTCGCTTGAAGCGCGATAATTTGAAAACAGATTCAGGCTTCAGACGGTGAAGCTGTACTCGCGAAGAAACTCGCGTTAATACAATCAGGTATAAATTAACCCAACAACGAGTGGAGATGATTGCTCTTGGATTTGAATTAAAAGCAGTGCTATTCGAACAATTCGAATCCATCACCTTCGTCGCGTGCGAATCGCTTACACGACCATACCAGATGGAATTTCCGCGCGATTCAATTGCAGGTACACTTCGGCGATAGTTTCATCGAGGGTTGCACCCCTAATTAATAAAACTCCCCGAAACGTCGCTAAAGGCAGATCGACGTTGGCCGTCGTCGCGGTGATAATCCATCGGCTCGATCTTTGTGCGCGTTGGCCGGGACTCGGTTCCAGCGATAATCGATCGACCACGGACGGCCCCGTGAATTGACAATGGTCCCAACTCGCGTATCGATAGCACGCCCACCTTCTCAAGCGTGCAAACGCGTAGACAAACGATCGCGTTGTACGTACACATTCTACACTCCTCTCGACTCTGTTTCTCTCGCCGCAAGAGTCGAGGCTCGTGGTTTCTCCTATCTACCGCACGACGGCATAAGTAATTACGCTTCCGGCCATTAAATCACCGAGAGGAGACAGACGCGGCGCGCGCAGATACGAAAATGAAAACGAACGAACGAACGAACGAACGAGAGGAACAGTTTTGGTGTGGGTTGAAAGGGAGGAAGAGAAACGAGGGACAGAGAAAGAGAGGAGCATCGCTGACGGCTGCGGCACAATTAGAAAGAAATAGAGAAGCTGTTGCAACGCGAGCAAGAGGATCGAAGAGGCGGGGGACAAAGAGGAGGCGAACACTCCGGTGCAAAACGGGAGAAGAAGCGACGAAGCAGGCGGAAAATGGGGGACAGGAGAAGGGGAGGGAAAAACGTGGCTCGAAATTAACCGCAACGTGACTATTATCCGGCGACTTTGTCCTTTTCTACCGTTTCTTTCTGTCCGCGCCTTTCCTCTTCTCCTCTTTGCTCGCCTCTCTGGCCGCCGTTCATTCAGCAGCGGAACACCGAGAAAACGAGAGTGGAGAGGGCCACCGGGGGGGGAGGGTTGCCGCCGCTGGTTTATGCGTGCCCGCCGCTGGAAAACGAAGCGAGCACGCGCCGCTACGCGCTTATCCGACGAGCAGCCGATACCAGGATGTGTAAGTACTTGGCCCGATGGAAAAACCGACGAACAAAAAGGGACCTAACAATCGTGTCCGCTCTGCGAAAGACAGGGAGGAAATTACGGAGAAATGAAAATGAAGATATAGAGAAGTAAAGATAACAATTAAGACGTCGATGCATTCCACTGCCAGAATCTTAATTACAACAATTTTACTTGGCAACGAAACGGGTCGACGCAGGTGTACCGCGAAACAGACGCGCAATAGAGATTTCGCGTAAACACGCGTGTTCTACCGGTATTTCTCGCCAATTTTGCTTGCCGAACAGATTTTTTTCACGTAATCCTCGACACGCAGTGAAAGATCGATCGTCTTTCGCGCTGTTACCTTTTCCCCATTGTGCCCTCGCGTTAGCACTGATCCTTGAGTTTTCGTTTTTTCCCTGGGAAATACCACTGAATCGGGGCGAAACGCGTTTGCCTCGGGACCGTGTAACACGGGCCGCCATGTTTGAACAATCCGCTTGGAAAAGCCGATAGCGCCGCGAAAAATGTTTTCCCTGCGGATTGGTGCTCGTTGATCTTCATTGCTTGATGCGGTGGTGGGTGCTTCCATCTCGAAAAATTAGATTAAAAGTTACCGCGGTGTATTGATTATTACTAGCGCTGCTTGGGTAAATCGTGGTACACCGGTACTGTAATGTTACTTCGAAAAGATCTATCGAAACTCGATTGGAACATTAATCGACTGAACAGATATTATAGAAACACGAAGGCGAGGATTTATTTCAGGTACCTCTCTTCGTATGTATAATTAGAACATAATACTATACAACATTATTATCGAGCAATTCATTAATTACTTTATTATTTATTAACATCGATCCTAATTCAAAATTCGAGTGAATCCGCAAATCGCAAACTTATCACAGGCTAATGCCATCGAACCACCCTAATCTCGGTCGGA
Source organism: Nomada lathburiana (assembly GCA_963667235.1). Lineage (NCBI taxonomy): Eukaryota > Metazoa > Arthropoda > Insecta > Hymenoptera > Apidae > Nomada > Nomada lathburiana. The sequence goes on from OY763903.1 coordinate 8,752,559, forward strand.
AACGGGAAACGCTTGGTAAACGAGTGTAGAACGGTTCCCGAATTTCTCGAATCGTTCGCAGAATCAACAAGCGATGCAGCAGACGTTCCAAAAGGCACACGAAAAAGCTCCCACAGCCTCCAGCGGATTCCAGGTTAATCGACGAAAAGTTTCGTTAAACATATTCGTCTCTCTCGGGCTACCCGTTTGTTCTCCCGCTGGCCCCAATTACCGTTTTCACCGATCCGACGACGAGGAAGCTAAACGTCCATCTGCATTTCCCGCAAGAAATCCGCCCACATGCCCGTCCGACTGTGGAAATCGCGGGTAGCCAGCGTGAAGTGAAAAACGCGCACGCAAGAAGGTCGTAGCAACGGGCAAATGAATCCGGTACACTCCCGAATACGCCGCAATTTTTGCCCCCGATTCTACTTCTGTTCAGGATCGACATTTTATGATGTTGGTGAACGTTAATTGGCACGGAGGAACATCGCGGTGAAAAACTGCGTTTATCGGCGGAGAATAATTAGAAGATAAAAGCATTTCGGAATTTGCAATGATATCGCCGGCACAAGTAAGACCACTTGTACATCTGTGCCAGTAACCACTATACAGCAACGACGTGAATTAAAATATGTACATCTGTTAAACTCAGTCCACTCTTTCGAACCTGTTTCTTAAGCTTATCGTTCCATTGTGTCAATCTGAACGACGGCCTTTTCCCTAATTCCAATAGACTCGATAATTGAAGAATCTTTCAGACTATCTTGTACGTCATTGGCGACAAAGCATTGAAATTATTGTATGATTTTTTAATTTAAGAACACCCCTTCACGTCTTAAAGAGCGACGACCTGGGTCACCGCTTTTGGTAGGCCCCTCTCAAGAATTCGTTGTCAAATTGTGCACCACTTTTCCAGCGTTCCGTCCGCGACATCTTCGCGCCGGAACTGGTCCCGACCAAAAATTTCCCCGTAAACACGACCATGCGGAAAATCGAACCGGAATCCCGTGGACTCGCACAATCTACGGCTCAAATGGCCCGGAACGATGGAAATTTTCGCGGTTATTGATTTCCCCGGGTACAGGTGCGCGTGGGTGCGCGTAATCTGGTCGACTGGGGGGTTGTGGAGCACGGTGGTGGTTGACGAAAACAAGATGGAAGGGACAAAAATCTCCTGTCGAGAAAAAAAAAAAAAAGAGTTAAAAACAAACGAGAGAACGGGGCAATGATTCGTTGCATTACATCGACATCTAATGTAATGAAACGGGTCTGAATTGTTTTTTTCCCCCCCATTTTATTGCTTTATATTCGGTTTATTGGTTACCTTAGCATCGTACGATGAATCTATGTATTTGATGAACCATGGAAATAGCCGAGGCTTTTCGGCGAGTATTTTATCTGCTCCTAATGGAAGAGTTCAGTGGGGATTTTTTTACTGGAATATAGGGAGGAGGATATTGAAAATATCCGTGGAATTCGTCGAGTTATAATGGCTGTCGGTATTCACTCACCAATTTGCTAAAAATTCCTCTATTTCCCGTCGATTCAGTTTGTTTGGCTTTAGAAACGCGATTTTTTCTTCGTCCACTACCCCCGCCCGCCCTTTCGTTCTCCCTCTCTCTTTCTCTCACTCTCTCGTTTTTAATCATTGCTCGAAATTCGCAATATTCCATGTGACTGTTTGATCAGAGGATCAGAGGATCTCTGGTGAATTGCCGCAAATTAATTTTCATCGTGATAGGCCGCGCAGATTACGCGGCAGCTATCGCGTAATTCGTATCCCCGTGGAATTGCAGCTGGTCGATAAAAATTGAAAAGCCCAGAGGAAAGGAAAATCCCCGTCGCCTTAACACCGAAAGTGGATCGTCGTCGGGTCATCCGTTCTATATCATTAAACATATCCCTATGCGCAAGTAGTTTACTATTTAAGCTTAATTTGTATGCGATCATTCTATCGTTCACCGGCGTTCAACGTCGTGCGAACAAGTCCAACACCGTTCGTGCATTAGAAAGACACCGAAACCGTAGTACCATAATTATTCCACAATGGCAGGAAACTCGTCAACCGGCCGGTACATGAATAAATTCAGCGAGGTACCCGTCGAAAATATCGGCCGTGATCGTTCGGAAACGATTGCAATCCGTAACCGAACCCCCCCCCGGCCGAACCGATCTACGTGGAAGCGCGTCTAAGCCGAGCACCCCGGAAGGGCCAAGAGAACTGCGAGCTTCGTTGGAATTTATCCGGCCATAATCATTTAATTACCGGTGTAACGGCGATGTTCCACGGAAACGTTGGCCCACGGCAAAAAGCGGCATATTGCACGGCGAGCCTCGTATCGGGGCGGCAGGGGCGAAGAAAAAGGGGCAAAACGATCGCGGCACCGAGTGGTATAGGTCGATAATTGGCACGGCGAACAAGAGGGCACCGGCCAAGAAAAAGCATTGTCGCGGACGGGAGCTTCGTCTACCGATGCCCTCGCCGTTAAACAGGCCGGGAAGTGATCGCTGGGCGTACCAATTAAACCGTCCCGTGAACGTGGAAACAAAAGCTTGAACGGCGTTTTATAATAGATCGCTTTTGCTCGTTCGCTGGAAACGAAGAGTGTCTGTTCCGGGTTGACTCGTAATTGGTACACGTCTTGCCCGGCGTATCGGAAACGGAATGTTCTTCGGGGAGTTCGAAATGTTTGATGTGTAATACCATTTTTAATTGATTCACTGGCGCGGGCTACGCTGTTCAGTTGAACAATGACAAATGTCAAATTATGTGATTGAAAATGTTGAGGGAGTAGTGGAACAATTGATTTATGAATCCGGTGCAAGTAGGTTTCTATGTATGCTCTCTTGGTGAATATTCTTTGTCAACGATGTGGAAGAAAACAATTGTTCCGAATCTACTGCAGGAGATGATTGAAATGAAGGAACGTCGCCCGAGGAACACGCTGTATATCTATTATCTTGTCCTTCTATTTGTTCCATTGTCTCGTTCGAAACACGGGAACAATAAGAATTCAATTGCCGTTCGCCAAGTTAATCACCCTCCATTCTCTTTAATCGACGATTCAAACGAAGTTGATCATAAAACCAACTAATTGCCGTGCAGGATACAGAACGCTGCAACCGGTGGCGGTGGAACTTGAACGTTTCCAAATTAAATTCATGCGGGGCTGATTGTAGGCGATGCAACTGCGAGGCAGCTTGCCAAAGTCCATTAAAAGGAAACGATGATCGTCGAGTTTCCTCGGAATCGCTCGAATACCAAGCATAAAGAAAAGACGAACGCGGGGCCAACGAAGCAGGTGAAAGACACTCGTCGTACGTTTCTTTCTGAACCGAAGTTCGTCAAGCAAATTTCAGCAAAATGTTGAAGAGAGAAATGGGAGGAGGGGATGAGCAGAGGCATCTTGCCAAATTGGTCATTGAAATAATAAAAGTATTAAAGCAACAGAGGCGGAGGAATCGCGGGGATGAAAGCGTTCGTCTTGAACGGAAACGAGGATCGTTTCGCGATACGAATTCCGTTCGCCTCCGTATGAATATGATATTCTGCACAGCTTCCAAGACATAGCTCGGGGCCATCGTGGATCGTGTATAATGAAAGTGGGACATTCTTGGTGAGCACTCCTTGAATCGACTATGTTAATTCCGTTACGTCGTCTTCTCCCTTCAATTCCACTGCCGTGGACCCGGGCCATTGTTCCGGACGCTGGTGTAGCTGAAGGAACGTCTAAATTGATAAATTTCATCTTAGAAGGGACCACTGAATTGGTACTGGAACGCTGTTCCTGGTGGAAGGCACGCTGAGTGAATGCGGTTCATCTAGGTCAGGGATTTCTTCGTCCTGTGTTTGGTATTTCAGAAGAATGTTGTTTTAGGATTTTCGAGCGGTATTGGTAGAATGTGTGGTACTGGTGTAATACTCGGACGAAGACAATGGTATTAATTTGTACTTCAATTGGAGCATAGTATTATTAGGAACACGGAAATTTTGTACGAGTTTATTTAAGGAAATTTATCGTGGTAATAAAGAAACGGGGGTGGAAAGTTGATTGCTGCGGTGGTACGTATTAAAGATGGACGAAAAGCCGAAGGTGGAGTGTAAAAATAATTAATCCGATAAAGAGACGATAGCCGTGAACGTTAACCTGAAATTTATGCTTCATTAGAGAAAGGGTTGCTGATGAGGCTGAGAGAGGTATAAACCGTACCGGAAAAGGGATACATTCAGAGCCAGCGAGCCGATGAGTCTTGAATTAAAAATACTCGGCCGGCGAGGATTGGCGATTAACAAAATAATACGAATCTTGGAATTAGGTGGTAATACATTAATAAATGTGCATTTGGAGAGTGTAATAAAATACATGGGTGCCTAATGAATAAAAGAACGTAAATATTTCCATCCACTTTAAACACTTACGTAGTACGATATCTCGGAGACGTTGCTTCGTGAATCCCTTCATTTTATGTAAATACCGTGACTGCTATATTGCAAAGGAAGGTTCTGTCGCTACTTTAAAATGAAACACTTTTCCTCGTAGTAATAAGGAACTTCATCTTTTTAAATTTTGTAGGCAGCTTTTATTAACCGAAGACGACCCTCTCCACTAGCCGGTGACTCTATAGTAAGCCGATGTTGTCCTGAAATTTACGGTTCGCCTGGTGAGGGTTCTCTCGCCCTACTACCTCCGTAATTTATTAATTGACATTTTCTCAAAATAACTTCGCTCGCGGCAACATTTGCCCTACGGCTTAATTAACAGCATCGCCAATATAAATTCGTCGAAAGCACGAACCTTCGCCGTTTTAACATCGTTAATCAATTTCATCGTCATGACCAATTCCATTCTCTGACATCCATCGCCCGCGATTTAACCCCTTTTCTAATTCTTGAATAATTTCTCCGCCATATAGGGACGACAATTTTCGACTCGCAATTTGCCGACTGAAAGGGGAAAAGGTAAAACAAGACATGGATATTCATACACTTCCAGTGTTCACGAACTAAACTTTCCGAAACTTCGAGCGATCGAGCGCACGGATTTCAATTCCCCGGTCGACTATACCGAAAAACATCCTTAAACAAACCCTAAAACCTGCAGACCCGGGCTCAAAGAAGGGTACGGTTACAGGAGAACCAGCGGTAATTTCGCGAAGCAAAGACTGCGAACTTTGCTGGGAAAGAGGATCTCGGGAGACAGAGAAATCCTTAGCCGGATGGAGTCCCGCATAGCCCGGCGACCGATGATTCCTTTAAACTTTTTCTCGTTCTTGGAACAGGCGGGCCCTTCCACATCCGCGGCACGTCGCGTCGCGACGCCCACGTCGGGACGCTCGACCCACGGAATCACAAGCGTGGCAATTTCTCAACGAGATTTGCATTGGCGCGCCGATAAAACGAAGCTGAGATCATTTTTCTTTATTATTTTTATAGGATGGAAATTTCTGTGGCATTGAAACAATCTGGAGGATTTAGAATGATTCAGATGTACGGATGACATGAATGACACTTTTGAATGAATGGCAATTATTTGATAATTGCCGGTAATTTGAGAATGCAATAATAAATTGTGGATTTTAATTACTTGTGGTTGGCAATTTCCTCTTAACTTGTAATCATTTTCGGCCATCGTACTGCTTCCATGATTTGCATTGATATAGGATTTGTTAATGGATAATTCAAATGATCTCTGGCATAATTAGTAGATCGCGATTGGAGGGGAAATGTAATTACATGTTCATCTAGTTATTAATCGTGCAAGTTTATGTAGTAACGAGATTTAATCTGGGTAATCGTAATATCCTCATTCATAATTCATCGGCCAATGAGATCATAGGAACAATTGAACAGCAGAAGGGAAAGTGAAGTCTTGTACAATTACTACAGGAACGTATGGCTGGAAAGAATTCTTGCACTTAGCTATTAATTCCCCCCTCTCTATTGTCTGTAGGTAGGTTCTTCTGCCGTCGCATTGGTTTAAACATAATAATCGTTAAGCGCAATTCATTTGCATTCACGCGAGCCGTTTAATTCTAATCACGTCTATGCTACAACAAACAAAATGGACGCACCCGCTAGAAATTCTAACCCATCGACTAGAAAGATAAATGACGTCTACGAGTACGCAAGTGCTTGCACACATCTGTACAGCACAGAGTCCTCTGTGCAAACAATGGAGAGTTGCATCGAGCAAAGTGTACTCGAAGAAACAAAGTACCTTGTACAACCACATTTTTCCTTAACATACTATGCATTACATTCTGTTTCTATGACAGTTCTATCCAGCGGACAAATTCTCTCCTCGTAACAACTTACATTATTTTCATTGAAGAATATATTTTCTTTCATGTTCAATGCCCAATCAATTCTACTTCTACGCCCATCTAGAAAAGTAGCAAACTGAGAACCCCTCACCGATCCGTTACTTAAGCAATGGGTATGGTTGTCCTGAGCTGATCGATCACGATGAGCAGGCGAATATCGATCTCGATCCGCGTGCAATCGAAATTCTCACGACACGGTGCAGCCAACCAGCGCATCTCAGATACAAATACGATCTCGTCGATCAAGCTCTACACGTATCAAGGAGAATATTCCACGGATCCGGCGTGTACCAGCAACGATCCGTCTACGTAGCTAAGGACGCGGCAGACGGGGAACGCGTTTAGTATGTAACATCGAATTAAGCTGATATACTGCCGGCGTAATAGGAAATTTTACGCGGATATAAACTGAATGATCGCGATTCATGATTAAGTCAGTCTCGTAAAACAGACGCCCGTGTACGGAAAAGAAACGGTGATCATAAATCCGGAACGAATGCGGCATGCGGCCTTTCGAGTTTAGAGGCGAACGAACGCGGTCGAAAAGCGAGCGTTACTCCGCCAACTTGGGGCTCGATCGATTCCCGGACGCTTATAGGGGTGAGTCTAGAGCGGATGTGGAAAGTGATGTGCTCGTAAATCGGTTTAAGATAGTGTACGAGAGGTAGGTAAGAATTGCGTGCAGTTCCGTTTGAGAATTCGTATTCTTCATTTTTGTCTGGTTACAATGCTGTTGGCACAATGTCCACGAGTTTCTGCATTCAAAGATCATACGAAACTCAATGAGAAAGTGAAGTGCATACATGTATTAACTTGGGCGACGTCGTTTAATCGAAATTTACTTAACGGGGGGCAAGAATTCTTTTATTTTCCGAAATATAGCTATATTGTTGCTGAAGATAATGAAAAGAAGATAATTCTGTTTGTATGGCTGTCTGCCCTGAGAATATTACAAAATCGATAAAGTGGTAAAAGTAGTATCCCGTTAAATGTTCAAATGATACAGTAAATATTTCCAACGGGGTAATTTTTGTCAAAAAATTGATCAAATCGTTAACTGGATCCAATTATCCTGGCCAATCACCTCGTCCAACAAACACGACTAATATCTTACGGTGCCGAACGAAACGTCGTATTTCCTTCACCAGCATCCCCTTGACACCACCTTTATCACAACCCCGAACTCACGGCGCTATCATTCCTCGAACATCCCATAAAACACAGTCATTCTTCATTCACGATAACACACGACCGCGTGTCCCCATTCACAGGGGCAACAGAGGGAGGCGGAAACAGGCCAGTCGAAAACGAAACAAAAGCAGCCCCCCCCCCCCCCCCGACGAAGGCTCCAAGGGTGATAGGGCCCAGGCGCGTTCAACGGGGCAGTGTGCCAGCGGTTTTATTAAAATAGACCAGCCACTGTCCCGAAGACGAAACGAAAGAGAAAGGGTGTTCGAAGGGCGCATGAAATAGCACTGGCGACGACGAAGGACAGCGAACGAGAAGAGGTCGGGCTATTAATGGCCTGACGCCTGAAGGGTTCTCGCCCTTCCTTCGTTTCCCTTCTCGACCTTCTTAGCGCAGACCACCCCCGTGCTAGTAATGGACGCGATCCGGTACTTTCTCGCGAGTTCGAAGTAACTGGAGAGTGAGATGTTTCTTCGGACGATTCGAATGGTATTGAAAGGTGAAGTACACTTGGTGTACATATCTATTATTAATATTTATATAAAATGTAGCAGCCAGATGTATTAATATCGTCTGATCAACGAAAGCAAGTAAGTTATTTAACAAAATTATTTGACGAAGATGGTGCGCTGTTTATTCAATTCGGACAACCGCCGACAATTTTATTGGTTTGTCACATTGGCACATGGAACTATAAAGACCGCGATGTCAACCGATATTTTTGTACATTTATTTACTTCTGTTCCGGTTCGATGATACCGCCATTTCGTATCGATACTAATTGAGAAATATCGCCGACCATCGCTGCCCGGCGAAGCACGATGTTTCAGTAGATGCAGTCACCCCTGCACAGACCAAACGAATTCTCGCCAAGCTTAGCCCAGGGGTCGGTTGCCGCATTCGGGATTGGTCGAACTTTCTCGCTATTCCCTTTCGCCTCCTCTTTTTCCTCTCCGGTCCCGTTTATTCCCGCTCCGCTGGACCTGGCTGCCCCTGTTGCCAAGTTTTACTGCTCACCTGTTCCCTTTTCGGGTCGAAACGGCCCTTGTATCTTGGCACGCGCGTCTTTAACGACCAGAGCCACCGGGTAACCGCGGGTCTCCTCGTGCTCTCGCAATGTTCGAGGCCGGGTTTAACACGGATCTTTCCTTATTTCGAGGGATTACCAGGGAAATTCGAGGAGCGACCTATGCGCTCCAATGGGAGGACAGAACTCACGAGTGGTGCACAAGGGTGGCTCGTTTTTGGCCGTCGACGATAGTGATTCTCTGGGGGTAAACAGGGTTTTATCGAACGGTTGATGCCCGGACAGAATTGCGCCGGGGGAAATTGTTTTGCTGGACGCTCTGGTATCGAATGTTACAATGGCTTCTGTATTAAGGAAGCGTCGAGATTAAACGAGTGCTTCAGAGGGATAATTTTTTTTCGCGCAAGATTATAAAAATAGTATGGCAAAAGAATTGGCGAACAATCTTTCTTTTTTATACAATTTAGGAGATCGCAGGATCTTCGACAGAGCTGTAATTCTATAAATAATGACCCTTATTTTCAGAACAGAATTATCGTAGATTTCTATGCATCAACTGAAATGGATTTCCCTCTACGCCCAGACAGCCTCGAAATGGTTACAAACACCGATGAAGCTATTAAATTGCCAGAAGGGCCGACTTGCGACATTAAGGTGGCTATATACGACTACGCACGCGTTGTATTTTATATTTTTCAAGGCGTCCGGAGTATATTTATAGTCGCTGGCAACGGCGACGTCTCCCCCGAGAGGCAGACACTCTGAAGAGAGAAAGTTTGCAATGCACACGCTCGACGCGCGGAAAATGCACCGGATCCAACCTGACGTTGCCGAAGAGAACACTCGAGCGAGCTCCACCCCGGGTGTAATGCACTCCTCGAGGATATGACGAATCTGTTCCTTATTCCGCCACGCTGCGCGCCGTGTCTCGAACCGCGTATTCCACTTCCAGGATCGATTAGACGGATACTGTCTCGTGACAGCTAGTAAAACTACGAAACGTGCGATGATAGCGACACTGATGATTTCGAAGGGGACGTCGGACATTTGAACATTCTTGATTGCTACAAACAATTTGCCCATTCATGAAGAATACGTGTACACAGTTTTATGGGAGATTGAAAATTTCAATATCTTTCCAGTACAAGTAGCTCAGCACTCGAGCTGTAAGTACCGGCAATTTATCGAGTTCGCCGGGTAGAATTCCGATTCCGTATCGCCCCGGCAAAGTTTCTAACCGTAAGATATTAATTCGCGATCGAACCTAACTGCCGCTAATTTTACATTACCGCATCTAATTTGTTGGAGATGGTAAAATCGGACTAGCGAGCTAGCTACAAGGCTCGGTACTTAACTGTTCGTAATTTAGTTACCGTATGACGTTATCGCGAGTTACTGGTGTGGCGTTCGTGTAAACGTAGGCGAAATAGACAGGGACTAATTCGTGGAATTAATTGGTTGTAATGAAATAATTAATACACCAGAGTTTACCAGCCTCGAATGATTATGACACGACATGCCAGTGTGCGGCAAGATCGATTAGGTAGCATCAACGTTTTCCACGGGTAAACATTGAATTTGTAGAATTCATGCGGCGAGAAATGATAGAAATATAATGTGACAAATTTAATGACCGAACGTACGAAACGTCATAACATTCTAAAGCGGATAGGATTAATTCGCCGTTACCGAGGGACAGGTAACCGAATATCATCGGAATACAACGTTCAGGGAGTTCATTACCCCGGCCATTCATCCAGGACGTTGTAAGACGACGCTCTTGACGCGCCCGACAATGCACTTTCGCAACCCCCTGATGGATACACAGCTATTGGGAAAACTGTCGTCCCGTAACCCGGTGGGGGGGGGGACCTCTTAACCCACGATCCGGTGACCTAACCCGGTCCAACTGTGCAAAAAGGCACGGCCAGTCGCTTGCAGGCGATAAATTAAAGGGAAGGGAGAACACGGGCGGCCGATCGGTGAAAAACGATGGTAAAGGGGGAAGAAAACGACGCGACGCGACGGTGGCCTGTTAGAACAGGGGTATAAAACGCACGACGCTTCAACAAAAAATGCGCAGGATAGATCAGTCTGTGTACAGAAGGGCAATGAGAATTAATCGATGCTTCTGTTCCATCGAATTCCTCAAACACGTTATCGATACCGGATATTTAAAGATTCATCGAATTCAATAAATATCGCCGGCAAGGCTGTAACTGTACGGATTGATAATTAGTGGAGCCGCTCTTTCGATGAATGATTGATCTCGATTGAAACGCGACATGCGCATCGCGACGGCTGCTTTCGATAAATTGGAAAATATAAAACACAAAACGATATATACGCAGCGCGTTGCATATTCGCGCCCATTATAAAATTCCACCGCTGCCCTCAACTACCCGTTAACCAAACAATAATTCGTCTACAAGCCGATCAAACAGTTTCGCCCTCACCCTCCAAATTGCCGTGAATCTCTCTGGGCGGACAGAAGAGCAACCTCCAAATAGCAAGATTTCCTCAAGATCTGGCGGCGCGAGCCGTTCGAAACGGCGACGTCCGCGGACAGAAGCCGGAGGCTGAAAGAATCGAGGGTGAAAAGGGAGTCGAAGGCGTGCACCCTTCTTGGAGGTCCGTCGATCGTCGAATACCCACGTCGTCGTCGTTCTCAGATCGGCGGGCTCCGGCGCGGATCGGTCGTTCTCGGCTGGTGGCCCAGTCCGTCCCCTGCCTCCTGGCCCCCTTTCCGCCGCTTTTCCACCCTCGGCTGCACCCCCGAGCTAACGTCGCGCGCGCGAACGGGCCGACCACCCACTAAACCGAGCCACGGCGCCGAGCCGCGACTACGCACTATTGATTCGCATGGGAACGAACCAAGGAGCCGAGTCGAGTCGAGGGGTGGAAGAGGTGAGCCTCGTGAAGGGTGGCAGGCGAGTTGTTGGCTGGTCCAGGGACGGCGCTTAGCGTCGGGTCACCCGGAAAGGGCTCGGGGGGGGGGAAAAAACAACATGGAACGGCCCTGATCAACTCGCCCTCAACCCATATACAGTGCTGCTCGGACACTCAGGATTAATCAAAATCGCGTTGCCGATAGGGGTTCGCTTTGTTCGACGTGTTACTCGACCCGGGGAAGGCTCGTGTTATTTTTGTGATTAATGTGGATATGTTTTTCAAGGATGACTCGCGAGGGTGGTGGAAGAATTTTCGGTCGGACAGCAACGATATTTGTTGGAGGCGTTACGAATGTTCGTGGAACGGGTTTGATCAGTGATTGATCGATCTCGGGGAATTGTCAGATGTGGTAGTGTTTTCGTTCGATTTTTGTCCCGTGCCGAACTGTTCCTCGTATTCGAACAAAATTATTTCACGTGCCAGCGACGCGCGGTAATTCGATTAATTAATTTCATGTTGAAAGGAGGTTCGCAAGATTGATATATTAGCGTTTCAAAATTAGCGCTGCACGGCGGTATATTTCCAGCGCTATTTGCAAGGCTGTGTCGCATTACAGTTTCGTTTTCACGTTTGCCAATACGAAACCGCTCGTTATAATCTTCCTCAACGGTGGCTCCGTAAAAGATAATGCGGATTAATGCACATTGCGACGGGAAGTTGAGTACGCCAAAAATTTCACAATTACCGGGGCTAATTGCAACTCTTTAACATGTTTGCCATAACCACTGTGCACGCTTTTTATCCGCGTTTTATTTCCAATATCTATAGTCCGCAACGTGAAGCACAATAAAATGGTGCGTCTACAAACAGCTGACATAAAGACGATTCCTGGTACAATGCTGGTACTGTAATTTCGAAGACGCCCTATATAACTAAACACCGTGTCCAGACAGAAAAATTGCTTCATGAACAGCACTATAGCCGTGGCTCCCTTCAATGGAAAGAAATGCAAATTCGAAAGTTAGAAAACGAGACACTTGTTCGTCCACTTGTTGGCCTTTCGAATCTGCCGTCTAGACGTCGGGATGACGATGCATCGCCTTCTATTTCCACGTCCTTTGTCCCCCCTGTGTTACGAGGCCTGAATACTCTCCAACAATATCACTGGGACGAGGAATCAATCGAGGTTGCTATAAAAGGGTCTAACCGGCACAAAAACTATTGTACACTCTATCTTCTCACGTCTGATTCATGAACAGCGAGTCCGAAGTAACGTGAGCTACGACGAACACGTCGACGTCAGGAATGCCTCTTGTACAGTGAATTTCGTTGCTGTTCGTTATTATTCCAACTCGATTGGTCGACTTGCACCCACGTTGGTAGCTCGATACAGGGATACGCTGATCCGTGCAAGCTCGTAAACTTGCGGTTTTCTTACCGAGCAGGTTGTTAAAAATGCAAAACGCACTCCTTTGAATGAAATCCACGAGTTTATTATGTAAACGGTTCTCCGTGGACGGCCCCAGCTGCCCGAGTTCCCTTCCGGAAAATGATTTTGTCGCACTTTTGTGGCCGGCTGACGTTCTTAAGTTCTTTACCCATTGGGGGCCCGTTGAAGAATAGGGGCAAGAAAATTGTGGCTTAACAGGGTTCGTTGGAGATTCATAAGACTGTATAGAATGTTTGACCCGGATGCTTAGATAAACCATGACTTCGTTGAGCTGGAAGCGTTCGGGAAATTTCAGAATATGAGAAGCCGGGAGAAAATTTTCGGAACAAAGTTGATATTCCTCGAGCGTATTCGAAAGCGTATTCGAAAACTTTTCAGGCGAACGAAAAATCAACGTTTATGAATACAAATGAGGGACAGTTGCAAGAGGAGCTATGAACCGCAATTGCCTTCCTTATTCTACAGAATTTTCTTCGTATCAAATTTTGACGGACGGGGAGGGTTTTCGTCCAACTATCCGTACGAGAAAGTGAGGGATAATAAAGATCGGAACCGGCCGAAAATAATGCCAACGTGCGCGAAACGCTGACGGCATTGAATTAACCAGTGGCTTATGCCGTCAGGACGGAAGTGTCGTTTCGCAGAACACGCAGCGAATAAGTTGTTACGCTTCTGGCCACAGCTCGGCCGAGTATTCAGTGGGGCTACTGTTACGCTCGTTGTCTCGTTAAATCGCAGCCGCATCTAATATTTCAGATCTGCGTAAACCGGCGATTCGCAGGCTTGGTAGGCGTAGAAAGTAACGCCAGTGAAAGAGGTGCGTGCAAATGTTGTGGAATATCAATACGTAAGTTGGTTGAAAGCTATAAAAAGGAGTGTGGTTTTTAAAGTAGCTGGCGTTGATTATTTGAATAATAGCATAGATGGGAGAGTCTGTAAAACGTGGTAACAATCTAGGAAATAATATATACAGTGCCTCCCCTAATCTAGATACGAATTTAAGTAGTATTAAGTTAAGTTTCAATTCCATTCTAAAATACTACGTAAATATGGACATAAATATTTAATTTGCATACAATTGATGAATATAACGAATAGCAATTCATCGGTTTAAAACAAAATGATTATTGTCACAGCCTCGTATCTTGTTTGTAGAAATTCCATGCGATACTATCGAATGATGCGCAAAGCCTTTCTTCTAAATAGTCCTCAACCACACCGGTATTCCAGCCCCTAATTTCGTTACAATAATCGGCGAACATTCCATTGCACGATCTTTTTCCAGCCACTGTCGCAACCGCAAAGTCGTTTCACTGCACTCAGGACATCTTTTCAACGCGACTTGTATCTAACAGCAGCGCGGCGAATTCAATTAGTTCGCCTTTCGCTCTGAAAGCGCCGCTGTCTATTAACTTCTACCGGCTCGGTCTGAAATTTTAACGAGCCATTGTAGAACGTTTCGACACAATCCATTCTCTTGTTAAACAATGAATCAGTTTACTCCCAAGGCGGTACATTTGCCGTGCCAACAAGGCCACCAATTTACGATACACAAACAGAACGTAGAGTGCAAAATTTCGACGATGTTTAACGGATTAATTAGCGCGTCATCGAAACAAACTTTCGCAGCCGGCCTCGCGCAACCACGTTTACCCCATTTCGGTGGCAGAACTTTATTCGGCATTCGATGCCGCGAAATATTCGAAGTGCAAACGCGCGTGGCTAATCCAGCCGTCCCCGGCATATTTTTTTTTTACCCCACCCCTCGAGCGAGTCGGAAGTTTTCCGCGCTGAAACGTCGAATTTCACAGGTGAGACCGACCGACCTGCCCGGGCGTTTAAAAGACTTATCAGAGACCCGGGATGTGTAAGATCCGCGTAACGATTTCCCTGAATAATTTTCACCGCGGCCTCGCATCTGCCATCGGCTGCGCCTCCGCCATCATCAACAGGCTTTTCTCGCAATCGCGCGCATTAACCTTTGATACGGCTGGGCGCGCGGTAATTACGCGCGAACGTATTTATAGAGAAGAAGAAAAAAACGAACGGAACCAGCGCGTGCTAGATGCACGGATGAACCATTTCCACGTGGGACGTGATAGATAGCTGGCAGAAAATGCGCGAATCTTGCTAACTAACGCCCACGAGAGACGTTCGCTCGCTTCTCCGCGACCTTATAACACCTCGACTGGATATATTCTCTCTCTCCATCTCTCTGCCTCTCGCTGTCTCTCTCTCTCTCTCTCTCTATGCCCGACGAAGGCTGGCCGATTAATAGAACTAATTGCTACCCAGCGGCCATTTATCTCGCACGAAGCTCTGAATTTATCAATTTCCAGCGGTCACGGGACAACAGACGACGGCGGAGGGGGGGGGCAGGCATTACTTGAAGCGGCTCGATTAAATTAATTACAGATACGAAAATAAATTTGCGAAATTAAACGGCCGCGAAATTACTCTTTCGCCCGTGCCGCGCTCCGACACAGACTGCCTGTGTTCCGGGTTAATTAATACCGGAAGCCATTAATACTGTTACAATATATAGATGTACGTATGCGCACGAATAGCTGGACGGGGTGGTGGAAAAAGAATTAATAATGCACGCGGCCCTGTTAATCGATATTTTAGCGGCGACGGTATGTCCGGCCGTTTCCGGCGGACTTTACGAGGGTGCGGGGACGATTTCGGTGGGATTATTGCGCGTTCACGTGACCGCGAATACGTGCGTAGCTGACGATCGGGGTTTCGTACTCGGGTACATGCTTGGATGGGGTGACTGACGGAGATTCGAGGGACGTAAGTCACTTTGAACTCGCGTTCGAGCCTCTGGGCGAATTTGGGACGAATATCGTTGGTGTGGGGCGATTACGTTGGTGCCAAGCGGGCGTATCATCCACGGAGAAGAAGAACTTATTTGAATGATATCTGTTAATACGTCGCCGAAGTGTCGACACAGATCTCGTTGCAATTCTAATTAGGTCGAGGCACAAACAGGTCCCACCGATCGCGTTGCAATTCAATTTGTTCCCAGAAACGGAAATTATCTACGACCAGAGCGAACACTACGGAAATAAAGACGGGGGGAGCTTCGTGGCGTGCTCGTTTTCATATTCCACACAAGCTCTATTCACTGCGTTTCGAATTATTTCTCGGTAGTAGCTGGTCAATTGTAATATGTACGGTAGACAGCGTGCGAAGTGGAAATCGAAATAAGTGTACAACAAATTACGAAAAATCGATTGTCCAAGTCGCGAATGACAAACGTAAACAAACGAAATTAAACATTCACTCGTTTAGCGGTATTTTCGCGAGACCAAACGGGCTCGTGAAAGCACACCAGTGGCAATATAAATCTTATTCCGAATACAGCGAATTTCCCGTTAGCCCGTTAGAAGTGCATCTAGCCGGTAAGATACTCTCCGAAGAGGGGAGGAGCGTTTATCTTGATATATGCGAATAATATGGCATACATCAGCCGTATTCTTTCCTATTTTTATGGAGATGCGCGTTTATCGAGCTGCACGAAGGGAGACAGCAGGAGGAATATTAAAGGACGGACGTCTCCCTTTATCATCGGGCGGACGCCATGAATCCGCCGTGCGTACATACATATATACGCACGCCCCCATCGAGAACTTGTATTTAACTTCTCTAAGTGTGCGACTATCACAGCGTCGCCAACTTTGCGGAATATTTGACGAAAGTGAACCGTTCGTTCTCCGCTGCATAGCACCGTCTCTTTATTTAGTTAGGCTTCGAGTAAATCCAGGGTTTCTATGAACCACCCTATAGGGTTGATAGATAGCAGGGGCGTTTCGAGCTGAATTTTTTTTGTAACCGGGAGACCGCGGTGACATTTCCGATTCATTGATACCTATTGATAATAACGATGATTGCACTGTCACTGCACGAAAGAAAATATAGAGAACATAGTAGAATTTTGTGCTACGTTCAAATTGACGGGCGCAAGGTAATACTATATGACAGAATTGCAACGAGTGTTCCGCAATGACTACCGATATACCTTAAAGGTACAATCAGCGTAACGCCGATTAATTATTTATTAAATATCGAGGCCAGCATGAATGAAGCCAAATGTCTCCCAACGGAATGAGAGATAAAACGTCATTCGATTCCATTCACCAACCCCCTCCATTCAGACCCGCAGAAACACCCCGCTCTTTCCCCAATGTTTTCCTCGATATAGAAACCTCTTCCGTGCTCCCGATGGAAGCACGAAGATCGCCCCAGTCTCGCGATCGACCGATCTCGATGCACGGTCAGCGTGTCGCCAGCGTTAAGGATCGATTGGTACGTAATCGAATTCCACGCGACCATAGTCGAACCGTCCCATTCATTCACGATCACGGCCATCAATGGTGGGAAGGCACGGATTCTTGGAATCCGTGTCAAATTCCTGGCAAAACGGCCGAAATAACGGGATCGTCATTCAAGATCATCGACGACGAGGAATTCCCGTCGATCGGGCCACCGCCGCCAAAATAATGCCGCGCACGATCGGCAGGCCGAGATTCGCGACAGACATTCTCGGCGACGATCGACCACTATGGACGAATTCCGGGACTTTTGCTGGCCGACTAATCCAGAGAGGACAGCAGGGAGGAACGTCCCGCTCGGCTGGCTGGAAATTGGGTCGAAGGTCGGTGCACGGTCGGGGAAAAGTCGATAGGTAAAGCGTTTCTTTTGCCCCGCGTTTTTCGAAACTGTGGAACGCGCGGAAATAACTCGGCGGGGGGTTTAACATTCGAAATTTGCGAGCTTCGCCGGACTGTAAGATATCGACTGTCGTTCTGAATGCGCGAGAAGTTTGCCCCCACGAGGCATTAGACGCGCGGTTTCCTCGAAGACGCGTTCTTTAAAATTGCATTCGCGATACGTTGGAAATTGTTGCAAGTCAGTTAGTTCCATTTCTGGGCATTGTCGGAGGGAAATATTTTCGTGGACGAAGATGCAGCCGCGCGCAAGCGAGGACAGAGAGCGTGAGCAATTTTCGTGCGAAGAGATGTTTGATTATTAAAGCAATAAGTTTACGCGGATTGAAAACAATTGTGAAGGAAAATGATAAAGAAATGTAACGCAGTACGAATGGTACTAAAGGGTTTAATTCGGTTCGCGAGGGACGTGCGCGAAAAACCAAAAGTCCCTTTTTCCTCCATTTTTTCCATCTCCTTTTTCCATGCTTTCTGGCATAACCGTGTCACGAAACGCGTTTGGTCGGGGCTGATTCGCGATGCGGGCTGAATGTTGAAGATGTGGCTTATCTGGAGTAAAGTTTGGAGGTAACCGTGGACACGTTTAGGGAGTTGTGTTAGTATCTTGTAATAACTTGGCTCTCGTGTGCTTGGAATGGTTGTTACGTAATTGGGAGAGTTGCTTTAGGAGCTTGAAAAATAGATAAAGCGGAAGCGTTGCGCGGTAGATGGTGCGGGCACCTTGATTATTTGAGGATTGAATTATGAACCGGCACTTTGCTCTTTGACGAAATACATTTTAACGTTTTAACGTTCTATTGAAACTGGCAAACCACGATTAAAAAGCACCTACTTTCTTTGCATTCAAAATTGATACTTAACTAGTTATAAGACCGCATAATCGTACATTCGAAACACTGCACCCCTTACAAAAGGGACGAAGGATTACAATTGTAACATATACCTCGTTAAACTAAAAAAAAAAAATGCCATCACGCTTCTCGCAATAAAAATGAACGAAGCCGGCGAGAAAAATCAAGAAATTCGCCCACAGCTTCGCAGCAATTGTCCCGATTGTATTTCGAAGTAACGTGTAGGCGGTGTAACGGCCGCCGGGAGATGAAGATAGCCGTAGGATCGATGAACGAACTTCTAGCTCGTATCAGGAATATCGGTGAACGCGTTTCTGGGTGAGACGGATAACGGTGGACGTCCCATGTTATTCGATAGACGCCAACGGATATTCATTTGTCGATGCTCGAATGAACGAGCAACGGACAAGCACGACAGGACGCTCGGATATTCAGATAACAGGATATCCGGATGCTCGCAACCCTGCCTGGTGTCTCTGTGCGTCTCTTGAACGCTGCAGCTTCTGCAGTCTGGACGAGCATCATTCGACCATTCACCGGCCAGATAGGGTGGCCATTGTACGCTATAATTCCTTCGAGAACGAAAAACGTCCCTTGTTCCTCAAGAGTGTACTGCCCATTCCAGCTATTCCAGGACACCCTAACGCGCCAACCCTCCGGCCATTCGACTGGACGATACTAGGCAAACGAGGGAAACATTGCGAGCTATAATATTTCGCGTGATACCCCGCGGGGAAACTGAAATGAACGTAACGGGCAATATTGTTCGCAACATACTGCGTTTTTCACGGCTTCCCGGTCGGAACGAAGCGAGTGGAGCTTCTTCGCGGCTGCGTTCAAAGTTCTAGACGACGGCGGGGTGAAGTTTAAGATCGTGCAACATTGCGGCGCTCGCTGCATTTAGCCGCAGGAGAATTTTTCATCCTCGCGAGCTCCGAAAATTGCGTATAAAAAAAAAAATCGATTGAACAATAATAGAACGCGGCATAATCACGCGACGATTAATTCCGCCCGCCAGACGTTGCTCCCCCGCGAGCCGGATCCCCCGTTCGAAGGGTTGCAAAATAAAAACGTCCAATATCGGCGAACGAGAACTCTACACGGAACATTGAACACTCGAGCCGAGACACGAACACCAATAACACGGGGCCGATAAATCACATTCTAAACCCTCACCCTCCGACGCCAACATATTAGACATCCAACGTATAATCGCGAACAGGAACGTTTGTTCCGACCGAGGCCAATCGCACCAACCCCCCTCAAAAAATTCACCCACCGATTCCTGACGATCCCCGGTGCTCGTCTAATCCCGAGCACACGCGTTCCGTCCCTCCGCCCCTCCGCTCTGCAACCCCCTCGCGACTTTCTTTCGCACCGTCCCCACCCCCCCACGAACGACCCAGGCCCTTGGTTACGCTGATCCAGGCGGATTTGCAAGCCCCTCCCGGATCCAATAAATCTGCCTCGCGGCTGCACTGCCAACCCTGCCACCTCTGACGAGATAGCCCTCTCTGGCTTGCGTGGCAGCCACCCCGCTCCACTCCCCGATGCACACACGTGCGTGCAGTCCTCCTCGCAGCGTTTCGCTCTCTTGGATCGTGTTCGCGTATCAAGCTCAACCGGCCTGACATGCTTCACGCTCGAGGGGCTCCTTTGTCGCGGCTCGTCGGCGCACAACTCGCGCGCTCGCTCGCGCCCGCGCGTAGCTCGTCATCCGCTCGCACCGTGTCACGGGGTCACGTCTCGATTTTCGTCGAACGGCGGCAATACTTTCGGCAGCGGTGCAATCTCGACGGCGGGGTAATGCGTGGCGTATTGTGCGAGCCCGCTCGGTTGCCGCAATGGACTTCGAATTGTTTCCAACGGAGGACGGGATAGATCCGCGGAGAGAACGATATCGACGTGTAGTGCCCGGGGGATTACACTTGGCGGCGAATCGAGGCGAACGCGGGGATATCACGCGCCGGGGTGGGAAGAAACGAAAGACCCGTCTATCGCGCGAACTTGTTGATACGGGGCCAGCTTTATTCCACGCGATACTCGGGTTCGACTGTTCGGGCGGCCGTTAAGAGTAAGGTGTCGAAGCGTGGAAAGTTGTTGGAAGATGGATCGCGAGGTGGGCTGAAAAGTTTTCGGTACCGCGTCGATTGTTAACTCTGTGCGGTGGGCGACGATTTAGGGACGCGAGAACGATCCTTGGCGTGTTTCCTACGGGGAACATATTCGGTATGCCGATAAATATTAAATCTGGCGTGTTTTGGTTAAATTGTAAAAATATATTTCCTTGTTTCCTTTGCAACGAAAGCCAACGTCTTTTATTAACACGACATCGCGCACAATATGAGAAAAATGTGGACCAAGCTTCGGCCGTGTCGGTATTGAAAATAAATATTCGTTATAGCCCTCATCAAATATTGTCCAATATATTATCAAATATTTTCGTTCGAACGATGCAACGAAACAGCTCGAAACTCGAACAAAAATGCACCAACCGAGAAGGGGGAACAACCACTATTCAGTCGTTATAAATCTACGAAGCGCGCACGGTACTAGGGAATGTCACAGGGATACTTATTATTGTCTCAAACCGAAAGGGAGGAAGGTCTTCGACTCGAAATGCAACGAGCTGCCTGATGATAGGGTCGCCTGGTGTGGGGGTCTGTAAATTATGGTGCTACACGTATGGAAGTTGCCGCATAGGTGCGCGGAAACCTCGCTCGTCGAATGATAGACCACACGCGCGTCTGTATTTTTGATAGAAACATCCGCTCAAGTCCAAACGCGGCGGAACAGGATTAAAGGATTTGTCTTCAAATTATAGAGGAACGTGTAAGAGGCTTGGACAGTTATGAAAGTCCTGAATCTTTTACGAAATCATCGGATTATCGTGATACTTGCGAGTACAAATATGTAATGCACATCATCGATTGATAATCATTGAAGGCAATTTTTCTTTGTTCGAGCTCGATATATGAGAAACTTTTAAATGTTAAAAATACTTCGATTGTTTTTATATTGAAAATATCCTTGTGAAACGTGAAAGAATGCGGCAGAAAACACGGTAATGGTATATGAACGTATTACAAGCATTAACTCTGGGCTATGATAAAAAGTTAATTTCCAATCTCGTAGACAGGGTACTAAAGTAAATGCCACGTGTACGTATTTGGAATGTCGTGCTGTTTATCTCGTAGATGTATAGTTAAATGAACTCGTAACAGGGACATAAAATCGCATTGCGTCGGACGTTAAAAGAAGCCATTAATCGCCATTTTTTTCTAGCATTCGTACCGTGAATGGCGGAGATGGTCAAGGTGAGGGTTAACGTCCCCCGTCCATTAGAATATAAGCGAGATGGTCGTGTTTGTCAAAGGGAAACACCATTAACAACCCTCTGCGTTGCTCGGGGAATTAATTAACCCGCCTTTACGGGCTTTATGTTACTCCAATTTTTCTCTTACTTACACCGAGCCGCGATCGAAGTTGGAACACCTATGATAATTGACGCGGGCATAACAAGAAAATGAATATAACCTTCCGAGAGAATATTATCCCCATAATCTTGTTAGACACTTAGCAAAAAAAATTCGTAGATCTGTCCCGTCGAAGTTAGTATGAACGACGCTGCAGAGCGTGCTCGTCATACGACTGCCGCTGCAAAGTAGAATTTCCGAAGGGGGATTGCGAAACGATCCGTTCACCGTTTCCCAACTAATAATTTTCAAGACCGTCCTCTTTATATTTACGACGTGTACACGTATATAAACGACACGGCCGTGGCCCGTTTGACGTTCGCTTTATTTTATAGTTTCCCCGCGAACGTTCGTCCCAACCGCGTCACCCCGTGCACCTCCTCCGTGCATCCCCCTGTTTAGTCCCATCTATGCTCCGCCATGCACGCCTCCGTCATTCGCTCAGGTACGCGTTCGAGACGTAATTTTTGGCGGGAGACGTTGACGGCAAAGTCAATTTTCAGTTATCGGGTCGCAAGTTCGTGCGCGATAGTTCCTGCTCCAGACGTAACTCGAGCGTGCGGTAGCTTTACGAGGTTACGTTGCCGTGCTAAAGTAGTTAAAGGTCCTCCTCGTAGCCGGACAGCCTGGCCCCCGCCACGTGAACACGTTAGTTTACGGCAGATGAAGGTACGGATTATCGATGACGGGGGTTGAAACTTTCCGATCGCTCTCAATTCAAACTTCCTGTACCATGTTGAGGCTTGAGAATTTCGTGGTTGAAATCAACTAGTTCCGATGAGAGGGGAATCGTTTACGAGAGGGTTTATGGTTGAATTTGAATTAGAAATTTGTTATAGAGAAGGAATTGCTTCTGTTCCAGAGGATAGCGTTTGTTAATACCTGCCGATGTATTGTAGCAGAATTTTTTCGGCGAGGATTTAATGATCCGTCAATTTTGTGGAGGCGTGTATTAAATATGATGAAATAATTGAATATCTTCGTTCTCACTAAAATGGAAAATTCGAAACGGTGTCGTATAAATGAATTAATCTTCTCGTGTCGTTATATGTAAGCATAAAATTCGTGTAATAAAAAAGCTTCCCAGGTATATTAACTTTATTATGAAAGAATATACTGTATATGTATGCAGCAGAATAGAGGAGATAGTGTTACGAAAAGTTGAGGTTCAGCTAAGCTCGAATAATCTGAGGGAAAAGATGTCGAAGATAAAAGAATAACGTAGCATCACATTGTACATACACATACGTAAGAATTTGCGATAAATAATACACGATACATTGCAACACACTGTTGCGCAAATAAATAATCATTCAACAAGTAATTAAATACGACAGAATTTTATTAAATCCCCGTACGCGTATTATAAATACGGTGCTATTAAATTTGAATTGTTTATGTGGGGCTGGCGCAGTTCGTGAATGGCCCTCCTGAGATGCGGGGTTCACGGGAGGCAAGTCCTAAAGCAATAAATTATCCGATTTCGAGTACGGGACAACAAAGCAGGGGTGCAGTTGCGGAGATTTCGGCGTCCCGATAGAGACGCTAATAGAAATCCCGGCAAGATAGAATCTCGATTGGTAACATTATTATTACGTCCCCGCGAAATTTCCAGCAGCGTCGAGAGACCCGGTCTGCGGCTTCCAAGTGTCCAACTCGCAAACCAGCGGTAGTTAACAGAAGCTGTTAAGGACGCCGTGAACATTGAGTACCGCCGCATCGATTGTCCTCGAATTCGCCGTGGAAGGAGTTTGAGTTACCAGCCAGGCTATACCGGCTAAACACGGTGTTACCGTCGAGAGGCGTGCGATCGATTATCGAAAGAAAGAGTTGTTACGTCGCAACGGGCACGCTATGCCGTACGGTTCAAGCGTACGAACATTTATACAACTGGCCGGCTATCGCGGTAAACGTCGCCGGAAACTAGAAACGTGAAAGGAGAAATCAATGCAGGGAAAGCTCCCGTATCGTAGTCAATCAAATCTGAAATTCGTGCGGAATATTAGAACAGGGTGCCAGAAGTTTGCCCGCCGCGACGAGGGAAACGTTTCAAAAATTTCCAGCTAATTTCGCCGTCTTCCTTTCGCGCTGCCCTTCCTCTGAGATTGCCCCAAACCTTTCGAACTTTCTTCTAATCGAGCAACTTGGCCCCTGCCTACCATTTCACCCACCTGCCACGAAATCGCCCGTCGATTTCACCGCCGTCCCCGATAACCCTGATCCCCCGCCGATCAATACTGGTCGAAAGTCGAACCCGGCGCGATCCGTTCGCCAGTTTTCCGCAGTTTCGTCGCGCAATTACTCGAAATCGTTGCCCCGTTGAATCGTCCAATTCCGCCGAGGCCCGTACGAGGCAAACGTCGCGGACCGAAACGAGAACAAGAAAAATAGAAAGAAGGGAGGAAAAGGCAGACCGGGACACGAGAATCGCGAGAAACCTCGCTCGAAACTAACGACAGCCACGGGCCGGTATATTCTTCAAGTTTCATTAACTTCTGAAAACGCGACGCGTCGATCGATAGCGTGGCCGGCGGAAGCTTGCTTGTAACCCGGGCAAAAAGCTGCGATGAAGCACGATAATCCAGCGCGCAGAGACGGCCGATACGGAAAGCAACGTTGTTGGTGGCGAGTAGAGTCGAGACGGGACGGGTCGGGTCGGATCGGGTCGAATCGAGAGAGCGAGAGAAATAGGGGACCTGGGGGGCGGGGGGCGGGGGCGGGGGCACAAGTTCAGTCGAAAAACAAGAAGCAAGACGAAAGAGGCGAGAGAAGCGGATGCTATCGCGGCTTTATTGCGCGTTTTACGGGTACCTGACGCTTGTATAATTGTCGAGGGCGGAGGGTTGGCCCATTTTCGAGGGGAAATATGGCCGCGACTCGAGCGACTCTCGCCGGCAAAAGTCGATACTTCGGCACGAGAGTTCGTTTGCTCGTCGTGGCTGTATATGTGCACGTATAGACACGACTGAAAAGCGGCACCGGCAGCCTCTGGCCGCCTCCGCGAGCTTCTAATCAGCCTACATCTGTCTGTTGTGCATTCACTAACGGGCAACGAGGGGCGGGATGGGCAGAGGAAGAAGAGTGAAAGGGATGTGCACGCGCGCGCGCCACCGTACGCACCCCTTTGTACGCGCACACCTGACGACGAAACAGGGGGTTGGCGGCGGTTGGATTCTAGCTGCGGAGTAAGGGGGGGATCAGTGGTCGGAACGAGAGAACCGCACGGCCAGGCGAAAGCGGGAAAGAGAGAGAGAGAGAGAGGGAGAGACACACACACACACACAGAGAGAGAGAGAGAGAGAGAGAGAGAGAGAACAGGGAATCGAGATATCGATTCCACGCGCGATACCGCCGGGTGTTTCCGGGGCCTGGCCGTTAGCTTCGAGCACCTTCGACAACTTCGACAACGCTAATTACCAGGATGACAAACTAACCCCGATCATACTACTGGCCTTTCGTTTTTGTTTCGACGAAAATCGTCCCGGTTACTTAGGATACAGGTACACTTTCTAACGACTAGAGCAATCGATTCGATCCTTTCGCCATCTCTGCGCGCGACACCGTTTAATTAGTTTCAATTTGCGACCTGGGGAGAGAAAAAAAGGGAAACCGCATTGCCGCTTATAGATCGCGGGGGATAATGATTCGCTGGTCCCGCGGTTGGTCCATCAATGGAAACCGGTCGCACAATATTCGAGCCCCGGTGGTGTAAAGCGCGAGAAAAGCTCCAGCGCGCGTGAGCTGAACGAGCTTTGTGGGTCGGTTAAAAGGAAATCCGGTTGATTAGTTTTGGATAGAGGCGATTCGAATCGGCGAAACTTCCTTTAATTTCGCGTGGCCCGTTATTTAACCGGGTACGCATGCGAATGGTAGAGTCGGGATACCAGGAAAGGTGCAAGGGTGAAGCGCGGAAATGTTTTCGAATCGGGGACACGTGTAAGCACAAAGGGGGGACAAAGAGAGTTTTTCAATTATTGAAAATAAGTCGTGGGAACGCGGGTTATTTGTTCCTGGTTTTTTCCTTCTTTCGTCCCGCGAAAATCGCTGCCACAGCGCCCGTGCGTTTCCCGTTTTCAACTTTGTGTGCCCGTTGCCTGGTCGATCGTTTCGATAAGCGGAAATGCAAAACTTGCGATTAACGAAGCACCAACGAGAGGGATCGCTATACAGGGAGTTCGGTCGGCCGGAGAATAATTCGTGTTTGGAGAGTAATCGCACGATTTTCAGTGAAAGGGCCTACCCCTCTTCTTTCGAGCCCGTTTTACAGGAAGGGGCCGGAGCTTGCGATAGACTCTGAATGATCGTACCCATAATTGCGAGCGAAAGAATAGGCCCAAGAGAACCAAAATGGTGAACTGTTCACCTTACCCGAAGATGACGAAAATCAAACTGTGTTTCGCGTAACAAGTGTTCGATTACACGTTTGAACTTTCGCCGAAGTCTTTACGCGAAACTAATGATCTCCGACAGAATCCTCGTGAACCAAAGTTCATTAAAAAACAAAATTCCCTGCCTCCCAGACTAGAATCACGCAGAAGTTCCTCGGCCTGTGAAGTGCGCCTCATTTGAGCGGACGAGTGTCGCGACGAGAAACCATCCGCGAGGAAAGTCCTGTTCAATTGAAATTCGAAGTGCGCCACGTATCGCGAGTATCAGGCACCAAAATGGATCGCCGCGACGTCTAAGATCCTCGAACCTTGTCACGATGCGCCGCACCATGGTGTAAGCCGGAAAAATGGGGGCCACTCGCTAGACAAAAGCCAACGGAGGTGCGTGAGTCCCCTGGCAATCCGGGGTTCCTCTGCCTCGAGGCGAGAGCACACGAAACAGAGCCAACCAAGGAATAATAGTCAGCCCCGTTGCAGCGGTAGACGTGACGCGGACCCATCGCGTGATGGCGAGAAGTCGGGCGGAGTAAACCTGCACCTCGCACCTTCCGACCTTCTCTTCCTGACGATACGAGGAATTAGGGGACAATGTCTTGCCTCGAGGACGACAGCAGATACGTCTACGTTGCGAGGCTAAGGGATGGACGGTCACGCTTTGCCCGTTGTCGCTTGAAACTGGCCTTGGCTACGTGGCTCTCTGACAGGTGAAATGAAAAATCAGCCCTTCTTTTCTTCTCTCTTTTTTTTTTACGGAGGTCGCAGGAAGTGGACGGACGTCTGATGAAAGGTGATAAACGAGATACGGAGATCAGGGTTCTCGTGGAATTTTTCGGGTGCCGGATGAATTTAAAAGTACGCACGTATTATCGCTGTTTCATATCGTTATTAACATTTTCGTTGGGTAACATTTAGCCGTAGGGAATCGGCTTTTTCGGGCAGTTGATAATGCGCAAACGTGTGCGCGTTATATCAATGGCTTTTGTTTTGCAACGAAATTCGGTGAAACAAAAATTAGCCGCGTGGCAATTACCGTAGAATCGTGATACTTTCGTTGCCCGTTCGAGTGCTTTAGTATGCAAATGGAATTTGCCTGCTCAGATACCAACGGAAATGTGAAATTAATGCAAACGAGTGCAGTAAAAAGTGTTTGATTATGCATCCACGAAAAATGCACGTTAATATTGCACCGTGCACTAAACAGAGGCACGATTTCCATCACAACAGAGTCGTTACTTCACCTGAACCGTGCAAATGCGATCGAGAGTCGCATTTTACTACTGATCATCGGAGAAGAATTGACATTGCGATGCCGCCAATATTGATCCAGAATACACGGGTAAATAGGAAATGTTCTAATTTTTTTTTTTTTTTTTAACAGCTCACGGTACGCTGAATGCCCGGTGACAAACATTTCGCGTTGATTTACGAGACTCGAGGAAAAACGATGCCCACCATGCTAAAACTCAGATAATATAAAAAGTAATAAATGTGAAGAATTAAATTGCATGGAACACATTTTCTATATGTAACAACTAGTAGTGAGTGGCGGGCGTTTTTTTGTTTTTTAACTTAACGTTTCGTGTCGTTCGACGTTTATTTATTATTCTGACAGCACGCTCTTATACAGAGCGATGTGCCATGCTGGCAGCGTTTTTTTCCTTCTAAAAGCAAACAATATTCGACGGATGCGCAGCGTGATACGTATGATTTTTAACCATCGACCATACAAAAATGTATTATGCACTGCAATGCATAAATCAATAACTGTGCCTGTAAAATCTAGCAACGGCGTAAATTTCGTAAACGCACAAATACTTTAATACAAAGAACTCCAGAAAGTATGAAACATCTCTCTGTCACTACTAAATTTTCAAACGTTCATTAATTCCTTGATATCTGTCACAGAATAATAATGATTGCTTTCGTTGATGTTACGTACCCACTCCGGTCCCTTCTCCGGCGCAAGAAGTATCTCCTACACACGGCTCGAAAATAAACCATAATGACTCTCGATCTGGTTTCGCCGGGGATAAAAGAGTTCAAACACGAGATTAAACGTAGCATCGGATACATATTCCTCTCGCGAAGCGAAACAGCCGCAAGAATAATTAATTAAGTCAATTAAATCTGAGGGGCGCGAGTGTAACGATCGACGTATGCGTGCAACGTTTCTATCCTATCTCGTTAACTTAACCAGGAAACATTCATCGACCGTCTCGTACGCGATCGTCGAATTTAATTACAGAATCACGGGCCAATGTATACCATCGCGCGCAATTATGCGCATCCATGATTAACAGATTATCGAGCGTTTTGACGCGAATATTTATTTCCACCATCGAATGCACGAGACGGTGCGCAAAATCTCCCTCTCGCTTCGTCGAAAGCTGATCATTAACGATCCGCCCACGTGTCTCGGGTTATTGGCGAACGAACTGCGATAAGCAACAGATCAATGATCAAGAAACACCGTGCAAAAACTATATTTACGTAATTGGCGAAGTTGCTTCGTCGCTCAACTTCTTTTATTTATAAACAGAATTATTTACGTGAGACGAAAATAATGTTACAGGCAATGGTTGAATGATTGAAATTGATTTCTCTCAATAATAAAGTAAGAATAAGACAACAGAAAGAATCGTAGAATAATGAACATCGGGACTGACCGGAGCAAAAATAATTAACCGGGTATCAATCCTAAAATAGGGCAGACGTCGTAAAATCAATTGTTCTGTAGAACAAAATTTATGATGATGAAGATAAGATAAAGGGGATACATCGAGGCCGGTCATGAACGACAGTAAATATAGGCAACTTCAAAAAATATCACCGACGAATCGTTTCGTTACGAGGGTTGCGAACGTCAGGTCACAATTCGTTCCATTTTGCGAAGGGGTTGCGCGGGACTAATCGTTTCGCTCTTTTCCCAAAGCGAACTAATCTTCCACGTTCGGTTGGCCGCGTGTACGCGCTCCTTTGTTCCTGAGAAGCACGGTGTGCGATCGCGTTGCGTTCGATTCCGAACGAAAGCGGAGGGTTGCATTCATGGGGCTTGAGGGCAATCGCAGGAACACTCAATTGCCTTACAAGTAGATCGATCATGCTCTTACTTGGAGAAAAGTCACAACCGACAATTGCACAATTGCATCCGCGGCATTCATAATTTTCCAATCAAGCACCGACCGTCCGATCATTTCAAATAGACTGCCATTCATTACGCGCACTCTGTTCGATTCGTTCGAAGCGAAACGAACTAGCTTTTCCTTCTGTTAGTGACGGCATTATATCAATTTGTAGAAACGACGTATAATAATAAGCAACAGTGCAACTATTAAAAATACCGTTTGATTTTCAACCAGGCAAGTGAACAAATGAATTTCTCAGTGCCGAAGGAATTTTATTGAACTTTGAGCAAATTCGGTGTTTCAGTCTAAAGTCCAAAGGATTACAATGCAAAAGCCAGGCAATGCCAACTACGTAAAAAAGAGCAGAAAATCTTTAAAAATATATATATATGTAGGTCCGAGCTCGTGTAACGGACGCGTGTAATACGTTCCCGTGAGGTTGATACACTCGACGAAAGCAATTTTCGACCAACGAACACGCCCGACGGCTTTACAAAGGCAAATGATGTTTGAAAAAGTTAGATCCGGTCCGGCGCGAAACTTCGGCCAGAGGGGGGGCGAAATGAGAACGCGATGAAGCCCGCCAGTGTCTGTAGGGGAACGGTGGGAATAAAAATTCATGAACTATGGATTTCAATATGGAACACCCAGGCTTCCGATTGATCCAACCCCGGCAACGAAAGTGAGAACCCGGGGGCAAACAATCCGTCGCGTGGCTGGGCATGATTTTCCAAATAACTCGCAAATTCTTGGATAAAATAGTCTGAATATTGAGACGTTCCTGGCTGGACGAGTAAACATTTCTGCCTTGTCATTCGTAACGAAAGGAAAAATACCCTATCGTTCTATCTATCTGCTGACTTTCAAATTCGCATAGATGTTTGTGGAATTTCTTTTAACGAAATTAATATAAACGCGAGATGAGATAATCGTTGGCGTTCATTGCCAGCAACTACGTTAACAATATACAACGAGACCGATTAAGAAATATTTCATTACGTCG
This sequence comes from Nomada lathburiana, assembly GCA_963667235.1. Taxonomy (NCBI): domain Eukaryota; kingdom Metazoa; phylum Arthropoda; class Insecta; order Hymenoptera; family Apidae; genus Nomada; species Nomada lathburiana. The sequence continues at coordinate 8,782,998 of OY763903.1, forward strand.
TGCAATTAATGCATCGAGACGCAATTGCGTGCAAATAAATGTCACGCATTATTGCCATAATTATCCTCAGGCGGTTCGCACACGCTCAACGTTCAACAATCGGCAGACGTAGAACAGACCAGAGGATATTACGGGCAAAACGGGCGATTTAAAAACGGAATGGTGGTGCCTTAATGAAACCATATCCCGCGTATTATCAGGCAAGAAAAGACGGCGAGCACATCGACCAGCAAATTGCTACGAATTCCCGTGTACGTCGTTTCTCAGGCGAACGCGCGCAAGCGGGCAAAAGCTTTCCCACGAGAGGACAAGCGGACTCGCGCTTCATTTATAGTCGATGGACCGTATCGCGGCAGGATAATCCAACGAGAACGCGAGTCCCCACTCGTTTGCCGATCGCGAGGCGCTAATTGCGTCGGATGTCGTTTGCCAGTGCTTCCGAGAACCTGACCCCGTCGGTTGCCCTCGCCCCTCTTTTTTTATCCCCTGCATTCGTCTCCCTTTTTTCCGTTTTGCCGCGCGCTAGAAAAGTTGCGAACGCAACGACTTAGCTCCTCGACTCGAAGGATTAACGAGGCTGTCCCCCCCCCAGCTTCGGCGCCGCTTTCGAATATTCCAGGACATCGACCTCGGCGCCTCCTCTCCCGGCCGCTCGACTAAAAATCGGGACTCGTCGTTCGTCCCAACCTTTCCCCGAAATTATGCTCGGCGCGCGCTTCAGCCGCTCGGCGTTCTCAACGCGGGGCGAAATTTTCGCGCTAAGCCTCCCCGTACGCTCGTTGTAATTGCTCGACTCGGCTCTGGAGCAGATTCTACGCTTAATCGTTCTAACAGCCGCTGTCCAGAATTCGTAAATAACACGACAGACGCAACAACCAGCTGTGATAACCGGCGAGCCGCAGCTTCGTTTCCCGCGATGATCGTTCCGTTCGAGGCGTTAAAAGTGCACGGGAACCGTCTCGCGGCAAGCGAAGTTACACCTAAAGCGAACCTCCGCGGCGAGTCGCTCAGCGTCTCGAGGAGTTGGTGCCGCGCCGGCGATAAGTAACGTTAGCCAGGCGGTGTCAGACACGCCGGAGAAGCGGCAGGGGATTGGGGATATACGCGAGGTTCGCGGCCGTCCGCTGTCCGGCGTGAAATTCGCGCACCTCACCGCGTTTCAGTGCGCGCGATTACCATCTTCGCCGTCTTTCCGCGCTATAAATTCCTATAGCGTCGCGCGTTAATCCAAGGATTAGCCGGTGGCTGGAGAGGGATCCCGGAGCGGAGGGCGGACGAGGTGCACGCTGAAGGTGGCGCAGGAACACGAACTGGACGAACTCGTTCCGCGGGATTATGGATCAGCCGCATTGGGAAAAAGAAATAACCTCGAACCGACCGATAAACGCAGCTTTTACGCGAGCGAACGGTTTTCGAAGTTGAAGGGTTAGGCGAGGGGGCAGGAGGTGGGTCTCGGACCGGGTGAAGCGATGTATGCGGCCTCTGGTCCCTGAACGCGACCGACAATTGTCTTTGATAAAAATGGAAACGGATTTTTGCATGGCCGAATTAGAGAAATTTTCTATGTCTCTGTATTCAATTGTGTGCACGTGTTTGTCCTCTGTACGCCTCGTGCCAGATCGCGCTACTTAGATTGGGATTACGCGTCCGCGGTGTGAAAACCGTGCGACCGAGACAGCGTCACTGTGTAGGACAGGCTGAACCGTAGCATTACTAGTTCGAAGTTTGCACCACAATGTGTCGTGTAATAGAATTTCTGTGTCACGGTATTATACGACACTCCGACGGTACCTTAGATCGGGCACGGGTGTTGTTTCTCGTTAAATCGAATGTAACAAGAAGTTTACTTCGAACGCGAGGGACCGGCAAGTTTCACGAACGATTCAGCATCTATTTAAATCTGCGCCGACCAGAATTTATCCAATGATGTCCACTTAACCGGGCCACCCAATTGCCGCAGCAATTGCCGAGCGCCTTGTCCAATAAGCATCCGATATCGAGCCGAATTACAAGACGCAACCAGCGGCATCGATTAATCCTATAGCGGCCACGAGAAACAAGCGTGGACACGCGTGTCGTCGTTGACGCGGATCGATCGCGTGAATAGCGAGACTCGATGAGCGGGATTGTCCGTGGGTCTCGGCACGATCGAGCAAAACACGCCGGAACAATGGGCAGGCGAACAACAGGAAAGAGAGTTCCTCTTAGTCGGCCAGGGGTGCACGTTTACGCGCGTGTCCGTTCGATTAAGTAATACGAACGACCTTCCCCGACCACGTGGCGTGGCCGTAAAACCCGTGGAACGAGAGAATGCCACGAAATTGACGATAAATCTCTCGGCGGTGGCGGCGGGGCGCGCCTCGCCGCTGTTTATTTCCCTCGCCAGCTTCGCCGCTCGGCCCGGTCCACCGAGGGAAATAACTCCGGGGCCTCCTTCTAAAGTCACGTCTTGTATACAGCGTGCATTAGTCGGGGAAAATCGCGCCTGGAAATATTGCGACGAGCTCCTGAAGTACGACGTGGGCCGCGAGACAAGCGACCCTTCGAACGAAACCGAGCTGACGAAGTTGCTTTCGGGCGGGTGTGTAGAATTTTGGGTGCTTTGGATCGTTGGGAATTCGCGCTCAAATGGGTGGAACATCGAAAGTTTCCGAAGTTAATTGCGACGTGACGTATTTTCGTAGAAAAATGTATGCAGCATGCTCTTATTGGCCGCAATGTATCCGTGCAATTTACATCGGGGCAACGGAACAGTAAATAACCAAGCGCGCCGATAAGAGGGCTCATTAAATTCCCCGAATACTTTTTTTTTGTCGCGTCCCCTATATTTCTAAAGTCGTTATCCTCGTACTTGCGCCTCCACACCCGGGTAAGATGAAAATTGCAGAGGGACACCGCGGGTCCTCCCCTTGTTAGTTTACATTGACCATCGTCTATTCGGGCTCGTAAACGTCCGCCGGTACAAGGGCCATTGGTTATAGGGGTGGAAACGCCCACCCCGAAAGGTATCCCCAGGTGAACGGAACAGCGAAGAACGACGAGCCCTTTGGGGGTCTCGTGACCCAGGGTCTCGTAAATGCTCCACGAAATTACGCGTACCACAATTACGCCTTGCAAGATTGTAATGGCTCGCGTGTGCATTAATGCCCATTCTCCCTTTCCACGAACGCGCGGATACCATTTTTTTTCCGCGCCGACTGCACGACGACAGATTTAATCGGGGGCGACCTCCTGGATGTTGAACTTCTTACGTTTCCGGCCCGTCTAAACGAATGTTCATTTAAATGCCTGCATTTACGCGATACCCCGTCGCGATAACGGCGTGGCTCTTGGAATGAAAAACTGTTGGATTCGCGACTCTAAGGGGTTGTTTCCATTAAGCACGTGAAAGGGCAAGGTATTGTCGCAGCGATAGTAAATAATCGGTCGTTGAGTCCCGTGGAAGATAACTCTGTTTAGATCCCCATTGATTTACAAGCGTTCCAAATTCTTTCGTGCAGTGCAAATGTATTGCAGAAATGCAATAACACAGCGTCGCAAGAGAGATTCTATTATTAAACGCGATCAATACAAACGTCCCCTTATATTACTAAATTATTTCCTCAACATAGCGTCTCGATAAATCGACCCTACATTCTTCTTCTAAAAAAGAAAGACCGCCTTCAAATATTCATTAATTTTCCGCGAATTTCAAACAAACGACACCTCGTCCAGCCGGCAATTTCAATCGCACGGGCAACCGCCCGTGAAGAGTGTACGACCCGGACGCAACGGTCTTAACGGAAACTACGCGCAGTCGCTTCTTTCGCGCCGAGCAACTCGCCACACTTCTGGCGAGCAACAGCTCACAATTGCACCGCGTTAATCGACGACCGGAAGACATTGAGTTGCAGCGTGTAACCGAGCACGCCCCGACGAAACAGTTATTCCATTCCGTCGTCGTTGTTGCGCAATTCACGGCGGAGTGTCGGGAATCCTTCGTTGGCTTTTCTCGAGTTTCCTGTGCTATCCTGCACCGCCGGGAAAGGAATGGTGGGAGGGTCGACGGTAATCACGGTACACGTCCAGCCAGCGTGATATCGTTTGCGCAATATTTTCATTGCTACCTTCGCAATTCCGATCCTCCCTCCTACGAGAGGTACCGGCTCGTGATAGGCTAACCACGATCAACGTGCACCGACGAAGATTGCGGCCGATCCTGAACCGTACCCTTTGTTTTCCTCGTTTCGCCCGACGTTTCTCCCGCGTGTCGGTACGAATTGATAGAGCGATGCCTCGGCGAGTCGATGGGTCGAACGGCGGTTTTGCATTTAATTTTAGGTCGCAGAGACGAGCGATTGGAACGGTAAGGGCAGGCTCATTTCGAGGCTAACAGATTCGCGGTTGCATGCTGCTCAGAAAGAGAAATTGGTGATAAGGGAAAATTGCTGTATGTCGCGCGTATTTAAGTTTAAGTGAATTTCTGTACGGAAAACGGTACGGATTTTACTGATTTTATAAATGAGGCACTGCGAGGGATTGAGTGATCACGACGTGGCCTTTATGAGCCCTTAACGCGATCATCACTGCCATTTAGAGGACCGTAGAATGGCCCTGAAGTGATCTTCATCGACATTCAAATGTTCCCGAATAATATTGTCTAACCATTGCCTGACAATTTTTCTTTTTAACTTCTTTCAACATTCATAGATGCTTATAAAAAATATATATATATGCACCGTGTTTAACACGATTGCATTGTCTGTCCATCCACGCACCACTCAAAGTTCGCACAACCAAATACATTCGCCATCTCCGCGCAACGGAAAACAAAATTACACATTACCTCATTGCGTCGACCATGCATCTCACGTTTCAACGATTAAACAAGCCCAGTCTACGTACCTGTAACAGAAATAAGAAGAGAGATTGTATTAATTCGTCTCCTAAATAACTAACTACATTATATATCTACATATAATTATTGCATTACAATAAACAATTACGATGACTTCGTGTTACTCCGAAAATAACGATCCCCAATAATGTCAAGCGCGGTTGAGCCCCGCGTTTTTACAATGCACGACACGAATTCGCGGGATCATTCCGTACGACTACAGTCGCAACTTTCCTCCATCGGATGATTCATCGGCGATTACGTGCCGCTTTGCCCAAACGGGGGAAAGAATCGTGAGAGAGTCCATCGCAACTGGACGTTTCCGTTACGTCGCGATTGCTATCTAGCCGCCTAAGCAGCAGGATCATCTTTCGTGATAGGCCACCGCCGAGGGGGCACCATAATTGCAGCTTCGAGCGGCCTGTCTACTGCGATTTCCCTTTTGCACCATGGAAAAGTGCCCCGGGGCCAGGGTGCGGGCGCCCCTGGATCAACGGCGATCCATTTAGCGCGTTAATCGCCGTGCGGCTACACGTTTACGGCTTGATCTCTCAGCCTGCACCTCGGGTCACGCCTTCTGGGCCGCGAGTTCCTCTCTACCTGCTGGAAACGCAAGGAAAGCCGCTGCCCACTTTCGATCACCGAGATTCTGCCACGCGATACGGTTCTCCTCCGGCGCGACCGTGTCGCTTCTCGCGAAAGCTGGTTGCTTCATTCAATTAAGCGATTTCCGCACAATTTCTGGAGGATTCATTTGTAAGTGGCACGCCCAGCGAGAAGCCTGAATTCTCGTTCAGAGAAATCAAGCGGGAGTGAAACGGTGACAGGTGTAATTATCGTTCTGAGATATACAAGGGACTTAACTTCGGATTTGGTAGTTGCTTTGCGGAAAGTTTCGTTTCTGTAGTCGGAACGTTGATGTTGCTTTTCAAATACGTTCTTCGTGCGATCGTGATTAAATATGAAAACAAGTATTGTTCTTTCTTATGCGTTTCCCTGATACACTTGGGAAGTTCAGGCGCGGCTATTTGGTCCATCGGTCCGCGGTATCGATGAGAGTCGAGGACAGCAAAGGCAAGGGAGCCTGAGAAGCCGAACAAGCCGTGAGACTCTGGTGGAAGGCGTTGTATTATTACGTCGCACCGACAAGGGTTGAATTTTTTAACAGTTCCGGCAAGCCGACCCGGACCAAGAGACGTGCCGGCAACGAGAGAACACCCGAGTTTCGTGGAACAAGGGTATGTATAATAATTAAAAGACTCCGGAGCCTCGGGGCGCGAGCTTTTGAATCGCGTCGAAGCATGGCGCCGGTATAATCAAATTAGCGGCTGTTTTACCAGGAACGCTTTCCGGCGGACGAGAATCTCGCTGAAAGAAACGTCGTTTCGAGGTTTATTCTTCTCCTCGATTGTTTTACGGGGCGGGAGGACCGTTTATTCTGTCACCGATCCCTCCGTTCAGCCCTTGAAGATTCGAAACACAGACTTTTTTAAGCATCGCCCTAAGCATCCCCGTGGTTGGTACGTACCGCGAATTCGATTTCGATTAATCAACGCCAACTGTAATTGCGTGTTACATACGATCGGTAATTACAGGGTATGCTAACAATCGCGAGTTCGCTCTATGATCGGATTATTCGCTATCCAAATTGCTGTTAATGACCGCGGTTTATCGCGCGTTAGTTATTCTGGCGAAGCGCCGCGCGGTCGGGTTAAACGCCCGATGGGGTTTCTTGCGTCCCTGATATTCGGCGAATTTTCCGGAATTTCGCGGGCAACGCAATTGGAAAACTTGAGAGCGGCGACGCGTGCGATGCACACGCCACGAGTATCGCGTTCGCGAACCGTAGGAGAAATCGCGCGTCAGGCGAGCAGTTGCTAATTGCGACATCCGATCGAAATCAGTTGCGACAGCTCGGTGCCGATATTAAACCCGCTTGGAACGATTCTAAAAGTCGGAACGAACCGCAATCATTCACGTGCGGTTGCCGCTCGCGAATTGCGCTCGCGCGCAATCAGATTTACGACTTAACGCGTAATAGATAAACGGCGAATGCGGGAAGAAGTGTTACTTTCGTAAATTCGAGGCAAACGAACAATTCCGATGCTTCGAGGCACCGCGGTTCGACGTGGCGTGAAACGCTATCGATTCGCGGGAAAATCGTACCGCGAGGCGCGTCGCGTGCAAAATTACACGCTTGACCCGAGCATAGGCTGTCGACTGGTCACGAGCGTGTTAACTAATCGCCGCTGACGTTAAACTTAACGACCCGGTGACGCTTACCCACCCAGCAGGGAGAGACAAAGGGAGAATCGCCGTGTCGCGAGCCAGCAACACGGTATGTAGGCACACGGAGGGAAAGGGAGGACAGGGAGAATCCACGCGAGCCTTTCGGGGTTCCCAGCAACAAGCAACGGCAGCAACAATAATCAGAGAGAAGCGACACGGACGCTGGAGCGGTGGTCAGCCGGAACGAGACGCGAGTTTAGCCGCAAATTATCGCGGCGCTGGGACGATAATGGAAATCCGATTGAAGCCGTCCATTTGCGACGCGTTATGGGACTGTTTGGCATTTTAATTGGGAAATTGCAATTAACCGGCCCGCCTGTATTATCGTTCACCCGTGGACGTACAAGTGACGCGGGGAACTTGGCTGACGCTCGAGCAATTCCTTTCGACACCTATTTTCCACCTCTTTCAATTCAGCAATTTTGTCGTTGATTCGTCTGTCCTGTTCTTGCGTATAGGCTGTATTATCAATGCAGGTGCAAACTAGTATGCAATAGTAAAGTTTATTTGTTGAAACGAGAAGAAAGCTGTTGAGACATAAACGCTTCAAAAATAGTAATTTTAAGTAAATTTTTGCGAAATAAGAGAAAACCGTGCTGTCACGAATAATTCGGAATTACGATTATTCATTTGGGTGTATCATTTCCTGTACGTTTCTTCAACGAGTTCTGCATAGATTAGTACCTGATAGCACCTGTCAAAATGTGAATGGCTTTATATCAGATAACACTTACGATAACGATCAACCAATAAAGGTAAAGGTATCGTCATAAACTACTCCAATTCTTTCCAATTTAATATCTCTGAATATCTGTTTACTATAATACCAGAGGACTCCGCAAATAGTATATATATATATCCCTGAAGCAGCCAGTATAAACGATCGAAAATTAATAACCTGTCTTCCCACCGAGGAATTTAACGATACCTTTCTTTCTTCCAACTAGCTCGCGAAGAAGCCCGCGCACCATTCACCAGGATCAATTGATTTGAACGCCAAGCACGGAGGAAATATTCGAGGGGGAAATTTATCGACACCCAGTGATCGCCAGTGAAATGGAGCGGAATCCTCGCCGCGTCTCGACAAACCGACCGATCGTTCCAATTTATTTATCACGGACGCACGCGGGTGTTCGCGCGCTCCGTCTTTTAGAACTCCTCTTGAATGTCCAAACTATTGGACGTTCATTCTTTTTTCCAACATTCACAGTTACCTTAACCATCATTCGACATCTCTATCTCGAATAATGAACTAAACGGAATCAAATCGAATCGACGAGAGAAGTAATTATTCCGTCAGTCAACGTTCGCAAACAGAAACTGTCCAAAATACCTTTTCACCCCTTTCTGTTTCGTGTCTTATACGACCACTGAAGTCGTCGACTAATTAGGTAAATCATTTGACAATCAGTTCAACAATTCGATGGACCCTTCAATTGGACAAATGTAATTGGCCCCAGCTACTCGTCAGAGAACGCTCCTGCAAAGATATTCCCCACGACATCCTGCTTCCTTAGGCCCGTCGATGCTTGCCCGTTTCCCATCTTCGTACCCGACGGCCTCCCTCTGTCAATCTATTTGCTTCCCCCTTTTTTTCTCTCAAAGTCTCTCTAAACGGTCTAAAGGGCACGCTTTTCCTATAATCGAGCTCCGTTCAGCACGGGGCGCAAGTCTCCTCGAGGGGTCCGTCCGATACACCGCTCGAACTTTTAATTGGCAAATAGTAATTGGACACGCGGCGATCCGGGAACGGTCACAGATTTCGCGGGAGAAAATAAATGCCGCCGATAGGGGCTAATTTGCGTGGATCGTGAAGAGATTCGGTTAGCTCGAGAATAATCGAGGTTAATGTGTTGTGCTGTTGCCTTTGTCACAATACCAATTTCGAACGCGTACAGGACTATATTCGAAAACTTATAGACGAATGGGGAAAATGTATTAATATTTTTACAGTTGTAAATATTCTACGGCTATTTGCGATATACTCCTCAGTATACTTCGTTTCACTATCTGAAAGATTCTAACGCGATATCCGTATACGATAAAAATTAAACAGCAGCAGTAATAGCGTCGAGGATTCACCGGCTCGGATAGGATATTTCGTATGTACGCCGGGTTTCCTTGGATACAGGGTTGCGCGCCGGAAACGTGGATCGTGGCTGAGACACGCGCGTGAACGTGTATCACGTTTCCCTTGAAATCTACGGGGCGAGATCAGGCAAGTCGTAGGGGTAGTCGGGAAAGTCGAGAATTACGGACGTAACACGATTTCTCGATGTCGACGCGCAGGATAATTCGCATGGAATGATTCTCTGTCTCCTGGAGGAACGCTGCCTGGCATTCTACCACCTTTGCCGCCTTAATTGGAAAATGCTAATTAGCATCCAGCCCCGGCGTGATATTCCCTGTAGAGCGAGCGAGACCTCGCTTCCTCCGACGCTTCCCCTTAACCCGTACCTTTCAACCGTTCGTCGATTCGTCGACGACGAAATTAAAGCTCGCGGAAGGGAAATTCTACTTTGCCCGGTGTCTGCTTGCGGAAAATAGACAGAGTGGAATTGCAAGACAATTCCTGACGGTCGATTGATCAGAAACCCGGGAAAAATGACTTTGTTGTCGGGTGGAGAATTTTGAATGAGACGGAGACTACGGGCAAAGAATACGGCCAAGTGAAATATTGAAATTCTTGGGGGTTAAAAACGAGGATAGTCAGAACTAGAGCGTTTCTATTATATCAGTTGAATTTTTTGATAGCATTGTTATTACTATTTTACATCTCAAGTGTCCACAATGTGTTTCCATGCGCCACAGATATTTTAGTCGATCTGTCGAGGAGGAATTGGTTTAACAAGCACGAAACAAACTTCTCCGAGTACGACTTTCCAAATCGTACAGATCATCGAACGGAAGCTGCAGTGGGCGAGGAATGAAATATCCTTTAACCTCGTAAGAGGCGCAGATCGTTATCGAAGAAACTTCCGACTTACACACTCGTTTCCCGATTCGACAGTAGGATTCGGCCAAATCGTTTCCTCGACGACCCTCTTGCGCCTTCAAAGCAACGATAAAGACAACAAACGGGAACGTTGAAACGTAACGAACGATAATAAATCAAACGATCGTTCTCACCCTCGCGAGCTCGCCGCCCCCATCGCCGATTATCCACCATAAAATCGAATCGATTCTAGCCGGGCACGTTCGATTCACCCGCGGTCCCGATCGTTGTACGAGTATGCACCTCGACACACGGTTGCCCCTTGAAAAATTCAACGATGGTTGCACGTACGCGTGTACTTCAAGCGGAAATTCGAACGTGCCCTCGAACACGCCGGATCCAGCCGATCGGATCGATCGATCCGTGTAATTCAATTCGAAAGCCGGTCGACGAACAAAAACACACGGACAGGCGAAACCGATGGCTCGGCGCGTCGCTAAAAAAAAACCGCGTCTCCTTGATCTGCACGCGAGTGTAATTACTTCCTACCCCGACGAAGAAATCGCTGATTAATCAATGGACGATTGTCAGCCGATACGAAGTACGGATAAGCTCACGCAGATGGTCACGGTTGAGGGCTGTTTCGCCTGGTAACTTCCTTTATTAACAAAGAGGAAGCGAACAGACGGGTTTAGAAGTTGAGATGATGCGCCTCGAATCGGGTTGATGCGCGCGATAATCGATCGGTGATAATGTACATAGATGGTGTGGTTGCGATCGAGTTAACTTTTCACACTTGGCTTTACAAACGACTCTGGCACTTGTCGATTAATGACTTCCGCTCGGGTACGCTGATGGGTGATTCGGTGAAAAAAAATTGCGCAAGACGCATTGCGCGCATTAACAGATCATCGTCGCCAGCGCCGATCACCGCGAGAAAATCGAACGACCATCTGGTGAGATATGAATTTTCGACCGAATATCATTCAAGATGTTGTGAACGCGAAATGGAAATTTCAAGTCTGTACTCATTATGTGATTCGAATCATTTTACGCAACGCGATGCGACGTTTCGCCTCTTCGGGTCTCAAAAATGAAAATTAATCTTCCATTCACTGTCACAGCGAAAGCTGTTTCACAATTCGCATTATATTGCTGTTTCGGTAATCCCCGGGCGCTGGCGAGAATTAAATTCTGGAGGCTCGAGATTTAAGTAGAAAGCAATCTGCAACGAAGAATGTTTCTTTACAATTCACCTGCTCTATAGGCTGAAGTCAGGTATGCGCATCAGAGGCAGCGAACAATATATTTACCGTCTTATGAAAACGCGAGCGGAGGCGGGAAGCGGCGTGGCGAGCGAATAAAGAAATTAAATCATCGCTTAATCTCGCCGTGCACGCAACGCTCATCCACGCGAAAGAATAAAGTGACGAGAGAGAAACAGACGACGAAGAAGTGGACGGGAGAGAATATCGCGGGAGGCCCTTGTTACTGTTTACGCCCGTTGCATTTATGCATGCACCGACGGAGTATGCGAATATAATATGCCGATGCGTGTCAAGGAAATATCAGCGAGTTCGCGTAGGAAGATTCATGGATCAGGCGTGCGATCATGGGAACAATCTACGCCGAGTTCCACGAGATAATGACATTCATCTGCGAGCGCTGCGCGTGTGTTGCATTTTTATTTTTGTCCTGCTTGAATTTTTTGTATTTTTTTTTTTTTGTTGGTAGACGATAGCATTTGTTTTGCATGTGAATTTGTGCACGACTGCATTTTTTTTTTTGCGAGGAATGTTTCTGCAGAATTGTACTTCTGTCTTTAGGCAGTAAAGGGTTGCTGAATAAAGAATGGTGTGTTTTTTTTTTTACATGCGCTAAGAACAAAGTATATTTCGAGTTTCGTCTGCAATATGTTGAGTCAAACAGTGACTCATTAATTCTTATTCACCGTGCAGTAACAGGGTGATACTAAAAAAATTCATTAAATAGAAACACATGTTCTCTTCCAGTTCCCCCATGAACAACTCCGCTCAATGCAGCCGCGATAGGATCTGAATTTGCAAGAAACTCGAGTAGTTTCGATAATGATATTTATCAAAAGTTTCCTGCCTATTGACACGTCATATGGATAGCATAAGCTATCCAATCAGGCACGTCTATTAGGGATATTAAACAAATTAATAAAGATAAATGAATTCTATATTCTATTAGGTTATCCAATAAGAAGTATGAGTATAGAAAAGTGTCATTATATTCATGACGCGTAAATAATATTACAAGAACAAACCTCGAAAAAATTAAATGGGTCGGTCGTATGCACCCCACGCTGTCAAGACCAACTTTTTTGTTTATTCATTGGGTTGCAATAATCATTATTAGCAAAACAAAAAGGTATAACGTTTATCATGCAGTACAGAAAGGGTACACATTTTTGTTCTAACACGTCATAATAGCTGCACAGTTTAAGTCAACGAGAATCGGTCTGGCACGGTACGCGTTAAATCTACTGAACGAAACTAATCGCAAAATATTGAGTTCAATCTACGGAAAAGCGTTCTTCCAACACATTCCCAAAAAATCCAAGGCATAAAAGACTAATGGCCATACGAAATACGGATGACGTTGCTCTATTCCTTCGGCCCCCACTGATCGCGGGAAGACGCGAATAAAATAACGAAGTTAACAAGTGACGCGTGCGTATAACGCCAGCGGATCAAGTATCGTCATCGAACGTTTAACGGGAGAATCGGTTTCATTCCTCTCGCCGGCTCCTCTGAATAATTCATGCAGGCCGAACTCCACGCGTTCTCAGCCAATCCTGCCGACCCCGCGATTCCTTCCAGACCGGGGGAAAAGTTGCACCCCGATCGGTTGCGTCGCGAAAGATTAAACTTTATCCCGCTCCGTGATGCACTTACGGAACGATTCACAGTCTTCCCCGAGCTGTTTCGTACCTCGAAGCCGCTTACACATCCCTCCAGAACTCGTTACCCTCGCCGTGGCTACCCCTTTAAGCGCTCCTTAATTCTTTCCGGCGAGCGGCCGCAATTTTTACGAGGGAGCTTCCTAAGGTCGCGTTAATTGCTCGATACCTAGATTGTCAACCGCGCGAACAAATTCCATCGTTCAGTGTCCCGTCTTGTACGACGAATTCGAGGCTCTTTGATCGCATCGCGAATCGGAACGGACAACGCAAATCGTTTTATATGACATTTACCATTATATTAGTACACCCGCGGACCAGCGAGGAAATAGTTCCAAGAGTTCCGAAGGAGCGCATGAAGTGTGCATCAGTCGGAGTGCTCGTTGGCCGGCTCTTAACGTTCCCACAAAAGACGCCGACCTTTCCCAGACGAGGAGAAAAACCGCGAGAAAACACAGTCTCGTTGACACGGTTAAGTGGCGCGCCCCCCGAAATAAAGCCCGCGATTTTTCAACGGTCTCCTCGCTCCTTCGCTCTTGCATAAAGCGGGCTATCGACTTTTCGGCAACCGTCTGAGCCTTGTTTATTTCGACGGCGCGGCGCGTGAAAATAAATTCCCCCGGTGGATGCGTCGAATCCGTTCCGCGGATGTACGCGATTTCCACGCGGTTCGCGTGAAATTGAAGCGCAACTTCGACGCCGTTTACGAGGCCGTCTATCAAGCGGCGCGAGCCGCGATAGAAACTGGTCAAAGTTACGGCCACCGCTGTGCCGTGCCGCGCGATTGTCCAGCTATGTCTTTATTTCGTTCCATTTTTTATTTCCCCGCCGTATCGCTGCTCGCCACTGGTCATATCCGGTCCGGAACGTAAAACACCGCCACGTTGGAACGATCGATTTCCCGAGTTTTTCCTCTTTTCTTTTTTTTTTAACCCCGTTTCATCCACCCTCGCGATTGTTAGCTTCCCGGTAAGACACGAACGGGGTGGTCCCGAACAGGCAGATGCAAAGCTGATTGGCTGGCACAGGTGGAAAAGAGGAATTGCACGGGGAACGGTATTTTTCGAACACTGCAACGCCGATTTTGGGTTGATTGGATTTAGGCGGCCGGAGTGATTGGGCTCCTCTTTTACGGCGCGATGAAAAGTTCCCGCATGTACCCCGGGTTAATTGCCGGCTTAATTGCCGGAGTATGATTTACGCGGGGCAAATCGTTGATCATGACAATAATAGTATTGCAATGTACGTTGAGATATTTGCGAAGGGCAGTGCAGAAGCCATAAGTAACACATAATGTCTCATAAATAATTTGTCGCGACGCTAAACATTTCCGCAAACCGACTTCACGAAAGCCAGTGTATTCCCCCGAGCAATTTACAAGAAAAGTGTTGCACGATTGGCCGGATGATCTATCGCAAGATACATACTCCAAGGAACGGCGACGGATATACGATCGCGACACGATCCGGGACACCGTTCTTGGGCGCACCTGAAGGAAAAAAGAATCGATATCACCGAGAACCCTTTAGACTCTCGTGCACCTAATATCCGGCGTTCGCTTTACCCCCGGACGACGAGCGACGCGAACGCGCACGTTTCAGTTCAAGACCTCCCAGGCTTCCTACACAAATACGCGCTGCCAGGTGAGACACGAGCCCGGACCTCTCCCCTCCCCTCATTGATTACGTCCCAGTATTTCAGGGTGTAACAGATGAGACAAGAGAAGATTTGTGAGACGACGATACGCGAGGGAGGCGGTCGACGTGCTGCACAGAGAGACATAGAGGCAAAGGGAGACACGCATAGAAGCAGACTCGAGGACAACCGGATAGAACCGACAGAGAGAGTGAGAGAGGGGTGAATCCAGGGGGGGAGAGAGAAGAGAGTTTACAGTATCTATATGCACAACGTCGCATAATCCTGCCGGTTCACGTACAGGGTGTTCGTGATTATCCGACATCCCGAGCAAGCAATTTCTCATGGTCACTCGAGAGCCGCTAGGTAATCTCGAGCCACTCTATGGTAACGTACGGCACCGCGACAAAGGGATTCTCCAAATTTCTCATCTTGAGATGGGTCTGAATCTCGGCTATCCGCGGGGCCACGACATTGACAAACACCGAAATTCGATCTCACGAGGAATCGCACGGTTCGCGCGAGCGCCGATCTTCCCCCGCACCGTTGATAAGGTGAACACGGAAGGCGAGAGCGGAGGGAAAGGGCCCGGACAGGTGGCTTTTTTCCCGGCGATCCCAATCGCCGACCCTTCCAAGATAATCGAGCGAGAAAATTAAATCGTTCGCCGACGACAGGCCGGCGCGGCGCCCACGTATTACACAATGTACACGTGCACGCATATATCCGTCGGCCGTTCGATTGGTTTGCACGCGAACGACGTTGAATCGCGTCGAGCGAGTGGAAAACCGGTGGCGCTAAACGAGTGCACCGTGCCCGGACGCGACACACGTGCCTTACCGTGTGGATCACCTTCGAAAAAATGCGGATCGCGTCGGCCAAGGTATTTCGCGCGCACGCGGAACGAAATGAACGCTCGGGAGGAGCCGCGAGCGCCACTTCGGTGTAATAATGTTAAACGATCGGCATAAAACATCGCTCGTGTTACCGTCGATTGCGTAGGCATACCGGCGATCCTGCAGCCGGCAGGCAGGCCTTCGAATTATATAACAAGCTCGCGGCCGTGCCGTGTATCGACCACCAACGGGAAGCGTGCTTTCCACGCGATCGGCGTTCCAGCCGAAGGACCGGGAATCGTGCGGCAAATAATTCACGCGTCCCGTCGTCTCCCGAGCCGATTAACTCGACGGAACGACTCGACGATCGGACTGGACAGGATCGTGTCGCAGAATTCTGTTTACCTGGCGACGTATTAACCGCGGCGCCCTCGGCGCGACGGTGTATTGGGGAAATCGAGTTTCGAATGAGCCCGATGAAAATTTGACCGTTCGGCCGATCGGTGCGTTAGGGGTTGAATTGTTGCGGGATCGTGCATTGGAACGGGTGGAATTTCCGACATGCAATTGTATTTCTCGTACCTTCACTGTTGACGCTGGAACTTTTTGGGGGTAGTTTTGTGCGTTAAGGGAGAGTCGAGCGATCGATATCGTTATAGGCGATGGATGGTTGTTTTATAATATCTTCCGGATCGTCATTTGCATGACTGTAGCTAATGCAACGCATACGCGGGCAAGTAACTTCATAGCACGTGACGCGATAACAAAAGAAAAGCGCAACGATTAATGCAAAGAAGAGTGAGCCCCGACGGAAATGAATTTCGTCCGCTTGTTATAGGTATCAATCGAGCACCAGATTTCCATTGCAAAAATCGACGCTGAATACCGCGGGAAGAATCCACTCCGTTAGCATTAAATCGTCAAACAATGCCACTCCGTTCCTCCTGACGAAGCGTCATTCCCAGCCTCACCTTCGCGCAACCGGCAAACTCTCCCAGGCCGAACCCACCCATCGACCGAACAAATTTTCGAACAACGATCAGCCAGGCGATAACGATCTCGTTGCTTCTCCCTGTGGTCACCCGGTAGAGCATTGGCCTGGGTCGGGGCCTCACGGATGCTGAAGAGGGGCCCGCGGAGCGGCATCACGGGACTTTGTCGTGGTCGGGCCTTTAGGATCGAGTCCCACGCGTTCCCAGACATTCCAGCTAGTAATTGCTGGCTGCCGCCTCCTATCTTGCCGACGTTCGCTCGCTTCTGAGCCAGTCCCTCCGCTTCTTGCCTCTCTCTATACATACTCCTCTGCCAGCTCCTTCTCTTTCTTTGCCACTCGCCTGTTCAGCCGCTCTTTTTCCCCTCGTAACACGGCTGCCCTCTGCTCTCCGGCATTGCCCTTTCCCTCCCGCGATTCTTTGCATCGCATCGTGAGGCCGCCGCCGCCGTTGCTCCTCCTCGGCGCTCGTTAGCGCTGTGGAAACGCTAGGCGAGCTCCGCTAACCGGCGCTAACTGCATCGACAGAAATCGTTCTCGTCCAGGCTTCCTCGAGGCATCGGGGAATCTCCGCCTTCTGCCGGGCGTCGCGTCGCTGCAACCGGGCCTCTTCTTTCTTCCGCCCGCATGTAAACGATCCCCGCTTACAACCAGCAGCAACGGCAGGCAACGTTTACAAGCGGTCGCGCGCTTTCATCCTCGAGCCTCGTATTTCTGGACGCGCGATCCGGCCCGCGATATCTTCGTTAGCGCCGCGAGCATTCGCGACCGCCGCCGATACGCTCGTCGTAAAGTTCTTTAATTAGAGGAGAGCGCGAGGGAGCCGCCGCGGGGATGATTTGAATTTTGTTGATGGCCGCTTTTGGCGGGGCTCGTTAGGGGTTTTAATTTAGTTGGAGTGCACGCTGTGGTTTATTGTCTCGGATTTTGTTCATTTGTTTCGTTCGTTCTGATTGGGCGATACGTTCGTTCATCCCCCTTGCGTTCAGCGGCGTGGCGCGGTTGAACGTCATTTTTTTGTTTTTTTCTCGCAACCGGAGATGCTTCGAAAAGGACTTTCGCAAATTGCACAGGGTTTGGTTAAGGGGCGGACTTGTTCCGCGGGAAGTAAGCCCGTAGGCTTCCAGGGTTTCGGAGTTAATTATGTCGGCGAGGGAAAATTGAAATTCCGCTGTGATTTGGAAATGTGTTCCACTATCGGTGGTGATTAACGGAACTGGTGCGCATTATATTTTTGTACGCGCTCGTACGCGATAATAACATTCATAAATGTGACTTACGATTGTGCCACTTGATTTCTTAATCGGCAATTCATTTATTCCTTGCTAATGGCATGAACGTCACCACGATAGCGTTACTCGAGCGAAATTATCACTCGACGTTGCACATCGAACTTATTCTTGTCCACGTGTCCATTTTAACTTCCGCCGCGATGCTGAGTCGGAACAACTTTTCTGAGAAAAGCTATTCTGCCGTGCCGCGACATTCAAAAGAGCCGAACGTACGCTCTGGCATATGGAGCGCGCTAATTTTCGTGGTGTCGAGGCTTTCGTTGCCCCGCGCGTCCAATTTGCATCGCAACAAGGATATGCATTCCCATGATCACCTATTTAGCGAAGACCCTGTTATGAAAACGATTCACCATCAACTTCCCTTTTCCCTTCATTCATTGTTCTTTTCTTACCCTTATCACGAAAAGAAACGACCGTTTCTCACATTGCCGCTTATCTCGCGTTCTCGCGTAATTATAGTTATCCCCTATAATTTTATGCCCCTATTATTACAGTAAACACTACCAGTATTATCGATATTATTGCGTCCATTATTGTTACTATCGGCAGCGTTACCTCGTCGCCCCGGTGGTGCAGCGGTCCTAACAGCGTGCACCCTTCGGAGGAAATTCGAATAAGATCTTCGTAAGAAATCACGTCGGTTATCGCATTCCGATGGGAGAAAAAAATACCCCGAGAACCGGTCCCGCGTAACGATTATGCTGCCACAAGTGATTCCGAACGGGCAGCTGAAGAAAATTGGAGCGCGAGAAATTACTTCGGTTCGGGGGGTGTATTTTATTCGACAGGAAGGAAAATCTCTGGGAAAATATCGCGGCCGGATATTCCAACGCCTTCGTTTCGTTTCTCGCGTTCGAAAATAAAACGAGGCGCGACAAAATTCATTTCCCCGAATTTGTCCGCCGGAGACAGGATTCCGCGTCGAGCACGTCCCTCCCCGTGAAACAAGAAGAAATCGCACGAGTGGCCTAAAATAACAGCCCCGACGAAAATAGTGTTTGGCCAATGTGAAATTCATGATTAAATTCGCGACCAGAACCGAACTCCGTTACTTCGAATCAATCTGATTCTTCGGATGGAACTATATGTGCATACATCCGCGTTCCAATAAAGTATCGATGAAAATATCGGGGGGACGGACCATAATAATGCCCGTTTCCGTGGCGAAGTCGTTGAAAACCGAAACGTATGGAATCCCCGTTTGTCTCGAATAATGTGTGCAGCGATGTTACAGCTTGGAATGTCGCTTGGATCAGTTCCAGACGTGCTTATCGTTTGATTAACCGTCTTAGTTTCCGCCCCGTGTATTCACGTGCGTGATAGAAGGAACGCAGGATTGCTCGGACAATAACGCCCGTCCAGGACTAAATCCTTGTCAATTGCCCATCTAAATTCGGGAATTATCCCCGCGTTATTGTCATCCGGCTCTCGTTATAGCTATCTGGCCGACGTTATTGTTCGAAAATATACATCACCGTGACGGCGAAGAGGATCGAAATAATTGAAATATTCGGGAAGACGTGTATAAAAATTTATCAGCTTCTGTAGTTTAACAGAAAACAATGTTTTCCTTCAACGCAAAAATTTCGATTCCTTCCTCATTTGATTAAGGTGGAAAATGACAGGTGCGGCAGTAAATACAGTATTCCGCTACACAGGAATACTATTTACATAGTAATTTCATTTAAATCCACCCTGCACCCTTTCGGATTATCTAGACACTCCTAGGGCGTAAAGTTCCACCTTCCAGGTGAAAAAGAATTGCCTCAAGAACCCGTTCGAATGGCACAGGTAAGCGATACAAAAATAACAAGCAACTCTCGGCATTCGAATCTCTGCTCGCAACGTACACCAAAACGAAACCACGACATCGAGCTCGAAGTGACACCCGCTGTCTCTCGAATTTCCAAGCAGCTCGCGGTTCGTCTCCCGTCGCAATTCCCCACTCGAAGTTGTACCCAGCCCGTCTTACGAATCCCTCCGCCTCCTATCGACTGTGTCTTCAGCGGCGCGTTAAATTGCGTTCACCGATAGCGCAGTCAATTACTTGACACCCGGGAGCTCGCCTTCCGTCGATCGACGCACGAATGATACGTCACGCGTTTCCAACCACATTTCCCTCACGAAACTGCGTCCTACTCGATCGTGTGAAAAATCGTCGCTCGAGGACGCGTGCGAAACACATGGCGACACACGAACGAACTGTAGGAACGAAGTCGCTGCGATCCGGGTAACAAATTGCTCGCGATATCGGGGCATCGGGGAAAAACTGGTCCACCGGCGATTTCCTCCGGCCTCGATTCTCGACTTTCCTCTTCTATCCCCCTCCGTCGACGGTGTGTCCCACGCCGTCGTTCGACCCCGCTCCTCTCGTCAGGTTTCTTGACGAGTTCGGGAGCCGCGAGGTATACCGTCGGTCGTGGTTCGTTCGACTCTTTTTCTCCCCACGGCGGCGACAGCCTCTCGCTGGCCAGCCTCCGACGCCTCCGTGCTGGACATCGCCTTAAAGAGAGCACGCGACGAGTTGCGAGAGAATCGCGACTGGTTTCGACGACACAGGCCCGATTCTAACGTTGAGCCGAGTGGACGCCTTCCGCGTGGGAGCGCCGAGAGGCCAATAGATTTCCTTTCTTTTCTGTCAACCGTTTCTTTTCGGCTTGGTCGTTCTTTAGAGTATCGCGGGAGGAGTGGCGGGAACGGGGGAGATTTGTAATGGTTCGAGGTGGGGTGAGCAATTGAAATAATATTAAAATTCCGTTCGCTAATAAATCGTCATTGACTTGTTGTTGGTGCAGCTTTGATACAGCTTCTCTTTTGGAACGAATTGATGATAAATTGAACGCTTCCTTCCCGATCCCACTGTTTCACGGGAACAGCGGGAAACGTCTTCGCGGAAGTTCCGTGGCTAGTAAATTCCCCGATTTCCCCGACGAACGCCCAAAGTGATACCCCTCGAAACGGAGCAGGGCGGATCTCGCAGATGTCCCGAAGGAAGATATGAAAATTTTAATTCGAATCCCCCTGGAAGTTCTTGCACCGTGGCATACGTGAAACACGATAGTAGGAGTCTTTGCATTTGCATTCTGGCGAACTTGGAGCAGCCCGCGCGAGCAAGAGGCAGATAGAGGCTCCTAGACTAAAAAATGAATAAAACTGGTCCATGACGCAGGCTGCTCTCTACGGGGAGTGGATTTCTTTTCTTCCCCGGCACGCTATCGGACTTTTGCGCTGTCTGCTCGGCTGCTTTCCATATCTGCTTACCGTAGGCGTGTCACTAAACGTCAGCTTTTCACGCTGCACAGCGAGAAATTCGATCCACGATCGCTTCTGCTCGGCGTGTAATGAACGGAGAACGAGGGTATTGTGCAAATATCCAGACATCAAAGGTAACAATGTTCACCGTCGAGTTCGCGGGGGTCTGTGCTTTCAACCCCTTTGCCTTGCGACTTCTCTAATAAATGTCCACCGTGACAATGGCCAACTACGGCGATAGCTGAAGGGTATTGTGTATTATTATTTCAAGCTGAAACCGAGCGTCCTGATTCTTCAAGCAACTGTTCTTATGCACCTGCCCGGCAAAATATATAATAGAAGCGCATACTCCGTTTCCAATGAACGATCCTCGATCATCTCGATGTGCTATCAATTGTAATATTTCACCCGTCGTTAGCGTTGGAAACCTTTGAACACGACTGCCTCGCTACGGAAAGCAAAATATTAGAAATTCGTACGAGCGAAACGGGGACGAAACTTTTCGCAAAAAAATTGCACCTGCGATTTTTTCGGCGTGCAAAGCTCGCGAGTTTCGCTAACGAGATACCTCGAAACGCTCATTAGACCCGCACACATCGACGATTAACGCATACGTTGGCGAGCAGAGCGAAATATTAATCCGCTTTGCAGTTCGCAGGTAGCGAACACGTGCGGAAAACGCAACGTTCCTTGTATAGGGGCGGCCGCGATTAAAATATTATTCGCCAACTGTTATTGCCAACATTAGAGTCTAATCGAGAACGGAGTGGCACCAGTAATTGCCCGGACATGTTGCGTTCAGTCACCGCCAAATGCAACATATTATAGATTTCGAGAAACCTTGTGGACTGAACGAAGTTAGATCTTTGTAAATGTTATTAATATCCTGCATAGAATATCGATTATCCTTTTCAGTGACAAATCCCATTGACGAATAGTTCCCCCAATACAAAGGCAGTATCGGGAGGATAAATAGAGGGATCCGGGTTTCCCTCGGAACTGTAATATTTTAAGAATAGACACGTTTCGTGATAATATTTTACCTTGTCGAAATTCGCTACTGTAATACAATTCTGCTGTCACCTTTAATTATTCACGTAGCCTGAATTATACCAACTGAAGGGCAGACACGGGAAAAAAGTCGATACATCCCGACGCGAGTCTAGCATTCTTCCGTTCGCAAGAACTGGTGGAAATTCAAGCAGTTTCGTTCGCGAAAATATTTATCCGTCCCTTTAAATATGCAATTACCGTTTGAAAATTCCCGATTCACCGGGAGTTGCGCGCCGCCTAAAAAGCAACACAGAGGAGACAGCTAGCAGGGGCTGACAAAGCCCTTTCCTGGCCTCGCGTGAAAAGAGGAACGCGTCCGAGGATTAGAAATTCATGAGTGCCCGACAAAGAAGCGGCTTTCCAAAAATCCTCTGGCAAAAACCGTTCGCCTATTCCGAAGGAGGATCCTTGCCTCTCGAGATCAACGCCGTGTCTCGCGCCAGGACGTCCAACTCGTTAACATAAGCTCGATAAATCTCGAACGACAGGGGCGATGCTGCCACCTGAGACCGGTCGGCTTGAAAACACTACCTGCCGAAATATCATCCAGCCCGCGGACGCCCGGAAAACTGGTATTAATTCCACATCGTTTCGAATAAAATGAAATGAACACGCTCGGCTACAGAGCGAATTGGTTTTTGGTAAAAATCGTTGAACGTTTCGTATATTGCATTATAATTGTGGCATCACGACCGACTTGATAACAAATATTAATTATCACTTATCAAATTAGATTAATGGAACGTTAAAATGATATCGACTGTATTGCAATATGTAGTCGGGAAAATTAAATGGTTTAATTAGTGGAAATGGTACACTTTTAGTTTAATGAAACGCGTTGCTTAATACTCGACTGAACATTTTATTTATTTCGTGTCTTCGGAGCGCATCGATTATTCCTGCGGCAATTGGAAAATATGATTCAACAGAAGTATTACCGGATACTAGCTTTGTGTGTTCAAAGAAATTTATTTAACGTTGTGCCGATTAATGGTTCTGACAAATCAGTATTAATATACGATCGCCATGCACCGATTTCCAAATCGTTGAACACAATTGATCGTGGCACGTTCTTCGAACCGCGATAATGCGACTTCGAACTTGTAAATTCCGACGTTTAACGCGAGTTCAATCAACGTTCGAGATAATTCCAGGGAAAGCCCGCGTGACATCAGTAACGATGAGAATTTCGTGGCGACTGATCGCGACAATCTTTCGCGTCGACATTCGTTACACGATGGTATTACTAGATCTAACAGTCTTTAAGAACTTCGGCATGCGAGGTTGAATCGAGCTGATATCGCAAGCCGTGGTTGCTGTTCGACCGCAAGACTTTGCAATCAGGCACAAAAATTGGCACGATCGAAGGGATGATCGTCCTAGAAATTTCACCCAAAACGTAACGAAAATCCCTCTTCCTCTCATATAAACGGAGAAAATTGGAAAACGTAAAGGCGTGGAAGCTTGGTCGAGCGTCGCCTTGGCTTCTTAATAAGGAAGAAACGACGGAGCACCGCGGTGGCACAAATTCTGGCGAAATGAAGACAAACGACTACCGCTAAAACGAGGCAAGTTCTTGAAAACACTGAAATATGAATCACCATCAGAACAATGGCCACTTACATCGGTTTACGCGGACCGGGGCGAGTTAATGTAGGTACAGACGGTCGGTTGGTGCGCTTTACAGGATGGATGCGGGGATGAGGACTCGGTGTCCGAGAAGTAATTCGCGAATGGTAAAAAATATTCGTTTGATTTGTACGTTCCCATATAATAGTATAATATATACGCGCGAAATTCACATCCCCCTGGTCTGCTATATTCAATCTTCAATCAATAACTGAACGATAAACAAACTCGAATGTTAAACGTGTTCGACCACGAAGAAGAAACATTTGTTCGGCGACAGGCGTGTGCATATTTGAAAAGATAATTATCAGCGTACAACAGCATCGCACGAATTTGTATTTCTCAGTGAAACGTCGCACCGGTAACGATACTTTTTCCCACATTCTCGTTAACAAAAAGAGACCACTCTGTAATTATCCCGCAAACGGTGCGATAGATGGCTGCCCGCTGAAAAACCAGATACACGCTTCGGAAAACCAGCTCGACTAGCCGAGGTGGCCGGTTAAACCATAAATAACGGATCGAAAGTGCAGCCTGAAAGTGGTGCTTTCGTTACGACCGCGAAGCACAGACGCTAGGTGTATAGGCTCGTCGAAACCGTACCTATGTTCCCCGATACGCGTAGTAGGGTGCTTAAAACGCTTCGCCTCTTCTCGCGTGTACTCTCCCCGTTGGCCAGGCGATATGTCGTTAATCCACGCTCGTTGGTCGATCGAAATGAAAATTATATCGAGGAGCGGATAAAGTGCCCGACGGAGAAGCTCGATAATCCGATAACCGGCTATTCTCGCGAGAAAAAAGAAAGGGCGAAAAATTCGTCTTTCGATTGTTCGAGTCGGATCACGTCTATCGATTATAGGCATGCACAGAAACGCGAAAATAGGCTGGTCGCTGGTGTTTCCGTCGGATGGAGGAAAATCGAATTTAATCCAGTTCGCCGTTTCCGAGACAATGACGTCGAAAACACACGCATGGCGGAACCCGTACCCTACGCAACGATACATCGTCCCCCTTTTCACCCTGACCACGATGCGCAACCCCTCGTGGCAGCTGCTTGCCGGCTCGTCGTGCCCTCGAGCCAGCCCTGGAGCCGCTCCGAATATCGATTTGTCGGACATTACCGCGAGCTGTCGATGGAAAATGTTATCGACGGAGTGTGTCTTCTCGAACGAAACGACAGCGATATCCGACGGATTCCAAGTACAGGCCGTGACAAAGAGAAAAAAAAGTCGCGAGTTTTCCTTCTTCCGTACAACAATATATCTTTCACGCACCGCAAAAGTGTCCATTGTATTCTTACAAATTCTCGTTTCGAATGCGTCAACAATGATACAGAAAGATGTTGAAATATTAACGGACGAGAAACATATCTATTACACTCTGGATTAATTAACTACGATTCATTGTATGTAAGGGGAACATCTTGCGAGCGCGCGATTGAGCACCGAGATCTTGTTAAGAAACGAAGTCGACCAGGAGAATAATAAACGATGTATCGAGTAGTTCGCTAAAACTCGATTTCTGAAACAGCTTGTACAAGGGGGATTTGTAGTGCATGAAGCGTTCATTCGAGCGCATCGCGGCTAATACAGTCGCAAAAATTGACAAGCACGATGAAACAGCGAGAACGTAATGCCATTCGTTTATCGAGCGCGACGCGTGTTCCTCCGCTCGACTGTGACTGGAAACGAGGAATAATTTCTATTGCATTACCTCGTCCCACGGACGGAACACCAAAAGCTGCGTCATCCCCTATGGGAGTCAGTTTTTATTTAATTTCCATGCATCGTCAATCCTATATGCGCTTCGTTTTCAGCCGAGCCGACCTTCTGAATTCGATGAAACGTATAAACAACGATTTTGTCGCGATGTAAAATATAGCAGACGCGAGAGTGAACGTTGAAAATTAAAAGCAACAAAAAAGAAAGGATAATTAAAATGATATAGAATAGATTAGAAGTTTGCTTCGAGAGGAACACATTTTGTCAACGCGAGTGCCCTTTATCGTATCGTTTCGCCACGTCGAAATATTAATTCGCCCACCTACGCCGACGAATATTATTTAGTCGACGACGAAATAACCATTTCTAGGAATTTAATTAACGATCGTTCGGTCGTTGAGCGCAGCTGGTATTATTCCAAAGCAGTTGCCACCGGAAACGGGGGATAATTTCTGGTGCATTGCCTGGCTTGCCGTGCCGGCAGGATATACTACTTACGAGATGCAATTGTTTTGGGTTTACCGCTCGATTGATTAACCTCAGCCAACCGACTCAAAAAAGCGTCACCTTACTCCTCGTGCGCTATCCATTCTCTCCGCCGCTCGGTACCGCAAAGTCAAAAAATACGAACGACAACACCCACACCCTGTCAGTACACATTTTATCGTTCGTATCAGTTACTTTTAACCGCGCCCGAATTAATTTCTAATAGAAATCGCGTCGATTTCGAAATCGCATACCTTAATTTCACCCTCCGCAAAACTCGCCACGCCACCACCCAGGGGCTCGCCCCTAATTGTACAATAGGTTGATCGCGGTTGGACAACGGCGACCAGTCGCGGCATTGTCATTTAGATGCCGTTTATAATTTTTTCAATTACTCATTGCTATGTAAATTGAAGACGTACCGTGCATCGGTTCCGCCGAAAGACTCGCGCGAATTCAGCCGTACGATAAGGAACCCAGTAATTCAATACATACCAATTTGCTTTGCTCATCGTCCCTTTTGTCCGCGCTCGCATTTGCACGCCGACAATAAAGCGCATTAATCTTCCCTTCGATCTGCAGAGAGGCAGGACGGCATTGCAATCACGAACTTCGTTGACCGTTCGCTATCGGAATGACACTCAGCCAGCCAAACAATTACACCGCCTAGCTAGTACACTGATAAATGCATCCCCTGATAACTTCGAATTCACCGCCCCCTCTCGCCCCCTCCGCCCGACGTGCCCGATGACAATGAAAGATACGGCCGGCCGTGTGACCGATCGATGCCGCCCTTTCTCAAAAATATAATTTGACGCGTCGTACAGCGAAACCAACCCCTTTGTCTCCTTCGACGGGCTCGACGATTAGACATCCTATCGGTTAAACGAAAGATCGTTCCGGCATTCCGGCACCTTTTGTTCCGATCGCATTTCGAATGCAACCAGAATCGAGGCACGCATCAAGATTATTCGACACGGTGGCATACAACGCACGAGGTACCTCTTGCGACGCTTTCTTATGGACGTGCGTGCTTCTGAAGAGCGTGCCACGATTACTGGATGATTGTTGTCCGGTTCGCTGCTTGCCACTTGTTATTTACAAAATGAACGAACGACTTTTAGAGATTGACGTGTCAGAAACGTAACGTACCCGATTAAGGCATAACTCGCATAAGCGTAATATCGCTTGGAGCTGTTATATTTCTTTCTAATAAACAGGATTTAATTACTCGCCTTACACAGTTCAATACTATCCGTTCTACAGTCTGTACTCATAATTAAGAAGGCCGGCCAATTAAATCCACATCCATGCAATTCCCGCAATACCCTCAATCGTCTTGCCCCGCAAGGAGCGCGCCTCCAAAAAGTAAAAGCACAAGCTTTTCGGCTACCTAGCGCAGCTGCAATGCCTCCCCCGCCAACCACAGAAAGAACGAGAATAAAATTGTAACGAAACCGACAAATTTGCGAGCTTTAAACCCATCGTCCGTGGGTCGAAACAGACACGAATATCAATAGCATACACAGGCTCGTCTTGAACGTATGTATCTCGAGTTCCCACGGCGAAAGCTCGATAATCGAAAACCAATGGCAAGAGGTGAGGTATGCACCGGCATACCCGGAGATTATCGTCGAGGTTGATCCAAGGGATGGGGGGGGGGGGTGATCCCACGAACAACGAATCTCAATCCAACCGTACCCCTTTCCCCCTAGAAAAGATTCTTTAACCCCTATTTACCCTGTGTCGCGAATTCGCGTCATTTCCCAACGGATACCCACCACTTTATCCCCGCGCTATCGTAAATCTCGGCTACAATAACCGTGTTCCGGTATGCCTGTGCCTGCCTCCACCGTGAACGCACATTTCCCGGTACGTTCTCCGCACGGCGAGCGGAGACACTGTTAGGAGTGTCGGTTATTGCACGACCGAGCCAATGTCCCGAGACTGTCCGCGTATACTCGAGGAAGCGGTGAAGGAAGGACCACGAAGTGGCAAGGGATCGTTATTACGTCTCGTTTCGAGGAGAAACACCTCTCTGGTCTGAGGTCTTCCGTCGATATTCTTGGTCTCCGTACCCTGCCACGCCGCCCTTCCGTTGGACGGTTAACGCCTTTCAGCTGCGCGTGCCCGTGTACCTCGCTCTCGCTCTCTCTCTCTTTCTTCCTCTTTTTTTTCTCCTCCGACCACCCCTTTCCGTGATCTGCACCTTTCTCGAAGGTTTGCCGTGGCGCGATAAAGTTTGGGATTTCGGGCGCGGCGGCGTGATCGTTGAATCGCCGGGGTTCGTGATTGTTCGTGAGAACTTTCGTGTCGAGTTTCATATTTTTGTTCCCCTTCTTATCGAGTCGCGTTCGTATCCCGGTCTTTATGCATCGATGGATCTCCGACCCCGCGTGGCCCGAAATTAATGGGATATCGAGAGGATCATTGGGGAGGAAAGCTTGTTTCCACCGCCGGTTGGAAAACGGTGAAATCGTCGCGGGACAACATGAATGTTTCTCTACTCCGATCCGAGTAGCACGCTCCTGTACACTTTTTAATCTAACGACGACCATTTTAGCGCATGCTTGTCCCGCGCTACGATCGGTACGTGTTCACGTAGCCCGGCCACGGCTAAACGGGATACAATCGAGTAACCGCCGAACAAACGTCTAAATCCACCGCGTACGCACAGAATCGTAGTACACGGCCGCCGGTTTACGTATCGTTGAATTTCGCGTTCCTCTCGTTCGTGCTTTCGAAAGGTCGATCATTGGACAGATACGTCCTGCAGCCACCGTCAAGGAAGCCAACGTTTCTGGATCGCGAACGGCCACGATAATTGCGCGCTACACTTTCTCGTTACGTCGCCGTCCTGCTATCCTATTTTCGAGGCAGACGTTATCTTTCTGACGCCGTTATCCACGGCGGCGTATCTCGTCGCGTCCGGCAGCCAGTTTTCTGGAACCCAGGCTACCAGGTGGCTGCGCCGCGAGAAGCACGCATCTCGCTGCGATCGTGAATAAATCGAAACGAACGGCGAGGCAACGCGAAACAAAAGATAAGGGAGGAAATAGAGGAACGGCGGATGCCGTTGATCCGCGAATGGTATTAAATTGAAATAAACGACGCGGGACTGACGATTCCTGGCGATACCGATCGGTATCGCAGAGAAGCTAATAAGCCTGGACTCCCAACAGTGATTAGAAAATATAACAACGACGTTACGGCAGTACAGATCCAGCGGATCGTGAAGTACGGAAAACGACCGAGCCGTACTAACGAACCTAATAATTATACACACTTTCTCCGCGGGGACGGCCATGTTTCTGTCATCTTACGTTCGAATGCATCGTTATCTGGGGCCGCGTTATCTAATCGTCGCGGCCATTAATACCAGCTACTGACTGCTATTAGTGTCGATCGCCCGAAGAATAAATTATGGGAAACAATGTCTGGCAAGTCGTTTCACGTCGTCGTCTGTAATCCCTTTTAGACAGTGCGCACTGCGATGTGGAGGAATGTTCAATATAATCGTACGCTTACGCTTTTGTGGCTACGCGAATATGCGCATGAAATAATTCATAAACTATCGAATGGAATTTGCATCTATATTGTGATCTAACTTTGAGCATATCGTACTTAGATTTGACTTCCAATGACAAATGTATGCTCGATGAAGTCAACGAAGGTCTAATTTCATTGGCGGCACTTGCCACTGATTGTCTCATAAAATTCATCGAATATCAGTCGCCTACAGCAATTTCTGTTCATACCGTGTATTTCTCCGGTGCTTTCGAAAAATTCGCAGTTCGAAGAAAAAAAAATTACTGCAAATTATCTGATTATCTCGTTCACCTCCAAACCCTTGTCATTCCGTCGTACCCAACATTCCCGATCCTCCGGCTCCACCTATCTATCGTTTCCGAGTTACTCAATTAACAGATCTCACCGGGACGGGCACGTAATAATCAACGATTAATCAAACCCTCTTCCGTGCTTCATTATCATCCAAGAGCCACGCAAATCCAGAAACGTCAATAAAGTAAACGACCGCGCCACCATCCTTTGGACGTCTCACTTTCAATTATGCTGTTATCTTTCAGCAACGTTATCTAAGCGACGATATCTCCCTCGCGGTGTACACTCATTGCTGCATTCTCGTCCGGGAGCTACCACTGCTACGTGCCGGCGCAGTTGATCTTGGGGGGGGACCGGATTCCCAGGGTGCATTAAACTATCTATCAATCTATCTCTGTACAAGAGACGCGGGGAACACGCGTGTAGCTGAGGCAGCACGTGCATCTATGCGATCTCTCGAGCGAGAACCGAGAATCCACCACGCAGGGACGGGAAAATCCTCGTTCAGTCACGTGTGTGTCATCCCGCTGCATCTGCAACCAGCAACATACGCGCACACGCGAGCACACCACCGCACACCGCTGCACCGGTGTGCATTCGTACGTGCGATAATGTGTGGGCGGTATGCACGGGCCGTACTCTCCCCGGCAAAAGTGAAACTGACGTTGGACGTAACAATTTGACGGGGACCTCTGTGAGAATGCCGTGGCAATATCGAGAGACAATCGTGACGGTACGGGGCGGACGATGGAAAAAAATCGTTGGACAACGATTACGGGGAATTATACGACGCGTTCGATTACGATTTATCGCGAGTAGACGTTCTACGGGACACGCGTACGACCCCACCGACGCGAGTAATAAATCTACCTCTCGATCGGAACGAACGTTCGTCCGATTGAATATCGCTAATCAGATATTGCGTTGGAGTCGCGGTTGCGCAACGCATTGTTCGAACGCTGTGATTTGTAATTAAATAGCTTGAAACGAGCTGAACGATGGCTCACCCTTGGCGCCACATGAAATATCTACTGCGCCCGTTCTTTGTTCGAGCGCTGCACTATAACCCCCCCGTGCAATGAGAACGAGGCAGACAGATTCATTTTTACCGAGGTTCGAGCGGAAGTAAATCGTTAGCTCTAGCTCGCGGCACGAAACGTCAATATTGACCCACGATCGCTCGCAATCCTAGAAACTGTAATATATAATATCGTTCCTTGTTAGTTGATCGTGTAAAATATATCAAACGTGGTCCAATGCGAGTTGATCGGCGTGGACGTGGCTGGTTCATCTATGGCCGATTCTATTACAAACGGGCGCCAGGGGGGGAAAACATGACGACACAAAGGCACGTTCTAAACTATACACCGATACTTTTGCCAAGGAATGTACGAGGAGCCACCACCCCGCCAAACAAGGGAACGGTACCCCAACAAAGGGAGGTCTCCACTCCACCATAGCACAATGCTATCTGTTCGACGTACTTCCGCCCTGTTGCGTTTTTCCGATTCTACCCGAGACATTCTACCCCCCGTAACCCCTTATCCTCGCATCCTCTGCTCGTTTCACCCACTGCCACCCGCGCTCGATCGTGGTCCTGCCAACAGTCGTGCCAGAACTTTCGCTACCCCCTTTCGTCACTCGAATCTTCGACAGACCCCTGCGAAGCCTTCGGGCAACATATGTTTCCGCGTGCCACCGCTACTCGAGTTTATTGAAAGGATATATGTATTATCGATGCTAAGTAGTTGTCGGTGTAAAAGAAAAAAGGAAATCGTGGGAAGGAGGAAGGAAGTTTGTGCTGGAATGGAAATTTCAACAGAGATACGTACGTGCATAGAAAAGTCAGTACAACGTGTACAAATTGTGCACTCCGCTGAGGGAGAGTCCACGAAGAACAAGGAAACGGTGAAAAAAGCCGCTCGCCGAGCGCCAACAGGATTTCAATGAACGAATAATGAATTGCATTAAAATTAACGAACGATACTCGGGATGTTTGCCCCGGTGGATGACAGAGTTTCGTGCTTATTAAATATCTTGCCCTCGTTAATGAATGCTATTCCTCCCGAGAATATGGCACAACGTTTTATGAACATTCCGGGCGTTACACCGGCATCAGCGGCGATGTTACTTAAGCTCGCTGGAAAGAATCCGTAGACTGTTACGAAGTTTGCGCTCTTCGCATATCTATGCTGAGTAGATTGCCGGCGTGCAGATAAGCGTACGAAGGAGGCGAGTTTCAACGAGATGTCCACGGACAATATTTCCTTCGCGCTACGTGCAGCCGTATCGAGTTGGCCACTTAACCTCGTCACGGTGATCGATTTCCTCGTATCTTCCGCGAACCTCGCGTTTCTCGCGTATCCACGCTAAACAGACGGATCCCTGCGTTGCCCAAACATGAGGAAGAGAAATTTCGCCGGAACTTCGCGATAATCAATGTTTTTCTGCAAACTACGCTATTAGAGCGAGTTGATTGCTTAACCCCGAGCGAATCAGTTTCGCAGGCTTTGCGAAGCACGCGTTCCTCGCACATCTATGCTAACTAGTCAGCCGATGAATAGACAGCGGCGTTAGAAATGGAATTTCGGCGCGGCTCTCTGTCAGCAACATTCCTTCGCCCAACACTGTGACAATATTTGCATACACCTCTAGCAACAGTTAGCGCGGGTAATAGGCTGTTAAGGGGAGTAGTAATCGATCGAAGCGTGTCGAATTTTTGCACGTCGCTGCAGCATATACGTGTTAACAAGTTGTCGATTCATTTCATCGTTCCTACTTTTTTACCAGCTTTCAATTGAAAGCGACGTTCTGATGGAATGAAAATATCTTGTTCTATTGCATCCTGCCTTCGACAACACCGATAAAGTTACGTCGACCCCGCCAACGAACTTCTTCCTAACAAACCGACCTCGCGATAACTCGTTGAAGAAACGAGGATAGGGGAACAACGATTTCAGCGTTCACCAATATCGAAAAGTAGCCCCCAACGAACCGGCACTCGCTCGATTCGAGGTCGCCACGAACCGACGGCTCGTAATCCACGCAACGACGACCAGGTATCCGAAATTTACTTGACCACCTTCCCCTTCGTCAACGTCTTTCGCGCCCACCCCCCGTCGGCGTGTTTCTTCGTTCTACGTCGTTCGTCGAGGGACGAACGTCGCCGCGTTACGCGTGTTCCGTGGTAGCCGCGGTGAGCAAATGGGTTAATGCAACGAGCTAATGCACGGCAATTTTTGCCCGCTCTACAATCCACCACCTACGTGTCCCGGGCGAGTCATTAACCTCGCGCTAATTAATTACCCGGCCGAGTCTCTCTTTCCACCGCGAAACATTGTCCCTGCCTCTCTGCCCGTCCATCCCGGCCGCCCTTTTCCTTCTCGCGTGTTAAATTGCTGGCTCACCGTTCCTCCGTCTATCTCGCGGCTAAAGGCTTGCGTTTTTCTTCGAGCAACGAGCAAACCGACCGACACTGACAGTACGTGGAATGGCTGCCCCGCTGTACGGCAGGAGACGGCCAGATCCGTCGGCTCTTTCATTTTAATGAGAATCGGCTTAAGACACGGAACGGGTCCCGTGCCCAGACCTCAATCCCTCCGCGCTGAATCCGATGCTTCGCTAATTCGCGATTCGTCGAATCGTTCCCGCCTTTCGTTGAGCCCGTCGACGGATCAATCGCGGAACGAAGCCCGACGCCGACCGGCGCCTTAAACAGACCGGTGAATAATTGTGAACGTTGCGATTGATCCCGCGATCGTCCTCGGAAATAAGTTAGACCCTTGCGTCACTCTGCCTTCGGATCGGAGTGGTCGATGAAAAGCTACGCGGAATCGAAGTAAATTCAGTAGCGCGGCATCGATTGCGCCTCGCCAGCAGCAACTTCGTTTCGTGCAACGTAGAACGTGATGAAGTTGATCGATTAATTTACCGTCCGCGGAGGAAGCGAGACACGGCCACGCTCCTGACTCGACGGTACGATAATTGGAGCGAATTTAAAGTCTGGGGAATGGAGAGTGTCCGACTCGTCGGAGCGCACCGTTGGCCGTCCAGCGCGCATGGATTCGAGGCCGACCTTACGTTAATAATCCGAACGGTTTCTGCATCGTTACCCACTTGCGCTGCAATTGTGCAAGCAGATCCGACGGATGCCGCGATCAGCCTACGTGATCCGCGGGTATTACGTCAACGTAGAATACGTCGATGATCGTTGGGACGAGTACAGATCTGAATTGAAACTGAGAACTATGTACAATTCAGGGTGCGTCGTGCAAATTGCATAGTTTGTTGTCATTTATTTGTGAAATAATAGTAGATGCGTGGAGCACTGTTCCGAATGAAATCGTCGCCGTTTCCCCTCGACCTTATCTCACACGTTTCTCCGAGACATCCCGCGCCTGTACAGAGTTAACACTTCATCCGGCCGAGGTTCGAGCAATTTTGACCATAATTGCTCGGGGAAACTCCGCAGAAAATCCCAAGTCGTTTCGCTCGATTGAACGCCGAGACCTTAATAAACCCTGACGAACTCGTTCGTCTCGCCCCACCTCGTCGGGCGGAGAGCGGCGAAATTTAAAAACGTGATAATTACCGGTCGCCGACGAAGTTTATGCACGCGCCGCGGGAGAGTGTGAACCGCGTTTGCACGGTTATCTCTCGACGTGTCGGCGCAATAATGTTGCACGCGCGTGCACAAGATCCGAAACGGAATCGCTGCAGGCGCGCCGGCGCGCGCGCAGAGAAATGTAATCAACGTACTTCGGCGGTGCGGGGTTGAAAAAATAATACCACCGTGGTGGTGGTGGTGGTGAGATAGGACACACCGTAGACAGCATCCCTGTCTTTCTCTACCGGGGCTGGTATTATTCTCGGGCAACCCCAATTTTCTTGCCGATGCACCCTCCTGGGGATGGTGGCCGCAGATTTTCAATCTGCATTTCTCTTCCACCTACTGTGCGCCACCCTTTCGCCCCGGCTTCTATCAACCGTCCCCCGCTTTCTCCGCGAATTCTCGATTGCAAGCGATACGAGGCGCACGCGAAACGTGTTGAATAAACGAGTGCAAAATAAAATGGAAGTGTATATCGACGTTCGAACAGTTCGTCGAGGAGTTACGTTGCTTGCGTACGAAATGAAATCTCGAATTCCCCGCTGTACTTTGCCCATTACGACGTTTAAAGGGACTCGTAAACAGATATCGAGACGCTTCTCCGTGCCGTACGAAAGGGTTGCGGGGTCGCCGCGCGAAATAAAGTCTCGTATTCGCCGTTGTATCTGGGCAATTTCGATGTCTAAAAGCCGGATGGGAAAATAAAAGACTCCGTGGATCGCTCGGAGTCGCGTAAATTTCCAAAGCAGACGCGGGAGACGGGTTTAAAAGTGTATTACCGAATCTAATTTCGTTCCGAATTAAATTAGCCCGGGCGCCGTGAGAAAATCAACCGTAAACGCGTACCTCTTCGTTCGTCCGGCGTTTTGCTTCGCCTTTCACCCTATCCCTATCTCTCTGAAATAAATTTAACGGGCATATTCAACCAGCCGCTCGGAACAAGTCCGCGGCCGATCGTTGTTTCTGCCTTCGACCAGCCACCTTGCCGGAGGGTGCGAGAGGACGGGGCGCGATTAGTTTCGCGTTCACACAATAAAACGCCGCGCTGCGTTTTACGCGAAAAAGACATCGTTCGACTTTTATTTCCATCGTCGTTTCAGATTTACGTGAACGACGCTGGGTGTGACGAAAACTGCGCGCAATCTTGTCTATTCGTTGCGAAATACGTATTCCCTGCGTCTGACGTCCCATTCTTCAACTGTTTTCTCCCGTTTTCTTTACGGGAAACGCGAAAACGAAACGTGCAATTCAACGGTGAAGATATATCTGTCTCGAATAACAGATTACGCGAAAAGTAATGATGAATTTCAAGATGGTGGAACGACAGAGGAATCGTGTTAATAAGCAATAATAAATTATTGACGCCGTAAATGCAGAATCGGCTCGTACAATTATACAAAAAAAAATGAAGCGTCTAATTAGCCTCCCCGATCGTTAAGTCGACGAACTCCTTCAATTCGTAGTTACCGATCAATGTACTCAACTAGACGCGGCCATTATTTTCTACGTTTCTATTCAAACTATAACCCTCCCCGATCTAATAAGAAACGTGCACGTTCGATCTCCACAGTCAGCATCCGGGCGGAACGTTTCAATTTCACGTGCATCGAGTATATACCATGTGTCGATTCTATGCCCGATATCTCGGCACGGCCTGCACCAAGATAGCCTTTATCCGAGCAATTAGATCTCGGCGATGGGCCCATTAACTGGCCGTGCCTCTCAATGCCGGCCGTTCGAACGGCCGGCATTAATTCGCCAAGATTCTCAACGTGAACCGATGACGCAACTGCTGAACCCTGCGGGCCCGATACGAGCAGCGCCTCTGTCTCTTATCGGGCATTTGCATATTTACACTGACACGAGGAACGATCGTTCGAAAACGTTAAGCGCGGCGTGCCCGGTCGACGATTTTCTCGCTACCGACCAATAATAGCGCATGATGAATACGATCGTAAACGGTTGCGTTCGAGTTCGCGGTCGACCATGTTACACCACACCGCTCGTATATTCATAGATTATCGCGCGATTTAGCTTCCTGGGCCTGGGCCTCGTGGAACTTGAGTTTTCCGCAAAAAAACAAAAAAAAAAACGAACGAACGAACGAACTCGCGGATAGGAAGTGACTCTCGATGACTCCGAAAACGTCGTCCGGGGGGATAATAAAATTTCAACGTTCAGCGTTGGGGCATGCGCGTTGTTGCATCGGTCACCGTACATTACACTGGCCCTCGAGCGCGGGACTTTAGCACGTGAATAAATATTTCAAGAAAGTACAAAGCGTATAAAGCGTGAAATACGACTGGCCTGCGTCCATGGCAATGCGCCTCCTCTCGCGGGGCGATACCTGCACAATCGTAATATTTCAATCGCGCCGCGTTAAACGCGCGCGGATACCGCGATTCGCGCCCGTTCTCCACTCGGGCCGCTTGCGTTTTATGCGGCCCGTTTTAAGCTCGATTAAAGCCTCCCCGATAGATTCCGAGCCGCGACGACAGGGCACGACGATAAGAATCTTGGGAAAGTGGAAAAGCCTCCGCCGCCCTCCTCGTTTCTCGCCATATTGTCACGGCAGCCGGGTCAAAGCGTTTTCCTCGTTTCCTCTCTCGGTTTTCCACCGCCCCACCCCCCTCCCATTTCGGCATTATCTCTCGCGATTCGAATCGATTGTCTCGTTCCCGGCAACGTGATAAAATTTCACCACCTGACACTTTCCGATTAAGGGGCTGCTATGGCTTTCGAGAGTCCAACGGTATATTTATGTGTATTTCGAATGCTTTTCGTTTTATTTTACAAGGGAAATATATAAAGGCGTTGAATGCACGTTTCCTTTTCATTCGGGTGAACGCCTATTACGTGCTTCGATTTAATGATCACGCAAATGTTCAACAACACGAAACAACGTCTCGAATGATACGTTCGACGCGTGTTTCCCCGCCCGATAATTTCTAATTTAAGAGCAGGCAATATGCTCCGCGCCTCCGTCGAGGCATAAATTTTCGCGGGGACCAGTAAGAACGATTAAAGGTTTCCGGCGAGTATCGGACGGAAAATGCGATGCCACCGAGACAGACGGGGTGAACGGGGGGGATGGTAGGCGGAGACTGAAGGCGAGTATTCCGGTGGTGTCTGGAAGACGATCAGACTGGGGAGCGAAAATGGAAATAAATCAACTTTCTGAAATTGAAATTGCGCTCCGCTGGCATCGTTCCCCGCTCGTTTCCACGGCCGATCGAACGTGCACGCGTTAATCCGGGCTTATTATTTCCAAATATACCCATCCAGCCCGTGATATTGCGAATATCAATTTTCAAACGATTGAATCTCCTCGTTAAAGTAGCACAGGAAAGAACGAAAGAAAGGCGCATACAAATAGTACAATGCCGCCATGGCTGAGCGCACTCCGTCCGTACAGAAAAACCGCCGTGCGTGGATTAACCCCCGACGCTCGTATCCCTTGGTAAAAACGGTCGTTCGATAGAGATTGATCGATTGCGTCCCTGTAATAAGCTCGTATTTCCCTACCGGCGCTCCTCTAATTGGCCCTGTACACGTGAAACCGTATGGAAACGGGGAATTCTCGCTAAATCCTTATTTATAGAAGTCGAGCCACGCCGTCGCGATTCGAAGAGAATCAGGGTGGTCCGCGGCTCTGGCCGGCTTAAAGGTTCGCGAGCAAACGATACACCGGCAATTGATTTACGTACGTCCGTCGGACCGTATGGAATTTTCACATTCGTTCCAGAGAAACCTCGACCTCTTCCTCTCTAATCGATCGAGATTAGCCCCCGACCTATTCAGCTTGCCTCTGCCACGCGGGAGTCGTGCCATGTACCTCCGGTGGACTGTTATTACGCGCCAACAGGATATTTAGCAGCCGAGGAGGAACAGGGAATTGAGAATTCTGCGCGAGGGTAAACCACGGGGAAAGTTAGCGTTCGTGGAATTCTGCGCCACGGTTGCGGGCTACTAATTGTAAGTACAGCCTTGTAACACTGCATTGCGAGATTCGTGCGGGGAGCACCTGGTGGTTACGTACTTGCATCAATAATCGGAGTATGGGATTTTTAGTAGTTGCAAGGACGAATGGAGTTTCGGATATTTTATGGGAGAATGCGAGCGAGTCGTTGAACGAAGTGTCTCTAATTTTGATTTGCAAACGATGCTGAACAGTTTGCAATATTTACCTGGCCTTGCGATTGATTAAGATATTGTAGATTGCTTCACTGACAGATTTTAACGACAGTGTTGCACATCAGAGTTTCAATACCAGGACCTTTCCGCAAGTGTCAAAAAGAATCGGGCGAAAGCGTTGCATCAGAGTCCACGATCTTCCATCGCATACCGCAGGAACTTAATTTCTCCAACGAAATTCGTCCAAGAAAGAGGAATACCTGCACAATATCGATTCGCGGTAACGGGCAACAGTATCGAGGCAGAATTTCATTTCCAACCACGCGTCGAGCATCCGCAAGCGCTCCTCGTCGACAGATGAATTTCCCGAGCAACGAACGGCAGAACGACGAAGGAAATTAGACGGCACCGATAGGCTGGACGCGATATTCGCGAGAACCGTGCCGGACAAATGGCCGTTTTGTGCGTGCCTGGTCTCGGACGACGGTCCCGTTGCATCGAGGCCGGGGAAAAGGCGAGAGATGAAAGATAGACGACCGGCGAGGAAAATGGAGCGATGCTCGCGCGACACCGCGTGCTGCCGGTGTTTTTCCAAGGGCGAGAGAAAGCTGTTCTCCTGCTAACAGTAACCCAGTTAGAACCTGCAGTTATCCGTGCGTATCTTCGCCGCGTATCTCCGACGCGAAACGAGCACTCAACCGGAAGTCGCCGCTGGCTCACTGCCCTTTCACCGGTGCAGTGATGTGCCCTTCAGAAAACAACTGGAAGACGCCGGTAGAAAGGATCGTGGCCTAGAGAGGACCGCGAGAGGGCATCGTGCCAGCACGAAGACATTATTGGTTCCAGACCCTCGCGAGAGTTTCGTTTTGTTTTTTTTCTTTTTTTGTTTCCGGTGAACGGGGATAAAGGAACCGCGGAAGGGTCAAGATTGTGCAAATTGAGAGGGTCGCGTGGCGTAGCAGTCGCAGAGAAATACGGAATGCTGTTCCAGCAGAAGGTTGAAATTCTTCATTTCTGGTCTTAGCTTGTTGTTTTGTGCGCGGGTGGTTCGAGTCGATAAAATACAAAGATCCACTTCCCGATCGTGTTTCGTATTTAGAGCGCCGTGCAATTTAAACGGTAGCAGAACATCGACGTGCTCGACGGTGAATTTACACAAATGGATCGGCACGCAGTTATCCCTTCCTTCTCGCGCCCGTACAGAAAGCAGGAATTAAATGATCTCTACAGACGAAGATTTTATCCATCGGCAATTCGAGTGGCGGTCTACATTTGCATACGTTATTCGAACGGGAGTCGCTGCATCGAAATGTCCGATGGGGTGGGATTAAAAACACTCGAACACAGAGCCGTTAATTCTCTCGCGACGAGCCAGCCGTGATTCGACGCGAAACGAAATAGGACCGCGACGGTCGTCCTTCGAGGGGCGCAGCTTTTTCGATAAAAGCCTAAGCTTAGTCGCGAGCTTAATGGATTTGCATTTGTATAAGCCCAGCTGTGGTGGTTTGACTGTCGGGGCGCGAAGTGTTGAACGAAAAACTGGACGACGAGGATTTCGTAGCGTGGCGAAACCGTGAATTTTACACCCGCCCCGCGCCCGATAATCCGACGACAGGGGTGAAAAGAAATGATTGCTGTTGGATTATTACTGTAGACCAACGTAAAAAGGGATAGAAGAATGGGGAGAATCCGAGAACGCGAGAAAATGCAGTTGAAACGAAGAAAATTTTTCAGTCTATTGCGCATTCTTCGGGTTATATGGGGTGTTTCGGGGTACCAATTAACGACAGACAAATTTCGTACAATTAAAGTAGAGCAACGCTAGGGCTGAACTGCTACGATACAGTGCCCGCGTCGTATTCTACTTCTTTGATCCGCGCAGAAAGAAAAAACCGTAAAGGCGGAGGAGAAGGAAGGAGTAGGTAAAAGGGAAAGAGCAGTGAAATCGACAAAGCTGCCGGATATTGGTTCCACTGGCTGCTGAGAGGTGACACTGAA
The DNA here is from genome assembly GCA_963667235.1 of Nomada lathburiana. Lineage (NCBI taxonomy): Eukaryota > Metazoa > Arthropoda > Insecta > Hymenoptera > Apidae > Nomada > Nomada lathburiana. The sequence goes on from OY763903.1 coordinate 8,823,503, forward strand.
TAATTTCGCTGTTTGTCCGCGGCACCGATATGCCAATTTATCTCGGAACGCGGGTCATCGATTTCGCGGCTGCACATTGTTGCGCAACGCTTTTCTGACTTCATTTCGCGCGCGAATAACAAATTGCCACGAATAAAATCCGCCGGGCGCATAAACAATCGGCAGGAAATTGAATCGCTTGAACCGCGAAACCGAGCCGACCAAAGTCGTGCTCGATAGTTCCTACCATCAATTTGCTTCTTGTTTTCCACGAATAATTGATGCCGAGCTGCTTACAATTAATAGGCAAATTTCGATTGCTCGTTCGAAATTTTGAATATACGCTGAAAAGATACATCCCTATTTGTAGAAACACATTGTTGTACTTTTAGAGAATTTCAACAAAATTGCGATTCATTAATTTGGCAGGCGCGATACGCTACATAATTGTCGTGCACATAAATTGATTTCAATTTCACATTGATTTTCATATGTGCATATGCGAAAGCATCTCCAGAATGTATTCACATTTCCTACAAAGAGTAATATGAATCGTCGAGACCGCATCCAACATCCTACCGAAACTCCCCGAGCACCCTTACTATCTAAACGATTAAGCTCGATTAAAGCCGTTGCAAAAAGCGCGTCGATTCAAACCGGGAACCGCACTCCAGGAGAGAAAGCTTAGGGGATAGAACGAGTAAGACACGGAGGGGGCGAGTACCGTCAGAAAAAGCCGCACCACTTTTCGCTTTTCCACCCCCACCGCGCGCCCAGCGATAAAGTTTTTTAATAATGTGATTCGACGAAACGAACGCGGCTCAGCAACGTAATCACGCCTCAAAGCATTCATCGTGATCGGCGAGAAACGGGGGTTCGCTCTCTCCCAGCCGCACACCCCCGCATTATCGTGGTTTTCCACGCTTGTTTTACAGTTTGTTGGCCACGCCGAACCAGCCAGAATCTGACAAAGCGGCACAGGACGGAGTGGTCGCGCGTCGGCGCCGCCTCTATGAAGTTTCGAAAACGAATTTCGTGGCTCAACGATCGCCCACGTAATTACAGTTTTTGACGTTTAGGTGTGACGGTCGAATTGAACGCCGTCGGCCCGCCGTGTGCTCGCGTTTCGTCGCGTGGACATCGATTTTATCGCCGCTGCCGTCCGGTTCGTGGCGACCATCCGCGCGCAACGGCCGATCGGCGACTATACCAATGGCGAAACCCGATTTCGACACTTCCCGAACCGTCCCCGACTATAAACGTTAATGGAAATGAATCACGGCCAATCCGAGCGTGCGTATTTTATTCGCGAAACTCCTTCTCGATAAAAATTTCCTCCGTTTCCGTGACGCCGTGACCACTCACCCCTTTTCCGCAAAGCGACGTCCGCTCGTTCGAAGCGATGCGATTACAAGCGATCCTCGTTTCGCGTGACGATTCCACCGATACCGGTGTCGTATTGATTCATCGACGATACAGGAGACCCGGGTCAATTCGGACTTTTCGAACGAAAAAAAATCTCGCTCTTTCTCCCTGTATCATTCCCCCGTACTCGCCTCCTCTTCCACCGTAGCTTCCCTTGCATCTTTTCTCTCTGGTTCGACCGGTGGTCAAACAGAGATTCAGAGGCCGATCGTTTTGCTGGAGCGTAACAAAATGGTACAAACGGCGGCGCGCAGGGACCGATTGAACCCGAATGGCATAGTATTTTTCCTTGCACGCGGAAAATTGAACTTCCATGTATCCACTTCGGGCGTGCACGCCACGATACTCGAGTTAATGGTAACGGGGGACGCGCAACGCGAGCCGCGGGCCCGATCGTTGTCCCATAATTCGCTGCCGCCTGAACGTACGTCGCGAAAATATTTTCTCAGTCAAAATGCCGGACGAACGAGTGACGACATCGAAAGCACCGGCACGACTCGTTAGCCGTTGCTCTATTCCCTTCCTTTTATCCATTTTATCCTTTCTCCCTTTTTTCTTTCCTTCTCCTTCGCCTCTTTTTTTTTTTTTCTCGTCAAATTTCTTTTCCACTGAAAGAAACTCCACGGTCTTTCAGAAGTGGAAACGCTCGCCCCGGCAGGTGCAGAACTTTTGAAATTGAGCATAACGGGGCCAGCGGCCTCCTTTTCCCTCCCTCTCCTTTTGACTCGTGGACGACACCGCTATAAAACGGCCTTTGGCTCGCTTTCAAGCAAATTCCGTTGCCCCCCTATCCGCTGCATTTTCCTTCTATGCTCATTCCACTTCCTTCCTTTCTTTACCTTTGTTTCCGCGGGCCTCGTCGCGTATATATCCGCGCGTGAACCCGTCATTATCGTGCCGCCGTTTCCGAGTCGAATCGAGCGCAACAACTGCACACCTCCTTTCGTCGTATTATCGTCCCACAAATTCTTTCAGCTCCTTCAGAGACATTTACACTCCTCTCCGCCTTTGAGCGCAGAGGGTTCAAGTGGAGGCCTGCAACCGGGATATATCAGATACATCCCGGGACTTTTGCTTAAAAAAAAGAATAAAAAATTTCCAACGTTTCACATCGCGGCCCAGGCGCGTTCCCTTTTCTTCGAGAAGCCCATAGAAAGTCGAGAACTTTTTAATTAGTGTACCTCATTAGTGCGCCTGTATTTCGCGGAATATAATTCTACGCTTTTCACCCACCCGACTCCTCCGCCCCGTCTCACCCGTTTACCTCTCACGTAATTCTGGCGCGCGCGTCATGCACGCCCTCGTGTAATAATTACGCCCCTGTTTATCAATTCTTCGACGGTATCATTTCTAATCAAGCGCAACGTTGCACGGGGAATCGATGAAACACGGCGCGTCATCCGTCGACCATTGTGCCGCTTGATTTCTACGCGCATAGGTGGATAGCGACGCGTTACAAAGCGACAACGTATACGACCGCGAAAATGCTTCGGATATTCCCGGGAGATTTATGACTCGTGAAATTGCCCAGCGCGTTCACGTGTGTCAAGTTGTTCTGTCCGTTGAAAGATGCAGGCTGATTAAATTTTCCGCAAGCCACGCATTTATTTATTTGCATCAGCTGACCCCGTCTCTCTAGCTCGCGCTCCCTTTCCATTTATACTTTGATCCGTCGCAAATCATTTTCGACCTCGACGCGCGTTAAACGTTCCAACCGCACCATTTACAAAATAGAAACATTCTGCCGCCGGAATATCCATTAGCTATTCGAATCGTACGATCGCTCTGAACCAATTTCTAAACTCCACTCTCGTTCTACCCCAGGTTACACCGAATTTTACGCCAGACGCCGGGCGAATATCAGCGCAGCGAACCCAAAAGCCAATTTTCCCTTCGAATCGACGCTCCGGTCTCCATCGACAATGCGGGGTGCGACGAGTCTAAACAAAACCATCGAAAGAAGAACGAAAAAAAAACAGAGAAGAGAAATTCCTGGAGGTACGCGGATACCGAAACTGCCGCCCTTTTCACCGATGCAATTTCTCCCGGCGCATTCTCCCCTGACACCGTGAGACAATAACCCGACACGGGGCCCGCACGGAATGCGACCAACGTGAAATAACTTGAACTGCAGCCGTCGATGGTCGCGTTCGCAAAGGTTCAGTCGGCTAATGCGGCCAGGTCCGATGCACTTGCATAATCCCGGGCTCTATCGGCTTGATCTACCAGGCGACCCTATTCTGTCGTCCCTCGAAGCTCACTCCTGGGGAAGTCTTTTTATCGAAGCCAGAAATACACGTTTGACGCGGTCCCTGACGTCAGTGGAGAACGGGCCGAGCGATTTCGCGACGAAACAGAAAGGAACAAGAACGGCAGGCCAGGTGTTACTGGTTAGACGCTTTCGGTTTCCTCGACTTCGATTGGTACCACCTGGATAGACGATAATTAGGGACAGGAAGACTCTGTTTTCGCGGAGCACAGACGTAATAGAAATTGTTTTGTAATTCGACGCGGCTCTTTCGGGAACAAGTGATAAATAAGTTGCATTCGTTGAATCAATGTTGTATCTTATAATTGAGCCGGTATTTTAAAGGAACCTTCCGTGTTAGACAGAATTTTATTTTTTGTCTCGGTTTATTTGATCGCTCGGCCGCCGATCGGCATTGACGCACGAATTCTTTAGCCGCACGGTGGAGTACGGAAACTTTTTCATAGATTGTGATATTTCACAATGATATTTAATCCTCCCCGCGCGATTGCCCTTGTCGCGACGCAATAGATCGATCTTTCTGGCGTGCAATTAATCGCACGATCTTCGCTACCGTTTAAAAACTACGACCGCGGACATTTTTAACGATGCGACCGTGTCTAACGAGGGAATTGCTTCACATGTGCGTTCGATATCGACGCAACACGACAAAAAGCGACCTATAGGTTTTATAATCTATCCCACAAACAAGCATACACCTAGCTTATTTAATCCCGTGCTCCGGTTCCGCGATTCTTTTCGTCATTGTCGCCTACGGGTAACACGCAACACGTTGCAATTACATCGGCGGTCATTCGTTTTTTAGCTTCCTTTTTTTCTCGCGGTTGCGGCCATGCCACTCTAACGAGAAGGGTTAGTGTACCACGAATCGACCGTGATCTCATCGCTATTTATAACCGGCCAGTCGCGTTTGATCGAGTTTGAAATCGCCGAAACGAGGTGGAAAAACGCGACGAACGGGGGAAAATTAACGTGTGATTCGATGAAATTATCAAAGTGAATTAGAACGTGGAACACGCTGAAATCGATACCCTGGAAAGTTTAAAAAACTCGACGACAAAAACGTTTCACAATGCCCACGATCACGCAGCTTTCATAGAAACGCATTGAAACCTTTCTCTGCCATAATAACATTTATTGCTTCCCGAACTTTCGATTTTCTCGTATTATAAAATCTATACCTCTCGCACATTTTTTCGCTACCTTCCGCGTCACTTGTGCGGCACATTCGTCCATTCTTTCGAACACCTTTCAATATACGTTTTCAAAACGTGCGAACGATCGCAGGACCATCGACGAGTGAAATATGATAAGGGAAAACGGAAAAAAGACGGGGTGGCTTGATTTCCAGCAGGAATTCTCTCGCCAAACCCGGCGACCCTTCGCCAGACAATTTCGAAAAATCATTTTCCACGCCGCGTGACTCGACCCCGTTCCCGATTTGATGACCGCGCGCGAGCCGCGCTATCGCCAGCTTAATCTCCATAAATTACAAAGGGACAAGAAAATCGCGAATATCGAATTTCAATCGGGCCTTAATCACGTTTCACGCCCGACCTCGTAATGCGATTTTTCTTCCCTGTAAATCCTGTCGCTGATTAAACTCGATCATCGAGAGCAGCTCGCGGTGCTGCTTCCCCCCGAGGGGCCGCAATGGAGGCAAATGAAAGACGGAACCGTGGAAAAGAGAAACAAGGACGGCGGGCGTTCTGAATTTTAAACCGTTAAGGGGGAATCGACCCGAAGCCCTCGAACCGTTGAAAACGCTGGAAAAATCGCCAGATATAGCGCAGAGGATATTTGAAAATATTTCCACCGCGAGTTGATACCGAAGCAAAAAAGTTGCTTTTAATCCCAGCATGACACGCTAACAGCCTAACCGACACTCTCATTTGTTCCACTGCACTTTCGCTCGCACACACCGTCCCGCGCGATCAAACGCCAGGCCAGAAAGCAAAGCGAGGAATACAGAAATACAATTCGCGGCAATCTATGCAACACGGTAGGAAATCGCAATCTTTTTTTTCGCCGGTCGAAACTTTTTAATTGCAAGTCTCTCTCTCTCTCTCTCTCTCTCTATGTCTCTCTCCCTAATCCAAGCGGGGCCATCCAATTTGCACGAATGGGATTTTCCTCGTGACGCACCTATCCACACGTTTTCTCGAATCTCCCCAGCCCAGTTCGACCCCTCTCCTTCCTTCCTTCCGCAGAATACAGCCCCGTTTCGGTCGCTTCCGCGATTCTTTTGTCACGAAAAAATTCAATTCGGGCTACAGACCCACGCACACTGTCCCGCGTCTATTCGCGTATGTACATCCGTCCTTCCAATCCCAGCCCTTAGTGTTCCCGTCATTTCCCTCCTGCGTCTATCCTTTCACCGTGGCGTTAGCCGTTCAGTTTTTCGAGTTAGCTACAGCTCCATTGTCCAGCCGTTTTTGCGAATGCCAATGACGGTAGCGCGTAGGTTACAGCGCGACGATTTCTCCACCCCGTATCGTCGGTTTCGTTTCCACCGCTAGCCCCCTTTCCGTCGGTGTCGATGGCGCGAGCACCGATAGCCGCGTGCTCAAAGAACGGAACTGCGAATCTGTCGATCGACGAAGAATGGCCCCGCTCGTAATCAGTGCACGGTCCGATGAATTCCACGCAGACTCGTATAAAAATGCAATCTCTACCCACACCCGCCCACCCTGCCAAAGTGGTTCGCGCGACGTGCTTCAACCACCCTTACAATGCTAACCGGACCGGCCGAGTGCACTCGTCTCTCCTTTACGATAGGTATTTGCGGAGTAATGTTTGTGTTTTCATTACAGTTACGTTCTGGACAAGCGGTCGCGGATATGGGGTCGCCACCGGTCCCTCTGCGTGGTCGAGTGTAACTTCAAGGAGAATCGATGGGATTCGAAGGAACGCGGTGGGGCGGAATGCAAAAGGAACGGTTTGACACGAATGTCTTACTTTTCGAAGTGATTGCGTGCAGGATCCGTCGAATAATTTCGAAGGCATTAAAATGGGGATAAAGGCGGTGACGGAAAGTGACGATTTATTGTTGCGAGAAAAATAACAAGCACGCGGTACCCGGATGTTTATTGCGCTCTCGTGTTTTAAAAGACCCTCGCCGTCGATTATTATTTCTTTCTGTACACGGTGAGCGGTATTCATTCTTTCCCGTGATTTCTGTATCAGCTTCTTTCCTCTCGCCTCTGCAACGACTGCCCACACTGCTCGCCGTGAGAGCTGTTCTCCTGACCGTGGCATGATTTACGACCGGCAAATCGAGAGTGCCTCTATTTTACACGTAACACGCGGTCGTTATCTGCTGTCCCTATTCTACTCGAGTCGGTTACGCGTATTAACGAACCATTTGGCCACCGATCAAACAGAGGTGACAATAAGGACAGCCGAAAGCAGCCGAATGATAACGAACGGAAAAAGAAAGATTGAACAGAGAAAAAGATAATCGACCACTGCTAGGACGTTTGCCGGATCGTTCCACCGAACTGAAACTGTCACGCCTGAAACATCGCGCTCGCGCGTCTCGTTCTATTTAATAAATGAACGGGTTCAGGTAAAACACTGCAAAGCCGAACCTGGAAAAGCGACTTTCACTCGATTTGATTCACCTTCTTCATTGGAGGCGTTGTCGAGCGTGAAATAAACGAAAGGAGGGTAAAAAAAAATGGAGACGAAGGAAATTATGTAGCAAAGACGCTTCTCTACAAAGAGCGGTGATCGATTGACTTTCGACTCTGCAATCTCATGCCGATCTCTTTCCGGCGAATTACACCGGAGGCGCGTGCTTGAAAAATCAGATAAAACATAGTGCGCCCCGATGGCGTGCAATTGCATCGCACATATATGCTGGGTATCGCTTGATATTTCGAAAAATAATTATTTTAATCGTCCCGCCCGTTATACTTTGGCGATTGACCGGCATCACGAGACTCGTCGACACGGACGGTGTTAATTGGAGCTAATTGAGAGACCACCTTTTTCGCGTCGCTTGATTGCCTTTTTTTTTTACGGCTGACCGAAGATCAACGAGGTGCGGTAAATGAAAAGAAAAAGATCACCCTGAATGGATCCGATCCGACCCGCGTCTGGTGGAAAATACTTGAACGATGCCGAGGTCGTCCGAATTTCCTTGCTTGGATCAGCAAAGACAGCGGCCCAATTTGAAAGACACGTTCGATCGTTGCCGTGGTCGTAAAACATTCTACTTAGACGCTCCTCAATTTCCAGCCGCCATTAAGGCAGAAATTGATGTCTTAACGAGGCATAATTTGTTGTCTTTAACGGTCACAAAAGCTGACACCGCGTGGGAGATAATTTCTTATCCCGGAGTGGATGATACAACGTGTCGTTAATTTTGCTCTTAACAGGAACGTGTACCTTTCCGCTTTGCATAAGAAAATGGCGATCCAATTAAGACTAGGTACGTACACTCTGTTATTATCGACGTTATTTAAAAAACGATTCGAGGGAACTGACTAGTCGAACGCATTTTCATATTTTTCCTTCATCGATATATCAAGGCGAGTTTGAGTTTTTTCTCGAATGTCGAAGCATATTTTCATTGCTGGTATGCTGCAGCCGACAGAAGGCAAATTCACATGCTATAATACACCTGCGTGTACACCTACATTTCAAGAAGACATTCGTCGAAGAATTCTGAACGGAATACGTAACAAGTCAAACCAGGGACGAAGAGCGACGAAGCAAGTCAAAGAAAGGAAGAAAAAGAAGGGCGGAAAAAAATAGAGATCAGAGAATGGAGCGATCCATGGTTTGACCAGAAGGATCGGGGGCGAAGGAAATGGAAATAAAAAAAGGAGAAGACACTCGCTGTCCCGCGGCAGCGTGGTTGTCGGCCGGACCAAACAAACAATCTTTATCTCCTTTATGGTCGTCCTTATCTCAGGCGGCCGACTCTTCTCTCCGGCTTTCCCGTGGCAGGTTCTGCCTTTTTCTCGCCCCCCGAGTACGTGAAGGGACCCTTTGTGTTCCCCCGCATACTTTCTCACTGTGTTCCACGAGAAGGAAGCAGCCGGAAAAAACGAGAGAAAGGATGGGGAAGAAGGTTAAAGAAATACGGGGCTCGGCGGGCAGCGAATGAAACGGAAGAAAGAAAGGAGAGACGTCTGGAGGGCGCGGAAAAAAAAAGGAACGGAAGATTATCCAACGAGCCGTCTAGTCTAAAAAATTTGAATAAATCTCGTTCCCGCACCGCTCTGAATATCATTTCGCCGCGTTCCACAAACTATCCACCCACTTTTTTTTTATTTCAACACACACACACACGCACACAGAGAATGAGAGAACTGGAAATTCCGGAGGATTTCTGCTCGCCTTCGGTGTGCCGTGTGCCATCTCCGCCTGCCAGCGATAATAAACCGAACAAACGTTTCATTATGAGTCATACGTGGGAACCTTTGACATTACACCTTATGACGGGACACTGCTACGTGCGTGCGCCCTATCGCACTTTCACGCCGGAAAAACTCCTCGATCCACATTCATGCGATTCTATTTTTGAACCTCTTTTTCACGATGCGACTGCGGGAAAGTTGCTCGAGACGGAGGTGTAACTTATACAATGAACTGTAGACAACAAATTGAGGCGAAAGGTACACGCGCAACGATTCCAACAGTTCCCGTGATAATGATTATTGTCGAACGCTGATTTGTCGTTGCATTCAAAGTCCAAAAATATCGTTACGCGCAAGTTCCACTGTCACTGCAACGGGATAAAAATACGAAGAGACCTCAAGCGCTCGTCGATTGTAATCGCAGAGATAATCGACGAAACGGAGCGAAAAGATTTTGGAACATTCTACAGAGGACACTCCACAGTCGGCCGGAGATTGGTCGTGCGAACGGAGCATATGGAGTTTCGCTCATAATTCGCCTCTTTCTGGTATCGTCGTCAGGTTTTCGATACCACCACTTGTTACGTAAATACGAGTGCCCCGTTCGGAGAAGCAGCCAATTGATTTACGTTGTAATGGACTACAAGGACGAGCCGTGGCCTTCTCCTTGAGACCTTCCTACCTGGCATCCATTCAGCAAATCATCGGCTCCATACCTTCTCCATTGTACGTGTATTGGATTACCCTTCACGTAATTCGATTCGTTTGATTCTGTCGTGGTTGCTCCGCGCGCGTCGTTAATATCGCATTCTCTGGGAATCTCTTGTTCGATCCTTTCAACGTTCAAACGATCTCCACGCACTTCGCAGAGTTAAACGAACGATTCTCGATATAGGAATGCGACCTCGAGTGATCAAAGCTGTTTTTTACTCCAAAATTATGGAGCATCGATATTCGTGTAAAACTTCCTACGCGTTTCAATTCAGTGAGCGAAGATTTATTCTAAGAAGTACGCCCTAGCTCGAGCTAAAAGAGAGGAAGAAAAATTCGTGTAAGACGAATACCGAACTGAGTTCTTAAGCCGAGTTCTGCATAACCGAACCAGCAAGAAACCGTGTCAATTTCGATCAAGACAAATGTACGACCGTCCGTACCAATTTGTACCGGCAACTGCTTTCCGCGTTCACCAATTCGCCTTTACAACTCGGCAGGCGAAAAAAGAGAGAACTCGCCGTACAAGCAACGTCGGACGAAAATCGTTAACGAAATATTCGCGATCACTCGGCGATCGGTGTAAATCTCTCGCGGAGGCCGGTCGAACACGTTAAGCCGGTCGTCGTAGCCGCGGCAAGATTGTACGTAGAAATTCAGTAACACCGTGTACGTACGCTTGCGGCAAAAGTTTGCTTTATATTCAACCCTATGTAAATGAGAAACGATCATTCAGCCGGGCTGTAACGTCGCCGCACGAACCGATCGTGGGTGCACGTGTAAAATCGAGCAAGAAAGCACGCGCCCTGTTCTCGTGTTTCTTTCCTGGGGGTTCTTTAAGCCCCCATGCGGCGCTGTCACGCGATAAGAGGACTCGATGCCGGTTTACCGATTACCTGACCGCTGGTAAAGCGAACGTGCGTTCCTGAATGCAAATCGACACCGATGGACGAAACACTCCGGACCGTTATCGTACGTCTCTCTAGGAACCCCGGCCCCTTGGCAAGGAGGAAAATCCATTTGCAACTCGTGCCCGCAATTTACGTACTACCTCGGACCGACCGACTCGACTTTGATCGTGTGCTTCTTCGACCACGCGTCGCGATTTCCGCTTTTATTATCGAATTCGTTACCCTATCGCTCTTCGCACCCGCCCGATACGGGTTCGCGGCTTGCACGGAGCGAACCGAACCGCGGTTCAAGTTTTGTTGAATTGTAGAGGGAGTATGTCCGTAATCGTGGTTAAAAAGAAATAGCAAGTATATAACAATTACACATATAGAAAGAACTATTGTACAACTTCGACTCGTTGCAATCATGTTTGTGTACGCGTTAAATCGTTTTAATCAGAAGCTTGATAAGATTAAGGAAAATATATAAGAACGATGAACTGGAGGGAAAGAGAAAATTGACAAAAAATGACTCACCGTTAAAATGCACTTGTGGCTCGGTGAGATGTACTCCAATCCCCGGTGTCCCTCGCCGCTGAAGCACTTCTGTATGTTGGTCATGAACTTCCTCCTAATAGCCTTCAACGAGTATACACAGAGTGCGGAATGCGCCTTCGGTACATCGCTGTTCGTGCCGTTGCTCTCGGAAAACACCGCGAACAACACGTCGTCCTGGGCGGTGATGCCCAAATCGCCGGCGAGAACCGAGCCGGCCTTGCCGACGTAGGCAGCCTGCACCAGATTGTAATACGTTCCGTTGTTCGTGCAGTTGATCGGTATCTCCGCGTACGAGTAGTAATGCCCGTCGTCCTGGCAGACACGGACCAGCTTCGATATGTATATCGGCGTATCGGTGTTTTTCATCTGCGTGGTCATGAAATAGCTGAATCGGCCGCTGCTGAAACCGTACACGTAGTTGATACGGTATCTGTCGCGCGACAACGAGTTCACGTACATCCTGGTCCCGGTGGTGACAGCGGCTACCGCGATGTTCAGCATCCCGTCCTTGTCCAGGGATCTAGAGCTGACCGCGGGAACCTCCGATCGGTACGGCGAGTTCCCGGTAAACGTGACACCCACGTACATCACCTGAGAAACGGGGGGATTCGGTGGGCCTGGTGCAATGAACGCGACCGTCGACGCGGTGGCGTTGTTCGCCACCACTGCCTCCTTCACCTCCTGGACCACGTCCGAGATATTGTGAAGGTTTCGTACTCTGCAGGTGCCCTGGGACAGGCTTCCGCACGAGATCAGTCTGGTGGTCGTGTAGTCGATGACCAACGCCTTGTTCACGTTGTCGACCGGTTTCGTTGGCGTTTCCCGTGGACAGTCGATCATAGAGCACGCGGTCGAATCACCTCGCGGCCCGGTCACTTCCTTCACAACGAGGCTGAGATCCGGCGAGAGCTGATAGAGCCGGTTCACCGCGCCCACGTACACCCGACCGGTATTCTTGTCCACGACTAAATGGTTCATACGCTTCACCTCCGGATCGTGGAACTTTTGTACTATGTCGGCTGGCGTCGAGCGCACCGGCAGGCGCGGGGACAACAGCACCAGGATCGACAGGAGCAGGCGAAGTTGCTGTTGATGCGACAGCATCGATCCCATCCTCGTCGATACCTCGCCGCTGCCCGGGAAGACTAGCATCTTACTATTCTACTTTCTAACTCTACGCGGGACACGATTTACCGCCACTTCCTCCTCCGCCCGGGGATCCTCGCCGAGGTGTCTTCCGCGAGCCTCGCCCAGACCTGCACAGAGAAATCAAAGGAATCGTTCATTTTGTGCCGTGAACCGGGCAAACGACAATATGAAATGCTTCGGCGTTCTGTTCCATTTGCGACTTAGCATACGCGGATCCGTTTTACCGGTCGGAAGTTTTAGTGCTTCTGCACCATTTGCATTTTATGGAGCGAGCGGGAAATGGAGCGTGGAACGGTTTGGTCTTTTCTTAAGTTCGCGCTGCCAAGCCAGGGAAAAGGTAGGGAAGGTATGCGTACGGGTGCGTGTGTTATTAATTTTCGCCCGGCTGTGTCCGCGCTTTAGGAATTTCTCGCTCGTTATCGCTCGCTATCGCTCGTATATCTGTCTCTACTTGCTCGACCGGGGGGTATTTAAATACAGCCGAACGGAGCAACGACTTTCGAACAGTTCGAGTGCTTTCGTTGATACGAAAAGAAAAGCATCGCGGGTTGAAACGACGCGTCGTGGTATTAACGTATACTTTCGGAGGCAGGTGGAACGATTCGCGAGGTGTGTAAAGGAGTCTTAAACGTGGACGGGCCTTAAATCAGACGGGGTAACATTTTCGCGAAACGGGGACGACGTTTAGCGTGACTGTGCCGCCTCTTTACATTAATTGCGAGTTAGCGCCGTACCAGCGACACACGGAACACGAAACACCTTCGACCGCGGAATAATTGCTTCGATTATCTCTTCAAAAACTTGCGGCGAATCGAGCGGGGCCTGCACGCGAAGACGGTGCGCCGTTTAATCGGCAATGTGTAATTCGAAGCAAAAATTCCGACGCCCGATGCGTATTACGAAAGCAGATGATGGAACGAAGAAATCGCTTGACGAACGAATAAAGAATTTCACGGAACGTTTGGCGACGGGGACGCGCAGAAAATGCCGGCAGAAGTCAGAAGGGGCGTGTTATCCGCGATAATTGCTCGAACACGCGATCATAGAGAGGCCTTGTCGTACGGAAGTTCACGTAGGACTTCCTAAAAGTCATTGAACGTGAAAGAGAGCCGCGGTGGTTAGAACGCGAGGGTGAGAGTCGTGCAAAGAGAGAAAGACGAGGAACGAAGAGGAGGGTCCCTGACAATTTATCGACTGGGGAAACCAGGTGCCTTTGAATCGAAACCCCGACGCATACTCCTCTTAACGAAATGAAACGCCCGACTTTGTGCAGGACGAGCAGAAATACGTGGGAAAGAAAAAAAATTCCAAGGGCAGGGAGAAAAGGTGAGTGGATGTAGAAACGGCTGGAAAGAAGAAGGTGTTTCTCCCGTTTCTGTTCCTCCTTATCGAGACGGAGGGTAGCGCTCAATCGCAACAACAAAAAAAAACTTTCCTTATTTTCCGAACACCGAACTCGGGTGCCTGTCGAGGCTCCCTTCGACCCTCTGCAACACGTCAGTTCCAATTCATGGGGCAGAACCGTGAAGAAAGTGGAAGTTCGCAGCTACGAAACGCTCCCCCTTTATATGTATATATATTGTGCTTTCTTGTAATTGGAATTTATAGCCGTGTAACAGCGATCCGCATTTCGATTTAGAAACAGAAGAACGAACCCTCGGGGAATGCACTGCGACTGCATATCAATTTTCGAGTAACGCACATGCGATGAATACGTGCACGTTTCATATACATATATATTACATTCCGCGAATGAATGCGTCAGTGTTAAATGAGTAACGAATACGCCGTCACAGTTTCGCCAAATCGAAAACCTTCGTAGAACGGGCGATAAACGACAATCGAAAGAACAAAAATTGCACGAACGCAGAAATCCTATCCGCCAATGTACCTGTAACAGCTTGTCATTTTAATGAGCGTCGTGCCTCGTATCGATTCATATCGATGCACATTGCTGAACCGGCACCGGTTCCCTTCTTACCCCCAACGTTGAATAATAATGATAATGTCGAAATAAACCCCCAAAAATGTCCAACGATGCAATCGACTTTCACCCTCGCTTCGAGGGCCCACGAAGAAGCCCCAGTTTCATTTGAAAAAAATCGCACATTCCTTCGCCCTTCCACGCGACCATCCAATACAACGCCGCGTTCCCTTTCTTCCTACGAGAGATGAAGGTAACGCGCATACGAGCTCGTATACGAAGAAGCACGCAACTAGTCGAGGGGAAACGTGGAACGAGGATCGCGGTGGGTATCGGACAAGCAGATAAGTATCGGGATACCCGGGAACGCGCGATTCCACGTAGAAGGAAAGTCACGTTGGTTCAGGTATGCGTGTGCACGAGCACTCCTCGAGGCTGTTCGTGAGCGCGCGAGAAAGATCGAGAGGAAAGATGGTCGCGGTATTGCCCTGGACGCGGTGCGTCTTCACCCCTTGCTATCTGATGAACCACGCACGCGTGCCTTTCTTTCTGAATTCCTATTGTGCCGGTGCGACGCACACGCACCGCGTATGTAGGTTAAAGCCGTAATCAACGATCGTCTTAATTGCGGACAATTTACAACCGGGGGTGTAGTGCCGATCAAACCCGAGACGTCGCGACATTAGAACGCTACACCGCCGCTGACCGCCGCAGGGACCGCCCCCTCGTCCGGGATAAATCGAACAGCCGTGAAACGACACTTTAATTAACGCGTTTATCGGAGAACTGACCGGCAACGGGACAGAAAAGTTGCGGGGATTAACGCCGAGGACCCAAGGGAATTCGGTATGATTTCCAATGGTCGTCTTGGACATTTTGCACACCCCGTACGCTACTGGATGTGGCAATTCGACGTGGAGAGTTAACGGATGTTGTGTGAGCAGCGTGGTCTAGTTTTTCGGAGCGTTACAACAGTATGATATCGTTTGAATCGATAGTACCGCAAATTTAGGTAAAGAAATTAACCAAAAATTGATGAAGGATGCGATGCTTCCGAAGAGACAAATGACGAAGAAAGAAGGTATTGCACATAATTCAACAATACCGTACCGTTCGTATAATGTTTCGAATTAACGTCTAATAAGAAAGTCAAAAGTACTCTTGAGACTACCCGATAGCATGTGGCCTATGGTATTATGAAAGATTTAATATTTTCAACCATCCTTCTTTCGAAGCTATTAAGAACACAGCGGTGCAACGAATAAAACGAACATTATTGTTCATTATTATTCGGGCCTCTATTTCAATTTCCCTTTAACCGAGCCTCAAGAATAACGGTGACCACAGACGACCATTATTTTCACAAATAGCCCGTATATACATTCACTATCGGCAAATGTTCCTGGTACTAATCGTGCCCATCCGGAAACGCCGAAAGGAGGGTAAAAGTGGGAAAAGCGAGGGCCGACCCCACGTTTCCACGAACGATACAGTCGATTCGAGCACAAAGTAATTTCTGCATCGTGTTCACCGAAAGCCCCCGGCAGAAATGGCCGCGCGTTAATTTTAATTACAAAGTGCGCGCTTTAATATGCACATTTATTTTAATAGAAAACCGACGGGGCTTCCGTGCGATGCGCCCGATACCACTTCCTACGGTTCCCGCTCATATTTCATCGTTTTCCACGGAAACGCGGGAGGGGCTTTTACTTTTATTTACTTCGACTGTTGCACGCTACTGCGCGTGCCTCTACCATTGTTTTACGGGCAGGCGGAATGTTTTGTCGGTAACATCGGTGACCCACTATTCTCCGAACGCGTGCGAGAAATGTGCAAATTTTAAGACGCTTCTCCGTACGTTCCGAAAAAACCTGTACGTGCACTGGTTGAAGTTTCAGAACGTTCTATACGCGGGGGGTAGAAAAGTTGGTAAAGTATCGGATATCGAATAAATCTATCAATAATCGAGTGTTCGTGGTGGGTTTAGCATTTTTTCAGTAAGATCAAGTTTCGCAGAAGATTTTCTTAGCAAGTACATGCACGGAAATACGGGAACGGTCGCTTCTTGAGGTGATTCGATTCTGAAACCGGGCCAGAAGATAGTCGTTCAGCCTTCGATTGTGAAATTTAAATGATTCGACAAGCAGAGATAAATGACGGGGCCAGAACTGTGTATAATTTAAACGGGAGGCCTGTTACTAGCGCGAGAACGGGCCATAAGGGGTAACTACCTTTTTAAGGAGTAGTTCCCGTAACGAATGCGATCATTTGGTAAAACCGTGACGGGTCTTGCAACGCAGACGGGGAGAAGAATACGTGGAGGAAGAAGCGTGGGTAGATAACGGGAAAGAACCAAAAGAGGCGACAGTGAGAGGAGCAATGCTTCTTCCCCGCCCTCTCGCCGTCCCGCGAAAAGTGCCGTTTCATTTCTGATAAATTGTGAAATTTAAGGGATCTCTGCTGTGCGTTGATAAGGGTGATTTAAGGATACGTATAATGGCGAATGAAGTTGGCAAAATTTAATGCGAGAAATGCACGGCGCCTAATGATTCCTCTTCGTTGCGCTGATAAACGATTTACAAATGAAACCTGCCGAATAAATATATAAAATAACCACGGAAAAGGATATCCAGCACAATCGCATACAAATTTCCATTGTTTCCATGCAACGTGACTGAACCTCAAATGACTCACAGTCGTTCCACTGATTGATTAAGTATCTTTGAATTCCACGCGACATCCATGCCGGCAATTGCAAACAAGGAAGACCAGTGATTTATTCGATGACTAAGCCTCCGTTTCGCGTATCGGGGAGGCGGAATAAGAACGTGAAAATGAATCGGAAACAGATGTGTGCACGCGGCGTTATGATTACGGCGGTTAGAAACGGACTTTAAGGACGTAGATATCTGAACGAGGAAACGGTCTTGCCTGAACGTGGGAAATGCCTTGAGACAAACTGCCTTCTTAAGAACGACTTCCACGTGGCGAACAAGATCGCTCGACCAACTTGGATCGACCTTAACTGCGCCAGAAGCAAAGGGGAAAAAAGCAGAAAAGGAAAGAACGCATAGGATATAACGGAGGTGAGCCGGAGGAAACGCTATGACTTCCTTTAAATCTTCTCTAAGCTGACCTGGCTGCGAAACTCCTCCTGATTCCTCATTAAGTAAATGGCAGGGGACAAAAAAAAAAAAAAAAATGCAAGAAAAGAGGGAAAAACGACGGCGTGTAATTTAGAAAGATATACACAGGGTCTTCGGTTGTTTTTCCCTCGACCCTGCACCGTAAACGATAAGACGATTAGAAGACGTAGAAGTTCTATGGCCTGCGAGCCTCCACTGAACCCGTTGTTGCTCGAACGGATTTGGATTAACCAAGATCTGAGACTGGTGGAACGAAAGAGGGTAATTTTTAATTAAAACTTCCCAGATTGACGTCACACTTAGTCGATATAATAGTAAGAAAGGTGTACACTTCCGCGAACTAATTCTTAAAAGCGATTTACGGTTGTGATTTATTAGCTCGCAGCGTTATGCAACTGCAACGCACATGGTCATCGAGGGAAACGCAATCGAAACAGCTTACAGAAGCAAAATTAAAGGGACATTACAGAGGGCCGGAGAAATTACGACGGAAACTTGGAAGTTCAGCAACTTCCAGACCACGCAACGAACGGCGTCTTTTCTTGAAAAAAAAAGAAAAGAAAAGATTAAACGACCATTCGAAGAAAACTACCGGGCACTGAATGCGATTGCTGAAGAAAAGTTGGATTAATTTACTCTCGATAAAGAAAGAAAAGCGAAAGAAACGAAGGGAAGGGGTCGGTCCGGCTGTGGCGCAACATTTCGCCGGGCACATTCAACTCGCTTGCAGGCCCTAATGGCTCTTTAACGAGTTAAACAATCGTTAAGAGTTTAAACAATCTCGCAAGGTTCGGCCGGACTTTTTAAAACGACCGATTTCCACGGGTCGCGTCTCGCAAAGTCCAAGAAGCTGAGCCTCGGTTCCGCCGACACCGTGAAACTTTTCACTGTTCACTGTTTCTCCAACTCCTCTTGTTCCAGCCCCCTGTGCCCGACCTTTTGGTCGGTTTACTCGCCATTTCGGACCGCGTACTACTACAAACTTAAGTCGAAACTAAGTGTACAGAGGATCCGTCGTCGGCAAGACACGGAACCAAGAGAAACGGACTCCCTCGTTATCCTCCTTTGTTCCGACAAATTTCACGACCACGCTGTTGTTCGAACGTCTAACAGCACAGCGCGTGGAGAACTCCATCAAACGGTTCCACTTTGAAATGACTATCACGTTTAAATAATAGAATAAGAAGAAGATCTGTTCACGAGCACTATATTATATTATTACATCTGCGTGCAATAACACTCTGTATCGATATCCGTTTACAACGAAACAGAGGCACGCCGAACCACACCGGCCGATCGTTCCCTTCCTCCTACACTAATTGTAAGAATCCTTGGGGCAACGTCGTACAATCCTACAATTCCGGAGTACCATCAAATCCCATCCCGCGATTCAAGTAGAATACGGCGAAAACGTATGTGCATCTGTCCGGCCTACCACAAAACCGCATTACCGATCTCGTAGGTGGAACGGGTTCGTCGATCAGCGTCGCGGAATGAAGACGATGAACAGCGAAAGAAAGAAGGGCAAACGAGAGAGCATCGGCACCAATGAGAAAAAGCATCGCGATGCGTTCTGGTGGCGTCGTTCCTGGCGATGTTCGCAGATTTTTCCAGCCTGGATAAGGCCCTTTCTCCCTTTATAAAGGCGTGGACGGAAAGGCACAGAATGTGGAGGTATTACGAAGAGGATACAGTGAGAGAAGTAGGAGAGGAGAGAGTAAGAGAAAGACTTGGAGGCTCGTCGTGCCGCACGGCAAAGGCCATTTACCGGTGACAGAGACAAATAGAACCAGGTACGTTCTAGGGATGGAGAAGGTCTATGAGAGAGAGAACGAGTGTCGTCTAACTAGCGGAAGCATAGAGAGGCAAAGAATGAAAGAAGTTAAGGCTGATAGTGCGACGAGGAACTTGAACGGGCCATAGTTGGTGGATAAAGAAAGGGCCTTGGTACGACGAGTGCAAGACGATGGATTCCGTCACGACGTGGGCCCCGTGGCAATGCCCTTAACCCCTTTTATCCTACTTTTGTTTCAGATTTCTTTGGACAACAGTGTCCTTCGAAACGTGACTAATAAGTATATGCCAATAAGTATATTAGTTACTGATAAACTAACTAAAAATATTATTCCACAGGCAAGATATACCTCTCACGTATAAACATTTTATTGGTTGCTGTTCGATATTCATGTTTCCGAGGATTGAACCGGGTGGATGTTAGATAGACTACTTTGAGAGAACTGTTTAACGAAAAGAAGAACACGAAGGTGAGAGAAGACACGAAAACAGGGGCGTATCGGGAAAAGGGGGGAACGTAAACGAGAAGACGAGGAGGATACGAGGGATCTGTCGAGCACGTACAACACTCGTTGGCCTTCTCCTCTCTTCCTTAACCTGAATATGGAAGAGGCCGAGAATGCCGCACAGGGCCCAGCGGGAATACAGTGTGTGTCGTTGCCCCCGGAAAAAGTTTTCGGTGCAAACCGGACGCTCTTTTATTCAAACTCACGCCCTCCCTCGTTCAAAATCGACTTGGCAAGAATTTTCACGTGTTCGTTCCCTCGTCTACGTTCAGCAATAACAAATAAAAAAGGGGGGGGAGGAAAAACGATATCGGACTGCATTAAATGGTCATCGACCGACGCGTATAAGTACTCCGCGATCCGTTCAAAGGTTTCAGCTGTACAATACAAACTGGAAATCAAAGGGACGACGTGTGGTCCTGTTGGAAACTGCGCCAGATAGAGGCCACTAACGCAGGGCAAAAGGGACGTTTTGCTGTTCGAGCCGACACGGACCGACGTTTCATGAAACATAAATGCCGGCGTATCCGTTCGCTCGAAATCCCGTGCGGGTCGTTCGCGTCGCCTCATTTTCTATACGCCATTACCGTTGTCATTAAACCGCGTCGACATCGTAAGCCCGCCGTGCTATAGCCGCGTGCGTTATGCACCGTCGCGTATAAGTTTTATTACGATTAAGGGCGCCGTTAAAGCATGGTTTCCAAACAGCGGGAGAAACAGAGAGAAATGGCACGGGACTCGATTATCGCTAGCAGATGTTCCAGGGAGGGAGGGCAGGGATGAAATGCGGCTCGAATCAGGAAACTCGAAAACAGAAACGCCGTCGAATGCGTCGACGGGGGACGGTCTGTCCGAGGAGACTTATAGTTTAAGGGTACGGTGCAAGGGTAGAAACGGGCCAAGAACGCGCGCTCTATGTTAGAAGGAGAATGGACGCAGAGGGTACACGTACACACACGCAGAGCAAGGAAATCTAGGTACACTGGGGCTCGTGGCGAATATCGGGGGAAGAGCAGGGGCACGGTACGTTGCTGTGCAAGGTTCCCGGTAAGCTCGATGCCTGTTAAGTTTCGCGTGCATTATATCGTGCGCCGAAGCCCCGAGGGACGTCCCAAAGCTTTTGGGGTTCGCCGAGAGGATCGACCCGGTCCGCAGTGCTGAACGACGGCGCCCTGCTTAAACTCGGAGCCAAGGGGAGCAAAATACCCTTCATGGTTCGGAAGACCGTGGGGGTTGGAACGAGCGGGACAAGCGACGAAACCCAATGGATCGCCGAAAATGCACGGCCCACAAACACGTCGCCCGAACAAAGGACATTGTAGGAACGAAATAATTGCGCTACTGTCGGTAATAATGCGGCCAGATGCCCGGGTGCGAATTCACCGTGCGTTCCGCGTACAGGCGAAAGAGATTTGCGTCGAACGAGCTGGGTGAGCTGGGTTTTAAATGGGTCGGGGGGGTGTGTGAAAGTTATTGTATTAAATGTTTGCAGAGTTAGTGGCGTTAGGGTGGAAACGCCTGGCTACGAACGCTTTGCGGGGAAATGGGAAATTCTCGGGCAATTCATGATGGAAATGTGTTTGAAAATATTGCCTATAATGGGGCAGATTATGTGACAATGGTGCGATAATAAATTTGTGAGCTTCTACGTTGGGTTGTCAATATTCGAATCGCCATTTAAAGCATATTTCATATCACATTACGTGTTCGATATTAAATACGATCGATCTGACCGAGTAAGCGGGTGTGTTCGAGAAAGAAATTGAAGAAGGAAAGGTTCGAAAGGAGGCCAAGGACGATTAAACGAAAAGGAAAAAACAATTGCTTCGACGGCGGGGTTCAATCGAACACGAGGGCGGTTGAAAAGTGGAATGCTTGTACGCTGTTCATAATATTCGATGAGACGAGGGCCGTTAAAAATATAATCAATCACCGTGAACGGGCCCATTGGGAAACAGTAAGCAAAAGGAGCAACAGAGTGTCCGGCTTGCATTTAGGATGCACCGGCGCTGCGACGGGCTGACAGTTTGTGATGAATCGACGGTACGACGAAATGATACCGGAGGAACGCCGCCAGCAGCCAGGAAAATGGGCCATTTGGTCGTCCTTTTACAAAGTGCTCGAGAAGGGGTAAGAAAAAAAAAAATGACGGGCAACCCTTGCAAATGCTGGACCATGATGGCCCGCATCCTAGAGATCGAGGATGTGCAGAATATCGTTATTACGAGGTTGTCGTCGTTGGCACGCGAACCCACGATTTTTCCTCCGCCTAGGAAAACTCGTGCAACGCTTTCCCGGCAGTATGAAACAGCGCTACGTCGAGACCACTTGACGTCACAGAGGTAACAAATCACCATGGATATGATCCCATGCGACGTCGGTCCATGTTCGAGAATTCGTCACCCGTGATGTATGTACGTGAATTCAGTATTTCGTGGAGAAATATCATTTTCGAAAAGGTATACGGACAGTGACAGAGTCAGTTTCATGTCTGGGTGATAATATCTTTCCTGTACGAGAATAATTCATTTACAAATGACAAAGAAGAATTGTCACGAACGAATGGACGACACTATTTGTGCAAATAACGCTCGCATTTTCCGAATGGCCGTTCATTTAATACGTTTTAAGAGACTTTTAAATCACTGCCAGGCTTCGCGTTTTACGCTGGTTTGCCTCGAGTGCTCGAGCAACTTAAGGCTTTTCCATCCACCTAATCCAGTTTTGATTATAAATCACTTAAAGCCGTCGTTCTGACGGCGAAACGAAGTTTTCGAAGGCTCCGACACTAAAGCGACTACATATATATATATATATAGATGTACGTATATACTGACTCGCCAGCCCGTAATTGAAGGATTTATCTAACAGAAGAAAAAAAATCTGACTTGGCGTGAGACAGGTTTTTTCTCTCTTGAATTTCCCCTGCGTCGAACATGTCGGCCACAGCCGAGGAAAAGCTGCGTGTCACTGCGTGTTGTTGCATTTATGCATCTCTTACGATAAATCTGCTAGTTGCCACGCAATCTATTTACGCAGGGAATCATGCGATTATCTTCTAATTCGAAGCCGCTTATTCCATCACCCGAGGCGGTTCAGAGATGATCTGAGACTCCACTCGGCGAGAACTCGAGATTTTATCTTACAATTAGTTAGACGTTAGATGTACTTGTACATAAAGGCTACAATCGCAGGAACCAGAGATCAAAAGTAACATTTTTATAGATAAAAGTAAAGTAAAAGTAAAAGTAACTGAAAGGAAGGGATTTATCATTCAATCGTCAAGAAATTTTTGAAAAAATGATATGACTAAAAAATTTTCATTTATAACTTTCCTGGTTATGAATAACGATTATAAATGACTAAAATTTTGTTTGCTGTAACCATTATTATGACCAAAACTGTTTTCGATTATAAACAATTGTTATTGAACGGCATAAATCTTTTTGGTTATGAATGATCATTAATAAAGACAAAAATTTCTTTTTCGTTCCGAATAGCCATTACAGATGGCGGAGATTTTTTTATTACGAGCGACTAATATCGTTACCCGAAGCTTCGTTTTGGTTAGACCAGATCTAAAATTTTAACTTCGCGTATTTATTGGATTCTGAGATATTGATAAAAAAGCTTTCCGAGCTATAATTGAAAGCTGCGTAGCCAGATAATTATTGTACTTACACAACCGTCTTCCTTGTGGTAGGCATCGGCGTCGAGGGTCGAGAGAAATTTTGCTTGTAAACGCCGATTACGAGTATGAACGACACAGAGTACTGTTTTACGATCTCTATTTACCCGATTTATAATGTTGTTACACTTCGTAAACATTTTTTAATCGCGAATATACATTATGAAGGATGCTCAATGAAACAGTCGTTGTCGAAGTATGATTTACGATCCATACTTTCCTTCTACTACCGAACGATCGAAAACGCGCGTTAACAGCAGGGTAGCCAACGCAACAATGTATCAAAAATCAGAATATAGGAACACTTGCACATCATTAGCATGCATCGGCTGGATACGATTGATAATTTTGCCTCGATTGGTACTCGTCGTCTAGTTCGTTTCGAATAAAATAGTTTTTCCGTTATAAAATAAATAAAATATGTATAACAATGTTAATAGATGTTAAAATAGACGTCTTAAGAATTCCAATGGCAATAAAAATGTATTATAAGAAGATTAAATATAGAGTTAACAGAAGAAAATGTGTGGTTGGTGACGTTGTTGTTAGGTGGACCAATGAGCGAATCACATTTCAAAATTAAGGTGGAGGGGCGCTGATGAAGAAGTAGAAGTGACGTGACAAGTGTCGTTGATCGATGTTCTTCTAACGAGACAACGAAGGTAATGACTTTAATGGTTATTTATCGCAATCTGGTCATTCTTAAATACTTCGGGTTGCAAGTCAGTATTGCCGGGACGGTTTTCTTGTGTTCGCAAGCATCAACGGTAGATGCAAAACGGTATACGAGTTAAAGTAGAACGGGCTTTCCG
This sequence comes from Nomada lathburiana, assembly GCA_963667235.1. Classification (NCBI taxonomy): domain Eukaryota; kingdom Metazoa; phylum Arthropoda; class Insecta; order Hymenoptera; family Apidae; genus Nomada; species Nomada lathburiana. Next base: position 8,847,723 of record OY763903.1, read on the forward strand.
TTTTCCGGAAAGTACCGGCCGGCCGCCATGATGCACGTAGTGGCCCTTTGTCTTTATGTGCGCGAGTGTCGTTTCATGTCCGCCTCTGATTTTTTCGGTCGTGTCGCGAGTGACTGTCTTCTTTGTGCTAATAGTTTAAAGTGCCACGGATATCAAACAAATGGATACCTGGATAAATGGATACGTCATAATGGATACCAATAATGGATACGAATAATGGATAACCTAGTCATGGATCAATCATGGATGGATCTAATCGGGCGCGAAAGCAACATGGATTACAATCGCGGACCTCCATCTTGATCGAGCGTCTTGGTGTTCATGGCAAGGTGTTTTTTGACAGCGAAGGGTGAGTCCTAAGAGATATACGAATAATATTTGTACAATATTATCGCACACACAAGCGAATGTCGCCCGAAAGTACACGTTCGATACGCGAAATAATTAACTGACATACGAAATCAGTAGTATTGACTATCAACGTTCGAAACAATTTGCAAGCGCGTTTTTTATCGCGATTTTCATAATATCATTAATACGAATATTTAGTTGGTAAAATTTTCGAACTATTTATATATTTCGCGATTTATTTTTCGCAATCGAGATTGTTAGATTAAAAAACGCACGTTACAGTGAAAAAATTACATTCTCCGCGTACTCGTTCAATTTTTTATTCGGTCTGCGTACCATCGTCCTTCATTGCAATGTACAATCATTACCGGGAACCCTGTGATGTGCACGCGTACCGAGCTGAGCATCAACGAAATATGTATATGAGGACTGTCGATTGTATCCGCCGACAGGTACACTAATTACGGAGCCCGCTGTCTTTTAAGATTATTAAAATCGTCAAAGTTTCAAGGTCCATATAGGGTTAATTACCCTACAAGATATTAATTCAATTTACGCGAGTCAGATTATTTTTATTTCCTGCAAACGAGTTCCTTTTATAAAAAATCACTTGATGGCCATTTTGAATAGACAGGGTGGTGCTGCAACTGATGTAAAACTTTGTAAAAATGAGACGAAATTTTCTAATAATTTAGGTTCCCAGTTTCAATAACATTGTTTAACAACGACGCAAGCCATATTAGTAGCATCAACAAAATTTAGCTAAAAATTAGTAAATATCGGTTGAACTTCGCGAGGATAATATTAATACCTCTTACTAGGAAACGGATTTTGCCAAGTCGAAACGGTTGTTGCCATGCAAAGATTGTAATTTTTTCTCAAAATACCTATTGGAATCTATGCGAACAGATTTTGTATTTATTCAACTTGATGCTGTACACCACTATAATTGTTGAAAAGAGTTTTCAATTGTATACAACTACAATTTCCATCCACCATTATATTCTACAATGTATTTTTCAATCAGTTGAACTTTTTCCTAGTCCATTATGATAGTTTCGTAACTCATGTACTGAATTTGCAAGTAATGAGTTTTCATGAAATGCCAAATACAATGTACTACCCTACTGAAGTTTATTATATTGGGTGCCTATAGTTATTTGTCTAAATTAAATTATTTACTTAGTAGACGGTTTGCATTAAATTAGTTTGCCTAAGAATTAGAGCCATGCATTAATTGCTATACGATAAACAAATTTGCGAATAGGATCTGCTATTTAACGAGTAAAGTGCTTGCTTTTTAAAACGAGCTATACATTTTGTGCCCTGGTTCGCTTCATACTAACGCGACAATTTTTTTATTTACACATGGACTGCCAATTATTATATACGATTTGCAACAGTCAATCCTATTGTAATTGGGCAAAGCTTTTGAAACATTACGCACGCATGTGGAGAAAGGTTTGCGCAAAGGAAACTGACGATTGCACATGGTAATGATAATAATGGCAAGTTCGGGTATTTGCGGGCGAATTAAAAAGAAATAGACATGCTAAAACGAACACAATACATATGTATAGCACGCTGGAAAACAAGCACTATGCTCATGTTTCTGCATGTTTCTTTCTGCTTGTTTCAATCTTTTTCTGCTTGTTTCAATCTTTTCCTGCATGTTTCAATCTTTTTCTGCAGACCCCTATTGGCAACTATTTTATAATATGGAAATTAATGTACCGTTCATTAGTACGACGGAAGTTTAGATCCGCAACTTATTTTATTAAAAAATATCATGCAAATTACCAATAATCATAGACACCCAAAACATATGTCAGTAAATGTAGCACGATAGTATTTACCACTCTGCAAAAACTCATTACACGGAGGGAGAAATTAGTAGGACTCTCTTCTTCCTAGTTGTTTTATTTCATCATGCGATAGAGTCAAATTCTGTTTTTGAGTCGCTCAGTTCTTCGTTTTTATATTCTTACGACGTTTTATTATTATTTTGTGATAGAACCGGTTGCTCTACTGTTTCAAATGTTGTCCCTTTAAGAAAATCTCGATATTTTCAGTCATCAGCAAATTTTGTTGCTAATGCTTCTTATTGTATGTACGTCACTTATTGTTAGTTCATTAGACAGTACCGGCTATTGGTACAAGGGATACATATTTATGCTGGTTGCCTATGACTATAAATTTGAATTAAATTATTTAGATTATAGAACTTTTACAACAAATTAGTTTGCATTCAAAATTAGAGAATTCTTGTACGATAAAAAAATATGCGAATAGGAACTGTTGTTTAACGAGTAAAGAGGTTGCTTCTTAAAACGAGCTATACATTTTGTGCCCAGGTTCGCTACATACCAGCCATAGCATGCCAATTTTTGTATTCCAATTTTTATATACCTCATGCAATTGTCAGCCCTATTGTAATTGCGCAGAGTTTTTTTCGATAAATTACGCTCGCACGCGAAGAAAGGTTTGCGCAAGAAAAATTGACGATTGCAGGCGGTAATGACAATAATTGCAAGTTCTTGTATTTTGGTGTGAATGAAAAAAAAATCGGCACGTTATAAAGCATACTTGACCACAATACATATGTACAGTCCGCTTGCAAACAAGCACTATGCTCATGATAATCTTTGGTTTCATCCCCTATTGGCAACTACTTTATAGTATGGAAATGAAATGTACTGTCCATTAGAACGACGAAAATTTAGAATTGCAGATTATTTTATTACAACATATGTAAATTAGTAACAGTCATAGGCACCAAAAATCTATATCCGTAAATTTAGTCAGGCCCTCGGCAAAAGCTCATCGGACCTTTCGATTAAGAATAAAAGGAAATTAGCAGGGACCTCTCGAATTTCTTTGCTTATTTTGTAATAGAACCAATCGCTCTACTGTTTGAGATGTCGCTTTCAAAGAAAATCTCGATATTCGCAGGAATCAGCTCGCATCGTTATTAATGTTTCTTACTATACGTCGCATATTCCATTAGTTGACACGGCGTGTACGTATATTTTCCATCGTATTGGTAATTCGTCTTGATGCACGCAGTCATCGTACAGGTTGTCACGATACGAAGAGCAGGTTTCGATTAACCGACGTTTCGTTTGAGAGAAATGCGATTGGAATTGCATGTACAACGATCGAATACTACTTCACAGCTGTTACCTGTTTTTCATTCAAAAAGCCGAAGTATCTTATAAAACGTATATACTCACGGTATCAAGTTCCCCGTTTAACAATAAAAACAAAATTAAGACACGAAAAATGCATTCATAGTGGTGCTCAGACTCGGTACGCTATTTTGAACTTTTATACATTTGCATGTTTGCCTTTTATCATATATATATATATATATATTTCAAGCAATATTTCAAGCAATATTTGATATATGTGTATGTATTCTCATACGGACCGTATGAAAAGGTAAGTGACGTACAGATACTATATTTTTCTATGCGAATTTATCATAGAATCACGGACCTTTAAATTACAAAATATTTTCGTTTCTCTGTGGCCATACGCGCCCTAATTTTTAATCCAACATATTTCGTAAAATAACAATCACTGACGCCCAAAAGTCCCTGCAAATAACTTCGGTGGAGCAATATCTACCGCCTTGCAAATACTTTATTATCCCAGAAAAGATTACCAGTAGAAATCTTTCCCTGCAAAACGTTAGATATAATTCAGAGTGAATCTGATTTTGCAATGATAATTTACCAAACGAGAACTCCGTACCGGTTACCCTTAGGTATCACGGACCTTTAAATTACAACACATTTGCGTTTCTCTGTGGCCATACGCGCCCCAATTTTTAATCCAACATATTTCGTAAAATAACAATCACCGGCGCTCAAAAGTCCCTGCAAATAACTTCGGTGGAGCAATATCTACCGCCCCGCAAATACTTTATTATCCCAGAAAAGATAACCAGTAGAAATCTTTCCCTGCAAAATGTCAAATACAATTCAGGGTGAATCTGATTTTCATGGAATCGACTGCACAGCGCGAGAGGGATTGAATCACATCGCGCCGTCTTATCTGCGAATTAGAGTCAATTCGCATGTCTCGGATGACACAGTCGTGGAGAGGGCTCCTGAATGCATGGCAACGTCAAATAACAACAAGTACATTACATCGGGTTAGCATGATTCATACGAGATAACGTCGTGCCAAGATAATTACGGTTGTTGCCAGCAAACAAAGCGGAGGCGCGCGGAGCCACGGAACCGTCGTCGTCGTCGTCGTCGTCGTCGTCGTCGTCTCTATCGACCCGTCGAGTACGCTTCGACAATCGACTCCGCTACAATCAACGCTCGATTCAGCCGCGAGCAGGCAACGATTCGCTCGACATTAACGCGAACAAGCCGTTCCGTGTACGATCGTCTTTGTAAAAAAATATCGGAAATCGCGTTTGACGTATCGTTACTGAACACGTATCAGATAATCATCTCTTTATCGCCTCCTCTTCCTTTTCCTTTTTCCCGTTGATTTGCATCGACGACCCCTCCAAGATTCTTCGGAGTAGAAAAAGTTTCATACGATGGAACAGGTATTGTTATCTGTATCTCGTGTCAGAACGGTATGAACCGATGTTCACGAAATTATACAATATATCGACGACCGAAACCGGCGTTATTTTTCACAAACTAAAGTATCTTCGCGCATACTAAGGTATCTTCGCGAGATAATGTGGCTATTCTACGCGCGATATTTCCAAGGCCAAAGTCGGCTTGCAGTAGGCTTAAGGATCAGCCAGAGTCTACCGACGAACGGCGAGCAATTTCGTCCTCTTTTTATTAACCCGTAATATTTAATGGCGCGACCGTGTTACACGATTAGCACATACGTATGTATGTACGTTCTAGATGTATACGTATATTGTATACACCGTCTGGTTAACACGTAGGGTGAAAAACTGGGGCGGAGGGAAACGAGAAGTGAGAAAAAGAGAGACGTTCGGGCTAACGCATTACACCCAGCCAAGGGAAAAGCATGTACGGAGGGAACGAATGTCTTAAGTCTCACCTCTGGATAGAAAATGCTACGTACTTGCTTGCTTCCTTCGTGAGCGAAGCACGCCGGTCCATAGGTGGAGATTAAAAAAAATAGGTCTGACGCGAGACTGTGAAGGCGAGGAGGTAAGGTGAAATGAACGAAGGCACGAAACAGCCGGCGAAGAAAATAGAAAGGGCCGAGACAAACGAAAAGAAACAGACCGACGTGGGAGAGGGGTGGCGCGTTTTACGGAACGGAGAACGAATAAGGATAGCCGAAGGATATGAAACGCGTGGAACGGAACGAAATTCCTGGCCAGGCAGCGTGCCGTGGTATTAACCCAGTTCAACCTGGGCATTATTGATTTCGACGCCAAGCCAGACAGTGTGAACGAAGTTTCATTCTTAATACTTTTCAAGACTCGACGTAAGCGGGTACACGCTGTTCTCGTTGCCAGCATGCGATCTGGCATCGATTATCGGGGAGAACCAGGTCTGCAGGGTGTTCCCTGACGGGTGAACGAAAATTTAAATAGCCGACTCTGGGGATGATCCCGCGAACGAAATTATACTTCGGCGTTTCATATTTGCAATCAGATCCATTTTCGACCCTTGTAGCGCGTGAGAATATTTATTTTTACTTGAAACTTCCAAATTTGCAACCCTTTCAATCTTGACTTTCATCGGGGAACATCGTCTTGCGGGGTTCGCTGTAAGTTGCAGAACCTTCCAATCAAAATATTATAATAATCGAAAACGGAGTTCTTCGTTCGTACGAAAAATATACACACATGTGACGAGGACGTAGAAAACTTCTCTAGGGGCTTTCGTTACCTACAGAACACGGTGTAATAGAGTACACGATTTTTCTGATCGAAACCACCACCCCCTCGATCATCCTTCGCAGAACACACTCGCAAACGCGGAGACACACCGTTCCCTATACCTCACCCACCAAATATCTCTGGCGTTATTCTCGCAGCGTGTTGCTTTATTATTATTTGGTCGTTATCGCGATTGCCTGGCTTCCGTGGAACGACGCTTTTCTCCGCAACGACTCGAATCGCTGCCGCTATCGCCCCTATTCCCGCGTATTGTACTGACGAAAATTACTTTTCGCCCACGAACGCGTACACCGAACAAGGTATCAGCGGTACGGGAACTATGTATTTTAAGAGTCGGTGCTCCCATTTCCACGACGCGCACACACCACGCGAATACTTCGAAACGATTTAATTCTACGAACGGCTGGACAATTGCCCGCGACCCTTAAAGAAATACATTCTTACGAAATCGTTCCGTTGGAATGTGATCCGGATCCACGGGCCGGCGATATTTCAGGCCAGCCGCCGACGTCCAGATAGCAAGGCCGCGTCGAAGGAGCGGCCACGAAAAAGAAGAGGCTACGGGGAGACGCGTGGACCAAACGATGATATTGTGCTGGCGACAGAGACGGAAGTACGTTCGGTTCGAGCGGAGAGCCGCCGATCGACAGCCTCTCCCTTTCTAAATTAATTATCATACTGGATTATCGCGATCCATTTGCGTTAGTCACAGCGTGGAAAGTACAGGTCGGCGAGAACGGCGTCAAAGGAATTTTTATTTTTTTGCTCGAGAATTTTGGTCGTTTACGGGGACAGGAATTCTTCGGGTGAAACTATCGTGGCGGGATCGATTTATCCGTCGATTAGAACTGGGTCGCTCTAAAAGGAATCATCGAAGTTCTGTTGGTACGCGTTGCGATTGAGAACGGGAGTGACAATTAGGTGAGAGGGACTCGGTGTAAGACAACGGTGTAGAACAACGGGAATTGTTTTAATTTTTCGCAATACGAAACGAAGTTATTTTCGTGGGCCACGCAAGAAATACAAATACCGTCTTTCAAATCTGCAATTACAGCGTTAATATCACTTTCGTGTCCAGTCGCGTTCGTGAATTCGTGGAGCCTATCGTAAACACACCGATTTCGAAACCGAAAAAGAATAGAAAATCTTTGGACTGACGCACACGTTTATGGCGCATCAATCTTCAGAAACTCGATTGGAGCTATACGTTCGACATCGACGACTTTTGCAGCATTCCGGAGGGTAATACGTCACGTTACATTCGATTCGTCACATTTCTTATTCATTGTTCCCCTTTTGTTACCAAATGTAGCGTTTATCGCGACTCGCAGCGAGTAGAACAAAGATCGATTAATCACGGAACGCGGTCGACGCGTTTCGACGAGTCTCCGGCGTAAAAATAAAACCGCTGTTCCTCGCCGGTATTGGAGGGAAATCTCTGTGTCCCGTTCATTAAAGATTATATGCAAATAGTATGCAAATAGTATGCAAATAATGTCGCACGTTTCTATTTTTCCTCCGCGGCATAATGCAACACCATAACCCGGAGCATGGACTCCCCGATGGAGCAACCATGCGGCTTCCTATTCGCAATTTTCGCCGAGTGCCGCTAACAAAATTACGCGGCGACAGTCACCGTGCATCTCGTCGAAAAACTCTGATTTTTCCACCATCTTTTTCTCTGTCGTGAAAATCAAGTCCACGTAAGTGTAGGTTTGACTAACCACAGGCTAGAAGGCTAACGCACGGTGTAAGATAACTCTCAAGGTGAGCCGAGCCGAGAAATCGTCTCTGTTTTTCGTAAAAGTTGTGTGAGGGACGACGAGCCGTGTATACGTTCTAGACGATCGGAAGATCGAATCGGTTAACCGGTCCTCGGAAACGTAATCGACGACAATTATTACCTGAATCGAATCCTCGATGCCAGTTAATTTTCAATGGTAATTTCGCGTCTATCGTTGATTGCTCGCGTTTCGCTTCGAGGATCATTCTAATGAAGCTTAGGAAGTCGATCATGTCAAACAGATATGGGCGTGAAAGATTCGTAATAATTGGTTCTCAACAGTGAATAGAATAAGGTAATTCAGCGTTCAAATTCGATGAAGAAGCTGTATAATATATACATATTTAAAGGGTATCAAAATATTCCATTGGCCAAAACTTTGTGTCTGTCACATATTACACATTCTCCTTAACTCTACCAGTATATGTATATCGCCTCTCTATAGATTCAATCTATGTTGAGGTTCGCGTTAATTGTACGATAAATAACATTTTTATCCACGATTATGTACGCTCGTTAAATACTTGCCTCGATAATAGTTCGCGGAAACTGTCGATCACGGTCTTTGTTGCCCGAGAATAAGTTGTTAGCCTCCTCGTCCACGGATTGCTTTCTCTGGGGTAATCCACGGTTCGAAACACGGAAAGGAATCACGTAGAAACGCGCGCAAAAACTGACCACGATGCACCGTGCACGGAGGATACGCGGTTAGAAGGTACAAGAAGGCCGGGCAAAATTGAAAATTACACCGACAGACAGCGTTTATGGTAATACGCCGCGTTATTGGCGAGAGCAAGGATAATTTTCAGCCGATTCGAGCGGCAAGGGACACGCGATGCGTTCGTATCACGCGCATGGCGTCATTAAAATCAAAGAGCCGCGTTTAATTCGAACATCGTCTGAATAGATCGACCTACTCCAAAACGATCTCCATGCCAATTCTATTTTTTTTTTTTTTTTCGTTTCCTTTTTTTCGATTATGATTATGGTTGCGATGGTGCAGCCTATCGTGACACAGTATCGGTATCGGTATCGTGACACGCAAGATCGTATGTCTGTGGTCTCTCCCTTCGTGCTCTTTACGCGGTTCTGTCTTAATCATTTGCACTCCGAATGCTAGTACAGCTGCGGTAAAAATGTTTTGCCCTTGTACGTACAGTACAGAAATTATGTACTTTTTCGAAATAACTTGATCTGTGAACTATGAAACCTAAGATTTCGCTTTGCCGCAGCAAAAGTAATCGTAATTTTTGCAGACAAATTACGCTAATAATTATCGAGTTAGTGGAAGGAAACCACAAAGAGTTTAATCTTAACCTTTCGATCGCGAACGGCGTGTATACGCGCCTGGTTTTTGCTCTGTGAAAGATATGCACATATTTACTATTTTATTGCATCAATATAGTATTGGGCACATTGCTATATTATATTCATTTCGATGTTATTACGCGTTGACACGCCGTAGAACCTGATGTAGTAAAACAGAAGACGAATCTGAATGGTCCACGTAGGGCAGATCATTGAATGAAACTCGACGCTGTTCTCAATAATCTATTCCATTTAAACGTCTCAAATTTCCATTCCGGCGCCCGAAACATGTCTATTTTAAATATCTCACCAATTTTACGGCCACTCTATATATGTAACATGAAGTATACTATACATATATTTATACATTGCTCATTTCCATACGGACAGCAATTTCGCGAACGTAAATTGCATAACTTATTTACTGACACGAAAGTATGCATACATTTCACACTCGTTGTGTCACCTATATATTTTCGTCGTATTAATTTGAGACTGTTATCCATACGGACACACAATTTCCAGGATAACTCGATACTTTTTCAAACTAATGCTTACGTCAAGTTATTCCATTTAAATATAAAACATGAACGACGCGGTATAACCAGAAAACTTCCCGGCAACAAATTACGGTTCGCAACGTTCCTTATGGTAAATATGAATTCCACGTGGCATCGGATATTACCTAACTACCGCCCCGTCGAGGGATTGTTCAATGAAGTGAATTTTATGAACCAAGGTGCTCGCCACGCTCGTACGCGAGCCAGCGATTCATAGTTACAGAAACGTTATTCACACACGTGCATTAACCGTTCCTCCACGTTGCCGCGGTGGGTTCGATAGAAAATACCAAAGAATCGAGTCGGTTGCGCTATCGTTGATAAATATCCGGTATCAATTCAGCGGCTAATCACAGGCATCGATTGCGCACTCGCGCCATCGACTTTTGCAATCGCTGTTAATTCGCAATGCCGTGTTCTTAAACGCGCAGCAAGCAAACGGCAGTGATTAATCGACGGCCGCGTATGGAAGTCATAATCGCCGTTTATGTCGCGCGACTAATAAATCTCTTTTTAAAACGGAGACACCGGGCGCACTTGCTCCAACGAAATCGATTAATCATCCCCGAACAATTGGCCGACAATGAACGGTGGCATCGTTTATAAACATAAATCGCCCCAGAGTTTCGTGAATGGCCACGGATGTCTGAACGCGTTCTAATAACGGGCCGATATTATTAATCAAACGATACTTTCGCGATACCTTCTCAGATTTTCATTAACCCTTAAGTTGCCAACCGGGTAACACGTATTCCCATTTGTACATTACGATTTATCATTTTACAAATGCGCTTGTTTTGGAGTTATACAGATGGAAGATTAAAGATTTCGAGAGCAGTGTATGCACATAGAATTGAAATTGTTATATGTTTGCTGTACATATGGAGAAAATATACACAGTGTTAGAAAAAAATTTGTAAAAAACTGAACAAGAAAAAAAGAACGACAGTGTCCCGTTCGAAATTGGAATGTGCATCGTCAGGTATTTTCATTCACTTCCTGCGTTCCAGTGCCCTTATGCTGAGCTCGCAGTAACTTCCGCTTGCTCGTCCCCGCGTGACGAGAAACGACACGCGATTCTTTCCCTGAACGATTAGAATCACCATACGGCGTTGGTGTAACGCTTGTTTCAGGACACAGGAGAACAATGGTGTGTAGGCTCATATATACGAGAGAATCGTTACGCATTGCACGCTGAACCCAATTAAGTCAGATTCCGCATACCTGACGCGTGTGATTATCGCTCGGAGCTTAATTGACTTGGGAATCGATTAACGAACTTCTTCGATGCGGCCAGAGAAACTTTATATATCGCATACTGGGTCACCCGGTATTCCAAACTAATTGAATAGATTTCTATTCAAGCAAAAAGACATTACGGTTTTATGCTTGCTCCTATTTGTTCCCGTACACCTATTACCTTTGCAACAGCGCGTTGCATTTGGAGAGAAACCGATATCTAAATAATCGACATAAGAGCAATCTTAATATAAATATTAATGTATAAACGCAAAAATTAATTCTCCGGCTACACTTCATCTCGTATTTCATTCATATTTAATATCTAATTTCCCTTCGACTCATTGTTGAATTGTCCTCCGACGGTGCGTCATCTACGTAAGATTTGAAAAGGGACGAGTAAAATACCTATCGCCTCGAGTTACACGCAAACTCACTCGCAAAGCGAGGCAAGAATATCCGACAATAAGAGCCGGAGAAAAACGGCGAACAATTACAATAATAACGCTTCTGAAGCGAGTTAATGAAAATCTTTAATAGCCAATCTTCCTGCACGTTCGTTTCCTATCGTAAATTAAATGGAGACAAGACTAAGAACGCCGGCAAGTAAAATCATCTGCGCGCTTAGCTGTACTTGAACGTATAGACGTGTAACGCGGTTTACACGTGCATGCAAGAACGCGCGAGCATGCTAATTCCTGCTATTGCTAAGCCTGTTGAACAGTGGAAAGAGAAAACGTGTACATGTACGTCAAGATGCGAGGAAAAACTGAGTACATACGTATGTACGTGGCACGGGCGTACCGAACACTTAACAATCTAACGTCCGCTTCTAATAATCAGCAAAGTTAACGCGGTGATGACATCGCCAACAATTACACGGTGCATTCGACGTCGATCGTATATACGTCCTAATTGTGTATTCAGCAATGACAGAGAGGGATTTCACAAATAACTCCAAAACCGCGGCTTGTCCTCGGCCTGGAATACGTGTACAATACATATTTTGTTACATACGGTAACACGGTGGACGCGTAACTCGAGCATCAAGGCAATCCGGACGAACTCGTTTTGCTGTTTTTAACCCTCTCCCTGTGGCACAGTGTAGATGAAGGAAAAAAGGAAGACTACCATCGGTCGGGCATTTAACAGCTTCGATTCTTATTGGTGGACATTTAAGTGCGAAACGGTGTGGAGCTAATGATTTATCGCGCGGAAAGGGGAATATAACTTAATGGTTTTAATTATTTTTTCCAATACCGTAGTTATTCGTATTATATTTATCTGGTGCTTCGGTTTGACAAGCTAACGTTACTTTCTGAGGTGTTTTACTTACATTTTGTTATAACTAACATTGAGACGAATGAAAACGATGTACGACAGCAATGTCGTGAAATATCTTTGACAAATGAAAAGGAGAAATTATTGTTAATTCTGAATAACTACAGTTATCCTTTGTAGACGAAGAGTTCGCGCGAGAGAAAGAGGGATCTATTGAATGTAGAAAACGTGGACAAATTTCCCTCACAGATTGTGTTAACAACAGCGCGAAGAATTCTTCTGGTTGCAGAACACGCGGTACAAAGTAAAAGGGAGAAAAAAAAAATATCGTTTTCGGCTCGTTTCTTTGGCCAGAAATTAAATCCCGGAGAACAATGCTACACGTGCAGTTGCGTCGCAGCCGCGCGGAAAATTATTTTTTGCAGACGTCCCTTGGATTATTTTCTTCGAAGCAGAAGCACACGCCCTCGGCTCGCTCAAAGACACAAGGGAGGAATAGAGAGAACGAGAGAGGGAGAGAGAATAAAATGAGAGTCGCGAGAATGGCTCAGAAATATAAAGAACGTTTCTTTTCGTGTACGAGTGGAGCAGAGAGACTGGCAAAAAGAAACGAAAAATTTATATTTTTGCGCTTTTATTGTGACAGCCGAGCGTAACCCGTTTTCGCTCCAAAATAATTGTAATTCATTTTCCTCTCTCGCGCGCAGAACGCGGTCGTTTCCTTCTTTCTTTCGGGCGATCTTTAGTTCAACAGCGGACAATAGAGAAAATATTACGACTGTTCTAGGAAATTAAGAGGCGAAAAATATTCGCGATACAGCATTCGCAGAAAAATTGGAATACCGATGGCGAGAGAATATTATCCACTTTCGAATACTTGACGATCGATCAATTTTTTAACACATTTGGAGTTAGTTAATTACACTCTCACGGGTAATCAATATTTAATTTCCATGCATTCAATACCGCCAATATTATCTATCGCGCGAGCGTGTCAAAATACGTTCGCGTCAGTAGTTTGACGACTTTTTAAAACGACGAAAAGTCAATTTCCCGTAATTCGAAGCCTTCTGCCGTTCTTAAAAATTTTCTTCAGCTCTCATTTCTTCCTTCGCTTCTTCTTTCACTTCCCCTTTCAATTACCTTCGCATCATTTATAATACCCATTACAATAAACGTTACATCGATGCTCGATTAACAATAAACGTCCGGGGCCTTCAAGGAAACAATCACGGGTCTAAAATATCCGAGGGTTCAGCGCTCCGAAAAATCGACTACCCTTTGACCTCTTCGAAGCTCCAATCTTGCCCCAAGTTCTCCCCAAGAAAAAAAAAAGATAAAGGAAGCTAACAACAAGAGCACCTCGAAGGGACCATTATTTCGTTCGAAGATGAAATGATATTTGCTCGTTTGATCTTTCGATAGCAATTATTTCCCGCGCCTTCCCCTTCCCGTCCCTCGGCCGCGTTTCTCTATCGAACGGGCGCAGAACCAAAAGGAGAAACGAGAAGAGGCGGAGATATATATGTAGGTGAAAAGGGAAAGAAAACGAGGGGTTGCGTAGTGAGTTACAGAGCATAACGCGAGCCTGGATGACGACTCGCATATAGTGGCCGGTACCCTCGTAATAACGGTACGCCGTTTTACAGCTGGTCTACTCCTTTATTCGAGGATCCATGCGGATGGGAGGATCCGGGAGCCGTTCCACGACAAAATTTCCACGGCGAAGGAAAGGGCGACATTCCGTCCTGCAATTTGCCCGGTGTAGTCGCGGCAAGGCCGTTTTATCGCCCGGGTAAACTTGTCAGACGGGGATGAAGCACACCCTGTGACGCCAATGGAAAAGCAACCGCCCACTCCCATGACAAAAGTATACCGCAGGTGCTACTATATCGTGGCTTGATTAACACACCGAGTCGCGCGTCAATTTCTATCCTGCAATTATTCCGCGAAGATCCCTCCCCGTCGACCTCATTCTAGGGTGAAGTCGGGGCGTGAACGAAATTTTTGTAATTGCTAATTACGATAGACGAGGAAAATAATTACGAAATTGGACCATCAATTTCGATATTTTATACGCTCATCATTAGGTTCCTGCTCCGGATGAATACGTATGGATTCGATTATCAGAGTGGTATCTACCGACGTCGTTCAATCCCGCGCACGTTACGGCACGGCATCGACGAAATTACGCAATTTCTTTGATCACATCGTAATAACGCTTTAACTCCGTTTTTTCACCGTTAAGTAACCTGAAGTTTCGACGCAGGAATGGCGAGAAAAAACCTTTGGCAACCCGACCGAAGTGTACGTATATACCGTATACCGAATTCTCAGAGAAATTCCACGCGGAAGGCCGACAAGAAAATCCAAACACGTGTTTCACGTGAAACTGGGCCCTCGAAGGCGGTCCGGCGAGAAGGTCGAGAACAAAAGTCGTGGAGGGAACGCGACCGTTCCAACCGTGGGCCTTGTCCAGCGTTGACGGCGTTGAAAGCCGACGAGGCCCCGAAACGAGTTCCAGGAAGAAAGACAAAGAGCCGCGTAATGACAGGAAAGAGATCCACGCGGCTTATAGGGACGGTTGGGTCGTGGAAGGGAAGAAAGACGTTCGCCCTCGGTAAAAGCTAATTTGACTTCGCACTTCCATTCGACGTGTTCCTGGCAACCTGCGAGTCCCGCGCGCGTGTATTACAAAGGGGACAAAGGGGGGAAACGTCTCTGTCCACCGCTGAAAACGGCCCTCGAAAAAGAAAAGGGTTCATGGAACTCGAACGTAGGAGACCCGACCGTGATTCCCATGCGCCTTCTGTGCACCTAGGTGTACATATATCCGGAAAGATTTTCCAGGTACATACGTATGCATGGAGTAGAAGAACGTATATATGAATTTTAAACCACTTGTGGCATGCGGCGAGTGGCCGATGATTAATGGACCATTCCCGCACGACTGTTTAAAAAGGAAAATTCAACCGATGTTGCTAATTGCCGGGGTTTATAGAGACAGCAAAACGGTCCTGACGTATTATTAATCAGTTGTTCCCCGCTTGGTTACGGTTTCTTTTATGTAACTTTACAGCTACTTTGCCGAGTTGAGCGGACGGTAGTAAAAAAAAAAAGTGTATTCCTTAATACACGTGCAATTAAAATTGACACCATGAAAACGATAGTTACCACGATTATACGCTGTCATTGTTAATTGTGTAGTTACTGTGGAATTTCTTTAACACTCCTTTTATATTGAGGCAATTCTATTGTTCTCGTTACTTATTACGGTGCGCTCAATTTTGTGAGTTGCTGCACGTACGAACTTTAATCGGCGGAGTTCAAAATGTCTCATTATCTGGCAGGGTGATAAGATAAATTATTCATCGTATCGTAAACGGGGCCCAAGAAACAGAAGATAGATTAAACCGAGACGTTTCGTCGTAAATGATATCGGTCGTAACGGGCTGGCGAGAAATTTCGCAAGATTTGCTCGCAAGCGAATCACGGGGAACGCTCAGTTAGACACCCGTGACTTGACGGTGAAAAACCGTCGAATTGGCTTTTGATGGTGTGCACCGTGAAACTTCGTTCTCGAATTCGCAATTAAAATGGTTTCGGCGAAGGGTAACGCGGCATCGCATCGGGCTTGAATATTCATCGAAACAAACGCGCGGAATGAGAATTCGATGGCTAAACGAAAGAACGAGGAACACCTGCTGTTATTAACCTTAGACTGGTGAAATGGAACCTGTGCGATCCGCGTTAATTAATGGAATACACAATTCCCCAGTTTCTCATCGTTAAAAATGGGCGGGACTTTTAAAAAAGCCATTCCGCTTGCCCCTCCCGCTTTACCTGCTCTCGATTGTCGGTCCTGTTTGCTAAAGTCGCGTAAAACCCACGATCGCTGAATTTAATCATACCATAAATCTATTAAGGTATTAGAAAAACTGGCGTAATCACTCTTAGTCATACGTAGGTGAAACAATTACTGCCGCTGATACATTATCTCGTAAAACCGAGAATCAAGCGAGCGGTGCCGACTCATGTTTGATATACATTCCGCGAGTTCCTTTGTGCTAACCAAATGGACTCTGCCACATCATCTGACAAATATTTTTCTAGTCACCATACTTCAGAGTCTGTTCTTACGTTCTGTAGTATATTACCTTTGTATGTATGCCATTTAGATCTCTGTCACGGAACTCCATTTTTTCGTTTCCTTTCCATGCCGAACGAAAAGCATTGCGAAACAAGGCTGCTTGTCGTTCGCCAAAGGGAAACGAAACGTGGCTCTTAAGTCATCGACTGCGTCGGCTCGACGCGTGTAATTGAAAGTTTTGCGGCGATTTCGCGATAGTTGTCGAGCTGGCTATTAATAGAGAAGAGTCACACATGAACCTGTCGTGTGAACGACGAAAAATAGCCGAGCATTGTCTGCGCGACATTCTTGTCGCTTTGGAATGCCGTTCTCGTTCAATAAGCAACGTGCGTGTCATTGGAAATATAAAACGGCTCCAGTAGACACGGAACTGAATATACATACGTAGAAGGCGCACGAAAGCCATCGACCGAGGGTGTATTTGTAATTAAAATTAATGTAAATTACGCGGCGGGAGTCGCATCTAATATATAATGTATCTAATGGAAAATCGTTTCGCCCGAGCACTGTGCTAAATGTTCTTTCGTTTCGCTGATCCGCGTAATTATTATTATTAATATTGTCGTGCGGCTGCGCGGAAAACAGCTTCGTGTATCGTTGTAAAAATTATGGGCACCGCTATTAACATTATTACGTCTCCGTTACGTAAAATTAATGCGTTACCGGCGAACGGAACGAAAGAATTACACTAGGCGTGGCACGGTCATAACGACGCTGTTAAAGCTAACGTGAACTTTATTCAAGTTTGGAAACAATTAAGTCGAGGGTTGGTCATTAATATCGAGATTCCGTGGTAGGGGTAAAAAGAGAAAAGAGCGGTTAATTTATACCTGCACGGTTTGCAAACGTTTAATATAGCGACGGTCGGTTTATGCGATTCCGCATACAGTGACGGGGTTCGACCGAAATAGCAAAACAATTAACGCAACTATTAAAATCCCCGGCGGCTATTAGGGGCGCACGCCATTAAAAATGGATTAAACTGTTGTGCTCAAATTACTGTAAATTATACAGGATAGGGGACGCGGTTTTATCGGAAAACCGATTGCAAATAAATAACTGCACGCTGCAGGTCTTCTCTCGCTGTGAAACGGTGGCCATTGGAATTGCGTATCCGTCAACTGAGACTCGATTCAGAAGCGACTGGCACCGTGCCTGCAATTAATTAAGCCGCTACACTAATCGCGAATGGTCAATTTCCTCGACTGTAAAAAAGAGTACAAATTTGTTACACGGACATTTCTGCCGGGACTCGAATAAACTACGGACGACGTCGACGGAACAAAAATCATAAGTCAGCATTCGTGCACACTGACTATGTATGTATATATGTGTATCGCGCATATGCATGCAGGGCGATGCAAACGCAACGTGTGGAAGAAATGAACTGGGACCTTGCACGGATGACTAGTCAGTGAATCATTCGCGCAATGATCATCCACGTGACTGTTTGCACGAGATTCATTCAGCTGTGTACAGTAAGTGCACGTCCTTCGTCCTTGCGCTCGTACGGTAGTACAGTAGCAAAGATGAATCTCGACGTGTCGAATGCACGAGGCAAAAAGATCAAAGAATTTGTCATATTTTGTTCAATTGTTCGTCGGAATTTCAATATCTTTCAGCGAGATTCGTGCCGCGTTTTTTCCTACCGTTTGCGGGTATTAATTTGTCCCTGCGCGTTTGATAGCTTTCACGATAGAGGCTCGATTATCGAGGCAAATAGAGCGATATTTCTCCATTTACAAACGTTCGTCGGCGATGTCGTATTGTTGGCGACCGTTTGCACGTCACTTGCGATTGAAAATTTATACGCGCACACCGTATCGGTGGACACGGTTACTAGGAACACGCGTTATGCCGCGATTGCGCCCGGAAATTGATTATCCCATTCACACTTTCGGCTTGCCCTGCTAGCCATTCAAGGTTGCTACGTGCCTCTTCGTTTGGTACAATCACGATGACGAGTTTTCACTGAGAACGTTATATACATTAGTGGCTATAAACTCGTACGTACTTGCTACAGTGTTCGATTCTTGACTGCAGGGATCATTATATACATTGGAGTATCATTTTCCTCCATATTAAATCAATGGTGTCACTTCTTTTATTAGATCGAAATCACTTTTGTCATTGTTAATAAATACATAAACAGTATAATTTAACTACGGTTGCCCGTATCGTTGTATGAATTCATATTCTGGTAGCGCATGTCGAGACAAATAGAAAAGGTATGTCAAAAAGTACGAACAGCGCAATAAAAACGCAGGGGCAAGAGGAGTCTCTCACTGGTTTCCACCTGTCCCCACCTTTGATGCCCCCGTAGCTTCCTTGACGACTCACGATGCGTAACAGCTTTAATCTCTCGTGAGATAATCCACCGTTTCCAGTTAAACGCAACACCCTGTATGTTGCAATTGTGAAATTACAAATGCAATTCCAGCCGTCCTCGTGAATGGAAAATTATTCAGGCTCGATTATCGCGAGGTAATCTGAAATTTATGAACAATAATACGCGCGCATTACGCTTCGCTCTAGCTGACTCAAGAACTTTGCTTTCAGAAACATTTTATCACCTGCGTATTAACGGTACACTACAGTCAACATTTACTAATCGAATTCTCGACGATCTATGACAATGCACCGATCGAATATAGCTAGTTCTGCGTCGTTTCTGAATGCTTGTGAAATATTGCGAAATTTCAAAACGCTTAGAATCGAAAAGACCTCGATGCTCTTTGCGAAGAGGCAGTATTGTAAATTATACACAGTGTGATGACAGAATGATATAAAACACATCTCACAAAAAAAAAGAGAATCTCAGGCCTGAGTTAATAATTGAAAATAAAATTTGGTTGTGAGAGTTCGTTCTATCCTTAGCCAGTTAACCACGCAAGACTGTTTCTCAATCAATCTTCGCATCGAAACAAAAATACAAATCCTTATATTTATGGTTTACTATTATCGTTTACTATTATCTTAATCGCATCCCTTTTTAGCGTTGCAAGATCTATTAGTTTTCAATTTGCACGCGCGTGAAACACACCAACGTAAGTATGATAGATGCATGGAGGCAGCGACGAATATTTATGCTAATTTCTTAAGCTCTTTGATAGACGGGTTCGCGGGGGAACGGGAATAAAATGTATGAAAGCGTGACAGAAGAGAAACAGCGAACCCATCGATCGTTGTCCACGGATTATCAATCGTAGTAACTTCCATACAAAACGTTCTCTGTCTGGCAAATTTTGCTTGCGATCCCGTACTCCGAAAATTTCACTTTGATGGCACCGACTATCCTCTGACGTAGGTACATTTCCGCTGACATTCTTGCGTGCGTTTTCTTTCATTCCTTCTTCCATCTTATCCGCGGTAATATCATCCGCTTATATTTACCTGTCCTTCTTTACAAGGATTATTAAGTCCGTCAATTTTTTGCAACGACCCGTATAGCTGGCAGAAATACGCTTATCATCTGGGTTTATAATCTATAACTCCGGCTGTAGGTAATTTATGGCGACGGTATATTTTAACGACAGATTTGTTTTCAAGTGTTAGCAGAAATGGTGCGCGTACAGTGTGTTCGCAATAATGTCTTCTTGTCGTGACAATAAATCCCGTTGATTCATTCCGTTAAATGGTTTATCGTCGCGAAAACGATAACGTTAAGATGTACGGAAAATCGCCATTAATATAGAAATAGAAAGAAAACCTAATGTTCCCGGAAACGTGAACTCCAAAAATTGGAACGAATTGGTCGAATCGTCCGACCACACGTTTCATTGGATTACGGATTAACATCGGTCGAAATTCTTGGAACAGAGGCTCCGTACGCACGGGCAAATAATTTCTCAGAATTACCCTTCGCTCAATAACTGACAAGTGAGCGCAAGTTGGAGCACGAAATAATATCGCACGCTTGCCGGTATAAAAACGTCAGGATACAGAATAACCATAATACATAGTCAGAGGTTAAAATGGAAGAATGAAGTGTATTTCGTGATTGCTAACGGATAATGATCTCTCTAGATGATATTTTAAAAGAAGCACGATCCATCACCATCTAACGATAAGCTGAAATTCACTGTACCTCTCTCTCCCTTTTTCTCTCTACTCCAATTTCTCATTTCAGAGAAATACGAGCACAAAAGTACGCAGAGTAATTCTTTCGGCCATAATAAATTTCCTTTCTCCGCGCGAAATCGAACTCCGAGTATTTCAAGGTGTGGTGAACAAACAAGAAACACTTGCGTCCAATGATAAACACTCGATACATTTCTGCCAGGACAAACGGAAGCGCCGCATCGAGGCAAAGATAAACGCACAGCGAAATCACGCGAGGTTTACACGTTCGAAAATGAACAAAAAAAAAGAAAAAAAGAGTCGACCTCTCAATGCCTGGTACTGACGATGCTACCAGGTATACACCGACAACAAACGAACCACTTTCCAACGCTTTTGCCCTCTCCAGTCGTAAAATAAGTCGCGCGTGCAATCGAAAGTATGTAATTTCGCATATGATCGTTTTTAAATCGCCCAGGCTAACGTAACTTCGCGTCGCACGGCTCGTTTACGCCGTCTGCCGACCGACGAAACGAATTTATTAGACGCACGTACATACGCACGGTCGGGTACGAATGTAACGAGGCAACCGGGGAAAAGAAATATCGGCCAGAAACCATGGGAAAAAAGCTTCACGATGGGGCAGGGGTAAAAAAAAAATTCGTCCTTTCCTGATTTTACCTGTCACGCGTTCCTATTCTCCTTGGCGAGTTTCGTCTCACTCCGTGCAACCTCTACGGCCTTCTCGCCAACACACTTAAACATTATCCCTCTCGCCAGCACTGGTTTTGATTCTCCTTTCCTTTTCTTTTTTGTTTCCTATCGTCGGCGCACTAACACTGCTTTTGACACACTCGATTCTCAGGTCACAAAAATCGTATCGAACAGCTCTCCACTCATGTGATCACAGAAACCGGACACACGCGCACGCGTCCTCCCTTTTGGAGCGACGACCATTCGGCGAACTGACCCAGACTGTGATTCAGCACGCTGGAGAGAGCCGTCCGGTCGTTTCGGAGAGTCGAGGACGCGCGAAACACGCCGAAGAGCGACGAGCGTGGCCGAACAGGTACGGATGAGCACGAGTACGTACCATGAAGCATGCGCCAGTCGAATACTTATCCGACACCACGCTTTGCCTTCGTTGTTCGAGGGGTGTCGCGTGACCACGAAGTCGCGAAACACTATACTGTCTGGCACGAAGGCTATTGCCGTTATCTTTTTTCTTTCGTTCCTGATCACGAGATTTTACCATAAGGCCGTAGGATAGCGGCGAAACGAGAACGCGATCGTTCGCCATCATTCACTCTCGATCTTCCTCCAAGCGTGAACTCTCCGCTCCGTTTTAATGTTTTTCTTCTTTTTTGTCCATCATGAATATCAATGAATCTGATAGGGGCGAGAAATAAATCTATAGCCGTAACGAGCACACAGTAGCGATACACGTAATAGCGTAATGGAGTTTCACCGAAAGCGAGAGCATGTAACAGAGAGTTGCTGGTTTCTTCCCGATAGACGCGATGCGCGTTCTCACGTATTTTTCTGTCCCTCCAACGGGAGAGAAAGCTTAAGTCGAGGTTTCGATGGAATGTATACCGTAGGTAGTGATACGCCCGCGCTCTCCAGTTCGCGAGCCTCGTTTCGGTACGACGAGGAGGATACGCGTAAATGCGTGCATGCCAGAAACGACCCGATACATCCTGATCAGGCCGGAATGATCGTGGATAGCATGGTGCATGAACTGTATGTGTCGCCGTCGTCGTTGTCGTTCCAAGCCACGAGAGCTGCACTCCTTTCCTTGCTCTTCTTTGTAGATCGAGGTGTTACACGATACGAGTGTGTAACGCGATACATCCTTCAACACGAAGAAGCATACACCGGAGCACAGGCCTCCCTGGATATCGAGGAACTCTGTCGGGTTGCTCGCGTATGAAGCAAAGGAATATCGCTTTTCGTCAAACTTTCCTTCCTCCGGTTGTCTCGCTCTCTCGTGCATCTTTCACCGGTGTGGCGTGAGCTTACGCTACCTGCCACACTCGATTCGCATTTGTGGCACGAAAGGTTGCCCCGATACACTGCGGCCGCGACGCCTTTATTCTGTTTATTTTATCGTAACGAAACTATTAATTATGCCCCGGGAATGAATACCGTCGATTTATCTCGGCAACCGGCCCCGCCCGAAATTAATTGCATTTATTGACCACACGAACGAACCGCTGCCGGCCAGATATTACAAAACACTAAACTGCCAATTTTGTTTATCTCGCGCTGCAATTTGTATACGCCCGGATAATAAGCGACAAATAAACAAATCTGAATCGCAAAGCATAATAACGACGCATTGGTACAGACGCGGGACCAGTGGGATAATCGTCGCGGCATTGAGTATAATTTCGAGTTTCCTTTTCGTTTATCGGTCAGCCGTATCATTTTTAATACGACCGACGGGACACCAACGCGATCCTCGTCGTCGCTTCGCATGCGAACGTATTCCAAGAGCGTGTACATATATCATTATCGTAACATCCGTCTCGGTCGTTGCGTCTGATAAGATAGGATAGGCGTACTCCGCCTACATTCGCCGACTGAATGAAAGCTGGACCACTCATTCTACCGTTTGATTTATTTATAGCGCCGTGAAACTTTTTGCGCGATTATTTGATCGTGAAAACCGCGAATGCCCGGAGTGCCAGACCGATCCATCTTTCAAAGGATCCATTATTCGGAACAATTAGGGATTCACTTGGGGCAGATGAACAAAGTGCTCTTAATTATCGAAAACGGAGTAACGTGATCGAATAACTTGCCAGTATCGCACTCGTTTTGTGTCCATCTCGTCGAGACACGCGCGACGATCCATTTGCAAAGTACATTCACGGAATGTCGCGCGCAATCGCATAAGAGAAACGGAGAAGCTGCTCCAAGTATGAGTTGCCCGACGCCGCGACCAAAGGTGCAAAAATTTCCCCCGGTCAACAGTGGCGCGCCGAAAAGGCTCGTTTAAAGTGTCCAAGGAGCTTTATGCACGTTTCACGTGAGCCTACCTGTACAACGGATCAAAGAGAGCTGGCTGGAGGAGCGGAGGTTGGCCGGCGAAAGAGAAAGGAGCGTGAAAGAGACAGAGAAAGAGAGGGCCTCTACAAGGATAGGTGAGAGAGATACGGTCGTTGGCCGGTTCGGGCAAGGCTGCTGGCAAGGAGATCCAGGGCTGTAGTTGCAAATAAAGCATACGGGTGCTCTCGCTCCATCGCATCGGCGCACCGCTGTAATAACGGAGTAGCTTCGATAAAGTACGCCTGTACTTTCGTTGTTTTCCGTAGTAGCAAACGTGAACCGGTTTCTAGATAAAAAAAAGAGCTTCGCTCGGTTACCGTTAAAAATCCTCTTACTCTGGGATACTTTAAATGGGTAGAGAGAACTGCGACAAAAGGAACGCCTAGACTGCGTGGATTTTTCGTGAATTCTCGCGGCCTTACAGTAGCACGGTTAAGAGGCATCGGCCGGTATTAATAGCGACTGCGATTATTAAGAGACGGATCGGGGAGGCGCGATACTAATGTCTGCCACTTAACTATTGGAATTATCTTCGGGGGCAAAAAACCAGGTGAAACGCGTAATCGAGTTAACTCGAGAATATATGTATACGTGTATTCGCGCCGGTCGTACCTGGACAGAGATACGAAATTAGAGCGTGCTCGAACTGTAGCAGAGAGAGAAAGAAAAAATAATAGTATGTATAATGATGATGAAAACTGTTCCACGGTTTCGCGATAAGTGCTCCGCGGCATTAATCATACCCGTCACTCTTAACTGGATCGAATCGATTTACTATCGAGGTCTTAGGGTATTCCTTGCAATTTGCTCGTACTCCAAGTTCAATCGTATTCGTTGCGTTCAAGTTTGCCTAAACGTGACACGCATCGTAATAAATAAATGGATGTCGTCGCACTAACGCTTCGTGGGATTACAAACGAGTCAGCGCGGGCAATATCCTTCTGACATAAAGAGCAATCCGCTCCGACAGACGTAAAGCAGAAAGGGTATTACAGCCCTGAGAACAACTCGCCGTTGCCGTTTCGCCATATAATTCTGAGACGCGGAATTCTGTGTTCGGCCCTTGCTACGCAAGTATCCAAGAGTACTGGAAGGTATCGGTACAAAGGAACTCCAAGGACAAAAGGATCGTAGTTCGCGCTGTACCTTGACACGAACCATACCGGAATCCTTTCCTTAAATCCGAACTGGAATTGCCGAGCTCGAATTCCTAGGTTGTCGTATTGAAAATAAAACGCGTCGCGTACAAAGTGCCACGGCGGCGTAGAGGAAAACGGGGGCTGAAACGGCGAACAGTGAGACAGGGAATGGAGAAGAGGGGAAAATAAATCGATAAACGCCTCCTACTGTGCGCCACGAGTGCGGAGGCTCAATTAATGGAATAATAATGTAGACTATGCGAGCCGTAGAGAAGGAGTTCCGTTACAAGATATCGGCTGGAATTTAGCAAACAACAATTATCTCCGTTCACTCGTCCGTAACTTTCACGTTGTCGCGGCGTTGTCTCCTACCTCCGGTAACTAATTCTCATATCACAGATGGTACACCGGTTAAAACTTCGCGTCCCGTGCCCCAGCCCTGGACGAAGTTCATTCGGGCTTGACTTTCAACGATAGCGGCAAACAGCGGTAGCCGGCCGCCAGGGTGGCATTCTGAAACTTAGACAAACGGTGACCGACCCAGAAGCGAACTGGTTGAATCAACTGACCTAGAAACATCCAGAAACACAGGGAACCCTCGAAATAACGAAGCATCGGCCCCGTCGCCGCTTGCACTGGCTTTTGTCCATCAAGGGATGGAATTCAGTTAGCAAGATTGCTCCACGCTGACCGTTCGATTTCCTCTCCCGGAAATTGAGAAGAATTTCGAGTCGATAACGAGGTCGAGCGGCACCGTGCTACCCCGCCACGTCTGACCCCAGCCCTCTCTGCTTCGCAGGAAAGGCCATCGTAAAAATTGATATCTTTTGCCAGAGATTACCAGAGACATGCCTCGCATTTATTACCGAGCATCGGTTGGAGATGGTAGAAAATTATGCGGCCAGGTATGAAATACGAGTTAGACGCGAAACGAATTACTGGGTAATGAAAGAAGTTCGCGGGACGCGTTGGGAGATAGAAAAAGGGGAAGAAGAAAAAAAGAAAGGACGTCTGGAGAGATCCCTTGAACTGAATACGCCTGAAAGGTATCGTCTGGAAAGTTCAATAACTGGCGTCTCGTACTCGAGCTAATCCGATAATTTTGATCAACGACACGCCCCGAAAACACCGAGGTAAAGGATATAAAAAAAAAAAACAATGCCGCAATCCGAATGAACGTCGCTGAACAATGACTGGCGATGATTCTAATGCAGGTCATTCGTGCATGACGAAAGATCCTAGAAAGTCAAGAGGCGCGCATCTGTTCTTCGCTGATTCGAAACGAAGTTTAAAATAATTACTGTACGCAGTGAAACGGCGCGATAACAATTTGATTACTCTCCGTGAAAGGATGCTGGGGACCATCCAACGAGCCTTTGAATCACGAATTTCCATTATCAAAATCTTTAATCTAGATCCAAACGCGCGCCCCTTTTTCTCTCGCTCTCCCTCGTTTGCTCTCTCTCTCTTTCTCTTTCAACCTACCCCGACTGATTTCATCTTTACACCCTTCGAGCATTCCGTTCCTGCGATTTAACTCTCGATAAATTCGCCTTGTTATAAACTCGGTCGGCCCGCGGACGGGGGAAATAAAAATTTCAATGTAAAAGAAGCGAAAAAGCAGAAACTAATCCCCTCGATTTCAACGCTGAAGAATAATGACGCGGTCCGCGTGTTCTCCTCTATGAATACGATTTATGTATAACGTATCGGGTTCAATCGACGGAATCCCGTTTCGACAATGGATAAAAGAATCCTTTGTGCGACCCTCATTCTCCCCCGATGTTACAGTCACTCATGAACTCTTGGCCAATATTCTCTTATACAGTGCTGTAATTATCGTTTCGATCAATCGAAAATCTTTCGCACAGCCCGACTACGTATCGACGAGAAAAAGAAATGCATGAGAACAAATGTTGAAAGCTAAGACCGCGGCGATATACTGTTGTACTTTCGATTCGTTCGCGTGAAATAACTTGGACAATTTACGATAGCTTCGTGCGACATTTAATTGCAAGGAAAAAGCAACTTTCACTTGCCTTCAACTTGCGGGCAATGGTGCTATCCCTCAATATTTAAATCGTCATGAGGCATCTATGGTAGCGCAGAGAAATCGATAAATTCAGAAGCGAATGGCTCGTTATGCACTGATCGGCGATACCGTAAAGCTTAGCTGGCAAAAACGCCGGTACGACACGGTGAACGAAAATTTCTCTCGCGCGGAAAAACGAAAGCGGACCTCCTCTTTGTCGTCCTTTGGTATCGCGACAATTCCACCTGCTCCGGTTTCGTGACTCGACCGACGCGAATTCTGACGATTTTATTTCAATTAAACAATCTTCCCTAGTGAATTTTTTCTTGCAATTTTCCTGGACACATTTGAAATCGAGAAATCCGATCCGCCCTCGCGAGACATCAGTTTGACGAAAATCGAAGACCGACTGTCATTTTGAAACGTCGATGAATTACGACACGGACAGACTCGTTTGACTGAAACTTTACACGACTTTTTATGTCGCGCCCGACAGCGTTTGTTAATAAAATTTTGGGAAAGCGATTTATGAGGGGCGTAAAAAATGGATTAAGGATTTCTGAAGGTTTAAAGAAGTTGGAAGAACATTCTTGCGACCCGCGACATTTTATATGGGGCGCCACATTGATGTATCTGTTTGTGACTTTATGGTGCTGTTTAAGGCCCGGGGATTTTGCTGTCGCATGTTTTGATGTATTGCATCGCGTGAATTTAATATGCTCGTTAGAAGGTGCGGGAATTATTATCGAATATTCTATGGCACGTGTAACACGGTGATTACAGTCGCGTAAATCGTGTCTATGATAATGTTAATACATTCTGCCGTAAATCTGATTTAGTTTTTAAATCGCTTGAACTGGCTCAACTGTATCGTATACAGTGATATCTTTACGAGTATTACCGCCATTGTCATTACTGCTATTATTCATTTCCATTCAGGTGAACAGTGCGAGTCCATGCGCTTAACTTTTCCATTGAAACTCAATGGAAAGAAAAGTTTTATACCAATTAATAGTTAACACAAATGTGAGTTAGACAAAAAGAACCTTGCGAAGCTTCGCAGGAGGACCTGTTCAAACGTGTATCCATCGATACTGAAAGGGTTACGAGAAACGAACGACAGTTGACTGCGCGCACGAATGCGTGTGACGATTGTAAAGCGATCGCATTATATTCCTGGCACGTTTTCCGCGAGAAATTGTCCCAGCGAGAAAAGAAACGCGACAACGGATCGCGGAAATAGTCAACGGACCGCGCCTGGAGCACGCAACGATATTTATCATCGACGAACGAAAAGGCGCAAGGCAAATTGAACGAAATTCCGAATAGCAACATAATAGATACTCGTACTACAGCAGTTTCAAGCAAACTTGAGCCATGGTTTCGCTCCGCACGGCTCAATGGAAACGGGTGGTAAAAATTGATAGCTTTATCGATCATTTTTCTATTATCACGATCGTTAGAACGTATCTGTGTCACTGTGCACAGGTACACAAGTGGTTGGGGAAACGGTGGCGTTTCGTGAAACGGTTAAAACTCTCACTTTCACCGCATGAATCAGAGTTTTAGCGGAAACTTTTGGCCCGTCGCCAATACCATTGGCCGCACTTCCACACGCTGGTGCAAGTAGTACAGATATTATTGTCTCAGCGGTTCCACGACCTTTCTGTGTGCTCGATACAGGGAAACAAGCGACTCTTTGGGAGCCAGCAATACGCAAACGTTGCTCCCTTTACGTGGCTCCGTGTGTCCCTCTGTGTAATCGACGTTGAAAGGGATCAGCGAAAGAGCGGAGGAGAGTCGCGATATTTGCAACTCTTCTGGAAACGAGGGGGAAAAAATGTGAAAATGTGAAACGTATTAACGGAGCAGAGCAATGCGGAGCTGAAACAAGAAGTAGCTGAATTTCCGCAAGCTCGTTAACTCTCGGCCATTCAGAATGATTACGTTGTCGAGTTTCTTTCCAGGAATTTGCACTGAAGATTTCCTTCTTTATTTTTTTTTTCCTTTCTGTGTTGCCTCTTTTCAAGCAAAAGAGACCCAAGGACAAACGGGCAACCCGGTTCGCGAAACCTTTGAGGGACCTTTTGAACGGTCCTCGAAATCGGTCACACTTGACTGTCCGCGGTCGTTTTTCGAAAAGGAATACCCATAACAGCCGCGTACGTGATTTATTTGGAGGAGAACCGGTGAAGAGTAGTGATGAGGGAACCGTGTACACCGCGACCTGTAATTATCTGCTCGTGGAGCCAGAAATGAATTACGCTCGCGCGTAAAAAGACATAATTATGGTGGATGAGTATCGGCGATGTTTCATATGTATACAGTGTTGAGCAGTGGGATTCCGTTGATTCTCTGTCGGTTTATTTTCGGACCATCGGCGCACCGTTGAGAAATTTTCCAGATGTCTAGGGGGCCCCGTCGCCTCTTCCTTTCTTTCATGGTACACCAGTTTCCAAGAAGGCGAAACGCCACGGTCACGTTTCGACACCGGAATAGAACTTCGCGTGTCCCTTAAAAACTCATATCGATCTTCCTTTTAGTGCGCTCCAAGTGGGATTTAAAGTTCGCCGGCGAACCGGCGACCGGGACATTCGTTTCGTTCGATAAATTATTCCGCCCGTCCTGGGAGGCGGCCACGGGGAAATTCGAGCCAGCCACTTAAGTGGAAAAGCACTCGATTGGAGGGACAATAAATTGCGATACGCCAAAATGCGCAATCAATACCATTTCCGCGTTGTATTCGACGTATCCACGCATATGGACAGAGTGACGCGACGATTCGTTTCCAGCGAGCGGACATTAAATTGCACCGGCCGACCTCAGATAAGAGTCGCGCGAGGAATTCGATAATGAGAGATACGAGTTACCGGGTATCGCTCTGATACGCGACGTCTGTTGAAAAAAGTTCGGAGACATCGTTCGCGAGTCGCGGTGAAACTGATATACGAATCCGACAATGAGATTCGGAGAGGCGAAACGTTATAAATTTTGCTGAGAATTGATCAACGTTTGTTTGATCTCTTAACGGTCGAGTTATTATATCTTTCTTCCTTTTTTTTTTTTTTTTTTTTTTTTATTAAGGCTGGTGGTTGTATCCGCTGCAATTTTCCACAATGTCTCGTTTCGACGAACACAGAAGGCGTGAATTGTGCTCGAGCTCTGAAATGATTAAAGCTGAAGAAATAAAAGTCGATAAAAGGGTAGACGAATCGTAAACTGAACCGGATATATACGCGGTCGAATAGGAATAAGTTAAAATTGCGAACATTGAGCCTAGTTTCAATTCCTTTAAAGTACAAACATTACCCTCCACGAAACTGCATTTCACAA
This sequence comes from Nomada lathburiana, assembly GCA_963667235.1. Classification (NCBI taxonomy): domain Eukaryota; kingdom Metazoa; phylum Arthropoda; class Insecta; order Hymenoptera; family Apidae; genus Nomada; species Nomada lathburiana. Next base: position 8,877,872 of record OY763903.1, read on the forward strand.
GGCACATTCACCAAGGTGGGAGATTGAAAAAGTTCGGAAAAGCCAGCTGTTTAGAGAAGGCTGATCGGACGGGGACGATGGAAGGGGGAGAGAGAGAAAAGGTAGTTTTACCTTTTTATCCACGCGGCGGCAGTTTGCCTTGCGTGTCCCTCGCAGCGCGTACGACAATGAGGAATCAATAGTCGCGACGGAAACGCCCTGTACGTACGTTCGTTTCCCCTGTTTACCCGTAATTCGTTGCATCGTTCGAGACAACTCCGACAGAGATCCGTATCTAACTTACCAGGATGATAATGTTGCGGCACGACGAAGAAAGCGTATTTCCACGGCTCCGATTTCAACCCCGCAACTCTTTTCACGTTTCGCCGAACGGAGCGAAAAGTAAAATGAGCCAGAGAGAAAGAACTGTGTAATGGACTGAAAGAAAACATCGCGGCAGAAGAAGCAGAGGACGTATAATAATACGGCCGCGTGGAATATTTTAATAGAAGTTTTGCGTATCTCAGGACGAGGGACGACGGGAACGAAGCGGTCGAATAACCGATCTTTTGTGAAACGAACGCGGAATAAAATACAGCGGGGTATTCAAAACGGAAAGAATTGCAGGGAGATCTCTACATCCCATAAAAGAGGATCATTGAACCAAGTATCGTGCCGCGCACGATTACTCGCTACTAAAATCTATTCGATCCTTTTTATCCGTGCCTTGAATACTCTACCGATGAAAGATTCGCTCTCCGCGTTCCGCGCCGCGATTTCACCCTCCTCCCGTACGCTTCCGACAGAATAAGCCCGCGTACAAATCTTCCCGCTGCCTCGAATAAGACAATCAATTTATCGTGCATACAGCCAGTCGCAATTTTTCAAATGTGGAAGCACCGGAACGCTCGAGAGAGCTCGCCTCTCGAATCTTCAATTAAAAGTTTTTAACCTCGCTACCGCTGTTACGCGTATATATTACTGTTGCCAATTTTCTCTGGATCTGGCCTCGCGTTAGGCGAATCTAATTTAGCAGAACAAATTCGTTACTGAGTGGAGTTCCTCGAAGACGAAGACTAATTGAAAGTCCATTAATAACGTACAGGTATCTCTGCTCCCTAGCATTGCACCCTATCACGATCCTCGGATGTGGAGCGATACTTTTTTGCGCCAAGAAATGTTCAGTCCTCCCGATGCCTGAATTCAGTATGTAAGCATGCAGAGAGGAGAGGGGAATTAACTTAGGAGGAAATGAATGAGATGATAGGGGGGAAGGGCGTCGCGTCGGTCTATCAGCAGTGTCCAGACTAAACTCCTGGGACAACGATGAAAAGGGAACGAAAGAGGATAGAGAATGGATTCAATTCAAACGCCACGTATATACTTCACTTTACATGCATGCATAGAGTCTCGGTTTTTCAAGTGTGATGAACGTGTCCAATAATCGATTTCCGCGAAGGGGACGGTAAAAATCGGCTCACGATCGAACGTATGTCTCAATAAAGGTGAAGAGGAAAAGCTGGAAAAAAAAGACGGACAAGGACATTTATATGCATAAGTTTCACACAGTTTCTGCCACCGAAAGACTATCGCGAGCCTAATAAAATTAACCGCGCAAGTGGATAAGCATGCCTATTGTAATGAAAGTCGTAACAGGGCAATTAAGGGGTTGGAAAAACGGGAACATAAAAATTGAACATGATTTACGGCCAGCTTTTTGCCCTTGCGTCACTTTACTACATGGAGCAACGAATCCATTTACAACCGTTCTTAATTAACGAAGTATCTCGGATTTCGCGGAATCGAAAGATTAATTAATGTTCATAATTGATGAATTATTGGAGAACCGGGGGGTGGGTTAATCGTAACCGGGCCGTAGTCATTGAGGAACTAATGTAACAAATTATGGAACACCGATTAAACAGAAATACGAATATAATAATAATATCGAAATGACTGTATTCACACTGAGCACAAGATTGACACGAAGTAAAACAGCAAATCCTCCCACTCGCGCTACTCCTCCTTTGTCAGTCGCGTTATCGTTCTGACCGGTTTATCGCGGGTTAATTGTGCGTACGCAACGCCGCGGAAGATAAAGACATCTTGTTATTACGAATCTTATAGCCGCCTGCAATTCTGTGTAGAACACGATACACGTTTACAGGAATAAAGGCTCTTTCTGTCTCTACAGCGGAAAGTTGGACAACATATGGATAAAACATCGTGCGGCCTGGAAAGGTTAAAGACACAGAGAAGCGACCACGGTTATAGTCAATATTGCATGCGGACAGAGAGTCAGCGACGTCACGAGAACTTCACTCTCGATTCATGCCTGACATTGTCAATGAAATGACGTCCATCGACCCGCTTCTCCTTTTATTTCGCCAACGTATTCCAACATCGCCGCCATTGTCCGCCGGCCGTGGAAATAGAATTTCGAAACGGAAGGGTACCTGCATAACGCGTATCCCGAGCAAAAATTCTATTTTGCTTTTAACCGATAATTGGCCAGATAATTGATTCAATAACCGCTTTCAGGTAGCGTCACGAATGTTATAAAATGCCTGCCTTAAAAGGGAAATGTAGCGTTAAAACCTTTCATCGATTTCGACATTTTCACCTACTAATGGCGCGCATCAAAGACTTGATTTCATACATCATTTCCGTCCATGTCACTCGGAACCATGCCGCCGAGAACCGGCTGCAATGAAAGCGTCAATCAAACCGAGATAATCTTTCTATTCTTTCTTCCCTGCGCTCCGTCTTCCTCCATCCGGGTTTCGTGCATTCTATTGATCGAAACCCTCCATTAACATTAAATAAGCAAGTTATTGTTACCGATATTGCCAGTATTCCGTTTTTCGTCGCTCGAATTGTGCTCCGATCCCCCTACAATCTGTTCCAGTTTTCTCCATTATCCGAATCACGATCCGAGTCGAATTATTGTCTAAACATTCTCAACGAGCGCGCGTTAAAAGGAAGATCGTCCAAAGTATTCTCCACGGATGTTGGGACTCAAAGATGCAGGAATGGTCGAAGGGAGGGATACGGGGGAGTTCGTCGGCAATTTCGACCTGATTTGAACCAGCTGCCTCCTTGTTCCAAGTAAAGGTCCAAAGGAATGATAGAGAAGGGGGGCGCGGGGCAAAAGGAAAGGAGAGGAAGCGTGGACGAAGAAAAATGGGCGAAGGGAGGGCAGAAATAAGAAGAAGAAAAAAATGCGAAAAGCCGGAGGAATTAAGTCGTCGTTGACGAAGCAAAAACCGGGACAGGATGCGAGGATACAAAAAGGAAAGAATGTCGGGCGCAAAGTGTAGACAAACCGAGCGATAAATTAAAACTATTTAAAGTGACGATATCTGGCGTACAACGATACGATTAATCGCGCGAAGATTTCGTGCGGTTCGAATCCAGCCGCGCTCGTCGATAATAATAATGAGTCGACGTCGGCCATCGTGTCAAGTGCGCTTAATAAACTTCTACGTACGATTGAAGTATCTAACGTTCTACCATTAATTAACGGTGCCCCAGTTTTTCATCGTTAGATCTTCCCGGCGGAACTCGCGTTTTTCGTCCGATTTTAATCGGCAAACGCGAGAAGTTTCACCCGCTAATTAAAATCCGCTTTCTCGGCGAAGTCGCTGACCGTTTCATCAAATATTCGATTGAAACCGCGGTCCCGACCGGCGCGGGAACGAAAGCTGAGGGAAATGAATGAAAACTAAGGCGGGTAAAAACGGACGACCAACGACGAAACGCGGAATTTAATGTATTATACATACGGAGTAACGCACGAATCTCTCTTAAAGCGTTTAAACGTAACGAGAATGTATCATTAAAACGTGCCGAGAGCAGATATAACGGTGCAAATTAAAAATCGGATTCCAATGACCGGGGGGGAGGGTGAAGGTTGAGGGGGATGAGAGATCCTATATTTAATTTCCGGTAAATAAAGGAACCGCCGACCTCAAATGCTGCGGAGCAATTAAATAAAAATGCCGATTTTTCTGCCCGTAGAATAATGCGCGCGCGCGCTTTAATCCAACGTGAAAGCAACGAAACACCTGAATATCCGTGCCGTGGTTCATAATTTTTCCCCGTTCAGCCGCGTTCACCTGCCCGGCGTGTATTATGAATTACGAATATTGCGTGAGGGCTTACTATGGCTGCGCGGAGCGTGATCGTAAAACAACCCCGTTTTACTTCGTTATACAGAGAAAAAACAGAGGAGGAAGGAAACGGTGTATGTACGTGCTGGAGAAATTTGCTTTCCACGCACAGACACGCACGCTTTACCGAACGTGGAAGCGTCGAGGAGGATTTATTGAAGCAACGCGGCCGACACGGGCGGCTCGCCGCCGCTGTACCCGCTCGCCTGTTACAACGGCTACCATGTGGCGTATCGGGTCGAATTTTTGTCCGGCCGCTGGACAGATTTCAATTATACCCGGCTTCAACGTCCGTTCGGCCGATAATTATCCGCTTTTATTGCGCCCGATACCACGGCCGACCTATCGCAGCCTTAGAGAAATTAATTAAATGCACCGGCGGAATCGCGATTCAGAGAATAATCCTTCAGAGTGTAGTCGCATTATCCAGGAACATCGGCGGCGCGGCGTCGCAATCGATGCACCGGCGAGTCGCGCCGGTCTGGCGTTGGGGTTTAATTAATTTTAATAGCCGTACGTCATCTTTTAATTATACACGGGACACTTCAAAATCGTTACAAAGAAAATCGATAAGCGTCGATGTTACGCGTGGCACACGTTCCCCCGCCGTTGTGCCCCCATTTTCCGTGGCACCCGCGCCCGCGCCCGCCGCGAATAACAAGCGAACTCCTGCATATACTCCGAGATTAATAGCATCAAGAGATTGGAGTAAGTACGTGTAAGCTTCTGCTGGTGATTTTGCATCAATCTAGATTCCCGTTCGAATATAAACGAACCCCCGGATTGCGCGCGACCCCTGATCCAGGCGCGTCGATTCTGCTCATTAACTAAACAGAATTATTACGATCGCGAAACGCGACGCGTGTGTATGCGTGTGTCACGTATCCATCTCTCGTCAAGCAAACCCGTCGCGTCGCGTCGGGCCGAATGGTGCCCGGTGTTGATTGAATTCGTTAATTTTGCAAGGCGACACTGACGACGCCCGCTGTGAATTTTCGGTCTGCAGCCCGGCGTTTATTGTCAAGCACAGTCGTTTCTGTCCCGGTGTAACGCTGAAAACGAGGCTTAACGTGCACCGGGGGGATCGAACCCCTGCCAACACACAGCCTGAAGGGTTTCCAACCCCTTTTCATACGCAGAGATAGCGGTGTGCCCCCCCAAATGAGAGGGTATGTACTCCCGGCAAACTTCACCTGAATCATCCAATTCATCGAGGCTCTTCAAGAAGAGATTAACGCGCCACCTCGCGGCATCGGGGCAAAGAAAAAGGAGCGCGTCCGGGCAAAGAAACCGGCGAATCGAGATCTCGATTCGTGATTGATTCATTCAGGACACGCGTAGTCTCGAAAGGACATGTGGGCCGTGATCGTCGACGACGAATCGATGCACGTCCCGCGAACAAATATTGCTCGTACGTTATCACGTGTTTGGACCGGTGGATCCGGCCGAAACATGACTCGATGCGAGAATTTATTAAAGCACGTATGATTTACGGATATGAAGAATCAACAGGATAGGAATAAAAAAGAATCGTAATTCGGGTGCAGAATTTAATGTTGAATACATATGTGCGTGGGAACAGTTTGAACCAGTGTGACCAAAAGAATATCCATAATGGGCTTAAGTTTGACTCGACAATTACGTCGGGAATATTTTCGTACAAGATTTTCCAAGTATCCTTTGCATAATCACTTCTCGCGACAGAATCTCAAAGCTGCATCCTCCAACTACCTCCAACTATGTACAGTCGAGATGTATACTCTAGACTCTCGAGTAGTAGTAGTCTAGAGATGATTTCATTATGTACTTGCGATGTTGAAAGAGCTCGTATGACAGGCTATTGAAATTGTCAGAAGTGGCCGTCATCACAGAGGGTACGAAAACCAATGAGACCGGCTTGACCCTGAATCGCCCTGAGAACTCCAATCGTTCATCTTCTTTATAAATTTCGAGTGACTTGATTAAATTACATTGCCTTTTATCCGTGCAGTAAAGATGATTATTGTTCAAGTATAATGAAAGCAATATTGTCGGCGTTCAAACCTATAATCATAATAATACGGGTGTAATTAAAACACGAGTTAAAAAACAACAGAAAAGAGTACACAATTATTTGAAAAATTATCGAAGAATTAAAATGCAATAAGAAAAACTTAATATTGCCGCGATATATAACAACGATCGTAAACATTTATCTGCAGCAATTTCCCATAGAAAATTATCCCTAGAGGGAACATAATTGGGGTTTCACGAAGGCACACGAGACTATCAGTCACAATGTGATATGATAATAACGTATTAGTCATTCCACGTTCGAGGGAACACAGATGCCCCATAAAGTGCTGTGGATCCGACGCGATATCTTTCTTCTAACCAACACCCTTCTTTGCCTAGATAAACTTTTCCCCTCGCAGCTATGTCCACTTCCCGGGTCATCAAAATCGCGGCAGTCCATCCTGTTCAACTTTTTCCATTTGTGACCGATGCAATTTAACGGCATGTCGCAGCTCGCCTGAAGAATAAAGAGGTAAATATCTTGGCACAGGTGACTGTTGACCCCGCGGCCCGATTTTATGACATTCACCATTCATTATGCTAATGGCCCCAGACTTAGATAATGAAGAGCCACTGCGAATATAGTAGTCTTTAGAGGAGCATAAGGAACGGCGAGGGCAGCTTAAAAACAGCGTTACGACTTTCGCGTGCGAACTATCGCGATATTTATGTGTCATTGTCGACTCTTTACGGCTCGACCGTTCTGTTGCGCCAGCGTTGCACTCACGTCTGGTGCACGATAAAATCGTAAGGCCATCAGGAACTAATCCTTTCGACTCGCCACGAGGTGCACGCGTTTAACGAACCGCTGTATTCGTCCACGCTAATCGAGCGGCAGTTTTATTAAATTATTCATTCAGATGTCCAATTAGTTGTTCATCTCGTTATTTCATAAAGCGATACGAATGCCTCTGAATATTTCATGTTCCAAATTATCCGCTGCCCCACGATCGGCTTCTAAATTCGCCAAGCTTCCTTATTAATGTTTCAAAGGCCAGTTATTATTTTGACGAAAATCCTGGGGAACGATCGTCCTCCCTTATCTCGTGCATCATTACGAGCTGCCGCTGCTAGAAACTAGCAGCACCATGAAACTCGATTAATTCACAGATTAATCTGTTAACCGGGGGGAGGACGAGTTAATTCGTCGTCTGTATTATCAATACCTTCGTCGTAATACATGATTCGTTCGAAAAACCTTCGTATTTCCGATGCATCCTTACATTTGTCGAAAAAATACATTAACAAATACGAATTCGCAAAGACTAATGTACATACAACCCCGCAGAGGATCCGATTCGAATTGTTCGCAAGTAAATAACTAAAGTGACTTCGAAAAAGGGACTCTGTGCACTTCCGTATTCTACAAAGAACAACGAGTGTCTGGAAAATATCTAAAAAAAAATTACGTTCTCAAACACCGGAGTACCCCGCCATAATTACAAAATTTTAACAATTCACCTCGAACCCCAGAACCGACAGCGTTCACCACGATCGCGTACATACCGGTCGGCTCCCGGCAAGCATTGTCGCCGGGCGGAACTTTTTTTTCTTTTTGTGGGAATGGAAGCGGTTGTCCCGGACGATCGGACCGCATGAATGAGGTGCACGTAAGCGCAGGGGTGGTGGAGGCGAGGCGAGGCGACGTGTGTGTACATGTGTCATTTGCAAGCTGCCGCCGCCACGTGCTGCACGCTGCTTTTCTCGAAAAATAAACAAAACGAGGCGACGTCCGGCTATGCACGGCGCGACGCGACGCGACGTCACGGATTGACGCGCGTTTACATCGCTCGAGTTGCCCGCGTTTGCCGGGAACGCGTCCCCGGACCCGTGGAGAAAAAGCCTGCTGTTGCCGCGAACACAGGCCGGCAAACACCGACACCCGCCCTCGTCCACGTGCACGCACGTGAAAACGAGATTTGCCGGAGCCCGTCGCTCGACAACGTGTAAAACCAGCTCGACACGGCGACGCGTGAACCGGGATTAAGGAGGTTCCGACCGGGCTTACGTTAAGATAAATTAGAAAAAACAGAATGGACAGGAGAGGAGGATGGGGGCGGTGCTGGGGCGATCCAGGGGAAAATTGCGAGGGCGTTCAAAGGGGATTTTTCGGCGACACGATTTCGATTTAATGAGCCGGTTTATTTTGGGGAACGATTAAACTCGAATATTGCGGCGAATGGGAATTCAACGCGACAGTGTTCGTCTTCGAGGTACACTTATTAAAGGGACAGGTAGATAGCATGGAAATGAATGAAAACATTGTTTAATACAATCGAAGAAGTACTTTGGGGGTTTGCGATTGGCAAATAGTGGAGGGTGAAAGTTCCGATTAAAACAGCTGCGGTGGTCCGCAATTTTCTTTCGCTTCTTTTTAGCATGTTCTGTTAATTGATTGAGGTTCAATGCTATCAATAGTTCAATAGCGCTCTGTGTGTAGAACCTGTAGTTAAAGTGCATAATAACATGTTTGGCGCATCGATATCGATTCTCCTCGCACGTGTGTACCCTTTTTTTTTTTTTTAGAGGATTGACGACTGAAACTGTATAAATCCTTTCAAGTAGCTTTACCTCGACATGAAAGAGGAATTCGATATTCCAATCTCTTCTTCGTTAGTTTAATTTACTTCGCGCAGGCTAGTTCCCACGGAACTTATTTTTAATTGGGTTAAAAGGCCCGATCTAAACATACGTCCGCCGCAGTCCTCTCGACTTAATATTCACAGGATCCATTCCATTTCAATTAATTATCCACTCTAAACAGTTACGAGAAGTGTTGTGCAATCCTGCCTTCATTCAGAAGATGTTCGCAGGTGTTCTTTCACCTTCGCTTTTAGTTGCATCTCGTTCGACCAGTTTCGCGAAGTCAATTAAATTTTTAAACGAAGGATGGTCAATTTGATTCAAGGTCCTGTCGGATGGTTATCGAGAAAAAAAAAGAAAAGAGAAAAAGTTAGCGACGCGTGCACCGTGGCTGGGTGGGTAAGAACGACAAAGGTAGCACATGTCGACGAACATGAATTGAGATTAAGAACGCAGTGCGACAGGCTTACGTTGCTACGGCGCGAAATAAAAAAAAAAAAAAAAGAGAAAGAGGAATGCTGGGAACACGGGATCCGAAATCACGTGGACAAAAGCAGGCGACAAGTCGTAAAGGCCGCTGAGAGGATTTTACAGCGGATTCGTGACGTTCACTGCGTGCAATTTTTCTGCGCCTTATCGTGACACGTTTCTATAGCGAAACGGTGTGATTCAATTAGGCACGCTGCTAAATCTAACACGGATGGAATGAAGACACCTAAACATGCTCCCACTCCACTGTTCTTGCAATTTGTTCGAACGGTCCAATTCCGTTGGATCGCTGTTTTAATTCAGACAGAACGCCGACACATGGTTTTCTCGTATCGCGTACACCAAACAGGGAGACATTTAACAAAAAACTGCGTGCAATTACAGGCTGGCCCGTGATCGAAATCGGTCATTACAAGGTGGAAGGTTATTACCGGTGGGCGAATTACCCGGGGGATAGGCGTTTCCCCGAGAAACTGGCCGCAATGGATGCTGTGCGTTAATCTTTAGCTGAAGGAAAAGGAGGACGCGAAGGGGGTCGAGTGCGCGTTTCGAGCTCGGTCGGAAGTGCGCTCGTGAGAGGTGGTTGCTCTTTAGCGAGGAGAGAGCCGAGGTATGCGAAGAATAAGAGGAAGGTCGCGGCAAGAGGATCGGGAAAACGGAACGTACGATGTCATCAGGAAACAGCCTAGGGGAAGCGGATTTTTCAGAGAAGAGGAAGAAAGTGGATACAGTCCCTCGTCTCAGCCATGGGGCCAGGCCTCTCCCTCGCGGCCACAAATGAAATCCAAACAGATCAAAAGGTATCGGGACACGGGGAGGCAATGATACCCGGCGCGACTTCCAAACTGTAAGTAATTCAGTGCTCTCCAGGAAGTTCGCAAGTAAAATATGACAACGTACGCGAGCTTCGCACGACTGTTCCGCCTTTCCTGTATTTTACGGGACAACATTTCAACGCGAGCTAGTATCTTATCCGGCTGTACAATAAATCACTGTTCCCCGAGATTTCCTATCTGTCGTGACGTTCGTAAAGAAACTCGTGTGAATGTCTTCATTTTTGCATTCCATTTTCCAAGAGATATCTATGTGCGCGAGGAAGGTAATGGTGAACTCTGTACAATAATGTCTATCTACGCAAAAGCAAAAACAAAAAAAGAGAGAAAAGATAAACGAGCGATATGAATTTCTCTGAATTTGTGTCTACCGTTCATGGCAATTGTGTTTCACGAACGCCGTTGAGTCGAATAAAAGGCGGTTAATCACCGGAACGCAACTCAGCCGATCACTGCGACGCGTTAAATTAATCACGATGATTCTCTCTTCCTCTGACGCTGCACATTTCGATCGTGAGATAACTCAGGGTCGACATACGCGTCTTTTTTTTGTCCGCCTTGGAATCGAGATAGCCGGGCCACCGTGCAACAAGGCAACGTTTCACTGGGACTGGTCCCTTCTGCCCCTGTATGTATGCATCTCCTCTGGCGCCCAGAGATACGAATTACCACCGTGGACGTAGGCCGATGATGAGCCGCGATGAGGATGATTATATTCCATCGCAGTTCGTGAACCTGACGAAAGCGAGTCAACGAACTTTTCGAAGGTGATTTTCGAAAAAACACGAGGCGAAAGGTACGGGGCAGCACCGTTACCGCGGAACCCTCAATTATAACGTAATTGAAGCCTTCGATAGAGTTGCAGTTTAATAAAAGAACGGAGACAAACACGCGATCTATGCCGTCCTCTTTCATCGCAACGATGAATTTCAAATTGACTCGCGTGGATCCTAATCACCGGCGTCGTTAACTTTCTAATGGAAACGAAACGGGGAAACTAGCGTACCAATGGCAGAAATATTAATACGTTGTGCCGCAACAAATCGTAACAAAACATTCGTTGAAAAAGATGGAACATCGATTGTATGTACCTGCAATCGTGAAGGATGTGCGTGGAACTAACGATTTCGATTCTCGCTCGATCGTGTAATTCCATCGTTGCACTCGGAACCTTAGCACCTGGCTGCTTGCTCACATTGCCGCGAACCGTGGTTTAATACGGAGCAAAGGTGAACCACTGTACGTTTACAATGTGATAAGTCACAGTGCAAAGGGGTTAAATGCCGCGCGGCGCATAGATTGCAATTTCGTTGAAAGAACAATGATCTCCTCGGCGTGTACAATAAACATTATCGAGAAGGTCCCGTCGTTGATCACCGACGACGGTGTACCCAGGGATCGCGTCCCGAGGTCAGTCTCCCGAGATAATAAATCAGTACACGCGTTAAGACGATAAATCGCGAAGTTCTTTTAGCCCCCCGTACCCCTTCCGCTCAATCTAGCCGCGATTAGATCGAAAGTTTCGCGAAGGATGTACCACGACCGCCGGATACATAATCCACTTCAACGCGGTCCAGATAGAACAGGAAACTTTTTCCGCGGATTCTCGGCATAGTTCGAAGTTCGATACACGATTTTCCGTTTTGCGGCCGGAAACGAGCACAGACGGAGAGAAGTCCTCCGCGGAATGCACGAGAAACTATGAAAACTTGCGCTCGTAGAAGTTCGATGCTGGAATTCGCGGCAAACGCTTTCGTCCCGTGCGTTCGGCGAGTGGGATCGAGAAATTGATAACGTTACAAAATTTCATCCGGATTGATGACCGCGCGAACGTGTTGCGCCGAATTCGTGCACGCACACTACGCTTGTGCATACGTGCTCGGGGAATCAGGCAAAGTTCGGGCGAGTTGGTTACGTAGAATAAACCGTGAAGCGGAGCACAGGCAAGGATAGCATAGTATGGTGGAGTGTTTCACAATCGAACGAACACGGAGCCGAACAATCTCGACTCCGGTCGCGGCATCTCGAAGCAGGAAAAGAATGCTCATTAAATCCAATTACCCCAAGTTTCGTCGTTAGGCGGCTCGAAAGATGCTCGCCGATAGGACGAGATAGAAGGCAGAAACCGGCAGTCTCCACGGTTCGACGGATCCGTTGTATCTTGTCTGGATCGAGTGGCATCGATTTCTTCTAGTGGAGGAAAATTAAGGGAAACGGAAGGAACCGCGGCAAGGGACACGATCGTAGACACGGCGTACAGATTGGACGATGGGCAAAGCTAAGTGGAAGCGCGACGAAAGGGAACGGCCGAGGAATTTCGCGGTAGAGACGAAAAGCTGACGGTTTCGGGGAGTCGAGAAATCAAGACTTGGCCAGAGGAGAAAAGCGGCGCGAGAAAAACGGGAAATCGTAAGAAGTGCGAGAGGGAAGGTCCCTTCCATGCTTCCACTTTCAAGGCAGCGGAAGATGGCGAAGTTTGGAAAGCCCGAGGCAACCTGGAAGACCGTAGAAAAGGAGAATTCCTGTGGAGGGGGCAACGAGAAGTTCCAGAAGAGCTACGGGCATCCAGAGAAGGCCTCGAGAGAACGATGGTGCGGCGAAACACCGAAGAAGAGAGAGACAAAGAGGTGGACACTGACAATGAGAAAACGAGCCACGCCGGCGACCGGGCAGAGGCAAGGAAGAAAGGTAGAACGCGTGAGAGGAGAGCGTAGGAAAGGGACAGGTAGATAAAGGAAGAGTGGGCGTAGAATACTGACTGCCATCGAAGTGAGCATGAGCTGGTCCAAACTCGAAGAAGAATATTTTATCGAGCGGCAATAAAACGAGAACATGCTCAATGTTTAGTACAATCGGTGCCTTTTAAACTGGAATAAACCTACGTTGACCGCAGATGCGTCTAAAAAGTAGAATTGCTATGTTTTCTGTTCTCAACATTTCACTGTTGCTTTCGCATAGCTTTTTCTCAAACCATACAAATAATAAAACAAAAAATAAAATAAAAAATAAAACCGGCAAGATGAACATAAAATTCTGATAGAGATTATACCGTGACCCCGTTTCACTTACTTCAGCTTTATTCCTGTTACGCGAGACACGCCGTGTCCTGCTTGAGAGTACGTATTCTCGTTATGCAACGAGTGCGACTTATTACCGAATGAATTTGAAACGATAACGGTGGCTGCAAGTTGAACGAAATTCCCGAATGCAAAATCGTGAACAGGATAACCTCGTGGGTACCTACCGCCTGCTAATGCAAATGGATTAACGTGTTACCTAATGGCGTGCGACTCGTTTCTCAACCTTTTCGGTACACGGTATGCTCCGAGACACGCCTTTCTTGTCTCTCGTGGCCGGCGTTTGCATGAAATTCCGTCACACGTTGAACGATTCACTTCTTGCATTACGCCATGCCAGCCGGGGGAAAATAGCTCGGGACTTGCAAATTTTATTCGCGTCACACTTGCAACGTATTATTCCTAAAAAGCAGCGACGCGTTTCCTGTTCCACGCGGGCCGCGAGTGAATTCCATTCGGCGATAAATCACTGAACTCCGATTTCCAGGGGGACGATACGGGATCCGTCAGAACCCGATGGAGCACTCGGGGAATGTTTCGCGCGTAAAATCGAACGGACGAACTTTCGTTGTCTCGAGGAGCATAAATCATGACGAACTATCGAGACCTTTAGCGGGTGCAGAAACAACGAATCTCGGGCCGGTCTTGCATATTCAAGGGGCGGGCGTTGAGTGAAATCTGGCCGAACCAGACACGAATTACGTGTACCCGATGCACGATCAAGACGCGCCACTGTTTCGTCATTACGTAGCAACGGAACAGCCTAGATAAGCTTCGACCCTCGTCAGGGCTGACGATTTTGTGGCACGTTGAACCTGGAATAATATTCAAGCCATGCTCGCCACCGTACAGTGTGCAGGCCATCGGAGAACGATTACAGAGACGCTTCGACCGTGCCCGAGATATACGGCGAATTTTTCCATCGGTTTCTGCGTACACCTTTTATTTGATCTTAAATTCATAACTCTCCTTGGCATTCTCAAGAGGGGACAGTAGCTGCCCGTTTAAATTTCACATCCGACAACGTGCACGGAAACACAAAGAGTCGGTTGCAAAGATTATTCTGTACGCCTCGCGTGTAATGTTGCTGCGGGGATGAAAATAAAGCGAGCCGAACCAGGAGTCAATGGAGGCCTGTAAAAGGTGGCTGTACAATGATATTTTCGAGGGATCGTGCAAAACGGAGACAGCCACGGGGAACGAAACGCGAGGGCCTGCCAAAGAGGACGCGGTTGAAAGAGAACGGAGACGTATTTGGAAGACGAATTCCGATGACTGGTTGGGAGTGAATGAAAGAAGAGAAAAAACGTAAAAGAAGAAGAAGAGGGGAACATTCGAGCGAGGTTCAGAGAGGGAGAAAAAGAGGATGACAGAGGGATTCGACTGGCCACCGGCAGAGGCGGAGGAGGGAAAGAAAAAGATGGCAAAAGAAACGGGAGTACCGAACAGTCGAACAGGTTGAGGTCAGGTCACAAGGTATCTTAGGTCTTCTTTGGAATTCGCCGAGCACGCAGGGGATATTAAAACGAGTCTCGAGTAATTTCGTCTGGAATTCGTCGGCTGTCTAATTAAACTTTCCCATTCCGATCGATAAGGGGGAAAAAATGTGTGCGGCCGATAGTGGTGCACGCAATAGGCTCGTCACGTACTAATCGATGGGAAGGAAAATCGTTTTTCATAACCGGACGTTTGGCGTGTCGGACGACGGGGAGGAATAGTCGAGTCACTTTCCCCGGTTCGAGGGAACGTCGAGCTCCACGCGCGTTCGTCTTCTCGTTATCAGCGAGAAAACTCGGATACGCATTTTGCGAGTGCACAAAGGCGAGCACGCGAGTCGTGACGAGGAAAAAGGCACGCCGACGGACGCGGAATTGAGCTCGAGATTCGCGATGTTGAGAGGACAAGGGGCGGGGAACGGAGTAAAAAGGAGGAAAGGAAACGAAAAACGCTGGAGGAAGGATTAACTCCGTAACAAGGAAGAACGAGAAAGGAAACAGGATCCTCTGAAACGTGAACGGAACAGAAATAGGTTCTTGTGGGGTAAAAAAGGTAAAAGAGAAGAAAAAAAAATGAGAAGTGTGCGAGAACGAAGAAGGGGACGACACAGCGATGGTTGCATTCGAAAGGACTGTACGAGAGAAAGGGGACCGGGAGAAGAGGATCGCGGAGGTGAGGTTCCCCTCTGGCCGAGATAACTGAGGACACTCCGAGAGGCTCCGTGGGACTGGCGAGCCGCGAGTTTCTTCCTTCTCTTCTCTCTCACGGATACGAAACCGAGAATCTAGGACTCGCCGTGTATAAGCGGCATGGTACATATATACATATACAAAGCGTATACAACCGTGGCCGCGGTCGAGAGGCACGTCGTGCACGAGGTATGCTCCTCTCGTTCTTCCTCGTGCACCACGTTTTCTATAAGGGCGCCGTGCCCGGTTGCATCATTGTGGTGCAGGCTAGGCGGTACAGGTCGTTTCATCTGTACTTTAAACGAGACGCCTTGTTCACCCTAACGATTTGTGTACCTTTCATCGTTGCACGTTATGTTTATGTTCTACGCGTTCTCTGTAATAGCTCATTGTTTGTATACAATGATAGCGAACGATGGATATTGCCATAACGGAGGGGCAAGGGGTCCGGGTAGAATTTTTATCAGAGACAATCGAACGGGCAACGTTCTTGTTCCCTTGGCGGGTCGCGTGCACATGCATAGGTACGTCGGGTAAAAGGGGAATCGTGTTTACAAATATTTGAAGAATTCCGTGATATCGGACAGTTATTACGTAAGGCAACGATGCTCGGAGCGGATCCTCGTCTCGTCAAACAAAACCACCGCCCTGTTCGACCTGTGCGAGGATCGTGGCATCGCCCCGCGAGCACCGCGGGAAACAATTTACGAGTGGAACCCTCTGAGCAAATACGTGCGTCGGGTAATCCGACGAGCGTTCCTGTTATTTCAGGTACCCTCTAACCCCAAATGACCCTGTCCATATATTTTTTCTCCCGATCGAACGGATTAACGCGAGCGGCATTTCAAAGGGATCCTTCGCGAACAGAGGATCAACGATCGCCTTCCCCGGTTGATTCCTTTATTCCTTTCCTTTCGACGTTACTTTTCACCTCTATTTATTTATTCGCCTCCACCTTTCATTACCGAAATTGAATGAAGAGATGAAAGGGGAGCGGACGATTAAGTAGCCGGCGTTATCCACGGCAAAACGTGGCCCGCTTTCGTTAACGACGGGCGCAACACCGCTCCTCTTCGATGCAACTGCGAAAAGAAAGAAAGCAAAAAAGGACGAGCCTACGCGAGGCCGACCTCGTTCCTCCGCTATCCGTCCTCATATTCTCCGGTGAAATTGCCCAGGGTAGCCGACGGAAGGCCGAACTATAGGCTTTTTAAGGTTAACCGCACCGCAGTACGGCTTTTAATGATCAAAGCCACGAGAGCTGCTCGTATTTTAAGCCCGCTCATTCCGATCCGAGCGAAATTCTTTCATCGTCGATTAACTTCAAAACGGAATACCGGCCGACCGCTAACGAACCCCGCGTAATTATGAATTTCTTCCTGGCCACGAGAAACGTTCTACCCCCGCGAACGAGTCCCCCTGATATGATTTATCCAAACGGGCTAAACAACCATCGCCGGGACCGGCAACAACTAGGTCCACACGGATCGTTTCAACGAAACGTATATACATATATGTATGCACATATACGCAACACCACGTTTGTTTTTTTCTCTTTTCATTTTCGTTTTTCGCTCTGTGTCTGCGCGAGAAACAGCGCCGGCCAAAAAAATGGTCGCATTCGAGTATTGATCAGAACTCGACGCGGTACTCGAGCGTTGTATCAACGGTAATTGAATTTCAGCGTTGCACACTGTCAATCAATTATATTCGAAAGCGAAAAAAAAGTGGTCGACGGGTGGGAGAAACGCCGAAGCAATCGCTAAATATATAATCTGGCGAACGTGGCCGCGCAAACTGCCGCGTGCTATTTTTCGTCAATTATTTCGAAAGTAATTGCACCGTTAACAAAAATGAATTCGTTCGTTCGTCGTATTCGTTTTTCTCCGTAAATAAAAATCGAAACGAAAAAAAAAAAAAACGGGGAACGCAAAGGGGGTTGAGACGGGACGGGTCGATTTGCGAGTACGATTGACTGCAAATTCCACGGGGCCTATAGTGATTTCGTGCAAAAGTGTTCGTTCATTCGAAGGAACAGGCGAATCGAATCATCGTTATCCGTTCGGCTCGTATACGCAGACCTTTCGAAACGCGCGGATGGTTCGAAATGAAGTGTGCGAAATCGTGCGGCTCGCGAGCACGGGATAATTCAAGATTCTTCCAAAGACAAAACGAGGGCATCAAATTAACCGCGTAATATGTGCATACTGTACTCCTAAAGCATACGAACGCTGAAGATGATCGTCTTAAGTAATGATACGTGTTCAGGCCCCATAAAATCGTGATACCGTGTTAAACCATGTGAGACTAAGCGTAACATAGAATTTCCCGTAACGACGATACACGTTCGTATGCACGGCATTATTCGCAATCAGGCGGGAATATTCGCGATTCGCTACTGGTTCTCTATTATTCGTTTCGACGTTGAACCAAAGGAAATGAGAAAAAAGAAAGCAAAACGATGAACGAAGGAGATAAAAACGTTTTCTCGGCGAACGATAGCGGTGTAATTAGCAGGATCAACGACCTTTCGAGTACTTAGTCCTTGTTCGCGATCTTTTTGAAGCAGCGCGGTCGAGCACGAGACATGGATACGTGCAGCGTGCAATGTGCGCAATGAAATTAGAGCAGACGGTGTTTCGGCGACGAATCGGCGTCGAACTTTTCCCCTTTCCGGCCAGGGACAACATCCGTCAGTCCTTAGCGTCGCGACGCGTCGGCCGGTAACAGGACGGAGGGCGGATGAACGAAAACAAAAAGGGATCGGGGGCAGTACAGACAAAACACTTAAAGAAGGACCATTCTCTGCTACCAGGCCCCGTTCGCTTCTTAATCCACACGGACGAGAGAACCGGCCAGGAAGTAAACGTGGCCTGTTACCAGGCGTACAATGAATCCCGACGCGACATTGTACGTTATCATAATGTTCGCCCGACCTCGGGGGGGACAAAAAGTTTCGTCCCCCTCCCCAAGTTGATCCAGGTATTCAGGTCTTTCACGATGTCTCAATGTTTCGTTTCGTTTCGTTTCGTTTCATTTCGTTTCGTTTTGCAAATATAAATGATTTGCATTCGGAGAAAGAGCGAGCCAAGAGTGTTCGTCGGCAAGCGAAAGGACAGAGAGAAGTGATAAGGTGACGAAGGTCGTGTATATATACACGGGAGAGAATAAGAATTCATGTAATGTGACTCACCTAAACGGCAATGTTGTAACGCCGGCAGAAAAAGTGACTTAGCGACGATGAAGTCACAGTTTCGGACGACGTAGACAGGGGGTAGGGGGGGCAAAATCAGTCTCACACGCCCCCCCAATGTCGCACTGGACCCCCCGTCCTCGATGCTACTCCTTTGCAACGTGCTCCGTTTAGAGCACACACTATCTCGCCACTAACCACGGACCACTCACAGTCGCCACCAATTCGATATCCTCTTTGTTTTGTTTCTCTTTTTTATCACTCGTTCCTTCTACGATTCCTCTATGTACGTATTCTTTGCTCTATCGCTCCTTCGTTTCTTCCTCTCCCCGTCTCGGTCTTCAGCCCTATACTCTCCTTGCTTCCTTTGTCAGAGAACTTTTATCTCTTCCACCTTCGATCCTCTCTAGACGGTTCAATCGATAGACACTCACGAGAGTCTGTTAATCGGTTACACTGTGAGCGAGCACTGGTCATCAGGGGTCGAAGAAACGCGCGACGGAGAACGATAACATCGTTCGTGACCCTCCCACGATTGGATATGTTTCCCCCACTCTCGATCGTAGATCGCCGATTGTCACTCTTTCTTTTCCACCACCGAACGAACGCGACAAACGCGAGTGTATACGCGAAACCCCCGAACGACGTCTACCCCTTTCCACACGTCCTAACTGTCCTATCTATCTCTATCTACCTATCTACCTATCTATCCATCTACCTATCCTGCTCCGTCCCTCTTGTGTACTCGGTACTCTCAGACGCGCAGAATCATCGTTGCGCGCCTGTCCGATTCCTCCGTATTATAACTTGCTTTCACGTACGCGGCCAGCCGAGTGGTTCTAACGCTGTGGCGACACCACTCTACCTACTGTGATTCTTCTTTCGGCGTTACGAAGTGGAAAACAGGGTCCGCCGATCCAGAAGGGAGATGTGCCTGCTGCTCAGTTCGGTTGTACGTACCTAAAAACCATTTGCGATCGATCAGAGCCCACCTCCACACGATACGACAGACGATCGACGAGTCGTAAACTGAATCGAGCGTGCGAGCGTGAGAGAGAAAGAAAGATCGCCTAACTCGTCTTGAAAACTACCGTGGAGCCAGTATGGCGCCGTCCTCCGTTTATCTCCTTCCCTTAAACCCTTTCACTCTTTCATGCATATACACGCATTCACTCTTCCCTTCTCCTATCAACGTTTTCCATCTCGTTTTTCCACCACGTTCGTGCGCACTGTTCGTCCCTCCCTCCCCTATACCCCGATCTTCTTCATTCTTCTCGTTTGTCGCTATCTCGCTCTCCCCTTAAGTTATGTTCACATGTATGCGCCCCGTCTCTCACTCCAACCAGCACCCTTCCTCCTTCGTCGCTACGTTTCATGCTAACCACGCGCATACACGTTCGACACTTGGACCGTACTGTCACCGGCGCACACGAGATCGTAGATTTACTCGAAACAAGGTACGTATCGTTTGGACTGGTCAGCAACCGATTGCAGAATTTCACTGCTCCGATATCGGAGAGGCACCAAACGTTTATCGATACGTGTACACTCTCAAACAATAGAAAAAGCCTGCTGCTCAATTTATCGCGACATATCCCTAGGAACCGAAAGAATTGATAAGCCCCAAAACGGAGCACGTATACCGGTGGATCACGCGAAGCGACCAAAGTCGGAGGAAGCTTCGGGAGTATACGACAGAGTGGGACAAACAGCGAATTCAACTCTCACGACACCAAGACGCACCGGACACATTCTGATCGACGCGCGCTTACCACTGTACATATCTTCTTCCCTCTTGCTATATCGCCTCGCGCAGCTGTCCCCTCGATAGCCAAAACACGCGATACAAGAATTCACTCGCAAGAGTCACCGAAAGAGCCACAGCCCGCAAACAGCACCACCGTCCATCGTGTCAGGGCGCTCCGGTTTGTCGCCACTGCCGGCGTGCATAGCCGGTGGTTCTTCACCGCCTCGGCGTTAAAATGGCGATCGAAGTGACAGCTCTCGCCTACTCCTCGCCGGTGTTCTGGTCGAACGTTCGCTCTTTCGAAGCCGCGACTACCATGCACCGACAGTACACCTCTCACGCTCTCTCACGCGCCTTCAGTTTCCACTCGCTTGTGCATCCCTCCCCATCGAGGCCGCCTCATCTTTCTAACCTTTCTTTCCCGCAGGCACACGCACACCCACACACCCACATGCACCCTCTCGCAACACGCGGCACAACAGAACGGGAAGGCCGTTCAATGCGCTCGAAGTATGCAATGAGCCTCGATCGACGGCCAGGACGACTTTCGTATGCGTACCACGCGAAACTTGCGACCCTACACGTAAACGCACAGGCACACTGTGTAGATGCTTCTCGATGGCGGCTCGAAAATCTCGGTCCCGGTCGACGCCTACACCACCACCACGTACCACTTTTAATAGCTGTGCTTGCCCGGACTCACGGGACTCGACTGGGCTCCGCCAGGCCACGATATCCCCGCCGCACTTGCGCCAACCGGCTATTGCTCCTACCCTTCGCGAAGATGTACTAACCGTTTCTCGTTCTTACGGCCACCCCCCAGCGCCGTTCTATTACCCGTCCAGAGTAACCGAACCCCTGCGGAGCTCCCACGCCCGCGGAACAGCCAATGCTGAAGCGGCTTCGCAGGATCGGCTACCCTCGGACCAAGGGCGCCGATCTAGGGAATAACGTTTCCCGTTTGTTCACGAGCGCTAATCGTTGAACAACGATTCAGGATGAACGGTTTGCGCGTTGATAATCGTTGTTAAACGCGTCGACAACGTTCGGTGTTAAAGAGACGCATTGCCGAGGTAGAGCCTTTAAGTGCTCCGAAATGCAGGGAAGAATTTCTCGTGGAATTTCTGCGATATCGCGAGTGCACGAGTCGACGCGAGATTCGAAATCAAACGTTCGAGGGCGTGTCGCGTTCGGGAGGAAAGTATGCGCGTTAACTGAGGGTAGAGCACGGTAATGAAACGGGGGCTCCGATTTACCCCTGTACGATCCTAGCTCTCGCCCCGTTGACTCGTGTTGCGACTGGGTAAACGAACGAAATACGCTAATAGTCCGCGTTCGTCTGTTTCTACTTGTTCCTTCGAACCCATCGAACGTGCCACAATTGCATATAATTGGTCGTTTATTCGTCCCGTCTGGGGGTTGTTAACGGGGGCGCGTTTAAAATCGTGCAAGCCTCTGCCCGATCACAAGAACAAGAAGAGGAGACACGGAAGGAGCAATCGTATATTACATGTACGTACGCAAATACGCGTCTCCTCGCTGGGACCATTGCTAGCTGAGGTCTCAACAGAGACAGACAGATCGACCTGAATGATCGGGAAAAGAGATGAAGATAGGCGTAGAGAGGGAATGTTGTCGATCGTTTGACGAAGGCACACTCGCGAGCGTGAGATTCTTCGACGCGAGGTCGACCGTTCAAATTTTTCTGCGTCCCTTTTGAAGTTGCCGACTCTGCGGTTCCCTTTTGGTTGATATACATTCCGCGAGAATCGATTATCGAACGAAAAGGATCCCACCTTCGTGGTAATTTCTCTTTGCTACGGCATTGTTCGATCACCTTAGCTATACGATTAATCCTGGAAGCCTGATCACCGGAATGTCCTGTCGACAGGTGAAACGTATGTCTCGGCGAGCAGGTGTCGTGCGAGCCCCTTAATTAATCATCGCTCGATAGGACTTAACGACTTAATGTTAAGATGACGTTACAAACTGATTAGCGTATAAGCGTCACGACGCGTGTATTACACGACGAGACACTCGTTCGAGCATTATGAAAATATTGCAACCCTTTGCACCGGAAGATCTTTTCTGTGTTATGGGAAAAGGGCGACCCGGGGTGAGCTGCATTCAAAATAATATCGTTAACCCTCTAAGATCCTGCCCCGTGCATTCTATCGAAATTGCATTAACAGGGAGGACATGTTTAAAACACCCCCGGCCTTAGAGGGTTAAAGTCGGTGTTGCCCTACGAATTGCACATAAGACTAAACATCGAAAGACATAAAAGGAAAGATAAAAGGAAAAGATACCAGGTGATAAAAAAAGTTACTGTCGCCCCTCAGACAGCATTCGTGTTAAACCAGCCGAGAGCCGCCTATCGAGTGCAAAGGGTTAATAAGAAGTCCGTTTAAAATGGGACAAGTGAATGGACGAGCGTAGCATGGTAATGGTATCTAATCGCGACACAAAGATAGACGTTGTTTCCGTTATTTATGCGCATGGTCAAGTTTGATTCGATTTGGGGACCAACGATGGTCGGAGATCAAAGTTCTGTTCCATCGATTTCGAGCAGCTCGTTCGGCAGCACAAAATATCAAACCGTGCGAGACGTAATTGAATCTGTAACAGCAGCCGAGTCGGCGCAGCGGCCGATCGTTACATTATATCGGCATTCGTTAGTAAATCGTTCGTGTAATTGGTGGACAACAGTTCTCCGGGTAAGCTGGAGCTTTGTAGTTGAAGTGCCGGATGAACGTGAACCGCTAACAAAACGAGATATACTATGACAAGTTGAGCGAAAGAAATATGATCATTTCTATTATTAGATAGCTCGAAGCAAGGCCGGATTAAACGAGCACGATAGAAATGTAAAAAAAAAAATATCCCGAACAATGCATGGTAGATATCTGAAAGAAGTTTCGTTTAGAGAAACGAAGTAGTATAATCCCGCTGCATTGCCGACCCCATTCTAGTCGATCCTAATATACTTGACTTTTCTTCCTCGCTTTAAGGAAATGAAGTGAATTAAAATGAATCCCATTACACGAACACCAACAATTTATGTCTCCCCTTTTCTTCGCGCCTCTATTCTTTCGCGATCTAGTTAAGATACCCCGATGGAACGGTAATGTATTGTAGAAAGTGAAAAATGCAACGGGACGACAGGTAATGATACATCTAACACGCATCCACGCGAAGATTACGAAGATTAGAGTCGTCCCGCAGGTTGGGAGCGGCGGGAATGTAAAGTTGTTGCTTTGTTGCTTGGGTAAACAGTAGGAAAGCGGTGGAAATTAGTCGTTCGGCCAGGGCCAGTGCCACGAGTGGCACCGTGATAATTAGGTTTCACTTGGTTCCCTTTAATAATCCAGACAACATGCAAAGTGCATTGCAGGGATCCTTGCAACCATGAAAGGATGGTATAGCGGGTGTCGTATGGTGTGCGTGGCCAACGTTAACGTTGCAACGACTTGGCCTCGCGGTGGGTGACAAATTTTGCAAGGACAGGTAGAATTATTAATGCCTTTTCCTGCGGGGAGGCCGGGGCCAGGCGCGAAATTAGCAAACCCGAAAGCGGTACACATTGCGGAACAAGCGAATTCCAATCGAGATAATGAAAATTAACGACGTTAAAGCAACGTCACGGTCGTAATTAATTATGGTGGTCCGTTTGCTTGTTGTCGATCGACTCTTGGCACACCAGATCTTTCCCGCAGGGTGTACCATAATCGCGATATCAATCCTTCATTAATTCCTCACCGAAGGACGCCGCGCCGCGCCCAAACTCTTCTGCACAACGTCGAGATTAATACCTCAAGACGTTCTACATATACAGGGTGTTCCGTATAAATGGAAACGATGGAATGTCTCGCGTGAAATGAATGTTATTAAAATACTGTTCTTGCAGTAGTTGTTCGACACGAAGGGGGGACATTAGGTGGTATAAATAATGAGATGCACCGTAAAAATGGCGTTCATAATATGCAACGTGAGTAGCCAAGGAAGAAAGCCAGTGAACTACTCCTTGGGCCTCCTGCATTGCTTGGCGACTCGCTGTTCCACGTGACTTTTTTTCTATCCCTTTTCGCAGGGTTCAGCTAGAGATATCTGTCTCTATGGGGTCCACATTTCGAGACATTCCGTTGCATGGAATGATATCATGTCGTATGTCATTGTATTCGTCTCAGCATAGGCTGTCATATTATGAGTAGAAAAATGCAGCGTCTGAATCAACAAAATTAACTTGACTTCGATATCTCCACCACCACCACGCCTATCGAAAAATCATTTATGCCACCTAATGTCTCCTTTCGTATTAAACAACTATTGTAAGAACATTTTTTTCGATATCTTCAATCCCTAGTGAGATATTCCATCGTTTCCAGTTAAATGGAACGCCCTGTATATCTGTATACACATATGTACAATGTACATGAACCAGCAACTCTATGAATTATACATCAAGTCGCCGGCACCCTCGCCGCGAACTTTCTTGCGGTAGATGATCGCTCTTGCACTCGGTAAAGAGAGATAAGGCAAATAAACCCGACTTCTTGAATAAACGCGTGCGAATTGTCGAAAAAGAAACTTGTTGAAAGGGGCAGATCGATGGTCCGTTGACTTTTTGAAGAACAGAATGACAGCGAAATGTGCACAATTGCTGTTCACCCACATTGCCGCCAACATCCATAACTATCCGAGGGTCATAAATTAAACGACATCTGACTAAATATATCGAGTCGTACGAGTGTAAGGAATCCCTTATCTCGTTCACTTTTCACCGGATTTTCGTATCTCGCTTTTTCTAAGTAACATCCACCACGCTCGACTTCTGCTCCCCGATAATGTTAAATCGCATCCTCTACAACAGCCCACGCGTCGCGCCGCAGACGGATTTAAATTAGAATGCGTCGCGCGGCACCGATACGTGGACTTATGCATATGGAAAATAAAAAGATATTTCGTCTGGAAGTATGAGATTTTAGTTTCTAAACGACTTCCCTTCCGTATCGATCAAACGGTGAACGACGTAAATGAAATTTTAACATTAAGCTTTCTTTTGAAATCATACAAATAAAACAGAATGCAGAACTCGTCTTTCGCGACGATAACCGAGCGTCCGGAATAAGCCTTTAATGCTATTAACGAGCGGAACAAATGCTTATTCCAATTAAGAGCATTAAATTACTTTCATCGGAATGATTGCAATCCCGATTTATGTTTCGGAATATTCGATAAAACTGATGAATGAATAAATATTTAACAGTTGTAGGTGTATTCGCCAATTGAAAAACCAAACAGACATAGAATAAAATAGATATTTATTAAACCAATTTTATTACATTGATAGAAATATAAAGGAATAATGAATTTCTATGAATTCTTAACTTTTAAAAGCTCGTTTCAATTTGTAAAGCGCAGACGCTGTCATCAATACATCCATTATTAAAAATTGCGAGTTCGTCGAGTCGGGCTCGGCGCTTAAAACAGTTGTTTCTTTGTACAACCATGACGATTCTGTGCTACCCGTCCTCACTCTAATGCGCTTTCTAAGTAAATTTGCGGCCTTCACAATTTCTTCTTCTATTTTCGATCGTAACAAATCTATGCCTGACGATTTAGCAGCAGAAACGGCCAATGTATCCTCTGGTAAGGAATCTTCATTAATCGTATCTTTTCTGACCAAATCGCATTTATTTGCAACATTAATTACTACTTTATTTTCATCCATCATTGACTGTATTGTTTTCTCAACATGTTCAATTTGGGCTTTGTTATCGGGATGACTAATATCGAACACATGCACTAAAATATCCTATAAAGATATGTACATATTAAATTATCATCTTTTTTCAATACATGTTTTAATCCAGTTACGAAAAATAAAAAGTCTACATACTGCACTAATAGCATCCTCTAAAGTTACAAGAAACGGTTCTATTAAAGTCTCTGGTACATCCTGAATAAATCCAATAGTATCAACGTATAATACTTTTAATCTATTTGCAAGAAGCCCTTGATGAACTGTTGTATCCAAAGTGGCAAATAGTTTATTTTCAGGCTCCAACGAAGCATCCTCCGTTAATGCTTTTATCAAAGATGTTTTGCCCGCATTTGTATACCCGATAACAGCAATAGTTGGAAAACCATAACTATGCCTTCTTTGTTTTATCATATGCCTGTGCTCTTTTAATCTCTTCAATGCAGTTTTTAACTTTTTCTCTCTGGTTTGAAGTATGTTCCTAGCCCTTTCGTCAAAGTTTATTCGTCCAACACGATACTGGATAAAATCGATCATTTTCTGTTTTATATACGGAAGTTCCGCTAAAGCTACTTGCAATTTTGCTTCCGGAGTTTTCGCATGTTCTCGAAAAATATGTATGACTATAGAATAACGATCGTAAATGGGCAAACCGAATGCTTTCTGTAATTCAGCAATCTGTATAAATTTCAATAAATTTGTACTAATGAATACAGATGTGACATTCGGACAGCTTTTGATATCCTTCTGCAGAGCTTCCAGAGTTCCAGAACCGACCAGCTGCTTCCTTTGCAAGGAAAGCAATGGAACAATTCTTTTACCGACGACAATCCAATTTTGTAGAGTCTTAATGAGTGCTATTGCCTCGTCTAATTGTAACTCGGGCGTAGTATTTCGTTTCTTTGAATTCCCCCACTTTATGTATGGCTGTATCACATATACTCCATTTCCATTGACTACCGATCCCAAATACACGTCTGACAATTGCGAATAAGTTTTCCTTTCTTCCTCGGTCTCTTCATACTGTTCAAATATTGTACCAGATTCATGTTTACATCGACGAACAAGGCTCGGTGCATCAAATTCTCTTCCCTTATTTATTATATATTGCGACTTATTTAGAATACGAACCAAATTTTTCAAGCACTGCATTGTTTAATGGTCGTGCAGTGCTTTAGTGCTTTATATGTAATTCAAAATATCAAAAATTCATTAAAACACAATTACGTAAACAAGTTTATAACCTTACATTTATTAAATATATTTCACAAGAAATATATTGCTCCACAACATACCGATGTTATATCTAATATACATCTTATATAGAAATAAATATTCTTGTTTTTTTAAACGTTCAAATGAGTGAAACAACTTACAGGGACGTCTAAAAGACGAATTTATTCTCGAACAGAATACTTAACCTTACTTTATGCATTACACTTGTTTTAAAGTATTTTTAAAATGATGTATATTATTACAATATATATAATTCTATAATAATTAAATTTGCCTTTCGTCTAAATCATTTGAGACTCATTTAAACTTGTAATCATAGCTGGACAACATTCGTGCTTTGATAAATGAAATCAGTACACAAACTTTTTCATAACCATAAACGTATTACCCCTTCTAATAAATAATCGTACGAAATTATTACACTCTATTAATGATAACGGCAACCACAATCTTTAAATGAAACTAAACGTTTTGTTCATAATAATGCATGCTTCCGTGCACGCGGGTTAAATTCAAGAAACCCACGTAAACCGAACAGATGTTCCTGCCACGTGACTAGTCACTTTATCACGAAACTGACAAGGTGTCAACCACTATAGAACTACGAATTGTGCATTCTAAAAATTAAACGTAATATTGAGCAAATTTTCGCGCAAAAAATATGGAACCAGGAGTATTGACAAAAGTTCTATCAGATTTTCTAACAACTGTCGACGGAGAATTAAGCCTGCACAAGGGAGAACACTTCTTGGTAATTCTGCAAAACACGTATATCTGTACACAAACATTTTGATATAACCCCATTGAAATTATTGTTGAAAACTACGTTAATCATTATCGTAAAATTGACGTAGGTATATAGTATAATAGACAAGCACTGGTGTTATGGAGAATCTCGTAAGAGAACTGGAAAATTCCCAACAATTCATTTACATAAAGTAGAAATACCAGCATTTAATGAGACAGAAACTTTGTTCGTTTCAACTGCCTCATTTCCAGGGGAACAGAATGGAGACCTACCTTTTGCCGAAGGTGATTTACATAAATGTGTACATCCTATACATTTTAATATAAATAAATTAGTAATAAGTATTTCACGGTAATAGGGGAACTTATTGTCGGAGTACAAGATGTTGGGTCTGGTTGGTGCTTAGGTGAAATAGATACAAGAAAAGGTATTTTCCCTTTAACCCATGTGTGGCAACTCGATACTAAATTATTAAAGGTAATATGTTGAT
Organism: Nomada lathburiana; assembly: GCA_963667235.1. Classification (NCBI taxonomy): domain Eukaryota; kingdom Metazoa; phylum Arthropoda; class Insecta; order Hymenoptera; family Apidae; genus Nomada; species Nomada lathburiana. The sequence goes on from OY763903.1 coordinate 8,906,421, forward strand.
CCTGAATTATAATGCACTTATAGGATAGGAATTGTAAGAACTTTATTATTTTTAGAAAAGTTTAGAAAAGAAGGCCATAAGAAAAAAGGCCAGAATAAAAACTAGTATGAAAGCGCAGCTCGATGGAGAGCTTGACTTGACAGTAGGCGAAATAGTAACCGTTACAAAAATTCTTGATGATGGCTGGTGTTACGGAATCACAGAAACTGGCCAAGAAGGAATGTTTCCAGAGGGATTTATATCTTATATAAACGATGCTGCAGATCAGTTAGACACAGCATGTGCAATGAACAATACATCTCTTCCTACTTACAATGAAAACATATACAAAAATATTGAAGAGACACCACCTACAAATTCGTTTACGGATGAACCAGCACCAAATTATTATGATTTGTTTCCTGAATTTCAAACAGTTCCTAGTGAAGTTCCAAAGGGCTCTACAAACGCCAACAATATGAACGCTTTAGATGTAAAACCGTATGCTATAACATTGTATCCATTTAATGCCCAATTTCCAAATGAGCTTAGTTTTGGAGTAGGAGAAGTAGTACACCTCATTAAACACATAGATTCAGAATGGATGGAGGGAACCATAGATAATCAAAAAGGGATATTTCCTATATCTTATGTTAATATTATAGTAGACTGTAACGAAATCAACAATGATGAAAATTTATTCAATCAAGAAGCAAACAATGTGGAATATAGTGAATTAATGCCTGGAACTCAAGCCAGGGTGGAGTATACTTTTAAGGCTCAAATGGATGGAGATCTAAATATCTTTGAAGGTGATATGGTTACCATAATCAATATGGCAAATTCAGATTGGGTCAGTGTTGAAGACAAATCTGGTAAAATTGGTTTATGCCCAAGGGGTTATTTAAGTGGCTTGTCTACGGAGCCATCAGATATTATACAAGATATTTTAGACGATTTTGTAATAATACGACAAGATGAGGTGAGCTCGAAAAGAACAAAAGAACAAAAGTCGAAAAGACTTTCAGAACCGCATAGGCCTGCACCGCCAGTGCCAGCACCTGGTAGAACTCCGTTACAAAAGGATTCAACAGAGACACACCAAAGTTCTGATAACGTTAATGAAGAAATCGACGTCGCTAGTAACAATAATTCGGAACTTAAGCAAAAAAGAGCAGACCAAAGACAGAATGTTATATCAGAGTTAGTTATCACGGAAAAAGAATATGTTCGTGATCTAAAGTTAACGTATGAAACATTTAATTTATATAATCCAAATCACCTCGAATCTTTGGGAGTGGATGTACACACCTTATTTGGAAATCTTTTTGATGTTATTCAAGTTGCAGAGGAGCTGTTAGATATGATATTGAAAGCAATGAAGGGTTGTGACGAAGAATTGCAAACTGTTGGTCCTTGTTTTACAAAAATGGCAGAGAAATTGAAGAACGTGTACGTAAAATATTGCGGAAATCATGAAGCTGCATTGATCTTGCTAAAAAAGGTTCCTATATTTTCTTCATATTTTTCGCATAGGTTTTGTATTCTATATCCTTGATACGTAATTGTGTAATTTCAGTATGAAAATAACGAAGAAATAATGAGGGTGTTCAACAAAGGTATCGAAACATTACGTTATCAGGTTGCTTGTTTTGATATGAGTTCTATTCTTATTAAACCGGTACAAAGGATATTAAAATACCCACTTATATTGTATGAATTGGTAAAGGTAAGCGACTGCAGAGGGACAGATATTTATACACGTATTTTCAGTGTATTATAAAGTTTTTCGAAAGTAGATAGTTGTTTTTTTAGTGTACTGATGATAACCACCCAGACAAGCAAACAGTAGAGAAGGCCTGGAAGACTATGACTGGTGTTGCCAGTCACATTAATGAATATAAACGTCGAAAAGATTTGGTATCCAAATACTTGGACAATGATAATACGTTAAAGGGGAAAATGGCCAAATTGAGCATGCATTCTGTCGCAAAAATGTCTACAAGATTGAGCACACGATTACATGCAAGTCTGGGATTGACAAATGTCGCAGTTGATTCAGAGTTTGAAGAACTTGAAAGACAATTTAGGTCTGTGGAAAAATGTACGTTGCAATTAGCTAAAGATGTTGAACAGTGCATTACGTACTTAAGCGATGAAGCTATCTCTGGAGAGGTCATATCAGATTTCTTAATTCAGTACTATCAAGGAACACCAAACATTGAAGCAAAACGACTTAGAGACCTGAGGTCCACAATTTGGTCGCAATTTATACAAGAATTGAAAGTATGTTTGAAAAGCAGAGTCAGTATACCACTAAATTACTTAGCGACGTTATTAGAGGGGCCTGCTGTGTTAATAACAAAGAGGCATGACAAATTGCTTGATTACGATGCTGCTATTTCTAAGAGTGAAAAATATAAGGAATCTCGAATTGTAATTGCGTTAATAATTAATTAATTTTTCGTACAATATCATTTGAAGATACGAAAATTTTGCAATATATTATTTTGTTCAGGCACAAGATGAATTGGCAACAGCAAAATGTAATTACGAAGCTTTAACTCAACAGCTACTAGAAGAATTGCCAATCTTGATTGCTGCAACAACGGAAGTATTAGTAAACTGTATTACTGCTTTTGCACATGTTAGGAAACTTTTATGTGGAAAGATTACCAAAAGATACTTAACTTTTTGCGAGGTATTTTGACTAGAGCAATAATTTGTATTTGCAAATACGTAAAAGATAATCTTTCGAATGATTTATATTTATAGACGTCTACTCAACTCTCAGCCCAAGATATTTTGGAATCATTTTTAGTCAATCACAACTTACTGTGGAATCAAATAACACGATTTGCATTTGCTGGCACAAATCCAAGGATAGAAGAAGGTCAATCAACCTGGTGTCCGCAAAATGATAGACAGAGAGTCGCATTAAAAAATAGATATACCAGTGATAAGTTATACATTGTTACAGAAAATATAGTAAGCACTTCGTCGTTGGATATAGGTGCAGCATATGGAACACTTGTTGCAGTTATTAAAAAACAAGATCCTATGGGTGATACGACGAGGTGGTTTGTAGATAATGGAGTTACTCAAGGATTTATACCAGCTAAAAGTTTAAAGGTTCAACAAGTACCACAAATTGATATATCCAATACAGAGACAGCCACAAGAAGGTATAATAGTAAATCTATGCCTGATCTGATTTGTATGGATTCTCCCGAAAAAGAACTCAAAGTTGCATCCCAATCGCATTTGCAAGAATTATTGGAACTGAATGTTAATGAACAAGCAAAGAAAGAAAACCACTATTATGGTAACATAGAGCAGATCCCTAGAGTGCAACAATATCAGCCTTTAAATTATGAGGTAAACGCTGGAGAATATACTACGAAAATTATGGTATCTTTTTTATAGCTAACTATAATGTTCTCCAGTTTTACTATGTGGAGTATGATTTCTCTGCCAATATACCTGGAACGTTGCCTGTTGTTAAAGGACAAGCATTGAAACTTGCTAGGCCCCATGATGAAAAAGGAAATGATGAATGGTGGCTCATGGAAGACCGTTATGGTAATAAGGGTTACGTGCCACAAAATTATTTACGCGAACCATCCACGAAAAAGCAGTAAATCCAAAAGTGAAATTTGCAAATACTAGTACGCGGCCGTCTGTGAAATAGTTGATATATTAGTGCTTTAATTCATACAATTTTTCATAGGGAAATCGTTATTCAAATTCTTCCGATTTTGAATATTTAAGCATTCATTAGTATTATTTTTAATTAAATGTTAATACATTTTATCGGAACCTTCATTTCAAGGAGAAATATTACAACATTGCTTGCTTGCTTGTAGTATAGTATTTGCTCATTATTTATTGTTTATATTTGTATATATCAAGCATAGCTACAAGGTATTTATCATAACTATTTCTATAAGGGTAATACATTATTTCTGTGATACTATCAATACGTGTCACTTAAAATTTTCACAGAGCTTTATCATCTAAATATATGTATATTGTTATACGTATCTATATGTTATATAACATTTGAAATATATTATACATATTTTTTAATTCATTTTATAAAACTGCAAAACAGTTTTACCAACTCACTAGCATTTGTATTAATGAATTAATTATATAAACGTATACATTTTATTCTATATGTTGTTTTTACAGTCTTATATTTAATAAATCACGGAAATATGAATTAATACAGCTATTAATTAAAGTAACATCAATTCATCGTTACTTCAGTCATGATGATACAAAGAATACTTCACACGCAATTTGAACGATATCAAAGATGCATGAGTAGAACACTAAATTCTAAAATAAATGCACTACATTTGATCGTTTGTGTGTGAACAATTTGGTTGTTCATTTTCCGCGTCATTTTCATGAGTGACTGGTAATCTAGACAATGATACTCTAGCGGCTACAACGACCTACGCGATAATTTATCACAATCATAGACAATGAGTTAACAGGGGCAGAGGAAGTCTCGACGGCAGTTTAAAAAGTAAAGTACAGTTTAATGAAGCGTACAGTGGCAAAGTATGTACTGATAAATCAGTTAGTGTTTGAACGAGCTCAACTCTTCCTTCCTTAGGTTTATTAGTTTAACAAATTAACCAGTTCAGTACACGAATGGAAATACTTATACAATTGGCATAGGATAGAACAAGGGGTTTTTTTGACTCAAGGTTTTTAATGAAAGGCAATGAACAAAGTGGTTATTTTAATAAAAAACGTATCTGCTGTATTATCACCATAATATAATACAATTACTGCCACAATCAACAGTCGATACAATAACGTGTGGTGACGTATAACTATAACAACGCTAAATTATCGCCGACGTTTGGGATTGAAAATTAAAAATTAAAAACAAGAAAGATAAGATAATCACACTTAAATAAAGAAAACAGTCTTTCAAGGTACAGTGACTTAATAACTGCGATGTGAGATGCGACTAATCATGATCATCTGAACGATCGGGCAACTTATTCTTAATTGCGCCAAGCGGAAAAGGAATACTGATACTTAAGGATTATTCGCAAAATGCCCCCGAAATGCGATAAGGATAATCGACGAAAGATAATTCTGACGCCTTCATCATGCGACAATTGTATCTTCTAAATATTACGTTACTTATTAGCCGCATCATTAAATTAACATTTAACAGACCTATGTGTGATGAGTAATTGCAAAGCAATGTTTTTTTTTCTCGCGTGATTACATTTTGGTTCGTGAAATCGCCGACAGATATGATGTAGGTGTGCAATCCATATTTTTTCCTTTTGCTTCTTTTAAACGCTTCCTTTTCCTACAGCATTTAAACACATGCCGCTTACAATCTTCACGAAGAGCTTTTCTATTTCTCGCTCAAATTTACCGACGTACAATTGCTGACCTGTATTCCGTGTTAGAAACTTTAAACTATAACGATCATTACAATTCAATTGACGTTAAGTATTTGATATTATTAACATTATTAATCCAGCTTCTGCTACATCGAACTTATATGTATATCTCTTCGCGTTTATACCACGTACGATTAAAATCTACACAAGACTGAACTTATAATCGATTATCAATCCAGAACTCTGTTCAGTGATCGACTAAGTCATGCCAAGATTATACAGAATCTTAATTCAAAGAAGACAGATTATGCTTCGTTATACATATCGACAAATCATTACCATTATTCGATCAAAAAAATGTCAGCATTAAGTATACCATTGTCGCAAGAAAAAAACTAATCTTTCCTTCAACGACGTTCGGTATCTCATCAATTAAAATCTATCGTTATCGAAAACGTTTCGTTATATTATAATCGCGTTCTGTCAATGATTGTTGAGTGAAAGTAATACCACGACAAAGAACGAAAGAAACACGAAGAATTCTGCGATGATATCAAGTTCAAACGCAGAACTTTCTCTCCAGTTTTTCTTAAATACCTCTCTTATTACTGCGGAGTGCGCGGTTAAACGCTTCCCGAACTAAAGGCGAGAGTAGGTGCTCTTATCAATAATGCATAGAACAACAGTACAATTTATTGTAAACCGATCCAAAGAAATCGTTATACTGTACACACATCGTTGCTACATATGCAGCGATTAAAGTGTATTACTTAATACGCTCTACCTCTCGTTTCGCTTCCTTCCGAGGGTTAACTATATCGCTTCCAGTACTAATCGAGCCATCGATCTAACGTTTTACGCCATTAAGCCATCCCGCCGATCGATTCGATGTCCCTTTCACTTCGGAGAATATAAATTCGCCAGACAAGCCCGTTCTCTCGTTAAATCTGTAACGCCAGCGTCCTGAGTATCCGTTCAGTCACACGGGCCGCAACATCTAATTAACCGAAAGTAATCCGGCCCTCGTCTGCCCCTTCAATCTTTCTCCTGTCGTCCTCAAAGTGCTCGTGTTGCGACGATCACGCGCGGCACGCAATATCTCGTCCAGGACAATCCTTTAATCCGCCGGATAGAAACGTAAAATCGCGCGACCTTGGATCTCAGAATGGCACAGCTTGCGCACAACGTCGAGCACCTCCTCGGCCGGATACACGGTGTGCGGCGGTGGTTCGATTTCACCGGAAGAGACCAATTGCACCAGCTCGCGTAGCTGTTCCAAGGTTCCAGGCTCGACCGATTTGATACTTTGCTGCCATTCCTCGGCACGTCTGCTGAACTTTGGTAAAAGACGATCGGCCACATCTTTGATCACAAAGACAACACCTCCTTTGCTCAGGCATTGCATGCTGCGATGAAGACTGCGAGATGTGGTACCAAAATCGATCACCACGTCCACTTGACCCTGACAGGCGTCCATGGTACGTTCGATGAGCTGCTTCTCGTAGAGATCCTCGCTCCATTGTACCACGTTCACGCTGTATCGGGGCAGAAAACTGTTTGTGAATAAATCGAATGAACTATTTGGGGGAAGCAGATGCACTGAGAATTCGTCTATCTACTCTAAGTTTTGGGGCGATGGGTGCCGTTTAATAGATACATTGAAACGGACTTCGATAACAGAATCGATCGAATTGATGAATAAGTCCTTGGACTCCAATTGTTCGATTATTGGACATTACACACACGTACACACAGATTCATATACGATTTTACTGTTGCTGGTGCGTATCATGTGCTTCGATACTGTGCATGCAGCTGAGATAAGTGAAATAGGTGCACTGATAACAAGGACATCGAATGCGATATAAACGAAAAAATAACGTTGCATATCAATCACTTCTGAATGCAAACAGAGTATGGAAACTTGTTAAGTGCCGTGATACGGGCAATTTATTCAAGTAATTAATTCAAGAGTGTTTCGATCATAGAGATCGTGCGGATATCGGTGATTTTTCTGTTCAAAGATCAAGAACGAGCACGCGTAGATCTACCTAGCATCGCGAACGAGATACCAAGCATATCAAGGGAAGCACACACTTTTCCCAGTTCACAAAATACTTGAACCGTTATCTATTTTATGCGCAACGTTATCTTTCACGATTGTCCGTGAGTATCGCTTTCCCCGAAAATTACACTTACTCCGATCCAAGCCTACTGTCTAACATCTAAAAGCAACGTTTTACCAAATGAACCACCAAAGTAACTCACCGTTGGAATTCCTGGGCCATTGTCAGACCATCGTCCTTCAACGAGGCGATAGTAATGGTAACCCGATCCTTCATATTACTAAAATGATAAGCAGCGATTCTGAGTGCCCAAAGCGCCAGACCACCGGTGCCAACTATCAAGATCTTGCAAACGCTTCCCTCGCCCCTTTGTTTCAATAACGCCTGTACATGCCCGTGCGCGGCGAATACCGTGTTCATTGCTAACAAAGCACCAGCTGGCAGCATCGCCGCGACACTCAGGCTTACGTTGTCCGGGATCTTTATAAGGTACTTGAGATCGTGGACGACCAAGTATTCAACGTATCCGTTCGGTATGCCCTCGTACGGATACAGAATCACCCGATCGCCGACTGTGTAGCCACAGTCCTCAGGAACATTTCCACCAAGGGACTCGATTACACCAGCGACCTCGAATCCGGGGAACAAAGCTGCGTCTCGCACCCCATGATGGGGCAGTGACACAGGAAAGTCACCCTCCAATGAGACTTCCGTGGCCAAGCTGCTGCCGCTGCATACGGAGGTCAAACTCGACAAGCTGGGTGAACGACGAGGATGGTAACAAGCACCCGCACACATCACTCGGATGCGAGCCCCTTGTGCTGGAACATCCGGAACGGGGACGTCGAAACTGAACACCCATTCGCGACCCGTTAAGCTCGGGCTCTCGATAGACACCTGCCTGCACAGCTTGTTCATCTTCGTTTTCTCGCTGCGGAGGGTGAAATAAGAGAGATTAAGCGAGGGTGAAAGATAGTTTCAAGTTTCAATGCGGTTTACGGAAAGGTATAAAAGTCACCATTCTATTATTACATATAATGTGCCGTTCATTATAAAAGCGGGAGAACCTTTTTTCAAATTAATTTCATATTGCGTTTGACTTTATTGAAACGCGAAACCTTAAATATATTATTGGCGAAGAAAATGTAGTTGCTCCGGTTTGATAATGAACGGTACAAATATTAGGCTACTTTAAATCATCTGATAATCTAGTTTGATTTCTGAATATATGTATGATTAGTCATTTCTATTGATTATATTTGCAATTATGTTTCATGGATTATGAAATATATTTATGCACAGATAACTCTACACCCCGCAGTATATGGGCATTCGAAATCTTGCAAAATCTAACTAAATACATTTATTGAGCCAATTAGTAATCGGAGAAGAACGGAAATTATAAATTTAAATTTATCTACAGATATTTATTTCAATAGTTTTTCTAGCACCGTTAGCAAACTACACGTATTGCATATGTATTATTACAAGCTACGCAACAGAAATGCTCAAGCGTACGCGTCTGGCAGAAGTACGCCTTTAAACTGTGGCACCGACGCGTTGGTCAGCTGTTACTCCAAACCTCTTACAAGCGCGTCTAAAGATAAGCCTCGTGTTTCGATAAGATAATTAGGCCAATTTTTCACTTGACCAAATCAATCCGTAAATTTCCACGTAATTACACCAACGAAAATTAGAACACATGCGTACCCGTTGCAAGGTGAACAGGGTCTATGAGTAATCGGCGACACTGATTCCAATTCGACAGGCATCCTGTATCACGGTTAATTCTTGCTTCACAAATTAACAATGAATTATGTCAACCTGTTCTATACGGAACTCGTTCACGATGTTCAAGAACCTCTTTCACGAGAACAAGCAAACTCAATCCCCGCACGATACGAACGTAATGTACTTCAATTATTCTATGCGCACTGTATTAGTCTATCGAGTGGAAGTATTCAGATTGCGAATACAAACAAAGTAACACAGTAAAGCAGTAACGAAAGGAAAAGATGCTTGACGGACAACACTTCTTGTCGACCGTACGAGACGCACTAGTCGTACGCGCCGATGCTCGTTCACTTTTATACCGCCACGGGCTTTCTCGTTCGGGCTGCGTTAGTCATGGCAGCTAAGAAAAGGGGTAATGGTAGGGGCTAGAAGAAACAGAACGTGAGCAGGTATACGAACATTCGTGCACCACGTGCAAACTCTGTTTTTCTCATATATCGACGCCAGCACGTTCATCCAGTGCGTCGTGATAAACTCATGAATGAGGGACAGCTAGGTCGTGCCGTTTTTTCGATGACGTTCCACAGGGTATTTAACTCTTCGAACACGTATTTTGGATACCCGCGCTGGATACGGACGTTTCTGGTCAGCTTTCGTTGGTTTATAGATACGTATTAGGAACGACAGACGATGCACGGGAATACGTAAGGATTTCCTTGTTTTACTAGCACATGCAATGCCTTGTGTTTTTCGCTTATATTTAACAAACGTAATATAAATTACAACGAGCGATAAATGAATGGAAGAGGGTTTGTTAACAAGAAGCGTTAACGAAAAGCATTCTTGATGTTGCTCTGTAATATCTGAGAATTTCTGAAACAAGTAAATAGTAGAAGGGTTGTTTGCTTTTAAGAGTAGATATAAATGCGTGAAGTGTCGTATTTTTGTGTTTAAATATCGTTCAGATATAACAGATTGGTCTTTATGTAAAAATTGCGTTCACGAGAAAACATCGGAGTTTTTGCGCAGCGAATAGATATTTGTAATACGTTTATCTAATGTTGATTAGCACGGGAATGCAGCGTAGACAAAGACAATAGAATCGCTGATATCCGTTATCGTTTTAATTTTTTTTTGATGCACAGAGGCAACGCTAAATATAAACGATATTTATTAAGGAATCACGCTATCGATCAGATGATGCTTTATTCCTCAAGTGTTACTTCGTCCAGCAACTAATCAATAATCTATAGAATGCGTATTTATTTATACGGCTTTACCTTCGCGAAGTTAGCAAGCAGATTTTAGCGAATGTGCACACGGTTACGTATGCATAATGTAATTAAATAACGTAAACAGTTTCATCAAAGTTATTCTATAAAAAGGCGTTATGTGACATTCTTTTTTTATCACAGCCCAATTTAAATACCTTCTATCGGATCGCAAAGGAAGCAAAGTTTAGCTTCTTGCCTCTCTCTCTCAGTCTTCGGTTCAGACTGTAAAAACATAATCATAATAAACTATATTGAACAGCGCGGTAAATAACAACAACGATCGATTATCCATTTCATATGTGTCACACAACACGTACGCATGTCCAGTTATACATAGTGTGTATACAATTTTGTTTTGATGCGACTAGTGCGCGTTCACACGTCGTCGTGTTTACTACTGGTCAAGTGATGACATCATTCTTATCAACAGAATGGTAACTCTTCGGCGTTCGTTTATAGATCTATCATACTCCGCAGGAGTCACTGAACAAATTGCTGTTGAATAATATAGATAACATAATAACACTGATGCTTTCGTACTAGTATTAATCTTGTAGATTTCTTGCACAGGGGGCGTGGGTGGAGGATAAATACTTGCAGTTCTATGTTACGCACGAACGGGACACTTGAATCTTACGGATTCATATTCGATATCTATAGCTCAGATAGCAATAGATATATAGTATTGGTAGTAAAAGTAAAAATCAAGGGACACACGCTGCACACGTGCAACGTTAACGAAAACATGTTTGTATCAAAAAGGAATAGAGGTTTAACTAAAAACACGAATCATTTAGTGACGAACGGACTAAATAGAACACTCCATTTCAACTTGTTTGTACGTGCAACTATCGACCCTGACACTAAAGCTAAACGTTTTCAACGAGTGATATTAATAACTGTCTAGCGAACGTTAAAAACTTATCAAAAACTGGGTTAAATATTTGTCATGAAAAAAACTCACTCGTACGTATTTCCCAATGCACAATAACAGGAAAATCCCCTGGGGACTCTATTGTTAGTAATTAGTTTCTAGTATTTATCAATTTGTGTAACCCAATTTTATGCAAGAGTTCCGTGCAAAAGAAAATGAGAGAGAATTTCTTCTCCATGCGTGCATTTACACGTGAATAATGAGTACTTTGCTCGAAAATTATTCGCCAGAAGAAATAAAAAATTGCGAGAGAATAGTAGAGTCACAGTGTTATTTAGAAGCATTATGAGGAACAATCGGCGCCTGTCCCATTATTGCGAGAACGTTAATAAAAATATAGAAACCATAACTTTATTTAATTACTCGGTATTTATGTAATTACGATTCTTAACAGTCCCGTCGTCGCAGAAGGGTTAAGTAACGGGGTTAATTGGATGGAATTTTATGAATTAGTTATTACGGTAACGCAATACAATTCCAAGCTCTTCTGTTGATCAATCTATTGTTCGCCATTAAACAAATACAATCAGTGATAATAGCCCAGAATATCGCCAGTGGTTTTGTTTTCGTCGTTTTCTAATTAATTCAATTTATTAGCATTCATGCGATCGATATTCGCAGTTACGTAGTGCGAGCGCATCCTGGTCACGATAGACGGTTTGTCTAGATCCCGGAAACATTGACTTCTTAAACAGTACTAAAATAACACAAAACGGGCTCCTTAAAGTGATGTAACAGGTACTTAGAAATTATTTCTCGTCGAGTCTGGAAGTGGCCTTGAGTGGAATCTACAATACTCTACGTTGATGTTACATTTTCGTTGAACATTTCAGTGAGTGAAAATAAAGATGAGAGGTAGTAGGAAACTTCAATTTCTTGTCCGCAATAAAAATGATTAATTTAAATAATTTTGTTACCAGAAATCCTTAGAATATTGTACGAAAATATACAGAAGTGTGCGGTGTTTTATTTCGTACAGTACAAAGGTGTGTAGGTCATAGCCCTTTCTTAAAGAAAACGGCAGAAAAGAAGTTTTAAATTAAACAGAATTTTCGTCTCGTGGAAAAAATAATTAAGAGTATGACGATACTACGGCCTTGGTTTCAACAAAGAACAGAGTGCCGTGTGCGGAACATGTCGTCTAACAAAATGTTTTTGTTATTCGCAAGAAAGAAAAACGCGTCGTTGTTCTGGTCTCGTCCGATGTTTTAATTGCATACCGATTATACTTTATTAATCTGAATTAAAACAAACGTACAGTTCATTTTTTCTAATATGTCTCTACTTCATTAATGTCCCTATCTTGTGCCGGCTAATCGTTATTATTGCTTCAAATATCTGTCTTCTGAAGATAGTATGTACCTGCTTGTTCAAGCTCTATTATGTAATATACCTTTTACAGACAGTTTGCTGAACAATCTGTTGATGCTATAAAATGTACTAGCAAGTAGCAGATAGTAAGGCCTATCTCGTTACAAACATTGTTTAATAAACAACCAGAATAATCATGTTAAGCCCTTACACTAGTCAGTTAAAACAACTCTTATACCTGTTTTATGAACTTCCACATTAGTAACCCTCTCTGTCTTACAATTGTTATGACGACCCATATTCTGTCTTTGATAAGCCTTGCGAGCATAAATCTGCGAAACTGCCTCTATTATTTATTGACGAATTATTTATTTAATCCGGGTGATCATTTAATGATTACTTCTTTAAAGATTGCCTTCAATCTCTTAATATTTAATTTATTAAAACATGTGTGTACGAATTAAGAATCCTTTTAAAAAATTGAGTGACGTCGATCATATCGCGCCAAGATCTGTCGATACAAGGAAAATATCTTTTACTCTAAATTAGAGCCCACTGTGAATCAGGGGGCGATTAAGTTATATATTTTTAATTTCTCTTATTAAGACATTTATGTACTCGCACAGATATTTGATCGATACTCGAGATTAATCTGCATGATGCGACATATCACGCGTTGCTTTCATTCTCCAAAAATGAAACACATCACACGTAGCTTCGTCATTTAATGTAATAGCTGGACTTATATTGCGAATAGTTGGTCTCGATTATATTTCACCGGTATGGATTGACGGCACTAAAATTGTTCGTAGAAAATTATTGCAAGGAATGCAATTGTGTAACATTCACCTGCAGTTTTATCGTACGCTGTGTCATCAGAAACTTGGTAGTTTCTATTGCACATACAGCTCCGTGGAAAATATTGATTGTACTACTATCGAAAAAGCGTCATAGCACTCGACGAGTCTTGTTTGATATGGAAACGTTTTTCACAAGCTAATACATGTACCTTGCAACCCAGAATATATTCGATGAACAAAAAAGTGTGAGCAAATTAAGAAGGGTGAAACTTTTTATTCGTTGGAATAATTTGGTGGAAATTTTTCGTCAAACTATTATCGCGATCTCAAATATTAAAAAGACAATTTATGATGAAAATATGGTTTCACTTGTGTGCCATCAATGATCAGCACCTTGACACGTTTTTGTGAGACAAAGAATTCTACTGAGGCATCTGAAGCTGGTACAAGACAAAGGAATTGTATAGGACGACTTGTCATGTTGTAAATGCACAAAGTTTTAGCGGTCAAATACTTTTAAAATAGTTTATCAAGAAATGTTACAAAATATCATAATATTACGAGCTCGTCTAGTCTTTACAATCTTATCTTGAGCTAATATATGTAAAACATGTTTACAGTACATGTGTATTTTTAAAATTTTTCGATTCAAGAAAAGTCATCTCGCTTTAGAACTAATATTAAGTTTGATTATTTAATTAAGGTGTTCACCGGAAAGAGGTAGGGCAATTATAATTTCTAAGGGAGCCACATTTTGTAATAAATATTCTTCAATAAAAATATAGTACATGTATATGCTTTCGGACTTTAGAAAAAGTCTTCTGAGAATTTACAAATGTTTACTATTCTGCTGGCGTTTATTTTTCGAAAAATCGTTACTTTCTCGTGCACCAGTTCATCCCTGTTGGATAAGATATTCACGTTTAATTTGATGGCATTGTCAATACGTTAAAATAGATGTGGAACAAGTAAACGGTCTTCTAAATTTGCGCGCGATATTTTTATGCTTTTATGATACAGGCGTATAAATCAATCGGACGCGAAAAAATAGCCTAAGAACTTACCCCTAGTGACTGCCAAAACTACTCACTTGTGCAGCGTATTAATTCTACCTAATAAATCAAATATATTAAAACGTTAAGCAATTAAATTAAAAAGGGCCTCTTTTCAACATTTTAATACTTCTCTAAGAAATTTGATTCAGAGCAGGAATCCAGTTTAAAAAAATAAAATTTTGGCAGCAGAAATACGTTTACAAAACCTGTAAACCGTACACCAACGTGCTTCTCCGCTTCTTCTATTTTTACATGAAACTTTCCCATCGAAAAAAAAGAAGAATGACCAAACATTTTCCGCGAAATCTACGTGGATAAACGTCGGGTAAGAACGATGTTTATAAAATCCAGCTTGGCCACAGCGCTCGGAAAAAACGCCTACCCTAGCGCCTCTATTTCCACACGAAAATCTTCCATCGGATAAAATGAGAACAGTACATATTCTATATGTACATATTTCGTAGCGCGCATGTACGACCGGGGTAAAAGGTATACCAAAATCCCCAGTTTAATCTCCACTCCCTTTATCGGAGAAAGCGTGTCTTATTTTATCAATTCCACTTTCACGTTAACATATCTATCACCAACAAGGCAAACAGCTGAAACGTTTTATCAGGAATCGAGCAAACGAATACGTATGTTCATATAACGGATTGAAACCAAACTGTACCCAATAGAACTCGAAATCTTTAGCTACGGTCGCAAAATGATACTGACCATATGGACGATATTATATGAAACATTATAACAACATTTTCATACGCAGTTTTCCGTTTGGAAAAAAAGGAAAACGGGACTTTTACTATAAAACCGATGTTCATAAATAGCATAGCGCGAGTCAGTCTGACTGCATCACAGTGGAACACGAAGAAGGGGAAGTCGGTCGATGCCGTGGGACCGTAGCACGTCGGAATCACGTGCACATCAGCAGGCATCCGCGTGCTCGGTCGAGCTACTCCGTTCGACACGCTCTCGCCTTGCCGAGTACAATGCCCGTGATGTTTTGAAGAGTTTCTACCCCCTTTGAAATTGAGCATCTCTCGTGCCTATTTAAAAAACGCTCACCCGATGCATAAGAGTATCCTAGTTTCTGGCAATAATCAAGTTCGAGAAATCGGGCTTCGGACGTTCGATAAGACGTAGCAGGTTCGTAATCTTGGTGATGACTGGATCGTCAGAAAAAACGCATGGGTGTAAATAGATATTGGAATTGAAAGAAGTTTGCATCATCGACACAAAGCACCGGTGACGTTGATAAATATTCCCAGGCGTTCTACAGAAGTAGTTTGTTCCGTAAGAGTGTGCGTGTCTTTAATCTGGATGGCAGGAAAAAAAAATGATGAGTTTCGATAATAGTTCGGATAATATTATTCGCTGGGATCGTGGGCATTGTAGTGGAATATGTACTTACATCAGACTGCATAGTATCTGCATAATAAATTCCCTCAGAAAAGGTCGTACTTAATCGATGGTCAATTTAAAAATTGCCACAATTGGTAATATCTTAATATCAATATTTTATACGCTGCAACACGTTGTGCAGTACTTCAGGTTGAGAGAGTACAAGAATATACTTCGCAAGCAAAAAACCGATATGTATAAGTTCGCAAAGCATTACATATTCTGTAACTCTAAGGGTCGCATTGTAACTCGCATTACCGGGGGTTACCTTAGTACGAAAGGAAACACACCTGGCCAACAAACTGCTTTAACCTTCCACAACTATAATGAAAACTTGCTCGAATAAAATATCTACTACGAGCTTCGTTAAATACAAGCGTAATTTACGTAAAAAAGATTAATATACAGGCTTAACCATCCATGCTGGTAATCACTCAAGAGTGAGACAACAGTTCAGAAGCATAATAATTCCTGGCGAAGTCGTTAAAAGGGATTATATGGACGTGGTTCAGCGTATAAGTGAAGTATCAGTAGCTTGCAGAGTGGGGAAGTTCAAGCAAGCAGAAACAAATGATGCATTTATCACCGTAGTATGTTCCCTTGAAGGGTAACATTTGTCTGGCAAAGAGGTCGTTTAATTGAATAGTTTCGCGACGTCACGATTAAATGTTCTACTGCAGAAAGTTTGCGCACATATGCATATATGCATGCAGAACACTTTTCCTTCGACATATAACAAACACATTTTCCGTTCAACCCTTAAATGAAGCGTATTTCACTTTAAGTCGTCCAAGATCTTATATGTTATGTGTTTACCAGTAGAAAATGACGTAACTTTGTTAACCGGAAGATAGGCTGCGCTTCTTTTCCTGCGGAGCATATTTATGAATCGCATTCACCTGAAATTCAGTCAGTTAACGAGAACCACTTTATAGAAATATAACTTTTAATTTATCACTTACAATTAAGTCACACGACAAATGAGTTGCAGAGGGACTACAAGATGAATTACCGATCGATATTGTTGAATTAATACGACCGTATTAAATCGTGAACAGAAGGATTAAAAATCAGATAATTGATTTTATGGTACAGCTATGCAAACAGGAACCGGTAATGATAATCGAGTCGGGGATGCCGTTTAACGATAACCACGATGTTCGCGTTAGGAAAGCTTACTTTCTGCGATTTGTGTTTCACACGAACGTGTTGCGTATTGTAATAAAATGTTAAATTGTTTATACGAGTTTGCACGATGGTCGAATATGTGAAAAACAAACGTGTGTTATATAAAGAATGCTTCGAGTTATCATCATTTGATGCTCGATCAAATTAACTTATATTCATAGTAACTTTTTTTAACGGTTCAATAAAGGATGATAAAAATAGGTACGTAGGTCAATCAACAGTGTTGCTACTTGATGGACTATACTCCACTTAAACGAGATGGAATTTATAATTGTAGATGTATATTATGGTACTATGTGCTGCATCTTATTGTTAGATATAATTCACTTGCTGCTAGTACACAGAGTCGACAAAAGTTAAATTGTAAATTGGATGTGTTTTTCTTTTCTTTCGTTCAAACGTTATGATGTTTATATGTACATCCTGTGTATGAATCACAATCAATTGAAATATAAAAATGATAAATCTTCAAGGCCTCTTTTATACGTGGAAGAGCATCAGCAAAAATTTTAACAAAGTAAATCAATTGTTGTTGCTTATTTCTATTCTCACAACTACTTCGTATATTTTCGACTGTTTAGAACTTCATGGAAATACAGTAATAAAACGTACGACGTATTTTCAAACTAATTAAAACAATTACAACTAAACAATATTTTAACTTGAACTCTGCGTTGAACTTTAAAACGAACTCCCTGAATACAATCTTTATCGGAGGCCATGCAGAGATCAGAATGACATATTCTTGAACGCGAATCAGTAGAATTATCAAACGAAATCGACGTTCTTTGCGCCCACTACTGCAAATATATATATACATGCATAAGTCGACGACCTATCTCAACGTTAAAAAGTTACCAGCACGTCCTGAAACATCTGCTTGCCAAATATAATTTGGCGGTATACGATTACAGAAATTATTCATACAACTTTTCTAATTCATTAACCCCTCCTAGAAAAATATTTCTTCAATTTAATTACTTTTATAATGCACCTCCAATTTCTTTTTTTTCCTAACTTTGTGCCAGATACTTGCATAGTTTATAGTACTACAATTCGATACCATTATTGCAGTGACGCATTTTCAGTCGATAGTTGAAGTTCTGACAATAAGAACAAGTGCACCGAGTTTAGTGTGAAACAACAGATTTATTAAGCCTACTCAATTGGATGACGCCATCGGTATCTAACAAATTGTAATTTTGCAATTTACCGTCTCCGAATCTCATTACAAACAATTTCTGACTCAATCTCAGATTCAATGCGTAGATTTATTCAATTTAAACTAAAATGTTCAAAACACAAAACACGAATATGGGATTACGATTGAAATACAAGAACGTCTGCTTTTGCACCGAATGAAAGTGAAAATATTAATTATTAATGTCTTCAGTTTAAATACCAAGTTCATAGACGAATTCTTGCGTATGAACAATTTTTTGTTCGTTTCAAAAAAACAGGGAACGTCGTTGAATTGAAATATCTATCCGGGTTATAAGAGGCGTGGTCACGTTTAATCGACAATAATTTTGCCAGCACGCCAGTATGTTCTTTTTTCTTTTTATTCGTGTCAGAGGAAGCAACCCGAATAGCCACAGCGCAAACTCTACTTTTGTTTACACTGTAACAAATCGATGATCGCACATTCGAAGAAGCTCTCCTTCATGAATTTCATGCTGATTAACAAAATGAAAGGCTTGCATAGTCGTGTATAAGACGAAGTGGTTATTTAACTGCGATCAATCGATAACGTAATCAATACCATTACACTGTGTACCAAACCAGCTGTTTCTTCAGCCGTCATTCTGATGCTTGGAGCTGCGGTGCTGAGAGAGCAGTGGTTACGCGAAAGAATAAGCGCATTCCCATTGAAAAATGATATAGTTTTCTTTTTTCACTGGTTCAGTCTACTTGTATTTCAATATGGAGAAATTACGTTATGTAAGAATCGTTGGGTATTAATAGGTCGACGTTGAGTTAAAATGAATATCAGTGACGGTCATTATTAGTTTAGGATTTTACTCGCAACTGTGACATCCGGAGATAACTAAAATATGTTCAGAGGGCAGCTCAAAATCACCGCAAAGAATATCATATGCTGTTCCTCTAAAGGGTGTCCCGTAACTACCGCAACATCGGGAAATAGAGGGTAGCTGGGGTGATTCTGAATAACTTTTTTCTTGACCAAAATGTTTAAGCTTCGTTTTTGAGTTATTAACCAAAAACACTGGCCAATTAGAGCGCCTGTGCAGCACGCGCTCTGGCGCCTACCTCTGTACTGTGCTCGGTCGTGTACGGGGGCATCGAGGGTATCGAGGAAAGCGTACGGCAAATGTTACATCGTTATTCATTAATAAGACATAAACTAATTATTCTTTTCATCAATCGCGCACGGTCGTGGTCGTTATTCATGAGTAACGAATAATTCCACATTATCCTTAATTTAAGACGGTTAATAACTCAAAAGCGAAGCTTCAAACAACATTTTGTCCAAGGAAAAAGTTGTTCGGAATCACACCAGCTACCCCCCATTTCCCGATGTTGCGGTAGTTACGGGAAACCCTGTATACATATTAGTATTGAAAATATGACGGAGAAATTTTGCAAAGCCGGCAGAAACTCCAACTTTTCGAAACGTCAGCAGAGAATGTAAGAATGCGATTACTAATGGAGAAACGACCGACTGTAAAGGATAGTACTCAAAATGTTGGACCCGAAAATAATCATTTATATCCTATTTCCCGACAGTACCAGGAAACAGTAATATTATTTTTCATTGCCCATCTACTACGTGTCTTAAGTAAATGACACGCACAAGCAATAACAAGGAACGTACGCTTGATCATTATAGAAATTAAGCACTTTACGCAATTATGGTGTCCTACCTGACGCCTATGGACGTCCTTCAACAAGGAAACATGAAGTTTTCCGTGGATTTAATTGCCGGTCCTAAGCGAATACTAGAAAGGATGAATCAAAATTGATTCCTCACCTTACTAATTAAACCGCTTTACAGTATCGACGATGACACTGATGACGGGGGCGTCTTTTACACGATATAGAGACGATCCAATTGAAACTCTCACGAAAACACGTATACGTAACCGGAATGGTTGGCGCGCCAAGCTTGCGTTGTGTTCTAATAGACTTACTGTGGAGGGCACGCACATTCGAGTTCAGCGAGGGCGCTCCAAAGGGAACTCCCATCGCGCCGACTCCGCAAAGTCTGTAAATCCAGCTTCGAGTACAGTACAACCCATGGAAGGGATGTCATCGATCGTACATAGAGGGGGCTGACAGCAGAACGATGAAGAACCTTGGTCCCGAGATCAACCTCCGGCAATTTCAACCACCTAGCGAGATCTACCAGTAGGACGACCTGTGAAGGTAAAACCACCCCGCTACACTGAAGGCACTGGATCACCAAGCTGCAGTCTTATATGTATATCTTAATACACAAAGAATAATAACAACGTATAGCTAAATCATTTTCAAGCATTATTAACCGTATTTTATAAATAAAAAAGCAAGTAAAGGACATTTTTAAGTGTAAAGTATCGTCATCTATAAAGAAATGCTTGAAGCTACTCGTGTCCCTGCCTTACCTATACTCAAAAGTGGTCACCGACGAGATATACGTATGAATAGACATGAATCACCGTATGGACTTCCGTTGCCCATTGTGACTGCCATACCGACCACTGACTTGAGCGTCCTCTTTTTATGAATGAAGGCAAGAGGGGTGCGATTGTGTGAATATATGTGAATGCTATGGGAGGAATTAGATAGCTAGAATTACATATTGGTTCAGTTAAAACTGGGTCAGAAGCTGTAAAAGTATACCCCTAAGGTCGTAGGTTCAGCTATAAGTCGGTCAGAAGTCGCAGAAGTCCAATAGATATGACCCTAGGATAGTAGACGGCCACGGTTCGAGACCTTTGAAAATTTTCGGAAATTGTGAATACCATCCAGCGCGGCCGAGCGCTACCAGCGCGCTACCAGCGCGCCTGCGCGTCGCGTAATGGGGTTGGTTCGTGGCGCGGCGCGCCGTCAGTATCAGTTCAAGCGTCGCAGCGTAAGGGACGTCTGTGCTGTGCAATGACATCTCGGGTTATACGTTACCACTGCATACGCTTGACAATCACCTTCTATTAGTTAATACGCGTTTATCTAACAATCGTTTTACTATCACGGGTGTGCATCAAAGTCCTTCTCAAGCCTCACTTGCTGGACACTTGACCGGTCAACCGGTTTGGGATGGACGCGTCTTCTTCAGGTAGCATCGGTTCTTTGATACGCGATTGACTAGTCGTTTATTGTAACATCGTATTAATTAATTCATTAATTTGAACGGTTCTTCGAATCCTTTTATATTTTATTGCGCGGTTATTCGGATTCGACGCGGTTTTAAGGTTGCGTTAATTTTGTTAGTAATATCGTTTACATACGCAGTTACATATTTCCCTTCGTGAGTTCAAATACGATTCAGATTTTAGCACAGGCTTATCACAGGGATTTCCTTGTTGTTACAGGTATAATGGATGATTGGTTGGTAGAGAATAATATCGCATCGGATGGAGCGAGCGTCCAAGTTATCTCATCTTGTGATCAGCAATGGCCCTCAATATATCTCCCTCTCGTTCTCAGTACAAAAGTATGACCAACACAGTCTCAACCGAGCGTGCAGAAAAGCGATAAGCATGAACAATTACTGCTAAGTCACATCGCCAAATAAGGTTCGCTAGGCAGCTCCGAACCAGCGAATATTAAGTGGGCATTACTGCCCACTGTAGTAATTTAAGTGGACAGAATCTTAAGTTCTTATTGCAATTACATTTGAATTCTCGTTTCTACTTTTGTATCTAATTGTAGTTGTAAATATTATGTAGTATTTATTGCCCTGCCTCTTATGTATACTCTTCTGATTTCTGACGCTCTAGAGATAAATCTTTAGTAAGATAATTCATATATGTTCCGCCCTGAGAATTCCATTTACATATTCCTCAAGACACAGTCTTTTTTATAAATGAAATACCCTTGTATATATTTTAATTCATGAATCAATTAATATCTGTAAAGATATGTTTGAAACTACGCAGGTGTCGGCCATATCTACAGTGCCTGCTATGGCGTCGCCATCTATACAGAACTCCTTGAAACCACTCGTGCCTGCTATGCTATCAGCATCTATATGGAACTCCTTGAAACTACTCGTGCCTCTGTCTTACTTTAAGTGTAGATATTGCAGGGGCCCTAATAGTTTCAAGGAGTTCTGTATTGATGGCAATACCGTAGTAGGCGTGAGTAGTTTCAAGGAGTTCTTTATAGATGACGAAACTAAAGAACACTTTGAGTGTAGGTAAGACGGGGATACGAGTACTACATAATGTCAAGCACTTGTTTATAAATAGTGGTACGATAAACTTAATAAAATTTGGTTATTTATGTCTTCGTTCATAAAATTAAGATAATAATCCTCGAAAACCGTTTCGTACAATCATTAAATATCAATAAAGCGTTAGCAAACACAGTGCTACAACCTACATTAAAATTAAGATGTACGGTAACATTGTAAGTTCCATTGTTCGTTTTATTCTACACAACAATCAAGCCCTTTAGCACAGGTAAATGCATTTGTGAATAGTTTTTCCTTTCAATAAATTTTCCTGTGCGTAATAAATACATACTAATAGTAGTATCATTCTTTGTTTCGGTCTGACAGCAATGAAAGTTTGGTCAGTGTACATATAACCTATCTTTGCTACACTATCGTAACCCTTGCACTTTTCTTGGTCTCATCTTCTGTTTTGCTCTTCCTTTTCATACCTTCTGTACCTTACGTATTACAGTACTTAGTATCTCTTTATTGCACATCTATTATACATCTTTCCCATTCCTTCCTGTTTCATTTCAAATTTTGAAGTCATTTTTATATCCTATAATCTATATTTCCGTACATTCTGTTAACAGGTGTTCTAACGTTTCAAATCTTTGTCTATACAGGTTACATTTATATTCCTTTCCTTCTTCCAATATTTACTTCACACTACAATGCTATCGCATTTTACCTGCGCTATTAATTGCTGATTGTGCCGACCTTAGTTCTTGCTTGTTAACACTTTAACAACCGGGCATGCCAATTAGCCTCCTAACCAAAACTAGCGTTACGCAGGTTCATAGCAAACCCCCGGTCGATAAATTGTTCTAACAGGTTCTAACGTTCCAAATTTTTGTATGCACAGGTCACATCTTTTATTCTTCTCCTTCTTCCAATATTTCACTCATCCTTTAATGCTTTCGCATTTATGACCTGCATTATTAATTGCCGATTGTGCGATCTTCCGTTCTTACTTAGGTACTTTAGTAATGTTGATGTTATAATATATTTAAGCATTTCATTATATCTTGAATCTCCTATTTTTCTATCTCGTTCCTGTTGTTGCATTTCATAGTCTCTCCTTTTAGAGATCTCCATCAATTCCTTTACTTCAGCTTTTATCGAATTCACTGATGCTTGACGCATTCCATTCCTTTTCAAATAATCCTCTTCTTCTTCTATGCTTCTGGCTTGCCCTACCTTCTTTCCTTTTCCTCTAAATATCCCTTAATAATTTTTCTCTCTCCTGTTACATACATACTAATATATTTTTTGTGTGTGCAGGTTTCACATCCAAAGGGTAAGGAGTATTGACCGGTGCATCTCATTCTGCATAAATGCGAGAAAGAAGAAAGAATAACTCTTGCTACATACTTTAGTTATAGTAAATTGGTGTACAAGAATAATTTATAACTATTAGTGCGTAAATATAATTTAGAACAATTGTGTAATCAGTTGTTATCAATGCCCACTTATATATTTTATTTTATATTCAGTTTATTCGGTAGATCTTATATAAACTTTAATATTACTTATATTACTATTACAAGTTCTACTGAATGTGCTAAATGTAAAATGAAAGATATAATAAATAATTTACATGTATTGGTGATTATTAACGTCAATATTAAAAATAATCCAATGCATTTTTCTATAAATGAATATTTTCGGAAATACCATTGTGCACGACCGAGCGCTATCGGCGCGCCTGCGAGTCGCGCAGTGGGGTCGGCGGTCGCGCTGCGCGAGCCCCGTCAGTCCCTATTGAAGCGTCCCAGCGTAAGGTCGTCTATGTAGTTGAAGGCTAACGACATACATCACAATAGCACCTCGGGCTTTACTTTACCATCGTGTAAGCTTGATTATTAGCTTCTATTAATTAATACGCGTTTAACTAACAATCCTTCTACTATCGTAAATGTACATTAAACGTTAAAGATTAAAATCTTTCTTGAGTCTCCTTTGCTGGACGAATCACCGGTCATCCAATTGAGGATGGACGCGTCTTCGTCCGGCATCGAGATTTTTTTAATATGAGATTAACTAGTCGTTTGTTGTAACATCGCGTTAACTAATTGATTAGTTTGAACGGTTCTTAGAATCTTTATTATATTTTAGTCAGTCACTTACATACTGCTTTTGCGACTTCGGATTCGAATCTGATTTTAGAACAGGTCTATCACAGGTCTATTCTTTTGTTGCAGGTATAATGGTTTGATTGGCTGGCAAAGAATAATATATTGAGGCTGCAGGAATGGATTATTGTGATACAATTACTGCGACGCATAACAATCAGTTCGATGACATATGATGAAGGACTGGTAACATTTAACTTATTACCCCAACGGTTTATGCGTATCTCTTGTTATCTGGCGATTGGTTTTCGGCTCAATTTCGATGCAGGATTGCAGGCGTAGTTACGAACTTGTTGCCATACCCTAATTGTTTCGAATTTTCATTTCTACAAGCAGCTACGAAAACTTATAAATGTTCGCGATATTGTTGACTTACTAGCAACATGGTCACCTTTAAAACTCTGACAAAGAACAGTCACAGTACGCTTTTGGTAAATCGATATTAATATATAATAATATATCTTGTATAGACAATTAATAGTAATTAAATCTGACTATTAATGCGGTACTACTTTATTCAAAAAAAGAGCAGTATTTCCTCAACAGACGTTCGACAGGATGAAGAAATAATAAAGAGACAAATAAAATAAAATATATATTGTTTAAATTTCTACATCCTCACCCCATCTACTAACTTGTACAGATTTTCTTTCAGAAAATTTTGATGACCGCGCGCAATGCGGTCGGTAGAGTCAGTGCTCGTTCCGTCAATGTTCTTTTTATTGTTTTTAGAGCGCAACGGCTCTTGATAATTACAATTAAATATAAATAATAGTAAAGATACGCGATAGTAGAGTCAGTGTTTGCTTCGAAATATTGCTCTCGCAAAATTAGAGTTACTTTGTTCGTCGATCACAATTAATAAACGCGCGCGATAGTAGTCTTTTATTTTTTTATTCTTTTTTCTCAATACGTATTCCGGCATTAGAGTCAGCACCTATGCAGTTCGGCGAGTTCGGGCTTTCATCCATCAACTCGAAGAGTAAGTATCTCTGTATTTCTTTAATTTTATTTTGCAATGGTCTTTGATAATCTTCCTGTTCGAAAAGTACTGAAAATGCAAGGATTTCAATGTTGTCTGCTATTATGAATGTTTCAGAAGGTGCCTTGGGCTCGATGGTATCATCATAACGATATTGTTGGCCGCGCGCAATGCGGTCGGTAGAGTCAGTGCTTGTTCCGTCAAAGTTCTTTTTATTATTTTTTGAGCGCAACCGCTCTTAATAATAATCAAACGTAAATAACAGTAAAGAGACGCGACATTAGAGTCAGTGTTTGATCCGAAATAATACTCTCGCGAGATTAGAATCACTTTGTTTGTCGATCATAAGTGTTCCATTAGAGTCAGTGTCCTGTTCGGCGAGTTCGGGCTTTCATCCATCAACCTGACGAGTAAGTATCTCTTTATGTCTTTAATCTGGTATTCCAATAATATTTGATAATTAACACATTCGAATAGTACTGAAAATACAAAGATTTTAATGTTCTCTGCTCTTCTTGAATGTTTCAGCAGCTTCCACGGCTTCGACGGCGACGACCTTGACCGCGCCCCTGGTGAGTCTGCAACCGGTGAGTGGCATGCTTTAAAGTTCCTCTGGTCACTCAATCATGTCGCAGGACGAAAGGTCCGAACCGACACGAGTGATTGGTTGTAATTACGTAGATTTTTCTTGCAAGCACTGTGACCATGGGTATATGGAAATATACTCATGAGTAGTAACTTCTTTACTGTTTTATATTATATGAGGATAGGTCTTCTTGCACAACGCGTTTCAACTTAGTTTGAGAATTTTAAGAGAGAAATTTAGTATAAAATATATCGCTATGCATCTTTTTATAATAGAGTATTTAATTGAATACGTATGAAACGAATATTTAAATAGTTATTAATTATTAAATGAATATAAAGTAACGTCCAGTATCATACGTGCATTAGTTTGTAGTGGAGAAGTCGAATACCCTTCGACTTCGTTCATTTGGCAATTGCAATTAGTGCACACTTGTAATAAAATGCATAACGATTGCTGTTAGTTAGAACGGAGTATTTCTTCTTTTTTCTACTTTGTTTAAATATAAAGTAAAGGTACTTATATACCTTGTCAATTTGTTGGAACTATCGAATAATAAAATTATTCGATATCCATATTAGTCTTTAGCGTATAAAGATATCAATAAATTCACTTCTTCCGTACAAAATATTAATTAAACCTGAATGTACAAGAAGACAATACGCGAACGGGTAGATCTCGATATCAAGGCAATCTACTTTAAAACTAACTTTGCGTTTTAGAAGCAATGCTTTGATGACGAGAACGCCCGAGGATGTTTGAATTTAATTCAAAGTATATTAAAGTAGAGTCATTGATTAATTTTTCTAATAAAGTAGAGTCATTGCTTAATTTTTCTAATAAAGTAGAGTCATTGATTACTTTTTCTAATAAAGTAGAGTCATTGCTCAATTTTTCTAATAAAGTAGAGTCATTGAATATACAAATATATATTTAGCCCGTTAGAAAATCAGTATGTCTTTATCATCTTTTTAGACGAGGATTTCCAGGTTTAACCCTTTCCGTGTTCACTGCCCGGATCCCACTCACGTGCCCCTGTGCTACTTGGGTGGGAAAACGGTGGTAGAGCACGATGATATTTCTGAATGATTTATTGTTGGCGACTGACAGTGCTTTTGGTGTATCGTGCACGACGTAATATCCGCATTGTGTGTGTGGTTAGGCTGTGGATTTGCGTCGTTCCGTACTAAAACGTAGTTGCAGAGGCCAAATGCCAAAGAGAATCGAATATACTTATCAATTGCTATCAAGTACCTCTTGTATCGGTGCTATTTAATTATTCTATTAAATATCTCAACCGCGACGTGGTTTTTTCCACGTGAACGCAAAGATCCCAGCCACTGTCAGTCGATTTCAGAAAAATGGTACGTACATTAGAGTGTGCAAGTTGTGTGACGACACTTGGGTGTCGGGGGTGTCCCGGGACGCCTCCCTAGTGTAGGCTTTCGCGCCCAAGTGTTTGCCTGATAACCGTGGAGTGTCGTGTGTTGGTGTGCCTGCTTGCCATCTTTTAAATATAGGACTAGGTAGGATAGGTAGCATACTTTCTGGTGTGATTGATAGACATAAGTAGGTAGGGCCGGGCAGGTTGACACAGTCTCTGATCGGGTAGGCACTATTTCGCGTGTTCAACCTGTTTCAGGAAATCTGATTTGAAAAGTCGACGGTGAAGCTGTGGCGCGAACGAAAATTGCGTTCGTCTCTGGCTTTGCCTTTCGATTTTTCGAATCCTTCGCGGTCGTGGTCGCGATTTTGGCTCCGAAACGAAACGCCTTACGTTATGCTCGAGGCTGCACGCGTGAACGAAGAACGATTACAATTTTAATCGTAATCTTTGCGATTTTCCGTAATCACAATTTTTACGATTTTATTTGGTCGTGATTCGGTCGCGTGCGTTCCATTTAGCTCCGCGATTTAAACTCTTTATTTCACCTTTATAAGTTTTTTCCTGATTTCCGAGTAGAGCCTCGAGCCTAGTTTAAGTTTCAGCTGGCCCTCGGGTCCAACGAAAAGAAGAGGCTATATGCCGAAGAGGCCCGACAAACTGTCGCTCAAGAGGGCAACTACTAATGG
Source organism: Nomada lathburiana (assembly GCA_963667235.1). Classification (NCBI taxonomy): domain Eukaryota; kingdom Metazoa; phylum Arthropoda; class Insecta; order Hymenoptera; family Apidae; genus Nomada; species Nomada lathburiana. Next base: position 8,934,697 of record OY763903.1, read on the forward strand.
CTCGTCATTCTTTTTAAGAATGGGGAATCATTCTTTGTTACTACTTTGTCACTGTGCTTGCATTTTCATTCGTAGAATTTTTATTTGTACTTGGCCGACGCACATTCCGTCCCAACGATACAGCCCTCCCAAAAATATCGCGTTGCTTTAGAGTTGCGAGAAACTTGAGAACGGGTCGAATTAGAGTTGCGTTAAATGCCACGCGGTTTTTAATTAGAGTTGCGAGCAAATGAAAATCGCGATTTATTTTCGCGTCTTGAGCCTTCAGCTAACTTTTCAGGGGATCTTCAGTTAGCTTGTTTTTTGATATTACAAATAATTTAATGTTTGCTATCTGTCGGTCTTAATAAATAGTGTTGCGAAATGATTGCATCGCGAGTTCCAGTTAGCGTTGCGTTGATTGATGATCGCGTTTTTAATTAGAGTTGCGAATACCAGTCCCTAATTGCTTCCAATTGGAAGCCTGTTCCTGAGCCACCCTGGAGGGTGGCACATCATCGTCAGCCAAAGATCATGGCTGACCAATTCTTTGGCAATTCTTGCTGTATATGGTGTAATTTTTCTTTTCAGTGTTTTATATTTGTCTTTCTTTTTATTTTTTTTTTCTTAATAATTATACCACCTGGAATGTCTGTTGATGGAAATACTGCTAAAAATTTGCATACATAATAGTAAGTTACTGTGTGAACGAAATGAAAAAAAATGAAAAAAAGTAAGAGAAAAAATAAGAGAAAAGAAAAAAAGAAAAAAAGAAAAGAAACAAAAAAGAAACAAAGACATAATTCGAGATAGTAGATTTCAATTAGAGTCAATACTAGTGACTGTTCATTATTGGAGTTTAATTTCAAAGTATTTTCTTTTAATTGTTGCACATTTATTTTCACCCTTTTCTTTAAGTAGATCCAATTGTTATAACTTTTCGAGCTTGCTTCGTACAAATTGAAATTCACTCGCGATATACATAAATGTTTAAACAAAAATCCTTGCACTAGAAATGTTCTTGTCTGTAGTTGCACCTCGGCATGGTGATAGTGCAAGTTTGATATTTTGCTTCCGAATAATCGTTCGTCGCTTCTTTGTAGAAGCAAAATAGAATCAATTGTAGCGAAATGTGACTACTTCAATTTGGGGTTTTTAATGAAATTGATACTACCATTCAGTTTGATCTAGAAAGTAGAAAAGAATATATCAACTTGGCCGAAATCCAATTACCAATTGTTATTAAAATGTAGCTACACTTTTCATATCAATTGGGATTTATTATCTTCGATAAAAATCGGTTATTACGAATTAAAAGCAGCTTCATTTCAATATAACATGGAGGGGCTTGGGGATGGTACTAATCCAATGCATGAGATTGTTACAGATGAATCCAATTATGATATATTAAACAAATGCAAGTACGCCAGAGATTCAAAGGAGGAATGTATACAATACAAACCCAGAAATATTATCAAAGACATGATTGGAAACTATCAAATCAAAGAGCCAGCCTCGCCGATGCAATTTCGGAGAGTTTAAGAATTCATTTTATATAATCCTTTACTAATTATTTCGAGTTTGTGTTTGTTTCAGAAGCATTGGAAAAAATCAGCTAAAGAAGAGGATTCATGAAAATACGTATTATGTAACCACATCCCACCCTCCCCAGCCCCTGGCCCTCTCCTGCCCTTTTAACTAATTACAGGTGTTAGATAATTAATTAGGCAGGCCCAATTATAAATCGAACAATACTTTTAGCTCCTTATGCATTATTCATTTGAACACACAGTCCTAGATCTTTAAACAGGCAGGTTTTACACGAATTGAAATTATTATTAGACTTTTAATTAGGCAGGGTTTATACAACCAAAACTGGTTGGCGGGTGTTTCAGTCTGTTCTAGGAAACCGTGGACCACGGTTGATTGAAGAGGAATTGAAGAGGAATTAAGTATATGCATACTTATACCTACATGAGTATGGTAAAGTATCTATTACAGTCCTATGTAGGTAGGATATTATTGAAATTGTTCTTTTAATTGAACTCTTAGATGTTATACTAGGTAGGGTCATACTAGTTTTAAGTTAGATCTTTAGTCAGGCAGGGCGCATTTGAATCTAATCTAATATTTAAGAAGGGAGGATTTATTTTTAAGCTGTGTCTTAGTTTTTAAGACAGCAGTGTTCACCACTGCAATAATATTTCGTTGTCTAGTTTTTAAGATCATAGAATATATTTTTTAGAAAGTTTTATTTCAGGAAATTGGATTCTCTTGCAGATTTTCTTTCAGGTTTTCTTCGGATATTCAATTTAGCTCGCGGTCGCGATTCTTCTAAGTACTCCTGTTGTTGTCGTATTTGTACTACGATCAATTAATGAACGTTCTACAAATTGACAATAATAGGAGATTTTTCTTCCTTACAAATGATCGTAGAATTTGTTTTTGCGTAATTGGAGGGTGGAAGGGCCGTGGCTAGGGTGGGTCTCCATGCGCAGTAACCTCCACGTGGTGAGACCTGGGCAATCAATTATTTACTGTATAATTATTAAACGATTCTTTACACAATCTCACAGAACAGATAAGATACGTTTGATAATTATGTGGAAAATAATTCGAGCGAATAGACTGCGTATTGTACTTAGGATACAAAGTACAGTAGTGCCCGCTTAATGTTCGTTCTTTTCCCCATTTAATGTTCGCGGAATCATCCCCACCAATTCTTGGACCTGCTCCGATGCATCGCGGATGGAGCGAGCGTCGCAGTTATCTCAAATTGTTATCAGCAATAGAACAACATTTCCTGGAAAATCGCATCCCCGGATACCATTCGGTAAGCAGCCCCGAACCGTCGAACATTAAGTGGGCATTATTGCTCACTATAGCTATTTCATTGGACAGAATCTTAAGATCTTATTGCAGTTACTTTTGATTTCTCATTTCTATTTTTTTATGTATTTCTAGTTGTAAATATTCTGTATTATTTATTGGCCTACTTCTTATGTATATTCTTCTGTTTTGTTACGCTTTAGAGATAATTCTACAGTAAGATAATTTATGTTTCGCCTTGAGCATCAAATTTCCTTATTTCCTTATACCTTCCCCAAGAACCCTTCTTTTTTTATGACTGAAGTACCCACGTATAATCAAAAATCAATGTGATTTATTCAAACAATTTAAACTTAGATTGCCATTTGTTTATTCTTTAGGTCATTCGTTGTGTGGCTTAAACAGAAAGCGAGGCAAAACCGGTTGGGCACTTAATGTGTTATTTCATTTACTTCCGTTCTCATCAAATTCTCTATTGTCAGACTTGTTCCATTCCTTTTTAAAGAATCCCCTGTTTCTCTTATGCTTTTAGTTTGGCCCTCTCTTCTTTCTTTTTCCACTAAATATCCTGTAACAAACTTTCTCTATCTTTTGTTACATACTTTCTAATATATTTTTCGTGTGCGCAGGTTTTGGAAGCAAAGGATAAGGATCATTGACCATCAATTCTCATTGTGCAGAAAAAGAAGGAAGAAGAAAGAAGAAAGAATAACTCTTACCATATACTTCAGTTATAGTAAATTGGTTTTGTGGGATTGGAACATTTATGCAATGAAGGCTGATGTAAGTGTAATATAAAATATTTGTATTTGATTATAACAAGGGGTACAAATCTAACCTAAACGTATACGTCTCAATTTATTCTACACAAGCCTACACTGTTCTACGCTGTTCTACACTATGCTGCTTCACTCCCAAATCCACATTACCCTGTTGCTAAATCTATCTTCTTCTGATCCCCCGTCTACACTGTGTAATTCCACTCGAAATGCAGGCCATTGCTATTCGTCTGCAGACCAGCCGTGTCCCAGGTGAATAGTATTAATCTTTATTTCGGTCTCGCTGCAATGAAAGTTAACCTACCTTCACAATACTATCTTAACTCTTGCACTCTCATCTTTTGTTTCCCTCTTCTTGTTCATACCTTCTGTATCTTACGTATTATAATATTCTTATCTCTTTATCGCACATCTATTATCATCTTTCCTTTTCCTCCATGTTTCATTTAATATTCTAAAGTCTATGTAATCGCATTTGTTTATAATTTCTTTAAACAAATTCAATTATCTCGCGTTCTACTGAGTCGATTTGGATCAACGACGTCTCAAATGAAAGGGAAGAGAATATTTTACACGATAAAAAATACCCCGTTGCTGGAACTACATCCCCTTGACCGTAATAACAATTTTAATTGTTTAATTGTATATAACAAATGAACTGTACGTGGAACAATGTTCACACCTATTGGAGATGGTAGCTTATACTCCTAGCTTTAATTCATGTCCCGTGGTCATTGTTGTATCTCGACGGCAAGACGATGTAATCGCATTTGTTTATAATTTCTTTAAACAAATTCAATTATCTCGCGTTCTACTGGGCCGATTTGGATCAACGACATCTCAAATGAAAGGGAAGAGAATATTCTACACGATAAAAAATACCCCGTTGCTGGAACTATATGCAGTTGGCCGTACTAACAATTTTAATTGTTTAATTGTTTATAACAAATGAACCGCACGTGGAACAATGTTCACTCCTATTGCAGATGGTAGCTTATACTCCTAGCTTTAATTCATGTCCAGTGGTGATTGCTGTAGCTCGTCGGCAAGACGATGTAATCGCATTTGTTTATAATTTCTTTAAACAAATTCAATTATCTCGCGTTCTACTGGGCCGATTTGGATCAACGACGTCTCAAATGAAAGGGAAGAGAATATTCTACACGATAAAAAATACCCCGTTGCTGGAACTATATGCAGTTGGCCGTACTAACAATTTTAATTGTTTAATTGTTTATAACAAATGAACCGCACGTGGAACAATGTTCACTCCTATTGCAGATGGTAGCTTATACTCCTAGCTTTAATTCATGTCCAGTGGTGATTGCTCTAGCTCGTCGGCAAGACGATGTAATCGCATTTGTTTACAATTTCTTTAAACAAATTCAATTATCTCGCGTTCTACTGGGCCGATTTGGATCAACGACGTCTCAAATGAAAGGGAAGAGAATATTCTACACGATAAAAAATACCCCGTTGCTGGAACTATATGCAGTTGGCCGTACTAACAATTTTAATTGTTTAATTGTTTATAACAAACGAACTTCACATGGAATAATGTTCACACCTATTGGAGATGGTAGCTTATACTCCTAGCTTTAATTCATGTCCCGTGGTCATTGTTGTATCTCGACGGCAAGACGATGTAATCGCATTTGTTTATAATTTCTTTAAACAAATTCAATTATCTCGCGTTCTACTGGGCCGATTTGGATCAACGACGTCTCAAATGAAAGGGAAGAGAATATTCTACACGATAAAAAATACCCCGTTGCTGGAACTATATGCAGTTGGCCGTACTAACAATTTTAATTGTTTAATTGTTTATAACAAATGAACCGCACGTGGAACAATGTTCACTCCTATTGCAGATGGTAGCTTATACTCCTAGCTTTAATTCATGTCCAGTGGTGATTGCTGTAGCTCGTCGGCAAGACGATGTAATCGCATTTGTTTATAATTTCTTTAAACAAATTCAATTATCTCGCGTTCTACTGGGCCGATTTGGATCAACGACATCTCAAATGAAAGGGAAGAGAATATTTTACGCGATAAAAAATACCCCGTTGCTGGAACTATATGCAGTTGGCCGTACTAACAATTTTAATTGTTTAATTGTTTATAACAAATGAACTGTACGTGGAACAATGTTCACACCTATTGGAGATGGTAGCTTATTCTCCAAGCTTTCATTCATGTCCTGTGGTCATTGTTGTATCTCGTCGGCAACTTGATGTAATCTAAAGTCATTTTTATATCCTATTATCTTTTTTTCCATACATTCTGTTAACAGGTGTTCTAGTGTTTCAAGTTTTTGACAGCACAGGTCACATCTTTTATTCTTCTGCTTCTCCTAATATTTCTTCATCCTTTAATGCTTTCGCATCTGTCACCTGTATTATTAATTGGTGATTGTGCCATCTTTCATTCTTACTTAAGTACTTTAGTAGTGGTGCTGTTCTAATATATTTAAACGTTTCATTATATTTAGCTTCTTATATTTTTCTGTCTCCCGTCAATTCCTTTACTTCTGCTCTCATGAAATTCATTCTTATGAGACTCGTTCCATTCCAGGTTAAATAATCCTCTCTTTCTTTTACGCTTCTGGTTTGGTCTTACCTTCTTTCTTTTTCCTTTAAATATCGCTTAACAACCTTTATCTCTCCTTCTACATATACTTACTGATATATTTTTTGTGTGTGCAGGTCTCGCGGGCAAAGGGTAAGAAGCTTGACTGACATTTCTCATTGGGCATAAAGCAAGAAAGAAGAAAGAATAACCCTTGCCACATACTTTAGTTATAGTAAATTGGCTTCTATGAATAGTTTGTAACTATTAGCGCATAAGATTAATTGAGAACAATTGTGTAATTAACTGTTATGTATACGAAGTATATATTTTATTTTATATTCTCTTCATTCAGTAGATCTTGTATAAACTTTAATATTACTGTTACTACAAGTCCTACTGAATGCGCTAAATATAAAATGCAAGATACAATCAATACTTTGGGCTTTACATATGCACAAGTTACACAATTGTTGTAATTTAAAATACGCTTCAGCAAATAAAGTTCGTAAATTTTTAGCATAAGTTTTATCTGTAAGATATATTGTAAAGTAACTTTAAAGAATAGTTCATAAGTATCAGTTTGTAAATTTGAATTACCGCATTTTTGTAACTTGTATCTTCATTAATTAATTTGAATAAATCTTAAATGAAAAGAATTCTACGCCTCTCTTTATTTTAACACCCCTTAACTATCCTTGAAAAGACCTAATTCCAATTCCTTAAACAAGTACTACCGTGCAGGAACTTTAAATGCAAAGTTCACAAGCGGAGAACTTGTAAAAATAGACCTCAGCATTACTAAACGTATTGCAACCAGGTTGCAAAGAAATGCCTAGCGAAAATGAAATATGGTTGCAAATAACACCTCGCGAAAACGCAACAAAGTCGCAAACAACGCCGCGCGAAAACGCAACAACGTTGCAAACAACGCCTCGCGAAAACGCAACAACGTTGCAAACAACGCCTCGCGAAAACGCAACAACGTTCCAAACAACGCCTCGCGAAAACGCAACAAAGTCGCAAACAACGCCTCGCGAAAACTCAACAAAGTTGCAAACAACGCCTCGCGAAAACGCAACAAAGTTGCAAACAACGCCTCGCGAAAACGCAACAATGTTGCAAAAATTCTCGCGAAAAATTTGCAACAATGTTGCGTCAAAAATTTTGCAACAATGTTGCAAACAGCGCCTCGCGAAAACACAACAAAGTTGCAAAAACTCTCGAGAAAAATTTGCAACAATGTTGCACCAAAATTTTGCAACAAAGTTGCAAAAATTCTCGAGAAAAATTTGCAACAATGTTGCGCCAAAATTTTTGCAACAATGTTGCAAACAGCGCCTCGCGAAAACACAACAAAGTTGCAAAAACTCTCGAGAAAAATTTGCAACAATGTTGCGTCAAAAATTTTGCAACAAAGTTGCAAATTTTCTCGAGAATTTTTGCAACTTTGTTGCGTTTTCGCGAGGCGCTGTTTGCAACATTGTTGCAAAATTTTTGACGCAACATTGTTGCAAATTTTTCTCGAGAGTTTTTGCAACTTTGTTGTGTTTTCGCGAGGCGCTGTTTGCAACATTGTTGCAAAAATTTTGGCGCAACATTGTTGCAAATTTTTCTCGAGAGTTTTTGCAACTTTGTTGTGTTTTCGCGAGGCGCTGTTTGCAACATTGTTGCAAAATTTTTGACGCAACATTGTTGCAAATTTTTCTCGAGAGTTTTTGCAACTTTGTTGTGTTTTCGCGAGGCGCTGTTTGCAACATTGTTGCAAAAATTTTGGCGCAACATTGTTGCAAATTTTTCTCGAGAGTTTTTGCAACTTTGTTGTGTTTTCGCGAGGCGCTGTTTGCAACATTGTTGCAAAATTTTTGACGCAACATTGTTGCAATTTTTTCTCGAAAATTTTTGCAACTTTGTTGCGTTTTCGCGAGGCGTTGTTTGCGACTCGGTTGCGTTTTCGCGCGGCGTTGTTTGCAACTTTGTTGGGTTTTCGCGAGGCGTTGTTTGCGACTTTGTTGCGTTTTCGCGAGGCGTTGATTGCAACTTTGTTGCGTTTTCGCGAGGCGTTGTTTGCGACTTGGTTGCGTTTTCGCGAGGCGTTGTTTACAACTTTGTTGCGTTTTCGCGAGGCGTTGTTTGCGACTTTGTTGCGTTTTCGCGAGGCGTTATTTGTAACTATCATATATTTTCCCGATGCGTTGGTTACAACTTTGTTGCGTTTTCGCGAGGTGTTATCTGTAACCGTATTTCATTCTCGCTAGGCATTCCTTTGCAACCTGGTTGAATTTTGGTGAGGCGCTTTATGTTTAGTAATGTTGAGGTCTAATTTTACAAGTTCTCCGCTTGTGAACTTTGCATTTAAAGTTCCTGCACGGTAGTACTTGTTTAAGGAATTGGAATTAGGTCATTTCAAGGATTGGTAAGGTTTGAAAATAAAAAGATCAGTGGCATTCCTTTCATTGTAGATTTATTCAAATTAATTAATGATGATACAAGTTACAAAAATGTTGTGAATAAAATTTACAAGCTAATACTTATGAACTATTCTTTTATATCTAATTACAATCTAATTACATCGTACAACTAAAACTTGTATCAATACTGTTAGTTCAGTATGATGTTCGATTATATATTTGGCACATTCAGTAGAACTTGTAGTAAAAGTAATATTACAGTTTATGTAAGATCTACCGAATGAACTGAATATAAAATAAAATATGTAATAGATATACATATCAATCAATTACACAATTGTTCTAAATTAATTCACTATACCTAAAATATAATTAAAGTATGTGGCAAGAGTGCTTCTATCTCCTTTCTTTCTTGCTCTTACGCACAATGAGAAGAGACTGTCCATGCTCTTCATTTCTTTGTCCATGAAACCTGCGCACACAAAAAATAGATTAGTAAGTATAGTAAAAAATGATGAAGGGATGTTTAGAGGAAAAAGATGGGGCGAAGGTTATACCAGGAGCATAAGAGAAAGAGAGGATTATTTTAAAACGAAGGGAATGAATTTCGTTGATTAAAATCGGCCCAGCAGAAGCCCAGATAATTGAATTTGTTTAAAGAAATTATAAACAAATGCGATTACATCGTCTTGCCGTCGAGATACAACAATGACCACGGGACATGAATTAAAGCTAGGAGTATAAGCTACCATCTCCAATAGGTGTGAACATTGTTCCAAGTGCGGTTAATTTGTTATAAACAATTAAACAATTAAAATTGTTAGTACGGCCAACTGCATATAGTTCCAGCAACGGGGTATTTTTTATCGTGTAGAATATTCTCTTCCCTTTCATTTGAGACGTCGTTGATCCAAATCGGCCCAGTAGAACGCGAGATAATTGAATTTGTTTAAAGAAATTATAAACAAATGCGATTACATCGTCTTGCCGACGAGCTAGAGCAATCACCACTGGACATGAATTAAAGCTAGGAGTATAAGCTACCATCTGCAATAGGAGTGAACATTGTTCCACGTGCGGTTCATTTGTTATAAACAATTAAACAATTAAAATTATTATTACGGTCAAGGGGATGTAGTTCCAGCAACGGGGTATTTTTTATCGTGTAGAATATTCTCTTCCCTTTCATTTGAGACGTCGTTGATCCAAATCGGCCCAGTAGAACGCGAGATAATTGAATTTGTTTAAAGAAATTATAAACAAATGCGATTACATCGTCTTGCCGTCGAGATACAACAATGACCACGGGACATGAATTAAAGCTAGGAGTATAAGCTACCATCTCCAATAGGAGTGAACATTGTTCCACGTGCGGTTCATTTGTTATAAACAATTAAACAATTAAAATTGTTAGTACGGCCAACTGCATATAGTTCCAGCAACGGGGTATTTTTTATCGTGTAGAATATTCTCTTCCCTTTCATTTGAGACGTCGTTGATCCAAATCGGCCCAGTAGAACGCGAGATAATTGAATTTGTTTAAAGAAATTATAAACAAATGCGATTACATCGTCTTGCCGACGAGCTACAGCAATCACCACTCGACATGAATTAAAGCTAGGAGTATAAGCTACCATCTCCAATAGGTGTGAACATTGTTCCACGTACAGTTCATTTGTTATAAACAATTAAACAATTAAAATTGTTATTACGGCCAACTGCACATAGTTCCAGCAACGGGGTATTTTTTATCGTGTAGAATATTCTCTTCCCTTTCATTTGAGACGTCGTTGATTAAAATCGGCCCAGTAGAACGCGAGATAATTGAATTTGTTTAAAGAAACTATAAACAAATGCGATTACATCGTCTTGCCGTCGAGATACAACAATGACCACGGGACATGAATTAAAGCTAGGAGTATAAGCTACCATCTGCAATAGGAGTGAACATTGTTCCACGTGCGGTTCATTTGTTATAAACAATTAAACAATTAAAATTGTTATTACGGCCAACTGCACATAGTTCCAGCAACGGGGTATTTTTTATCGTGTAGAATATTCTCTTCCCTTTCATTTGAGACGTCGTTGATTAAAATCGGCCCAGTAGAACGCGAGATAATTGAATTTGTTTAAAGAAACTATAAACAAATGCGATTACATCGTCTTGCCGTCGAGATACAACAATGACCACGGGACATGAATTAAAGCTAGGAGTATAAGCTACCATCTCCAATAGGTGTGAACATTGTTCCACGTACAGTTCATTTGTTATAAACAATTAAACAATTAAAATTGTTATTACGGTCAAGGGGATGTAGTTCCAGCAACGGGGTATTTTTTATCGTGTAGAATATTCTCTTCCCTTTCATTTGAGACGTCGTTGATTAAAATCGGCCCAGTAGAACGCGAGATAATTGAATTTGTTTAAAGAAACTATAAACAAATGCGATTACATCGTCTTGCCGTCGAGATACAACAATGACCACGGGACATGAATTAAAGCTAGGAGTATAAGCTACCATCTCCAATAGGTGTGAACATTGTTCCACGTACAGTTCATTTGTTATAAACAATTAAACAATTAAAATTGTTATTACGGTCAAGGGGATGTAGTTACAGCAACGGGGTATTTTTTATCGTGTAAAATATTCTCTTCCCTTTCATTTGAGACGTCGTTGATCCAAATCGGCCCAGTAGAACGCGAGATAATTGAATTTGTTTAAAGAAATTATAAACAAATGCGATTACATCGTCTTGCCGTCGAGATACAACAATGACCACGGGACATGAATTAAAGCTAGGAGTATAAGCTACCATCTCCAATAGGTGTGAACATTATTCCATGTGAAGTTCGTTTGTTATAAACAATTAAACAATTAAAATTGTTAGTACGGCCAACTGCATATAGTTCCAGCAACGGGGTATTTTTTATCGTGTAGAATATTCTCTTCCCTTTCATTTGAGACGTCGTTGATCCAAATCGGCCCAGTAGAACGCGAGATAATTGAATTTGTTTAAAGAAATTATAAACAAATGCGATTACATCGTCTTGCCGACGAGCTAGAGCAATCACCACTGGACATGAATTAAAGCTAGGAGTATAAGCTACCATCTGCAATAGGAGTGAACATTGTTCCACGTGCGGTTAATTTGTTATAAACAATTAAACAATTAAAATTGTTATTACGGTCAAGGGGATGTAGTTCCAGCAACGGGGTATTTTTTATCGTGTAGAATATTCTCTTCCCTTTCATTTGAGACGTCGTTGATCCAAATCGGCCCAGTAGAACGCGAGATAATTGAATTTGTTTAAAGAAATTATAAACAAATGCGATTATATCGTCTTGCCGACGAGCTAGAGCAATCACCACTGGACATGAATTAAAGCTAGGAGTATAAGCTACCATCTGCAATAGGAGTGAACATTGTACCACGTGCGGTTCATTTGTTATAAACAATTAAACAATTAAAATTGTTAGTACGGCCGACTGCATATAGTTCCAGCAACGGGGTATTTTTTATCGTGTAGAATATTCTCTTCCCTTTCATTTGAGACGTCGTTGATCCAAATCGGCCCAGTAGAACGCGAGATAATTGAATTTGTTTAAAGAAATTATAAACAAATGCGATTACATCGTCTTGCCGACGAGCTACAGCAATCACCACTCGACATGAATTAAAGCTAGGAGTATAAGCTACCATCTCCAATAGGTGTGAACATTGTTCCACGTACAGTTCATTTGTTATAAACAATTAAACAATTAAAATTGTTATTACGGTCAAGGGGATGTAGTTCCAGCAACGGGGTATTTTTTATCGTGTAGAATATTCTCTTCCCTTTCATTTGAGACGTCGTTGATTAAAATCGGCCCAGTAGAACGCGAGATAATTGAATTTGTTTAAAGAAACTATAAACAAATGCGATTACATCGTCTTGCCGTCGAGATACAACAATGACCACGGGACATGAATTAAAGCTAGGAGTATAAGCTACCATCTGCAATAGGAGTGAACATTGTTCCACGTGCGGTTCATTTGTTATAAACAATTAAACAATTAAAATTTGTTAGTACGGCCAACTGCATATAGTTCCAGCAACGGGGTATTTTTTATCTTGTAGAATATTCTCTTCCCTTTCATTTGAGACGTCGTTGATCCAAATCGGCCCAGTAGAACGCGAGATAATTGAATTTGTTTAAAGAAATTATAAACAAATGCGATTACATCGTCTTGCCGGCGAGCTACATCAATGACCACGGGACATGAATTAAAGCTAGGAGTATAAGCTACCATCTCCAATAGGTGTGAACATTGTTCCACGTACAGTTCATTTGTTATAAACAATTAAACAATTAAAATTGTTATTACGGCCAACTGCACATAGTTCCAGCAACGGGGTATTTTTTATCGTGTAGAATATTCTCTTCCCTTTCATTTGAGACGTCGTTGATTAAAATCGGCCCAGTAGAACGCGAGATAATTGAATTTGTTTAAAGAAACTATAAACAAATGCGATTACATCGTCTTGCCGTCGAGATACAACAATGACCACGGGACATGAATTAAAGCTAGGAGTATAAGCTACCATCTGCAATAGGAGTGAACATTGTTCCACGTGCGGTTCATTTGTTATAAACAATTAAACAATTAAAATTGTTAGTACGGCCAACTGCATATAGTTCCAGCAACGGGGTATTTTTTATCGTGTAGAATATTCTCTTCCCTTTCATTTGAGACGTCGTTGATTAAAATCGGCCCAGTAGAACGCGAGATAATTGAATTTGTTTAAAGAAACTATAAACAAATGCGATTACATCGTCTTGCCGTCGAGATACAACAATGACCACGGGACATGAATTAAAGCTAGGAGTATAAGCTACCATCTCCAATAGGTGTGAACATTGTTCCACGTACAGTTCATTTGTTATAAACAATTAAACAATTAAAATTGTTATTACGGTCAAGGGGATGTAGTTCCAGCAACGGGGTATTTTTTATCGTGTAGAATATTCTCTTCCCTTTCATTTGAGACGTCGTTGATTAAAATCGGCCCAGTAGAACGCGAGATAATTGAATTTGTTTAAAGAAACTATAAACAAATGCGATTACATCGTCTTGCCGACGAGCTACAGCAATCACCACTGGACATGAATTAAAGCTAGGAGTATAAGCTACCATCTGCAATAGGAGTGAACATTGTTCCACGTGCGGTTCATTTGTTATAAACAATTAAACAATTAAAATTGTTATTACGGTCAAGGGGATGTAGTTACAGCAACGGGGTATTTTTTAGCGTGTAAAATATTCTCTTCCCTTTCATTTGAGACGTCGTTGATCCAAATCGGCCCAGTAGAACGCGAGATAATTGAATTTGTTTAAAGAAATTATAAACAAATGCGATTACATCGTCTTGCCGACGAGCTACAGCAATCACCACTGGACATGAATTAAAGCTAGGAGTATAAGCTACCATCTGCAATAGGAGTGAACATTGTTCCACGTGCGGTTCATTTGTTATAAACAATTAAACAATTAAAATTGTTAGTACGGCCAACTGCATATAGTTCCAGTAACGGGGTATTTTTTATCGTGTAGAATATTCTCTTCCCTTTCATTTGAGACGTCGTTGATCCAAATCGGCCCAGTAGAACGCGAGATAATTGAATTTGTTTAAAGAAATTATAAACAAATGCGATTACATCGTCTTGCCGACGAGCTACAGCAATCACCACTGGACATGAATTAAAGCTAGGAGTATAAGCTACCATCTGCAATAGGAGTGAACATTGTTCCACGTACAGTTCATTTGTTATAAACAATTAAACAATTAAAATTGTTATTACGGTCAAGGGGATGTAGTTACAGCAACGGGGTATTTTTTATCGTGTAAAATATTCTCTTCCCTTTCATTTGAGACGTCGTTGATCCAAATCGGCCCAGTAGAACGCGAGATAATTGAATTTGTTTAAAGAAATTATAAACAAATGCGATTACATCGTCTTGCCGACGAGCTACAGCAATCACCACTGGACATGAATTAAAGCTAGGAGTATAAGCTACCATCTGCAATAGGAGTGAACATTGTTCCACGTGCGGTTCATTTGTTATAAACAATTAAACAATTAAAATTGTTAGTACGGCCAACTGCATATAGTTCCAGCAACGGGGTATTTTTTATCGTGTAGAATATTCTCTTCCCTTTCATTTGAGACGTCGTTGATCCAAATCGGCCCAGTAGAACGCGAGATAATTGAATTTGTTTAAAGAAACTATAAACAAATGCGATTACATCGTCTTGCCGTCGAGATACAACAATGACCACGCGACATGAATTAAAGCTAGGAGTATAAGCTACCATCTGCAATAGGAGTGAACATTGTTCCACGTGCGGTTCATTTGTTATAAACAATTAAACAATTAAAATTGTTAGTACGGCCAACTGCACATAGTTCCAGCAACGGGGTATTTTTTATCGTGTAGAATATTCTCTTCCCTTTCATTTGAGACGTCGTTGATCCAAATCGGCCCAGTAGAACGCGAGATAATTGAATTTGTTTAAAGAAATTATAAACAAATGCGATTACATCGTCTTGCCGTCGAGATACAACAATGACCACGGGACATGAATTAAAGCTAGGAGTATAAGCTACCATCTCCAATAGGTGTGAACATTATTCCATGTGAAGTTCGTTTGTTATAAACACTTAAACAATTAAAATTGTTAGTACGGCCAACTGCATATAGTTCCAGCAACGGGGTATTTTTTATCGTGTAGAATATTCTCTTCCCTTTCATTTGAGACGTCGTTGATCCAAATCGGCCCAGTAGAACGCGAGATAATTGAATTTGTTTAAAGAAATTATAAACAAATGCGATTACATCGTCTTGCCGACGAGCTACAGCAATCACCACTGGACATGAATTAAAGCTAGGAGTATAAGCTACCATCTGCAATAGGAGTGAACATTGTTCCACGTGCGGTTCATTTGTTATAAACAATTAAACAATTAAAATTGTTAGTACGGCCAACTGCATATAGTTCCAGCAACGGGGTATTTTTTATCGTGTAGAATATTCTCTTCCCTTTCATTTGAGACGTCGTTGATCCAAATCGGCCCAGTAGAACGCGAGATAATTGAATTTGTTTAAAGAAACTATAAACAAATGCGATTACATCGTCTTGCCGTCGAGATACAACAATGACCACGCGACATGAATTAAAGCTAGGAGTATAAGCTACCATCTGCAATAGGAGTGAACATTGTTCCACGTGCGGTTCATTTGTTATAAACAATTAAACAATTAAAATTGTTAGTACGGCCAACTGCACATAGTTCCAGCAACGGGGTATTTTTTATCGTGTAGAATATTCTCTTCCCTTTCATTTGAGACGTCGTTGATTAAAATCGGCCCAGTAGAACGCGAGATAATTGAATTTGTTTAAAGAAATTATAAACAAATGCGATTACATCGTCTTGCCGGCGAGCTACATCAATGACCACGGGACATGAATTAAAGCTAGGAGTATAAGCTACCATCTCCAATAGGTGTGAACATTGTTCCACGTACAGTTCATTTGTTATATACAATTAAACAATTAAAATTGTTATTACGGTCAAGGGGATGTAGTTCCAGCAACGAGGTATTTTTTATCGTGTAAAATATTCTCTTCCCTTTCATTTGAGACGTCGTTGATCCAAATCGACTCAGTAGAACGCGAGATAATTGAATTTGTTTAAAGAAATTATAAACAAATGCGATTACATAGACTTTAGAATTTTAAATGAAACATGGAGGAAAAGGGAAGATGTTAATAGATGTGCGATAAAGGGATAAGAATATTGTAATACGTAAGGTAGAGAAGGTATGAAAAGGAAGAGCGGAACAGAAAATGAGAGTGCAAGAGTTAAGATAGTATTGTAAAGATAGGTTATATGTTCGCTAAGCTCAACTTTCTTTGCTACAAGACCGAAATAAAGAATAAGACTACTATTAGTATGTACTTATTACATGGTGGAAAATTTCTCTAAAGGGAAAAATATTCACAAATGTATTTACCTTTGCTAAAGAGCTTGATTGTTGTAGAATAAAATGAACAGTGGAACTTACAATGTTACCGTACATATTAATATTAATGTATAGATTGTAACATTGTGTTTGCTAACACTTTATTAATATGTAAATGACAGTACGAAACGATTCATACCACTATTTATAAAGAAGTGCTTGAATTTACGTACCACTCGTATCCCTGTCTTACCTACACGCAAAGTGGTCATTAGTATCGCCATCTATACAGGTGTGAGTGAAACTACCCGAGCGTCTGCTATATCTACACTTAAGGTAAGTAAGAGGCACGAGTAGTTTCAAGGAGTCCTGTATAGATGGCGAGACCATAGCCGGCACTGTAGATATGGCAAAGACCCGCGTAGTTTCAAGCACATCTTTACAGATATTAATTAATTAAGGAATTAAAATATTTACATTTCTCGTGCTTATGCATGATGAGAAGTGCCGGCCAATACTGTTTACTCTTTGTATGCGGGACGTGCACACACAAAAAATATTTGAGTAAGCATGTAACATGAGAGAGAAAAAATGTCAAGGGGTGATTAGAGGAAAAAGAAATAGGGGAGGGCCACACTAGAAGCATAAGAGAAAGACAGAATTAAAAGGGAATGAAATGAGTATCGTAAGAGTGAATTTGATGGGAGCGGAAATAATGGAATTGACGGAGAACCTTAAAAGAAGGGACTATGAAATGCAACAACAGAAACTAGACGGAAAAATAGAAGAGGCGAGATATAATGAAAGGTTTAAATATATTAGAAAAGAAGCACTACTAAACCACCTAAGTAAAAACGGAAGACGGCACAATCAGCAATTAATAGTGCAGTGACACATGCGAAAGCATTTACGGATGAAGAAATATTAGGAGAAGGAGAAGAATAAAAGACATGACCTACGCAGACAAAAAATTTGAAACGCTAGAACACCTGTTAACAGAATGTATGGAAATAAAGATAACAGGATATAAAAATGACTTTAGAATATTAAATGAAACATGGAGGAAAAGGAAAGATGATAATAGATGTGCGATAAAGAGATAAGAATATTATAATACGTAAGATACAGAAGGTATGAACAAGAAGAGGGAAACAAAAGATGAGAGTGCAAGAGTTAAGATAGTATTGTGAAGGTAGGTTAACTTTCATTGCAGCGAGACCGAAATAAAGATTAATACTATTCACCTGGGACACGGCTGGTCTGCAGACGAATAGCAATGGCCTGCATTTCGAGTGGAATTACACAGTGTAGACGGGGGATCAGAAGAAGATAGATTTAGCAACAGGGTAATGTGGATTTGGGAGTGAAGCAGCATAGTGTAGAACAGCGTAGAACAGTGTAGGCTTGTGTAGAATAAATTGAGACGTATACGTTTAGGTTAGATTTGTACCCCTTGTTATAATCAAATACAAATATTTTATATTACACTTACATCAGCCTTCATTG
Organism: Nomada lathburiana; assembly: GCA_963667235.1. Taxonomy (NCBI): domain Eukaryota; kingdom Metazoa; phylum Arthropoda; class Insecta; order Hymenoptera; family Apidae; genus Nomada; species Nomada lathburiana. Next base: position 8,952,776 of record OY763903.1, read on the forward strand.
CATAAATGTTCCAATCCCACAAAACCAATTTACTATAACTGAAGTATATGGTAAGAGTTATTCTTTCTTCTTTCTTCTTCCTTCTTTTTCTGCACAATGAGAATTGATGGTCAATGATCCTTATCCTTTGCTTCCAAAACCTGCGCACACGAAAAATATATTAGAAAGTATGTAACAAAAGATAGAGAAAGTTTGTTACAGGATATTTAGTGGAAAAAGAAAGAAGAGAGGGCCAAACTAAAAGCATAAGAGAAACAGGGGATTCTTTAAAAAGGAATGGAACAAGTCTGACAATAGAGAATTTGATGAGAACGGAAGTAAATGAAATAACACATTAAGTGCCCAACCGGTTTTGCCTCGCTTTCTGTTTAAGCCACACAACGAATGACCTAAAGAATAAACAAATGGCAATCTAAGTTTAAATTGTTTGAATAAATCACATTGATTTTTGATTATACGTGGGTACTTCAGTCATAAAAAAAGAAGGGTTCTTGGGGAAGGTATAAGGAAATAAGGAAATTTGATGCTCAAGGCGAAACATAAATTATCTTACTGTAGAATTATCTCTAAAGCGTAACAAAACAGAAGAATATACATAAGAAGTAGGCCAATAAATAATACAGAATATTTACAACTAGAAATACATAAAAAAATAGAAATGAGAAATCAAAAGTAACTGCAATAAGATCTTAAGATTCTGTCCAATGAAATAGCTATAGTGAGCAATAATGCCCACTTAATGTTCGACGGTTCGGGGCTGCTTACCGAATGGTATCCGGGGATGCGATTTTCCAGGAAATGTTGTTCTATTGCTGATAACAATTTGAGATAACTGCGACGCTCGCTCCATCCGCGATGCATCGGAGCAGGTCCAAGAATTGGTGGGGATGATTCCGCGAACATTAAATGGGGAAAAGAACGAACATTAAGCGGGCACTACTGTACTTTGTATCCTAAGTACAATACGCAGTCTATTCGCTCGAATTATTTTCCACATAATTATCAAACGTATCTTATCTGTTCTGTGAGATTGTGTAAAGAATCGTTTAATAATTATACAGTAAATAATTGATTGCCCAGGTCTCACCACGTGGAGGTTACTGCGCATGGAGACCCACCCTAGCCACGGCCCTTCCACCCTCCAATTACGCAAAAACAAATTCTACGATCATTTGTAAGGAAGAAAAATCTCCTATTATTGTCAATTTGTAGAACGTTCATTAATTGATCGTAGTACAAATACGACAACAACAGGAGTACTTAGAAGAATCGCGACCGCGAGCTAAATTGAATATCCGAAGAAAACCTGAAAGAAAATCTGCAAGAGAATCCAATTTCCTGAAATAAAACTTTCTAAAAAATATATTCTATGATCTTAAAAACTAGACAACGAAATATTATTGCAGTGGTGAATACTGCTGTCTTAAAAACTAAGACACAGCTTAAAAATAAATCCTCCCTTCTTAAATATTAGATTAGATTCAAATGCGCCCTGCCTGACTAAAGATCTAACTTAAAACTAGTATGACCCTACCTAGTATAACATCTAAGAGTTCAATTAAAAGAACAATTTCAATAATATCCTACCTACATAGGACTGTAATAGATACTTTACCATACTCATGTAGGTATAAGTATGCATATACTTAATTCCTCTTCAATTCCTCTTCAATCAACCGTGGTCCACGGTTTCCTAGAACAGACTGAAACACCCGCCAACCAGTTTTGGTTGTATAAACCCTGCCTAATTAAAAGTCTAATAATAATTTCAATTCGTGTAAAACCTGCCTGTTTAAAGATCTAGGACTGTGTGTTCAAATGAATAATGCATAAGGAGCTAAAAGTATTGTTCGATTTATAATTGGGCCTGCCTAATTAATTATCTAACACCTGTAATTAGTTAAAAGGGCAGGAGAGGGCCAGGGGCTGGGGAGGGTGGGATCTGGTTACATAATACGTATTTTCATGAATCCTCTTCTTTAGCTGATTTTTTCCAATGCTTCTGAAACAAACACAAACTCGAAATAATTAGTAAAGGATTATATAAAATGAATTCTTAAACTCTCCGAAATTGCATCGGCGAGGCTGGCTCTTTGATTTGATAGTTTCCAATCATGTCTTTGATAATATTTCTGGGTTTGTATTGTATACATTCCTCCTTTGAATCTCTGGCGTACTTGCATTTGTTTAATATATCATAATTGGATTCATCTGTAACAATCTCATGCATTGGATTAGTACCATCCCCAAGCCCCTCCATGTTATATTGAAATGAAGCTGCTTTTAATTCGTAATAACCGATTTTTATCGAAGATAATAAATCCCAATTGATATGAAAAGTGTAGCTACATTTTAATAACAATTGGTAATTGGATTTCGGCCAAGTTGATATATTCTTTTCTACTTTCTAGATCAAACTGAATGGTAGTATCAATTTCATTAAAAACCCCAAATTGAAGTAGTCACATTTCGCTACAATTGATTCTATTTTGCTTCTACAAAGAAGCGACGAACGATTATTCGGAAGCAAAATATCAAACTTGCACTATCACCATGCCGAGGTGCAACTACAGACAAGAACATTTCTAGTGCAAGGATTTTTGTTTAAACATTTATGTATATCGCGAGTGAATTTCAATTTGTACGAAGCAAGCTCGAAAAGTTATAACAATTGGATCTACTTAAAGAAAAGGGTGAAAATAAATGTGCAACAATTAAAAGAAAATACTTTGAAATTAAACTCCAATAATGAACAGTCACTAGTATTGACTCTAATTGAAATCTACTATCTCGAATTATGTCTTTGTTTCTTTTTTGTTTCTTTTCTTTTTTTCTTTTTTTCTTTTCTCTTATTTTTTCTCTTACTTTTTTTCATTTTTTTTCATTTCGTTCACACAGTAACTTACTATTATGTATGCAAATTTTTAGCAGTATTTCCATCAACAGACATTCCAGGTGGTATAATTATTAAGAAAAAAAAAATAAAAAGAAAGACAAATATAAAACACTGAAAAGAAAAATTACACCATATACAGCAAGAATTGCCAAAGAATTGGTCAGCCATGATCTTTGGCTGACGATGATGTGCCACCCTCCAGGGTGGCTCAGGAACAGGCTTCCAATTGGAAGCAATTAGGGACTGGTATTCGCAACTCTAATTAAAAACGCGATCATCAATCAACGCAACGCTAACTGGAACTCGCGATGCAATCATTTCGCAACACTATTTATTAAGACCGACAGATAGCAAACATTAAATTATTTGTAATATCAAAAAACAAGCTAACTGAAGATCCCCTGAAAAGTTAGCTGAAGGCTCAAGACGCGAAAATAAATCGCGATTTTCATTTGCTCGCAACTCTAATTAAAAACCGCGTGGCATTTAACGCAACTCTAATTCGACCCGTTCTCAAGTTTCTCGCAACTCTAAAGCAACGCGATATTTTTGGGAGGGCTGTATCGTTGGGACGGAATGTGCGTCGGCCAAGTACAAATAAAAATTCTACGAATGAAAATGCAAGCACAGTGACAAAGTAGTAACAAAGAATGATTCCCCATTCTTAAAAAGAATGACGAGCCATTAGTAGTTGCCCTCTTGAGCGACAGTTTGTCGGGCCTCTTCGGCATATAGCCTCTTCTTTTCGTTGGACCCGAGGGCCAGCTGAAACTTAAACTAGGCTCGAGGCTCTACTCGGAAATCAGGAAAAAACTTATAAAGGTGAAATAAAGAGTTTAAATCGCGGAGCTAAATGGAACGCACGCGACCGAATCACGACCAAATAAAATCGTAAAAATTGTGATTACGGAAAATCGCAAAGATTACGATTAAAATTGTAATCGTTCTTCGTTCACGCGTGCAGCCTCGAGCATAACGTAAGGCGTTTCGTTTCGGAGCCAAAATCGCGACCACGACCGCGAAGGATTCGAAAAATCGAAAGGCAAAGCCAGAGACGAACGCAATTTTCGTTCGCGCCACAGCTTCACCGTCGACTTTTCAAATCAGATTTCCTGAAACAGGTTGAACACGCGAAATAGTGCCTACCCGATCAGAGACTGTGTCAACCTGCCCGGCCCTACCTACTTATGTCTATCAATCACACCAGAAAGTATGCTACCTATCCTACCTAGTCCTATATTTAAAAGATGGCAAGCAGGCACACCAACACACGACACTCCACGGTTATCAGGCAAACACTTGGGCGCGAAAGCCTACACTAGGGAGGCGTCCCGGGACACCCCCGACACCCAAGTGTCGTCACACAACTTGCACACTCTAATGTACGTACCATTTTTCTGAAATCGACTGACAGTGGCTGGGATCTTTGCGTTCACGTGGAAAAAAACACGTCGCGGTTGAGATATTTAATAGAATAATTAAATAGCACCGATACAAGAGGTACTTGATAGCAATTGATAAGTATATTCGATTCTCTTTGGCATTTGGCCTCTGCAACTACGTTTTAGTACGGAACGACGCAAATCCACAGCCTAACCACACACACAATGCGGATATTACGTCGTGCACGATACACCAAACGCACTGTCAGTCGCCAACAATAAATCATTCAGAAATATCATCGTGCTCTACCACCGTTTTCCCACCCAAGTAGCACAGGGGCACGTGAGTGGGATCCGGGCAGTGAACACGGAAAGGGTTAAACCTGGAAATGCTCGTCTAAAAAGATGATAAAGACATACTGATTTTCTAACGGGCTAAATATATATTTGTATATTCAATGACTCTACTTTATTAGAAAAATTGAGCAATGACTCTACTTTATTAGAAAAAGTAATCAATGACTCTACTTTATTAGAAAAATTAAGCAATGACTCTACTTTATTAGAAAAATTAATCAATGACTCTACTTTAATATACTTTGAATTAAATTCAAACATCCTCGGGCGTTCTCGTCATCAAAGCATTGCTTCTAAAACGCAAGGTTAGTTTTAAAGTAGATTGCCTTGATATCGAGATCTACCCGTTCGCGTATTGTCTTCTTGTACATTCAGGTTTAATTAATATTTTGTACGGAAGAAGTGAATTTATTGATATCTTTATACGCTAAAGACTAATATGGATATCGAATAATTTTATTATTCGATAGTTCCAACAAATTGACAAGGTATATAAGTACCTTTACTTTATATTTAAACAAAGTAGAAAAAAGAAGAAATACTCCGTTCTTACTAACAGCAATCGTTATGCATTTTATTACAAGTGTGCACTAATTGCAATTGCCAAATGAACGAAGTCGAAGGGTATTCGACTTCTCCACTACAAACTAATGCACGTATGATACTGGACGTTACTTTATATTCATTTAATAATTAATAACTATTTAAATATTCGTTTCATACGTATTCAATTAAATACTCTATTATAAAAAGATGCATAGCGATATATTTTATACTAAATTTCTCTCTTAAAATTCTCAAACTAAGTTGAAACGCGTTGTGCAAGAAGACCTATCCTCATATAATATAAAACAGTAAAGAAGTTACTACTCATGAGTATATTTCCATATACCCATGGTCACAGTGCTTGCAAGAAAAATCTACGTAATTACAACCAATCACTCGTGTCGGTTCGGACCTTTCGTCCTGCGACATGATTGAGTGACCAGAGGAACTTTAAAGCATGCCACTCACCGGTTGCAGACTCACCAGGGGCGCGGTCAAGGTCGTCGCCGTCGAAGCCGTGGAAGCTGCTGAAACATTCAAGAAGAGCAGAGAACATTAAAATCTTTGTATTTTCAGTACTATTCGAATGTGTTAATTATCAAAGATTATTGGAATACAAGATTAAAGACATAAAGAGATACTTACTCGTCAGGTTGATGGATGAAAGCCCGAACTCGCCGAACAGGACACTGACTCTAATGGAACACTTATGATCGACAAACAAAGTGATTCTAATCTCGCGAGAGTATTATTTCGGATCAAACACTGACTCTAATTTCGCGTCTCTTTACTGTTATTCACGTTTAATTATTATTAAGAGCGGTTGCGCTCAAAAAATAATAAAAAGAACTTTGACGGAACAAGCACTGACTCTACCGACCGCATTGCGCGCGGCCAACAATATCGTTATGATGATACCATCGAGCCCAAGGCACCTTCTGAAACATTCATAATAGCAGACAACATTGAAATCCTTGCATTTTCAGTACTTTTCGAACAGGAAGATTATCAAAGACCATTGCAAAATAAAATTAAAGAAATACAGAGATACTTACTCTTCGAGTTGATGGATGAAAGCCCGAACTCGCCGAACTGCATAGGTGCTGACTCTAATGCCGGAATACGTATTGAGAAAAAAGAATACAAAAATAAAAGACTACTATCGCGCGCGTTTATTAATTGTGATCGACGAACAAAGTAACTCTAATTTTGCGAGAGCAATATTTCGAAGCAAACACTGACTCTACTATCGCGTATCTTTACTATTATTTATATTTAATTGTAATTATCAAGAGCGGTTGCGCTCTAAAAACAATAAAAAGAACATTGACGGAACGAGCACTGACTCTACCGACCGCATTGCGCGCGGTCATCAAAATTTTCTGAAAGAAAATCTGTACAAGTTAGTAGATGGGGTGAGGATGTAGAAATTTAAACAATATATATTTTATTTTATTTGTCTCTTTATTATTTCTTCATCCTGTCGAACGTCTGTTGAGGAAATACTGCTCTTTTTTTGAATAAAGTAGTACCGCATTAATAGTCAGATTTAATTACTATTAATTGTCTATACAAGATATATTATTATATATTAATATCGATTTACCAAAAGCGTACTGTGACTGTTCTTTGTCAGAGTTTTAAAGGTGACCATGATGCTAGTAAGTCAACAATATCGCGAACATTTATAAGTTTTCGTAGCTGCTTGTAGAAATGAAAATTCGAAACAATTAGGGTATGGCAACAAGTTCGTAACTACGCCTGTAATCCTGCATCGAAAATACAATTTGGCCGTACTTGTGACTAGGTCACAGAGATAATGAAAGTGTTTGCTAAAAACAATTAGTGAAGCTACAATAGAAATCGCGACCGAAATGAAGCGAAACATGAACGAATTTCAATTTTTCGTTTAGAATTAATTAAATTTACTGACTAGTTTCAATCGCGAATGGTACATTGTAAGTTCTATACGAATTGAGAGAAGTAAGTATTGCAATCTATTTACAACAATGAAAGTGTTCAATAACTTTCAATCGAAGGAAAAGAACTTGTTGTCGCTAGAAAACAAGAAACATACATAAACCGTTATATGTTACCAGTCCTTCATCCAAGGTCGGCCGACTAATTGTTAAGTGTCGTAGTAATTGTATCTCAATGTACTGTACTGCTGCAGACTCAATATATTATTCTCTACCAACCAATCATCCATTACACCTCCAACAAAAAGAAAAGAAACGTGTTAAATCTGCGCTAAAATTAGAATCGAATGCAAAGTCGCGAAAAGAAATATGTAACTGTGTACGTAAATGGCAATACAAACAAAATAAACGCAACTTTAAGACCGCGTCGAATCCGAATAATAGCGTAAGAAAATATAATAAACATTCGAAGAACCGTTAAATTTAATCAATTAATTAACGCGATATTCCTATGAACAAGTAGTTAATCGCGTATCAAAGAGCCGATGCTACCGAAAGAAGACGCGTCCATCCTCAACCGCTTGACCGGTCAAGTATCCAGCAAAAGAGGCTTGAGATGGATTTTAATATACACCCGCGATAGTAAAACGATTGTTAGAGAAACGCGTATTAACTAATAGAAGCAAACTGTCAAGCGTATGCGGTGGTAAAGTGTAACCCGAGATATCATTGCATGGTAATGTATGGCGCTAACCTCCGACAGCAGACACGATCCTTATGCTGCGACGCTTGAACTGATACTGAAGGCGCGCCGCGCCCCGAGCCAACCCTACCCCGCGACGCGCAGGAGCCTTGGTAGCACCCGGCCGCGCTCGATGGTATTCGCAATGTTCGAAAATCTTCCAAGGTCTCCGACCGCGGCCGTGCTTTGATTTCTAAGAAATTTTTATCTAAATCTACTATCACGCTTTATTACTATTTTTTATCATAATGGGTGGTTCGCCAATAACCGTAGTTCTTTGCACATATTCTTCTGATATAAATCCACGATTTTAAGCCGAAATTTTTTCCAGAAACCCAGAAATTTAAGTTCTTGAAAATTCCTTGAGTGTGCCGTTATTTCCAGAATGCTCTAAATTCTACTCTTTTTATTTTCACACCTTAGCAATACTCGAAGTAACTTATTCCAAAAAGTGCAGGGACTTTAAACGCGTTGCCCTCGAGCAAAGAACTTGTAAAAATGGGCCTGAGCATTACTTAACATATATGTACATATCTCGGCTCCTCTCAGTGGTTATTTTTTAATCTATAAGATGTCAAATGAAAGGGAAAGAAATAAGAAAATAAACAATTTAAATAACAATTACGGGCAACTAGATAACCGCTTACAAAAGGAGGTGCAGTGCAGCAAAAAGGGATGCAAGGGACTAAAAGTGAATGCTGAGGAGCCACTTAATTCCCAAGCTGCAGTCTTAGATAATTTATTATACTAACAAGAATGACAAAAATGTAGCTATGATTTTCAAGCTGTATTAACTTGATTTTATAAATGAAAATGCAAATAAATAAATTATTTAAGCTTGGCGAAAAAGTAGGGTCCCATAATTAAAATAAGTACATCCAGTATATGTTCCGTCTCGCATTAACTACTTGAGATTCCACTACATAAAGATGCACTACAACTATTGTGTGTCATGTAATTGCAGTAAAAAATAATCAAGCGCAAATGTGTATTACGTGTATATTACACGTTAATTATATGAGATACACTGGGTGTGTTACATATGTATGTATTTACGTATGTCCCAAGCGTCGTACAACTTTGGAAGGACAACTCGTGATTGACACCAAGAAATTTTCAATTACAGAATAATATATAACTTTGCATTACAAAAAAGTTTAGTATATTACCACAATGCATCTTAAAGCTCGGGAATTATGAATCGATTGCCACATAAATTGTAGACACGTTTGAAGGTTTCTGTTACATCAAGCATTTCCTGGCAGGGCTTTGGCACTAATCTGTATAATACTTCGATCATTCGTATCAGATCCTTGAAAATATTTTTATCCATTATATTTTCCGCTTTTGCATAAATAACATATCTGTCAAACTTTTGTAATGCATTCATTATCTTGTACTTCTTCTCCTCGTCCGTAACGAAACTCTATTAAACAGATAAATACATCAATAAATAATAGTATATGGAAATCGTTTGGAATATATTTGATCAAGTATCTTACTTCAAATGATTGTAAACCGAGGTATGTTGGCCAACCCTCTTTGCAAGCTACACAATTACATTGGAAATAATACTGCTTTAAAAGTTCTTTTTGTCTCAAAGCTTTTTGCGTCATTGCATAATGTTGACCATAATGATCCAATATCTTTTAAACAAAAATCTTCATTAGTAGTAGCATAGTAATATACAAATTTTAAGTTATTTCAACATACCTGTTCACCCTGCTTAATAGGACATATTGCATAAGAAACGATATGCTCCGATTTTGAACACCTTGAAACATTTGGATTGCAGCTATGATTAAAAAGACTTAAAAAAGGCAGCACTGCTATCTTATGTTCAACTGCCTCTAAACCCCGTACTTCATAGCACTATAAATAAAAATCATACTGTTAAGCATTTTAGAGAACTTTTGTGAATGTATAAGAACGAATTTTTTTATGTAAAATTATACATCTGACACTTACGCTATGTCCATTGGTGGGAATCATCTGTTGATTTCTTAATATAAGACTGCCAAAAAATGTAACATCTGCATTATTTTTTAAGTCAGATAAATCTTTTAATGGACTTCCAAACATATTTGTACGTGTTGCCACAAAGTACAAAAGAACACAGGTGTCGATAGATCTCCTAAAGAGGTCATGTACTGAACGTTTCTCAATGTTGGTTACAAGACCTAATACACTTCTGTACCTATTGCTTAAAAAAATGCCATCTTTGGAAAAGCCTTTCGTGCGAGGATCTGAAAGCAATTTTTATGAAAATTATTATTAATGTTCATATGAAAATGTATGTTGCTACTTACCATCCCAATTGTCAACTTCTTTTAATTCGTCTCTTAATTCTTCTATACTTGTAGCTTCTCTCACAGCTTGTATAGCAACTCTTAAACTAAATAGATCTAATTTTACCAAATCCATTTTTAACACAGCAGGGAATACTGCACATTCCACGTCATGATACTTTTTCCAATCTGAAGCCTTACATTCTTCAGAACAATACATAGCATGAACGCAATAATCACATGGTATACTAGCCCAAGATACCTCTAAACAATACGAACAATGCGTATATACATTGTTAGGTAATAGAAGTTCGGAATATGGCACTTCTGTTGCAATTACTTCTCCAGGCCTTATGTCACGAGTAGCTACAATATGCCTACCGTATTCTTTATTATATTTTATAGCCAATGCATCAGAAGCGCATGGAGCTTCAGCATTATAAGTCTTTATTGTAGGTAATGCCAGCTGTTTAATAGTTTCTTCTCTTTTTAGTTTACGAAATGTTTTCATAGAATTAAGTTTGTCATTTAATTTCTTAAGATAGATAGCGTCTAAACACATATTTTCTAATAAAGATTGTGTTTCTTTGATAATACATTCCATGTTATTGGACTTCTGTTCTGTTAAACATTGAATTTTTCTTATATAAAGCTTAGCACGTATATTGTCTGCACATTTTAGTGCCAATGCTCTCTCTATGTCTTTGATACATTCTTCATTTTTATGTAATTTGATTAAAACAGCAGATCGATTGGCATATGCTATGGCAAGTTGTTCAGACGAAGGTGGAGCGTAAGCTATGCTTTTAGTATAAAATTTCAGTGCCTCGATGCAAGCGTAATGTTGTAACGGGGTTGAAACAAATATGCGATTACCATGTTCCCTAAGCTTCTCAGATTCTTTTTGATTCTTTGTATCGCCACATATTTCAGGAATTATATTATGTTCTAACATAACATTAAGAGCCAATATTATACGCTCCAGATCAGTGTGTAATTCTTTATATCGATCAATGTGATATTCAGTTTTACTTGCAGCAATCATTTTTGCATTTAACATATGCAATAATGTTGTATACGAAACCATTTTTGTTTCTTTATTTCTATAATTATCAATAGAGGAAGAGGTATTGTTTGTAATACGTACAACCGGTGTAAAAAAATATTCTTCGCAAATATGTTAGGTTAATTATTTTTTTTTCTGAAACATACAGCTTCTTCACTATCTAACGTCGTACGCCGTCAAAACTAATTTTAGTATACATATGGCAGAGACGCAAGGAGCTTCAAATAGATGGCAGAACCAACTTTGTCCATTAATTAAATTAATTTATTTATTGACAAGTATTGCATCAAATGGCATATACAATATATGTATAGAAGCGTCGCGTCAACATCGGTTTTTATAATCTGTTGGTAACGTTGCGGATGACATGGAAATGGTAAAGGTATTCAATACCCCGGGATTCCGAGCAGAAACAATATATTGTATGATTGATCTATTCCTATATGACGTCGGACCACCTCCGGAGGTTGTACGAGATTCAATAGACTTAGCTTTATTTTCCGTAATAAAATAACCTTTAGAATCTTTCAAGTGAAGTGTTCTAAGATCTGAATGCTCTGACTTACCTTTTGTTCGACACATACAGCTTTATGTAACCGTATGCTCACCCGGTTTCGAATTTCGCTCCTAAGTTATCATCGCTATCGATAGTTACAGTTATATTGTTGATCATTGATTCGATATCACTAGATATTAAGGCCTGCTAACGCGATAGCGTAACAATATAATCTTTTATGGTTCGATTTAGAAATAAAATTTTAATGTTGCTTGCACTGGAAACACATCACAATATCTTCCGGTAAGAGGTCGCTCACTTCTCAACGTTCATGGCTCCTTTTCCGGTAGGGTGACAAAATGACTGGCTTCAGTAATAAGGTATGTACATTTAGTTTTATTATTTTGAGTCGTTTAAATTCATTTATATCGCACGGCATATTAATTTTAATCAATGCACTGAGCATCAATGTTTAATAAATACTTTTTTGTAATCAATTAATATGGAATATCGAAAATTATAATCATTTATTGTATAGTTTTCCCTGTTCCATGTACACGTGTTTTCTTCATCTCATAATAAGTTACTTTATCTCTTCAAATTATCCAAAACTCGATGTTCCATTCTTTTCTAGTACTGAAATAATATGTAGTATACGATATTAAAAAGAACGGAAAAATAATTTGTTTGAAGTCTGTTCAGTTGACACGTGTTATTTGTTATCGAGAAATTAGTGCATAAGTACGTCAATGGTTGAAATTTACAATACTCCTGATATTTGAATAATACTGTATATATTTAGCTGTGTGATGTTTCTATACGCGATTGAAAATATATTAATCCGAACAATTGTCCTTTTAGCCGATATTAATCGATGGCCGTGGCCATTTACTCGGTCGTTTGTCAGCGATTATTGCCAAAACAATTCTACAGGGCAACAAAGTAATTGTTGTCCGCAGTGAACAGCTTAATATATCTGGTAACTTCTTCAGGTTAGTACCAATGATAATACTCACATTTTCAATTTGCTTCTATATAAATGTGAACTTTTTTTCTTCCGTTCGATATTCTTTGCAAAAATATTATTTTCAGTTTCCGCTTGTTGCAATTCGTTTTATTACAAAATATTTATTTTAGGAACAAGTTGAAGTTTATGTCATTCTTGCGCAAAAGATGCAACGTGAATCCAGCTCGTGGACCTTTTCATTTCCGTGCACCTAGTAAAATTCTTTGGAAAACAGTGCGCGGTATGTTGAAATATTAGTTATTCACACATTATTTCTTAATTTATATTAATCAATGATTATGTTTATCTTACCTACATTATTTGATAATTCAATGTGAAAAGACTTTTTATATGAGATTCATTTATCATACTACATATTAAAGTGTAAAATATAAATATTAGAGCTCTGAAAACGTCATTTAACTTGCAGGAATGATCCCACATAAAACACAAAGAGGAAAAGATGCTCTTAGAAGGTTGAAGGTTTACGAAGGTTGTCCACCACCATACGACCGTAGGAAACGTGTAGTTGTACCGGGCGCTATGAGAGTTATGTGTCTTAAACCTGGTAGGAAGGTAAGATGATACATTTAGTTAATATGTAATTTTTATAATTATGTGCAATCACTTATTTAATTTTCTAACAATGATGGTATGGTAATTTGCGCCTGAGCATTAATTGCATTACATTCTGTGATGTCATATTTAGCTGAGTAAATATAACAAAATTTTATATGATGCATATTAAGGAGTTATAATATTAATACAATTTCTTTTTTTTTTTTTAAGTATTGTCATGTAGGTAGGTTGTCTCATGAAGTTGGTTGGAAATACAAGGCTGTGGTACGCACACTGGAGAACAAGAGGCGTGTCAGGTCGATACTTGAAGTTCAAAAGCGAGATAAACTCAAGGTAAATTAAGAAATATTGATTCTGTGATTGATATCAAAAAATGTATAATACCACATATTTGATTTATTATCTATTTCAGAAACTTACCGATCAAGCTGGAGAGAAGGTTTCCAAAGCTGCAGCACCATACACAGCTATTATTAATAACTTTGGATACAATTAATATAAAAGTTATAAAAATAAAATTCCATAAACATTTTACTTTGAGTTATTATTAAATTTTCTTTTTTCTGTTCCAATTAACTTATTCATAAATTATTTACAAAATACTCAGCGTATTAAATGTCAAATTAATTTTCTACGCTGTCTATCGTAAATACAACAGTTCCTTCTTTATCATTATCTTCTTCATCATGTACTTCATTTTCTTCATCTTCTGAAGTAGAAGAGTCGGATTCTTTCTCGTCTTTTAGACGATAGTTAGCTACGCTTTCATGCATAGAGCCGGTACCATGTAGACCAAGTTGTTCTGCTAATCTTTGTGCTGCATGTTTGACTTGAATCTCCTAAACCATAATATAATCATTAGTATTCTTATTATACATATATAATAGAAATATTTAAATACAATATATTTACTTGAAGTTTTTCAGCTTGTTGTTTCTGTATCACCAGAGATTCATTTAAATTAATAATTTTTGCTGCACCATGAACTATTAGTGGAGGTGTTGCTGCTGTAACTTCCCAGTGTTTATTCTGCTTTCTTTGTTTTTCTTTATCAGGATCGTGTACATTAGACTTTGTCGTTTTATATGGCTTAAAGGGTTCCCTCCTTTTGTTATTTTCCTCTGGAATAGTTTCTACTTTCTTAACAATGTATGTAATGTGTTCGGTTGGTTTGCTTTTAAAAGATTCTATTTCTATTAAATCTTCTGCCTTAATTAAACTCTCTTCAGGTGGTAAATGTATAATTTTCTTTTTGTGAACACCAGACCCTGTCGGCTATTAAATAATGAACACGAGGTATTAGTCAAAATTATATAAGATATAATATTCCATAGATGGTACATAAAACTAACTTGTGCCAATATTTTTACTGGATCTTCATTGTCGTCGCTATCAAGTTCTATCACTTTAGTAGCATTTTCCGTTTTATTATATTTGCCTGTCCATTCCAATTCATTCATAGCAGCTATTCCTTCGGACGCTAAATTTAATCTTGACAAAAGATTAGCTGCTGCGTCAACCTCATTTTTATGTTCTAGTTCTCTTAGTATCCTATCTCGAAAAGCTTTTATTTTTTCTCCCTGGTCCGGAAGTTTTGATATGAATGTTCTAAATGGAAATAAATGTTGCGAAAAAGTAACATAATAATGTAATCTGTACATCGGCTACATGCCTTACCTACTTATTACTAATAAGTTTGTTCTGTCTATTTAATAACTCTTCCAATTCAAATTTTTGTTTCCTTCCCAAATCAGTGATATATCCTTCATTTTCTTTTTTAAGCGGTGGTGGTATGTCGCCAGGAATCTTATTAACTACTTTTCTTGTAAACATTTGTTTTTACAGATGTGAATAGTTCAATTAAAATGAAATGTAATCTGGAAGATTGAAAGTTAAGATTGAGACTTAGCACGAAGCAGTATTTCGTTTGTAAATTTGTCAATATGACAGTCAAAAACATAGTACAATTACTCAATTTATTAACCTTTTGACAAATAATATTTAAATAATCCCTGAAATATATATTTCTTTTGACGAACTAATAATAATCGTACATTCAAATATACATGAAGCAATAATTCTTATTTTAGATTTGCTAACAGAATATGTCTATTATCATGTCATCACATTATCACATTCTCCAATTACGACCTTTTCTAAATTAAAACTGTACTGTTTTGTGTACTGAACAGAGGGTGCAACTACACAAATATGGAACATATACATATATACAATATTCACATAGTAAGTCGAACGCGAGATATCGCGATTTTTTTAGACTATCGATACTACACGATATATGTTAAACGAAGATTGCA
Organism: Nomada lathburiana; assembly: GCA_963667235.1. Taxonomy (NCBI): domain Eukaryota; kingdom Metazoa; phylum Arthropoda; class Insecta; order Hymenoptera; family Apidae; genus Nomada; species Nomada lathburiana. The sequence goes on from OY763903.1 coordinate 8,968,371, forward strand.
ATTCCAACCTAAATGGAACTTACCTAAAGGATTGAAATCAAATATATCAGATATATTATACTATGTTGAATTCTTATATACTTGTGACGAATGAGGCCATTGTCTTCCATTTAATTTAGAAGCGCGTTGAAGTATTGGATGTTTTATTTTAAGATAAACTGTGAACAATTCTGTATAAAGTAACAAAAGTGACGTAAAGTTGTAATGATTGAAAGCAAGTTCGCGAAGCAACTGCCAGTCTTTAGAAATGAATTGCAATGGGGGGTCGTCTTTGGGTGGTGAACGTAAATCAAATATCTTTATGGATATTAAACCGATTATCACTTGTAAGTCTATCAATCACGATATTAATTTATTTAACCTCGTTCTATCCTTCTCTCTTTCATTATGACAGTATTGTCGAGCATTATTATTTATTCCTTCGACGAACTGTCAATCTTCATGACATTTCTTCTTTTTTTTCCTTTCGGCCTAATTGAAATTATTCGCGGTACGATGTTACATGTTTTAAACATATGGAATGTAATTAAAGGACTTCTTTTGTAGTTAAGATTTCCTGGACAATTTACATTAATCTTTAATGAGCATATGTTATTTTAAGTAGGTTACTGCATTTTTTGTACAAAAAATATATTTTGCATAAAATCATTTATTGGCATTTAATATATTTTCGAAATAAATATTAAAAACTTTTTTGTTTTAATCAAGACGGTGTTCAATAACGTGTATTATAGACATTATATAAAAAACGGTACTATAATGATTAATTTTTGTTCATGCTATATTGAATAATTTGTACAATGTAGATGCAGGAGATGACAAGTTATTTTCTGCATTGGAAAATAATGTACATCAAGCCATTCCAAATGATACAGTCGAATGGCGTAGATCATTCGGTAGACCAGTTAAACAAGTTAAACTTGGAGCAACTTTTGTACCATTTTCTAAGGATATTCTACCAACCGATAAAGATCGCCACTTGATAAAGCAACCAATATTTCATATTTATTGGACAGAATGTTCTGTAAGTATATTAAAGTTATAGATACTAATATATTTTTTATCTTAAATACATTGCACTTACAGATTTTGTTCTAAATCATGCATATTAATATTACAGGATGTAGATATTTATAAAGCAACCATCAGGGAAGACATAGATAACTGGTTAAAAACATTAACACAATATCATATCCAAGATTGGATGATTGTAATAGTTGAAACTTATGATATAAAGAAGACTAATAAATTATTACCTAGAACAACAGTCCTAGATAAAATTCGAAGTGATTTTGCTTCTAAAAATGGTGATAGGTGAAGTAATAATTAATCCTTCAACTTTGAATATATATATTTTCTTATATTGTTCTCCGTGTATATGTTGCAAATAACGTGCTTTTTTTTATAGATGCTTTTCTGTAATAAATCCAATAAAGTCAGAAATGCGTTCAGCTGAATCGTTTAGAGGTTTAATCAATCGTATACGTCATTTAATGCTGGTCGCATATGACAAAACCTTGTCTTGTTTTGAGGAAGTTATTAGAGAACAAAGAGAAAACAGAAATCACCCAAATTGGAATTTCTGTCACTATTTTTTATTGCAGGTAAATTGACATTCTTATTGTTAACCATTGTGTTCAATTTTCATCAAATATATAATATGTTACACCAATAAAATTCTGAACCATAATTTCCTTTTTCAGGAAGAGCTTGCATTTGTCTTACAAATGTTAGGATTATATGATGAAGCATTAGTACAGTACGATGAATTAGATGCTCTCTTTACACAATTTGTGCTTAATTCCAATTTAGGAGGTACATTAGTTTCATTGTTTATCCTCAATGTAGTCTTTTTTGATATTATCGAATTAATCTATCGACGAAACATTTGTAGATACCCCAATCTGGTTAAATTTATTTCAAACTCCATTAAATAATTGGGGTGGTGTTAACTTAAGCAATGGTACAAATCATCATTTAAGACATCTTTTGGCTGAATGTAAAGCGTCATTATTAGATCTTAGAAGTTATTTATTCAGTAGACAGTGTGCCATGTTATTAGCACTTAACAAACCATGGGAGGTTTGTATATATTCAGATTTTGTTATGCACAGAAAGAATATGTATTCTTAGGACTATGAGATCATTGAAAATATAAACATGATATTATACTTTAATTTAGGTTGCGCAAAGGTGCTTATCATTTGTTCATAATACATTAAGTGAATTGCGTATATTAGAAGTACAACGACCTGAAGGATCCATTGAATGTTGGTCTTTTCTTTGTGCATTAGAAGTATTACAAGCTTGTCAATTATCGTCTTATAATATCGATAACAATCAACAACTAGATCTCTGCTCCTTACATACAGCCAGTGTATGGGCTCTGGCTAGAGATAAGGTAAGTTTGCACAATATTAATTAAATAACCGTTTTAATTATAGGACGCAATATAAATTTGTAATGTATTTTTAGTTGGGAAATTTAGGGAAATTATGTGGTTTAATGCCTGGAAGTGAACCATCTAGCGAGCAATTGCACACAGTTGTTTATCTCATAGCTGGTATGGGAGATTCTGAACCACAGATAGAGGGGAAATTAACCCCAACTGATAAATTAAAAGAAGCACTTTCATCGAAAGAGGCGTTTAAAAAACAGTATCTTGAACATACCGAGTTAGCTATGGGTACTTATAAACATGTAGGTCGGATTCGGTCAGCCAGATTAATAGGCAAGGAACTAGCGCAATTTTATAGTGAACTTGGAGAAAACCAAAAAGCTGTTGCATTTTTATCGGATGCTTTAAAAACTTATAGTGACGAAGGTTGGAATCATTTAGCAGCACAAACTCAGCTGGAATTGGCCCACTGCTACAAGAGAATGGATGACGTTGAGAAATACACAAAAGTTTGTGCAGCCATTGCCAGTTTAGGTGTACTGCACGTTACTGTTCGTAATACATACTTTGAAGAAATGTTTGGCTATATGAAAATGATCACGTCCCCACAACCATTACTCATAGAACTTGGATGCGCTTTTGTGATAATTAGTATGGAAGTTAAAGTAATGGATAAAGTAGTGCAAGACTGCGTGGTTAATATCGAAATAAGTATACAAAGTTTGTTTCCTAGAGAGGTAAAATGTATGAAAGCATCTATATCTGTTGAAGAAATACAGAAACCTCAATTACCTAATAAAAAGAAGGGTTCAAAATTACCACCTGAACCATTAACACCATTGTTATCAAAGTGCACATTAGAAGATATGAAACCATTTGATTCAAGTTTATTGCAACTACAGGTATATTCATATTTGAATTATAAAGAAGATAAAAGTCTTGGATCGGCTAGTGTTGTACATAGGAACACCAAGCCTGTTGTAAGACGTTCTGATAGTACAAAACATAGGAAACCGTCTGTAAATGCAAAAGGTGATTTTAGTAAAGCGTTATCGTACGACGAATTTATACTAAAACCAGGTGTAAATACGTTCACGTTGGCCAGATGCGTTGATCAGCCAGGTTTTTATAAAATTGGTCAACTATCATTAGTTATCGAAGAAAAATTGGAATTTCTTTCGCCTATTTTAAATCCCCGATTATGTTACGAAGTAGCTAAGACACAGCCTACAATTTCTATGAAATGTGGAAGAGACTTATTGGCAGGCCTTATCCAACAAATAGAATTAGTTATTATGAGTGGCAGTATAAAGATAACAAAAGGAATGAAACTGAAATTACGCACGTCTAGGGGATTGGTAGCACAAGTCGATAATAGTTCACAAGAAGCAATGTCTAAAGAATTAGAAATAACACTGCCACTTTGTGAACCGTTTCAAACAATAAGGTTGCCATTTAAAGTTTTAGCCGAACTACCACCTAAAAAAGATGCTTTATCAATGGAACACAAGGTATATATAATTTTAGTAACTGAAATATTTATGATATAAATTATGATATATAAAATATAAAATGGTACATACAATTTTGAAATATCCACGATTGTCAATATTTCTGTCCCTGTAGCTGAACATACAATGTCCATGGGGTTCGGAAGAAAGCATACCTCTACATTTTGGTCCTCCACTTATGTCAAACATGAAGCTTCATACTGCAAAACAAAGAAAATTTCTTCAAATAATTGTAACAGGATTAACAAATCAACTCTTACAACTGATTGAACCAGAACTAACAACTACGACATCCATAGATGTTAACTTTAAAAGTTTGAATCCTATCGCGGGTCAGAGATTAGTAATAGGTAATGGTATAAATGTATCATTTATGTGGGAGCTTGAAATTGGTAAAGATGAAATTGGTAAGAAGTCTTTGATGCCAATAAAGACTGACTTTCGTGTAAAATACATACCAATTAATGATACGGAAGAATTGAACGATTTACATAACAACGACGATCCTCTACACATTCATAATCTTCAAAGAATAGAGAAAGCATCCATTCTTTATAGATGCAATTTTGACGTTACAGATTACATGGTAAGGGCATAAATTAATTATCTAAGTATTTCATTTTGGTATCTGCAAGCTAATAAATATACATATTTTCGTACGTTGTGTACAACTTTAATTATGGATAAATGAAAATATAGAATAAATTTTAAAAGGGTGAGCTTTTATTTATAATATCATTTTCCAGACTTTATTTACAGTGTCTTCAAAGGTTGAAGCAGCCGGAAATGGAGGTGAATTTTGTCGTGCTGGTAGCATGTGCCATCTTTATCTTACAGTAACACGTATGTCACCTAGTCCTAATCCAAATCCTTCACCGCAACTAATGTACGAAGTTCTGGCTGATCAAGCCATGTGGGCTGTGTGTGGCCGTACTGCAGGCATTGTGTCGTTGGAAGTTTTAGAAAAACAAAGCGTTACATTGGACGTGATGCCATTAACTAGCGGTTACTTACCTCTTCCTGTTGTTAGATTGTCTCGATATATACCAGCACCAGAATCAAAGAGTGGTAAGCAATCTAATTTTACGAATTGTTTATCTTTCACGTAATCCTGTTTTATTCTCGTAATCTGCAACTAATCTTTTAATGTTTTTATGTTACATGTCTGTATTCGTAACGTTTATTAATTTTTTTTGAAGATATGGTTCGTAAAAGTGAAACAGCTTCTAGTTCAAGACTAGAACCATTCAGTCCGGGCCAAGTTTACAATGCCAGTAAAGCGCAGCAAGTCCATGTTCTACCAGCAGCACCTTCGGAAGCAAATTGAATACAAAGACATTAATATTAAAAATTTACGATACATCTGCGACATTATAAAATGCTAATTGTATGCAAGTTGATTGAGACCATTTCTACATTATTTGGTATACTTGTATGATACTGAGTAATATTATCATTTATTAGTTTATCCACCGTCATTATACTGGTTCGTTTATCTTTTTAGATTTCTCAATTGAAATTTGAATTCTGGACAAATAGCATTTATATATATTGTTTTTAGTTATATGTTTGTACATTGTTTGTCCAAAAGTCAAATTGCAATTTTTATTGTTGTACATCTATACTAACAGTAAATAATTTAAGATTTGCCATTAAAAGCAGAAGAAATAATATGACAATATGCGAAAAGTAGATAAAAGTCAGAAGTTTCATAGTTGAGAAGTATAAACATAATTGAAAGATGCTGTTACAATGTAATGCTTTTTCTTGTGCAGTAATGTGATTTATATTCTAGTGAACTCATTGAGCAATATTCATTTTTCGATATTGTTGTATAATCCACACGTAAAATTTGACCGCCGTATATTTCTTTTTTGTTTGATTTAATTCGAGATGAGTTGTAAAAATTTGTTACTTTCATTTTGAGATATGTACTTATAACATTGACATTATGTACATATGTATAACCGAGAAACTATTTTAAAGTGTTTCCTATTTTTCAAATATTTAATTTCTTAAATATAGTATTCTACGCGAAACACAATTTTATTTGATTTTTAAAGTTCTACAGATTATGTTATATTAATATTAAGGCGCTAGAATATTTAATTATTTGTTGCATACAATACTGTAAAGTTTGTACAAATGTTTAAAGATATACTCATAATACGGAATAAGAACATGAAATTATATAGTTTGTACGCAGATATTGCAAACATTATTAATATCCACTTCAAAGATAAAGATGCTATGTTCTATAATAAATATTAATGAAGTGTAAGTACATGTAAAAAAACAAGATAAATATTATTTATATTACATCGATATTTCTCAGTTTTGCTATTACAAGTATGAATATTGCAAAAGGTATAATGGTATTGCCATGTCAAGTAGGGAACCACTTTTTGATTTAGTGTTTATTTTCTTTCATCGTGTAAATAATATTATTGTTACAATACTCAACATTATATTTATATGTTAGAAAAATGTCGCGAGGCGATATTTATAAGATAAAATAATATTTTTAAATAATATCAAATGTATTTTACAAGAATTGCAATGGTAAAATTTATTTCCATGTTATTTATTAATTATTAGGTAAGAAAAAATATATTGCAAATGAATAGTTAGACACATATTTCTCAACTTATTTGCAATTATAACAATACCTAAATAATGTTTTGGGAATTATTTTTTACCTAAAATGTTGTCATCTTTTTAATGACCAATAATTAATGTAAAATACACAAATATGTTTCGAGCTCCATGTATGCAGATATATTTGAGTCTATGAAATAATATACCTATTGTTATTTTTCATTTCAAATTTAGTACAATATATTTAATAAGTACAAGTGTCATGAGATGTTTTTTTACTGTATACACCAATTTCAAAATTTTAATTTTATCGATAGTATAATACGTCCCGATATATCGTTAAGATTAAAACGTTGAAATTGATTTCATGTATTCTTATTAAAATATTATTTGATAAAATGACATCTTATTCAAAATTATTAGATATTGTATAAAACATTAAAATGAAACTTTTATTTTTTATATATAAATGTCAAGAAAAACTGAATGCCGAATAAAGGAGAATTTTATTAAATAATGCCAATAATAATTAATCCATCACATGTAAAATATTTATGCGACATCGAGTTATATATATTTCAGTGTAGATATAAATTTTATGCGAATATTTTTTAATTATAAGAAAGTTTAATAAGAATATTTCAACATAAATCTGTTAACCGAGTGGCGCAGAATATAGTGTTACTGTTATCGAAAAAGGGAGTTGTAGGCGTTAAACATTTACTTATATATCTACGTTGAACAGTAAATGATTACATACGATCATTGTATATACCCTTGGGTTTTAATAAATTTTATATTGTCATATATAAATTCATTCTTGTCTAATGCAGGTACATTTCATTAAAATTAACAAAAAAAGAGGAGATATTAATAGGTTGGTAATGGTTGTTGTGTGAGCAGCAGACCAAATCTTCGTTTTAATGTTATTCTTTCCCTTGAGTATTTATCTTCTGGAGAAAATCGAGCTAAAATCATATTTTTTAAATTAATTACCTGAAGTGCATTACGAAGCAAATCAAGTTTTACTAATATTTACCTGGATGAGCTGACAGCGTTGGCTTGCCATTTGGATCTACTTTCTGTATAATAAATATTTCGTTTATACAATAAATAAAGCGATTGTTAAAAATATAAATCTTTTCTTGGCCATTAAATAGATCAAAGCACGTAAAAGCAAAATATAAAATACAAAGTATAAAATATTTCTTGTATTCACAAACTTGCATGTTTTATAACATAAGATTATAGAAATAAGAATACATATGTATACCTGACATTAATTACCTTTAATGTGTATACTCGTTCCCCGCTTTTATTAAAATAGTACATTAGATACATTTTTGCACCCTAATTCGGTATTTTTGTTTGTTTAAAACCTACGGAGGTTATGTTTCACGTCTATCTCCAACTGGTACCGCGTGGTCAATCGTTGAGTTCACACATTTTTGACGCATGCGTAGTTCGATAATAATTTTAATCGACCACGCAAATCGATTTGAACGATTTTAAATTTCAAAATTTCCCATCAAGATCGGTGGTCCATTAAACGAGTACTGTGTCACAGCGTGGAAACAGTTTTGTACTTAATAATTATGCTTCATATACATTAAGGATAAAAAGGTATGATAATAGCTGAATATTAAGTGTCATCTCAAATACTGCATATTTTCCTTTTCTTGTTTAGATTTGAAAGATACAGGTGTCAATTAAAACATTAAAGGTTAAATGAAATTTATTTGGTGTTATATTCGATCAATCGTAATCGTTGCTCATAACACCACTACATTAGATGTGTTAAGAGGATTGACAGTGAATGGTGGTCATCACTTAATAACGGACAGAAGTTTACGAGTGACTCGAGTTTGCGTTGGAATACACTGTGAGTACATATCTCATGGACTCTGATAATCTGCACATGTAAGTGATAGATGCGTGGGTGTCAGAAGTTCTGACAAATTCTGTTTAGCAAAGTCGACATTCAGACTTGCATGGTCGATGCAACGAACCGCCAGATAGTTACAATACAGAGTGTCATTTCCGTTGACAGACAAATAATTGTCAGTGTAGAGCGAGTACTGACCGTAATAGGGTATCCAAGCACAGACGCATGAACATCGCGTTACCAGCATTTTTCTAACTATCCTCGGTGATATTTAAGGTAATTACTCTCACCTACACAGATTTATCTGAACGTGACAATAATTTACATTCTGATTTAATTCCCCGGTATATTCAAGTACTGCACTAGTTTAATATCAACAATAATAATCTTCGGTTCGCGAAGAGCGGTGAAATTAATAAAAAAAAAAAGAAAGATTACATAATTTTATCTGCATAAATTGACGGTTTCACATTAAAACAATTAATTTTTTTTAATTACATAAGTTAAGTTTAGTCCCTGTGCATTTTCGAGGGATAATTGTTAATTAAAAAATTGTTCAATATAAAAACTACACAAACATACAAAATATATTTCTCATACTGTGGCTGCAATTAAAGTACGAGGTGCCCGACAGAAACCAGAATCTGTTAAAATGAATAGATAATTTCTAAAAAAATTGTACGAACGGGAAGCTTGAAATCACAGTTGAGGAAACTCGTTTCATTCGACATTATCTGTAGATACTTTATCCGTAAAAAATAATCATGCAGTGATACTGATATACGGACTTCAAAACTAGCATGTACTATTAATGTGCTGCAGTTCGATTTTATTCAAGTAATGGAACAGCTCTATAGGGCGTAAATGAAAATTATACTCTTCTCCAGATGCAGCCAAGGAAAATTCGTTGGATCATTCAAGTCGAGGAAAATCCATGGAAAGGTGAGAGTGTCGAGGAGCAAATTTCTTACATCAAAGGTAATTGGGAAGTTAGAGAGATATATTAATACTATTTAAAGGTACTGCTAAAACTTCTTATTATTGTCACATTCTTTAGTTAAACAATTAAATTTGACAGAGGTAACTAACACATCGACTACAATAATTTCTAATTAAAAACAAGATAAGTGTACGTTACACTCAGATATATAATTGTACTCTTCTTGAGGAAGCGCACTCGATACTGACGCCACATTTAATTTGCGTAATTATAAATAGCAGTGATTAATGTGATCACGTTTCGCACCACGTTTTACCTTGCTCGGTAGCGTAAAGGTATGTACTATACAGAAGAATTCGATGTTGTAATACAGTAGCTTCCAATGTGTAATGCAGTTTGAAACACTAGTACATATATGTTATTCAAGCATTAATCTCGCATTGCAAACAGGATTTATATTGTCAACTTTATACGTGAATGGATGTTTTTATGCACGGTTGTTAAATAACAGCTTATTCAATTTTTCTGATGATCCAAAGTAAAATGAAACCACTGAAGTAAATATCATTGGTGATTAACTTATTAAATGGGGAATCTGTAAAGTATTGACCTCGAGATCCTCTTGAGATGTATTTCGTTCAACTAAGAAGTTATCAACAACTTTATTACAAACACCGATTTAAAAGAATATCCTCTTTCAAATGATTTATTCTTCAAATTTCATTTAATTTCCGAAATACATTTAGGACATTAATTTGTTCCAACCTTGGCTCAAAACATAATATGAAAACTCTATTTCGCACAATTTTCATTATGGGCCAACCATTAGTCTGTATTCATTTTCTCTGCTTATAATTTGCACGTGATGATATTTTTAGAGCACGTGCGGTATTTCTGGTAAGTGCATTTCGCGTAGGACCAGCGTGAACGCACATAAACCTTGAAATTGAACATTCTCATTGAACGTTTCTGAAATTCGTTTAAACATTTGTTCAAGTCATTGCAATACCACAATATTTTTTTCATTATCATTATCATTTTCATTTTCATTTTCATCAATTAGATGCAGCTACATATGTTCTTCGACAGATTGCTAACAATGTGTATATCGTGACTTGTTTCCTGTGTCAGTTTCATTGCTAATTTTACATACCTGGTATACAAAATTGTTCTTTGACTTTTGAACAAATTTGATATTTGATGCGTCGGCGCTGACTTCTGGAAAGAAGATCGCCGACGAAGCAAGCCTTCCAACACCTTACAGTGTCGCGACAGACTGCATCGAATAAGGTTGCCTTTGTAGGGGAACTCATACACGATTACACTGTGTGGTCCTGTTCATTAGAATCTGACTAAAACAGATTGGGTCATGGGTATGCATTGATCGAGATTGGTGTGTCCGTGGAAAGAATTTGTATTCATTGTTGATTGAACAGGAATGCTCCAAACCTTGAAAGATTATAAATATGTATATTGAAAAAATGTGACATTTTTTCATAATGATAAGCATTGACGTTTTAAGACTTGGCTACTAATTCCGAATTCCATAATATGTTATTTAATATTGCGATAAAATGTTGTATTGAATGGTAGATTATATTATGCGACTTTTACGAAAAGTGTTAAATATTTTGGCTTTACTAATAATAAGTTACTATATATTTACAGTGTTTAGTGCTGAGAAGAAAAGTGCTACTAACTCAATTTGTTCTACAATGTAACATATAATGTGTTCGACAGTTCGTGTGTGATAAGCTGTACGTTCAATTTAACAGAATATATACGTGTAAAATATTCTGTAGTTTCAAATGCAGACATAAAACGCAGAAGCATGGACGATGATATTTGTAAGTACAATATCGAACGATAAGGTAGCATAATTGTTTTGTTCTTCTAATGGTAGAGGCAATTACATACGCAGATTCGATTAGCAATAAATTGTACCTGTGCTTGAAATTGATCGAATTAGCTGAAGAATTGGAGACTCAGCGCTGTGGGAGGTCCGCGATACAGAGGTGTAGCTGCAATTCCAAGAATTGCGCTAAACTTATTGCATCTTCATTCCGCGTATTCTTTAAAGTACTGAGTTTTAAAACAATCGCTATGAATTATATTGATCCATGAGAAAAGTGGATATCTAATGTTATAAAAGACTATTATTGAAACATTAGATTATAGTAATTTAATTTCTTCATCGTACACTCGCATAGTATACATCATTATCGTATTAATTGCAGGCTAGTATTGATCATCTTTACGCGAAACGATTGATGCTGACAACAAGTAGAATCTAAAATTCGTATTATACAGTCCCATGACCCACCTCTTCCTACCTGTTCCGTACGAGATGGAGACTACTTCTTTTGATTTCTGGGATCCTGTTTACCTGTGATACATTGGGCCTTACGGTCCGCAAGGAGGAGCCCGAGGGCCTGTTTCAGCGCTCGTAGATTGTAATTTTCCTATACCTCTTTTGGTACTCGGAACTATAATCAAATCTTCAAAATACTTATACGCGTTATAATGGACAATTTCCTTTCAGATAAACAATCTGTTTCGTTTCATAAATTTTCTATTAACTACGCAAGTATAACGCAATTAAAGTATTACACATTTGACAAGGTAAAGTGTTAAAGTACGACCATAGAGATGATTTTCCAAATTTACAATTCAACATTGAAGGACCATGTGTAACTATAATTTGTAATTGGCAGGCACCGAATTTTGGCACACCTTCCATTGTTTTCCTAAGAGTATGTATATCGATAAGGACCCACGATATATGTATTAGGAAAAGGGAGAGCCCATCCGACGACAGAGAACAGAGAATACCTACGTAAATAAAGGAGCGAGATAGAAAGAAAGTGTGCATCGCTAGAGGGCTGGAGCTAGTGGGGGAAGTTGGGCCTTACTTGCTCCAACTCCGAGGTTGCCAGTTTGCTTGGGACTCGGTTGGTGTCTAGTTTGTTCGCCAGTCCATTGACGACGTTCGCATAAAAATAAGTAACGTCTGTCACTCTTTCTTTTCTTTTTACATTTTCGTCTCACGAATCAGCTATCGTAAGTTTCCTTATCATTTCGATCTTATCGTCGCCCGCTGTATTTCTTCTTCTCTTATACTGTTACGGTGCTTCAATGCATACACCGTGCGAAGGAACAACGATACCGTAATTTCACGTCGTACGAGTTTGGATTGCGACGAGGAGGATCGTAAAAGCTTAAAAAGAAACGCCATCGTCGTCGGTGAGAACGAGGCAAACAAGGGAAAGGGGCAGAGAGAATAAGAGGAAGAGAAAAAGAGAGAGAGAGAAAGTTAAAAGCCCATGTGTGTAAGTGACGACGTGTTTGCGCGCATACGGGTGCAGTGGTCTTCTTGACAGTGTGGAATCAACAAGTGTCGCGTACGCGCCGTGTGCGCGCGCGATTCTAACCTCATCGTCGAGATCGGTTCAGTGTTCGGTTCGATTCTGTTTATCGTTACGATAGTTATCCTTCTCAGTGTTAGCGATATCGTTCGTACAATTTGTGCAAGCCCGCTCAGCGTGGTGATCATTAATCGATGTGATATTCTGTGCTTTCCATTAACGTGCCCTTGGATATTGTTACGTCGCCGATTCGGTGGCTGCGTCTCCGCAACGTCTCAAGATGGAAGTCGTTTACATAGGTACGTCAGTCGAGAATTATGATTCCATTATACGCGGTATCATTCAATCAACGTTACTTTTACTTTACAATGGTTTAGTGGAATGCATGAGCCTGACATGCTGATTTAAGTTTACCTTGCAATTCCCCATTCATGCCTGGTAATTTGATGCCTTGGCGTTAGCTAGGAATCTCTTGGTACTGAGGCTTTTACCTGGGCGCGAAAGTGCCGGTATTCGTTAGAAATAATTTCTATCCTGACAGTAACACCCTCACATTTATTGAAGCTTTTTAAATGGTCAATTTGTGCCCGGTGTTATTATTACGAGCATATCATTAAGTATATACCGGCCGAATTTTAGTATGTCGATACATTCGTTGTATAAAAGTTAAAATGAGTATTTACATGGCGCTAACTACGTTATTTTATTATCCACCTGTACATTTTTCTACTTTCACCGTCAGTAGGCAATAAGGTTATCTGTGCTCTAAGGCATACACCTTATCTAATCTTTGAAATATTTATTCATCGTGTACGCGAAACGCATGTCTACGCCAAGAAAGAGGTACGGTACACGTGCACGTGAAGAATGATAACTCGGTTGTGCAAGTGGCATCATTTACATTTGAACGTACGCTTCGTGTAAAAGGTTTGGTAAACGATAAAACGCGTTATTGGCGAAAAATCATTTAAAAATATGATACACGCAAATGTAGGAAAAACATTGACTCCGAAACAGTATTGTTATTGATTAAAAGGTTGCTATTATAATACGGTCGCTAAAATTCCCCGCCGATAGCTTGTACCTGGCACAATTTTGGAGCAGTCCACTAAATATGTTCCGGATATTAAAGTGAAATAATTAATTCTTATATTGGAGTAACATTTTCAACCTACGCTCATCAGTAGCGTTCTCAAATATTGGTTTAATGTAAATGATTGAAATTTGGTTTGTTAAATAATTTGCGCAAGTCCGATTGCATTAATTGACTCGAAGACTCGTGAACGCTCATCTATGTTTATGATAATTGAAGTTGTAGTTTCACCTCTCTGTTTAAGCTGTTGTGTAAGATATTGTCGATTTACTGTGAGTTCTATTAAAACCATAATTAAGGATTGTACATAATTACGGTTGGATGGTCGTCTAGTCGTACATTTGTTAAAATAATGGGTTTCTTTGTTCCTCCGATTTGAATGATTCTATTTTAGCCATAGACAGAAACTGTTTGTATACTTTGAATGGGAGGGAAGGGAATTTCTTGCACATGAAAGCAATTGGAAGATTTGGACACAGTGGTGTGTCGATCTAAAATTGCAATACAAAGGAGTTCATTTTTGTATTCCCTTTGCGCAATATTTAGTAGACATTAGTCGCCGAACGAATATAACTCGTAAAATTCAAATCTGCAAAAGATAGGAATTCCACTATGGACGATAATTAATTGCTCGAGATTAGATAGATTTTTTCGCACGCACTCGATCCAATTTGTCTAAATCGATTTAATTCGTTTCAATTGATTCGAAACTGGCTCGATCTGCGCCAACGTGTCTTGAATTGGCTCGATGCTTCCCAATTTTCGTCGATACGTTTCAATTCAACCTGATTCGGATTGACCTGAACCATTCCGTTTCGATCCAAACGTGGTTTCATTCTGCCGAATGCAATTCGACGCTATTTTCGACGTTGATCTTGTGTGAATAATATTCTTCGGTTTACAGAAATTCATCATAAATATGCTGCAATTAGTTACGAGATATTCACAGCCTTTAAAATAACTATGATTCACGAGATATCTCTTAGCCGTAACGACAGTACATTGCGGACTAATAGTACCAAGAGCATTATTGCATTGCGTATCTGGAAATAGATCGATAATTTCAGAACCGATTAACCCAGTGACAATACACGTAATCGATCCGATACAGGCAGATTAATATCTTCCACGCTCGAACATTATAATTTGTTTATTCTACTGTCTATTACTTAGCGTTTCATACACGATACATGTTTATTAACGCAGCTGATTCCCATTGAAATAGTCCACGTTCTAATCCTTATTATGTTCCTGCGATTTGCCTCAGATATCTTTATCGTATCTCATTAAAAATGCGTTCGATGTTCGTGCACGTTGTACAGCAGACTTACATACGAAAGGGTCCTGTTATATTTCTTTTATCAGTCGTTGCTCTCGTTCAAACGATTTGCGATTAATTATAGCTTGACCGTGACTTATAAATATGAAGATAATTTAGCTTGGCTGCATTGCAGTAAGTTTCATCGAAATTGCGAAACCTCTCCCACAAGATCTCACTGCCGTTTGTTGTTCCTTGTTGGTCCTCGTTAAAAATTCCAAGCTGCTAGCGTGAACAGTGTGCCACGGACTCATCAATTCGTTTGACCTATGAACCTCAGATGATGGCGCGTTTAGGGGCCAACGACACGCGTACCAGAAGGCGCATGTCCTCACGCTCAGTACAGTCTGCATTGTCATCTCGTTTAAATGATTGTTCGCCACGCCGCCGTTCATCCTAGCCGGTTAGCTTGTCTGCAAAGTGCACGCACTGCTCTACTTGCATTCAGTCTGGCGCCAATGAATGAAAGGGCGACATCAAATAGCTTATAGTAGAAAAGCATTTAAAAGCTTTGCGCCTTTTGTGCTATCGGTTGTGGTTGATTGTATAGGGGCACGCAAAGTTGGTCGAGTCGGGCGAATGAACATGTCGTTGAATCGAATAGAGGTTTCCCGTTTTTTGTGGATCACTGTGGGCTCTCAATGGCTGGCATTCGTTCTTTATTATGCCACTTATTGGTGGGGCCTCTCGAACGGAGCAAGTGGTCCCGAGCAAACAATTGATTTCCGTCATAATGTAACACATCCCTTGATTGTTACGGGTCTGCTATTATACAATTGATTTTAAGTTACGGATATCTCTGGAGGGTAGTTTTTTCTCGGTGGGGCAGATTCAACGATTTCACGACCGTGAACCGGCGACAAGATTCTGATAATTCCTTATGAAATGACGATGAATCGCATTCTAAGTGTATGGCGTGTCCTCGCATCAGCCTTCGGATTATCCTCTCTTCTTTTTCACGATATCTGCATCTTTTTAATGAAGAGGCGACGTCGAGTGGATTTCGAGTCGATCGTTCGGATGCCCTTTCGATGATGCTTAAACCATGGCAGCGAGGACGTGGCAAAGGGGACGGGTTAAAGGGTCATCGAAAGATAGAAGGGACAG
Organism: Nomada lathburiana; assembly: GCA_963667235.1. Lineage (NCBI taxonomy): Eukaryota > Metazoa > Arthropoda > Insecta > Hymenoptera > Apidae > Nomada > Nomada lathburiana. The sequence continues at coordinate 8,984,586 of OY763903.1, forward strand.
AATCGTTAATTTGACTTTGCCGAACGATTTACATTGATCAAAGAACAGCGCGAAGGAGCACGAACTCCTGGCCGTGGAATTACGACTCGATGCGTGTAATTCTCTCGGGGATTCGAGTGCCAGTGTAATGTTACCTGGATGGAGAGCATTTCTCCCGCGAGTGGTAAAGGGGACCTGCGAAAAATGCTGCGTCCTTGAGGTAACCGACACTCGAGATCATGCTACGACAGCGATACTGCAAACCTAGCACACTATCGGTGGCGTAATGATCACCGATGTAACCAGATGATTAGTACGATTGTAAACATAAAATCCTCGGTACTTGATGAACGTACTCACTTTTCTCCATAAATTGTTTAGGATGAAATGAGTATTAACCCTTTCGCTGCGGAACAGAAAAAAGGAAAATGTCCTCGATGCACAAAGCACTACAGATTGTATTAATATAAAAAAGCTACATATGTATGAACACCTAGATGCTCTATTTAATTGCCCGAATAATTGAAACAATTATATTCTGATGTAGAGGACGTTGATATCAATTTTTGGCGAACGCTTGCTGAATATCTGAAGACGTATATATACGTCCTCCGTAGCGAAAGGGTTAATTTATTGTCCAATTGATTAGACGAGATGATACATCCGAAGTACTTATGTTATTCATCTGGTATATTCCTTGGTCCATAGGAAAATGACTTAGAATCGGCCTCGCCATCGGTAAAACTCGAATGACGGTGACTGCAAGGTTTCTTATTAGAAAGCTTGCCTCGAAAGGTGTCAGAACGACGGCGCTTCGCTGCAAAATATTTGTTTCGTTGATTTACTCTAATGAATGTGTGCATAGCAGAGAAGAGAGTTCGTGTTAGTGGGAGTTTAGCTAAGTTTAGCGGTGGCTTCGGATGGCTGGCACTGTTTTCCCCACCGTGTATTATCGAGGCGTTAATAGCGTTTACGCGTTCCAATCTTGCCGTTCGTTCAACCCTTGCCTTGCGGAGGGGTAGTTCCGATAAAAATTGCACCTGTTCCAAGTCGCTTCCAAAGTTCCTCGCTTCAAACAAAATCACCAAAACCACTCCCAACTGAGGGCCAATATTTATCATTCGTTAGTTCAATATCATCGTATGATTATATTCTTTCAACGGTAGAGGATATAATTGGATTCTCTGGGTTACACATGTATGCATGTGTACTTGCACGTTTTGGAGTAAATCAGTGCAGCGGTAGCAGGGTTCTCCAGTGTGCTCCATACTTGGCCACCACCGTTTACGTTAGTTGCTTTGAAAGTGAACCGGCAGATGCGCACGTGCGTATAAACACTTGCATCCAGCTTTCGATTTTAGAAAATGTTCAAGGGAATTCGTTACAGATAGTAGGAGCGACATGTATACACAGCTGTTTCGTTTCCTGCAGCTTCTAGTTCGATGCACACACTTTGATTACAGACTGATACACATACGAAAAGTACGTGGTAAATTGGTATACGCACTCGAGAATTGTTTAACATAACGGTTCCGCGGGCTGGATGCATAACTTCGATCGTTATTGCGCACTTTACTGTTACCGTTGATGTATAATTTACATGTATCGTGTAAAATGTCCGGTACATAAGTGTATGCATAATTCTGTATCTGCCTACGATATTTCTCCCAGCATCGGTACGACTTCCAAACGGATGGCAAAAGATCGGAATAATTTTACTGTTCTTTTAAGGAAACATACCTCTTCATTTGTAGGGGCTTGATGTATACTTGTTCAGAAGTTTTCGCATTAATCTTGTTGCATAAGCTCGCGAATTTACTAGCACTGCGAGTGCGTGTACACTGCCGGCCAAAAGTAAGAGACCACCGCTTCCTCAGTTGTAAAAATAGTGAACGGTTTGTTGACGATTCGTTGATACAAAATTAATACTACGGGAGACCGGTGGTAATGAGCTTTGTCTCGATACGTTCTATCTGTGATACGTTCTTAAATTTTCGACCCAAAATTATTATTCGGTCATAAGATTGCTGTGCATGTTACTTGAACTGCCTGGCGGTCCCGTGCTTTTGACCGGCAGTGTACATGCATAGTTAGATAAATGACGTTCTACCTGCACCTTTTAATCTCGTCGAATTCGACCGTATCTTACCGGTTAACGCGAAAAATCAACATGCATTCTATCGCTGACATAGAAATAACCGGTACCAGTTAACAGAGATTCTACAGCCCCGACGACAATGTTAAAGTACACGTCTCGCATTTTATACTATAAAAGCTGAACGGTCTCAACTATGAAATTCCGTTGCATCCATCATCCACAGCCGTTGCCAAAGTCATGGTCAATTTAGATGCATAGTCGGGCCTTCCTCTCCCAACGACTACCCCAAAAAGCACGCACCACCTTTTCGGATTATGTAGATAGACACAGGAAGGGCCTCATTAAAATTCATAGGACTTACTGTGCCACTGATGCGCGCGGATAGACCTATGGTCGTACATTTAACCGAAACGCCAGACAAACTGTTCAGCTTTATATTATAAACGTACAATTAAAATATGATCTGGTTCGCATAAATGAAACCGCTGCAAACGGTACCAGTCTTCCCACAAGTATATTTTCTCCGCCTACCTCGATGACTCGTCCACTCGTCAAAAGTCGAACATTCTAAAGAGACAAATATATTTTCAAACGTATTGTTAACTCTCGCCGATGTCGGTTGTCGCAGGAAAATACGATCTTGGTAGCAGCACAGTTAAAGTGCACCTTCGTCCAGCAAACGTACATGTATACGTATACCGGTGATGATCGGTGCTCTCACAATCAATCGTGTAGGACCATCGATCCAAAGCACAGGAAGTGGCGAGTTACGTGTCGCGATTTCTGGTAGAAAACGTTATGGACATTCGGCGAGAGAAGCCGCGGCCAGCTCGCAAAAGAAAAACGGCGATCGTGCAGCGGTGCAAAAGAACTCGATGCACCATATTCGGAAGCGGCACCGTTTCGTAAGGAAAGCTCCACGTTGGCCGATGCCCGGCCAGGAATGAGACGCGTTCTCGTGCCGCGTATCTTACGGCATACTTCGGCTACGTGATCACCATTCTCGATTTATTCTCCCCCCCTGGCTCCACTTTTGCCCTCTCATTGCTATCTTGTACTCATTTGAACGTGAGATAAGCACGATCGTTCATTCATCCAACGCTGGCCGGTGACGTCCGCGTGCTTGTTGCACTTCTTTTTCCCCGGCTAAAATGTGGGATGAAAAATGTACAGTCTCATTGGATCGCTTAGCCCCAGGGACGTCGTTAGCTGTTGCTCATTAATGCTGTTCAGCTGACGGAGGACGTCGATGGAGTTAACGCGGTGCCGAGATATATCACTTGCCAATCATTCGGGGCATTCGATAGATTTAAGGGGCACAATCGAAGACGAACGGTGGCGAACGATGATAGCTTCGCGAGGGAATGGTATGGGAGGCCTGCCGTGGAGGATGGACGGTAGATTGTTTGAATAAGTTAAGACGGTGATAATTTCAATCGATAGAGTTCGCAAGGTGCAGCAGGATAAGGCTGTTTGATTGGAATCTGAGTATTCTGGTTTCTCGTAAAAATTCTCGTTGCACTGGGTATTGAAGGACATATACGAAGATAGAAGAAGAATGGATGGAAGAGTGTCTCTTGGTCAAATGTACACGGTGGATCAGTACGATAAGAGAAATAGGCTTCTTGTATAAATCTGTTTGGATGCCGAGTTTTCTGGGTTTTGAATTGGATGATCAACGATTCTTCTTCGAACTTGTTAGTGTAGCTCCTGTACGGTTACAGGATAGCATTCTTGTGGTTGTTGAAGAATCGCCAGTCACACAGAACCTAGCTGCAGGTATTTAAGCGCTGTGCTTATGACTTTCTGTTCAGCGACCTAAATTTCAAGAGTTTACTGCTGCATCTACTGAGGTCAATGAGTGTCAACGAGATAGATGACGTGCCGTCGTTGCCACGTCGACAATAATTTCGCGGTAGTGTCGAAATGACAATGAAAGCACTGCCGTTTTGCCGCAGAAATGAGATATGCGGATCCAGTTTCTTTTTTACGAGAGTCGTGACGATTGCCAGATTTAAGTTACTCGCTTTTTTCGCTATCGCCAAATCTATGGTAGTTTACTGGGACATGTATTCTATTCTAATTGATAACAAATGTAATCATTATGTTAAGTACACAATGGATTTTATCTCACTTCCGACACTCGATTCGTTCGGTCTGTACGATCGTTTTCTGTATTATCATATTTCTAAGAGCAGGTTATTATTACGAGAGGAGGGATTGATGTTATTACGCTGATTCATGCGAATCTAATGAATTATGACAAATTAATCTTCTTTTTTAGATCACGAACAATCATCTTTCGATTGTCCTAAACTCTCGTGTATTTCTATTGCAGATGAGCGGGAAGACGTGCAGAAGAAAACGTTTTCGAAATGGATAAATTCGCAATTGTTAAAGGTACGGTGTTATACGAAATAACACATAAGTCACATTAATTGAATGCACACAATTAAATATACGCGTATTCAATTAATCGCTTGCTTGCGCAGAATAATCACGAACCGATTTCCGATTTGTTCGTCGACTTACGAGATGGCAATCGGTTATTATCACTCCTGGAAGTCCTCACGTCGAAAGCCTACGTAAGTACGATATATTTTTAGCAGTGTCGTGCGTATGCATAAACGACGCGACAGGTACGAACATCTGATTATGGGGTGCAGGTGATATATTTATTATTTTACATCTGATGCAACGCTCAAAATATTCTGCTGACTGTTGCTCCTTTTTTTAAGCGTTTCTCATAGTTCTGCGATTCGTCTTTACACTATGAGAGTTACGCTAATTGAATTCCAAACAGGTGCGCCTATCGAGTGTTACGAATATTTGCATTGGAGTGCTGATTATCTATGCACAGTGGGCGTAAGGGAAAAGTATGCGTTCTTCCGCGTATTTGCGCCGTTTCATTGCTGTCCTTGCTCATTCTGAAGATTCGCTCCATGCAAATGTTGCATTAAATCGCTCTGCTTTTTTATTTAAGTACTTAGGTACATTACAATGGTATTTCAGAACTGACGAATTTCACTCATTTGCAGAAAAGAGAACGCGGCCGTATGCGAGTTCATCACCTGAATAATGTGAACAAAGCTTTGCAAATACTTGAACAAAATAATGTGAGTTGCTGATATCGCATGTTTACTAGAGGACAACGTATTACGGGCCGGAGTTTAATCATTATTGGTATTCCTTTTAGGTAAAACTCGTAAATATTAGTAGCAATGACATCGTCGACGGGAATCCGAAGTTAACACTCGGATTAGTGTGGAGCATTATTTTACATTGGCAGGTCAGTTTTCTTTTTAAATGGCTCGGTCAATTGACCGAGAATAAAGGCCTTTGTCAAATATTGAATACAAACGGTTTTGTTACTCGTCACCTGTGTAACTGTATGCTAAACGAAATGTTTATTTAGGTACATTATCATCTGAAGGATTTAATGACTGAACTACAGCAGACAAATTTGGAGAAAACTCTTCTGGCGTGGTGTCGTCAAAATTCACAGGTAAAATTCTGCCCAGCAAAAATTTGTTGTTAAAAATTGTTACATATTTTGTTTCATTTTATTCTACAGAATTATCCGGGTGTTGATATTAAAAATTTCACAACGTCCTGGTCTGATGGTTTGGCGTTCAACGCGATTCTTCATAAATGGAAACCACATTTGTTCGATTTCAATAATATAGCACGCAAGCATCCAAACGCTAGGCTAGATCATGCATTCCGTATCGCCCAGGAACAGTTGAGTATTGAACGTCTGTTGGACCCAGAGGGTGAGTTAATTGAAAAATTAAGTCGATACTATCTTTTTACTTATGTGTACGAACGTGAACATTGCATACTTTTTTCCGACAGATGTGAATACATCGGTGCCAGATAAGAAATCTATAATGATGTACGTTATGTGTCTGTTCCAATTGTTACCCCATTCTGGAGATGATATAGGCGAGCTAGATCTTTCAGTAGCGAGTGATGGTAGCCCGGTTACAACACCAGGAGCAGAAGTATTTAACTTGCTTTTTGTCTCGTTTAACGACTGTTTGTATCTTTATAGAAACATACAAATATTTCTTTACAGAATACATTATCCTTTACAAATTTTGGAACGCCGGCCTCGCGACCTATGAGTCTAGCAACGAACGTGTCGGTGGAACTCGGCGGCTACCAAGTCGCCCTCGAGGAAGTTTTGACGTGGCTCCTCGAGGCGGAGGATAAAGTGAATCATGCTCCGGAACCTGGGTCCAGTTTGGAAATGTTAAAGCAACAATTTCACGAGCACGAAACATTTTTAATGGAATTATCCGGACACCAAGACGGCGTGGGCGCTGTATTGGAGGAAGGCGCTAGATTATTGGCAGAAGGTGGTTTGCACAAAGACGAGGAGCACGAGGTCCGTGTTCAAATGTCGTTATTGAATTCTCGATGGGAAGGACTTCGTATGCGTGCAATGGAGAGGCAAACTAAGATTCACGAGGTACGGGCAATTACTTTTTAGAATCAGGCGTATACAAACAAAATTGATGTACTTATAATTTGCTTCCTTCCCGCTATTATGAAATATTTTATAACGATTGCAGGTTCTCATGCAAATGCAGCAAGGTCAATTAGATGCATTGCGGCAGTGGTTAACGAGGACAGAAGATAGGATTTCGTTAATGGCAGCCATTGAATTAAATCAGTCCGCCTTGGACGAACAAATGAAACAATTAAATGAGCTAGAGCAAGATATTGGTGCACAGCAAGGTGTCGTCGATGGTATGAGAAACATGGTGGTCGTCGTGGACGAGGAGAATTCTGAAGCAGTTTATGCTCAAATGGAAGATCAGTTATCCGCTCTTGGAGAACGATGGACTCACATTTGCCAGTGGAAGGAAGAGAGGAGGCAACGGTTGCAAGCTTTTTCTACCCTATGGCAGAACGTCAACGATGATTATAAAAGATTAGTATCGTGGCTGAGCGAAACGGAAATTACGTTGAAACAAATGGAAGCAAATCCGGCATCCGAGATCGGCGAAGTCCTCGAACGAATTAAGAAGTTGCAAATTTTAAAAATGGATATGGAGACGAATCATAGGAAGTTAACGACTTTGCAAGAATCGGTTCAAGAACTCGAAGGGCAGAGCACTTCACCGGAGTGTATTAATATATTGGAGAAGATCGAAGATTTGCAAGATCGATGGGAAGCTGTAGGGCAAATAATGGAAGTACAAACTCAAAGGGTAATATAAAAAATTCGTGTCATTTTTTTTAAAAATTAGAAGTGTTCCTTTTTTTGTATAGTGCAAGATATAATTGCGTTGTTTTTTTCTCTCAAAATTAGATAACCAGCTCGGGATTTGAATTTGATGTGAAATCTGAAAGAGAGACGACAGTAATTACAGGCAATGAATGGATGTCTGAAACAATAACTAGTATCGCTTATAAAGAAGAAATAGCTGCAACGGTATGTTTGCGGAATTTTGTATGATGTTAATTATTGAATGTATTGCGATCTTTATTGTTCTTACTTCATTTATTTTTTTTTTTAGTCCACACCGCATAGTGATTCCAAGAAACGCCGCGTAGATAGTACAATTAGACACGAGTTTGAAACTGCGTTACATAATTTGTATAAATGGCTGGATTATGTCGATTTAGAAATTGGACGATCTGAGGGAGTATTTGACGAGTTAAGCGTCGAAGAGAAGAAAGTAGTTTATAATGATACAATAGCTGACATAGAGGCGCACAAAGATGATTACAATAGAGTTTTGGAGTTGGGGAAACAGCTTCTGAACGAACTGAAAGATATCAATGAATCAATCGAAGCGGAAGAATCAAAACTTAAAGACGTACAGAATTGTTGGATGGCAACTAAAAATCGTTTGGAAGAAATAAAAATTCGTATAGAATACTTGGAAGAAGTGAAGAAGTTTCGAACGGAGTTGGCTAGCTTAAATTTAATGTTAGAGAGCTATACTAAATGGTTCGATTCGAGCAAAGGAAACAGTCAAGTAGAACAGTTTAGGGTAATTGTTTTATATTTATACAAGTTACAATATTCCTTGCCCGAAGATTTAAATATGATTTTTATTTAGGTAAAATTGAAATCGATGAAATCTCACGAGGAACGCATAAAGAAATTATTAGAGAAGGCCAAAGATTTATCAGAAAATCATACTGGTCTTAATGAATCTGTTAATGTGAATGCAGATGTACAAACATTTGCTTCTAGCTGGGAGAAACTATATAAAGCGTAAATAATTCTTTTCTGAGCATTAATTCATGGTATTTATTTCGACGTGATTTTACAAAGTTTTTATCACGTATTTCAGATTATCCGAAAGATTAGCTGAATTAAATGATGCTGTTGACAAAACCCCACCAAAGAAATATACCGATGCTGTTGCTAATCTCACTTCATTCATTAATAACGTCGAAAGCATATTACTATCAGAACATATAGTTATGTCAGATGATAAAACAATGTCAGAACAGCTGAAAAAATTTAGCGATCTGCAGAATTCATTGAAGGAACACCAGGAGGCCTTCAATTACATAAATAGTGTTGGACATGAGTTAATAATGAAAACTGATGGTGATTCACAAGGACAGAGATTTAAAGATGTATTACAGGATCTTAATACTAAATGGAGCGATATACCTATAATACTCGAAGAACGTCAACAAAATTTATTAAGAGGTACAGTTGCATAAATTAAAATCAATATTTCTTTTCGAACAGTCATTTAGTAATTTTGATTAAACTTTTATTTGTATGTAGATATGCAGTCATTAAAGGTATTCAATCACGAACTTTTGGATCTGGAAAATTGGCTGGAAAGATCATATCAATATTTAGAGGAATTGTCAAAGGATAATGTATCAAACGATGTTGAAAGTATGGAACTTAAGTTGAAGCAGATTCAATCGTTTTGCGAGGATATCAATCAAACGAAACCGAGAATCGAAAATCTTCAAACGTCCACGAACAGATTGCTTGAAAATTCCGAACCAAGGTTCGCAAAAGTGTTAAACAGTAAGCTGGAAGATGTGTCGCACAAATGGAATGCTATCGTTGATGGTGCTAAAAACATAAATGATAAGTACGAGGATACATTGAAGAAGAATGACGAAATAATAAACGGGATAGAGGATTTCACAAAGTGGTTGTCGGCATTAGAGAAGGAAATACCGGGCGAAACAAAAGTAACATCGTCGGTCGAACTGTTTCAAGTTCGCGGTCGATATCAGACATTGAAAGAAAAAATAGACAAGCGAGTAGAAGAGTTCAGAAACCTTAATGAAATGGGTAATGATAAATTGTTAAGTTCTGAAGGATCTTCAGTGCAGGATCTTGGTAGGCGATTTACGTTTTTGAATGCTCGATGGACAGACGTTACAGACCGTATTTATGAGCGGTACAGAAATTTGCAAAATGCTAGCCACGAATATGGCGAATTTCGCGCTTTGGTCGCACAAGAGAGTGATTGGTTGGATAAGCTGGATAAGAGATTGAAGAGATCAACTGATAGTGCTGCGGATGCTGAAGAAATATCCGAGGAACTTGACGTATGTATACTTCGTAGGGACTGAAAATCTTTCACGATTTATTCAAGAAGTAAGCATTTTGTTCTTTGCACAGGACTTGGAAAATTGTATACGAAATCGTCCAGAAGCTAGACTTGAAAAAATACAAGAAATTGGAAAACAGTTAGTTGACAGTAACATCATGACACAGTCGGTTCAGGTAGACGTAGAGAGCTTAACGAGTCGTTGGGAAACCCTAAATAATCAGGTATGCGATTTTTATGTATATAATGTCTCTAAATTTTGTTTACAACAAACAACTGTGCATACTGGAATTATATATTGAGTAGGCAAGGCAACGGGCAAAGCTCCTGGAAGGATCAGTGAAGCAAGCGCAACAATCAGAGGGACGTATCCTTGCTCTTCAGCACTCCTTAACGCAAATAGATTCTGTACTAACTGCACGTCTTGATTGCGACCTTACTGCCGATGACTTGCCTCATGATTATCAGGTTTGTTAGCCAAACTTTTGTAACTTCGTTACTTAAATGCCCACTAAAAGAAATAGCAAAGTTCCATCGTACATAAATATATAAAAGTGTAAAGTTTACACAAGACGCTGAATAAATATTCTGCTTTCAATTTGAACATTGTCCATGTGATCTCAAGTATGTACATTTGTGCAATCCAGAAATTAATGGAAGAAATGGAACATCAGCGTTCAACCCTTCAAGAAATGGCATTACAGATTGAATCATATAAAGCCTCTGGGAAACAAGAAGCTGCACTCAGATTGCAAGAGCAGCTGACTCTCATCGAGAAAAAGTTTTCCGAAGTTCAAAAGAAATTTCAACGCTTTCGTTGCCCAACGAATTTGGAGCCGAGATTATCTAGAGCTTTACGGGAACTTAGAGGAATCGAAGAGGCAACTTGTCTATTAGAATTATCATCAGAAGATCCGGAAGCTATTGAAGGACAACTTAAACATTGTCTGGTAAGTAATTATTTAAAGTTTCTTATTCCTTTATACGATTACACATTAATATGAAATGTATGTCCCCTTGTGTTCTGTAGCGTTTTTATCAAACACTAAGTGAAATTAAAAGTGAGATAGAAAATATTATAGTGACTGGTAGAAAATTAGTTGAAGAAAAAAGCGTGGCTGACCCAGATAAATTTTCACGGCGAATCGATATGTTAAAGGAGTTGTATAATAAGGTAAATATGTGCTTTAATATGCGTGCCATTAGTACGCCTTTTTTTATTTAACCATTGGTGTATATTATGTATTAATTTATTGCAGTTGGGGTTACATATCACTGAATCAAAGTCATGCTTGGAAACAGCTTTGGATTTATCACGCGATATGTATAAAAATATGTCTTACATTAATATGTCCATAGAGAGTATTAATAAGGAACTAGATACGCAGAAAAATATGCCCGACCTTCCAGTTAACGCGATATATGTACGAGTAAGTAAGGGGGGTGTGCATAAATAAATTGAAATTTAATTATTAGACGATTTCATACGTAAAGTAAATGATAAATTGTTTAAATAGGAAACTCTGACAGAAGTAATTCCACGATTGAACGTTGTAAAAGACAAGTTGCTAAATTCTCAAGAAGAATTTTCCAAGCTCTGTGATCCTATGTATTTGGAGCAATTAAAAGAAAAATTGTTAGATGTCGTTACCAAATTAGCAAATACCGAAAAGAGATTAAGACTTTGCAATGCTTCCGAGGTAAGCGTATCATTAGCAAAAGATTAGTGCAATAACTAAAAGAAATTGTCGTATTTTCAGGAGGAACCCAATGTCGATGAGATAAATGCATGGCTTGTGCAAGTCGAAGAAAAATTAAATAAATTAGACGGTGTACCGGTTGACGAATTGACGGAAAATCATTTTGAGCAATGCAAAGTAATTGACGATTTGAAATTCTATTAAATCGATTGAAATTTTTGGTTTTCCGTATATATTTATTCGATGCTTTCATGCTCTTTTTTTAGGCGGTTCAAAGCGAAATGATTGAAACGAAACCAAAAGTCAATCAATTGCAACGTTATACTTATTATCCGAAAGTAGCTGATGTATGCAAGAAGTGGGAGGATATATCCAGTAGAATACAGGTATGAGGATTTATATATATAATAAATATAAATATCATTCATTGCTTTTTTTTCTCATTGCTTATATTGCTTGTACCTTACCTTAACATCTGGTATATGTAATGCTTGTGCTTTATAGTACCATTACGTATATTTCAAAAAATAGATCGCAATCTCTTAATATTTCATACTTTGCAATAGTATGTGGTCTTTATAAGCTGGCATTTTAATTAATGAGTTTTTATATAATTCTCTGTTATTAATATTTAATAATATTATAGTTACTAGTCTATAACACAACTATATAATTCTAATTCTTTCATCGGTTAAGGTTTTAACAAATTTATTATTACACGTTTACTTTTTACTTCATTGAAGTTATAAATTTCTGAAAGCAATCCTTTAAAGTTATCTGTAAATAAATTTTAAGTATTTATACTCGTTAAGTTTGATTACTATTACGATGTATATACGTAGTATGTACTTCATTCTACGAGTATCGTATGTGAGTTACATTGGTGCATACTAGTGAAATTTATGAAGTACTTTCCTCCTGCCCAAGAGGTGTCTCTATCTATGTAAATAATACTGTCATCATTAATAAAAAGCAGACATAAACTTTGGTGGATGGTAAAAAAAAAAGGAAAACTTATTATCGATCAATCATTTATGACATTGTCTCTCCCCTTGTATAGAATTTCATACAGAAGTCTGAATATGATTTGCAAAACAAAACGAATATGGAATGAACAAAAATGTGTTCCAAGTTTTCGTACTGGTGATGGATACACGCAAAGGAAAAGCTTTGTTTGCACAATGAAACGCATTGTCACTTTCATTTTGGCCATGCTTGATATTGTCACACTATTAACAATGCTCTTTCAATTAACTGTCGCCTGTCCATGAATTTTCTGTTACCTATCATGTTTTCACAGGAATGGATCCACAAAATCACAGACAATTTATTAATAAAAAGTAAAGTGGGAGAAACTAAGGGGAGAGACAATTATGGACGCACAAAATTGTCTAAACAGCCGGAACATACTTCGGTGCAACTAGCTAAAAACGAAAATAAATTGATAGATGAGAATGAGGAGATATATGGCATAGGATATCTTAATCCTGCGTTCGATGAGAGTCAGTGTAATGTTATACATACACCAGAAAGTTCGCCAATCGCTATCGTTCATCGAAGCCGGAAATCTTCCACCAAATCTGAAAAAGTCAAAGCTAAAATCGTAGATGTTAGTAGAACTGTTAGACGAAAGTTAGACATGAGTTCTGTACCCGATGTTGTCCAAACTTCTCAGCCACAAGTCGTTCATATCGATGACGATCTACCTTCTTCATCTCCTGATACGGATGTGTACATGGCCGATGAAGAATTCTTTTTAACCAAAAATAGCACATTATTTTCCCAAGTTTCTTCTAATACGCTGGTCACATCAGATTCAAAGCCGTTCAACGTGTATAACGCTCAGATAAATCCCTTTCGCATTGTAGAAGTGAGGGAAATGGAAATAGTAAAATCGATCGCGTCTCCCGAAGATCATGTGATATTACCAAGCGCGAATGTCAGTGTAGGATTAATGCCCCAAGTTGTTGAAAGAGTAGAGATTATTGAGGATACGGAAACAGAACCGGAATCCGTAGACACTGATACAGAAGACAAAGAAACTAGGGCGAAACTTTGCAATACGATTAGTAGTGAAAGTCAGATTGGTAATAAGAAAAAAGAACTAATTCCTATTTTAAAGAAGAAGAAGGGAATAGATCCGTACTCTGCCAAAGGTATTAAGAAATTAACTCTTAAATTAGACGTTGGTGATGTATCATCGGATAATCAAATTTCGAGCTTCGAGCCGGTAAAAACTAATTTAGCACCATCCACCCAAATAGATTCGCAATTATCGTGCAAAATAAATACGCCACAAAAATCTTCCGCATTGAGAGATAAGGACAGCGTTGCTGAATATCTCATTCTCGAAGACAATGCAATGAATACGAAGTTGAGCTTAAAAACCACTACTGGTTCACCTCCTCTTCCATCACCAATTTGTCTTTCGAAAGGAAGAAAAGAGAACAGTAACGAAAGAGAATCGACATCTGCGAAAGGCGGCGATTTTTCAAAATTACGTAATACTGAGAGCCACAGCGTTGATTTTGAAAAAACAGTAAAATCATCGTTATTCAGACGTGGTAGAAGTATTTCAAAAGACGATACACTAGAGGATTGTGAGAGCTTCTACGGAAGCGATAAAGAAACCGATGATATTTTAATTTTTTCGGATGACACAGAAATTGATGTTGGAAGTTCCAGCTCGGACGGGGAGGATCCGAATTTAGGAGAACATGTTGAGCACCTCTTGGGCAAGGTAATTCTAATAGCACATATCTTGCCATTGTAAGTCCTATGTTGTATGTTGTGTGCTATTAATAATATAATTTCCGAACAGTAACAGCTACATTCTTAAGCTCTTGTACTTATACAATGATAGGTGATGGCTAACATTCCGTGCGGAAGTTTAGTAGGCATTACACTTTCTGACAATTTTGTTCGATATAGATACAGGCTGAAAAATTATCACAGGAGATGCAACATAAAGCAGAGGCAAAGGTCTCCAGCGATAAGAGATCTTTCAAAGCTTCAACTAGTTTGTCCAGAACTGGTTTAGAGAGATGCATTTTGGAATTTGAACAAGCTGCCCAGCTAATGTTACACAGAATGGACGTGATGCTGATGAGCATCAGTGGTATTGTTAACGAAAAAGATCCTACTAAGCGTCTGGAGGTTCGTACAATTCATACGATGTTTGTTTGTATTCCCATATGTCTTCTTTTTTAAATAAAGTCGAATCCATGGTGTCCTGTTATAGGTACTAAAAGGCGAAGTTAGTACTCTTGCGCCAGATGCAGCGGCTTTAATAAGTAAAGGTGATGGCCTGGTCATGACAGTGCATACATCCGATCCTGTTAGGGCTGAGAAGATAAAAAATGAACATCAAGATAAATTGAGAAGTAAATGGCATCAAGTTATGTCGGAAATAGAAACGAGACGTCTACAAGCACAACGAGCAGAAGAAACGTTGGGCCAGTATAACAATATAGTAGCAGAATTTGAAGATTGGTTCAGGGACGTGCCATTAAAACTTGAACAAGTGAATAACTGCGAGGGTCAACTAGAATTGTTCACGGTGGAATTTGACGCCAAGCAGGAGCAGCTTCACAAATTAAATGACTTGGCTATTGAATTGAAAAGATTGAATGTTGGATTTTGCGAAACTGCGCGTTATAGTATCAATAGCAGATGGCAGGAAGTCAGTTCGCAATTTAAAAGGTACAGTGGTAGAAAGGAGAAGGAGAAGCATGTAAAGGACAAAAAAGTTGATGTGGTAGGTTTATATGTTTCATTTTCTTGTATATTGCCTTTGTCAAACGTTTGTCTATCTTAGTATTAATTTTTTTCAGGACGTCGGGGGAGTTGATATGCAGGAATTCACTACGAGAGTTAATAAGATTAGGGAAGCTGTGGTGACCGTGACAAGATCTTTAAACTCAGTGCCCCTGAACGGCGATGATTATGAAATGTTTTCGAGTCAGGAGGAGTGTTTGAAAAAAATTAGCAATGCATTAAATATTCTTAAACCGAGCATCGAGGAAATCAACTCAGTCTTCGAAAACGTTGCGGCCCTTTTAAGAAGAGATCAGGCTGAGCAGATTAGACGTTTGGGTGATAAATTGCGAGACGAGTGGATCAATGTTAATCAGAGTTACGTAGAACGATACAATCGTTGGAACAAATGTTACGAAAAATGGAAGGAACTTTCCAACACATGCCGAACATTCTTGGACTGGTTAGATAAAATGGAGGAGTCGTTAAGAAAGTTGAATTCTCTCGGTCATACGAAAGTATCAAAGACGAAGTCTTTTGAATTGGAACAAGAGGTTTCCAGAATGCAGAGGACTATGAATAATATTAATGTTTCAAGCGCGAGTATTTTAACTCGTGCCAAAGCTGGCGATATGATTGAATTGAGGGAATTTGTTGATACCATAAAGAGCCGTTGGCAAAATATCGTAACTGATTTAAATATACGCAGGGAAAAGTACGTATAAATTGTAATTTATAATATGTCGTCAATAAAGTTAATCATATTTTTAATGAATTTTAAACTTTACTTCGTAAAATAATAGTTGGTACTTTTTGTTACACACGGAGCACTGAAAGCTAAGCTGTGTCTCCTATTGAGCTATTTCAGTTGTGATTTGCCTTTGCTACTGCTGTGATCAACTGAGAATAGCCTCCATGTAATAAAGAAGTACGAATTAGCTTAGAATTTAAATTTAACGTCGATGAAACTGTTTTATGTATTTTTTGTATTCACATTTAACGCCAATTTTATTAATTTTTATCATCAATATTAGTGTTTTAAAATATATAATAATAATATGTTTGTTTAAGGAATATTGCCATGGAGAAGAAAGTGAACAACGATAGCAGAGTTTTAGAAGGTGCTTACAATATTTTGGATCAAATTAATTCTTTGTTAGTATCAGCAGCAAATCCTTCAGACGAGACCTCCCTATCAATAAGGTTGTCATTAATTAAGGTATGTTCATACATTTATAAAAGAGCTATGGATTTCCATGAATGTGCAGGTGTTTATTCTATATTAATATTCACCTACGATACTTAATATATCCGCAACATTTATAATATCGATCATAGTTTATAACTTCGCAATACAATTTATACATGGACATGAAATTCCTAGTTGTTCGTATTAATTTTAACATGTCGGAATATAAATTTTTTCGGTGCAAAAGCTGGATATAACGTTATTAAATAAGCCGAAGTAATTGAACCTAATAATACCGACCATGTCATGACTACACAAACTCAAGTGTGCCAAGACATAAATAGCAATGAACTCTTACTTTTCGCTTGTTTTGTTAGTAAATATAATTACTGCTGTATTACTATTTTCTTACGTGCAAAGAGTACAATAAGAAGTACAAATATGATTTTCAGGCCAGACAAGAAGAGCTTTCTACACGCAGAAAGGCATTGCAGAATTTAATCAATCAAAACGGCATTCCTCCAGGAGAAGATGAGCGTAAGAAATTACTCGCTGATATGGACAAGGTACATTCTAGAAATTTATTAATAATAAATTGAAATCGTATCCTCGAGTTATAAAACAATTCAAATCTAATTAAACAATTTATACTCTTGTTTCAGTCTAATACCAGCCTTTCCAATCATCGAGAGTACGTGGAAAATAAACTTGCATCGCTTAAAAAATATATCTGTACTTTGGATGCCATTATGGCATGGGTAATGGAAACTCGAACGAGAATAAGTATATCTCGAGAACTACCGCAACAGGAACGAGCCGAGGTTATTAATAACGTTATGGTAAGTGTGCAAATATTTTTTATTGCAACAAAAAAGTGGAAATAAAACGAAAATCAAAACTGAAATAAGAATATTTTGTACGGCAGGCTAAAGTTGAAGATCGTGAAATGGAGGTGAAGGATGTACTAGAAAATTATACTAATCTGGAGAAAGAATGCGAATCTGCGAAGCAACCAATATCTATAGAATTACATGTGAGTAGAGTAAAACGTTTTTCTTTTAAGTTCACATAATGAAAAAAAATAATTTGTTAGTTTAGCACAATTTAATTAAGATCGGATTTCTTTCGTATTAGAGTAACATTCACAAGTGCTTAATTTTAAAATACCACTTTCATTAGTTTCATATGTTTCATTATTTCTAAATAAAAGGCTTAATTTTTAAATATATGAATATTCCATTATGATTCTATGGAAAAAATATAGTTTGGAAGGTGACTTGGATAGTTCAGTTTTATTCAAGCTACTGGATTGTGCTGGTTGAGAATGTTTTAATTAACATCGTTCTTTATTTTGTGCTTACTTGTGCCTTACGTTGTTCAATTTTGTTAACAGGAAAAGCTAAAAAAATTAAGGGAGGATTGGCATTTTGTGAAAAACAGCGGGGAAACAAAGGGCCACGAAGTCAAATCCATAGCATCAGTTGGAGCCGCGGCACATGGAATCGGTGAGTTTTATTTTTTTATATAAATTTCATATAAATCGTCATAATAAAAAAATAACATTACGAGTATAGTTTCCATAATGACTTATATATAACTATAGAAACAATTTACGCTATGTTACTATTAAACAATTAACATTAAACATACTTAAGATTATATTATAAGTGTTGGGTAATGGGTTGCATTACGCGCGGAGTGAGTTCAATTGGAAAACTCACATAGTTTCAGCGATACTCGTAAGATGTCATATCATTGCATTATTGCACATTGTTATACTTAAAATTGGTATCACCACCGAGATACAGGGGATACAGGAAAATAGTAATTCTTAATCGGAATTTAATGAAACATATTTTTCTATTTCGACAATGTCGAATGCATCCTGCGGGACGATGCACGTACACGCGCCGCGTGAAAGTTGTAGCCTCTTCACCGAGTGGCGGTCCTCCTTTCCTTTACTCTCGTCCCCCGATCGATCTGTGCATTCAGAACGGTCCACGGCGATAAATTTCAGAATACCGGTCTGCTTTTAATCGGCGCTTATCCCCCCCTAATCGACCATTCACCTCGAACGCTTTTCACAGAAAGCAAATTGACGTGATAAACTTTCACGTAAATCTCGCGCGTTAAGCGCACTATAATTCACAATTGTATTTTTCATTTACCACGCCACGAACAGGTTGGCCCTCTCTAGACGATGCCAGCTCCACGCTTAATAATCTCTTTTTCGCTATTCAGAGGGCTAAAGTTCGCCGGGCTCGAAACTATTAACGCGTTGAATTAAAATTTTGCGGCGGGGCGCATGATTCAGAATCGCGTTGGGTTAATCGCTGGTTTCACGAAGGAAGAAGGCGCGATTGTTGATCCAAAAGCGGAGAGCTTAACGGAAAGGTCGTGGGTTTGTAGTATGAGCGCGATCGTCGGGCCGCATAATGAGCGGATAAGCCGTCTAATGTAGTCGTGGTAGAACACCGGTAGACTGAAGATAGCTAAGGCTTCGTTGTTCCCTGTTCTTCTTCCTCCTCTGTTTCCTACACTTCCTTCCTTCCTTCCTTCCTTCCTGCCTCCCTCCATTGTCATCCACCTTCGTTAGAGTGGCGGTATATACATCACAAGATGAAATCAGACTGGTCTGACGAAACTTTGGTAGCCTACAAACGGATTAAGCTCACGGCTTTGATCCCCACTCCGGAATAATATTGTTTCCGTCAATTTTATAATCGCGTCGAACCGTTTTGCACAATTTCCGGCGCACTCCTGAAGGAAATTACGTGCTCGTTGGTTCGATGCGTGGGAGAGAACAGGCGCGATTCTTTGTGCCCGATCGATTGTAGGAGAAAATTTGAACGCTCTTTTTATTATGTCCTTCTGACGAGCGTATGGGATAGGGTAGTTCTTTTTCCCCCCATAGCGAATTACACTCAGCAGTTGGTCCCTTATCGCGATTAAGTATGTAGCGTTAAATCTACTGCCTCCCGGGCTGGTTCACAGGGATTATTGTGTGCCAGTGTAAGCATGCATTCGCGTTTAGTGTTTAGTCATTCCATCTCGATGCGTGGATGATACGGCAGGATGGATTTTTGAATTATACATACTTCGTGATAGATGGATTGATAATGGATACAGTTGAATCATAACCGAATCATCTGTTTCCTAATATCCACCCTACAACTTCCACTGTTGTTTCCCAGACGCATTAAAAAATATTCTCAAATATTTAAATATTTGCCTCCAGTCAATACAAGTCGAGATTTTTTTGAATTGATATGAATCCAAATGATATTTATTAATTCTCGCACTAACAAACGATTTAGTACGCCGAGCCACGTGCAGGCTACACATGGCCGAAACAAAGCTGATTAGCGCAATGGACTTGCAGTAGCTTTTGAACAGCATAATATTTCGACGTTTCGATGGGGACGCGCATTGGAGTTTGATTCGTGTTGACGCGTTTAGTGGAATATATTGTGCGCCATGATCACGTTAATGCTGAATTATGTCGATCCCGGAAAAGCTGATTTCGACGAGTGTGGCCTGCGGCGCGACGAGGACGAGGAATGGATGCTCACCTGAACAAACTCGTTCCTCGTTAGCGGGAGAGCTCATTAAGACTTTCATGTTCCTGTGGTCACGTTTTTTTTTTTTTTCATTTGCCCAGTGCATCCACATAGATTGAAAAGGCAATAAAAAAGAAACAGGGGGGGAAAAAAAATGAAAACCTACGAAACATTCGTTCTACACAGTGTGCCTTTTAACATCTATCATCGATGCGAAAGATGCGAAAAGTTTGCTCTTCTTCTCTGTCCGTACCGTAAGTTCACTGAACGCAAACGTTCGCCAGCTTTGTGAGGAACAAATGCTTCATCGATGCGCCAACGTATGATTACATACTTTTGCAATGTTACCTCTTTTTTTTTTTGTTTTAACACGATAGTTGACGGAATCCGCGAGATCGCGAGATGATGTTCAGTTTACGTTGCGCGTTGTCGGTGACAATAAAAAACGGATAAAATTTTCCAGCGCAACCGTGGACACACGGGGACGAGAAATATCGGATGTTGTGTCGTTGTGCTGACACGGGGAATGTACTGTATGACGCTGTGCTAATTGCACCGCGCTGTTGTACGAGAGACAGCTTTTTATGCCGCGACTGGTAATGACATCCGCCCCGCGCAGCTGACCCTCTATTATTTCCCACTGGTGCTTTCCTATCGAACAAAATCCTCTTGGCAGGAGAGGCCGCGTATTTATCTTGCCACGAATTTTCGAATTTCGCGCATCAAAGGGGTAATTCGGCCCCTTTCGTCATAAATGCCGCCGTTGCCACCGCTGTCGTTCCACTACCAGCAATAATTCCTTCGAACTCTCGACTGAATTAATGAATCTCGAGATGAAAACCGCTTTTCGTCGTGCACCGAATTCTAGGGTTCTTTGCTCCACGCGATTGTTTCGCGGGGTTTACTTCTGCGAAGACTCGCGACAGCGATGGAGCGTTCTTTGGCTGCGCGGAAAAAATTATGCTGCTATTAAACATCCTTGGTTGTTTTAAGAATCGTTTTTTTTATACAAGCGAGACGACGAATGGCACCGCTTAAATGATTACAGGGTCGCTTATTTGAATTCTAATATCGTTCGGCGATGTTTCAATGGTCTGGCGTATTCGATCTTTTTTAGGAGATTTAACTGATTTCGAACATTCGGACAAGCTTTAGCTCAAATTGCAGTTCAAATTTTCCTGAATTTCAATCAATATAAGTAGCGCATTGCTATGTTCTTCGAAGAGGTAAAGGGAAACCTGGGGGGTTGCTAGGGATTTACGTCGAAAGTAAGACGAAGGAGCACTTCTCCGGGATCTAATAAGAGTCAGCTTAGCCGTGAAATTTTATTGTACTGCGAAGAAGCTTCCAGTACTGATGTGGGGGTGGTTTCGTCGTACCATACGTTACTGCTACGTATGAATGCTCGCAGAATAGGCGCACGGGTGGTGCGTAGTATAGGACAGTAACGACCTACACAACATCGCCGGGGTAACGTCGCTGTGTAGAGAACGAATGACGAGGGGTGGACGGATGAGTGAAATAATGGTTTTTTGGGGGGCTGCGTTGGACGCTGAAATATGTAATTTACCCGTGACCACGCATTAGCCAGAATGAGATTTTATATTAAAGGCTTTAATGGGAAATTGTTATTTAAATTCTCGTTCCGCGGCTTCTTTGCAGTATCAATTTGCGCAATTAAATTGGGCGTCGTGCAAAATCGATGGGCAATATTTATCGTACGTATCTCCCCTCTCATTGTTCCCGCGAAACAAATACGTGTTTCATATGCCACTGGTATTTTACGTTTGCTCCAATACGCGAATTGTATCGCGTGCCTCCAAAAGGGGAGATGATTCGGTCGAACGTGGAAATACAATTTCTCGTCCAGAACGAGACGAAGCGCATAGATTCTTCCGACCGATTGAGACACGTTGGTTTAGAGACAGCCTCGCATTTCCCTTATATCGGCTTCAATTTTCGTTCGACGGATACATTCGACTCCGCTTTTGAGCAACGACATGTCTACGTTCGTAACGGACGCGCCTCTATCTGAATCGTTTCACGACTGCGTTCTTACATTTTATTCGTGCGAGAAACGTGTAGGGATATGAATCGTTAATGTATTTTTAAACAGTTCCGGCGCACAAATGGTGCCGGGCTGGGCAAAGCTTCAAAGCATACATCGTAACGCAACGAAACTGTATCAGATTGAAGTTTAATCATCCATAAAAAATAATCGAACAAAAATACCAGCAAGTGTAGTATGCCGTAAATAATGTAAAGCCACATTATGAAATCAACCGAGGGCGATGTCCTGTCCTCGCGTGGTCCTTCCATTCTCCTCGATGAGAACATACAAGAATCCCTAAGACGACAACGCTGTTAGAGATTTTCATTGCTATTTAACATACCGTAGGATCGTGTGCGTCATAACTCTCGTTATTTCTCCCTCTGTTCGCGTTTCTATTCCCGTACCTGCAGTGCTTTTTTCGCGTTTCTGATCGCACCAACGTGACAAACCCTTTCGATCAGTCGACCCTTCAGACCTTTCAGGGGCGATCGAATAATAGTGCGCCGCGTCATTACAGTTTTATTCGGATCGCAGTAGCTTGGTACGTACTCGGTTGTCTCCGAGGTGACCACCAGCTTCTTGTGCTCGAGATTCCTCGTTAGCGAGATCAAACGTTTCGTGCACCGGTCGATGATAGCCTCCTCGAGTATCAGTATCTGTTAATTCAACTCCAAAATGAGAGACACGAAAGAATTCCTCTTCGTTCGACAATCGAGACGAGGCGATTATGCCACCCCCGATAACACGAGCAAGAAAAGGGGAAAGAGAACGCGACGAGTCTACCTGGGGTTTCTTCGCGAGTTTCCTGAACCAAACGGGCAACGAGGTAGCCGCAGTTTTGCAAAATATCCTCCTGTTCAAGAATTTGTCATGCTTAATTTCTCTATGCAACGTGTCCTCCGATAAAACGTGAGCCGAGTACGGATTCGGATAACGGTTGAAGAATGCTCTGCAAACAGCCAGCCAGCAGTACGGAAGTATAGTTACCTCTGCGCTTTCCTTCATTTACTGAAACTTGACGATTTCCAATGTCATACATCCACAGACGAGGGGTACTCGCTATAATGCAGGTTTAAAGCGGCAATCATGGGAAACCGAATTGCGCGAACGTGACAGTTCGTCGACCAATTTTGGATTCGTTTGCTTTTCCTTTCTTTTCTTTTCTTTCCTTTTATCCCTTAGCCTCTCTGCCGACGAAGCGAGGATGGTTCGCGCGAATCTATAGAGTTGCCGACACTTACTCGTTCATTCATACACCGCATCGAACCCCTACACCGGCTATTCTTTCACCCTCCCTTATTCTTGCAATTCATTAGTGAATCGTCAGGTGCTTCATAAACAATGGATGGGGTCCCTTCATTAACGTAACTTCAACGATAATAACGCTTCCACGATTCTAAATGCCTGTATCGTTCTGTTTTCGTTGCCAGGTGAAAAAGTTCGTCCAATTCTCGCGATATAAGGTTAGTCAAGTATCGACGTCACATTTCGCGCGTCTCATGTACCCTTTCACGTGCGTCTTTCTTTCTTTTTTCCTCCCATTAAGATCGTCCGCAAAAACACACCGTCCACTTTACCTCGTAAATTTGCCTCCAGTTCTCCGGCCGATATGATCCTCTCGCAGAACCTCGCCGCGCGAGTTTAGTCTCCGTAACGAATTCTCGCAACAACACGCACACCGACGATCCTCTTCTGTTCCCGTGCACGGATGTTCGTTTCTTTCTCGTCAAACCTGTCGCGTTCGCCGCGGAAGTTGGCCGATACTCGATAACGAATCGATGTTCGTCGAGGTCGCAGACGCGCGAATTGTTCCCCAAACGGGGATTGTCCTCCGGTTAAGCCGAATATCTTCGGTCAGGCTCAGTGCAACGAGATAGCAGGGGTGATTGCATCGTGCGGATCCGCGAGAGAGTCGTAACAATTAGTTGGCGCCACAGAGAGGAGGTGGAAAGGCTGCTGGTCTCCAGTTACGTCATCCCCGTCGTCGTCTAAGCCGCGTTCATTACGGCACCGACAATCAGGCTGCTCCACGGTCAAGAGGATGGAAAAGGGTGGCCGAAGGGCGATAGGGGTCAACACGAAGGGAGTTAGGGGTGGTTTAAGCGAGTGTAGCCACGGCGGTCAGGCTTGTAATCCGACGGTGGCGGGTCGTTCGGCTGGTCGGGGTAAAACGGTCCATTAAGACCGGCTAGCAGTTAGTGGCTATGCTATAGGAAGCGGACAGCTTCCTAATGCCGGGTCTGGACCGTCCCCGTAAAGGGCTGTTACCGGGGCCAGCCGTACGGCTGACTTCACCTTCGCGAAACTTAGATTTTGTTCGGCTACGCACTGTTTTCCCTTGTTTCCGGCAAACACCCAGAGCGAAAACACCCGGGCGCCCCCCCTTCTTACTGCTGATCGATCGTGATGCGTCTGACGTGCTCGAGAAGATATATTTGCCTTCTATAGACCGGAATGATCGGAGGGGCGATTTCAGCGTTATCTTCAGTTTGTATAGGGTCGCGCGTTTGTTTGCTCCGGTTCGAAAACTCGTTGCACAGAATCATATCGGGTACACATATACTTCCTCGTTGTGTTATAATTGCACATGGCAGAACGACGCAACAAATTCCAATCGACGGGAGATCGTACAGAGGAACATCGCTAGATACAACCTTTCGCACAGGAGAATCTTGTTTGAAGCACGACCGCTCTTGACTGCACTGAAAGTATACTAGCCGGACTTTTCGTAACGACATATTAAGCCGCGAATATTGTAACTGGCTTACGAAACGTTTAGACAGAGGGGTCGAAGTATCGCGAGGGAGACGCATCCCTCAACGATGAATTAATGCCACGACGCTTTCATGCGTGTCCCCTTACACGTGTCTACACATCCGGCAGGCTTCGGTCCCGCGGTGCAACTCGAACATCACCGCTGGACGCCAAGTTGACGATGCTATCGGTATGCATATGCTTGAGGAAGTTACCCTCGCACGTACGTACGCGTTTTGCTCGCTGCCTCCTGCACCGATACCCAAGCCGGGCGCAGCGTGGTAGGACGGGCGAGTAGAAGTTACTGACGCGAAGGGAGGCAACCCCTTGTACGCGTACCGACCTCCGGTTCGGGGTGGCTTTACCTTCGCCGACCAAAGTTTGATTACTGTTTTCACTGCGGGGCCTCGATAGAAGTGCAATACGTGCCGTCTTAACAAATCCGATAAGTTCCGGCGTCGTTACCTCGTCGACGCGACGACTCGCGTAGCACTCGCTCAGCTTACCTTTCCCGTTCGGTTTGCCCCAATGAAATAATACGCGGCATGTAAGACTAGGTATATGCCTTTGGATATACCGCGAGAGAAATTGTTGTTCGTTCCCGTCCTTCTGTTTTTATCACGGACGATCGCTTAGAAACGTTACATTTTTGTTTTATGTACGTCCACGATAATAATTTTCGAGTGCCGCGCTCGCAGTTTCGGTGATCATATTTTCGCGCAACCTCCCGAGACATACGAACATCGTGTCCGACGGCCCCTGCGTAAGCGTTTCTGCGAGGCGCAATTCCACGTTGATAGTCGAAGTTGTTACGGGAATTATGATCTTTTCATAGCGGCGTTAAAAGGACGTAACAGTGTCTCTTACACACCCCGTCACTGTTCCCCCATTTCCCGCGATCCGTTCAATTCCGTCGGAGGAGATAGCATACCGCTCGTTAAATCGTCGCAGAATTTTAATAACGTTACAACGTTAGTCTCAGACGTTAGAATGGTCCTTTGACGCTCGTTAGACCGGAGTTCGTAATAACCTTTATGGCTTCAACTGGACGTTGATGTCGACATGACGTGACCGATACAGAGAGTTGGGACACGCAGTTTCACGTTGGAAAAACGCGAGCTTGAACTCATCGCGCTGGCCGATCATGGTCCCCGGTTTTTCGTCTCGAGGTCCTGTCCGGACGATTCCCTTATGCTCGGCAAGCATTGCGATCTTTCAATACTCCCATGGAATTCGTTCACTCCCGATGTTCCTCCGCGAGCAGTTTCATTCGGCATTTGAAACCGTCGACGTAATTAATTCGCGACGCTCGCGTCCGCCGGCACAACTTCCTGCAGAAAGTTCCGCGAGGGGGTGGGGCTGGTGGTGGAAAAGGATATTTCCCGAAGAGGCAGCGCCGGGGTTAGAGGGAAAGTTTGATTTGACTTGCACGCGACCGCTCTCGCACGAGACTGCGGTTCGTCGGTTGCGTTAGGGGTTGTTTCGTCATCGAACAGGTAGCGGTTGCCCCGTGGAATTAGAATTCTTGACTTGCGGCGTAGATCAGCCGGAACTTCTCCCGAGAAACACGCAATTATCGGGCATGATTGTCGCGAGCTTTGCCTCTCCAGTTTAATTGGAACATCGGCATTCAGTGTATTTCCTGTTGTATCAACTGGCACGATTAAACCTCAGGCGCGTCGGCGATATGTCGTTCAATTATTAAAGAATCATCACCCATCAGAGGATTGCAATATTTAATTTGTTGAAGTTTATCCATACGAGTTCACCGGTATGAAAGACGTTAAAAGTGTTGAAAATAGATGTTGGTAAAAAGTGTAATATGTACAGTGACTGCCAAAAGTGAAAAGGTAAAAATTAATACCATTAATCTCGCAAAGAACTTAACAAGTCCTTCATAATCTAACATACAATCTATTCTTTCGCAATGAGCTGCTATTTTCGGAATCCTTCATTTTCAATTCCCCCCCTCGCGTGGTATCGTCCAAGTGCACCGAAGGTATTCTGCCACTATTCGTTCCCTTGAAAAGCGCCGTTCGATTATCCTTCTTCGTCGTTTGCGTCGACTGGGAAGGGGCGCGGTTTCTTCTAATTTTTGAACGACGCTGTCGGCGTCGGATTTCGTTCCACGGCAGAAGTTTCGCGGGATTGTGCGCGTGTAGGCGAGGCGAGGATGACACGGGGGAATAATACGCGAGCGTTCCAGAATCCAGAGTTTCGCACGGAGGGAACAATGGACAAGATTAATGGCAAATGGCGTGAGCGTGGAGCCAGTTCCGAGGATCCTAACACAAGCATAACGAGAGGTTGGTCTTGCATAATCTGTCTTGCGGTGTTGCTGGGTAGCATCGTTGGCGTTGGATTATTGGAACATTTATGGGGAGAATTTGATATCGCGTCCGAATCTACCGAAATCAGTTTGGAAAATCCTCGCGTCGTTCGCCGGGCATACTTTTCATTCCCGTCGCGGGTATATTTTTGGGTCGAAATGCCGTCCGATAACGCGGCCGAGGGATGATTTATGCCGTGCGCGATTTAATCTGCGCTTGGAAAGTGATCGCGAAATGCAACAGCGATTTAATTAAACGCTCTGCCGCGCGGAA
The DNA here is from genome assembly GCA_963667235.1 of Nomada lathburiana. NCBI lineage: Eukaryota > Metazoa > Arthropoda > Insecta > Hymenoptera > Apidae > Nomada > Nomada lathburiana. The sequence goes on from OY763903.1 coordinate 9,011,831, forward strand.
CTGTTTTGTCTTCGTTTCCGTGAACGGCATGGAAAGATAGTGTCTTTTGATTTAGGGATGCATTTGACATAATGTATTCGCTTGTTTCTTCGCATTTGTTTCTATGATACGCATTGATGCACATTTTTACATTCGTTTTGTTTATTCGCGGCGCCGGTATCAACCCCTCTTGTTACACGTACAGTCGCGCCGTTTCTTGTTTGCGAATCTCATTCGTGCTTGAAATGGACTATCGGAAAAGACGTTTTGATTTCCCATTTTACTTTGCCCCGGCCGCGAGAAACGTGGAAATAGATCGCGCGAGATTGACGTTCGTTTTATCTCCACGGTTGAAAGCCATTTGTCGATATGGATGGCGGCGGCGGCGGCGGCGGCGGTGGTCCGCTGCGAATGCAATCCGGCCCGCAAATCGAGAATTTTAATAGGCGGTTATAATTTCTCCGTCGTTTGTCCACCGTTTTTCGACGCTCCTCGTCGATGTCGCCGCGATGAAGATTTGCCCGGCCGAATCGATTTTACGGGTTCACGGGAAACGCGATGGAAAGATGAGATATTTATTTTCAAGAAAAAGACGATCGTGATTTTCCGTGCACGCCGGTTTATACGAAGGACATATTTGGAAGACGACGTCGTGGTTCCTACACTTACGACGAACCGGAGAATAGGATATTGAAAAATCCCCGCCTTACATTGACATGCCACCGTTTTCCCCCTTTTCGCTTCCTTGCCATTTTGTCTTCGTTTCTCGTTCGCTACCAGACGAGGATGAATGCGTGCGAGGGTGCCATGAATGGTAGCAGGTGCGCCGCGTGAATTTATCGCAGCAAAGGAGCTCGACTTATGAGCGCTGCTTGTGATCTGAATCCGCCGAAAAAAGTTCACCCCACGGTCAGTGATCGATAATCTTCAAGCTAGGGGTCTAGGTGGTGTCGAGATGTTCTTCTTTCCTCGGGGTAGCTCATTTTTTTTGTGTTGTATTCTCGGGCAGGTTCGTGAATTATCATTTTTGCGATTCTGCTCTTCCGCAACCTATTTATGCCCGTCCAAAGAATCTCAGCTCAGCGTTAAACACCGCGTACTATATATGGGAAAGTTATTATCGTTCCTAGACAAATATCGACTAAATTATATTGTAATATAAATGATCGAAAACTGAAAGAATCGCGAGTGATTAAGATTCGGATGTTGCATTAAATACTCGCTTCGAGCAATTCACAACCACATACGAATTTTACCCTCTGCTCCACTAACGAGGGAGAAAGCGTTCCCCATGCTCGGTCGCCCAGCTTCACGCACGAGCTGCAGCAGTTTCACGTACATAACACGATACGCTTTTGGCGCAAGGACCGTTCACGATATTGGCATGGTCGCGGGAGGGCGGAAGGTAAAGGTGAGACGTTGGAAACATTTGAAATCAGTGCTTTCCCCGGGGACACCTCGTAAATCGTGCGCCCCGTTGTTGGCGCCTTTCCACGTTCCAACCCCCCCGTCCCTTTGCCTCTCTGCATCTCTCTACTTTCTACCAGTGTCTCGCGTTTTCTCCTTCCTCGTCCCTCTTGCCCGCGAAATCCCGGGGAAATCCGAGAAAAATCGCGTTATCGCTAACCCGTGAAACAGAAGCTGCAACAAAAGGGACAGAGAAACTTTAGAACGCTCGGGGGCGAAGTATTCTTGCAACGCCGGAAACAGTATCGCCAGCTTTATATATAATATATATATATATATATATATATATATATATATATATCGTATACTTGTTTTTTTTTTCATTTTCCATCAAGCCGTAGATTTTTACAGCGGAGCCTGAAATACGGCGATCATTTCTCGTGGAATTATCGACGAAGATAAAAAACAGACAGTTGCGTTTGGTAGTCTTTTTTCTTCCATGGTATCTTCCATCCGGACTTTGTAGCGGAAAAACGAAAAATACTACTATATCATACGGTGCTATGTAACAGGGGAGAGTGTTTCCCAATTTTTGCTCCGACGTTCTGTGCTTTCAACGACTTTCAAACGGAGGCCGCAGCTTCCGGAGCCGGTGAATTATTCTTACTTCGACGTATCGTTAGCTTCGCTCTGTTTCCCGATTGAAAATGATTTCTCTACGCAATGAGAGACCTTTCCCACGGGTTTCGCGTCGCAGATTGCACAATGCTCGTACTCCTGCGATGGTTTTTGTTCGTTCTGCTGCTGCTGCCGCCGCCTTGGCTTTCTCATCAACTCGACGCGCAGTTGGTTTTTAGGCGCGTGCGATCCGTAATATTTGAAAAAGACCTAAGCAGGACAGTGGGAAGGAAAACAAAAAATAGAAACGAGAAAATATACCCACGTCAAGCTGTGCGCGTCTTTCCTCGCGAAGCGTTCAGAGGCTGGTGTGCGCGCGTGCTCGCGTAGTAATTTCGACGGTCGCGGGTACGTCTGCTCTCTTTTGCAAATATTGATCGTGAAAAAATAGTTGGTGTCTCTGATACGAAGACAGGGAACCGCGGTGCCGGCGGTATCGAATTTCTCATCGGCGATCCTGCGATGTAGGTCGCGTGTGCACCGTTGTTCCCAACGAAAATTGACTATTGTTCCATACGAATTCTACGCATTCTGCCCCGTTGCTGAAAAATGGAAAAAGGCAATCGACCCGGTAAAGTTATTGAAAAAGACTTCGATATCTGGTTACTCGATGCAGAAAAATAAAAACCTGTCCATCACGATTGGGCTGATCGAGTGTGTACCGATAAAATGTTAACGCATTCCATTTTCGTCTTTTTAACATCGTTGGAAATCGAAAAAAAAGCTATTCGTTGCATCGAAAAATGGAAAAAATGGTAGCAGGCATCGAGAACTGTAGGAGCAAAATAAATTCTGCGTACTTCTATAAAAGATTTTTGTTTTTTCATCGCGAATAACAGAGGGTCGTTCGGTTGGAAAAACTTGAATAGCACTGGGTCTACGAGAAGCGTGGGACGCGGTGGGTTATAATTCATGTATATTCCATGCATAAACGGCGTTGTTGTCACCGAAGTTAAAACGAATGAGAAATGCCAGGCGATGTCGATCCGGTTAATCGACTGCAAGCACTTCGCCCTCGACTGGGATCATTTCCGCCAGGAACGCTTCGCAAATTGAGTTCGCCACGGTCCGGCGAATTAATGTCTAATAGTCTGTTCCGTGGATGGAATTAATTACTTCAACTTCAAGCCGTTGATATTAAATGCGCGGATTAACGTCGCGAAATAACGGTGGCCGGCAGTTACGTTAGTTTCACCTGTTCCGCGTTGAAATCGACCTGATGTGCTCCATCATTAGGCCCTATTATATGCGTAATTTATGATACTTAGACGGGTGTTTCGCACGTTTCTTGGGGCTCAAGCTAATTGAGCGATCGTGTACAATTTGCGCGAGCGAGAAAGGAATGTCCCCAGCGATAATATCGATTTTCTAATACGAAAATTAGGGGTAGTTTGTTCGCGACAGTCGCGGAATTTCATCTTGCAGATTTTTCGCCCTTAAATTGTTCCGTCAGGCTGACAGAGACGGATGAATTTTAGATAACGCGAAATTAAGTTGTTGAGGGAAGAAAGGGTGGTGTCCCGCGAGGAGTTAAAAGTTGTATCCGCGGGGAAACTTGTTACGGCTACGAAAAGAGGAACGAAAAAAAGAAGAGGCAGGAAGAATATTATTGATTCGCTGTTGCACTCGAAGACTCTTATTATACCTGCAGCAGTGCTCGAGGCACTTGCGAAACATCGATTCCAGTCGCAGATTTTTCGGGAACGTGTTTAACAGAAGTATCACGACGGCCTTATCTTTCGAACGATGCGTCTTCTTACCTCTGGACAATCAAAGTTGCCAGCGTGTCTCAAGTACAGTGGGCCAAAAAAGTATTCATGCAGTGCATACTTAAATTTGGTGTCACCAAAATGTTGGTGTCAAGACAATCATTCCTGAAACAATATACATGGATGTGTAGCACATCTATTACACTTTACAATAATGTATATTATTTTAGGAATAATCGTCTCGACGAAACAATGAAGTTGCAAGTAAAACTGTGCGTATCGTCTTCTAGCAAACGATCTATATTTTATCATCCAAAGCCTGCGTGTATACATTCGTTATCAGACGACTGTTCCCGTAACTTTAGTACAAATCATTGAAAGGCATTCCCGGTTCATCACATACGTACATCCTCGAGACTGTATATAGAACGCTTGGCACTGTGGACCGAGGTAACCAAGCGTTTTCGATGGCCCTCGACTATCGTCCCCAACCAAGAAGTCCTCCGCCAAAAGCAGAATCTCCGGGGCACCGTGAATCCCGTCTCGCTTTCTTAAACGTTATGGCATCGGTGGCGAAGATGGGCCTGTTCGGGCCGTCTGGCTCTAAAGTGGCTATATCTCCGTGTCAGGAGCCGGAGTCAGGGATGTCGGGTGACATTGACCGCGGGAGCAACCCCTGTGGAGGGTCGACGAGGTTTTCGCTGGCGCGTGGAAACGGCGCTTGCGCCCGCGGACGTTCTCGTGCAGCCGGGTTCGCGAAGAAAGGGGCGACGGGGTAAAACACAGTACGACCCCGGACGATCAAGGGGTAACGACACGTCCACCGAAACCTGTGCCGTCGGTCTTCGTCGCCGCGTAACAGTTCCCGCGGATAGTTGATTGCGTTCACGGCGACGAGAACGAAAAGCCTCGTCGGGCACACCACGCGCCGTTGGCGCTATCGAAGTCCGTGTTCCCCGGCCGTTTTACGCGCGTGAATACGTCGTTTCGCCGAGGGAACGTTCCGTTGCGTATCGCGGTGCGCTCGTTAGACACACCTGAGCCCCTCCGGTTCCGTCGTCGTTTCGTTTGGTGGTTGTTGAAGTGTGTGAACTCGCGTGGAGAACGTGTGCCGCGTACGTTCGTGGTGTCGCATGGCTTTGTTATGAGATATACCATGTAAGTATGACGACCCGGGGCACCGTTTGCCATATCTTCCCGTGGGGACGGCAACGGGACAACGGCGGATCCGCTTCGACCGGTCTTGATCTCGCGGCCGGTGCCGGCAACTCGTGGCCGCGGCATTTCAGCCGAATTCCCGTTCGATTTTCGCCACGGTGGTTCCGGTTGTATGCACGGGATATTGCTCACCGCCGTGTGTATTTGATAAATAACGCGGCAGCCGAATGAATAATCAGAGGGGGTGGTTATAGAGGGAAAAATACATTACCGTGCAGATAATGATACGAATAATTAATGCGATAGCTTCTGTTGGTTAATTCGCCCGCGCTGATTTATTCCTGTATTAATATCGTATTTTGCGATACGATTAATTTACGGCGAGGAAACGACTAAATAAGCGTAACATCAAAAATAAAAAGAAAGAAAAGAAAAGGAACGGTGACTTCGGGGTGGGGACCAAATACTCTCGCTTTAAATCGGTCTAATAGGCGAGATGGAATAAGACGTAGCTCCCCTGTTCCTTTTACGGGGCTTTCACTGCAGATCGAGGCGACTGAATAGATGCGCGGTTCATATTCGACAATTTGTATGCACCGCTCACTATCGAACGTTCGTCTGGTTTACTTGAGAGACAATGGTTAAGCTTCGCTTATCGTCACCGATACCTTCCACGGATACGTTCTAGGCTAACTGGAAAGTTAAGCCTTTTCTCAAAAATGATAACAAGACACACAAGGCTGCCAAAATGATTAAACAATATTATAATTACGCGTACGTGTTCGTTACATATCTACCCATATTATTTGCTTCGCCCGTTTGCACAGGCAGCATGGCATCTACTAATATTTGTAATGGGCAATTGTTCGCGATTAATTGATTCAAATGAAGCTTCTAATTACCGCGAGCCAGAGGCCGGTTCGAGTGCACCGTGTCGGGGGGTTGATCCGCTTGGAATTTCAATGCTGGCCGTGTCGCTAAACAGGCAAATAAAATATTTGCGTTCGTTTGATTGCGTGCGAAAATTCCCCTGCCGGGAGCACGCGTACGAGATAGCACGAATCACTGCAGTCATTTCTATTTAATCGTCGATAGTGGCGTTTGCATTATTAACCGGGATCCCAGGTCCATAGATTATTCACGTGTCTCATCTAATAACCAGAAATTAATTTATTCGACGGTCGGCTAGAGATCGACTGTTCGATAGGTCCAGCCCCGATTGAATTACCAACGCTGGAAATTAGAACGCCAGCATTGACGTTCCGTGAATACCTGATCGATCCATTTTCTCCAACTGACTTGCTCCAGTTTCGATCCAGCCCGATTCTGTTGATGGTTCCCTTCTATCTACCGCTGGCGTATCGACGATACGCTTGCGAAGAATATTTCGCTCGTGAACGTTGCACGTAGACAGCCCGAGTGTTCCACGCAATTAGTTTAACACTTAACGCGCTAAACCGAATCACGTGGCACGTTAATTCGGATTTGCTGATGTTATCGCGGTGCATCAGCTAAGTAAGCGCGTTTCTGCCCGGGATGCATTGTACCGGTTCGGCGGAAATTTCGAACGCCCAATCTCTCGGGCGAAATTTCCTACGGCGTGTTCCCCCTCCGGTAGCTGGTGTACACCGTTGGCCGAATTAAAAGAGATTAAGCGGCTGCAAGACTTTGCCGAAACGCGCACGAACGCGCGACGGATAGCAAACGGGGCGGTAAGTCATTCGGATGCAATATCGAATAGGTGCAAGGACTTTTTAAAGTTCAATGTTTCTCGATTCGATCTCGCGATCCGATCGTACGAACGAGTTTCGATGAGCGTCCCGAAAGATGCGCCTATTTATTTGTAGATCGTTTCGACCGTTTCCAATTCACTGTGAACCGCGTCGACGCTGAATGAAGGGAATCACGCGATGCCTCTTTGCGAGCAATCTGCCCCGATATTAATTTCGCCACGATTCTCTTCGTTTCTTTCTTGTGAAACGTCTGGCATCCGTATGCCGTTTGCCTCATTTATGCGCCGTGGTCGAGTTTATTCGTAGCTCGTTGCAACGGCAGTATTCGAGACATTTAAAGTTTTGCTGGTTTTAAAATCGACACAGAGTTCTGCGCAGATCCGGGAAGTCTTGCAGCAAATTGTACATTCTGAATCGAGGACCGATACGAGCATCACTTCAGAGATATCCCAAAAACGTCTCCGGCAATTTCGAGCTCCGCCACGGATTCTCCGCGAATCGAAGTGAACGGCGGTCGACCGGTTTTATAAATTGCAATCTCCTTGCATCGTCGTCAGTCCTTTCAGTTTCTCCGGACTCAAACTGCGCACAGTGCACACAAGCGACGGGGCGTTTGCTGGCAGCTCTGTTTATGTATTCACTTTGACAGGACGAAAAAGCGGGGCCCTCCCAGAGGAAAATGTTCCGTGGGACGATAGCGCATGTCAAGACTCAAAGGTGCCGCAGTCACGGCCAAAATACGGGGGTTGAAATCGCTAGCACGTGAAGATCGTCGTACGGTGCATTCCTTTGGAAACGAACGTTTAGGTGGCCGTGCACGGGCTCAATGCCTGTCATTCGATTCCACCTGTCGCGTATGTATCTTCTGACACGTATCGAAGATGAATAGTACGTGTGGATGATCTGGCGGAATCGTATAGTCAAAGCACTTCATTTTATCTATGCAGCCGTCGCTCTGTATTCAATGATATAGTTTCCTGGGAATGTTACGTATACGCAAAGGACTAACAAGTTTATTCTGATCCGCGACTGCAAGAATAATATTGCACGTGTGCACAAATAAAATGAATCGATTGCACGCCCCCCTCGAACAATACCCGTGGCCTCTTAAATCAACGTTCCATACGAGATATTTTCACAAGTGCCAGTCGGTTTCCAATATTCCCATTTTCGTTCGTCTAAACGGATCGTATTTCCAGCTCCAGTAATCCAATATAAGTGCGTACGCGCGTTTCAAATGAAACAATCAAGTTACGCAATTCGACAACCGAATTCGGCGCGGGCGATATTATTTCGAATTTTGTCTCGCAGATTTCTCGCGGCACGGTTCACTTTCCAGTGCACGCTACTAATCGTCGCGAGACGCCAGCGATTCTTTTAATGCGATTCGCTCGACCGACCGCGTGTAAAGAGGATTACCTGATTTTTTCCCCTCCCTTTCCTCTCGCCTGCTTTTTCCCCCTGCCGGAGGCGCGTCATTAAAATCCTATGAAATATGGAAAAAGAGAAGCGCGTCGTAAAAAGCTGCGGGCGTTCGTTTTACCAAGCACGCGCGTGAATCAGGCCACCCGACGGTGGATCCGCGTGGCGTGAAACGGCCGCGGCTGAATTTTATGACGGATTTTCCATTAATCATCTCATCATTTCGCGTCCCCGGCCGGCACGGTCTTATTCAAGGTACGACCGATTCGGGACGCGGCATCGATTCGTTCTCCCTGAATGCAACAGAGCTGCACCGGCCCGGCCCCGCCATTGTGTTGAATTAAACGTTCGCCCTGCGCCCGATGAAAGCTTTATATATCTGGCGCAGTGGATCGGGTTACACTTGGAGAGAGTAGCCCGATTGCTCGCACCAGCTTCCCATATAAGTTCTAATTAATACCGGCCGTATCGCGGTCGATAGCGAACGAGCCGTGCCGGCGAAAAGAGACCTAGCGAAATTTGCGGCTTTCGTCCTGTAACAGATGGGAGCTGATCGAAATTTCTGGAAATTCGCTCCTCGTGTGTCGTCCTGTGTACTGTCGGACGGTGTCGGATGCCACGAATATCAGAATTTGTATAATCGTTGACAACGAGGAAGGTCCACTTTTCTCTAAATCTATTAATTGTGTGCAAATCGATTAGAGATTCCATGAACGAAATTTCTCTCAGGATTACCCGGCTATAAATTTCGCGGCAGGTCCCCGCCGAAAGCGGACACTTCCTGCAGGAGCGGATCGGCGCCGATGAGGGTTCCCCGGTCGGGTACGAGCGTATCGAAACAGCGCCAACGACGGGACGCGGATACTTTAATTTAACAGGGGGCGGGATGCACGGCCGTTTATTACGCCGGCGCATAATTCGATACGGATCGCGGGACGGAAAGTTTCGTTTGCAAATTAGGATCGCTAATGGAACTAAGCAGTTCAGGTTGAAAACAGGCACGACGGGGCAGACTAGTTTCGCGCCAGTTCGGGGGACAATAGCCGACAGATCCCCCTTCTGCGGCCTCCTCTCCGCCTTCGGCTGAAACAATGCGCGATTCTTCCCTGAAATCACCACCCGCCCGAGATACGGTATAAACAATGGTACCACTATTGCGAGGGCGTGCTCCTAGAAAATCAATGAGGTATAGCTCGGCTATTCTTTTTACGTAGCCGGATTATTGTCCCGGGTGGGGCGGGGAAGGAACGGCAACGTTTTAAACCTCTAAAACTTTCATCCGAACTGTCGCAGACCGTTCCGATTGGGGAACTTAAGTTTCGGTTAAAGGTGAACGAAATAGACGGGAGCTATCGTTCGTTCGGCGGATTTCGTGCGATTGCACTCTAGAAAATGTTCGGGCGCATTGGCAGCCGTTTGCTTTATTTCGCTCCGTGTCCAGCAACATTGATCCGCGTTCTTATCGCCTAAACCTATCCATTACCTGAGCGATTAGGAAATCGTACGGGTGCAAAATAGGAGAAATTGCCGGGCGCGGTAAGCACGTGTCCGTGATCCGAACAAACAAGACGGGGACGGGTAATAATCGTTGCGCGCAGGTAGAACGAGCGGCGGCGTATTTTTTTCCCCGGTTAGTTTTGGGGTCCGTGCGCGCGCGAGTAACTCGGCTGTCAAGACGATTAAAATACCAGCGGGACCGTTCGCTGGCGTCGCGCACAGATCCCAAGCCGACCGACCGGACTCGACTCGTTTAATTACTAAATGCAGTCGTCGTCGTCGTCTGTGATCCGAATACGAGCGGCTTTGTGCTCCGTGTGTATCCGTTTTTAGGGGGAGGATTTGCTCGGGAGCACGCGGATTAATCGAACGGCGGAGGAGGGAACGGTGCAGGCGTTATCAGTGCGTCCTGCAGATAATGCGTGTCGGGATGCCGCCGCAGATAGATGCAGAGATAGACAGACAGGGGTGGAACGACGGACGAAGAGGGGAGTCACGCGTGTCTGTCCATTCGACCCTATCGTGCGAAATAGCCGAGCGTGTTTGCTCCTCGTAAACCATCCCGACACGCGTACCTTCGAACCAACCCCACTGTTGTTCCCTCTTTGCCGGGCGGCTTGCCCACCCTTTGCATACCTATGACGTTGCCCAAGATGTCAGGACGCGTTGCATTATGCAGGGATGTTGGCTGTTTTCAAGCCCGCGGATCCTGTGTTCGCCTGTTCGGCGTCTTGGTCCGATAGCGGCGATTAAATCGTGGACGATTCGAGCCCCGATCGAGTCCATGACAAATAGACTGACGTGGTTGTTTGTTCCGCGGGTTTTAGACGCGCTCGACGCGTCTAGGGCGATGGGGTTTCGGGCGTTGTCACGTGTCGGTCATTTGTTTGCAGCGGATAGCGCGCGAGGATTGTACTCTCGGCTGCGACGGAATTGGAAATCTGGTATACTTTGGCGTGCGTGAACCGTGCTCGGAGAAGTGTCACGTTGCAAATAGCTAGTCGTGCATCACGGACGATGCCGCTTTTGGAAGAGTACGTTTTGCCTCTCCACGCTGCGCGTGGCTCGTCTGATTTCGACTTGCAATTCGTAGGGCGACGTTATAGCGAGTCGGGCGGATTGCAGTAACGCGACGAGTTAATCGCGAAATTAATACGCGTGCAGCCGCGTGTTTAGTTGGGCGAAATGTACATACCCCTGAATCGACAAATTGATCGCACCCTATCACGTTAGCGTTTGATTTTCGGTGGGTATTCGAACGAGCAGCTCGTCTCGTCTCCTCGTCGTTAGTGAACTACGATCGACAAGCAATTCGACGTTCATCGAATTTCTCCGACGAAAATTCGAACTGTGATAACACTCCGTTCGTAACAATGAATTGAAGTGAATTTCCCAGGGAACCGGACATTGTATCGCAGAAGAAAGTTCGATTTTGTTTCTCTACTCGTTCGAAGTTTTTAATCTTGAGGCGCGTTTAATCGAACGGGGACGGCTGTTAATACGATTAAGCAGTACGCCTCGTTTCGATTTCACCGCGGAATCTCGGCGCAGCTCCGATGCTTTTCGCATTCCCCAGCGGGCCGCGGCTGGAAATGGTAACTTCACGCTGTTTTGACGCGGTATAATAATTTCTCTGGAGACCGCCACCCGTCTAATACGGGCGCACGTAGACGCGCTCGCGCACCGGAGGCGACGAAAAGTGCACCCTCATCGATTCCATTCTTGGCCGGGGATCGGTGGGACGGGTATAGATATTCCCAACCCATATTTCATTATCTCGCGGAAATTATGTAGGTGGCGATATCGGAACCGAGGGATGACTTCGAGAGTTATATGACGTCGAGATGTTTCGCGATGTTTCATCTTTCGGTCAGCTCGTTCGTGCGAATCTCTCGTTCGCCGATTATTCTTTCGTCCAAGCATCGCAGTTGCTTTTCTTCTATTGCTTAAAATACTAAACAGTTAAGTCCAAATAATTCCAACACCTCTAGTACCTTGTGCCTACGAGATAGAATTATTTATTTCTATTTTGCAATCGAGATTATCCAAATTAATTTCCATTGAACGATGCACTCGGGGACACCCTGTTCACCGCCCTCCGATGTAAGCGCATTCGGGGAGTCGAGAATCTAGCGGTAAAACAGACGCTTGGCCAGGAGCGAGTGGAGGGAAATGAAGCTCGAAGTTACTCGTAGGTTTGGTTATCTTGATTGGGATATGGTAATGTGGGTGGATAGTTAAGGGGCAATTTCTATGGATGCTCGAATAGGTGGCAGCGTTCTGCGAAGTAAGTGATAGAGAGGCGGCGGGCAGAGTGGGGAGGAAAATAAGAGAAGCTGAAAAAAGGGCGGGCGTGAAACGTGACGGTGGCTAGGGTAAGAAAGGGATGCTGGTGGTTACGGTTCGAAAAAGGGAAGGAACACGAACTAGGCGGGCAGGTTCGGTATGCTAATATCGGATTTTCCCGTGCGTTCGGTCCATCTGCTCGGGAAACGTTTATTCGGTGCTTTATTTCCGTTATGCGGATGAATGCCGACGGACCGGAGGTCTACCGGGTCAGAGTTACATAAAAAAAAGGAAGGGAAAATGGAATGGAGAAAGTTTAACGTGTCGCGAACAATTTCTTTCTGGTCTCTTCGCATGGGAAAACGTACGGGAAAACTTGGACGAACTCGCCGCTCGGCTATCGAGACGGGGCATCGAGGTGTCGAGAATTTCATAGGGGTGTATCTTTTTATTTCCAGTATATAATGATTTCATTCAAACAATCGAAGCTCGCGTTCGAGAAATTCAAAGGCCACCGCAGAAATACGGCACTCACTCGTCCAAGTGAAGCTTTCTTAATAGACTATACATTTTATTGGCGGCTGACACGATTATCAAAATAATGATTCGATACACACGTTATCGATGTTCTGACTGTATCGAGACCGACCTCGACGCTCTCAGCGTTTCCGCGTTCGCGATAAAGCCCGACGACTTTTGGTGCCGAGGCGAAATCGAAATCGCAGCGAAGAGAATGACAACGAGGGTGGTTAGCATAAGGAGTCGTTGCTTTATTCGTTGCAAAATGCGGCCGTACGTATTCCCATTAATATTTCAGTATTTTCTCGGGCAAAGGTGGCCGAGAATGATTGCGGGAGGACGATGGCCTTCTCGGTTCGTCTCGTATGTGGGCCAGTGGTATGGCGCCCTGTTGCTTTTAGTTGATGAACCGTCCCTATTTTCCAACGGCCGGCTTCTGCCCGAGTCACTTGTATCGCGGTGCATACCACTTCGCGTTCCGACGAAAGCTCGCGATTTCTGTTTATGCAGGATGCCTTTCGACTATGATGGAACGGGTTTTGCACGCTCAGAAGCGGCGCACGAACCGCGCCACTTTCTCTGAATTGGAACGCGAACTCTCTTGTTGGGTGGTCTTATCGCGCTGCTTCCTTTTCCACCCTCACGTTTCGAACTTCGCCGAATGATTCGCCGTCGCGTTGATAAATACGAATTTCGTATGTTGCAATATTTAATTGGATGCTTCGAAGATGATCGAAGTGTCAGTTTTTTCTTCTCTCTCTTAATACCCGGGCGCAGGAAGAATGATCGTTTAAATTGACACTCTTTACGGGGCGTAAAACTTTCGATGCACTTTTGCCGAAATGAACATCGATTAATATTCACAAGCTGGCGAACTATTATGCCGGAGAGGGGAAGAAGATGGTAATTTCTTTTCTACGGCAGAAACCCTCCAAGGCAATGTATTTAGAGTGGAATTTATTTCAGCCTAATTCGTTCTTCATCGTTTCACGCGCATCACGCGAATAGAATGGCAAATTCGGATTTAATTAAACCTCCAATTTTCCCTGGCCGACTAATTCTGTATTTCATTGTTTCTCGTTATTCCATCAATGCTGTTCAGTCTAATCCACAAGCCGGCAAAACGGCGAGACTGTCGGCAGAAAGTGGAGACGACCACTGCAAGTAATCTCGAGGCTCGGCGGGGTCAGTGCGAGCTTCGCAAGAGTTATTCGGGTTAAACGTGGAAAATAAATTAAGCCCCAGTCACCGTTGCCATAAATTGCACGCTTAAAATAAACAACTAGGCCCGCGAGCCGCTTAAGCGAGTCGTTAAGATGTTCAGCTGCGCGCGGGCATTATTCAAGCTTGGTCCGCGTTCAACGCGGACCGCGTCTGTTTTCTCCGTTTCGGGGCAAGTTTTGCAGCGTCGCACAGCTTCCCATGCTACGAGAACTTGGCGCCGTTATCGCAAGGACCGTGGCCCATTATCAGAGGCGGGACGGTTCGAACCGGGTCGCATCGAGAAGCGTTGCACGGGAACGTTGACGTACGCTCAAGCGTTTTGAAAGTTTGACGCACTGTGGGCGCGATACTGTGCGTGCGGACGCGGAGCGTTCTACTTAACGACGTTCACCGAGAGACGAGTTTGTGCATCAAACGCTCCACCGTTTCCTATATAGCGGCGACCGGGAAACGCGTTGAATTAAAAGCTCGAATTGCACGCTGTCGACGACGTTTTAATTACCGGCCCCCAGGTGAAACAGGGGATTCTGGTTAATGAAACCTTAAGCGAACTGGGCGTTGTCGGGAAACGTTCAGCGCGACTTTTTGATACCCGTTGCGGCACGTTTCTCCTCGTTCGTTCTTTCTATCGCCGCCTTCGCGATTCGAACGTTGCTGCACCGTCCGCGGACAGAGACTTTGCGAATTACGTAGATACTCGCGAGCTTTCGCAAACGCTTTAATTGGCCGTCAAGGGTATAGAGCATCTTTGATGTTACCTTTGCTTCTTACAGCTTCCGGAGGGGTGTTTCGCGTCGTTTAGGATTGGAACGCAAATACTGTCAGTTGTGCCTGCCGTTTCGCGATTTCGTTTTATCCCGCGTAGTTCGTTAGGACGCTTGCTTGAACACGCGGCGCTTTCAGCGCGAATCGCGTTTATCCGTTGGTGCGTGATGTCGATTCGGTTGTAACAAAGTTCAGCCAGTTCGCCCCGGTATCTAGCGTCGCACGGCGATCCATCGAGCGGAGCACGGGCCGGCTGATTATTTCATTTCTTGCTCGTCGAACGGTGTAACTGGCTCCATTGATTGTTCCGTTGCGCCGGGCGATCTAAATCTAATTGTCCCCGTTTGACCGAGAGTCACGTCATCGCGTAAAGTCCAATCGGGTCGCCGATCATTCGATAATTCGCCGGCTCGTTTTATTCACGTTTTATTCGCAATTACTCCGTTTCGTGTGAATATTTAAGAACCTGAACGGAGATCGGGGAATGATCAGAGCGAAGGTTATATTTAGAAATCCGATTGGCATTGCGGAACTCCTCCGACAATTGATCGTTCCAGTTTTCTGATGGTCCCGCGTCCTCCTTTCTGTTTCATCCATCGCCTCTACCGCGGCGCTGGCCGGCACACGTTCCAGTTTCGATTCAATGACAAGTTACTTTAACGAGACACACACTGCGCCACGTCGTTAAAGTGCGCCGAAAGTTGAATCAGAAAAATCATACGCGGCCACTTGTTCGATACTCCTTCACTTGTCCTCGCGAGATACCTCCTCGAATGTAATGGAATCGATGCTTGGCGGTTTGATGGCGATTTGAAGGATTTAGGGGTGATTCGGGCCAACGACTTGCCTGTACGCTTGCGGTTGCAGCGATAATGGCTGATGTGGATTGATCGAACTGGCCAGTGATTTACCGTTAATGGTCGTGCACCATGTATTGGGATCTCAAGTTTTCGTCCTGATAGATGGTGTTCCGTGAAATCTCCAGGACGATCGTCGGTTTAATAAGTTCCGCCGGGTGTTAACGACCCCCGCAATTTCGACGTTACACGGAATTTCACCCCCCCCCCCGGGGGGGGGGGGGAACGACGAGATTATAATCGTCCCTCGAAACGATCGTGTCGCACGTTAGATATCGCTGGGTGCAACGCTGAAAGCATTCACGAAAACGCGGCCGCATTTTTCTTGCGGACCAATCTGAACGCTCCCTCGCGAAATAACGCGGCTGAAGCTTTTACCGCGGCCACGTCGCAAATGACGGACGAAGCGAACGTTTATACCGTTCGTTCCCCGTGGATGCATCGCGGCGTGCATCTCAACCAGTGTTTCCAAGTGAAATCATCGGTGAAAGAGTGGGGTTCCCGGCGAATTTCAACGTTTCCGTTTCCGATTCCATTCGACGGCGGATCGTATCGATCTGCGGCGGTATTTAGAGGGGAACCGAAGCCTAATAGGAGGACACCGGTCACAACGAAATGACCGTGCTTAACCGTTTCTGAACGATAAATCTTGCACCCTTTTTGCCGCGAACTGTAATCCTACAGTCGGCTTCCCATATGTTACCCACTTTCGCAAACATCCAACGAGAGCTTAAAGCCTGTTTGTATACCGTTGCAAGTTGCTTCCATCGTGCGCAGAATTCCACGCTGTCCGGCACGCGAAATTCTCCCATCAAGTATCGACCACCACGCTCTCCGTGTCCGTTTGAATAATTCACTAGAATGGAAATTAAAACATCCATTAACGTGTATTCGTTTTTCTGCGGCACAGCTATGCATCCGTGATTATTTTTCCCGATTTCATACACAAGAGACCTAGCATCGATCAACTGGGACTGCCCAGCCCATTGTCGTGGAAATCAATTGGACACGATTTTCCCGTTGTCTTCCATTGTTGGGCGAAATTTCTTTCGTCGTGTAACAATGGCTCGGGGGTACGGTTTGCGGGGTGGAAGGGGGGACTGAAAACGGGGGTTGGTTAATTAACCAGAGGTGAGCTATTACACTAATTTATCGGCGTAGTACGCGTGGACATGGACGCGTAAAAGAGGACGCGGGCTACTTAGTGTGCGGAGTCTGAAACGAAGCAATCCGCAATGGCTATGGTAGGTCGGCGAAATCCGCGAACAATGGTTGAACTCGGCGAGAGAGAGAGAGAGAGTGACGAGCAAGCGGTGGCGAGAGAAAAGAGTCCGGGGAGGTGTTGAGATGGCGTTTGCTGGCCGGATATCCGGGCTACATATATATAAAAAAAAAATCAATGGTAGATCTCGTCTACGGAACTCGTTACTGCAGCAGGCAGCCGAGCCATACATGGAGCATCATCATCGGATTCAGTGCTCCCGTATCGTCTGGTCCGCGAGTTTCTTGTATTCTGTAGAATTGGGGTAGAATGAAAGAGGGTTGCAGCGTGCAGCGGATACAAAAGGAGCGGGAACAGAAAGATGAAAAACGCCAGTTGGTGGAATGTTGCTCCGATTGTTGGCTCGCGTTACGAAGGAGGCGATAACAACGAAGGAAGAGAATGCGGTCGATATGAGATCTGGTGCTCACGTGCATCGCGTGTCGTTTTAATTTTCACCCTCGCTCCTTGCAGCTTCATATTTCGAGCGACGAAATTCATTGAACGGAATAGAAAAGATCGAGAACGATGGCTGTTAACGGTGGCAATGATTTAGCACCATTGTTCAACTTGTAACGGAGCAAATATTTTGTACATCTTTATATTCGAAGACGACTGTTCGGTATACAAGTACTTGTCTCGCGTCGATCGATCTTTCCACGGTGTGACTCGTGTTGCTCGTGTTGCTCGTGTCCACCTGAGTAGAATTTCATTGCACATTTTTCCACCAGTCGTTCGCCACATTTTTGCCCGCATGATGTAACATTCAAAGTGAAGCCTTCCTTGTCCCCTTTTTCGCCAGTTGACAAGTTCGAGTTTTTATCCACGGAACGAACGGTCCAGAATGATGTCCGCAGACGTCTCCTGTCGTCAGGGGGATAAAACGACGCCAAGCCGCGTGTGTCGGTGGATATCTCGAGCGAAGTAGCTTAGACCGGAAGACCGGAACAAGACTTCTCTCCGCTTTGAACGATGTCAGAGACAAATAGCGCCAGATTCGCTGGCCTCCTTCTTTATCACCCGCTCTTTACCACGTGGACCCCGGTGCACGCTACCACATTAAGGTATCACAGCCACAAATCTTCGGGGTCTACTCTGCTCTTCTTGCACCATTGGAATTTAGCTTGCAAATTTGTGCTGTTTTTCTCACGACCAACGTCTGCCAACAATTCCGTCAAATCCTTCAACTAGAGCATTCCGAGCGAGAGGATAAAACTCATTTCTGAGACCAATTTCTCCGCGGAAAAATACATTACCGACGCGATGCCCGATTGCGGGATAGAGGCGAAGAAGGAACACGTGTCACGCGACACGCTGGACGCGCTCCGGTTTTCACGGGGCACAGAAGCCAAGTAACTTTACGAGCTCGGGGCTCGATTTTTCGATCTCTTCGGGGGTTGTTACGCGTGCGATACGAGCCGCATGGGGATTATTTTACCACAGGCCGCAAGGGGATCGCAGGAATTGCGCTGTAAAATCCCCCGCATTCTTGTCTTTCACGCCCGTCTCGTACACGTGGTTCGCACTCGTGCACCGTTGACACCGAAGCTTTCCACGCAACACACGAAGGGAAGGCTTGTTCATTCGTTCGTGGGTGTACCTTCCACGGCGTGTTAAGACATCGTCAACCCTTTACGCTGCCTCGCGTAATCCGGAACTCGGGCGAACTTCGCTTGAATCTCGTCACATTGAAATATCATTTCGTCCGGCAATTATCATCCCTCTGACTGTGCGAATTTACCAATTGAAATCCAACGCTGGACCGCATCAGTGCATTGTTTAACACGTGGCCGCTCTTTCTTCGCTTCAGCATTGATGATTAATCGTAGCAAACGAAACGCGGAGAATCTTGAAATATTCGCAATATTATTGTGTCCATGTTGAATATATCTCACATTTTCGAAAATATTTGTCAGCTTCCATTCGCTAAATGCGTTTGAACTTCCGGACACGATTTCAACGCGCTCTCAAAAATATTGCCGCTACGTCAGAAATTTTTTAGGCGCACAGTGTCGCATGTTAAACAGCGCGAGGTGTTCGGGAGTTACGCGGAATTCGTGTTCATAAATAAAGCACGGCGGTTGTACGCGGGCGTCTTGTCCCGTCCCGTCTTGCGGATTTCCTGAAATATGCATTTTGGGCTTTTGTACGAGCACCGCGGCAGCCGCTTTTACCTTGCGCGGATACTTCCCTTTATACACGGGCCTGGTCTAATGGCGGGTTCACGTTGCTGCACATCGTTGCTTGCACAGGAGCTTCGCTAGTGAATGAAGGGGAAAGAAAAGGGCGGCGTCGTGGAAGAAAAAAAACTCGCATAAATTTGTTCGTCCGGCACATACCTTTACTACCCCCTCGAAGGCCAAGCTTGTTCCCTTCACCGCGTCTGGTTTCTCGGGATTTTATTCTCTCCTCTCAGTGCGCTCCCGTGTTCTCTTGTACTTTATCCGGAATGCACTGAACGCGCTTCCGCGAAACGCTTCTCTACCAGTCGGAACACTTACACCGTTCCCACTCTTCTTCTTCTTCTTCTTCTTCTTCTTTCCATTGGGCGTATCGCGTTTCGTGCTTCGCAAGACCGGGCGGGATGAATGCTTCGCAGTGGTGGTGAACGAAAATAAAAAAACGAGAAGAGAAGCGTTGTTACCTTGACCACGGTCGATTCTGTATCAGATGAATCGATCTGACGACAGGCAAGCGCAATTAACGGATCCTCCTAGTTGATGAATAAGTCAACTGTCGGTTCTCGATGTTTTAAGTGTTGGCAGTGGACAGCTAATCGATTTCTCCGGCACAAAGCCGGACGATCGGTCTTCGCGGTCCGTTTGATGCTCGTGGTTAAACGAGTTAATGGCTTTGGGAGTCACCGGTCCATTTTTTCGTTCGCTCGACGTTCATTCAAACTGCATGACGCGGTTCATGCACGCGCGTCGCTTGTTCATGCGATTACAGGGATTTGCGAGGTAATACGTGTTAAGAAACATAGTATTACCATAAAAATTGTAGAAACACAGCATTAAGAAACTCTCTCTCGCCGAGCGATCGATCGAGCCTTCTTTCATTTCAATTTTCCGCCACGATATATGCATATATTTGTATACCCTCCGATGTTAGTAAATCGTAAGGTACACGCGGTGGAAAGTGTGTGCGCAGTCTCTTTCAATGATTGTTCTCTGAACTCCGACGGTATATTCGTTCGTACGATCTCGGCTCGCAGGGAAGGCTCCGTTTGAAAGTAGCAATTCTTCGTATTTGCATTCATAATATTGCGCGGCCGCGTACTCTGGCGGATACGCGCGGGCAGAAGTCGCGTCGCGAGGCGAGCTAGGGAACTGAAATCGTCGAGGAGACGAGAGAAATGCACGGGGATACGACGGGGCGGCCGTCAAGCAAACAGGTATGCTTCAGAATCAATATTTGCTCGATACACGACGGTACTCTACTCTGAATGCATCCCCCGTCACACATGCATACACGTACACACGCCGGCTCATACCCTCTGTCCGCCTCTCGCCGCTCTTACGCGACAAGGCAGCCAGTGATTGCCACGTTTCGCTGCGACTTGTACGCGTGCATCGAAAACGCCAGTTTCCGCCTCGAACGTTGCATTTCGCTTGCATTCGATCATCCCCCGAACAGATATATACGTACACATCCTGGCGGGCCTCTGCTACTTACGTCCAACCCCCTCCCCCTTTTGTCTTGTGCACCAGCGACCACAACGACCGCGACAAATATGTCGAGGTTCTTTTTGCACTTCGTTTGCCGACAGTTTTCTTTTCCAACTCCAACTCCAACTGTTGGAAATTCCAACTCTGTAATTTTTACATCGTTTTAGGCGAACCTGTGACAAAAATCTCCTCAAGTCTGATTTCTCGACCCTTCCCATGATATTGAGCATTGAATTAGCGGAATATCGTTGAAGTGCCGTACGAATAAATTGCGTTCGCACGCTGGATTTCACCTTACCGCCCCCCCTGCTGGTCTCGTTGCTTCGACGGCGAGATGAAAGTCGTTAAAACTTTTTTCGGACTCGAATTGGGTTGGAATTGACAACACGTTCCCTCTAAGACCGGCCCCCCCAAAAGCGCTGCTAGTTTTCGTTGTCGTTATAACGCGACGAAAACGACGCAGGGTTAAACTGATTTGGAGGGTTACCCGCGACCTCTCCAATAATTCAGCAGTTTTTTTTCCCTCTACGCTTAACACGACTTGCAGGAGATTTCTTGGAATATTTGTAAGCAACATTCATTTGTGCAAAACTCCTTTAGTTGATCGTAACGAAAAAAAATTGCGATACGACGTACGCGAATTTAATGTGTCGCGCGGTTTCAGATGTGTAAATATTAAATGATCCATTTGCGAAACGATTCAATGATGCACGGAATAAATTGGAAATATCTTCTGCCGCACGTTGTCCATCCGTATTACGAAGCAAATCTTGCAGACCCGTTAATCAGCTTATGTCGATAATTTTTCTCTTACCTTCGGCGCCCATACGGGTTCTGCCCCCGTTCCCGTCTAGGCGAATTAACGCGCTGCAGATCAGTTTAATTGCCCACCTGGAGTTTCCAAGAGAGTGTGCCATACGTGGCGTGTACACGCGTGGTCGGAAATTGCTGTTGGCGGCTGGGAATGCCTAAATGTCGATAATCACTTGAACGACAATGTTCCAGCCTCGACGGCGTTGCGTATTATTTGCTCGTGTGTACGAAACATGCTCGACCCTTTTCCTGCACCCACCCGCACAAGCTTGCACGATACAAAGCATTAATATTCGAACACGTTGCACACAGGGTAACGCCCGCGTTTATGAGCATTATTAGATTGTGTGTGACTCGGTGGCCAGTGTTGCGAGGTTTCCTTATCCGGCACTCTTCCGGGCAGATTTCGCAAGCTTTACATACGGTATGGCTAAGCCTGATATTGTCATATGGAATAATTTCTGTTACCTTTGGGGCGATAAGACAAAACCGTCGGAGACGCGATCGCTACGATGTTAATTAAGAACGAATTTCTTTGAAAAGTATCTGTTAATATTTCAAAGTGTATTATCGGGTAGTCATTTCAATGTGTGCAGTCAGCAGAGCAAATGTTTGTTATCAACGTTTATGTTGTTACGAAAGGAAAGGTTTATTAATTACAGTTTCGCTTCTACGAAATAATTCGTTGTTCAATAGTAACGACGAATTTCCTCCATTCGCATCTTTGGTTCATTTTATTCCGAGTTTCGCCGCAGGGTGGTACAGAAATTTTCGGCTTCTTGTCGGTGTGAAATTGGCGTGCGAGTTTAATGAATTTTTTGTTTTCAACACTTCCCGATTCAAACGTACCTGCGTTATTACGTCTGAGCGTCAGCGACGAGGCGACGAAACACGTCGCCGAACTTTCATCGCGTTTCCGAACAATCGCAGCTCGTGTAAACGTGAAATTCGAGCAAAAGGCAGTCTCGTTAGGACTCGCGCGAAGTTATGGGACCCTGATGCGTTCCATCGAAAGCTATTGCAGGGCTTCCGCGGGTAATATGCATCGTTGTGCATTTCGCTCGTGGTTCATCGATCTCCGGGATATCGAAGGTTCAAGGAGTCGTCTTTTTGACGCAGACGTTCGCGTTTTACGAGGTAGGAAATCAGCGCAGATGTATAGAAACACGGCGGTTGGAGCCGGAACGTAGGAATTTTTTCCTAGCTTGAAAGCTTTCGAGTTTCGCGTTCAGCGCATTTTCCTTTATACCACCGGGCGGTTATTTGTGCCACCGGGGTATATAAGAAAAGTTTCGTTTTTTTGATACTCGGAGATGCACTACATTTTTGCATTCTTGCAAATGTTTACGTAAACGGGAAATATCTCGATGAAAGTTTCCATCTATAGCGGTTCGTTTCACAAAGAAAGCATAAAATATGTGCAGAATAGATTAATGGGGAAGAGCAATAATGGTACACGAAAGAAGGATCCATCCACGTATAGCTCGGGAATTATCGAACTTTCTGCATGTTTCATCAACGAAGAGTCTATCGTTATAGCGAGCACGTTATTGATCACGACGCACGCGATAAGATATTTGTAATATGAAAACACTGCCCGACTGCGTTGACATTTTCGCAGAAAGTTTCCGATTTCGTTAGCCTCGAATATAGAAACGACGTCACATCGTATTTGTGTGCTCCGGCCGGCGCGACGATGGGATCACGTAATGTCTGCGCAGGCACGGCTCGCATCTCCTTAAAGTGGCGCGACTCTATATTAAAGTCGTCCTTCTCTCAGAACCGTAGCGAAACGGGATCGTGGAATTCCGTTCGATTATCCGCGCCACGATGAACATTTCGGCGACGAACTGATAAAATCGAGGAAACTTAATAACAGTTCGGTATTGACTTTATTAAATTACTCCATCTTCATTCGACGTTGTCTCTCAATTGAAATCCGACGTCGAGGGAGGTACGATAGTCTAGATAGGGCGAGTATTGATATTAAGATCCAAGAATGTATTCTTTCTCGTCTGAAATTCGTTTGCCGTGTCATCTTTCATTACAGCAACACTGTGTGTGCCTGACGTCGAAGGGAAGAACCGGCTTTCTTTTCCCGCACCGTTAGTTATTCCCGCGGTTCGTTCCCATTCGTTCGTCAGAATAAAATCACGCGCCGGATAGATCTGACGTTCGCGTAACTAATGAGTGAATCCACGGGCAGTATTTTTAATGAGAATCGCGAGGATAGCATCTTCGACCAGGTAACGTCTGCTGACGAAAGATCGAGCGAAGGGGAATCCTTCACTCGACGAGTGAACACTCGAGCCCCGGCTATACGGTTAATTATTTACTGGAGTAGCGAGGGTTAGCCTGCCCCCTTTCACTGTGCGTTCGGAGCACGCGTATTGTGCGTGTGCGTGCATCGACTTTGCGAGGAACGACGTCGCCTCACGCGGTCCCGAACTTTCGGAATAAAAGTCAAGCTCGTAAACCTCGCCATTTAACGTGGCTCGTTAAATGTCGCGCGGCGCGCGACGGGATTATCGCTCGAACTTTTCGAAAATCTTCCCTTTCGCCCGTGTCTGTTTTACGACTAAGCGACGGCCAAGATCCAGCAACTTCCGAGATTAAGGTGACCGCCGCGAGTAGGAGGGGGCCCGGAAATGGTCGAAACAAAGCGTTCGCGGGGATAAAAACGAGAAGTTGGAGTTGCTCGATAAGACGGCTGGGCCGGTGGCCTACGCGAAATGAACCGAACTATAAAACCGGCTCCATCTTCGTCAAGCGGCCACAGACGCTTCAACCGTGTCTCGAGTTTTCTCAGCTTTCTATCATTCAGAACTTTCACCGTTTTTTTTCAATCTTCGAGCAACTCTTTCTCATGCTTTCGTGGAAATTTTCTAACAGCCATACCACGATCCTAATGACCGAGTTTCAAGCGATCCCGGGTAATTCCCAAAATTGGCGCCCTGAAACTCTGTCACGCCACCGATCGATGTCAATTTACACCCTCGAAGTTTCGAGACATCGTGCAGACTCTCAAGGAGCAATTGCCGGCGAGCTTCTTTCTTGAAGAGGTCAAGATACTCGGACACAGCTATCACTGTCAGAACCGTGCAGCACAACAGATTCTCCTCCGGTGTCGGTGTTGGGAAACGGCCAAAAAATCAACGAAGTGCATTCGCACGAGGTGGCAGGGGCGGTTAGAGACCGAGCGAGACAGTGGGTGGGTGGTTGGAGAGGGTAAAAGGGAGACGGTGTGCGACACAGCATCCGCAAGGGACATATGGATAACTATCGTGCGTCGTTCGCTGCCGTATCGACGACACACGCATTCCTGAATTATGCATACGTCGTCCACCGAGCCTCGTGTTTGCACACCACACGGTGGACGTAACTGAGCGCGTGTGCAAGCGCGCGTGCAAGCGCGCGTGCAAGCGTGTGCACACCGCGGAGAGCACGTTACCGTCGATCGTCGCAGCGTCAAATCCATGGTTCGGTTTCGAAGACTGTTTAAGACGAGTGCGTAACACGAGCTGCTCACGGTGTTTGGAACCACCGCGAGCGTCGCGGAATTACGTATGCGCCTTTGTGCGCGCGTAGACGCGTAGGGTGAAAGCATACCAACCAGCACAGTCGGGGCATTATTCTGTCTAAACGCCTCGCGTTTCCTACCACGAACCCTGTCAAGACCGTTCCCTCTTCTCGCGCGTTTCTCATTTTTCCCTCATTTTTCTTTCCCGATGTCTCGCACTCAAGCGACTCCAGTTCCTCCCGTTTTCCCTTCTCTTCTTTTTTCGTCTAATAAGAACATTTTTGCGGTCGACCGGAATACACGATGTATTTTTACCCAGCCCGGTGTTCTCCTTTCTTTTTTTTCCTGTTTTATGCTCGCAGCAGCCATGAAAAGACGGTCCCTCGTCGCGTCTAATTTATTCGTTTCATAAGCGTCGCTCGCGAAAAATAGGTGTCAAAGGGATACCTTGATAAATATCTTATGAATATGTTAATTCCGGCGGTCGCGTTGGTGGAAAATGAGGAAACTCCTTTGCACCCCGTAATCTTCACTACAAAAGGAGCAACGTGGCCGTCGTACCACTTCCTTAAGCGTATGATTTATATTCGTTGCCGACGAGCGAGACGAAGGGGTTCCAGTTTGCGACTCTTACACGTACAACCCGGCTCGAACGTTTCTCATCTGCTTTTATCGCTTATGGAACATGCCGCGAGATGCGTACGCAGTAAAAACGTGTCTCGTGTCGTGCTGTCGCGGTTTTTGATAGACCTTTTCGGACAAGAACCAGACTGCTCTCGAACGTGTGAGAATTTCTTAACCGCGACGCTCATTTCGCCGCCTGAAAATAATTTCGCTCTTGACGTCGTTGAAATTATTAATTGCAACGAGGTGGGGAGCGAAGAGTTTATATCTTGGGGAGGGTATGAATACACTGAATTGCAAAGGGTTGAACCTGTGCAAGCTATACCAGTCCCAAGTTTCCATTTTCTCCCCCCCACCCGGCTTATCGTAATCTTCCAGCTACTCTCGCCGTCGTAACGCATGTCAAACTTTTTACACCGCTTCGAGGGCGCGTGGATTTATTAAATCTCGGTAATTTCGACCTGCGGCTACCATCCTCCGCGTGAAAAGTTGAGGCCGCGTCGCCGTCGTTGGAGACGAGCCGGCTCCGTCGCCGATAAACTTTCCACGACGGGTCTCCGCAATATTTAAATACGCCCTGTAATTTTGCAATCTTTGCTCCGGCATTTCCGTCACGTCTTGCCGCGAAAGTAATTTTTCTCCGTACCTCTCATCTCCCGCCTCCACCTCGTCGTCGTTGTCGTCGTCGTCGTCGTCTTCCTCGAGTTTTCTCAGTGAACAAAGTATCCAGAAGAATGAGATGGGAGTGTCTTGGGCTGATAAACAGAAATCCTTGTTCGAGGGACATTGCAATGAAAGCAATCCTATTATCCTAATATGATAAGGTTTAATGGAGTTTCGCCGCGGGCTTGCTACCCTCTTTCGACCGTCTTCTGGAAAAATAAACGGGCGTTCGTCGCTTCATCCCTTGTAACAGGTCCTTTCGTTCGACGATTCTCGGCCGTCGACAACTCTGTAACGCAATAGTTGTCACCGATTTTTCGCCGGTGAATATTTGTTGTACCGGACGTATGATCGTGACGATGTTTAAGATCGCAAGCCGTGAACGCCGAGAGGACGTTGATCGAGGGAGAATTTATTTTCAATCGAGCCCGATGAAGGTACGAATGGCTCTCGTCGCCGATCGAAGGCCGAACCGAGCGTTCTATCACTTTTATTTTCCTCTGCCCCTCGCTGTTCGTCGATGGAATCGCTCCCGCGAAAGAGAAGATTAATTTCTCGCGGTAAGAGAGCAGCCTTGGATTCTCGGCCGGGGGCGAGAAGGGGCGGAACAATTGCCTTGGCAAAGACGAGAGATTCAATTACATCGAAAACGTGGGGCAAAAGGGCCGGCCGCGCTGCGTGAAGCCAGATTAATTCGTCCTTTGCCGTGATGGTTCCATGGGGAGAAAAGCATAGGTCCATTTTCTTCTCTCTCTTTTTTTTTTTTTTTATTTCGCTCCTTTCTTCTTCCTTTTTCTTCCCATTCCTATCGGTGTTCTTTCGACGGTACAGCTAACGGGTTTCGCTCGAGCGAGAAACTTGCAGCACGCGTCGTTCCGTTGATTTAATTCGCCGTCGTCGCCAGAAACATTGTCGAATAATCTTCACGATTCTCAACGATTCGCGCAATTTTCGTATCGGATCGCGACGTTTTGATCTCGAATACGAAATAAAGAAGCGAGGAAACTCGTTTGCTTTTCATTCAATTGAGCCAATTATTTATTACGCTTTGAATCGCGGAACCGCTGAGAACATTGAAGCAAATAATGGCCCCGGTTAGCGGGATCATATTCTTGATTACGACACAATGAAGAAATTAAGTTCGTTGGCTACAAGCCCCTTTAATGCTAAAACGCTCGAGTTTACGTAAGGCGAAGTCAGGCTAAAGTAATAACACGAGAAGCATGCTGCTTCTACGACGTATATATGGGATACAGGAAACGTAAAGGGGCAGTAAAGTACTGGTAAATATTTAACTGCGCCAACAGATACACGTTCGGGGAACAAATTAGAATCGAAATAATGAAACAAGTTTAGATTAGCTACCGTCCAACCTCTTGAATAATACAAATTCTCTCAATTAGCAAATTAGCCTCGCGAATTTCGAAATTCTTTTCCTTCTCTTCGGTCGCATTGAAGATTTGAAATCCTATTGAACTCTTAACTCAACGGCTTTAATATTTCGTTCTTTTCCCACGCGTATGGTAAACGCGTTTTAATTTATCTACAAAAAGAAGTTTTTCAGAAGGACTTCAATATAAGTCCCTTTCGTCCCACTCAACTCCGCCGCGTACAGTTTAAACATTCACCGCCCCGACGTACGCGAAACACGTACAAAATTTATATTTTATAACGTCGTCTGCGAAGAAAGCGAATTGAGTTCATCGCGGCGAAGAACCGTCGGACGGTTTGCTCGACGTAACGGGATGGTTTTACGGAAAATCACGGGAAATGAGGGCCGGGCATTAGCGGGAAGCCCGAGTTTTAAGCCCCCGCGAAGTTAGTATTCTTCATAGGAAGCGCGCGGCCGCTTTATTTTAATTCACTGTCCGCCCTTGGTTTCGGCCCCGGAGCGTCGGATTGTTGTGGCCACGCGGGGCAAGAGCTTCCGTGCCCTGTTCATCCCCCGAAATCTCTTAATCCTGTCCTCCCCGTTCACGTTCGTCACAAGATTTTATCGATGCGTTCGCGTCCGCATCGCCATCGGATATCTGTTTGTTTTATCGACGGCGATTTGTCCGGCCGAATGGCTCCGACCGTTCACGGGTCCCGCGATTTTCGGCGCGTAACGATTTATACGCTCCGAACGCGACGCACAGAACTCGTTCAGCTAATTACTCTGATTCGCTAATGGCCGCGCGACGGCCTGCGTTCGTCCAAGCGTGTTACACTTCTCGACTGGTCGATGGACTCGCGCGATTCTCGTTTTTCCTCCATTGATCGGGAGCAATTCGTCGTTCGCCCCCTGATCGCCGGAATATTCGGACAAATATTTCAGTCGTTTTAATCGAGGGAACTTGCGTCTCGCACGATCTATCGTCGGTCGAATTCACAACGTGTTTCTTCTGTCCCCCCCCTGTCGATTTTCACGGGCAAACCCCGCGTTCGGTTTAATGTGCAAAGTTCGTGGCGCGTGACGGGTGTACGCTCGCCGTGTTTCGCGAATTCATCGCTTGTGGTGTCGTCGTAAGGAATGTGTTCCTTTTCATCGACGGCCACGCCTTTTTCCTTCTCCGTCCGCGATTCTCGCGAAAATAGACGCGCCAACCGGGATCGCCAACGTGCGGAATTAAACGTGCTAATTTTCAGACGGCAGCGACACATTTCCGCCGCCGAACTTTCATTCGATTTTCCGCTTGGGTCTCCTCGCCGCTTAATGGCAACTCGAACGCGAGCGCCGGTTCCACTGGTTGCCACGAAATAGCTTCAACTTCTTTTTGCCTCGCAACTCTTTGGCTGCCCGTGCCGTGCAATCTTCTTTTCCCTCTCCTCCGCGATAATTAACAAATCGCCGCAACTATTCCTTTCTCCCGATACTTGTCTCTCGACATGTCCCTGTACTCTATTACCTCGTGGAGATATAGAAAGTATATTACAGACACTATCATTTTGATCGTTCCCTGCGTGAAAATCGATTAATTAAATAGAGTATCCGGCGCGGTGTTTTGTGCACCGACAGTAATCCACATCTAATCAACAAGAAAGCTCCCAGGTACCGTTCCGCACCCAACCTCTACACACGCCTTCACACCGTAACACTGTCGTCTCTCAACGAAGGCATTACTGCTCCATTCCAGCCGGGGTGGTCTAATATAAAGTCTTCGGACGGAAACGAACAGCAGTCGAATCGTGGGGTGGTCACGTTTAGCGGAACGGAAATCTAGATTGTCCAACCGCTTGGGTTCCGGCTCGCAGAATACAACGGCGGGGCTGGCCTTTGGTGGAAGAGTGTCAGAGGACGGCGTCGAGTAATCTATCACTCTCATTCACCGGCCATCCTCTCTACCCTTAACTGCTCCTTCCTTTTTTTCTCTCTTCTCGGAGAATCGTTTGACTCTCTCCTTCTACACTCGTCGCGGTAGCGCTCCTCTCTCCCGATACCTGGGCCAGTACTGTCTCATCGCTTATAGTCTGTCTCCTCTTTGGCGGACGAGCAGGCGAACCGAACGGCCCAGCCAAGCTCGCCGCGAAGCCTTCGTATTTTTCATCGGGAAGTGGGCTTCAAGCATCACGGTTGCTTTCTCCGCTCGCCCCATCTGGTCGGACCACCTGGCCGGTATAAAATTGCTGCCTGCTCGAATCGATGTTTCTCGCTGCAAATTCGTCCTATTTCTCACCGCGAACCACCCTCTCGCGGCACTTGCCTCGGCGGACCTACCTTCCGCTAACAAGGGATTGCCACCTATCTTTCGCCTCCTTTCTTCTTCGTTTCCCCCTTGTTCAGCCGCCGACTGGTGCTCGTCTTCCACAGCGTGTCGCACGTGCGAATAAATCGCGCGACTCGCGTTGCACCGGCCCCTCTATTTTTCTTGCAAATAACGCGGCCGGTTGTTCGAGACAAAAACCCTCGTTGGGTCTCGCGGCAGTTCCGAAACGTTGGACTTGCGGTTCCCTTGGCTCATACAACTCGCCGTGGATTGTACAACGGTATGGGGAAGTTGGCGATATTGCGCGAATGCCGTTTTGCATGACAGCTTTGTAACGATTGTTAATAATGGGACAGCAAGCGTTGCGCTGCATCGCGGCGCGATGTAATCGGAATTAAAAAAAGAGAACTCGGAAAATTCTTCTCACAAATTTCGCCCGGATAGATTAAAATGAGAGTGCAAGGATCGAACGTATCACAGTCCACGCGGTGAAACTCGGAAAACCGGACAAATATCTCTTCCGAGATTTCCTTCGATGCCAGAACCAACGACACGACCGAACGAAATCGGACGACAGGCTTTACGCTTGTACTTACGATCGCTCGGTTTCGACAGCTACACGAGAAGATGGAGTTTTTTTCCCGCGACAGCCACTCGGTTAGGACCGACGTAGGCAGTCGACGCTTCTTGTTAGCTTTGATAAAGAGCTGACGCGTTTTCAAAGACCAACGTTGGCCAGGCGTCTGATTCCCGTTGACGGCGAGGCCCCGCCGTTGGAAAAGTTCCACCATCCCCTTGCCGTTGTTATGAGAGAGCAATAACTCCCTCTTGGCAGCTGCTGCGGCGACAAGTGTTACGAATGTCCTCTTCAGAAAGCACCCTCGCTTTCGGCGCCGTTTCACGGACCAGTATGTGCTGTCACACTTTCCGAATTAAAGGAGAAGGACGCGCGCGGTCCGCGCCGCGACGGACGAAGCACGCGAGGCGACGAATTTGGTTCACAAATATTTAATTGTTACGCGTTCCGCAACTGTTCCGGATTTCGCGTCATCTAAATTTCTAATTGTAACCGGCGACCGGTCGAGTGCCGCGGATGGATATACGAAAGCGCAAAGTGTTGTTCGATTTCAGACTATTCCATTTCGGGGAAATATAACAGTCGAACCCTCCAACCTTTAAACTCTGTTAGAGCGTACCTTCGTTATCGATGCACAAGGTTGACGTCCGTCAGGCATGACAAATATCTCCCGCGAGGCTGTACTCGATTCGTGCCGTCCAAGGGATGAACGAGCATGCTTATACCTATTCGTGGTACTTTGTCTCGCAACGCGAATTCCTATTTTTCTTCTTCTTTCCCTTCGTTCTGCAGAGGGGGAGAAAAAAATCAACTTGCGACACGAGTCACGTATGAGTGTACGCGTGAGCCGCTAAAGCCCCCAAAGAACAAAAGGCGAGGAGAATTTCAAGCGCTGTTCGCGCGTCTCGTTTCTTCCCGTCGTAGCAGGATTTCCTTCCCGATTAGCATAATCTAACGGGCGCCACAGTGCAAAAGAGAACGGGGAGGATGGCGGACGGGCTTTATACGAGCATTATTATTATGTATTTACTGTGTAACTCAAGTTGCGCGCTTAGTTCAGGGACTATCCAACTACGGAATGCGGGAAAGCGTTGGAAAGCGAGTGAACTTATGACGAAACTTCATGGTACACTTCGAGGCTCGTGCGCGACGAGTCTGCTGTCTTACCTGTGCCTCAAGGAGTTCCTTACTCGTTCAACGCGACGAGGGGAACAGGCGCACGCACGCAGATAAGTCGATGCGGACGTGCGGTGTATCACGACGATTTGCCTAGTCTCGTAAATTGCCGGACACCGTTTCTTCTCAATTTTCCTGCCCAACACTCGTGTCACGGGTAACCCTGTCCGCCGCCTGTACGGGCAGAAAAATTGGAAACACTTTGGCAACTGCTACTGCAATTAGCAGTACCCCTCTTTGTTTTTTCGCAAGCTGCTCTTTATCAATCAAACGAATTCGAAAGCTTCGCCACCGAACCGCCCAGTGAAGCGTTGTAGCGCAATTTCGTCGCGCAGACATTCGACGAAATAACTAGCGGAATAAAATTCGACAGAACTGAATAAATCAAGGCCGCCCTCCGGCAAACGATATTGACGATCCTCCTAATCGAATCGCCTCCGCGAAACATTATACCGCGGGAAGCGCAACGCAAACCGAGAGAATACTTTCATCGGCTTCAATCATCGGGACAAGTGATTCGCGAAGTTTCACGCGAGCCGGTCGCCAAGTTTTCGGGAGGCGTTGCAAATCGACCGCCACGAAAGGCGACTCCGCGACCAAGTTTTCAATTACATTAGAGACGAGCGTATTAAACGCGTCGTCGGCAATTCTTCGCCGCGGGTGTCGACGCGAACACTCTTTCTCCATCTGCCTTTCGCCCTCTCTCGCCGTTCCGCTAATTCGATCCGAAACTTATAAACCACGAAAGTTACCATTCTATTCAACGAAATGACCGCGCCTTCCGACGGCTACGTGCCGCAAAAACCGTTTCGTCCCGACTTCCCCCCCTCCGGGGTCGTGTTCGTCCTCTTTCATTCCTGTTATCTATTGCGGCGCGTGCGAAAGAATACAATGTTGCCCGCCGACCGGAAAATTACAAGTTTTCCCGATGTGCCGCGAGGAGGAGGAGCGAACCGAGCCGAGCCGGGCCGAGCTTCGGCCTCCGAACGTTCTGCGAAATGTGGCCCGATGGCTCCTAAATATATTTAACCGACGTAATATACGCGCAGAAATATCTCGAGTGTCGGGTTTGTTTAGCAGACACCGGATATAATGGCGATCGAAATTTTTGAATTGGAATACAATTTCAGTTTCGAATTTTAAAAGTCGAGCGGCCACGTAGTTTTCGATGTATCGCATTGGTAATATTGATTTCGTTCGAGATATGCTATCAACGTTTGGCTACAGTTTTAATGAATGCGAATGTTGTTCTTGCTGTTTCAGAAGTCGAAAAGAGTGCAGGTGCTGCACCGGGGGCATCGGGTGCAATTGCAGGGGGTCCTCGGGGGTTGACACCTTCCCCCGCCCCCTCGACACCCTCGACCCTCGTTACTACCAGTAGTTCTTCAGTCTGCACCACTTCGTCCTCACCCTCTCCTTCGCCCTCTTCTTCGCCCTCCGCCCTTGTAGCGAGCTTCGACAAATCGGTGCTACAGGTAAGACAGATTCTGCAATATTTTTTAATTGTCTCGGACTATAATTTTTATCCTTTCTCTCTTTATCAAAAATCTGTTCCCTATGCAGCATTCGGAAAGCTATGATTTCATTATCGTGTGCGATTTGTAAGCGCAGTGTGCCAACAAATTTCTACGAAAAATTCGTTTCTTTTTGCGTTAAAAGATACATCGCGACGTTCTCCGTAAACCTTTGTTTCGTGCTTTCGTACTCTCTAAAGCGAGCAAGATATTTATACGGGTTTCGTTTGGGTACCTCGTTGCGCATACAAGGGACACGCAAATTTTCCAGAGTTCGTCGCGTAGGACGATAACCCTTTTAAACCGCGCTGAGCAACAGGCTGTGTCGCGGGACAAACGATCACCTCCTGCTATTCTACCGCAGAGTCGAAAACGCACACCGTTCGAAAAACCTCTCCAGTAGCCGACTAATAATCGCGAGAAACCGATACCATTTACAATTCTGTCGAAGAGAAATAAAAAAACAAGGAGAAGAAAAGGAAAATCGCCCTTCGAAACACTCTACCTCGGAAGTTCGTCGCTTAATTCAATATCCTTCGAGGCGCGACCTCCTCCTTTTTAGAAGTTAACTCGTCTTCGTCGGTGACGACCACGGCAACGAGCAGCTGGTGTACGTAGGGTTAGGAGGTAACAACGACACGACGGCAGCCGGGTTAGTTACGATAATGCGGAGGCCGGTCTGGCCCCGGGCATTCTGGCTAATTAAGGCACATAAATTACGACCACGTGGAAAGAGAGTGACGCGAATATGGCAGCGTAACCGTCGGACGTGCCCGGGGGTGTGCGTACACGTTGAACGTCGACGGAGAAAAATGCGTTAAACGGTGTTCCCCGTACGAGCAGCCTCTAAATTCCCCGGACGAGTTCCACCGCTCCCTTGGAGTTCTTTCGGGGACACTTAATAGTATTTCCGGAATTTAATCTTTCCCTTCTTTGTTTCCACCACGTCTCCGTGTTCTCCTTTGTTTTTCATCGCGATCTCTAGGGTTTGCCAGATGGATACCAGCGAAAGAGCGCAGCACGATGATGCTGAAAGTGATGAGCTTGGGGACAAACGTTATTTAGAATCGCGAATGCAGCAGTTTCGGCGGGCATTCCGGATGCTGCACAGAGGGAAATTCCGAGCGGAGGAGGAACCCACCGCGCGGCTCGTCGAGGCGGACATTTAAATTCACACGCCGTTGCAACGGGCAATCTGCCCGTGGAAATAAGGGGTAACGCGCGTTCTATGCTTCTCAAAGTAGGAGGGACCGGTCTAACTGGATTAGCGCGGCGTGTCGCTGAAAATTAATTCCCCTTTCGATATTCACCGCTCGGACGTCGATTGATTTCCACTCGTCTGGAAAACGCGTTTCGAGTAAACAAAAATCGGAGAACGTTTCCAGAATGGTTTCCCGTTTATTTGCACGCGGGATTTTTATTTCACCGGAATTATATCGCTTCCGTGGAGATTGGGACGGATTCGGTGCTGCTGATTCTGACAATGTCCGTCAACGTTGGCGTTTATAAACATTATTATGCATTTCGATAATTGATTCAATGATATTTCAATAATTAATATTCCACTGTGGGTGAAAAATTTTGTCGCGGTTAAAATTCAAACAGTAAAACGAAAGCAAATATGGAACGACCCAATGTTGTCCGTTAGGAAACAACGATACCGATGAAAATTATTTTACACACCGAGCAACCTATGTAACATAACCGGTACGTACGCCCGAAATATCATACGGCTCTCTCAAGACAGCGGCGGGTCTTGTCACAAGGAAGTCTCATTTATTTCCGCAGAATCAGCCGCGCCTATTTGTTGCGTGAAAGATTTCCACGTACGGCGTTTCGCGATCGTCTGATCTGCTTCGGAACGGGATCTGCCCTCCCTCGGAACACGCCGACGGAGGAAAACTCCGTGGAAACGCGAGCCAAGCGGTATATTCTGCCACGCTCGGCACGAGCTTCGGTTATCAGGGACAGGAATTAGATTTGTGTGACACCGGTGGACAGCGTGGGGACGGCGCGGGAGCGTCGAGAACCGTTCATGCAGCCGTATAACTCGGTCAATTTTATCGAGTTACTCCCCCGTTTCTCTGCCTTCGCGGCGTCCCGATCTTCATTCGCCCCCGTACTCGAGCCCGAAACGTTCCTGTCGAAGTGGCCCCGGGCCCCGCGGCACGTTGTCGAAAATTTCGCGGAAATTCAACGCGAGAAATTCGACACGGCCTTGCTCTGTAATCTCGATCCCTCGTTCGTTCGCGCAACTCTTCATTCCTTTTGTTCACCGTGAAATATTGTCACGGTAGGTATCGTTCGTATCTCAGTCGGACATGGACCCTTCCCTTTTGCGAAATTCTTTCTCGCTTTACGCCTCGTTGCGCCGTGGCCGGCCGTGGCGACTTTATTACTTGGTCGTACTACTTGGAGAGTCCGGTCTCTGTACTTGCGCACAGTGTATTCCTCGTGGAGTTTCCTTTTCACCGGCGAACAATCGACAGTCCGAGCGATTTGCTAAATTGTTGAGCGTTTCTTTTCGTTGTTCATTTATTATCGCTGAAATAAGCAGTTCGGTTAAAGAATTCATCTCTTCAAGATCTTTTTTCTCTGTATATATTTTTGTGATATTACTTAGCGCTCTCCAAACGTTTGTTAGATCCTGCTGCATTGCTTTCTAATATGTGTTTACAAGTTTGCAAGTCGGGGAACGTCATTACTTGCAGAGGTATTGCCTCAATTTGCTCTCGCACCTTTCGGTATACCGCATTCTCAGCCATAATTTCTTTGGTATTACATCTTCGTTGTATGCTCCTTTGCGTTGCAGTTTTGCTTAACGAACCGTGCACCTTTCGTGAAGCTCCTTTTGGCTCTTTGCGCGCGATGTATTGTTCCCCTTCGTTGATGGTGTTTTAAGCACGAAATTTCACTCCGCGTTTGTATATCTTCTTCGCTTATTCGATGTAAATGCCGTTGCTTTGATAGTTCGCGACAGTGAATCCGGCCACATGCCCTTAAATGTGAAAGCATCCTGAATAGAGCTTGGATAGTGCGATTTTCAATAATTTTATTCAAAATACATTGAAAATAATTTCTTCACGCGAGCCTTCTTTCTAAAACTACATTATTTATTATAATTACTATTTATTCAAAATACTTTGAAAATAATTTCTTCACGGGAATCTTATTTCCATGTCGGAAAGCTAAATTTGCGGTACCCTTCGGAATACGAATAACCTAAATAAATCTCGTATATTTAACTCGTCGAAGTTTCTTCTGGAATGTCTCTGAAATAATTTCAAGTAAGTAAAAATAAATTCGATATCGGCAAGATATCCTATATTCGTTCATCGGTTTCCAATTTTTATCGAGACCGATGAACGCTTCCTCGAAAGTGTGAACTGATTTGCGTCACCCGAAGCTTGATAAATTCCAAAACTAACGTCACCCAATTGTCGTCTGTATCTTTAATGGGGTCGCATCTGCTCCAGTTTCGCTGGAAGCGTGTCTTCGAGTCGACGCGACACTCCAAGCGCACGTTCAGATTGCTCGGTGAAATTTCGCGTTCCGAATTTCGGCCTAGATCAAAGCTCGTAATTATCTCCACTGGACACACTTTTATCATCGGCCGTTCATCCATTGTGCCGGCTCCGTGGTACACCTTTCCTATTTGCCGAGTCCACAGTTACACTTCAGCTCGGCCCGACGTCATAACGGCTATCTACCTCCTTCCATTTCCGGCTGTGCTGTGTCGCCGACAAGTATTGTGCTGTTTGCATAAAGCGACGAGAGGCTTCGCGGTAACGAGACACGAGCAGGAATCGAGCTCCCAGTGAAATTCTATTTCGCCCCGTGTTAGGCTTCGTTTCGTGCGCGCATCGTGCTACCTGTAGAATTGATTAAGCCGGCTGTCTCTGTCTCGTGGCGACATAAGGCGGTGAAATGTTGGGAGAAATAAAAAGACGCCGCAACGGAAGGAAGGGGAAGAGAAAATGGGGCAACAGAAGCGTTTGGAAAATTGCAACGGTGGAATTTTCCAAGCGGGCTCAATTTGAGCTGCAATTTATTCGCGTTACGTTTTCTCCGCCGAGGTTCTTCAGAACTACATTCCCCCATTCATGATAGAGGGGCACATGTGTCCTTTATTTCAATGCCAGGAACTCGACCGTGCTCTTGTCCCGTCTCTGTATCTCTCCACTGTCTCTCGGCCCACCTCAATCGAGCGTCACGTTTCAAGACCGGGTCTACTCGCCGTGATATGTGCGAAACCCCGTTTTGTCTGTCTCCTGGCGCTGGAACTATTTTGTACTCCGTTTTCCTTTGAGACGGCCGTGGTATCCAGCTTATTAGATTCCTGCTGGCCGCCTCGGCGGAATGTTTTGCTATTTGACACGGCTGGTATGCACGCGTCGCTCGCAGACCGTGTTCTGATTCTTCACAATATTAAATTCGTTTCGGACACCATTCACGTTTGTACGGATGTTATCCCGTTGCTCCATTTTTTCTTTCCTTTCATCGCGATGCTGCGAAAACGTTTCAACGAAGCTGAACAACGAAAGGTAGAAGAGGGAGCGGACAAGGAAATTTTTTTTTCCCGAGGCACGATTCGAGGGGAAAGTAAAACAACCGATGCCGAACGGACGCGAATTGGGGGGGAAGCTCGACCGAATTTGTTGAAGAACAATCGTTGAACTTTTCACGCAAAAGCACGCGGCGAATTGCAAAAACTTTCGTGGGCATTCGTTTAACGGAGACAGAGTGGAACAGTGGACGATACGGATCGGTTCCGTTGAAAGCGAGAGAAACAAATAATTCCTCGATCGTATCCGTTCCATCGTGGAATTAAATATCGATGTCGGATCAAAATTTCCTCTGCTATATCGAAGATTTGAGTTCGATCGTTTCGGTGCCTTCCATAAGACGTTCTTTACTGGCTGGCCAATAAATATGCAGCTCTTTTTTCTCGTTCGCCCATCGATTCGATCGAAACGATTTCTGAATTCGTCTCCCGCATCAACGGGTTCGTTCGGCACGATTGAAAGGGTGCCGATAAAATGGATCCTATCTATCTTCCATCATCGTTCTATTGATTCGGCGCGGCTGCGTTTATATTTCACATTAAGCAGCTCGTTTATTTCGAGTGGTACGGCGGGGCAAGTAGAAGAGCCCCGATATAGGTCAGACCGAGCGCCAGTGATCGTGCCGGCCTTTCGATATTTTCAATTTAGTTGCCGCGATTCGACTCCTAGGTGCACACTTACCTGAACCCCGTCTCATCGGTGATAAGGGAAACTGGCCAGAGTTTTTCGCGCTTTGTACACGTGCACAGTTGTAACGCGACAAATAACTCCAGGGAATAGGAGGACCTCACATACGCCACTGTGCAGGAACAAATTTAACTTGGAATTTCAGTCGCCCTGAAATACACACAGGCTCTACTCGTTCAGTTTTACGGGAACAGCCTGGCGTCTGCTCAACGGTTGGAAACGGTTTAAAGGGATTCATTCGGTAGAAACGAAATTGAGAGTGAGCCACGTGACAAAGGATTCGGGAATATATCGGGAAATGGCGAACGAGAAGAATACAAATGGACACCACCGATGAAATATTTCTTTTCCGCGCACTTAAAATACATGCAGACACTTTGGCCACCTCTAATCGCGTTTCTTCCTTCGCACAGTTGACTGCGTATAATGCCATCCATGGAATTCTATGCTCCCCTAAAACTTCGCGCGACACATGTATATGTAACGATAATCATCATTTCCCCGGCGCATTTTTTAGCGGGTCAGATATCAAAGTTACTGTCGCGTGAAAAGTCTCGTGGCATATATACGAGGACTCGCAGGAATATTTTCCTCCACAAATATATATATATATATATTCTTCCACCCTCCTTCGCGGTGTGCTCTCCCCGGACCCAAGGGACGACCGCGTCTAGGCCTTTCATTTTCATTGGGCTCCTCTCGTCGAGGCTCTTCACGCAGGGAGGGGGTGGAAAGAAAAGTTCGCCGCGAAGGAAAACCACATGAGAGACATGATCGTTCTTCGACAACGTGCACTTAATCAGGCTGGCTTTCTGCGGAAGCGGAGAGCTAAAGTGAAAGCCGGAGGAGGGACAGTGGCTCAGACACGAAGGTACGAGAGACTTGGGGGAATGTTGGGTCGAGCGAGACCTTAATTTCCTGTAGCATTCCGGCTTATCTCTTTTGCGATTTATCGACCAACCCTGAAACTTACATGCTCACGACTCGGTGTAACATCGGTCGTGCCTGGGACATCCGCTTCCTGGCTGCGTCAGCCCTGCATCCGATGTCGATTATCGCTGTTCGGTCACTCTTCAACAGGCTTGTGCGCGTTCGTTGCTTCCCGCGGCGATCCGCCCGAGAAGCGTCGGCGAACCATTTATTTTTCGTCGATCTTGTTCGGTTTATTTCAAGTTGAAACAGTTTTGCAACAACGCGGTGATAAATTGACGAGGCGCGGCGAGCGAAAGAGAATTTCATGTTCGGCGTCGTAATGCGACATCGGTAAACGCGACGGATGGTAAGCTGGTTAATTAATGCGTGCTGCGCGCACGTCCATAGAAGCGTACGAGTTGCCCGTTAATGCGATATAAAGAAGAATTCGGCGGTTGAACGACAGCTTTGTCTTGGCGCGTGCAATCGGTTGGCAAGCGATCGAGAGTGTTCGGGACGATGTGCAGTTATTGAACGGGGCGAATCGTTTCGGATCGGGATACAAAAGTAATTATTCGTTTAGAAACGCGCAATTTATGCATGCGCGTGCTTTTGTGTTGCAGCAACATTGTCCTGAATTTCCGTGATGCCACTGTGCCGTTGAAGCGCGTTTATTGGCACGGGATAGTTTGCTTCGACGAAGCAGTAATTCAACGGTGCATCCTTGATATTTAATTACGCGCCTTTGTTGCTGGCCTTCATGAAGAAAGGCCATTGTCTTTCGCGATTGAAATGCGTATTTGCAACGGGATTTGCACGGTCCCGCGATAATCTTGTTAACAAGTACAATGCCTTTTGTAATTCGGGGGAACGATTTCAGAAAAACAATGCCGATCCGTAATGTTCCGGCTGTAATGATCGTGTGTACCAGCGGCAAGATTTTTTTTCTCCTCTTGTCCCCTGTCTAATATTAGGATACAGAGTCGGCCACTTACGGACAGGCACTCCCAGCTAATTTCCGGCTGTAAATACTCGATTCGGTCCTGTCCCGTTCGTGTCTCCCTTCGCCTGATCGATGACTTTCCGTTTCCATTCCGTCACTCCGGAACGATGGATATTTTTTTCTTCTAACGGGAAATTTGTTGCGCATAAATGCTCGGACTATCGCATTATTCTTTCAAGAATACGTGGCTTGTTGGCCTTTTTAATAATAACGGAGCAGCGGTTAATAATTATAAGTTAAATGTATAGTCAAATCGCGTACAACGCATCGTTACCTCTTGTTCCAGATACGCGATTGGTTAACAGTCGAAGAAGAGATGCTGCGAAAGCAGGCAGTGGTCGTCGGCGATGTCGGCGAAATTATGGAGGCGCTTGATAAACAAATGGTAAGCAGATTACCGTCGCCATGCGTGACAAACTTATTCACTTTAGAGATTAATGTCCCTTGCGTGAAACGCTGCCGCGGCTTTCTAGAGCTGCGACATAATTCCAATGAAACCGGCGTGTCGCAAAATGCAGGGCAAATATTTGCACAGAATCCTTGAACACTCATGCCATGAAACATCCAATGATAAATTATTCAAAGTCCCTCTACTGTTATTACGCATTTCGATTGCGTATCTTAAAGAAATGCCTCCTGAAAAATTAATTCTTCTGATCGAGGTACCATTAAATTTAAGCCGGCTATCCCTCTTTCCTATCTTCGAATGTCCTCGAGCATCTTATCCAACGCGACAGCCACCCCCGACGCAGGAAGCTAAAAGTTCCCGCGTCGGCAACCCCGTGATCTGCAATATCTACGAGGGTTAGAAACGAGCAGCCCCAAGTTTCAACCCTTATCTACGCTTGGAGGGTAAAGCGAGGCAAACCTCCCTGCGTTATCGTCTCGTAGTTCCGTGCTGTTTGTCGATCGAGGTTTGCTCAGGGCAAACGCGAACGCACCCCTTGAGACGCGGGTGCGATGGCGCTTTCTCGGTTCTCTGGGGGTTGAAAGCGGGGGTTTCTGGGTTACTGACCGGGAGAACCCTGACATTGACATTGGCATTAAGGGACCAATGAACGCTGCCACGCCTTCCTCTCTATGCGTCGACGATACATTGTTGCTTCACGCGCAATTGTTATGCTCGGACTTGGATTGATTGGTCGAGCGTCGTGTTTGACGACACTTTATCGGCGTGCTTGTTTTTCAGAACTTGATTTTTGTTAGAAGAATCTTTTATTCGTTTTTCATTGGTCGCAATTGTTTGTCCCGGAATCTTGATCGATCTTAACATTCGTCCCGAAATGAAATATTGTAGCAGTGGTTTAAAATGCATTGCGTTGCGCAATTTAAAGGGCACTGCTTCAATGAACTTTTCTATTATATCATTTATCCTCTCGCTTAAACAACGAAGCTCGTGGAACAAGGGTACTTTATTTGGAAACTCTCAGCACGATGGCGATGCAAAGAAAGAAGCGTGTCCAATCGTTTACGTAAAACTGTTATCCTCGCCTGTTCTCCAACTATCGAGCTCTATTTATTCTTAAACAATTCAACAACAACGTCGAAGGTCTGGAAACTCGCGAACTATTCTTTTCACGCAGTTATCAATGGGTCGTTGTAATCTTTTCAGCTACGAGGGAAACGGTCGGATATTCGATAAAACTCGAACGAGCGAATTAATTAAGTTATTGGCAGCCCCTTCACGACCCCCCCTCAACGGAGGCTCGTACTGGAACGAGCACTTCCTCTGTCTCCCTTTACATCCTTGTCTCGAGTACTTTTTCTCCAATTCTTTCCGGGAACACGCGGGGTAGAAGGCAATTGTCTTCCAGGATATTTCAAATTTTTGCGTTCCTCGCTGGAAAGTTGTCGGAAAGTTTCACGCAGCGCCTTGATCGGAAGTTCAGTTGCCCCGCGGACCGATGGCTTTTTCGTATAAGAGGAAAGAACACCGACGTGTTCCGTTGATTCAATGGCGGCTGATTTTCACAAGATCGCGTCGAGATCTCTGCTTGCTCGTTAAACCGTCACTCGAGTCGCGGGGTTGGAATTTTCGGAACACGATTTCGCGAGGGCGGTCGAAAACAATGGGTCTGTTACCGCGGTGTTGCTATTGATTTCCGATTGGGAAGCCGGGCCAAAAGATATGGAGAAATGAAAGAGCCACCGAGTGGAAAAGGAAGGAAGAGATAGACAGAGCTGAAACGGAGGTCTTCCATAATGCATAGAGGAATATCGGGCCTCTTTGAGTACCGCGGATTATCGGAATTAAAATCGTTCTACACGCGGCACAGAGGTAATCATAACCGCGAAGAAATAAAATTGGCCGCGAAAAACGGTATGCTTGCGAAATTATTGCGCGCAAAAGGAGAAACATTCTGAATTATCATTTATCTTGAACCGGAATGGAAACGATTTGCATTTCGTATTCGTCGGCGGGGAGCGTGACTGAATTCGTGCAAACCAAAGTTCCGAGCAGTGTGTACAAAGGTAAGACGCGAGTGTGCATTTCAATTGCGTTTACCTTAAGGAGGAATTGCATCGTTCCTCTGATCGTTGTCCAGGAAGTACAGTGTGGCTTCGTTGCAAGACTCGCGTGCACAAGCCACGAGGCTCTCGCGTATTCGAACTTTTTCACATTTGTGACGAATAATGATCTATTAAACGTTGCAACGTAACTAACGTACCTCCACGCAAGAGCGATAGTGCGCTCGTTTCTACCAATATCGCAGTACCATCGTCTCACTTCCCCAGAGGAGAGGTAGCCCCATCCGGTATCCAATTACGCGGAGTTTTGACGAACTTTCTTCAGCGAACTTTCCCTACGAATTTGCTAATTAGTGTCTCGCGAGCCGGTCCCGCTAAATTGAAATTACTTTCGAATTATTTCGACACGAGCCTGACGGATAGCGGGAACGAAACGATATAAGACCTCTCCCGTGGAATGCACTTCTAACACGTTCGCAACCGGTCGCGTACTTGTACGTCAAGGTTTCGCGGAGCATTTTTGTGAAACAATTCTACACGGTGTTTAAACTAATTGAGCCGGGCCAAAGTCGAATTTCGTGCCCGCGGTAATTAAGTTCGTCACTTAACAAATCGCTTGACGGGGGAAGGTTGTTCTAATTATTTCGCATGTAGATCAAACGTGTCGTCGCAGGCAAATCTAGCTGTTCTCGCTGATGTTTAACTTTGAATTGCGGGGCCGTAAATGCACAGTTACCTTTGCATTATTCAACGAGCCTAGAACTTTTATTTCTGCCGCGCCTTTATCGCGTTTTGTGCCGTTCGCTTCTGGGCCTTGAGTGTACGATGCGAATCAAAGGACAATGGTGGAAATAGGCCGATTTTGGAACCGGTTGGGCAGGAGAACTTCTCATGAGACATGCATAATTATTTCTACCGGAGATGATGGAGTAGATTTAAAAAATTAGCTCAAACTTCGGAACACTGTCGTTAATAACACACACCTTACTAATCCTCATTCTTTCGAATTTTTGCATTACAGTGAAGCTTTAAAAAAATATTTGACGTTTACAATTGTTCGATAGTCTCGCTAACCATCGGAGTTGAGCGTAGCAATTTTTGTCGCGACAGATTTTACACGAGACGAGACGAATCGTTTACGGCTTTAGCAATAATATACTGCACGTGAAATCGCTCAGACTTAGCATTTAGCAATTATCGTACTGGGGTAGATTGCGTGTGCGCAGTGCGCATCTTCTTTGTCCCCTCGGCGTCCAATTAGGCGCCGCAGCAGTGACAGATTCGAACTCGCATTAGCGAATTGAACTGGAAATATTCGACTAAAAATTGCAAACGTTCACGAGCATCCACGTTATTCTTCGCGCAGCTGCTATGTTCTGTCGGAAAATTGTACCGTCGCGTCCGAAATGAATGAAGAATCCGAAATATTACCGAAGCGTTTGCTCCGCTCGCAACGAATGGAA
The DNA here is from genome assembly GCA_963667235.1 of Nomada lathburiana. Lineage (NCBI taxonomy): Eukaryota > Metazoa > Arthropoda > Insecta > Hymenoptera > Apidae > Nomada > Nomada lathburiana. The sequence goes on from OY763903.1 coordinate 9,055,666, forward strand.
CGAATGTTTTCAAATAGTCCAATGCGCAGGAATAACATCGGAACTTGCTTCACTCTTTCCGAAATCAAACGCACCCCTTTAAACAGCATGAAATTTTCAACCCCTCGGTAAGTATATTACTACGTCTATTTTGTGGATGGTTCAAAGCGTTTACTAAACGGCACCCTCTGTTACGGGAGTTTTGTGCCCCGTAGGCTTTATACCCCATAGGGCAGAGGAGGAAGAGAGAGACAGAGTGCGAGAAAGATAGAGAGAGAGGGAGAGAGAGCAGTATATATAACACAATTCCCTAGCTATCATGGATGCCCATGAAGCTGCGAATTTCAGTCAGTTTCCCGGCGTGCTTCCATCGAAATAGTCGCGTTAGAGACCCATGCGACTATGTTTTGCTAATCAGAAGAAATCGAATTGTCCGTCCGGTCTTTTGAACTCTTTTTTTAATTCTTCGATTCTTCGATCGCAGCAGCGCGTAAATCGCGTCGTGTTTTTGTTTTTTCCATCAAACCGTGATTATTCGCCGATCGATTGAACTCGTCACGCCGGTATGTTTGCCCGCGGCCGGGGTTCGTTTGTTAATAAAAAGTAAACACGTTTATGTTTCGTCCCGGTACGAGAAGGAACAACGGTCGATCGAGAGTCGATTGCGGTCGAAATCGACGAAACGAGATTTCCATGAAAATTCAACGTTACCCGCAAACCGAACGACTTTCCGTCCACAATCGTGCCCGTGCAAATGTTTGTCGCGCGAGCCTACCGCAGTTTTAATTCATTCAACGGCGTAATCGTGCAGCGGGTAAACTGCATATAATTTCAAATTGGTATTCCGCTTCATCGATACGTAGGCGGTATTCGTTGTTTAGCATTTGCGAACACTCGCCCTTTGGCCGTTGCATTTCGTGTACCGAGCGGGCAGACAAATATTGATAACGTCGCAGCGAAGAAAAATACAAGGGAAAGAAGCGAAAGGTGTAGGTAACGGTATCGTCATGTTCGTGCTGCCCGTATTAATGAGGGGCCAGCCTGCTGATTGTTGAAACACTGGCAATCGGGGTGGCGACGTTAATTTGGGAATCGCTAACGAACTTCTCCGCCGTCTCGCCCTGTGTTTCTCGCGTCGACCGGGAACCGAGCGTGTAGCCCAGTTATCAACGCGTGAATTCGATAAAGTGATTTTGACGAGAGGGCGCCAATGAAATTTCACCGGCGATGCGGCCGGCGAAATAGCAAACGAAACGAAAATCGATACAGCCTGCTGGCCGGCTCTGTTTCTCCTTCACGCCACTGTTCCTCGCGTTCTTCTTCGCCTCTTCGTGAACGGATACGGTAAAACGGAGTCACGCGCTCCACTACGGCCCATTTCGACCAAACAAAAGGATCGTGGGTCGTGGTTCTCGTCCACGCGTGTTTATTCGCGGGAGCAGCATCGTTTTTCTTAGTTAATGGAATTATGTGGGTTGGCCACGTTGCGACTGCGAGCTCTAATTCCATCCTGAAGGAAGTTAAAAATAACTCGCCTTTTCTCCCGTTTGTACTCTTGTATGGACGAATGATCGTCCGAGTGTTGTTGGAATTATTTATTCTTCTTGGGGGTAGTTTACGATTCGCTTTGGGCGTAAGACAGTGAAATGTATTGCAGTTCATTCTAGCAGCAGCCTTATTCTTGCATCGGGCTATGCATTTTTTTTTTTTTTATATAAAATATGTTATGTATTGAGAGTAATTTCTTTAACGATTTCCATCCGTCAATGTCTCTCTCGTGTCTACTTATGGAAACGATTGGTTAATTATGATTAGGAAACTGGGCTCGAATAATCTGAATGGAATAATTTATATGATAGCATGTATAATTATTATTCAGGAAAATCGTTCGATCGGAAGCGCGACCATTCATACGACTAGATTAATGTTTATCCGGCGCAGTTCAGATAATATTCGAATCTGTATTTCGAAATTGCGAATTACGCTTGCGTTTAATTCGCAGAATGCGGCTCAATTAAAGCAGCGAATTAGTTGCATTGCGAATTAGTCAGCGATACCGAATATTCCTACGCTTATCCCCGCAATTTTGCAACCCTCTCCCTATACTCGTCTTGTCACTGTTCATTTCGGAGTTTTGGCATTGCGTTAGGCCGCATTATTCGTCACCTCAACCTGGCCCCCGGAGACCCACGCCGTTTGACAAGTTGACAGCCAGTGGTTTGACGTCTCGTCATTTCGTCTCCCCTCTTAGCCGAATGAAATTTCTACCCTCAAATATCCTTCGGTTATTCTACTTATGCCGAGTCGAACACCTCGACTGCAAAATTACGTGTACAGAAAATTACGGAAGTAACAACAAAGAGATGTGCACTGTTTATTTACAAAAGTATATATATATATATATATATAAATAAAAATAATGGATAGAATATATACGGGTTCACATCAAATACTAAACGAGAATTTAAAAAACAGGTCACCCCCTTTTGCCTTGGAAAACGTCACGGATAAAGTATCGATTATCGAAGATCACACGAAACGATCGTGTAACGCATGTTTCATCCCCGTAACGTTTTTCCGCCCGATATTTCCCCCCTCGCGGATCTACGTGGAAGGCGCGCAAGCAACAATGAGAACGTTTTCAGTGGCATTACGGTAGATTCGCACGCGAAATATCTGTCGCGCGTGGCCCGCGGCCGAACGAAACGGAAGTGTCGTGCGAATGTACGACGAACGAGATGGAACTGCGTGCTGTTCACGCTGGGCGATTCTAAAGGGCGATTCGTAGCGCGGACACGTGAGTTACGAAGGTGCTCGAGAGAAACGGCGTGCGTCCGCGCCGACAAAAACCCGCGTATCGTTGTCTGGCCGTGGAAAACAGGGCAGCGAGAAACGAAGGGCAGACGGGAATAGTGCGGTTAGAGTGGAAAGTGCGAGTTTCTGTACGCGATGGATCGAAAGGAACCGAGACCAGCCAGCTCGAGTAGCTACACGAACACTTTGCAGCTTCGATTCAACGTAAGTATGAGGCTCGAGTTGCGCGACGGCGAAATCACGACGACTCGTATTAATATTTGCTCGCAATTTAACGAGCTTAAATGACGACGCCGGGCATGGGGAATTTATTGTTCGCTCGCTTCGGACGACGCTGCTTCAGCGGCAAGTGGGCGAAAAGGATACGGGGGAACTACAGAGCTCGATATTCACCGACGAGACTCGCAAGCTGCAGGCCGTTTCCTCTTGCATCTGCCATTCCCCTTGATTTACCTCGTTCAAGCGAGCGTCGTTAAAAATAGTAATTATTGTTTCGTCGCATTGCTTCCCGATTTGGGTCGTGCTTGACGTAATTTATAGATCAAACGGCCGTTGCCGTTTCTGTCTACGTACTTCGAAAATTTAACAATTGCCAATATTGGGTAATATTATTCGTTTCGGTAATTATGCTACTAGGATTCCATTGGCAAACGCGATAACTTTAATTGCGCAAATTTCGTGGCGACTGATTTCCGGGATCGAAATGCGTTACGATTCGAAGAAAATCGAGTGTATAAAAATCTCATTCTGAATCCATCTCGATGTAGAATGCTGGTACGATATTAAATCGAAGAAGCTGGATGATACAGCTACATATAGTATATACCGAGCCACTATCCGGCCACTTTCATATACGTCAAACGTCGAGAAGACTTTCACGTCAGCTCCGTAAACTGTTTCTCGTGTCAGGCTTTCGAGTTTCCTTCCACAAAGTCGTTCGATAACTTGTTACTCACCGATTCCGTTTAATCTATCGGGATCGAATACGTACAATCGACAAACTCGGTCCTGCTGAGCCGGGACGTGTGTCGTTTTAAGTCGAAACGGGTCGAAGACGTTGGTAATGCTTCCTTTGATGCGGGAAAAACGAATTTCGCGCGAATATTGTCCGAAGAGAATGCGGGTTTGGTTCTCGTGGTCGCGTTTTCCTTGGATAAATCCCGTGACCACGGGACCCATTGCCCGATAATTTAGTTCTTCTTTTTCTTTTCTTGTCGCTTCGTTCGCTCCTTTGCAGGCCACAACGCAATAACAGCGTTCCTCCAGCCACCCTTTGACGTTGTTCTCTTTCCACGGGGCGAAGATAACGCTGGCGAACAGTTTTACCGAGCAAGTGGAAAGGAAAATTAACAACGTCAATGGAAATCTTCGGACTGAAAACCGTGCTGGTTACACCGAGTTTTGTCTACCTTGTAAAAACGTTATATCCGTGGTATCCTTTGTTGCACTCCACGGTCTGAGGGAAATCGGGGCAATAATTTATAAAATTTTATATATAGGTAATTTCGTAAATTATTAGATTATACTTATTGTATGAATATACAGGTACTTTTAATTTAAATATGGATTAAATAAGGGTTTTATGGGTTAGAGAATTATCAAGTTCTTGTATCACAGTTGGCGGGAAAATTATTTAATCGTCCGGGGTGTATTATTAATTTTTCCAAAGGAAACTAAATGTGTCTGGCTCGTAGGAACTTTTCACTTGCGCCGAAATCGGTAAAACTTTACAGTTTACTCAAAACTTGTTTAATGAAAGATCCGGCGAATACGCGTATTTACGTTTCAAAACTGTCCCCGTGGAACAAAAACGAGTCCAGGAAAAAAAAAATTATTTCCACTGTTGAACAAACTGGAATTTTCAACCGTTTCGCTCACTTCCTGGTCGCAATGCAATTCCCTTTCCTTCTGTGGCTCCTTTACTTCCAGCCTTTCTGTTTCTTTATTTTGTCTTCTTTCTTCCCATTTCGCGGGGTTGCCTGTAAGAACAACCACAACGCGCCCCGTTACTTTTTCACGGTTGTGTATCACGTAATGCGACCTTCTTACACCGCAGGAGGAGTTAAGTCTCGTTATTCTCGCAACTTTGCGATCGTTAGTACCATTCGAAAACGAAACTGCGATGTTACCTGGTTGTCCCTTATTTTTTTCTTCTAACGATGGTGCTTTACGATTTGCAAGCGCCCCGTGTGCTCGTCCGTATGTTTCAACTGCAGTTGCGATTCGAGTTTCGTCCACGGACGGACGCAGAGCTTTCTGCGAGTTTCACACAGATACCCGCGGTGTTCGTTAATGTCGTTAAGTCTGGTACTCGTCGACGACTATGAACACCGTCTGCTTCTCCGTCGCAGTTGCTTCATAGTCGCGTTTCCATTAATCACGCTAACGTGCACGGGCTGCATTCGTTCATTCGCATTTCGATGATGCGGCACAGATTCATTTTGATGAAAAATAAGTGTGGCCGGTTCGGTGATTGACAATGGCTAAGCGTGATATTCACGTTGCTCGCGTAGTAGGGAACGACAGAGTGTCTCGTGGACGTCCCTATTTCAATTTCGCCTGACAGGCTTACGTGACACCGACAGCAGTGCGTCACGCGTTAGCTTGCCATCATGGAGCGGTCATTTCGAGCTGGTTTTCTTCGAGAAAGTCTGTCCTTGCAAATGTTCTTGCAAATATCTCCATCGTCGATGGAACGTTCGAAAGGAATAGTGATTTTCAGCAATATCGGCCCTTTAAATGGAAGATGTTTGACGAAAGCGTAATTATTATTATTATTACTGCTATTAATCGTGCGAGAAGATATCTTGTTCGACTCGTACGGTCCGGCATAATTGAATGAAACTCGGAACAGAGCACGCTGCCTCTTCAGGTTACGGTTGTTTAACAGCAAACCAAAACAGAAAAGAGATTCTCTCAGTTGATTAATCTTTTAAATTTCCATAAACAGTCAATTGCGCTGCCTTGTCTGCGTCGAAATTTACTGTAGGTGCAAAGAATCGTGGACACTAATCAAGCTTGGCTCACATCTGTCAGTGGAACTGACGTTCGTTTAGCGCCGTCCGTCACTCAGTAGAACAGCCATACAATTACACCGACGTCTCCGGCGCGCCGCGCTGTTTCCTCCATCCTCTGTTCCTCTCTTTCTCAACTTTTTGAAGATTCGACACCTCCTCCTCCCGCTATCGGGCACGAACGTTGCTCAACACTGTCTGTCGACATTTCTCGCGCACAACTACCCCCGCGCTTAGCCGTCCACCGCCGTGGAACCGGCGCAAGAAATCAGGGTGCACTGTATGTATGTTTTCGAGAGGGTTACACTGAATAATGCATGAGCTGATCGAGTAAGTTTCCATACTTTACAACGGTTACCCACACCCGCACGGTGGTAATGAACGGTATTACGAGGGGCAAAGCGCGAGACGCGCCGTGTCGCTTATGAGGGAATATTTCATAGTTGGAAAAGTTATTCGAGACCGGTGGCAAGGGCGACTTTAACCGGCAATTTATCTTGCGTCCGTCTGTCGCAGCGCATTCTTTGCGCAGACAGAATAAAATCGCGACTTCGCTGCGATAAGACATCGCCCTATTCCACCCATCCGCCCCCTTGCAATTACCTTTTAATTGGATTCGAGTAAAAGACGCGAACCTCGGCTTTGCCTAGCGTGATTATTCGAGCGGAACTTCAGCTTCCGAGAGAGGATCGTTAGGAGATCGCTGTTGCCTTGTCGATTCGCTCTCGTGCAGCCAGCTTTATTTATCTTCAGCGCCGGGGAAAATAATGTTGATCTAGTTTCGCCTTGACTCGCGGAACAGGCGCCTCTTGTCGGGGCTGCGTCTGAATTCTTGTAACAATTTACGACGGCATGGGATTATAAATAACCCGGGACGATTATTAACGAAAGCACAAATGCGGAAACGATTGCGAGCGGTAATTGAGGCAGTACTGCTAGATCAGCGGTGAACGCGATTCTCCCGTTTGCGATAGCTTAATTAGATTTACGAAGGGGACGCGATTTCTGTTTGCGCTGGGAAAGAATCGTGGCGATGTCGGGTTCGATTTGCACGTCGGAATGAAGAGATTGGGCAACACGATGTTAAGTGCGACACGGAGCGCGACACGCCCGAGGCAAGGTTTCGAAATGTTCGTCAAACATTATCGCGCCGCAGCTCGCGCTTTATCTTCGCATCTGGCGGTGAATTATCGTCCCGGCCAGAAATTTCCTATGACTCGGCCCCGTCGTTGTTGGGCACGCTAAATACTTGGCGACTTATCTGAAACAGCATGCGCAGCGGTGCCCGGCAAGGACGGGCCGTGGAAGTGCAATTACGCGTGCTGCTTAAGCCGCTGACTTTTCAGAAGTGTATCAGCGTAATGGCGCGGCAAGCCTGGCGCAAAGAGAGACGAATTCTGCCAAGCACGTATGATAACTCTTCTTCTTTTTTTTTCTTTTTTTTTCGTTACAAAAGCCATAGGACGAAGCCGAGTCTGGGTAAATTTGTTGCAGTTAGCAGAGGCGGATTATGAAAATCTCTCTCCGTTCCTATTTGGCTCCGTTCGTGAACATTAGTTAAGATTACGTTTCTGCTGCGCTGTTCGTAGCGTGCGCCGTTAGAAAAAAAATAGCACGGAGGAGGGAAACGAGGAAAAATAAAGTATGGAGAAGAAAGCTTGCTGTTGAAAGGTCCGTCGACTGTGAGCGGATTATAAAATGGACCGGACACGAGGCGCCCCGGATGCATCACTTTTCCAGCGTGAACGATAACATTCAGAATGTTCGGGGCGATCGGTATCTGTTGAAATTCCGGTGGCTGCTGTGTTTCACTGGTTTCAAAGCCTATGGATTTTCCATTTGTCACCGCCGGTACGCTAGAATCCGACGGTCTATTGGTCGGGGAATTTTCAACGAGTCGGTGTCTGGTTCTCGGTAGACGTGTGTCGGATCGTCTGCGGTTACCCTTTCGGTTCGACGTTACCGGTGTCGGTCCTGCCCAGAGACGCAGAGAAGGATCCATCAATGAAACGTAGGTTGCAAAACGGAGAACGTGACACAGGCGTGAATAGCGTCCGAACCAATGGAATTTCGTGATAGTTGCGTCGACGATGCGTTCGCGTGTTCCGTCTTTCGCGTTTGTTCAAATCGCGATACCATATTATTCCGGTGTCGCGGAAATAATTTAGCGCGTCATATTTGTTGAGCCCTCGCGTTATACCTTTCAGTATTATTTCACCGGCGGGGAGGCGGCATCGCGTCCCCCGCATCGGATGCGAAATATTTTCACGTAAAATTCGAGCACCACCACGTTCTTCGCTCGGCGCCACTCGTCGTATAAATCCCGCTGCATTTTCACGTGGCATTAGCGGAGTTCGTTTCACGCGCGACAACATCGCTATTATTCGGCGTCCACGCGGAACACGCCCGTCTTTACCTTCGTATTCGCGTAACGACGCCATGCATCACCATACGTTACATCGCACGTCTGGCCGTGTTCATATTTTCGCGTTTCGAACCGGCCCGGCCTTCCTCGGCCCCGGCTTTGTCGTGCACCGGTTGAGCTTTCCAGCCGGTGACACGGAAATAATGCACGATCGATGTTCACGACAGGCCTTGTATAAATAACTTCGTTTGCGCGGGACCGGACGGAGCCGGGATTAAAAACAGAAGATCGAATCTTTTAAAGGGCTCGATTGAACGCGCGAGGCTTGAGCAACAGTTACGATATCCCCCTGCGAAATTTTCGGCGTGAAATTGCGAAATTGCGCGTCGCAGATTTGATTCTTTCCCACGGGCGCGAAGTTCAAAGCGGGGGGCTAAGTCTCGACTAGGTGGTGGAGAACGGATTACCAAGATTAGCCGAGCAATCTGGCCTGGCTTGGTTCAGATCTGGCTAATTCGACGGCACGTATCTGGCAGAGGGCGGCAGGCTCAGCATCGAGCGAAATTGGATGAGGCTCTTCGATAATAAAAAGCGCCCTCCTAGGAAGGAGGGCGTTAAGATATTCGATACATCGATCGCAGCTTTCGAACCGTTCCTTCGTTCGTCGATGTTGTAACTGCATTTTAGCAGAGGCACCGTGCACGGAATCGATTCGACCCCTCGATGTTAGAAATTCGTTGCTGGAGTGCAACGAACATTTTCGGCACAATCGATCGCACTAATCGCTTGGTAATTCCTTCGACATTCCTTTTCGTGGCACGGTCTCGCAGGGAATGTTACTAAGACGGCGGGCACGCGTAACGATGTTAAATGAATAGCGTTTCTGTGGAGGCGGTTCGAACGCTTCACGGTTAGCAGACCTTGGGAAAATTAATTCGATCGTTTAGGCGAGTGCGCGAGAAAATTGGATTAGGGATTTCGGTGTAGCTGGGTGAGAAGGAGTTGGTCGTTCGGCTTGTCGTTTTATCCCTGTCCGCTGTAGATTAGCAGGACTTGAAGCGTTTATTGTTTTCCCTGATCCGCAATCTAGCCACGGTTTTGTAAACATTTGCTCTTTGCGCACGCAGCGACACGCCACGACGAGAACGCGGATAAGGTATCTTGATTTTGAGGTTCCGCGTTGTATTTTAAACCGGCCACTCTTGACCGCGTTAGGTCGCTACACTAGTAATATTATGTTACGCACTTCTATTCACCTGCGACGCCGCAATAATTATTGTCGTACGTGCAGAAGCAACGTCAGCGTCAGCGAACCACTTATATTCGTTGCCACAAACCAAATGTAAAGTGGGATGTTTTAATTAGCTGCTGTTTCGCATGATTTTATTACATAGTACAATAACACACGACGAAAGAACCGAATAATAATACTTGTAGCAGTATGCTAATGAGGTTTCCCGAAAGCCTGTGCCCTGTGCCTGCAACAATGGGCTGCGAAAATGGTAGCTCGGTTTCTCGAATGCCCTACGACCGATCGATAGGCCCGTGTTGCAGAAAGCAGCTACAACGAGGAGGCAGAAACAGGTGATCGACCCGAGGCTTTCGCGAAACGTTTCATGGAAACTTTTGCTCTTCGCAGAAACTCTTGAATATATTTCCCTTCTTATGCGCGGACAAAAACTGGGGAGACTGTATCACGATATAGGAAACGAAACCGGTCGTTGCGATCTGTTTCAATGATCGTAATTATTCAGAATATCCACCGGGTGGACTGGCACCTGAACGAACATCCGTCTTCGATGTCTATTCGCGCTACGTTCATTCCCTACTCAGTTTTGTATTTAACAAAAAAATGCTGGTGGAAGAGTCGAGGGTTATTGCGACGAAAATAGAAAAATGTACAGTCGAAAGGATTTTCTGCAGTATTTTGTTTCATATTTTTCTTCATTTTGCGCACGCCGCATCCCCATTTCAATTTTTATAATATGTTGGAGGTTCTCAAATTGTCCCCGCAAATTCTTTAACGACGACACTAAATCGTGAATGTCTGGCTTGCGCAGGATGTCCTACGAGAACTGGGACAGAAAAAGCCGCAGCTGGACGAGCTGGTGCACACCGCGGAAGCGCTACGCGCGGACACGAATAGACAGCAAGTGCACGGCAAAGGTAAGTTCATATGTTCTACTTTCGCACGGTTCAACGCAAATCAACATCATTTTTCTTTATCACCATTATTCTCATTGCGTTTCATTTTCACAATCTGTACCGCTTACACTCCGTTCCGTTCACAAGTACACATGTGAACGTACATTTTATCCGGCACAATTTTTCACACGCTCGTGTCGTTGTGTGTCACACCGTTCGTTAGGTTGAACGAGCGTTCGCTTGCGATTGCAGCGAACGACATTTCGATTGAAACGATTGTTTAAGGTGTAAGGCAGAATTCGAAACAGAATTGGCAATGAGAATATAACCATCGAGGTAGATCGATATCGATATCGTTATCCGACGACCTTAATAAGTTTCTGTCGTCGTAATTGATAGTGGAGCGCGGCCTCTGCTTGCCAAGCACTTTTCAAATTCCCGTCGAATTTCAGAAGTTTAATTATCGGTCTCGATTGTTCGACCAACGTCCGTAATAAATTGAACCATCTGTTCCGCGGGACAGCTACTTGTTTTACGAAGTATCTTGCCCTAAGTCGTTCTATTCAATCGTTCCTTACGTCCGACCGAACGGATCGCTGGCAAAGAATTTCCGGCGTCAGCGAGCTTATGAAATCGTCAATTCGTCTTTCCTGGTATTCGCGGGATAGCACTGAAGTAGGCAATCGGACGTTTAAGCATTAATTCCTTATTGCAATTGTATAATGAAACTCCGATACACATTATCTTCCCTTGAAGTTATTATAGTAATTTCATTCATTTATTGGCGTTCGATGGATTGCATCGCAGGCGTTTGAGATTAGCTCGCCTAACCGTCAGGAGAATGATTCGATTGGTTTGGAAGCGTTTTATTAAATCTCCGCGGATCTGGCGCAGATTGACGCAATAGAGGGTCGAGCGCGGAGATTAACGGCGGTGCCGTTAATTGTTTCAAGAGCACTGGAAAACTCTCTCCCGCCGAATGTCGCATTGTTCCTTCTATATTAGCGTGCCGGTACTTGTCAGTCCCGTCTGGTACTACCCTCGTGCATTACAGCCAGACGATTCTTTCGTCCATTGTTTCCAGCAGGTCGCCCACTCTGCGTGAAATAGAGAGGAAGGGGTTGGCGTATCCAAGGTATCAACCAGCTTGTACCCATCTCGTCCGTAACAATTCTTACCGATGCCTAATGTAGCCGCGTATGATTGACAATTCGAGAAGTGTGCATTTAATTTGAACAAGAAAATGGAGGGAATCGATCCGTTCGAAATTTTCGAATCGTGTGTACTTAATTTTGCATAATTCAACGGCTCACGGCAGTAAGGGTTGAATGGAAAATGGGCAGGAACGGAATTCGTCCACGCTCTTAATACATTACCCTCGCAGCCGGGTCGAAAATTCCGCGTCAAGTCGAACCGATGATGTCAAAGTGGAAACTTCACGCTCGTCCACCTTTAACCGCTCGAAAGTTCGCCAGAAGTGACGCCAAGTGTCCAAAGTTGGCCGAACTTTATCGCCGAGAGGTGAATGCAAAAGCAAAGGGGTACCTTTTTTTTTTATCGATTTTAAAATCGCTGGTGCCCGCAAGTTGCCGCTTCACTACTGGCAACTCGGTGTCTACTTTTTCGTCTTGTCTGGCGTGCACGTGCCTCCTCGAGATTGAACCGGAGCTGAAGTGGCTCGACACGGCAACCCCGAGTATATCGAAAGGCGGCCGCATTTCGGCCGGTACCCACCGCAGATTTTTCATAACGTTCACGTTATCAGACCGCGGGAAATGTGCACCTAGGCTGAAGTGGTGCTGTTCCCTCGCAGCCTTTAATTACCAGCACGAAACACGCCGGGCATGCTAGCGTTCTCGCCGTTTCACCTCTATCGTTCCAAACGCATCCTCTGTTCTGTAAATTTACATTTTTCCGTGTCTCTCGTTATTCGTTGTATTCCTCTTCTTTCTTTTTTCGCGATAGAAAAGTGCCGGGTAAGAAATCTCTATGATACGTTGAAACAGCAGGAACACGTATACTAGTCGATGCAAAAGTCCGCAGGAACGATCTACGAGTTATAATCCCGCTTTCTCACTTACACCTGATAAATTCCGTTTACTTAATTGCTGCCGCTTGCTCGTTAAATTCGATGAACTATAGCTACACACGCCCGGTAGAGTTTCATTAAAATGCGACTGCAACATCTAGCGGGCAATCCACGTCGGTTACTCGCAAGGAAGCTACAGTAAGGCCGTCCAATATTGGACCGTCAAAAGTTAACCGTGACCAAGGTGACTCCATGAAACATTCAGGTCCCGCTGCATCTCGCAAACGTTGCGCTGCCTTCTTCGCATTAAATTACCAAGGGTAGACATCTTCTTCGTACAAAGATACATGTATACGAGAGTTAATGTTTCACGGAGAAAGCATCGTTTCGTCGGGACGCGCGACGGCCGTTCAGCGTCTCGCATCGATTTCTGTTCATTTCCCAAAGATGTATGTAGATGGATGCAGCTGGCTGACGTATACACGTCGCATTGATTCCTTTTCTGGCGTATCCCGTATTCGTTCGCCGTGACTTCTGTCAAATAGAGCGCGAGCAGGAGACACGGGAAACTGTGGAAAACGTCTCGAGGTAAACCGTCGTCGACGCTTTCGTCGCCGCGTTGCGCGCCGTCGACGGCGGAGCTTTCTTTGAGCAAAATTCCGCGCGTTGTCTTTAGGCGTGCCACGAGACTGACATCGCGTAGTCGAATACTTGATCTCCCTCGGCATTGTTGGCCCGAAATTCGTGCCGGGTAAAATCGCATTCTTCGCGTGTCGTTAATGAAACCCCTCGGTTAATTCGACAGGGCAGACGATCTGCTTCTGAGCGTCCGGAAATGAAATTAATGTCAGGCGACGAACTTGTTTTCTCGATCCTGGGCGAGATCGGGAACGCGCAAGGAGCAGCGATTTATTGGCGGATATTTGCCTGATATTTTGGATAGTCATAACTCTGGGGGTGAATTGCGGAGAGGGTAGAGACAATAATTTCTTATTAAACCGTTCGTTCACTATTATCGTTTACCTACGATTTTTACTTCGACGCCTTTAAGTTAAAAAAGAACGAAACAAATAACAGTATGATATCTGCGATGATATCTACGACAACCATTGCAATATTATTTATTATCTTAATACGATTAATACCCAGAATCTATAATGTCTACGTATCAGATTCGACGTTCCAGCGATGTTCACACGTCGTATCTGAACTTAAGCGGTAATGACAATTGTACACAGGTGTAACGACCGATCAGATCGTTTGTAGTTCACGATAATGCAGCTTACCCAGTGCATTCTCGAGGCTAGTTCGGTAGCCTTCGCGTCGCATTCCTGCGTGCGGCTTTTGGGACACATCCGTCGGCGATGGTGATAGGATAGTGTGCGAGATAACAACCGACTTGTAACCCAGGAATGGAGGCAACAGCCACTTCAAAGCAGACAGCGTGCACGCGAGCGCGTCGACACCTTTGTGCGTGTGTCGTCTGTAGACGATATGAATGGCCGTGTGTGCGCCGCAGCAGAATAGATATACGTACGTGCATGCTGCCTCTGGGGGTAAATCGTGCCAATAACGTACCCCATTCTTGTCACGTTACGTGGCCGACGCATGGTTGCTGCAGTTGTTCTGGACTTTCAACATCACAATGCGAACGAGAATTCTAGAGCAAGTTGCGCAACGTCCAGCCTGGCCAGTCAAAGGCAACGTTGAAAGCTGATTTTTTTTTCCACGCATTTGGTCTTCGCGATAAACTGTCGTTTAAAGCTCGTCGGTCCGGTGGTTCGTTGCGTTTTTCCGAACGAATCGTGGATTCAGAAGATTCGCCTTCGGGGCTTTTTGTTTTTCCGGAAATTGGATCGCGGGTGATAACGTGGAAATGGCGCAACCTGTTGCGAAGGGGGGGGGGGGCGGCTAGAGTTTGGCATTCTTTCTTATGGATGACGTTTTATAATACAGTCGTCGAATCAGGGATATGATTCTTGGATGGCGTCCATTCGCTTCGCCGTGCCAAGGGTTATTCAATTTTCACGATTCGTTGAACCCGATGGCTCGATCGGTCCAGATCTATCGCCTTTTATTTTCCTTTAGAAGCGGTAATTCTATTATATCAATGACTGTTTTATCTTCGAATTAACGACGGCGTAGACCGATGACAGATGTTCTCAAAATTGTTTCGTGCATTATGAAAGAACTCGTGACGCGGTTCGTGACAGACATACAGTCGAATGCGATGCGCTATACACGGGGTTGTATTGTCAAAGTAAATATACTGAACGGACTGATGCCGTGCAAACAAGTCTATTCGCCATCGACACCCATTTGCCATTGTTGTCTCGCCCACTATCCTGATTAGCGGAGTGTTTGCACGGTCTTTCCAATCATAACATTTCCGGCGTTCACTTCTGCAACGAAGCAAACCCATCGGAAGATATTTCGGAATTATTTCCCATCCCGAAGATGCGAAGCCCCCTTCTAAAATTGTAATCAACCGAAATAATTAGCATGCTGTCGGACAACACGGATTAACTGCCCGGCGAAAACGTTCGAAAAAATATCTTGTTTCCCCTTCGACGTCCCTCGATGTCGCGTTCCGAGCAACCATTCTATTTGCCAAACCGTTCGCGTATTAAATTCGTAACTCGAAGCACCGTTCATCTGTACCTTTCGCAAGCTCTACTTACGGTTTATCTTTCGCAGCCGCGCGTTTTCCCTCGGCTAGGGGGCGGCACACTTTTCTGGACAAAACTTTCCCCCCGTTTCCACGACGATTACTCTACCTGCCTGCCCGTCTCGCCGCTTCGCAATTACCCCGAATCTATGGCGACTTAAGGAGCGCTGCATATCGCCCAAATTATACGTAGTTCGGGTAACTTATTGCGACTTAAGCATCAGAACGCGTCTCAGCTGCTCGCCTAATTGCTTAATTATGTCAATTAATGGGGGGGGGGAAACAGCGGAGCTTTCCAGCTGTGCTTCGCTGCCTCTTTGAGGAAGAAGTATATCCGGAACGTTTCGGGTCCCCGGCACCCTTTCGCCTCGGGCTACGTAGTAATGGGAAATGGGTTCTTTGATTTTGCGCTCGGAGGTCCTGTTACCCGGGTGCAAACCGGCACTTATAAATAGTTAATTACTCTGGAAACATGAGCGGTTTTTTGTTCGTTGAAATTAGTTCGCCGGAGATGCTGTTCGATAAGAAAGTTCGCCAGGGGGGTGGAAGATTAATAGCGCGTCGAGGAATAGAGTTTCGGGACAGAATTCCAACGTTGTCGATTTTTACATTGTTAATCAATGAACGATCTCGAGTAACACTCGCGAAGATATTGGTATGGTGCAATTAATGCAGGCACATATATTTCCAATATATTAGAAATTCATAGAGAATTGATTTTGTGCAGCTTCATTTATAAATACTCGAGACAAATGTACGGGCCACTGTTAATTGAACTACAAACAATATTTATTTCAGTAATATTTGTTTCATCAAACACGCATATGAATCGGCGGTTTGAATTAACAACGACGGCTAATGAAAAGTCAGATTGCCACCTATTTTTGTATCCAACCGATAGAATACATCAAAGCTAACATTTTACATCTTAATCACCAAGAACGTTCCAGTCCCCATCCTCTCGAACCGCTTCAGAATTAAAGTCCAGCCCAGGCTCTTTCTCTGCCAGATCGATCGCGAGGATTGTTCCCGGAAAATGGTCGAAAGGAACGCGTCCAGCTTTTCCTCAACGGTGAACGGTCTTGATTAAAGTTCCTTTCGTTATCGCGAACGTTCAGGTCGATTGTCGCGCATTCCGGATCGCGCGAGCATTGGTTGTCGTGGTATGAAACCACTTATTCAGTCCGTTTTTCTTTCGTGCCGCGCGAGAATACGCGCGCGACACGAGCGGAGTGGAAAATGGATGGAAAAGCGGCCGCGACACCCGTAACGGGAAATCGTTGATGGAGACATTATGCTTCCTCCATTACACACGACGAGAGTGAAGCTGCTTAAGGGCCGTCGTTTTGTTCGGGGAGATTGCCTTTCTTCCTTGCAAAAAATTAGCCTCCAGCGGGCCGTGACGATTCGTCGTTTCGTGTATGGTCGAAGTTGTATTACGGCATTAGCAAGTTAATTGGTTTCTAAAATACAGCCGGCCGCCACGCCTTTGCTCTTGACACATTTTCCTCGTTAATGCACCTTTTTTCTCTTCCCCCTTTTTTGGCATAAACTTTCGTAATGCCCGAAGTGTTGAACGACGCGAATACAATTTTCTCTTCTCTCAGAAAGTGCCCGCAGGGAAACGAAAGCAATTTTCCTCGGTATTGAACTTAATCGTTTGCTGTAATTCATTGTATATTTAGGTTCACTTAATTGGGAAAATATCCTCGACGCTTATTGCTCAACAATTGAAGGCTGTTGGCACGACGGTAATGTTATTCTTCGGATTGTCTCCGTTTTCCGGAAATGAATGCGCCTTTTTTTGCAAAACCGAGGAGACGTCCCTTCATTGATCTCTTTATCCTTGCGATGCGTCCAACTCAGAATTGCTCGGCTTTGCCGGAAATCTTATTCGGTTCCCGGTGAATTTAGGTATTTCCAGTGGATCTTTTGCCGAGGGCGAGTCTCCGGTGATCCCGCGAGCAAAAACTCGACGAATTCACGTCCTGCGAACCAACTGATCATACAGCATGGCTCTCACGATCTGTCCATTTGTTAGAAGCTGGTCCCTGTCGTTCAAAGCTAGTCCAAATAAATTTTAAGAAATGCCAAATTCCTTCCCGTGGAACGCGCGCGTGTAAATATTCATTTCCAAAGTTTATTCAAGTAGAAAGAAAACGCGGCAATAAATCTTTTAGAATTTTTCTCAGATAAGCACAATTCATTTTATCAACGTTAATGGAACATCACCATTGTGTCTACGAGATTGCACAGCAGCGCTTCGGGATTAAATCGAAACGACATCAAACTCGAAACGCGGAGCTCTAGGCCGCGTATAACTGTTCCATCCATAGACGCTGACGCGCGTAACTTACAATTAGCAGAACTGCGCAATCGACTTTCAGCTTCTCCTGGAGTTTCGCTAAATCCCATAGAAATCCTGGGGCGCGCCAGTTTTATTCGCAACACGTAGCGGATCCATCACGGGCAATTTTACGAACGCGTCATCCCAGCATTTTCATTTTCGTACGACGGCCTACCGGGCGTAACCGTTTCGTTGGTTCCGCGTGCAATAAATCATGGGTATGCCCGACGTTTACACATCGTCGAACGTGCTCGTTCTCATGCAAGTATCTCGGTCCAGTCTTACCGTAGCCGCTATGCATCGTTCGCGAGTTCTTCCCCCGACATGTGAAATAAAGTTCGCAGTTCACGCGAATACGTGAAAAACCTTTCCTGTCTCACCCGGACTGGATAGCGGGTGATACGCATTAACGCATCATTTGGACGCATTGAAAAGCGTGGGAAACCATATCGAAACGATATCGAAAACAATGGAAATAGCAACGTACAGGGAAGGTCTTTATTTCGACCATAGGAGTGAACCGTGACGCGAACGATAAGATTTCCTTGGATTTTATTGCTTCTCTTTTTTTAACGTTACACACCCGTTCCCGTGGAATCGTCTTTAATAATTCACGTCACGCAATCTTCGTATACGCCAGCCACGGAAATACTCCTGGGGAATTTGCTTTCGGCGTACGGGAACAGCCCCGGCGCCGATATATTTTATTTACCGCCTCTTTTTCCATTGATTCCTCGAATCGTCACTGGTTGATCTATGGATTCTGCATCGGTATTCTTCGGAGTCTTCTGCGAGACATATGGGACGCGTTCAGTCTCGTATACTTATCCGGGCCGCATCGTTCCCCGTATTCTGGTTCCGTTGCTCCGCCAGACGACTGGAGGCGATAAGATGCTGTAACAGCCACGGGGACTCTCCCGCATCCCTATTGCTTTTCATTTCACGTCCGGCGATTGCCACTCGTTCTTATTATGGAGATTCGTTCAGCGGGCAAGTCAGTTGGACGTTTCATTTTTGTCAGGATAGTTTGGGACGAAGTCGTCGCCCTGCTTCGCCGTAAATCCCGCTCTGCGAGGCAACGCATTTCATGTTTTGTTCATCCGCGAAGAGAAACGACGGTCAGCTTGAGAGAAGGGTTGAACGCGACGTTTCCTAGCGAACTTGTTCCAGTGCTCACGTATTCTTGCCTCGTATCTCGGATTCAATTGTTTCCACGTTTTCTCAACGTTTAAACATCATTCGCAGCTGCGCGTTACTTCAGTAATTAACCAGTTAGATAATGTACTAATTGTACCGATCCGGTTCTGTTTCTGATAAATACCCCCCTTGCTGGCACGAGAGACACCGGAGCATCGGAGTGGCAGAAAAGGCGAAGACTTTCTTAGAAACTTTCTTTGCCCCCCCCCCCCCCCCCCCCGTCCTTTGTTCCCCTGAAATAAGACTAACGACGAAAGTGGACAAATTCAAAGGGGGATAATTCCCGTCCCCCAAGGGGAACCTAAAGTTTCTCGCCACGATGCCCAGCGGGATGAAAATGCTTCTGAAATAAACGTGCGTTGATTGGAAAATGCTCGCCTGAATTGACCGTAATGAGTTTCCCTGAGAAACACCCGAACAGGGGCGTAAAAATAATTTGTGCTCAGAAAATTTATGACCGATCTTAGTTTACTCTCCGTTCATTTGATTTCTAAATACCATTCTGTTAATAATGATCGGACAGTTTTTCTTTAATGAATTCAGAATCGAAGATATTCTAATGATAATCCGTTCGATCGGAACAATGGGAAAAATACAAATTATTGAAGATGTCGAACAGCTATTTATTTCCAACCGAGCTAACATTAAAACGGCGCACGTTTCTTGCCGTTAACTCCAAGATACGGAGACCAGGGTCGCACAGACAATTTCCTCGTTCCTTTTCATTGTCCATTTGAAATTACGCCGCTGCTAACGTGCCTGCGAACGATGCGTATCACCCTTGCTTCAGCCCTTCGTTAGCGCCAAATTTCATTTCGCGCACCTCCAGGCTTTGTATCCACCGTCCATTTGTTCTCTGGCGCGCGCAAATTGTGCATTTCGCGGCGGAATTCAATTGCGAACGCATTTACAGCAAAACAACTTTCGATTGAATTCTTTCTTTCCTTGTTTTTTTTTTTTTTTTCCGTTCGTTACGTTACGTTTCATCGATTCTGAACGTCCCCGTTTTCTCGTATCATCTTTCGCTTTATAATTACGCTTCCGACGCGAGCGGGCAGCTAATCTTCGCGTTGTAACAGGCGAACAATACCGCCGTCACCGGGACACATCGTGATCCATACTTCCGGCAGTGCGCGAACGTGGCTGAAAACCATGGAAAATCCGATTATTTCGTATCAGTGGTGTGTACGAGAGGAGAGAAGAGAGGGAGAGAGAGAGAGGGAGGGAGAGAGATATTCACATCCCGACCGGATTTCCAAAGCCGACACCGCATTTGCGGGGAAATTACAATATAACGCGCGTCCTCTGCGTAGAGCGGAATTTATTACGGCGCGTTTACACGCGTAAAACACAGGTAAACGACGTCGATCGGTTCGGGGTTTGGTGACACGTGAAAAGTGGTCGGATCGTTCGATGCTCGATTATGCTGCTCGCATAGAGGGTAATCGTTGGTTCGTTCGGCCCATTTGTTCCTTACACGACGGTAAATATATCGTGGCTGATTAATTAGCTTATCGGGGAACGGGGAAGAAATGGGACGGAACGATCGAGTTTTGGAAACGTTGTTTGCGCGGTTCACTTGTAAATTGGAACGGTTGGGCCCGGTAGGAAATGGAATTTCTGTATTTCAATAGGAAACTCGACATCAAAGTGTTGGCTTTTCAGGCGGAGATAGTTGAGGCACGGCTGTAGTAATTATTCTGCGCAATGTTTGAAGATGAGTTTCAATGGGTAGTTAACCGCGACGCTATACATTTACAGCTAGGTTAAATTCGGGAATTTTTCGCGCAGAAAGAAACAATTTTTATCCGAACGTTTCGTTCGAATTTTTCGCGCGCAGAAACCGTTCTGCCATGGATAAGCGGCGAGCTTGCGAGTCCGTGATCGGTCGTTAATCAAAGGCGAGGAGAAAAAACAAATATTCCAACGGGGAAACTTATTAAAGTACCTTTGCCGGCCGTGTGATTAGAGACGTGGACCGTGGCAGAGGGTTAAAGAACGAGAACGTCCCGGTTATGAGTTTCGCGAACGACTGGCAGATCGAACGACCAGAGAGAGACAGAGAGAGAGCACTTTGCCAAAACTCGTTGAAAATTCCAATAATGCTAACGATTTTCCCTTGGACAAATGAGCCACCGGTATGCGCGGCAGGCATCTCCGTTCGCTCGACCCAGAGTCCCCCCCTTATCAAATTCCTATCTGATTCGCGAAAATATGCTGCGCCCACGGGATCGTTGACGCGATTATCGATGAACGAGCGAACGCCTGCCGGAATTTCATTCAGGGCCTTGCATCTTTACGCTATCGAGCGTTCAAGAGTTGCTGCAGCTTTTAAAACTTGTTATCTTTGCTTAACAGTCCGGAATAGATTGCCCCGTGACGGTAATCCAATCGCTGCGACGATCGTCTTCTTATCGTTATTCGCCATTTCGCCATTTCGCCATTTCGTTTTCTGTTCCACGTTTATCCGCTTTAAATTGTCGATGATGTTCTATAGAAAGTATAAGCAGATGATCCTCTATTTGCAGAAGTATCTTTGCTCACCTGTTCGACACGTTGGTAAATTTCCTACGATCCACAGCAATGCCATTTTCTAGAATAAGAGTGTTCTCGAATCTGCTGCCGAAGATAAGGGCAGATTACGTATAGGCGCGGTGCTTAACTTCTTTCATATAACGTTCCACACCACCGGCGGGGAACGATCTCGTTCGTTGAATTTTTATGGTTGTTCGCCGTAGCAGCTGTAACGCCCTGGAATCTACGATAGTATTATTACGGCTAGAGATCTTAAAATATTGCCCGGCCGTATATTCCATGTAAGTGGGCGATTTTGCTGCCTTAGATAGAACAAGATGGTATGCGGGCGGGGGATGCAACGAGTAGCCCGATCGAAACTTGCATTTATTCCATTCTCTTTGCGTTCTCGACGAGGCCGCGGTCTTCGCGAGACATGGAAATGTAAATCACTGTGAAACCATGGAATGGAAAAGTTGCCAGCGTGTATTCGTCGAATAATTTAATACCACGTAGCCTTTTCGGCTGCGTCCATCGAACTTCTATGCCACGGACCGACGAGTTGGATACCTTGCGGGCGTGCCCAAAATACTTACTTCTGGAGTTATCTATTTGTTAAGAATTCGGCGATTCGATATTCGGCCTCTACCTTGCGATGCGATACCTGACAATTCTATTCAGAGACATCTGGCATATCAACCTGCGCTCCTAGGTCGTTTTTCTAATAAAACAGCCCTAGGCCAAAAAGTATGCACCTTTTTGGCCTGCCGTCTCTGAATAGAAATTAGCGTATCATAAACCTCCACCGCTCCGGTGGAAAAACCAACGCCCAACCCTTGGGCACACGAGGCCGATACCTTTAACCGGGGCGAGCATGCATTGCTACCCCAAACTTGCCAGCGAGGTCTCTGATTGGACGACACTGCGTGTCCACTCTTAGTATATAAGGAAGCGCCTTTTCAATAAAATTATTATTCACAAAGTACTACGAAAAGAACATCAACTCTCTTTCCTTCCGCAACTATACACGTGCCGGGAATTGAATACCGGCTGGTCCTTCGAGAAAAAACCACATACAACATTTAGTCGGCACACACCTCGTGCAAATTAACAACAAAACCAGAACGATCGCAAGATCAACCGCTGGTATTTAACACTATTCACGTTTGGGATTGTTCTTCGACAATTGTTGACTTATTCGTGGGTAGAAATAATACGTATTACAACTCGGTCCAGTATTTTTGAATCATTTCTTGGGGGATACTCTTCGGAGCGGGAAAAATTCTAGGAGCCATCGAAACGAGGTAAACGGTAAAAAGATGATGCTGCACTTGTTAAAGCTTTTTTTCTAAAAGAAAATAGAGCGATGTAATCGAATCGATTCGAGATCTCTCCCGTCGTCGATCGTTCCGTAACTATCGCACGCTGTTTCTCCCCGGCTAATAAACGACTTCGGGGATTCGTCCTGCCGTTGTACACCCTCGGACTCCGCGTTCCAGAATCGAAATATTCCAGCCCCGTTCTGCGGAAAGACATTACCGAAACGAACGTCGGCGTCGTTCCCTTTTTCTTCGCCGGCTTTACGACTGTCTGCCAGGGCTGATAGAATGCGCAAGATCGTCAATCGATTTGTGGAATACAGCCTCGACAGCCGTAGAACAGCGCTTTTCCGTACCGTGAACCGCGTGTTTCAGTCAATCGATGGTGCAACGCGTGCAACTTTTCACTTTTCCTTGTCCCTTATATTTGTGGCATCTGCGGCGCAATATTTGTCACTTGATTCCACGCGCAAATTTAATATCCACCCGGATTGCTGCGACGATTAGCGCGCCGTGCCCGTCGCTCGACGATACGGAATTAAACTTTCTTCGCGTCAATTCGCGGTTCGCGTTGGGCGATTATTAGATCCAAGGGCAAAAACGCGGATCGTCCTTCCGTACGTTTTGTCGATATCGATTTGGTACGATGATATTCTTGCGGGCAATTCTAACGTTCGGTTATTGTGGCAAAGTGCCGGGCACCTTTTTGCGAAATTTATTGCGAATTCGAACATCTGTACGAAGTTTTTCATGACTTAGATCTCCGTAGATTTGACGATTGAAGTTCTACCCTTTGCTCCGGCGACAGAATTTCGCGTTCGATTCTTATCTCGACTCTTGAATGCTTGCATGCAGTTAACGTTTGAATACACACGCGCGGCATGGAAAACAGTACCGCCCACGTGTACAGAAATAAGAACGGTTTAAAGGATATCCGACGAGCCACCCACGGATACGGACGGAAACATTGAAACACGATCTCAGCGAAAACGAAGCAGCCCGTCAGACGCTATTAACGTTACCCCGTTGTAACGCGAAACAAATTCGTGCACGCGTGCATCAGGTCCCCTCCAGCCCCGTAATCCTGTCCCAGCCGATCCGCCAATCGTCGCGGGTACCTGCCCCCGTATCGTTGTCGAACGTAGAGACAGGGCAAAACTTATACGCCGGAGTGCCTTATGAAGTCCATCGACCCGCGGCAGAGCGAGAAACTACTGTAGCCCGACGTTCATTAACATACAAGCGTCGTCGTGGTTGGTATCGTCGTCGCAAGTGCAACGAAGCCGACGAGTAATTACGCACGCCTAACGCGCCTGTGTACACCGAGGGCGACGAAGGTGGCCGGAATACGAGTGTGTCGTACGCGGGCGTACTCTGGCCTAGAGTACGCGTGCACGTAGATGTACGCAGGTGTACGGCGAGCCTTCCGACGCGAAGGGGTAGGTAGAAAGGTATAGGCCGTGGCGCGAGGGGTGCGAGGAGCGCGGACGAGAGAACGAGAGGGAAGAGATAGGAGGGTGGAAGGAGGCGAAAGAGCGAGGGTAGTAAGAGACGGCGTGTATATAGGGTGGAACGGTTGGAGCTCGAAGGTGGAAGGCGTAGGGAAGAAGACGAGGAGAAGGGGGTGGATAGTAGTAGCGTCGTCAGTATCTACCTGCTGCACCGGTAGCCGAGGGGATAGGCGAGGGGGTAGATTCCACCTATACGAGGGAAACGGTGGTAGCGAGCTGCCCCGGTGGCAATGGATAGTGGTTGAAGGGTAGAGGAGAGAATCCGGTGCTGGGTTGTGTCGATGGTGGAGGCTGCTGATGGTGGTTGTAAGGATGGTGGCGACTGATAGCGTGGTGGTAGAAGAGGGTGGTGGAAGGTAGTGGCGGCTGTGGGTGGTGGTGGTGTAGCAGTCGCGGCGACGATGGTGATAGTGGTAGTAACGACGGTACGGCGTGGTAGTGTGGAGGTGGTGGTGGTGGTGGTGGTGGTCGAAGTAGTGGTGGTGGTGGAGGAGAGGGTGCGGCATCCTCGATGGTGGTTGTGTTGCCGGTGGTGGAGGAGGCATGGGTTGGTTCCAGTGTTCGCGCGGCCGCTCCCTGTCGCACACGGACGACTCACCCCGACGTTGCCGGCGTCGCGACGCTCTCGCAACCACCGTGGAAAACGTGCTCGCGGAAAATACGGAAACCCCGTTTCGTTCGAGACGTCCGTTGCGCGTTGGCCACGTTTACTCGCGATCCTCGCTTCTGATCGGAGTTTAACCGGTTCCGTGCGAAACGACCCCGAGGGTTGAAAGTGCTGGCGTGAAAGGGCAGCGTGCGTGGAAATCGCGAGACGCAACAAAGGTGTCCCAGGTGTAGCGTGGAGAACACTGGAAGCTCAGCCGGCTGCGTCGGTTGGTTTTTGGTCCCGTTGCTTGACACGTGGACTTGTCCGCTGTTGCTCGTGTAAAAGTGCGCTCTGTCGAGGAACGTGTCGACGTCTCCACCTGTGGATAACCGCGAACGGTCGTAGCTTAGCAGCGGTGTTAAATCTGTCCTTGTGTCTACTTTTCGGCAGAATTAACGCGAACGAACGAGGCGGTTGTATTTCTGTGCATTGTTCCAGTGAACATATCTTTTACGATCTTGTACCTTTTCCGGTATGATTTTGCAATATCAACCTAGCTGAAGTACATATCAAGAGTGACCGCGATAACGGCGTTAACCAACAAGTGTCTTAAATCAACAAGTAAAAAATAGCAAGGTCACGGTGGACCACGAAGGTGGGCTGCGAATAAGGTTTTCGTTCCAGTGTTAATCGAGGTCGGTCGATCGGGGCCGGATAACAAGCACCGCCTGTGTTAAGGAGCACTTCCCTGTCTGGATAAGATCGAGTCCCATCGCGTGTGGGATAATAAGGAAGTATTTCGACGGGATCGTACCAGGTGCAGCCGCAATTGGTGCCGGAACAATCGACGTCGAGAGGCACGCAGAGAGAAGCGGTGCCGACACGTGCCGTTCCGTTTCTGAAACGCGTGCGCTGTTTTCGTTAATAATTTACGCTTGCAACGAGCCAGGGGTCGCAAGCGAATATCTATTCGCGTGTTCGCGGCGACGTTTCTTCAGCTTTTCGAGGAACGTTCCAGGTCTTTGTCAGTCGGTTCGCAAGAAAGCTTACGCTCCAGCTTCGCAACGAAAAGAACAGGGGATAACACGAGAACTTCTGTGCGAGTTGTCCGCGCGGAATATTGACAAGCTGGTGAACAACGTCGTGCCCAGGGCTCGCTTAGAGTTTCGCAGAAAGAACGACGGGGATAAACCGGGGACAATTTAGATCCAGCGCACTGGTGTTTGTCCACGGACGATAAATCTCCCTATACATATCAGTAATATCGATTTCCACGGAACTTTTTACATCAGCCCGATCCACAGGCTGAACGATGTAAATGGCGTATCCCGACTCTTCCAGGGGGGGAAGATAAATCTCCGCACGCAGAGTCCGTGAAATTCGTGTCACACGGGCGACCATCATCCTCTAGGCTGGAACCACGTTAATTATTCTCGCGGAAGGATGCGCTATAATCGTGATACACGGAAGCCGGCCCGCACTCATCAACGATCTACCTCCGCTCCGCGTAATTAATCACCCTTGCGCGATCAACGAGGCATCGAAGCAACGAATTCGTAACGCCTGCGAACGGATACATCTCGGCGAGTTCAATTCCGACCAAATCTTCCTGCCCTCTCATCCGCGGGACCGCGTCGTGCCTGGCCTTTGATCGGCCGGGCAATCCTCTCTCGTTGAACTTCCACGTGATTCCCAGGATCGATTTGTCAGCGCGAAAAATCGCTCGAATGCCGAAACGTTCGCCGAAGTACGCTTGATCGGTATTGCACCCGACGAGGGAGAAGTGCCGCGAACTCGGTCGACGAATTCGATCGCACAGATGACGTCGATCTCCGGGGGACATTAAGGGTCCTCGCCGTTGGTCGCGCAGCCAGCCGCTGGTCGTGTTCACGTCCTCGTCGCAGTCATCGAATTCCAATTATGTCGCAGCATCGAAGAGGCTCCATACACGCTGGCAGTCCCGTTCCCGGTCACCCGGCCGCGAACGTGCCCATCTCCTCCTCCCACGAGGCACAAACGAGGGGGATACCTTTGCCCGGAATGGTACCGTCGCGCTCTATCCACGGCAATCCTATGCACGGAAATCCGATCCATGGATTCGTCAACCCTCTCGGGCCTGCCGGTCTCGTTCATTCGCCGCCTACGCATCAGTCGGTACTGTCCGGCATTTCTCATCACTCGTCGATCGTCCACCAAGGTACCAGCCGATCGCTCGGCCACGAGCGTGCTTCTCGCGACGGACGAGACGGAGGATCGTCGGCGCACCGCGTAGAAACACGGCGACTTTGGATTCGATTTTTGAACAGAAGGGAGAATCGATTGGCCGCTCTGGCCCGTAGGGAGTGGTCCGTTTTTCCCTTTAAGCTTTCCTTTTTTCTTGCGGATTTGCGCGGTGTTTTCTATGCCGTTTGAACTGTGCCCGAAATGGTCCATCGTGTTCTACGCTGACCTTGTGAATTACGGATCGGCTCGTTTCGCCGGGGAAGTGCTTGTACGAAGCGTGGAATGTAATTATCGGGGGCAGGAATCGTGGCGGAGTGACGTACAGGAATGCACGCGGAATGTTAAAAATCGTGGGATTACCGGGGGAAAATAAATCGTGATTGTAAGCTGATTCCTTCTTTTTTTTTTATATATATAGTACGTACATTGCAGTTTGCTATTCAATGTATTTAATATAATTTTTCTTTAATGCGATTTCTAAAAGTTAGTACACCGAACGATCGCGGATTGGATGAAAGCTTTTTCTGTTTGCCAGATACCGGTGAAATTCGTCAATGCACGTTCATTGATCGTACACGGTGATCGTACCGCTGAATAATTGATCCGCTTGCATGAATGAAACACGACCCGTTCGACCTGTTCGCGATTAAAACGTAGGCAGAGGAACTCGTATCCATCGATTCGAGAGATCGTCTTCGGTGTAAACGGTTGCAGTGGGTCGGTGTTTTCGCAGTTGAAGCTCAAAATCATTCCATTTTTTACGTTTCGTAACCGTTCTTTCGATAGGCCACCGTTCACGAAAAAAGAGGAACATTCTTTTTTAATAACATTTCGTCCTGCATTTCATTTAACAAAAAAATTGAAATCGAACATCGCCATTTGTTCGTTTCGAGGCGTGCCATTCTTTTTTTTGTTAGATGAAGCATATTTATAAAAAAAAAAAAACAGCACACCGCTGGTACCATAGGGTCATGTAGGCAATCACGATTGAAAGGGATCACCTCAAAGCTTACTCAGCGTTACATCCGTTTCGGTCGTTTTCAATTATTCTAAAAGTCAGCCCGGGAACACGGTCGGCAAACAAAACGAAATTGCAGATTTTTTGTCGTTGATATGAAAGCATCACTTCCGGCATCGCGATGCCGAAGTATCGAGCTACAGTTATGCGCGAGGTCGAATGCAGGATTTCACGTTCGATATGCCTTTCCGTTGTCTTGCATAGCGTTTGTGCAGCATCGAAACGCTTCAGCTTTCAATCAATTTACTGTGCTTCTGTAGGCCGACGGAAAAATGAAACAGCAGTTTCTGCGCGGATATACGATGCCGCTGTATCCCCGCTTTCATTCTTATCTTTAATCGTGTACGCGCATGCAAGCTTAACTATTCACTTCCATACACGGGGAATCGTTGTGCATAGGTCGCGCTGTACAGCGAGCAAGCTGCATAACAGTGTCAGTATACGAAATTTATGAATCGAGATCGTTGAAACGAATGTGGCGTTGAAATTGTTCAATTGTAACCGAATATATTAATTCAACGTGCCGCGACGCTTCGCGCACTTTCCTTAACCACCGTGCTTGTACACGTGGAAGCCGTCGGATTTGTTTCGCGAACTTCGAACGCCCGTAACGATATCGACGGAGACGTTAAATTTCATTTTCCACGCGTAACACGCACAGTGCGCGAGGATCGCCAACAATAAAATCGAACGTGAAACCCGGGCGTGCTCGTTCAGCCTTCGTTCAGGCGTCGTTCAGTCTTCGTCGCTCGAAACTCAGCTTACGATCGATCGTCCAAAGTTTGCCCGGTTCGCCGACGATCCTGCCTTGCGTTGCCGGCGACCAAGTGCTCGTCAACTCCACGGCCAATCCGTTACGCGGATGTTCGCTTGAAGGCGTCGAGAAGATACAACCGCCCGGCTCTCCGTATTCTTCGCACGGCTCGCCGCTGAGAACGCCAATGAGTTCCGGTCATGGAACCCCCCAGGACTCACCCCACGTGGCCAGGCATCGCAGGGACTCGGAACAGTCGTCCGGGGTTGGATCGAGGCGAGGCTCGTCGGATGTCGTGTCGCCTTTGCCAGAGGGTCCCTCAGGATCGCCGGACGGTCGAGTTCGTCGACGATCGGACTACAGCCCCCATCAGGGTAGGTCTTGTCACGTGGCCACAAGCGTGTAACTTGCAGCGAAGTAACGCGTTTATCGTTCCTTTATCCGCCACCTTGTGGGCTGCGCCGTTGCCGCTCGATGAGTCAGGGGGATAATTGGAATTTACTTGATTACCCGAGGTCATTTTAAGGCCGACCATAAATTACGTTTACCGGGAACGACTCTGTTGGCTTGCGCCTCGTTCGTGCCGGTAGGTCGACTCCGGTGCTGCTTGACCCGAAGATTTATTGGGGATTTATTGGTTCACGGGCGGCGACAAGGATTTCGTTAGTTTTCTGGTAGAACTTTGTGTGTGACACATGTATGCTGTAGGATTTATGCAGGCACCCGATTGAGCGGGTTTACCGAGGCTTATTTTTATTGCACCACGGTGATAGATCTTCACTTTCCAAGATATCTACCTTGACAATATTATTGCGATGAAATTGCCTCTGGCTTTACAATCGTGGAAAATATTCTACATTGATCTCCGTTGCCGGAACCGAGATTACCTCTCGCTGAATTTGGTCGAGTAACAGTATTCTCGAGAGAAACAAAAAAATCACCGTTCACCTCTACCGCGCTGCTCTCGCCTAGTTTTTTCGTACTATTCCCTATGCGAAAGGCGTAAGCGAGATTTCACCGTGCGACTTCGCGACGTGAACCGGAAACGTGTCGGCCACGTTCGAGGGCCGACTTGAGTGTCAAAGGAAGTGGTCGCGACACTTTGAGCGAATCGCGCGTACAATTTAATAGCCCGGCATCCCCTCGCCACCGCGCCCCTGAAATATTCACGGCGCTTCGCGATTCGAGGCTGCCTTTGAATCCTTAAATAAGAGCGCCGGAACGATTCTTCCCCATCCTGGACGACTGAGAATTCTTTTTTTTACGTCGCCGTCGGTTGTGTCGCTCCCGCGACTTGGAAACCGACGACGATTCGCTCCGAAACGACCGCAACGAGAGCGCGTAAACGCCGACGATGGCGGCTGCGCCACGCGACGAATATTTCCCTGCTCTATGCCGTTTCAAGAGATCTCATCCGCGACATTGAAAACGACAATAAAGACCGGCGGGTAGCTTTGAATTGTTGATGCACGCCAATTTCCGGCCCCGTCTCGTAAAGGACCGCGCACGCTGGCGGCAGGGGGATGATTAAGTGAAACGTTAACGAATCGGCGTGCGTGCGACTGCGAAGTGTGCAAACTCGTCGGATCTGATAACCGAAACTTTCGATTGGGCTGCGAGTAATTAATTGCAGCTTTGCGGGGTTCGTTGCATGGACGTTCCACGAAACTTTTTTCGACTCCGGGTGAGGGGTGTGTACTTTGTCGAATCCATCGAACGCATTAACGACGATCGTTCGTATGTCGCACGGATATGTTTGATTCAAGCGGTTCCGGCCGCTTTCGTTCCCG
The DNA here is from genome assembly GCA_963667235.1 of Nomada lathburiana. Taxonomy (NCBI): domain Eukaryota; kingdom Metazoa; phylum Arthropoda; class Insecta; order Hymenoptera; family Apidae; genus Nomada; species Nomada lathburiana. Next base: position 9,085,942 of record OY763903.1, read on the forward strand.
TTTCAACGACAGGCATCAGTCAGTCGATCGAAAATCGCGAACATCCATCAACAATAATCGCGACGAATTCTATAATAACGCGAACGTGATCGCGGAAATGTAAAGTACCATATACGGCACCATCCACCTTGAAGCGGCGAAGGTGGTTGAACAAGAAGAGGGTAGGTCGCGACGGACTAAGGGGCGACGAGAAAGGGTGATTCAAAGGCGGGAACGGAACCAACAGTCACGTTCGAGAACGCCGTTTATTCCGGTGTCATTCATGCCATTGTTCAGTCGCATTCCGCAAAAACTATCCCTATCGCCTACGTTTCAGGAGGGGTGAATGAGGTGCCCGTGCGTAGAATCGGCCGCGGGATGGAAGGGGAGAGGGATGGAGGGCGTTGTAACCTGCGGACCACGATTGCGTGCAAAAGCCGCACCCTCGCGTGGCCTTGCTCTCATACCGGAGCGAGTTTATCACTGTCGGGCATGGTAACGGGATAGTAAACACCGTCGTCGAGTGCATCCAACCGTCCGCGAGTTTTTCTTCCCGGTCGAAAGAATGGATCGGGCCGTGCGCCGACCATTTGCGTCCAGGTGAAATTTTTTCGCGCTCTCCATCTGGTCGCGGTTCTCGTAACGCGATTCCGTAACGATTTGCGGGGGGGTTAAGTTGTCGCGGCGTTCCATTGAGGGGTGATAATTGGAGCGTAGGGCGGAGAAGGGGCCCGGTATTGTGTAATCGAGGGAATTCGTGAATGAGAGATTGAAGGGGGTTAGGTGTTTGTATTAGACGCCGCGCGGGAACGACATAGTCTTTGTTCAGTCGCAGGGGCGAGTTGAAGTGTAACGTCATGAGATCCGGCGAGGCGACTATCAGTTATGTTAAATGCAATATTTTAATTACGTTAAACAACGCTACGACCAAAACGAGCTGGTAGTATTGCTCGTTTGAGATCGCCACGTTTTATATTTGTCGGCGGGGTGTCGTGAATGGAAAGACCCGAGTTCCACCCCCTGTTCAGCGAATTAGAATTTCCGCTTCTAAGGGGGAACTTAAAATTTCGAACAGACACGGTTCTCAAATTTGGAGGCTCGTTGCAAGCGATGCATAGGCCGAGGGTAGAGAAAAATCGCGCGACCTTCGCCGACGAGGGACGAAAGGTTGTTCACCGGCCAGAGGTTTCCTTTCAACGAGTGCACGTGACTGGCTTTGTGCACGCGGACTTGTGCCGTTTTCTCGTCACGTCCGGGACGTCCGTCTAAGTTAACGAGGAGGGGTGAAAAGTTGGGATAAATTACGATGAGACGGATGCGAGCCTCGGCGCAGATAGAAGTCATCCGCAATATCGTGATCATTTGCCATCCGGCGCGCAGCTGGAAAAAGTCATTTCACCGGTCGATTGGCTGGGAACGTGTAGGGCGAGGGACGAAACGAGGGGGAAAATGGCGGAATTGTAATAAGATGGCGGCGATAAATAACACCGCTAAACTCTATTAAATTTCCACCTGACACGTTCGTATTAAGCACCTATATCATCTGGAGGGCCGGTCTCGCGATGGTCGTGTCACGGATCCTTGCGCGTTTTCTTTACTCGTAATCGGGAATGTTCGTGGCCCGTTTCCTTTCGATGGAAATTTTATGGCAGGAATTCTACAAGGGACAGGAGTGAAATGGGGTAACGAAGCTTAGTATCATGGACATCGGGAGTGTCATGGTTGAAAGGTGTCATCTTTGCTTTCTGATTCATTCGCGATGCCGGAGAAAGGAAATATTGATTGGTGTTCTAATTTCTACGAGGGCAAGATTTTCGTTGGAACGCTTATTAGAAAATCTGTTCCTCGTCGCAGAGGGGCTCGTGTTAAACCTTCGGTTTATTGTTCAGCATGGCGTCTCCAGAAGCTGGTGACAAAGTACAGGCAGAGGACTAAATAGATTTAAGGTTCTTAGTTTGCGAGCTTCAAGCAATATGCCTTTGGACGTTTTAAGATACACGGTCGCAATATATTTTTGGTCTTCAGGAAATATATCGCCGCTATAGCCGTATTCAGCGTACCGTTTTCGTCTTCCTTTATGCAACCCCTAACTTGAACTCTTATCGTCTATTCATCGTTCCGAAGTATTTGCGAACATATTTTTCATTTTCTACCTGTCGTCGCCTAGAAGGAAATGGCACCTCGTATCAGGCGGTATTGCAACTACGAACGAGGAATTAAAAATTGACAAAAAAAAGCCACCCTTGTATCTCACACGGGACAACTAAGAATTCCAATCTAATTATCGACGAAACTGTCACTGAACACCTTCACCCAACGCTACACCTTCCTCTCTGATTTTCTTATTCTGATGGAAAGTTCGGTCTGGTGGGATCCGATTCCCGGGAACATTCGTTTCTCGTCCGACTTTTTCCTTTCTTTTACGGTCACCCGAGATCGTACGAAGCGAACCCCGGTCTCGGCAGCGAAATTGGCCGGCCAGGGCGGCAGGAGAGCCGCCGCCGGCTCGAGGGGAAACGGAACGAGGGAAAACGCGTGTATTTCAACGATCGCGTGCACTGGTCGGAGATAATTCTCGCGTGTCGAGCAGCGGTTCCACGGCGGCCACTTCGATACCCGTTACGACGCACCGATTGCGCGGTTTGTCTTCTTTATTGTCGGCGCGAGAGCGCGGCTTTTTTTTTCCCGGGGAATTTTCACGGGTAACGAGGCACCTCTGGCCTTTTCGTACGGATCGAACGAGAAACGGAAGGGGGACGCAAGTTTTCGAATGCATACAGGTGCATACTCTGGAGAGCGGGGCTCGTTAACCGCTTTCCGGATGCTCGAAACGTTTACTCGGGCATAGGTTCTAGAAAAATGTGGATAATGGTAGTGACGAGCCGAACGCGGGATTGGCAAACAAAATTGTCAGCATTTCGATGTACAACTTTGTCCTATTATTGCAACGGGGGATGATGAATATTCTACGTAGGTCCTTCGAGAGTATTTCTGAAACGTGAAGTGCGGACATGAAATAGTTGTATTCTTTTGAACGTCCGTATTAATTGACTTTCGTTTCGCTATTATTTGTTACTGTCAAGACGTGTTCATCATGCACGACGGTACATATTTGAATATACACCCGATGCCCAAGAAAATACGTCTACCCTTATTTTAATACTGTCACTGCACCAATAATGGCCAACTTCGGCACAGTTCCTAAGCTTCGTGGATTTTTCTAGCTCCGCAATGGAAAAAAAACAAAAGAAAAAGATGCCTCTCCTCGGCACACACAAATTGATCATTACCCCCTTGCATAGCGCAGCTGTTTCATAATGCTCCGCCGTACAGTTTTGTATGCGAGATGCCTCTTCAATCGATGCTTACTAATAACGAACTCAACGATATCTACATTGTCAAACTAAATTGGTGTCCTCTGTTCGATGGACGGATAATAAATTGCATAAATTCCGTTGAGATAATAGACGGGAGAAATTTAATGATCCAAACTTCAGCCACCCCCCGCTTCGCCTTTCCCTTTCCCCTGTTGTTCTCCCGTATTTTCCATTCTCGGCCCTCTGCGCGAAATGATAGACACGAGATAGACACGTCAGCGAAAACGATATGAAAATGGTCGAGGAAAGGACCAGGTGGAATTGGATCGCCATTTTAATTGGCTTTCCTCGCGTCTGGGCTCTCTCTCTCTCTCTCTCTCTCTCTGGCACGTTTCTACTGCAGCCGCGTTTTCCACCGAGAACGGACACTTTCTATGCAAATCGATGCGAAGCTAAGGAGCTTCTCCGCGTTCGGTTCGCGTGTGCTTAAGCTCTTGTTCGATACGAGCATCTAAACGCGCGAGCCTCACAAATATTTCGATATTGCGCAGCCTCCCGGGTAACGAGGTGTCCAAACAATTTACCTTCTCGAGCCAAGTGTCATGCAAATCGTCTGCAAGCAACGACTTCGCATCTTTTCGCATCATTTCTGGTTCGAAAGTTCGCTGATCGGTACGGTGGATAGGATCTACTAGGCAGCGAAGGGAAGAGAACGGTCGAGAGCAACAGTTTTCCATTAGCCCGCGTTTTGCATGTTTTCTCCTCGTCGTTATTCGTATTTTCTACATTAATCTCGGCTGGATTATTAATCGTGCTTCATAAATAATTTGTCGTGGGTTTTCAGCGCTCTAATGTTGCGAGACTTCCGGGTTTATAAATAAGGTTTTATTACCCATCCACCCCTTTCAACGATGGAATTATTTATTCCCGTCCTCCCTTGTCTTCTGAATATCGGCACAAGATAAGGGACGAGTTGATTTATCCTCCGCCCATCTCGCAGCCTAATCGCATTAAAACCAACTGAAAGTTCCCAGGGTTCCTTCCCTTTGCTGTTGCGCCTCGGATCGTGCCTCCGATTCTCGCGAAATCCGTTGACACACAGCGTTCCCATGAATTTACACGGGCACGAGCTGAATTCGTGCGTCGTCTGCGATCGCTTCGCCGTGTGTAAATTCGTTTCCCGTACACGCGAAATCACTTCGGCGACGTTCTTCAGAAGGGCGGTGCCATTGTTCGACGATCGGCAGAGCAAGAGTGTGAACGAACGCTCGAAATTACAAGCCACCAAAAAAGGCACGAGATTTGCCATCATTTTTCTGGGTCACCGCGCGTTTCAATCTACCGCACCGTGCCGAAATCGATCGCAATTTGCAAACAATTTGCGCGAATCGCCGGCTAATTTCGGCGAGCTACGCGACGAAGTGGTCGCATCGATCAATCATACGGCGGCGGAAGGGGTAAAAAAAAAACGAAAAAAGAGAAAAAAAAAGAACCAGCTGCCAATTTTCCACGTTAAAAGAGACGGCACCGTTGCCGGCGAAATAACGTCAACTCTTCAGTACTCGAATCGAAACGATTAATATCAATTACCTGCGTGCCTCGAACAATTGCATCCCTATCTGTTTTGCTTCTTTTTTTAAATCGATTTTTGTCTTCGTCACGCCCACGTAGCATGAGATGTTCAATCCCGGGACCCTCGCGACTCGATGGAAACAATAAACCGTTGTCCACGTCGTAGACTTTTAATTTCTTCCCGGGCGTTGTTAAAGCAATGCCGCACGCTTCCACGTCGGTGGCTCGCTCGTTTTATCCGCGCGAGGAGTTCCCGCCGGTGTTCAACGATCCTTGCGGACCTTGGGTCCTTGCAACACGCCTCGATAATAAGGTTCACGTAACGAGTTTCGTCGCGAGCGCGTGTTCGGTTAATGAAATTCCGCCGCGAACACCGGGGCGGAAGTTCGACGCGTTCGAAACCGCTGGGACCGGGCGCGTAACTCGCGTACCGATCGATCTGTCCCGCTTACACGCTGTTTACACGATCGTTCAGCATTTTCGATTGTTCCTTCCCGGGCGATTTGCGAATTAGCGACGTCCTTCCGGTCTGGACAGTATCGATTATCGGCGTCGTTGATCTGTCTAGAGTCTGGAGGGATAATTTATCGATTCGTGTTTATTTGGACGCTGTTCAATCAGTTTGGAAAGTGTGAAGTTCCTTGGTCCCTGAGTTTACCCCAAATCTCACCTAATTCCTTGCGGGGCTCGTAATATTTCGGTCAGGTTATTGATTCCTTCGGCCGAGACTTTTATTCCCTCGAATGATATCCCTTGAATCGTTCAGTGGCATGGTACTGCATAATTGAAATGTGTATATATTTTTTATAAAACGTTGAAGTGAACTACTTTTACAGGATGGTTAAATATGTATTGAGTTATTTTATATATAATATTTGTTGTGCTCCTTCTGCTACAGAATCTTTCTGCTCCATTCTCGACATTTCTCACACTCGTGTTATTTGCGAAATGATTTAACGAATTTCCGTCTAGCGCGACGCTTTCAACGAAATCCCCTGTGAAAAAGAAATTGATGGAATGATCAGAGCAGACGATTGAATCGAGGTCCGCGGGTTGAATAATTGAGCATTCCCAAATTTCTGCACGCGCGGTGCGCGTGCATTTAACGGGCGCGGCTCAAACATGATGTCTGTGCCGTGGGGTTATTCGTCCCGAAAATTCTGAAAAAAATTCGAATAAAAAAAACAAGAACCACCCCCTTTAACCTCGCCGGAATAGACGACGTAATTCCTTTCGCTCTCGTTCAGTTCATAATATCCATAATCCCGGTGCGCATTGTTTCGAGAAGAGTGGCCGTAGCTCGAAAGCAAATAGTTTCAGAGCTCGTTAGCTTCATCCGGATCTCTTTCCAGCAGGAGTTACAGTCACCTGTAAATCCCGGTTAAGCTCTGCGTAGAAGAAGATCTGGCAAGTTAAGCGGCGTCCCCGTTTAAAGCGTATCGTTGTTGAAATGTTGAAACCGCCGCGGCCGCGTCGAGGCTGCAAGAACGAGAGAGGGCTTGCGTGTGGCGGCGGTCAACGTGAATCGTATACACGGGCCTTGTGCCGGGCAGCTGAAACGGAGATTTCGTTAATGAGATTCGGATTCAATTTGTCCCGCGGTCCGCGAAACGCCTGTTCATTCCCTTTGCCTTTGACGCGACCCTCTCCGCCCCGGCCAGTTTCCGCGGACACTTCCATTTTTCTCCCCGTGCACCGTCATACATTACCCCCGACTTTCGAAACTTTCCGTACAACTTTGCGTTCGAGCGTCCTCGTGCTTTATCGTTCGTTTCCCCTGGACCCGCGCGCTCTGTGAGTTACGTTCGCGAACGAAACGAACGTAATCTCTGCCGATTTATTGCGCGCGATAGGTTGTAATATTCGCGGGACGTGGATTCCCCGGGCACAAAGGCGACGGGAACGTCGGCGAAAGTTTCCGTTTAAGTTTTAAAATTCGCCGTCCGGACGGAACGCGCCACCTCGCGATTCATCGGGGAGCGTTTAATTTCTCAAAGCGGGCAGTAACTTTGATGACGCTCGATCGCAGTCATTCTGTCGGTAATGGGCGAGTTTCGCGCGGAATAAGAATGCAGCCGGGGAAAGAATTAAGAACGCTTTAAGGCGGAAACGATTATTGTTGAAGTTTAATTGAAATCGTATCGTTCACATTTATTGATAGCACGGGAACGCGTGGTGGCTAAAATTTGCATCAATTCGTGAAAGTGGTCTGAGTAAAAAATAAATCATTAAATACGAAACAAAATATTTCAACGATATTCACATTGCCTTCAACTCATCCTGCGTTTAACCGGTTCGCGTCTGGCGTTAAATTTTCACGCGATGAGAAGCGCGAACGGTCCCGCGAACGAGCGTCCAAATTTCTCAACTACTTTGTGGCATACACGCGGGAACCGTTGGTCTCTTTATTATCCGCCACCTAGGGGCGAATAGCAACGAGAGGACAGCGCGAAAAGTGTATAGGAGAGGGTGCATCGCGTGTAACGTACGTTTTATGAACAATTACGTGGACGACTGGAAATGGTGATTTTTCGTACACGTCTCCCGCACATTCGTCCGTCCTACGTTTCTCCTCGCGCTTCGCAATTTTCCCATTCGGCGACCACGATGTTGGTTCCCCTTGGTTTCGCCACGACTCGAGGCTCGATCTGGAACGATCAAGAAGAAACTCGCGTCGGGGCCAGTAAATGGATGTAGAAGCTCGCGAAGCAGCTGTCGCGACAGCCCGGATTATCGGAAATTCCATTTCGTCGCGTTTAAAGTTTCATTTCGTAACTCCTCGCGGTTCGTTCGATTCTTTGCGCGGACGATTCGTTCTCCTTCAATTTCGCGCAGTGATCGTTTTTGCGTGTCCAATTGGGGCGATCGTTCGTTTCATTTGATTGGATTTAATAAACGGGGGAATGTGCACTTCGATCTTCGATCGATTTTGCGTTTCCCCATTTATTAAATCAGTGCGCACGGTCGACTCGCGGGGCGGGAAATAAAAAGTCGCGGCAGTTAAGGAAGGGACGAGTCAGGTTCTAATGATACGTATTTTAGAAATTCCGACGGGGGAAACTTTCCAGGGGGCATCTTTCTTCGAGGTCCGAGCATTCTTACGAGTTTAATTGAAGTTTTTCCCGCGAGGCAAGTTTCCCGAGCGAGCGTTAGAATTTTAACAAGTGAACTTCTTCAATTTCTCGATCCCCAGCGGCTCGAAAAAGCACTCGAACACTTGGTTGGCTCGTAGCCGCTGTTTATCGACACTCAAACCTGAAGAGATGGCTGCTGCACGTAGCCGAAGAGAGAAATGACGTCGTAGAACGAATCCCGTGGAAGGATTCTTTTTTTTTCTTCTTTTTCTTCCTCTTCTTCCCGGGTGTTTCTTTCTGTCTGAGACCTACCCGATTCGCGGGATGACTTTCTTTATTTGCTCGGACATCCGGTTATCCGGCAGCTTTAAATCCGAGTTCCAGGGGAACGAACGGAGCGTGCAACTTTCGACGAACTTTGTCTGGCCACGCTCGAACATAATCTACTTTGCAGGGGACCGTGGAGAATCTTTCGCGGGGACTGTTTAACGAAGTTCGAACCGAGTTGAACAGTTGCTCGAAACAGGGCGGCCGTGTATCTTTTACGATTGTTCGTGCTTGCGTGCTTTACGACTCGCTATTTGCGTTCGCAATCTTGCCGGCGGATGTCGGGATAAAAAGAACGGTATTTCTTTTTTGCTTTACGATTGGCGATGGGATCTCGCGGAGATAGGTTTTGGCACGGCAAATACTTGGATTTATTTTGTAACGAGACGGGGGTTATATATTTCACGACGCCGCGCGTCAATATTGGATCCTTCGAATACTGCAATTTCTGAATTTTCCAACGGAACGTTCACTTGTAGAAAATAAAAAAACAATGCACTCATTTATCATTTTCGAATTATTTAATCACATCAGTTAGCACGATTTTTCCGGGTAAGAAGGGGGATGTCAAGCTGACGAAGTGTCAATTCAAAATGTTTGCATAAGCAGGATCTGTTTACCGGACCGGTGTTTAACCCAACCGTGATCGCCGGAAGGTAGCTGGTATCATCTTTTTTACGTCACCCAAGCAGCCGAATAACCGTATTACGCCTCGCTCAGCAACTTGGAGAGCCGCCTAATAAGGCCCGGAATATATTTCACCGGCGCTGTTAAACCATCCCGGATAATTGTGACCGCGTTTTAGCCGGCTTCGGCCGTCGCCGACAGTTATGGGATACAGATAAGCCTGCGGTCAAACAAGAGCGGACAATTTCGTTCTTGCGCCGAGCTCGTCGACCTTTCGCCTCGTGGCATTACGATGTTACTATTAATATCCACGCGCATATAATGCAAGGTGTTTGATAAACGCTGCGTCGGTCAACGGAACTGGGGAGGCTCGCCGGGTCCCGAGGCGAGATAACACGCTCAGACGGGATTTTGCTCGGCTTCAATTTTCATTTCGCCGATCTAACCGATGCTCTGTCTTCCGTTCGCGGTTCTCTCTCGTTTCCCCCGTGTTTCCTATTCCTGCACCCTTCCGCCGCTTCGTCCAGCTCTTGTATTTCATCGATTTCAATCGGAATACCTCTCTGCTCGGTGCAACCGGGGCCGCGAGGGCGCCCAATTTGAATATATTAGACGATTCGTCTCAATTTAATGGAGGCGCATCGGGCATCTGGATGATAAAATGTACGCGAGGGAGAACCGCGGACCTAACTGCCCTGTTTGTTTCTCGCACGTCGTCTTGGCCTGTTATTTGTCGGGTCGTCGACACCGTTTTCGTGTAAGTCCCCCGCGACGGGAACGAATGTTTCTCTGCGCTCAACTTCGTTTCGTCGCTTCGCGACGGACGATGTTGCACAGTTTGAAGTGTGGACGTTAACGTCGAAGGTTCGCGGTCGATTTTCGACGGGACACAGTTATAATTCGAACGGATGACGCAAACGATCTATGATCGTCGAAGTTCACACGTTTGTACGCCGGCACGTTGGTCGCTCTGTCGGCCTGCGGGGAATATCGCGATCGTCAGTTACGGTCACGGCACGGCTCCAGAGAATATGAGGCGGTCAGCGATTCGATTGACACACGCCGGCACTCTCGTTGCGCATGGATTAAACGCAGTTGACAATGTGCGCCTGTAATTGAGGCTCATGCGTTGGGTTATCCGAACGTCTTTATCGCCCCCGCTGTCCATTAATTCCTGGTAATTCGTTGCGCGAATACAACGAAGCTACCTATCCGCAACAACTTCTCGTTGCACTAATTAACTGTGCGTCGACGCCGCGTCGATGCGATAATTCAATGGACGAGGGCGCGGCGCAGAATAAACAATTTGTGTTTCGTTCTTGCAAACAAGCGGTTCGCTATTCATCGAAGATTATGTCCGCGAAATTTCCTTTTCATTCCAGCGGATGGTTAACATTCATTCGAACGGACGGGCACTCATCTTCCACGTAGAATAACTGTCACGATAACGCTTTGCCGAAGCGACGAATCGCCGTGAAATCGGTCCGGCAAATGATATTGAAATTGAACAGTCGCAATTCGTGACCAACCTGCACGAAGCGTAGTGACGCAATCGGTTCGCCGCGGGGTTGAAGGGTGTACGTGCCATCTTTAATGTCCCGTCGAACACTTGTCACTCTTGTCGCACGAGTTCAGAAGGGTAGGACACGCGGGGGTCGAACCGTGCAGGGGTCGATGAGAGCGAATTGCTCTCGTAATAAGTCATCCAGTGCAACCGCTAGGAGGCACCGTCCTTGTCGTTTGCTTGGTACCCCTTTAGAGACTGGGGGGGTGATAGATCAAGCCACTTTACTTCCGGTCCCGGGATCCCTGGCTCACGTAACCATTCCCGTCGGTTCTCTTCCCTCTCAAGTTCGCCACATTAGTCTGCCATGCGTGGCTTGTCGGATTATATCAGTCTACGAGCGTAGCATATGCTTCCGGTTACGTGCGAATGCGCTCCGATCGTAATTCTTTGTTCCCTGTCCGCGAGAAAATTAGCCAGGTTGATGTATCGACCCGAGCAACGCGACGATCGACTGTATTTCGGTTCCGCGGAATGATTTAGGATTATTGGATGGTGCATAACGCGTTAGGTGTATTTCGAACGGAAAAATTGGCAAAGAGTTAGCCGGGGGAAAGATCAATATTTCCTATCAGTATCGGTGGAATGTTTCTTTGGGAATTTAATTGTGTTCTTGCGCGCGGCCTGGTGTATATAATCGATTCAGCTAAATCAATGAATTCGTTTGCTACGATGTATAGTTTTCAATTTTCGTGGTGACACTTCTGTACATTGCGTGGTTTTCTCGCGCTCGCCTTGCACTGCGATTGGTAAAACGGATCGTTTTTTACTTGACGCTATCGCGCAATTCTTCTCCACTTTTTATTACATCGAATCCAATCTAATTTTCACTAGAGCCATGTTAAAATTAACCCTCCCATACGCTTGCTTACAGAACACTCGATAATTTCCATCCGTCATATATATCCGTTCTCACCGCTCGTTCTAATTATAGAGACAAATCAAAGGAACGGAAAAATAGCAAACACGCGTGACGAGCCTCTGACGAACAAGCATTGCACCTTCTTCCAGCATGCACTTAACACCTTTAACTCGAAGATATTAATGAGACTAGTCTCTGAATGACGTTGTTTTCGTTCTAGCCTCGGTCCTGTTCGCCGGCACCCTGTCACGAAACATCGTGCACATGCGTTGCATCATCAAAGGTACATTACAGAACCCCCGTCCCTTATCTGTCCACGCGTGGGAATTTTGTTGTTACCGATGTTGAAACGCTGCCAATGCTTTGCGCCTCGTTTTCCGGCCGCGCGTCCCGCTCGCTAAGCTGTCCCAGCTTGGACGCATTCCAGCTGATTCCTCGCGCCTCGCGCGAATTTCGGCGTGGAATTTTAACTCGCGGATAGGTGCTTGTTGGGACAACGAGCCACGTGCCGGGGGGGGGGGGCCATTTCCGCGTGTTCGCTTCTAACCGACTGGCACGCATTAATTCATTGAAGAATTCGACGGTGCGCCGCTCGTCGAAACGTTTCGGGCGTTGCGACTCGAATCGATTACGCCACTCTATATATTTCTTAGGTTCGTCCAAGGTATCCGTCGTTCCGTTCGAGTAGCGGGAATAACAAAAAGTCTCGTGGCTCCGACGAATCGAATGATCGATTAATCGAAACGATCCTTCGCTAGCTCGGAAGGGTTTATTTATTCATGCAGTCGCTGTTACGAACGTCGAGGAGCAGATTGAAAGTTTAATTCTCTTGTGCTGGCTATTTCGAATCGCCCTTCTACAGGCCAATTGATTGGTTATGAGAACAACCCTGTACGTACAGACGCAGGTTTGCGTGATTTTTTTCCTCGTTCTGTTATTGGTCACTCGGTTTACGTAAAGGACTGAAATGCACGAAACGAATTCATGACTTATTGGACTTATTTCGTTTGTTACGGCCTTTTTAATGGCCTCGCAGTACGTAACCGTTTCAAACGAGTTCAATTATCGTTCCCTTTCTATACGTCCCGAGTCGATCCTATCTTACCTGTGCGACAACTACACACGTGAACCCTGTCAGTTCTATGTACGTTAACCGCTAAACAACTTATCGCACGTAGCCACATAAATCACCGTCTGTCACGAGAAACATCTCGCACCATTATCAGTCATTTCCATCAAACGCCACGCGTTTCAACTCACTCTCGAAACGATCAAAATATCCCGCATATATCACCGATCATTCCCCAATCATATCGCTCTGTCATTTCGTTAAATCGTCACCAGCGTGCAGCACGCAAATATTCCAATAAGTAAAACATCGAGGAACGTCTTACAGACTCAAAAACATGACCGTCCGTTCCGTTCATATTTCCCATCGTTCCCTCTGTCCGTTACATTCCCGTGTCGTTGAAACGTTTCGCAAGTAACTTGAACGACCGTCCACATAGACACGCACAGACGGCTCGAAGCGTCACGTCCGACCGATTGTTGTTTCAGTTACGAAACTGCGGGAGCACTGGGACGAGATGAACTCGAAAATGATGCAGAGGAAGGGCGAGTTGGACGCGATGCTCGGGGACAGCCAGCGTTACGAGGCGAAGAGGAACGAGGTGGAGGTCTGGCTGGCGCGAATGGAAACTCGGCTGGAGAAAATGCGGGCCGTCGGGCACACCGCCGACGTTCTCGAGGCGCAGCTACGTGAACAAAAGGTACGCTGGTATTTTCATCCCTTTCTTGACCGACCCGCTCTGCATTAACCCGCGCCCGCGGAAACCGACCTCTCGTGGTCGCCGTCCTCTTTATCCCCCTCTCCATTCTTCCCCGTGTCAATGGCCGTGCATTGAACAGAAGGCGACGATTCCCCGGTTTGATCACCGCAATCGCGTTGATTGTGATTAGCCGGGGCCGAATGAATGACCATTCGGGAATTCTCTGTTATTGGCAGCGGCGAATGGATATCGTAGGTGGGAGTGAATATCGTAGGCCGTAGACAGGGGACGACAGCGGTGGTAGAAGCGAAAAGAATTGATCGAGAACGAAGGGAGGGATTTCTTATTTTCGTTCGTTTTTAATTCATGCTCGTAGATCACTGTCGACGATTTTTCGTTTCTCGTTCGTGACTTCCGTGGATCGCGGGAGAATTTTTATTGTCGCTGTTGTTCCACGTATTTCCGCGTGGCTTGCATCACCGTTGCGCGCTGAGATCGGCGGAGAACATTTCGAATAACCATTACGGTAATCCGATATTCGTCAGCAGGATCTTGATAGGGTTTATCACGAGGGTGGACATACTTGTGTGCATTAGGGGTGAATTACACTTGTTTCGAATAATACGAGGCAGATCGAGTAACTGTCCGGGATGAACGTTTAATTGAACTCCGTGAACGTCTTTTCTGTACGTGCGTCTACTATTCTCAAGAGTCGAGACGCAATTGAAACTCAGCTAACTACGAGACGATAGATAAAGGGTGAGAAATAGGACTGGCATAGTAGCCTACTTGTCGTAAAGTATTCCGGCAATTGTACCTGTCCCTACCCCATTTCGCCTAGTTCTCATTCTCCCTACGCGCTATCCACCCCTTAACGACGCTCTCTCCCTCGAACGTAAACAGGTGATATCCGAACACTTCCCTTCGCTCTTAACGTCCCGACACACCTACCTTGCTTAAAAAAATCATTCTTCTCCTACGATATTAAATTTCGTCCACCGTCAATACGGCCCGTGGCAACTTCGCGATCTAATTATACGCGGAGGGGTAGTGATCCGAACGGCCGAGTAAAGTCGCCCGTACAATCCAGCCGATGAAAAATCGTTGCAATTGCACGAATAGAACGAAGAATACAAAGGAAAGAATAGGAGCGTACCGGAGAAATAGAGCGGTCGCGAACATAATGGGTTGTGGAAGGTTTCGTTGCAACCACGACCGCGATTAACGAGAACGAACGGATCGGTATTCATTCCAGCAGCTGGTAACCTCTTTTTCACCAACGTTCCGCTTTGTACACGGGAATAACGGGCGACTCGTGGATCGAAAAAAAATGGTCGGGCATGGGCACGGGGGTGGTGCAAAGGAACGACCAAAGTCCCAATCAACGAGAGATCGCGCCATAGTGTAGCGCATCACGCGGCCAGAATTCTGTTTACATTCAAAAGAGCCGAATGAGATATTCATGGAATAATTTATTTCAACGGGGAACGCTGTATCCTCGGGATTCAGCCTTCGCCCGAGCTTCAACTTCGTTCCGTGGGACTATCCTGTTATTCTATCTTCGTGGAATGATATTTCTTATTCGCTCCATTCGCGAGTGAAAGTATTTTCCTGTGTCGTGCTGATGGGAAAACAATGACAACTTGTTCAGTTCGTACTTCGTCACATTTCTTTCACGTTGAAATATAGTTCAGGAAACACTGGGGAGGATTAATTGATTGATGTAACGGGACAGGTGGGAGGGGTGTTTTTTCGTTGGGCACAGTAGGTCCTAGAATAATATTCGAAACCTATTTTATGGGAGACCGTGCTTTCTGCTTGTGTTTCGTTTCATTCATGACGGGGTATACTTTTTATGCCGCCCCCGTGGGATCCATTGCTCTCAAATTTATTGCAACGGATCCGGTCTGTCACCCGGTCGGGTGAGAATGTAACTACATTTTCTCACCTGTTTCATCGATTCTCTCATTTCACGTCAGATCGTAAACAGGATTGAAAGAATAAATAAACAGACCTGTCCCTACGATATTGGTTAGAGGAATTTCTTCTACATTCTGGAGACTCCGAGTTCGTTTGTCTCTTGAACTAAATATAATTCGTAGTGATTCATTGAACGAACCGGGACGAGTTTTCTCGTCCGGCCGCCTCAATCCAGACGATCGGTAGTTTTATCGCCGCGAATCGGTCTCCAAATGAAAGCTTCCACCGCGCGGATTACCGGCGTAAAACTTGTCGGACCATCCCCGACGAAAATATTTAACTTCCGCTAGTTATCGAGACGCGACTCTCCGCTCGAAGCCGTCCACGAAATAAGTTTCCCCCTTCTGCCTAAATGTTGGCCTTCTCCCGTAATTGTATTATATTCGTTAATGCTTACAGTCGTTCCACGCCGAGCTGCACCAGTACAAGCATCAGATCGAGCAGTTCAATCAGCTCACGCAGAAACTGATCGCCGTTTATCAAGAGGACGACACGACTCGTGTGAAAAAAATGACGGAGACCATCAATCAGAGATACAACAATCTGAACGCCAGGTACTACACGCCACTTCTTTTGCTCGTACCGCTCGAATTAGTTCAGTAATAGGCCGAGCATGATTGTTGAAACGCGAACGGCGACAAGCATCGACGAGTCGTGAAATATTCGTTCATGGACACGAGATGCATCCGACTTACCGAAATCCTTATAAACGCGTGCATATGCTCTTCGTCGTTTCCAATTCTACACGAGCGAATCGGCTACGCGATTTTATTATCGCGTCGCACGACGGAAATGGACTACCGGTTGATACTTGTAGATCGCACGAATTCGAATTGAACGCGGATCGCGACGAAGCTGTATCTATTAAATCATTCCCAGTATCATCAATCGTGGAAAACTGCTACACTCGGCGATGAACTCCCTCCACAACTTCGACCGGTCCCTGGACAAGTTCTTGGCTTGGTTGAGCGAAGCTGAGTCCTCGATGGAGGGATTGGAAGCGGAGGCCGATCGACTAGGCGGACGACGGGACCAGGGTGCACTCAGACGACCGCAACATCAGCTCAAGGTTAGTTGAAATTTTTCTACGCACGAATTCGTGAAAAATCGCGAACAACTTTCTTTAAGATGCCACCTCGCTCCGTGTTCCGTTTGACATTTTGCATCGCCGCGGGATAATCGACGTCCGTTTATATTTGTCGAAGAATCGTGAGGTTAAAAAGCGAAGCGTTCGCGCATTTTATCGGAAATTATTTATAACCTGTTGCTAGTGTAAAGAGGAATAAAGATCGTATCGGCGGAATGCCGTGATTAGCTCGGATTGCGATATCAGGCACATAAAGATTTTCTTTACAGAGTCGTATCCGGCGATTTAAGACCTCCAGCGCGTTGATTGAAATTTACGCTTATTTTTTATCTTGCAATTTCTTTTTTAATCGCTCCTTACAATTACTCAACATTTTCAAGAATCGCCGTGGACATTGATAAATGCAATTTCAGTTTATCAAACGTACGATGTGTGGAATTAATTGGGACCGTCAATGCGTTATCGGGTCATTGCGCACCAAATTGTCCACTGTTATTACGAACCGCGTGGGTAGAACGAATACGGTGAACCAAAAATCACCACGTTTCGGATATAAACATGGACAGTCGTAATTCAAGCCTGGCTAGGCCGTAACATTCCTCGAGACGTTATAACGGCGTTGGTCAAGACGGGAAACCAGATCTGTGTTGGTCGTGTGTCGACTTGAGAAGGTTTTACGGCTTCGATTGATTGCCATAAAAGTGTGCCGGCGGTAGCAGCTAGCGTATCGGTATGTCCATTAAAAGGAAGATGCCCGATATCGGGTATCGGTGTAACGCGGCGGCGGTCCATCAGCTTCTGTGCGGTGCGTTCTTCTGGTTTTGCATTCGTGAGATCATTTTCTCTTATCGATCCGTTTTTCGTTTTACCAAACCGCGCATCAATCGTACCCGTAATTTTTTTCTACATATCGAACGGTATCGGTAAGTAACAAATGACTTTCAACACGTCGACGTTAAATACTCGTCGCACGCCACACACACCTTCCATCGTACTGAGCCGATTAGAATAGATTATTCGTTCGCGTTTTTTTTCATCTCGCAGACTAAGCGTACCTCGCCAGGTAATTGGCAATTCTCTCCGATGACGAAACTTTCCACTAATTTGTAGACCGGAAGTTCCAGTGCAGGCCAACGCTAAACATAATAGTTTGCCGTGTTATGAAGTTCGTGAAACCCCGAAACGTAATCCGCCCTATCTCGTCCTCTCTACCTTCCCCGAAAACGAATTCGACCAATCCAGTCTTACAGATGCGATTAGCAATACGAGTCGTCGAAGCGCCGTGAATACGAACGAACCAGCCCGAGAACACCACGGGTTAGCGCGAACTTCCACGTGTGTCGTTGAAACTTTTCGCGTATCGATAATTGCCGGGATCCTCGATGGAACGGGGTCGAAGCGCGGGGACGTGCAAATAGTCCGCGCGACGACGAGAAAGTCACACGGCTCGGTCGTAACGAATTCATGAGGACGATCAGAATTATCCATCCCTGTGCGGCGTCTGTTTGCGATTCCGCGGAACCGATGGACCGGCCGCGGAGTCAAATTGATATTGCAGAGATACGCGGCGCAGTGCGTCGGCGGGCGTTTCGTTGAAATTCATCCACGGCTGTCCCCGTGCAACGAACAAACGGCACGCGATTCCGGGAAATTAGCTTGCAATATTGTTTGCCCGGCTGCGTATTAACATCGTCCATTATTTCCTCCGCCGTGCTTTGTTCCCGCGCTCGTCACCCATTTCCCTGCTACCGGGAAATTGGTTCGTTTCGCGAAGGCGGGTACAATTTTGGACATCTGGGATTCGCCTCTGTTAGGGCCTCGTTCGCGGGCTCGTATATTCTCGTGCATTCTTTATGATAACGCCGGAGGTAATTGCCAGCTGGAGCCGCGACACGAACGTTCGCTGTTACATGCACGGTGGTTGTATCTGGTCCAATTTAATCATGCCATAGGACGGGGTTTTAATGCGACCTTCGATGCAGGGGATTTTTGTTTCTTGATTCGCAAGGATACGTTGTATTTTTGGTCAGTGAGTTTTCAATACAGATTCAATACAGATAGAAATAGCGTGTCTTTATTTAATTATAAAAAAATGAGCGTACACTTTCAACTCGGCACATGACGTTAAAAGTGTACTTTCCACGCGTATACATTCACGGCATCTGTCAACTCTTTTGCATAATTTAAAACAGACCTCCGTCATGATCATACGGGGACCGTGCATTATTAAACAAGAAACATTGAAAGTGCCGACGACGAACTCGCACTCGCGTATCCGCGTAATGTACTTAATTCCCGCGCGTCTCATTGGCGCACAGACAGCGGCATTGATTGTTCCATAAACAGTTGGATAACTGATTGGAATCAATCGCCCGATGAATCCCGAGTACCCAGTACGAAAGGAAAATCGCCCCCGCTCGGCTTCCATACTGTCCCGACCACTTGTCCAATAATAGCGGCCATTGAAAATCAATGTTATTTGCCGCGGTAACCTAATTATATCTACGCGGTGCAATGCGTAATAACAATTAGCTGGATCCACCTCAATAGCGCGTCCCTGTCCCGGTGTTCCCTGTCCTCTGTCTCGCGGTGCACCCACGTTTCCCTTCCGTAGCCGATTCGCCGCGCCGCCTCGAATGGCAGACATTTTTAATCAGTATCGTGTTTTGCAAGCAAACAACGCGTTTAACGCCTATTTACCGAATCGCCAGTTCCCGCCTCGCTTCATTCATTTCTGTCCCGTCCGTATCTCTCGCGTGCCAATTAATCGAATTCACTTGACCGTGTTTAACGCTCTCGAAAAATCCGCTGGACAATCGAGCCGGGAAATAATACGCACCTATCTGCCCTGTAATTAAGAGCACCGGTGTCTCGACGGACGAGAACATTCGAATCGCGGGCGCACGTCGCTCCTTCGTCGATCCTCGTGTATCGATTCACGAGCAATTTATATCACGGACAATTGTCGACCGCCCCGTGTCGAACCAGCCATGCTCGAATCAACGTGGCATGCCGGGTTTGTTAGCTTCATTGACGCAGCGCAAAATGATGCGGCCCCGACTGTATCTCGTTGCCAATCCCGGTTGCAGCCGCGATTGCAAAGGGGAATTAATTTCGACAGCCGTCCTGTATCGACGGAGTGCAACCGTATCTCCTCCGCGTCCATCCGTTCGAGATCAATTATTCTCCGTTGCACCTCGAAATAAACGTCTTGATGCGTTGTCGACGATCACGCCTATGTACGCGCGACGGAAGCATCGAAAGAATCATTTGTGGTCGGAATTGTTCGGTGCACGCGAACCAATTTGCCTACGGTCTACCGTTTTCACGCACAGCCAGGGAAACGGGGCGTGGGCCAGAAATTACGTCCCGATGACTAATACCACCCGGGCAGCTGCTTCCACGCGTTAAACTTCCAGGTAGTGGCGTTATCGATTGGCATTTGTGAAAACGGGCCAATCGAACTTTTCCTTCATTTTCACCCTTCGTTTTGTCCGGCTGTTACGTTGTCAGGTCTGTTCGCCGAGCGAGGCGCTGCGTGTATTCTCCATGATTACGAACTTCAAGATTATTTCGGTGAAAAGTTTAAACGATTTTTCACGCGTACACGGAGTTGTCGCGAAAAGTTAGTTACGGACGCTGATGCGAGCATAAATTGCGTTCTCTGCGATTCAATTTGTCTGAAACAGGTTCTTTAGCAGATGGAGTTTGTATTGAACTTTAATGCGTACACATTGCAAACTCGTTTACGCTCGAACTATCGAGTTATCAGTATTCTTGCGATACAGAACACGGGCCACGTTGGCAACATTTGCCACAGCGTGCCTTTACCCGTCGAGTTCACGCTCGTCTACGCAAATCTACTAATGACTCGCCGACCCAACTCGTCTGGAACGTAACTTGTGCATACAGGGTGTTTCGTTTCGCTGGAAACGGTGGGCTGTCTCGCGAGAGATTAAAGTTACGAAGAAAATGTTCTCGCAATAGTTGTTTGGCACGAAGGGGGACATTGATTGTTAATTGTTTAAAATGGGACACTGCATTTTTTGTAATTCATATTACGGTGACGTACGCTGGGGCAAGTACAATGACCTGCGATACGATATAATTCCATGCGACAGCACGTCAAAAAATAGACAAAATATTAAACGATACAGCCTCGTTCGAAAAAATTCACTTGACTTTGATATCTCTCACACCACCGCACCTGTTGACAAATTACTTAGACCACGCAGATATTCCAACGTTTCCAGTCAATTGGACCACCCTCTATATAGCGCCCCCGTCTTTCGAGGGCGCATCCAAAGGAATTCCTAATACCTTGGTCCACGTTGCAGCACGCTCGTGTTCATGAATTGCGATTTGTCGGCCTCAAGTTATGAACAGCCGATATTGGATCGCGGCTAGAATTACTTGGGATCGAAATAGGACGTTTGATACGTTCCCCGTGGGAACGACGAATAAATATCGCTACGGAGATCACGGTTCTTCTACAGTATTAATATTTACGTTCCTCTTCAGGAATTTGATGCGTCGTACGATTTCAGAAGGAATCAGATATTTTTTTCACTGGTACACGAGACGTAGCTTTATTCTGAATATTATTTATGCAGTTAAAAGATTCGAGATTTTTATATATACTTACTTTTATATTGTATTATAAATCGTTGAAGCGCACGTTTCGTTGGAACGAAATATTTTTGATTTTTTTGCGAGATTCGTAGGATGTTGAGTGGTGCTTTGTTATGTGTGACACAGCATTGGTTGTTTTAACATAAGGTTTTTACTCCGCGAGGAAAATCTGGGCTATCAGAGTATTAAAAGGGGGGGAGAAGTTTGTACGAGTTTCAGAGAACACGAGAGATATGCTAGGCAGATTATACTTCAGTCAGGTCGAAAGATCAAAGGACTGCTGGATACAAATTACTTTCTGATTAGAGTAGGAGATTCGAGGAAGAATTTTTTCGGATAATGCATATTAACCTCGCGGCAGCAAAGAATATATCGGTACGATAATCATAGCAACAGTAATATTAATTCCATTTGCGACCAGACATTAGTCGACCTTCTTTAACTTCTACTCGAGTATCCTCTAATCCGTTAAAGTTCTCGTGCATTTGATAAAAATATCTCTTATCGGTTTCCCGTCGCTTTCTGCAATCTTATTAGACCTTTCCCCCTTCACCTTAGGGCACACCCATCGCTTCCATCGGTGCACAATGCACAGCAGACAAGTGGGTCACGAATTTCCGTTTGCGAGAAGCAACGTTGTCTATGTTGGTCTCAGCCTTCTTGTCATTTTGCACCGTGGCCCAAGTTCGATGGCTTTACGAACCGTTTACACGGAAAGTGGAGTTCATCGATCGAGGTGAGACACGCGGGGGTCGCTTACGTGACCTGAACTTTCGTTTCGCCCCCGGGGTTGGCTAAAGAGGCCCGTCCCTTTTCTCATATTCATGGTAAACATACCGTTGGTTCGTTAAATCAAGCCTAGCGTGGCTAATTTGCTTCAACGCAGTTTCACTTGGTTTCTTTCCCATTTTTTTTTTTTTTTTTTTCTATTTTTTCTCGCAACGAGCCACACGAGCCGAACCCCTGCTCCCGTGTGGATGAGCTCGTACCTCTGCACGCGGCACCCTTTGCCGTCACAAATGGGATGAACAAAATTGCAGTCGACTAGAGCGACGAATGTCCCTTGAGCCGGTGGACGCAACAACGTAACCGGACTTTTCATTCGGTCAATTTGCCCCTTTCGTTGCGTATTAAAGCGTCCAATAGGGTATCTCGGGCGGCTTCGCGAAAGTGCGACAGAATTTCGGCCTTGCTGGTCAATAAAATTGAGATGGGCGAAAGGGGGACGCCATAGAATGGTATCGGATTGTTGGGGTTGCGCGACGCACGGGGCAAATCGTCAGATGGTTAATAATAACTCAATAATAAGGGGGTTAATAACGGATGTAACCAACGGGGTCGTTCTCTTTGAAGAAGCTTGCTCTTGGTAAATACTATGCGGAGCGGCAGCCGTCCACTCGGCGTGGAGCGCGTTAATGCATGCACATTCAGTATGTTCCGATGGCGAAGCATTTTTCCTTGTGCCTCGCGCACCCTGAAATCTTCAATGACGTTAACGGCGTTCGTTACGCTCGAATCTTAGTTCGCGGCGTTGGATTTATTCACTCCGTAATTTCACTCCGTTACCTCCGGTATCTGTGTCTGTTTCGCTGCACGCGAGAGAGAATTATTTAATATTGTTGTGTTCGACGCGCAACCCGGGTATATTGATAGGGTCGTTCGAGAATGATTAAATATTGAAGAATCGGCCTGTTTATTCGTTGATTGAAGCAAGCTGAATAACCAGTCGCGGCCTTACGAAAGCCTGAGCGTCGCGCGCAAGCTCGCAACAAACTTGTCGGCGAAGTGGCAAACATATACCCGAGCGGGGTGTATCGCGGAACGAAAATTCGCATACACTTCGTTCAAGGGCCTCGCGCGAACGTTCTGTTTGCACGGTGGAAACGTACAGCCGGGAGAATGGGAATAGTTGCCGGACTTTTTCCTTTCATCGCGCCACCGCGAAGGTTACGGAAAGGCGAGAGAATCACTTCGCCACTTTCCCTTTTTCCCCGTGCCCGTTAAACGCGGCGAAAACGATCGATAGAGGAACGCCTTCGCGGCTCGACCGGGCGCACCGGCGATAATATCCCTCGCTTCTAATAGCCGTTGTTCCATTACACAACCGGCTGATGCTCGCGAACTAACAATGGACCGAGAGAGGAACAGAGGCGAGTCCGCACGGATGAATCTCGTTTCTCGCCGGCGAAAAGAAATTCATCCCGCAAGAGCCAAATTTGTGGAGCGCAGTGGAAGCGAGGGCGCAACACGTTCGCGAGAACACGCCGATGAATCGCGATATCGTGTCCCTTCTTTTCCCCCCTCCGCCGCGACAAAAGCTATATGCGAAAGGTCGTATACGCTTGCTTTATAATTTCCACTACAGTTTTGCTTTGCATAATCGCGAGATACACCCGCGTATGCACGCTTCTTTCCGACACCCTTTCGCATTTGTCCGCTGCACCCGGCCGGCCGTTTGTTCCGCAAGCTTCGTTCGCTTTTCGGCGAGAACGCGGTTAAGAAACCTCCTCTCCCTTGGTCCCTGTGCGCGTCGGTAATTTTTAAAATCGCCCCGGCAAAGCGCGTCCAACGATCCACCACCCGGGTCGCCCAGCCACCGGTGTCCGAGCGGAAAGGGCGCATTTTCCACGCGTTTATCCGAGGACGTTCTCTCGTTCGCTGATCGCCGCCCCGGTGAATTAACGTTTCGAATCCTGCGTTCGAACGTTGCACGTTCATCGTGTAATCGCCGAGCGGATAATCAGCGCTCAGGGGGTTTGTTCACTGGCCATGGCCGGGATCTCCTTTTTTTCCCCCCCTTCGCACCCTCCTTTAAAGCAGCTACACAATTTCCACGGCGGTTCTTCGTTTAAGGGAACGTCTGATGACTTCGCTTCTCGCGTCTATTTGGCTCCGAGTTAGTCAGACTGGACTAGATTCGACGTTTTCTTCTCGACTGTATTTGCGGGGGTACAGTTGCGCGACTGCGGCGAAAATGAAACACGGAAATCGTAAAGAGCAGTGTGGGTGGGACGAGAGAGAGGGGGGGGGGGGGGGAGAGAAAGAGGTCTAGAAAGAATCTCGTAAAATGCGGCTATAAAGGAAAGGCGCGCAGGGTGGCCAGATCCCGGCAAGTTTCTCCATTAAGGGGTAAAATTCGAGAGGTGGGTGTTTCTCGTTCGACAATGGTCACATCTTCACCCTCCGCCCCACTGCCAGCAGACGATAAATGGAACGCCGTGGAACCGTCGTTTTAAGTGTATCGAAGCGAAGTGTACTCCTCTGGGATCTCGGTTGATTCGATGTTTAATGCATACCGCGCTGATAGATTTTTTTTCTCCTCATTCGTCGTGAATTTTTTCTTTTAAATTTCATTAAAACTCTCATCTGCATGAGGCACAATGTATGTTTATTTAACATGCCGGTAGATAATAAAACATTTCGCCGGTCCCAGGTATAACGTGGTTAATAATTCCGATTATGTTCGTTTGTTCTATGAAAAGAAATTTGCATTTTCACGCACGCACGATCCCCTTTGTCGCGTGACTATCCACCACCCTGGAATTGTGGCGATACGTGCGATTTCGCGAAGAAGGGGTTGTTCGCGATCGAAACAGTACGCGCATGCGCTCTGGGCTGCCTTAGAGGGCGGCAGCTTGCAGCCCGCTTGGTATTAGATGGTCGGTAACGCAGGGGGGATGATTTTACCCACGAAAGGGTAGTTTTCTGCAACGGGGAATCCTTGTTACCGGCATTAAAACTTGGCGTTTCCCTCTAGTTTCACGACGGAGAATGGTTGCGTTGTTCGAACAAGGTATCCATGATTTTCTAGCATCTCGACGTTCAATTTTAACCACCTGTCGGTAGCGAAATTCGCCAGGGGGATGTTCCTTACAGTTCTCTGTTGCACCTTGCTACTTGTTCTCAGCTTATCCTATGCCAGCTTTGAAGATACGGAATTCTTGTAAATTAGTTGAAGCAGTTAAAAAAAGTGAGGTCACTTCGACAATAATATTCAACGTTGCAAAACAATCGAATATCTGTCCTTTGTATTTGATGGCAGCTGGTTATTTAGAAAAATCTATTTGCTTCTGGTAGAGTAGATTTCTCTACGTACGATACGCATACTTCCCTCTAGATTTAATTAATGTTGATTAATTAGTCGTGGAAGCAAATTCCAGAGCAACATTGTTTCATGATTTTCGTTCGAAGTAATCGCAGATTCGGTAACGTCATTGATTGACTATTCGAAAGGCGGATTCTCTAGAGAGGGGAAAAAAGAAATGATTTATGAATATACGAGATTGGATCGATTCACTGACAATCTCAATATTGTCGCTTCTGCGCGGCGCTGTGTCTTCTTCATTGTTTCGAAAAAAACCAATCTCGTAATAATACCGGAATTCACGGGCCGCAATACCGTCCGTTGTCGGCGATAAATCGCCAATTGGTTGAGCCCGCTTTCCCGTTCGCTAGAATTGATACCGCCACAATAAATAATGCTTCATTGTTGGGCTTTAATTTATTTAAGCAAAAAATTCTGGTTTCATTGCAACCAGCACAATTGCTTATGCAATTACGCTGTAGAAGATACGCTTTTAATCGGAACACCTTCTGGCCACGATAAATTGCACCGCCGCTCGTGCAGAAATTTATAAATTATTCATGGGTTGAATTAACTGGCTCATATTTCTAAGCAGTTAAATTTCTTATTAAGTTGAACATTTGTTGGGCGAGGAAGGTAACGAAATTTGACTGTTCATAAACGAAACCGGGAGATAGATACCGGTACAGAATTTTTGATACTTTGCAAACTAAATTTCGTAAAGTGTGGTTTAAAGCGGCGTAACTCAAACACTGTACAACACTAGTATAGTAGTGTTTATAAAATGTCGGCGAAATCCCATCCGAATGTACTTAAAAATTTCTTAATAATCCCGAAAGGGAATTGCAGAGTAGTTATTTCATTCTGCAACGCGGATTAACGTGGATTTAAATTGCACGAGTTCATTTTACGAATCCTCCAGTTCCGTTTACATTGAAATCCTAAATAAAATATTCTCCGTTTTCGACCTTCATTCCGGTGTACCCCGATGCGCCATGCAATTGAATTATTTATTCGCGAGCATTAAATCAAATTTTTTAAATTATTTATCCTGCACACCGTCGCGGCCGGATTGTAATTGATTCGTATCTGACACGTAACGATTTACACATTTGTCAAGAATCTATGTCTCCATTCCATCTGTCGTTGACTTAATAAACCCGTCAGGTCGTAGCCCTCCCGTCTGAAAGGGTTACAGTTGAAGGGAAAAGCAGCAGGGATATGTGAGATGATGTTACTAGCAGATGTCGCCGCTGCCTACTCTCC
This sequence comes from Nomada lathburiana, assembly GCA_963667235.1. Taxonomy (NCBI): domain Eukaryota; kingdom Metazoa; phylum Arthropoda; class Insecta; order Hymenoptera; family Apidae; genus Nomada; species Nomada lathburiana. Next base: position 9,112,082 of record OY763903.1, read on the forward strand.
CGAAAGCTTTAGGTCTCACAATACTCTACTTGCGACCTATACACTGGCATACACGGGGTGATTTGTTCGAAACGATCATTGAAAACTCCGTCATATTTTCGCACATCTCCTCGCAAAGCTCGACTACTGTTGAGCTTGAATTAAAAGCGTGCAACAAGGGGAGCACATTAGTCACATTTCGCTACGTTCATTAACATTTACCAAAATATCCTGTTCCCCTTTTCCACAGATTAATGAACAAGCGATTCACGCAATTTTTCCTCTTCATGAGCATTTACAAATTTTCATTCGGTTCAGTCGAATCGTATTTTTTTCTTTGGCCCGTATCAAACGGCGCTTTCGTTCTTGACATTAAATCCATCGCGGTCGTTGTCCCCGCGTTTCGCTTTCGTCGAATAAAATTATCTCCCCTGTATTGAAATCCCAGGGAAATCCGAATATTGCCTGCTGTACAGTTTTTTTTCCATTTCCGACGTTACTTTCATGATTTAGCCGGTTATGGACACTGCTGCGTGCTTCTACTTTTCGTCCGTTCGCCCTGTACATTTTCGTCCAACGTGAAACAATGCTTGCGGACCGATATCAGCCCGTATGTCCGCGGCAGCAGCTCTTTGTACAGTCGTTCCAAAACGGGGACAAAGCAGCCTCGCTAAACTGTCGGATAACAGTTTCAGAACCCGTGGTGAAAGCGCTTAGTTAGCCCCCTTCCAAAAAAAAAAAAAAAAAAAAGACCAACCCAGGCACAAAACCGCGTACGATTCTCCAATTATCTATAGCTTTAAACTAATTGAAGCGCACCAGACTACCTGCCGTACAGCGGTCGTATAGATCGAGCGGGTTCGAAATACCACAAACGAACATTAAAGTTCCATCCACCGTGAAGCCGCATCACGCTCGTTCCAAACAAATTTTTTTTCTAAGGGGAGAATTATGATAACAACCATTGTCCGTGCGCCGCGCGGGAAGTTCAGTATCTCCAAGCCGTGAAATATACTCTTCGAGTGGAAATAATTAGCGCCAGGCGCTCGACCCTTACCGTTGGCGGAGGGGGGTCGATATTTTTGGTCGCACTCCAAAAGGACCGACGGTGTGCATGAGCAGCGTCATCAACGTTGCTCTCTGAGGTCAGGTAACGACGGGCCGAAAAAGAATTTTCTTTTTTGCCCGCCCCGTTTTTGCTCGCGCGCATCGTATTCGGCTTAGTTGGCGCGAAACGTCCAAAATGAAATTGCACGACAAAGGGAGCGGCGAAAGTGGTAAAGGGGAACACGATGAAGATCGCAGGGGAGGCGAGCCTCTGCCGCGAGAAACGGGTCAGTCGCGTTCTTTTGAAGCGTCGACATTTTCAATTCTCCCGGCGATTTTAGCGGCCAGGGCGGCTCGAGGAAGATAAGGAATTCCGGAAAAATCGCGGGGCTCGTCTGAATATGGACGTTGACGGGTCCCCGGGGTGCCCGGCCTGTATTGTACCCCTTTTCACCCCTTTCTACGTGTTTCCAATGGCTGAATAGTAGATTCGTCGTGAGGGTACGTCCGATGCGTGACCATTGGTCGACAGGTAAACACTATTTTGCCTATTCTTCTCCTTATTCGTTTCGGGTTCTGTCGTCTCGTTTGTTGTTCGACGCGATGAACGGATAACAATAGAGGCGGAATGGTGGAATAGATTTTGGGGGAAAAAGGGTTGACGCCCCAGAACCGGCAACTGGATTGCATGAAACGACGCGCAAGACGAACTGAAACTTGATAACGCACTTTCGTAACCGCGACAATTTACGCGGCCCACCTTGCGACGTTTTATCGCTTACAGTCCGTCATTAAATCACGGCGAACTTTATTACCTCGAAATTATTCGGTTTGCATTTCGTTCGTACCTTGAGGGCAGGTACGTCTGTGGTGTCTGGAGTTTCGAACAGTTACCGGCGAGATGACAGCAAGTCTCAGGATGGTCGAAATATTAAATTACTTTAAATAATAATTATTGCGTACGCTATTAAATAGACTTGAACTGGTAATATTCATTTTTTTTTATCAGAGAAAGGAGGTTCGAACGATTCTATAAATCTTATTGGCCAATATAAGCGGACCAGTATCGAGATGAATAATTTTACTTCTGTTTCCGGCTATCCACAATTGCCGACGCTCAAAAAATTCTAAAGTCCACGCGCCCCTATCGTGCTCAAACGCAGTACTAAAACGATTCAAACGTATCCACGACACGGAGGTACACGATTAAAGATTGGAGAGAACGTGTGTGTCGGGGCACGCGACCGATCTATTTACACAAAGTTACCTCCGTCGAACCGGAGCACATGGTAAAAAACGGAGTTCTGCCTGCGGCGTTGAACGGAAGTTCTCTGCTTCATTTAAATTCCACCCCGGAGTGTTCCGTGGCGCAGCTTTAAACGAGTCGAGAGAATGGATACGGTGTAGATATCGACGGTGGGAAAAAACGCTCTCCGCACAGTCGACCAGCTTCTTGGATCGATCCAACGAAATAAGGAAGCTCGATCCGAAAGGAAACTGCCAGGCGCGCGTATTACCATATTCGGGTTTTCCCGCAGGTTCCCTTTGTTGAAAACCTGCAGCAGCTTAAAAACTGAATCATGCGGTCGGATGTTATCGTTGAGTTCGATGCACCGATAATGCACCTGCGTTGCTCATATATTTTTCAATACAGGGACAAGAATCTTTCGTGGCAGAGTGGCAGTATTCCTGTGGCTTACTCTACCTTTGGCAACAGAATGAAAAATTGTCGACTTCCGAATAGCTGTATCTTCGTGAAAAGAAAAGTCGTGCGACAGCCTGTCTGGGCTGAATCGAATTCTTCGAAGTCCCCGTTGCATTAGAAAATTCGTGAAAATCAAACGCGTCCGCGAAGTTAAACGATTTTTGTCCCGACCGAAATCGTCATGGTTTTGAAGATCGAATTTTTCTCCTTGCCACGACCACTTAAAAATGTATCGCTCATCGATCCAAGGTGTACCACGGTCGGATCTCTGTTCCATGCATGGTGTTCACGGTACAAATTATAGAAGCATCAAGGAATTTTCGTTTGTTGGATCTCAATCAAGTCAGATGTCGGACACATTACACATTCAAGAAAATTAATACGATTCGTCGGGGGAGTTGGCTCGTGGTATGCGCTTTTGCACGGGTGCGACACAAGGTGTACTCTGTTTGGCAAAATCGGACGCAGGTCGAACAGGATTAAGATCGGTCCGTGCGATTCGGAGGGGATCAGAGCGGAGAGTCTTGATATCATGGAGATCGAGATTGTACGATATGATTCGTGGTTGAACTGGGGTCCGGAGACGCGATGCTATCAAGTCGACAACCTACCGCAACTGTGACATCGTAAACATCGACTGGAATGTCTCCATCCACGGCCTGGGTAGCATCACTTGATACTATCCCCTGACACCGTTGGTCATCAGCCTCCATTGTACATTCCGTTTCTCCGAAATTATGAACGCAATCCCCCCGGCGAATTTGCGCCGCGGAATTCGTTCGATTGCCAAATTATTCAACCCTTAATCAATTCTTCGTGCGCCGACTCGGCCGGCTTTATAAATATCGCGGACACGGTTTCGATGTTTCACGTGTCTGTTCGTCGCGATTCTTTCATTGCGCCGCTTTCCAGAGGCCAATTAGTAAATGGGACACGTAGCTGTGTGTCGTGAAGCGGGTGGTGTACGGTTCTGCGTTCTTCGCGGGGATCAATTATGCCTTGTATCTGGCACGGCGGATTCGTAAGGGAGAAACTCAGTGCATCGATCCGTGATGCATGCGGTAAGTTGCTGTTGCTGGCAGTGGGAAGGGTGCTCTATTTTATCACTGGGGAAAAAGTTCGGCAATGCTGGCGCTGGTCTTCCTAGCCAAGAAATCGCGTACAAAAGCGGAAGGACGTTGTCCCATAGGGCAAAATGTCCCAGACACGTCCCTGCATTGTATTCCTACATTACCAATCGCTTTGTTCCCTTTCGGAGATTATATTTTCATTCTCCCCCCCATTTGGCAGGATCGGCGATGGCAACACAGTGTTTCATTGCGCTGAAAGGGATTGTGATTTATGGAAAATTGTCTTCGAATATGATTAGGTGGAATATCATTTTGGGTAAAATTTTCCAAGCGGATTTTTCAATCATTTCCGTCTGCGATTATTCTTCAAGCGTTCAAGAGTGTAAATTGTAAATATTTCAATCTGGTTGCACGGCTCCTTCTACTTGAAGCAGAAACATGATAACAGAGTTATCAGAAAAATGATAACAACGAATAACGGAGTAATAATCCGAACATATTTCTGCCTTGTCTACTCGTTTTGCATTCGTCCCCTTGCAATCGAAATTCACCCGATATCCCGGCTCGATGCAACGGAAGGTAACATTTCTCTTCGCCAGCGTCGATACAGTTATTACAGGGGAGACGAAGCAAATTCATTCGCGATGGATGCTCCAGATGCGGGGAGGTTTCGTTTAAACCGAGAAATCGGCGGCTCCGTTCTCAGGTACACGTTTCGCGCGTACATCTCGCGGCTCGATGGCATGGAGTTTTGACATCAGTTTTAAAGAGCAAATCGAATCCGGCTGCTGGCGACCGTGCCTGAAACGAGCATTTTAATTTCCGCCCTCTCTTTTACGCGCCTCAAAGTCTGAAATCGCCGCCATCCATCATGCCGCTGACGTTGTCGAGGCGCCTTACGGATACCACGGCTGAGTTTTGCTAGTATCGCTCGGTCGTTGCAGACACGAATGCTGTTTTTTAATATCCGTTTCGACGCTTATCATATTTGCAAAAATTCTCGGAATGACCATGAACTCGGTACGATTTGTCCGGGATCGTTCCGCAACTCTCGTCTGGAATGGGCTATTCCTTTTCGAGAGGGTAGAAACGTGGGGGGCTGGCATACAGAACCGCGACTTCGCAAAGTTCGACCCGAGTCCGACGAGCAGCAGAAATTGCGTATCATTGCGTCTGTGTAAATCTGCAAATATTCCGCGTCGTAGTCGCAAGTGTGTCAAAGCCCATGGCACGTTTAAGTTCTCGCGAAAAGATTGTCACACCGGGAACGGAAACTTGTAGCCTGTAGAACATATACAAATCCGAACTGTCCCGCAACAATTTACAAGGTGCAATCAAACCAGGGTGTAGTTTCAAAGTTTCAAGGAACAAGTTTAGTCACCGTGCACCATTAAAAGCTTCTTTGTCCACGAGGGGAGGTGAGCGAGGGAGCGAGTGGATGGATGGGGGACAGGGGGGTAGAAAAAGGGTATAGTCTAGCGGTACAGGGTAAGAAGAATAAACTCAATAATTTCGACGTCAAAGCTGCCATTTCTGGGCGTTCGTCATTGAGCCGTATCTTACGTTATATTTCTTTCTCCTTTTTCTTTATCCTGTTCCCTTGTCCCTCGTTCTCGGCTTCACCGGCAGACTTCACCCTCTTCGGACCCTTCTCACGCCCCCGCAACGGTCCTCCCCCCTTCCTCCCGACGTTCGCCCGTCGTAAAACGAACGGACCCCTCGATATCGACAATCGTCTGCGATACGAAACTAATGGCGCCCAGAGATTCGTTATTCGTCTCGCTGCCTCCAAGTCTTTGCAGCGTATCCAACGGGCCGCCAACGTGGAACCGCTTTCGATATTTCCTTTGAAACGTTTCCACGTTTCTCCCCGTCACTTTCTTGCCTCCGCGTAACACGTTTTGTACCCGCGTTTCCTGTAATTTCACGCCATTCCTTGATTTTTCTTTTCCTGCTCTCATTCAACCCGACGATCTCGCAGCATTGCTTCGTTTGTACTGCGCGCATTGTCGTATGCAGCTTACGTTCTGCTTTGCTGACATCCAAGCAACATAGGCTACTCCCCTTTACGGTGTTTACTCGAAGCTCGATTATTTCCGCTACGTTAAGAAATATCGTATAAATAAATACAAATATAGATGCGTATGTTAGTAACAATTATTATATCCAAAAGATGTAACGATGCTTGGAGAATGATGATTAATTACAGCCGTCGTTTCTCTCCTGCTGTATTGGATAATTAAAACTTTCCATTGCTCGTTGTCTCCTGTTCGTTGACTATCCAGGGGGACAAATATCTTCGAATTCCCGGTCGTTTCGTACGATCGTCGTTCCCAGCAAGGTGCCCACGATGTTCCATGGGTACGAGCGCGAAACGTTTTCCACGTGCGGCCCACGTTATTGGCCGTTCCCAGCGGGGGCGATCGATGCCTCACCGGCAGTCTTGATTCGCGAGCAAAAGTTCCCATCCGCAATTCCTGCCGGTGGGCAGCATCTGAAAAACCGAGGCCACCTGCCGGACAGACTAATTTATCTCTAGCGCGAGGTTTAAAGCCTTTCCGTCGTTTATCTTGCCGCCGACGACTGCCTGGGATCCACCGCTCGCTTTTTCCCTCGTTTACCCTTACTTCGATACCGTCCCCTTTCTCCGTTCCCCTGTGTTCACCCCCGTCCGACCTCTTTTTAATTCCTCTCCCCGTTCGTAGTTTTGTCCAACTCTACCGAGCTTTAAATTGAAAAACACTTCCATTCCGTGGGATCTTCTACCTGTCGCGGAACCTTGCGAGAAATCGTCCCGCGTTCTGACGACGATTCGTCCGCGACGAGTTGTGCGCTCGCTTCCGGCGTTTCTGTCGCTTGTTCTTGCGTCTCTGCTGGAAAAGATACACTGGATGGGTTTTATCGTGCGTACATGGTTGAATCGAATTTGTGACAAAGGGGAGCATGGTTTCATTAATAATCGAACTCGTCGCTGGTAGTATTTGACGAATTTATGTGGGATACAGTGTGCGAAACTGTAGATAAAAATCGAGAGGAAAATGCTCTTTCTTCGTTATTAACGTGGGTCGAAGTTATTGCATTCGAGGGACAAAAATTTAATCGACATAGAAGCGATGCGTGGGAAGTTTCAGAAAATATTAGGATGTTGCACACAAAGTGTTTCAAATGTAAGCTATATTTTCTATTTTATGTAAAATTCTTTGTTTGTTGTATATTTAGAAATTCCGCACAAGGGTTGATTATACAGGGTGCAGTGGTATTCACTTGTCTCCTTTAAAGGGGCGATTAAAGGAAAAAGCACTTCAACATCGCTGAATTCATGAGGCTAAACGGTTTGCTTCATTGCTCCTGAAGAATGGAAGTCTATTTCTTTGAAGAATATATCTCATTTAATATTCATATTTTCCACGATATTTAGGTGACCTCTCTTTCTCCATTTCAACCCCCTAATTAACCCTCTCAAGGGGGTCAGCGAACAACCGGATATATTATATAATATATCTGGTTTATCTCCTGCCTTCAATTTTTATTTCGCGCGTTTACTTGGAATAGAAAAATCGGATACTAGTAAAATTACCACAATTTTTCTGTTCAGGTAACCGGGTCAATTGCTATTTAATTATCCATCCCGAAAAAGCCTATTAAGATTCAGAAATGTATTGTCACCGTGAATTCGTGTGTTGTACCATTTTTCGTTGAGAGATTAACCTCGCGCAGCTGCCAGAGCGTGCCGCTTACATTTTAATTTGTCGAAGCATCGACGTTTCGCGTGCACTTTTTTCGCACGGATCTCGCAAGGTATTTCGCATTTTCCATGCATTTTTAATTTACGGGGGAAAAATATACGAGCCACGCGATCGCCCCTGGCGCGAGTTGTTTCGCCTGTGTTGCATTCAGTTGCCGTGTCATATTCGATCTGCTCGGTCGACTGTGGCTGTGAAATGCTGCTTGATAATTGAAGTCTGAAATGTTCGAATATAAAGAATGCTCGGTGCAAACAGAACCTTTTTGTTTTGTTTTGAGGAATACGAAAAAAAAATACAGTTTATTTAAAATAACGTTGGAAATGGCAACGTTCAATTGTTTCACGAACCTGAACAATTGTTTCAGACCGCGAACCTGAACAATTGTTTCAGACCACGAACCTGCACAATTGTTTCAGACCACGAACCTGCACAATTGTTTCAGACCACGAACCTGCACAATTGTTTCAGACCACGAACCTGAACAAAATTAACATCAAAGACAGATTATTGAATCCGAAAGAAGGGACACGATTCAAAGGTGGAACACGATTTCACCCACTTCGTTGTCCCTTCACGTATATTTTCAATTCCATGATATCCTCCACCGTTCAGTCGAGATCCCTACCATTCTCCCATATCCCAATTCCAATGTTACACTTTCCCAGTCCGTGTCTTCGAAATTGCTCGACGACGTCCCCGGCTTGTTCAGTCGATCACCGGAGAAAATTGGCTCGCCATTCTAAATACGAAGCAAGGCGAAACGGATCTCGAACCATAATCACATACCGTTCTAACAGGGTGTACATCGACGTAACAATGTGCAATTTCGTCCAAGGCAAACAAATTTCGCCATTTAGGGTCTCCCGAGAATTTCATTGAACCATATAAATCGAGAAAGATATACCCATTCCACTTGTTTCCCCCCCCTCGAGTAAAGAATCTCGAAATCGAATCGAAACGCAGTAACGGAAGAACGCGAGAGTTCAATGAGTTCGAGATCGGTGTGCAAATAAAATGCGTGCTGATTGTGTGGACCGGTTTGGGAACACGGCTTTGATAATTGCGGCTACAGTACAGTTGCGCACAGTACAATAGAGATGGATAGGATGGATTGGGGCGAGAACTCGACAAAGACAATGGACGTGTGCATGTGTCTTTACGTGTGCGTACGTGTGCGTGTGTGTGTGTGTGTTGCACCGATGGAAGGGAAAAAAGGAATCGGAACAACGAATCAAGAGGTCAGATGAGCTGTCAAATCAGCGTTCCAGGGAAACTGCCAGCCGTGAACTGAACAATCCCGCGAATATCGATGAAAGGGGGAGGGGGGGGGGGGCAACCCAGCTTTGTACCTGCAAACGATAACGCAACGTTCCTTTTTACGGGCCTGGTGTCTCTTGTTATTTCGGTTTTAGTCCGGTGAACGGTGCGTACTACTCCGGTTCCACGCGAGTTACCCAATTTTTCGCTCGGACCACTGGCCGAACGAAATCCGACTTTCTTCTGCCCCTCTTTTTCCCCTCGGTGTTGTTCCGTTTCACGTGTGCTTGTCAGACAGAGTATGACGCTTGTCTTTGCAATTAGTCCAGTGTCTTTACCAACGCTGCGACAAAAGTCTGTCAAGCGTCCTTCACTGACGAAGATAATTAATGCCGTTTGAAGATTAGTCGACACATTCCCATTTTCAGCGTACGATAGCATACGATATACCTGTATCGCGTTACCCTCGTATGTACGATAATTGAATTATTTTAGGATCAACTGGATCGTGAAACATTTGCGCGTTCATTGTTCTGAAACGCGCGAGAAAATTCCTGCACAGGGGATAAGCGCCGGATGATAAAATTAGCGGCCGGCGAAGCTCAATTTTTATTTCGTAATTGCATTACTTGAACACCCCCCCCCCCCCCCGGTCCCCGTCCCGCGTGTTCTATAATATTTGAGACGTGAACGGTGGAACGTAATTTTTACGTCGCCACATTTGTTCGTCGAATTAAACGTCGGACGATCCTCGACGGAATTACGGCCATCCACCTTCCCTTCGTCGCCCCGTAAAAGAGGAAATTCTTATATCGAGAGTTTATGTCGGATACGGATGACATCTTTGTGTGAAACCGATCGCCATCGAGGAAATGAAAAATTCCAAACGAGATTTGTGTCGCAACCGGCGCAGCGGCCACCTTATCCGACGCGTATCCACGCTCGGAATTTATGCGAGCGCCACCCCCCCGAATACCCGGGACGAAGGATCCCTGGGAAAATTCAGTTACCACGATCCGACCGAACGTTTCAGGCTGAACGATATTGTTTCCATGCGTCTAGCTGTCTTGTTGAAGCTTTTAGTTTGTCTCGAGAGGGGACACGTGTCGGTGACTCGAACGAGTTAACTGAACGCATCTGAACGGATTGATTTACTGCATCGTCGTCGCCAGTTATCAATATAATAGTTGAAGCTATTGGCCAGTTTGAATACCTTTAATAATTTATTGCGAATTTATTTCACATTTCTCCGGACGACGAAGCGATCATGATATTCGTATTTCGAAGCACGAGGAAGGCGAGAGGTTTAATTGAACGAAAAACGGGATAGTTAATCTTCGATGAAAATGATCCGAATTCGAAATTGAATCAGTACGTTGTAACCGAAGCGTCGATCAAGCTCAATTCACTTCGAGCGAAATAATGTAATAGCGGCGCTCCGGAGAGCAGATATGAAAAGGTGTTGAGTTTAATTTTCTCGCGAGAATCCGCTGTATCGAATCGGGCTAGCAAATTTCTCTCGCCCTCGCTATTGCTTTCTTCCAATCACTCGAGAGTTTTCGAACCACGTTTCCCTTGCTATCTCCGCGTCTAGCGTTTCACCTTGCGCCAACCGTGGCTCCCGTGGCTCCCGTGGCTCCCATGGCTCCCATGGGATGGGGGCGGCCGATGAACGATGGAGAAACTTCGCCTAACCCCCGAAGCAGTTTCCGATCAAGACCCGTTACGTGTGCATAGTTGTTTGTTATCGTTAAAACACTGCCGGTCGTCCTTGACAAATTCTCCTCGCCGTAGAAACTGCGCGACGTTTCTTTCCTCTGTGTGTCAAGGAACAATGCCGGTCCCGAGTAAATGACTCAGCGTGGACGATACATTTTTACGAAGCGTTCTTCCCCCGTCGTACTTCCGTGCAACGTCGCGGACTAATTGTAATGCAATTAATCTCGGGGAAATACCATCCCTTCTTCCTTTCGCGCTGTTGTTCTGGATCTCGCGAGCTTCCACGACGGTACGTCGATGAAATGAAAAGGGAAAAAGGAACAGAATGGGGCGGGAAAAGAAATAGAGCAAACTGAAAGTATTCTCGTTGAGGCTGCACAATCCCTCCACCCTTTAGCTCATGTTTCGTTGCAAGTGTTGGACGTGTTTCGTTGATCACGTTGTAATTCGTTCCAAGAAATTCGTTGGCCTTTCATTGGCGTTTCGTGGCCGTGTCCGTGATAACGTTGTCGAGCGACAGTTTCATTACTGCCCATTGGCATTTTGAAGGAGAAATTGTAACGGACGAAAAAAATTGAAAAAAATAAAAATGCGCCACCGATGGAATGTTGAAAGACGTGAAAGCAATTTTGCCGTTGATTTCTCCCCTTCAGTGTTTGCTCGCGGCACAAAAACTTGGATTTTTTTGTTATTTTTCGCAAACATTATTTCGTCAACAATATTTGAAAGGGTGCAGCGCGCCGTATACAGCAGGATGGAAATGGGGCTCTTTAATCACGATCGCATCATGGACGTCATTAGATTATTTCGTCGCCTGGAGGCATTCAGTTTTGGTTAATTCGGTGACGCGTGACGTGTATTACTACAAGCGTCGACGATAATATTGATATTACATTATTATTTGCACACGTTGCTGGCAGATTCTCGACAGGCTGCTTTTAATGACCGTTGCTGAATTGCCGGATTTGTTTGCTGGACAGTGACGACCGTTGTGGAGAATGCATTGTCTCCTGTGTTCTCTACATTTTCAATAAATGTTCTATGGCCGGAAGTCCAGAAAATAGATGACAAACTATTCTCGAAAACTTGGAATAAAAACAATCGTTCTTTGTATTTATATGTATATTCAGATGCGAGGTCAATATGCAGTGAAAATAAATTCAGATTGCGTTAGGAAAAATGAATATATTTGAATGATCAAGTGTGATATGTAAAAGACAGCGTAATGCCCTCCGTACCAATACTAATGACACTTTGTACCCCCTTCTGTTACAGGTAAGAGATACTAAATTGTCACACGCTCCCGCTAAGCACGCAGCGGCACCCAGTTGAAATAGGTAAGTGCAGCACGTCAGCGGCACAATGCACGACTACTTCTTACCGGTTTTCCCGGCGTGGAAAATTAATAACCACTTCATTTCCGATGCGCTTCGCATAATGAGGCAATTCGAATAACGATCGGTGTTAATTCAATTCGATGGGAACGTCGGTCTCGTCGGATAGACCTACTCCGAGCTGACTCCAACTATCGTTCTTAAAATTTATACCTCACCGCCACGCACTGCCAACGAGATCACGCTTCTCCCTTTTTTTCTTTCACGACCCAAGCAATTTCCCCGGAAAGTCGAAACCATTTCGATCTTGGCGAATCGGCCGAGATTTAGCCCCTCGGGCGAGGTCCGCGCCGCGTATCGTTAACTTTTACGAGTTGGCGGCGGATTCTAATTGATCTCGATGATAATCGAATGGCAAGGGGGAGATGTTTGATCTGAAATATAATCGAAAATATGATCGTGGCCCGAATACGGATTCGATTTCTAAACGGGCCCCGGATTATTCCGTCGGAAAGAGAATTTCAATTAGGCGTTAATGGACGATATGAGATTTCCGCTGGATTAAAGCGGAACGTCCGTCATCGGCCATACAAATCAGTCGGAACGGGCTAACCGGGCAGCCGGCTCGCATGTCGTTTCGTCCTTTTCAAAAAATGCTTTCAAATGTAACTTCTCCGTCTGTTCCCCTCCCCGTTCACTCATATTGTATCAAAGGGGCAGCCGATTTCGAACATGCCCGTCGAAATGCTGCGCGTATCTGGGAGATTTAATCCTGGTTGCTCCAACTGATACATGAACATTCTTGATATTCTTCCTTTAAATTCTCGCCAAGAAGAGAAATGTTTTTCATATATTCGAAAAGAAGTTGCACACAAGAGGCAAGGAAAAAGTTTTCCCGTAATCTGTATTTCGACGTTTCTATTTTACCAAGGTGCAGTGATTACTTTGATACAGTGATATTTTCGATATCGACGACGTAACGAAACTACTGTTTCACTGTTACTGAACGCGTAATGGAAAACTCGTATTAGTGCTGTAACCGGCAGAACAATAAATTAACGGTACGAAACAATTAACTTATTCGTGCATCAGAAATCCGTATGCCTCGTATCTGCATAATAATTTCTCAAACGAGAACTTACCGATTCGCTGTACATATCGAGAGCAATACGAGAACCGCGAACGGATCAAAACGTTCGCTGCGCATCGATATCGATTCTCCCGTACTCGAGAATACGCGCAGCCCGTGAAAAAAGGAACTTGCTCGTCGTCTGCTCACGATCACGGTCCCTTGTTAATGAACTCCCCAACACTCTCGTGACTCAGGGACGCGACACGTCCCCGATCGGGATTATCAGAGCAGCCCACATCCCGGGCCGTCATATTCTCGAAATGTTTTCATCGGAATCCCCTCAGGCAGCCATTGCTCCGCCGGTATTCGACGAAAGGCGTCTTAGACTCGTAGAAAGGGTCGCCGTAGCCTTTCAACGATCCCCATCGAATTGATACCTCTTTCGCGGCACTTTATCGAGACGACGGCGAGACCGGGGCGCCTGGTATAAAGAAAGGTGCCTCCGTAGACGGTGGCGAAGGTAGATCTGGAAGGGTGAAATTTAATTGAGGGGGATTTCGCGGAAAGAAGCGAGCCCGGATGTATCATTAAAGCGAGGGTCCCCTGTCCCCTCGCCCTTAACTTGGTAACCCATATTTCACGGGAGCACTTACTCCGGCCATTCTTCCTTCACAAAGCCACTCGTTCCGCGCAAAAATACTCGGCCGAGGTCGCTGCAGCCCAGGGCACTCCTAACCTCGCGAAGAATCGCGGCGGCGTAACCTCGTACCTAGACTCTTTCTCTCTGCCGCCCTCCTCCCTATTCTTTCCCTTTCTCTCTCTTTTTTTCTTCTTTCTTTTACGTCTTCCATTTTACTTCACTGCACGCTACGAGACCGGGGATACCGTTAAATATACGCAGACACGGTTTGCCTACGTGTATACGTACACTTCGAAATTTGTTACCCCTTTCGGACCGGGCAAAGAAAGGGGGTTGCACCTGCGGATGGGGGTGGGTCGTGAGCCCGGACTAAGGGCTGCGTTTCCCTTTCGTTAGTTTTCCTGGCGAGTCGGGGGCAAATGTTGCCGAACACACCTGTAATTTCCTGAAATAGGGTTGTCTCGTGTGGTTGAACTCTCGGATAACAGAGCTTTTACTTTCCATTTGTGCTGTTAAACACGAAGTTACAGCAGTCGAAGTTTCGACAACTTTTCAGCGAGAAATTGGCCATCCATTAATTTTTGTGGTGTGGTATATTGTCCAAGAAATTTAATGTACTAATTTTAATATTTGTCTTCGGAAATCGATAATTATAATTACAGGAAGCTATGATGCATGTGCTGCTTGCAAATATTTATCATTAGATTGAATTGATTTATTGAACTTCGAATAAATAGCAATTGTTTATTAACAATATATACAAGTATTCCCTTGGGGCATAACAATTCTCAACGTAATACAATCACCATTTCAATTAATTTAATCGACTATAATAAATAGAGACACTTCGATGTGACATATGGCATTGCGAAACGGTTAATAACAAGTTGTACCTCGGATTTTCAATTGTTCCGAAGTAAAGTGAATTTAGAGAACGATAATCGCGTTGGTAATCCAGTGAAGTCTGGCAACGGTAAGGGCAACAAGAATCGTCAGATGGGCATTGAAGTTGGAAAAGGTGGGGCTTCGATGGCTGCTTGTTGTTCGTTCTCCTCATTTGGCGTTTCCCGTCTGCCATGGTTAGCGTGTACTTGCTAACGAACCCATTGTGGCAACTCGGCCAACGTTTGCTCGACTAATCCCGCGTGTTACTTGCAGCTTTAATACTGCGCCGCGTACAATGGTGGCACATGCAAAATTTCGATGTGCGTACTGTCTTCGGTCTCGCCGCCGGGATTCCGCCAATTTGTCCTTCTTTGTCGCCGTGGTTTTAATTAGCACTCGTACAAAAGAAGCGGTTCCTTTCTGCTATTTTTCTTTCACCCGGTGAGCGTCCGTGAAATTGATCCACTGGCTACTGGTACATCGAGTGCGTGCTTCGGACGAAACGTATCGAATGTTTGTTTCATTGATTCGCGCGCGTAATAAATGTGATGCTTGCAGGACAGGTGACTGAATGTTCGAAGGCAGCTTGTCCGGAGGGATGGGACAGCGCGTAGAATCATTTAGGGGGGTTTCATAAAAGTTACGCGGTTTGAAATGGAATATTAACGCGCGCATATTGGTACCGCGGACGCTTCACGTTTAATTTCGTATTATCTCAATTTTCCTCGCGTTTCGCCTCGGCGAATTTCCCCTGTTCGTTTCCGCGAGAGTTATCATTTTTAACGCAGTTAAACGAATCCGCCAAGAAACAACGTTTCACCCTTTCCGACCATATTCCGTGCTTTCGCCGAGCAATTTACGAAACTGCCCGCTGCCCGTGTTACGTGTCGTTATTGCGGTAATTTTATTTACAACATATGTTGATACCAGAGAGAACCGCGATGTTGCGCCGCCGGGATAACGAATTCTTCAGATCCGAACGCACCAGACTGCTGCTGATTCTGCAGCGTAATAAAGTGGTAGTACATCATATTACTTGCACAGCCTCCGCGTTCTGTTAACCGCGAACCGCACAGCCAGAACACTTACCACCATTTCGGATTCTCTCAATGCGTTCCGCCATTGCCCATGCTCGCGTGGTCGATCGTGTTCCTTGTTATTTTCTTTCCGTTTTCGTACGCGTACACTACGCGCAAGCACATTCTCCCGTACAGCTGAAAGGGATCTCTCGAATGCAGACACTCTTGCCGTGATTTCCATTTTGATAACGATCCGAATAAAGTATAAACTGCAATTAAAGATCTCTACATCTTTGTAATCGGCGGATATAAAATGTCGAATTATCGTTCGTAGAAACATTGCGACAGGGTCGCGAGTCTTGAACGTTCAATTCAATAGGAACGACCGTGACCGTTCCATCGTTTCTTGTTCACGCGAGCAAAGATGCCGGCGACAAACTGGCAGAACACGAAACAAATCCAACGAAACCGGCGAACAAAACGCGAAACCTGTTCGAACCGTTTCCGCCAAAAACTTTTCCTTCTTGCCTCTCGGTCGCGTATCACAATGGTTCGCTCTCTGGCCGCATAAAGTTCTATTTCTATCGAGCTGTCTATTCCGAGCGTCGCGAGATCGACTCCGCGATATTCACCGGTCCTGAAATAGTCCGAGCAGCGCTTACATACAGCATGCCTGTACACCACCGCGTGCGCATTATCACGGGCGTCCAACACGGCGCGGCCGTTCCTTTAGAGAAACGAAATTCGTCATCTTCCGTTGCTCTCTTCCTTCCTTTTGCCGCCGGCCAATTCACCCGGGCTACGTGCTCATATCGACGCGCTTTTGTGTCGCACGCGTTCCGTCGAAACGATTTATCCGGCGTGAACAGTATACCGCGTCGCTGGTGTCCCCACGGAACTTCCGGTAATTTCGTTGGACGCGAGCTGCCGGATCGAATAAGTTTCGGTTGACTCGCGTCGATACCATTTGTATCCGTTGGTTGGAAGTTGCGTCTGACACGATGCACCGTCGCGATCGCTTTCTGCAGATTGCGGGGGGCGAATGTACCGCGTGCGGGAACCGTCGCCTCGTGGAATAATTCGTACGGGATCGTGTAATGGATTTTGGCGCTGGACCAAGACACCCGGATGCGATCGGAAAATACGACCGAATGTTTGACGATCTTTGACTGCCGTTCGACCGGCGTATATCGGATTTTTGTAAAATCTTATTTTACAGACAAATTTTGTACGGAAATAATTTCTTTGAATTAACGAAGGGGAATTAGATAGCAGACGTGATAGGAATTCATCAATGATTTTCGCGGTTACAAATACAGATATAAATAAGATAGTAATTTATGTTATTTTTTTTATATACATGTATAATTTATCTGACTTCACTTTAATCGAGCAGAACCGGTGTATACGTGCATAGTTTGATTCAACTTTCTCCTTGTTGAATGAAGCCGATCCGTCGTTGATTTGGGAAATTACGATGTGGTTAGATCGCATCGTCGGATAATTTCGAGGCAATCCAAGAATGCTGCGCACAGTGTATGCGAAATAAAGCAGGGTTCAAACGAAACGCCGGGACGTGTTTCTTTTTCGTGCGTTCTGTGTTAGCGGTGAAGTTGAGGCGTCGTCCCACCGGTGTTGACGATCCCTTTATGCGAAAAGTTTGGCCCCGAGTCTGGGAAACTTTTTCTGGATATCGCTGCTACAGGAATGCATTTCCTGCCCGCCAGATACTTTACATCGTGGTAGTGACAGAAGTCGAGCACAGAGACGCGGTTATATTGAAAACGGAAAACGCTACATGAGTTATGAAATATCGAGAGTTCCTCGAGGCATCGAGTACGCGGTTCGTTCTCCACACCTCTGCTGTTCATACAAGTTGTCCACAGACGGACTCCTTTCATTTCTATCTTGCATTACATTTAAAAGCCCACCTCGCACTTTTATCAATACTGAGTAGTATTGAGTAATGTGGTTTATTTCTTTCTTTTGTATGTTTTGTACGATTTCCTACAAGTATAGTTGGCTTTACGCTCCTCTTTTCCTTTATTCGACACGGTCTTTTAACCAGTTTCGAGAACGAATTATCTTTTTACCCTGTCGACTAATTTCATGACAAATTTTCAGAATTTCAAAGCACGAAACATTTTTCAGCGGCGCCCTTTCACTCTGCCCACAGCGGAAGGGCCGGGAGCTTGATTACGCCACCCGGGACTCATAATTTGATTTTTCTCACATTTCGGCCACGTTTAATCTCCGGTGCCGCGCAAGATTCGGAAAAACTGTGGAGCGTAGCAGCGGACACGACCGTACGGTTTTCTGCGTTTGCTGAAATTCCTGTTTCGCAGAAATTCGTTGCCGTGGATAAACTGGCCGGCAAAAAATTAAGAAATTCCAACGTCCGCGAGGAACGTTGGTCGGCTGGCTGACTGCATTCCCTTAACGTCGATTTACTCGGTCCTTTCGTTACAAACGTGTCTCCTAATCTGCTCTATCCCCGCCGGTGTTCCGTATATTTTGCGACTCTGCGAACCTTCCCATCCGAATTTACGCGAACGCCAGGCGGACTGTGGCGCACGCAAATAACTCGCGTGCAACGCACGTCCGTTCCGTCCGTCTCTTCGACGATTCAGCAACGCTCTGTGACGAAAGTACGTGACAGATGAGAGGGGATCTGGGATTCTGCCGCGATTGAACGTTCGATACACTTGCGATTCTCCCTTACAACAAAAATTGTTGGATTTTTTCCCGGTGAAAAAATTTGAATCGCGGCGAACAAACGTAGGGCATTCAGATTCTTTTCGCTAGAGACGGGCCAACGTTTGCAAAGAAACGCGAGGTTACTCGTAATTCGACGAGAATTCTTTACGAAATTCAAATAGCCGGCAAGCCACGCGGGATTCGCTCGGGTCTGACCGATCTTAAAATATCCAACCGTCGCGTTCAGCAACGACTGTCATAAAACCCGACGGCGGAATTAAAAGGCCAATAACCCGATAATATTTACGCGAACGTCGTCGACAACACGGCCGCCCCGGGCCATCCCCGGGGAGATAAAATTCCGCCAGTGTCTTCCCGATTCGTCGTAATACACTTTTCCCCTGCGGCGTCGCGATATCAGCGATAATCGTGCCCGTTATCGTTCCCGCGGCCGTTATCATTGATCCGCGGCTATTCCGGGCAACGTGGTCATGGCCCTACATACCCAGATCGTGAAAAGGGGTTGATGCACGGTTGCTCGTGTCACGTCTCGCAGAAAGGGTGAGGGTAGATAAACAGAGAGGGGGGGACGAACGACGGGTAATAGGGGGGAGGGCCAGGGTTAGAAAGGGTGCGAAGGGTGGCGAATTGATGGCAGAAGGGCAGTGTGCGGTTCGCGTTGTAGTAGACGGTCCATATTCGTCGGAGGGGGGGACATTGGATTGTTGCAAACGATATTGCCGATTGGACGAGGGAGGAAAGTACATTAACTAATTGTTTAATACGAAGCACGAGCAGTGTAACAACAATTTTCCGCGTGTCATTATTGTCGCTTGTAACTTGTCGGTTTATTCACCGTTGTTGGGTGCGTTCTTCTAGTTAAGGCTTCCTTCTCGCTCCTTTGCTTCTGCCACGGAAATACCTTTCCCCGAGTGTTTGCTCTTCTTTATCCCATTTTCGGTGCCGAATAATTACGAGGTGGTACCGGGGCGAGGGGGCGCAGGCAAGTAAAAAGAAATCGACGTTGAAAACCTTCGACGTGGACCGGCGGTGGGGCGCGGGGGCAGATCAATGGGACGGAATTAATGGTTGAACCGTTTCCATCAGCCAACGGTCCCGAAGAAACAAAGGGGCGCGAGAAACGGAGGTACGCGCGGTGTACAAGCTCGCAAAGGAAGAGGTGTTCGCCAGTCTGGTATCCATGGCTCGCTCTCAACGACAGACCCGCGCGGACCCGTCTTTCATCTTTATCCCGTTTCTTTGTTCACCCCCGACTGGCAACAGAGACGTGCTATCCCGTCGTCGGCTTAGCGGCCAGAAGAAACAGGCGCGAGGATCGGTGTACTCGTTGTCGTCGTCGTCGTCGTCGTCGTCGCCGGCGACGTTGACGGGGCATCGCGTAGCCTCGCTGCACCGGAGAGGATGAAACGAACAGGGACGGACAGCTTCGGCTGGACGAGCCGCGGGACGGATGGGAGGGTGCATCAGGGCCGTACCAATGTTCCCTCGGGAACAGCAAAGAGAGAGGACAAGAGTGGGAGGAACGAGAGGGAGCGGAAGAGCGAGATCGTCTGGAGGGAAGGTGAATCGGACAGGGAGGGAAACGGTCGGTCGCGAGGCGCAGGCGTGCGTCTGGTCGCGGCTCGAATCCCGCCGTATTCCAAAGAGGAACACGCCACTCCGCCCCCGGCACGGCATCCACGCGTCAGTCTCACCCAACTGACCTCCTGTCCCTAACTTCCCTCTTCGATTCCTGACCCGCGCACATTGAACTCTCACGCGGTACACACCGGCGAAGACGTCGCGCGGCCCGTTCAGTTGCCCTCCGACCGGAAGTGCTGCTGCGTCGCCGCTTGGAAGCATGCTGGCGAAGCTGAATCGTCCTGGACTCGGACATGCCGGAGTTTCGAGGGTGACGGGGGATCGATGTTGCGCGATCGGCGAACGAAGGCCGTGGTAGATTCTGTTCGTCCCGGGCGACAGATCCGAGGCTCGCATGGAAACGAATATCGGGGTGATCGGCAGACACGAGGGGAAGATGGGTGATCCTTTCGTGTCGGACAGTCGACGGGCACAATTAGTGAAGAGCGTGTGAAGAGGCGAGGGGGAAGTGTGATAGCATCGACTTGTTGAAGCTGATCAACGCGTATTTCGGGACGTTCCGTGCGGGATTTGGTGTCCGGGTGGTGGCTGGTGTTCAGTGCGCGCATCCGCGAGTACAAGCTGTCCGTCGCGAGAGTTCAACGAGTAGTAAACATCGAATAGGAGTTGTTCAGTGATGTAGAAGTAGATGTACGTAGCAGAGTTGAAGCTCCTTTCTGGTGTCGTTCGGTGAGCCGCGTGTATAGATCGTCGTGAGAGTTGATCGTCGATCGACCACGTGTTTCAAGAAATCTTGCACGACGGCGAACAGTTTGTAGCCATTAGTTGTTCGTTGGATAGGGGAAATTAGTAGCGGGAAGAGGAAACACGAAGCTGTTGAAATAAGAGGAGGAGTAATCTTCGGTCGAGTTATTACGCATCCCGAAAGTCATTGTAGAAGCAAGATTCTATTAAAGTCATTATTAGAGGATTTAGTGATCGTTGTCGTTATAGCGAAAATTTATTGCACGAGAATATTCGATATTACATAGATATATCTATATATAATATATTTGAGAGATTTATGTCGTTGTTCACGGTCAATGTAAAATCAATTCAGAGAGATTTATCGAACGGAGAACAGAAGGGAAGCGAAGGAGTATCGCAAAGTGAAATAATTGAACTTCTGTCGGAACACCGTTCGACTAACGAGCCGGCACTCTAAATATAATAATGGTCACGAGCACGCACTTTAATCCGAGCAACAATCGACGATTAATTAATAACGATCGATCCCCGAGGGAATCCCCTGCGTTGAATTAACGTTCGTAGCTACACAATTAATCAAATGCCGTTTCGAAATATCGAACGATCTCTGGCGCCATGGAACATGCGTTCGCCGGCCTATAAACGCTGATGCAACGAGCAAACAAATATCGAGCCTGAATTACGAACGAATAGCGAACTATTTGGCCAATAATAGGGGAAAAAGCTCGACGCTTGAATTATTTTGCTGGGTCAGGGGTGGGATCGTGGATATGGGTCGTCGACTTTGCGACAGGAACGAGGGAGAGCAAATGTTTAAACGTTTTCAACCGAGCAGCTAGACGACGAGCAAGGGAAGCTTATCGATTTACTCAAGCGTGGGCCAACATGTCGCGCGCGAAATGTGTGCAAGCTGTTTCACGATCTGGCTGGGTATCTCGGGTCCATCATCGGCAGCTTGAAATTCGCGAATTCGTCTTGGACATGTTTTGGCCCAGCACGCTTTAATCGACCTGCTTTCCATTTGTCGCGAACGAATGGAACGGATACACTCGGCGCTCCACGCCCTGATTGTCGTGGATCTGTGAAAAAAAAAAATATTGCCCGACAGTCGAAGCGCGAGAAGGATCGAGGCACCGAGGTAAGGATTCGTTCGAAGATTCGTCCCGGTAAGAGGTACACGACGATGGTCGTGCAGCCGGGCACCTAGTCGGTCGTGTCCTGACGCCGCTGATAACCAAATGGGCGAACCGAAACCCGCCTCGTCTCCGCAGCCCAACGGCGGGGTGAAACAGAAGCCGACCAGCCTGAACCTAGCGCCGGGTCCTGGTTTCTATCGCAATGTCAATGGACGTGCGAGCCTGAATGATCGTCATCTACAGCACGTCACCGCTGTCGTCGGCGGTGAGCGCGCCGCACGCGTCAACAAGTCCGCCTCGCCAAGCCCTGCCGGCGCAGTCAACAATTCCGAGTCCGCTGGCAATTCAGCAGCCATCGCCACCGTCCAACTACCAGCTCTACCAACAGTACCACCATTATCAGCACTATCTTCAGCGTGGTCGCTGTCTGCAGAACTTGAAAATCTGTTGGAACCCCCGCCTCCACCGGCCCCAACACAACCCGCGCCCGCGCCTCGAGCAAGCGGCACAAACATCGTCAACGAACACTTACAACAGCAACAGCAACAGCAACAGCAACGTGGCAACGTACAATCGTCCCCGATCAACCAGTTGCCCTCCCGTAGCCCGAGTCACAATGGTCACGGATTCCCATTGTACACCCCACCAGCCCCGATACCAGCATCCGGCGCAAATAAAGTTCGCTCTACTCCCAACGGTCTACCCCAGCCAGCAGCACCGAGGCGTCCTCATAGTATTGCCGCTCCACCATACCACCATGTCTCAAATGTCCACCACACCCTTGGTCAACTCGGCGGTAGAGCAAACGCAACGGCAACCCTACCATCATCAGCAACAGCAGCAACCGTATCAGCCATCGCACCCGGAGCAACAGCACCGTCATCGTGGAGCAACGTTGGCGCACCAGGCGCAAGCACAGCTGCCGTTGTATCAGGGTTGGTACAACGGCGCGCCCATTCGGTCGCCGGTACTCCAGTACCTGTATCCGCCGGCGGCGGTAGCAACAATGGCAGCGTCAATGGTGTCAACGGTCAACAGGAACCACGGGGCAGCAACGGCGCACCATCCGTCAACGGCCCAGTGGGACCCACGACTCGCAGCGTTGTACCACCCCAGTCTTTATGGAACGGGCAACTTCAGCAACCCGTACCTAGGCGGCCTCACAGCATCGCCTCGACACCCGTTACAGCTACAACAGGCATGCCTGCAGCAGCTCCAGCAACATCAGCAAGCAGCGTACCATCGTCCGCTCGTACAACAGGCGAGCCTATACAGTGGGGTTCCTCTGGAATGGTGTTGCACCAACCCATACCTCGCAGGGCGTACGCTTCGACCCTGCCACATCCCCAGCCACCCACGCCCACGTCACAAGGGCCCGCTCTGAGCATTCTAACGAATCCGGGCAATTCGAACACGTGGACACCCGGTGCCGGACTGAGATCCAGGCCGCACAGCATCGCTACCACGCCACAGACTGCCCCCATGCCACCTGCATCACCGTCTGACTCGGGTTATCGATCGTTGCCATCGGCTGCCAGCGACTACCAAATTCTCAAGTCGCCGTCGAGATCTCAGCAGCAAACGCAGCAGGGACAGCAGCAGCAGCAGCAGCACATGCACAGCGCCACGAGGCGCCTGTCTTTGCCGTCTGCTCAGTCTCTTCTTCGTGCTTCCGCGCCAAGACCCAGCCCGACGTTTCACGGCCTGCCGTTCCGCCCGTTTAACTGCGGCGTTTCGCCCAACGGTAACCCTATCTTCCTGGGATGCACTCATCTGCACAACAGCAGCTCTGGCACCGGCAGTTCCGGAACCAGAAGCTCCACGCCTGCTACAAGCCCGGCGACCCCGCTCACCACCTCGCAAGCGATACAGCAGCTGCTGGCGCAGCCACGGAATGGTTTCAAGATAGTGGACGATAAGGTGTCCCTGTTCATCGAGATCCTTGACACGCAGGAGAGGTTCGCAAAGGTCAGTGGTAAAGGAAGGAAGATTGCGCGATGCTCGATCGTATTTATAGATCGATTCGAATCGCCCGACCCCCCCACCCCCCTTCTGGCTTTTTTTCAATTAAAATACCGAAGACGATCGCGTTCGGCGTTTTATTTTAGACGCGGAACGAGCGGGTGGGCGCTCGAAAGGTCGAGAGGTTGGGAGTGTTATCGGAGTTGCGGGCGAACGTTTTTCGGGTTGATTTTTCTTGGAGGTCTGTTTCGGTTAGTGGGTTAATTAATTCGACGCCCGTGACAAATTTAGAACGCGGATAGGATTGTTGAGGGAAGCGTTTGGGATTACGTATTCGAAGGTAGGCTGTGTTTGTCCTATTAAACTTGGCGCGCGAACATCGATACCGGTGTACGGTTTTACGCTCAAACGGGAAGAGATCCGGCTGTTTTATAGAACGTTTCGGGCAACACCGTGGAAAGAATTTGTATTAACGTCGACGCGATTACACGTTACAGGCGACGCAGATTTATTACACAGCATTTCCCTCTGGGTAACGCATTTTCGTCGGTAGTCGAGTTCTAACCATTTCCAGCCAACTATTCCACATATCAAATATTAGTACACTCCGTAAGTCAGCATATCGTCGTAAATCAACGTTCACGAAAAGCGTGTCACAATTCAGCTACTCCGGCCCATGTTTATTAAGTCTCTTCCATGTTTGCCTTTCCAAGTGGCGCCAAACTTCCGTTCTCCCGCTTCTCGTTCAAACACGGGACGATTGTTCATCTCTGTCCTATCTCTGCTCGGCATTAACGGCAAGCTGGTAGAACGAATCGGTGGATGATTGTTGTCCGTCGCAAAGTTGTCCGCCGTCGAATTTAGTGAGTGATTCGTATCCGGTTACATCCGTGCTGGCTTCAGATCGATAGCGTTTGACTTGACAGAATTTGGGAAATTCTGTTATTTGTATATTTGTTGCAAATAATTATTTGGACCGACACGCGGCCGAACGGTTTCAAAATTACCAGACGTCGTTCATTGCTGCCTGTTTCGTTTGAGCGTGCAAGAAAGTAATCCCGTGAAAACCGGATGCTGAGAGATATCATTAAAACTCGATCGCTTTCTGCGATTCCCTTTTCAATTGCGCCGCCGCGGCGCGCCGTCTCGCGGCACGGAATGTTATATTAAACGAATCTTCCTCACAATGGACGCAGATGAAAAAACGATGCCCTGATTTCGTATATACACATTTCTTTTGTCCGTGTAAAATGGTTTTTAAAAGGTATCTCACAGAACGATCGTTCAAGAAGATCGTCCGTTGCCGGCGTCATATTCTTCCTTCATCATATAAACGATCGCACCGACGGCTTAACAAAGGAATCTTTTAAAAAAATTCCTCCAATTCCTCCCACGATTCTCCATTTTCAGGCTTTTATCATTTACAAAATTATCGATCACCGTCCAATATTTACGGAAAGACAAACATTACGCGAGCATTGAATTTCCGTATTCTTCCAACCGTGCGAATTATCAATTGTTATCGCAATTTTCACTTTCTCAACAAAAGAATGACACATGTTATTATCATTATTATTATTACTGTTTAAACAGCTTAGAATTTCGTAAATTAAATCTCGCGAAATCCTTCAATTTCATACTGTCGCCCGTTTCTCCCTTTCGTTTGTACCATGAATGCTTACCCTCCGTGTTTATCGGATACAACCCTCAAAGGATACATCACGTGGCCACGCCACGAAACCGTACCATCGCCCGTCTCCCTTTTACATCAATCCGACGGGACAACCGTTGATCGTGGGAGTCAGAGGAACCATTGCATCCTCGACAGTTGCCCGTCTTCCTGCTGTGCAAGCTTCGATCTACAGGACCTCTTTGAATCCTTCCTAGTTACCCAATAGCGCATTAGATCCCAAGTCGACGTGGTGGAGTTTAATTGAAGCTTTAATATGGCCTCTTGAAGCATGAATAGTCCAGCAACTAGATCGACCGCGCAAGAAATTCAGATACGCTATTGGTTTATGCACGCGTGTGAATTCGTGTCTATTTCTCTCTCTCTCTCTGTCTCTCTCTGTGCGGTGTGTGTCTGTATGATAGCGAATGTCGGAGGGTGCACGTGAGCCATCCTACGCTGTGATAAATGTAAACGAGATTTGGACTCGAGTGGCGGTGGCCGATGAGGTTTTTGGCTCAGCCCGTGCCTGACACCTCTTGTACTGAATTAACGAGGGTGTAATGGATCGTGAGACGCGCAAGAAGCGTGTGCACTCTGATGGAGTGTTTCCGATTCAATTCGAGCTGGAACGAGGGGGCGGAAAAAAGTAGCCGAGCCGCAGCTGGGAGAACGTTCGACGACTGTGTTCGATGGGCATTTTCATTTGCTTAAATTCCATGGCGATTTATTGCGGCAAGGTGGACAAGTGGCGAATGGGTATTTATTACTATGTATCTACGGCAGTTCTCGCAGTAACGTTGGCACGCGTTGAATTTTAATTGAACAACGATACCTTTGAATATTTATTGAAACAAGAATAATCGAGTCTGCCTGCGATTCAATCGCTCACTTTCGTCGTCAAATTTTCGCGGGGAATTTTCCCTCAACGCCCGTTCATACTTCCTTAAAGCATTGTCATATTTTTCATACTTTTCTGACCGAGCAAACTGTGGCCGCGGTCACGTTACTACAGTCGGGCGGCTGAATCCCGCCGCCAGGGTTTATGTAAATTTATTGAAAGCATCGTGCACTATGTCACGCGATACTTTCACAGAGAAACGGTTACATTATTGTCCCGTCAGCAGGTCGAGCGAAAAGTGCAGCGTCGATGGCTCCGACGGCTCGAGAGTCTCGCGAACAAATTTTCCCACGGTTCGGCGAACAATTTTCGCGGCTGCAGAATCGTTTGAAGAATCGACGAACGGGATCGCGTAACGACGAAGGGGCCGGGCGTCAATTCGATCGCGCGCGAGATTTTACCGGGGACTTTTTTTTACGAACGCGACGAAATACGAATCAACTCGTTATTTTCACGTGCACGCGGCCAACGAAAACGCCGCCCCCGCGTTCGGGGTGTACTTTCGAACTCCTATGCCCATTATTAGCCGGAGGAAAGTTTACGGTCATGATGGCGATTCAACTCGAAACAACGTGTCCACGTTGAGGATGGTTATGCCAGGCACGAAATCAGGCCCGTTAGGTGATGCGAAATTCCCGGCAAATTTCTATGCAGACCGTCATTAAGCCGACCCGAGGCGACTAAAATGAATCTCGACACGGCGATCGTTCTGAGCTTTCTTTGCGCTGTTCAAGGGATGCTGTTCGATCGTTGGAAGCCCGATGATTTCGTTCATAGGAGTTGAAAAGTTTACGATATATTGAGATTGCGCGTGAAATGAATTAATCGTGTCCTTTCCGGGTGTATAAGAATATTGCTTAGTGTCCCATTTTTTTATCTATACCCAGTACGTGGTACAATATGAAATGAATAACGAATACCTTTCCTCGTTATCTGCAATCTGTCATTTCTTTGGTACAATTGAGCGAGCAGCATGAAAACTGAAACTGAACCAATTGCATTGCTAAGAGTTTCTTAAATCGATCAAAAGCGCGTATCAATTTCAACATTCGCTGCTCTCGTAGGCGTTAAATAACGTCGAATCTAATTCACTCAACGTTGGCGTCCGAACGTGTTCTCGGCTTAAAGTAACGATAAGTACAGTGTGCTCTGCGGTCTGAACGAACTAAGTAAATCGCGGGAGCGGCACGACTACGTCGAATAGCGTTAATCCTTTATCGGGGAAGCAACTCCCAGAATCCCATCGATTGCACCATACACGGAATCGTTGATCACAGCGTCACAATGCCTCCGACTTGCCCGTTAATGAACCTCTGTACCAGATTTCCCAAGTTACCCCATTTCCCCTTATCCCAAACATATTTCCTACGCCGACCGAATAATCAACGGCAAAGTGTTCAATCTCGAATTGAACACAGGCGTTAATCCATCATCCGTCTGTCTAATACTTTTTCCCCCCCACCGAACATCCCTTTTCCTCGCGCGTATCTCGACTCGTTTATTTTTTTCCCGCCCGTTCCCTTTGTACGTTTCATTCGTTACCGGCAGGCCCGTTGGCGCGCGCACGGCAAAGGAAGTCGATGATACCTTAAGATGAACGAAGGTGTTCAAAGGCGGAGAAGTAATTTACGCGAAGAGGATCAAGACGGGGAAAGGCGAAACGAGCCCCCCCCCCCCCCCCCCCGTTCTAAAGAACGGGGTGACTCCCGGTGTCTAGGAGCCTGTTCATTGTTATGCATTTCCGTTATTAAATATGTATATCCCGGCACTGCGTTTCCATGCAGCCGGATGCGTCGCAGTCGCGGCCGGATTAAAGGCCTGTATAACTGGAGTATGGCCGGCCTCCGGCGGTGCATCGCTAAAAGTTTCCAAACAACGTCTGCCTTCTTTGCCGCGTAACTTTTCGCCACTTTCTCGAAAGGTGTTCACCTTGTTCGATCTTTCATTGCGGTCCCCGGTGCAGGTTCCGGTCTTCGTTATTCATCGAGCGCTCCAAGGGATCGATTGCGCTGTATTATTAGATCATTCCGCTGTCTGTATTGATTACTCGGATTATTTTCGGGTCGCCGAGATTGGGAGGACAGATAAGTTCAAGGTATATCGCGGGGTGTTAGGTGCAGAAGCTTCGAATTGTGTTTATTTCAATCGTGTTTTAGCGGTGAACGTTACCGCGATCGGGGGAAGATGAGCAGACGCCGCGTGTCAGCGACGGGCGACGCTACTTCCGCGGGAACGGCGTCAGATCTTGCGCGTGCAAAATGCAGTCCGGTGCAATTTTTAGCACACGTCGCGGATAGAGTTCGCGGCCCTCTTTTTTAATGCCAAACCCGGCCGACTGCTCCACGGTTCCATAGACGTTATCCGATTGTTCGCAAGCCCGTCTATTTATATCCAATCATAGTGAACTTAAAAATACAATATCGCTACATTAAAATTCCCCGAAACGTTCCACGTCGAATACAATCGAACCCTCGCTATCGTTCCCTACTGTCGTAGAGAACTGAAATCCCCGAAAGCAACCAGAACACGCAGCCCCTGTAAAGGGCAACTCACGCCCGTTCGAAACGTTAACGAAAGCCTCGACCCTTAACGCAGCTCGTCCAAGATTCGTCTGAACGCCATTATCCAGAATTTCCTCCAGAATCTAACGGAGCAATGCACGAAAGTCTCGTTCGCTAGTTGGATTCGAACTGAATGGAGGAACAAGTCGTCCCGCGTGGCGAGGCAAGTTTCCCGGTGAACGTAGCCGGCGGTGTTGTTACCGAGACGAAGATGTCCGCGAATATATTTAACCCGTGTATCCAAGCACGTCACTCGAAAACTAAGCCAATATACTCGCCGAACTCCGAGCGGAAGGGAACTCGCCGACAAAAGCCTATACACCTTGCTATAGCCCACCGCCACCGCCGCCGCCGCCGCTTCATCCTCCCCGGTTCTCGTGTCCCCTCTTCTTCTTCCTCGTGGCATCCGCTTCAGCTTCATCCAACGGACCAGCCAGCAGCCGACCTTCCCCGTGCACAATGGATCCTATCCCGACGGAGCGTCAGTCGGGACAACTTCTTAAAGCCGCGCCACTGACGTCCAAACTTCGGACACATTTTACCCAGGCCCCGTCCCATTAACGTGAACTTCTTCGCCGCGACACTATATCATTACGATGTTAACGGCCACGGGGAGGCTCGACGCAGAACGCGGCGCATCTCGTTCCCCTCGTAAATCTTGATGACGGGCGTGTCGGTCAAACATTCGAGTTTCTATAGTGGCGATGTCGTTGGATAAGGGAAGCAGAGGGGCGACGATGATCGAACGGAGGCTCGATTCGGCGAGGTTCATTTTCGCGACGATATTATCGTTAATTGGTAATTGTGGTGAAGGGGGTTGCACTGTGGGTTCAGGGCTGTTTCATGTTCGTCCCCGAGACGGCGTATGTAATCGCGATAATTGTAATTGTTTTTACGAGGATAGAACGGATTAATTGTTTCGAACGTAACTCTGCAACTCTGCTTAGTGACTTCGAAGAATTATGGTAATGTTCGACAGAACATTGGTGTAATATTTTAGGCGAAATAGCGAAGCCCCGCTACTGAATATAATGGGTTTCAGTTATTTCTGCTGAAAGCTTCGCAGAGTTGACTTATCGAAGTTAATCACGATAAATCGTGTATTTGTTCGTCTTTTGTTTCTGTATTTTTGCTCCCGTAACTCTCGTGATTAAATAGAGACTGTAATTCACCGGGGACCGAAGGCTGGCGGCCCCGCCCTAGTGATATTAGAACGTCCTTAGTCAGACGCACGCGGCGTGGAAGAATCTCGGTTTACCAGGGTAATCTTCTTGCAATTTCGCGCGATAAATTGTTCGGCGAACAGCAACATTGTAGCGGATACGTGCGGCGGAGACTCGAATCGAAGAATAATCATCCCCCGAGACGGGGATTTTGATTCCCGAATGTCGCAACGCAATTTACATGCTGCGTCGCGAATAAGTGCATCGAGTGAACTCGCGATAGTTGATATATGAGCCGGCTTTAATCAGCGGGGTAAATTAAATTTCCCGTTTCCTGGGATCCCTGCGGTCTGTCGAATCTGGAAGTTGAGGCATTGGCTCGAATAGTTTGAATAAACGAAAATAGCCGAGGCCCAAAAATGGCGTAGTTTATCTTCGTTTGAAAATTCCGAATGTTACCGATGAGAAAGGTTGGAATATAGGGTCGCTGGAGATTGGAGGACATTATGAACGTTGGAGGGGAATGCTCCTTGCCGAATTAATTTCAGCCCGGGAACGAAACAACGCCTTTCGTTTTCGGGGAAAAAAGTGCGACAGGCGCGACGTGGACATTTTTTATAGGGTGGCGAGTATAAAATGAGATTTCGCGTGAAACGATGTGCCCAAAGACGTTCGTGAATTTTATTCTGCCGTAACAAATGCCTGGCGCCTCGCTTTAATTCTAGTCCATTGTCGTCACGAGGAAGAAATAAAAGCTTCCCTGTACGCCGCGTTTTATCTTCGTTAACAAGTTACACGTCCGTTTCACCTTGTCCGTCTGTTCTATGATCAACCGCGATCCTCAGGTCTTCACGCGTCACGCGTACCAAATACTGGGAGTTGAAAATAGAAGTTGCGTTTCATTAGTGCCGTTCTCCTTCCATTTTAACCGAGTGCGTGACTTCGAGCTTTCGTACAGTTTAATGCTCGCGTTTAACCGAAAGAATTATCGTCGAAGAGCTTAGTATCGCCAAGTTGTCTATCAATAGTGCATCTCGTTGTTCGCAAGTTGTCCAAAAGTCGACATCTAACTCACCAAGAACGATCGATACGGCTTTCCAACGCAAAAACGATCGCGACCGTTTCGGTAAATCATAGGAACCTATAATGGGCGAATTTATCGGCGTCGAATCAGTGAGATCGAGCATGAAATCGAGCAAATCGGACGGATTCTCGGTCCTTTCTTCCTCTCGGTACACGTCGTCGGGATTTCCACGAGACACCCGAAGCAGCCGTGTCCTGAAAAATCAGCGGACATTCCCGTGGATTTTGTCTGCCCGTAAAATGATTATGCAAAACGTCATATCTCGTCTACTGTGCTCGCGGGAAGGGGCGCTTTAATTTGGCGGCATTGTAAGGTCCCGGGAAAATTAAAAGCTTATCTCTCGCCCCCTGTCCCCGCGTTGCTAAGAGAGTAGCCAACGCCTGAGCCCGGTCATTGTCAGGCCACGGAATTATTATCAACAACGGCGACGATGTTGCCGCATAGTAATTGCTTGAACGTTCATTCCGCGCTATTGTTTCGTCGCCGGGCGTCTACATCTTCGGCCTTCCGTATCCTTTCTTCGTTCCAGTGAGAACGTGGATGCCTGATTTCTCCGATGTTAGCGTTAATTCAGACGAATGATATCGCGCCGCTTGTAGGATGGTCCTCTTGCAATTAGATTTGGCCAATTTTCCCCCGATTCTCTCGAAAATTGAACAAGACCCGGAGCTCCCTTACCAAGTACGGGTGGGAAAGCTTCGTTTGAGTTTGAGAACGCTGGATAGACGTCGGCTGTATATTTTGTTGCCGCACCGTGCTCTCAGCGTTAAGAAAATTCGAAAACGATTTCCTTATCAACGCAGCGCCGGGATGCCTCGCGGGTGAAAGGCGTGCGAAATTCACGCGGAAAGCACGTAATGGGCCGGCCATTTTCGTGTCCCACGACGGCGATACAGCACGAGCTATCAGCCATCGATTAATTACGAGACATTAACTATGAAACACGCGCGATACTTGCGCGCTACCGGCGAGTCTGTGGTCCTCCGCTACAGGCACACGCGTGCCAGTTTGACGAGGAAAGGGCGTCGTCCGTCGTAGGCTAGAAAGCAAGGGGATGCACGGACCCGGGGGTCGTTATGGCGGCGCAAAAGGGTCGGTTTAATATGAATTGGGTATTAATAACGAACTAACTAGGCGCGAGAACGCTGCCACTTATTATTATTTATCAGCGTGATTAATTCAAGCCAGCGTGTTGCGGCGCGCCGCACCTGTGCTATCGTACGCTCGCTATGCCGGAGGCAAATTGGTTCGGTCGTTTTCGAGTGCATCCGTTTTGGAATTCCGATGGAGCTGCCCGCGTACGAGCGCAGGTGTTCCTTTGTTTCGAGACGTGAAAAACTGTCGTCCATTGGGTATAGAGATCGATGGATTAAAACGGAGATTAGTTGGTGACTGCGGAATTCTATTCGCGAACCAGCGTTGATAAATCCAAGGTATATATATATATATATCTGGATGGTGCGTTAAAGTGTACGTTGAAATAAAAATCCTGGAATGTGCGTGCACTGTTTTGAAAATGTATACAAATTTTCTTCGATAATTACGCAAGCGTACAGAGCACATGTAACTGTGTTAACAATTTTGTACAGTGTGTGTAGTCGTTTAGTTGATCTATAATACTCGTCCGATTCCGGTCCATTGCCTTGGAAAGGAAAACAGAGAAGGGCCGAAAAAGAAATATGAAACGCGTAATGCATTTTCATTTGTTCCAGTCTAATAATCCGCCCTATCCGCGTAAAATGTCGAAAGTCGTATTTCACTAGCTTCACTTTTAGTCGAACGGTGATACTCACTAGCACCACCATCGCCCTAGTACGATATGACCGAGTGATTTTTTTTTAGACGAAACTTTTCCTTCCGTTAAATAAAAGCAAGCCTTCACCCGGGCAAACTCTCTTAAATAATCGTTATCAGTGGCGTTAATGGCGCGGCGGTATCGTTTTTCCGGTTGTGCCGATAATAGGGAGGAAAGCTGCGCGCCGCTCGAGACCGCAGCACGCCGAAATTATCGATACATCGAGTCGGCCGATATAGTTCGAAACTTATGAGTTACGGGGATAAAGCCAGGTTCCATCGTATCCCCCTTGTTTCAACTCCCTATCGTTGTTGGGAGTTTCGGCAGAAAGGAATTCGCGTTGCGGCATCGACACACGTTGTTTGACGGCCGCGCGAAAGCTCGATAATTCGATCCCGACGATATTAAATGGGGGCGTGCTTGAAATCGCTTGTGCCCGCGCAAATTCAATTTTTCCCGCTTCGAACGGATGTCACAGTACGGAGATGCGTATTATGCGTCTGTGCGTTCAGGCGACACACGTTTCGACGACGTGGTTTTTCGCGGAAAGAATTCGGTCGGATAGCTGTCGGACGATTCAATTAGGTACGGCCAAGCTTTCGGACGAGAAATTTGACGGCCAGTAATAATTCTCACGATAATTTGGACGGTTTTATTTGTACACCATTTATACGTGATGTTGTTCGGTATCCGAGGATGAACATTTCAGTATACAATTTTGAATGTATGATTCGAGAGTGGAATTTGGAATTTAAATATCGGAGATTGTATTTCGAATGTTACTAACGACGACAATGTTTGTTTAACGCGGTACGACTAAATTTATGATTCAATACGATCGAACGGTTTTCATTAGTTTTAACGGAGAGTGTTCGTTACGAATGTTATCTAAATATTTGGGGGGGACAATATGAAAGTTGGCTATGTCAAATTTTAAGGAAAACGAATGGCCCACGTGACTCGGATGGATAAATTCATTGAAGCCGGATTCGTTCACTGCATCACGATCGGCCTGTTATTTTTGTGACACGAAAAATCCAGTTGCCCGAAGAGATAATTATAATATATCGGGCCGAGATAATCCGGCCGAAAATAGCGGACTAATTGGTCGACCGCATTTGCGTGGACCACGTGAAGTCTTTCGTTTCACGGCCACAAATATCCGTTGCCAACGAGCACGCGTAATCGCCACATTCCCGACTGTTTAATTAATCGGTGATTCGCTGAAATTCAGTTTTTCTTTCTCCTATTTTTTGTTTTTTTGTTTTTTAAGTTCTAGAGGCACCAATTCACGCGAGCTATTTTTCATTCGTGAATCTCCTTCGTTCTTTTGAATCGCCTTATTACAGAAAATGTTGTTCCTGCATTAGCGTTACACCTGCCTCGGTAAAAATTAATGTATCTTGCATTTTCGAATAAGAATAATTACGTTTCATAGTTCAGCGAACTAATTAACGATCGAGTGACGCTTAATTGCACTAGGTACAAATACAGCCTGCACAAATTTCACCGCATTTTAAAGCCCTTCGTACATTTTGCCATCGATAGAGAATTCCAATTTATCCTGTTCGACATATCGAGGCGAATCGAATCTGCCGACGCTTTAAATGCTGTTACGTTTATTATATTTCCAACGAGGTACGTCGGAATAATTAAGAAGGAGAAAGAAAAAGATCGATTCAACGAGTCAGCTAAAGTTGCGAAGCTAATTGAGCTAAGCAAACGGTGGGCATTTCTACAGCGAGGACAAGGAATTTGCATAACGTTCGCACAGCTGAACTAATAGGGGACACGGTGGTTCCGGTAAACGAAAGACCATGCCGGAATTCAAATTCAATAATACACGTGGTTTGATTCATTCTGCCACTCCACCCTCTCATCTTCGTCCCCCGTTTTTACTCTATCAAAATTCATGGTACCGATTCAACACGGCCCCGGTCGAATTGATTCTCGTTCCGCGTAACCGCGAAACTTCCGATTGAATTTCGCGAAAATATTAGCCGGCAGAGGTCTGGTCGTCTCTCCTCGTGGGAGAGACACCGAGCAGCGATTTAATTAAACAATTTCGACACACGCTGGAATTCCGGCGGATCCGCCAACGGTAATCGATTAAGACTAAATTATGCCGCTCTTTCGGAAGTAATTCGGAGTTTAGGATGCAATTGTAAAATCGGCTGACGAACGGCGCCCACGGGAAATTAGGGGCAATTGTACTACCGAGACTATGCGCACGTGTTTTAAACGCGTTGACAAATTTCCGCTCGTTCGGCCGCTATTGCGGACCCCTTTTTTCACTTATGCACGCAGGAGTACGTTTGCCAGCTGGTCGAAATGTTTTTCTTAATCGATTCTTCAATACAGTTCGCTCGACGATTCGTCGCTTCGAAGACGCGCATTCTTTCTGCAGGAATTTTTCAATGATATCGCAACGAGTTGCACAGTTGCGTTCCCCTTTGCAGGGGCCACCCGGGAATTTGGGAAATAATTGACAAATTGAAATCTCTGCGTTTCATTGTATGAAAATATTCGCCGAGCATTTCCAACGGCGAATTGTGCATTCTTTCTAGCACCTGTGATATCAAGTGAATAATGTATTACACACTGCTGCCGGTAATGGAATAATAATACAATAATAATAAAGCAATAATCGGTAATAGCTTCTCAAGGTAATGCCTTAGCAAGCTTGTGAAAAATAGTCGAACCTTCTAAATCGTTAGTGACATCAATTTTTAGCAATATTTTCTGACAAGTTTCCCACAGACAGAAACCATTTCAAGGAGCGATCCCATTTTACTCGCCTGCCAAATATCTTTCGAACACGTTCTGGAGCATCTGTTTCTTTCCGTCGAGTGCGTAATGCAAGACGCGAGACATGTCATATCGATGCATTTTCGATGTATCCCTGGACGTTTCGTTGACACGTACGCGAGAACGTTGCTTCTCACGCGTGTCACTAACAACTGCAACGAGATGCAACGACACGTGTTACGTTTCCGGCGTGCTTGCGGTCGGGGACTCAATACACCGTCTCGCGTGTACTCCAGACATCGGGCAGAATTGCTGTGAAACACGTTTTCGCCCGAAGTGCTATATTGTTTCGTCGTTAAATTGCAAGTAATGTTAAACAGTTGACTCTGATGTGGCGTATTGCGCAGCGGAAACGAACCTTCCACGCGTTCGCCGGGAAACTTTCGACGTTTCCGTTTTCACCGTGCCGGCTTTCCTTCCCCAACAGGGGGGTGTGGCGACCGCGATATTTTAACGCGAGAAACCGGGTAAGCAAATCGCTTTATACTTCGCGTTGATCTTACAGTTTGATAGAAAATTTTTCATCCATGTAGAAATTTTTGTGTTTATCGTTGGAGGTAGGAAAAAAATGGTCGGCAAATTCGTCAGTTTGATCGAAATAGAAATTGGCTCTGAAAGTTTCTCATGTGTTAACTCGTACGAATTAATCATTTCCGAAATTTGATTCTAGTGATCGTGCTTCGTAAAAATTTGTTCACTTCTGAATTATATCGGAGCAGATTGCTCAATCAGCTATGTGCTATCAATTATTTAGTTCGTCGACGCTAGTTTGCTATATTTATTGTGACAACAGCATAACAGAATCCTATAGAAATTGTACAAAGTGCAATTTACAAGATCGGATAACTGTCCAAGTAATGGACAAGTTACTGCCGCAGCAATATCTCTCAGCAGCACAATCTGTGCCTGCTTTCAACTCTTGGATCTCGTTGTTCTTGCGCTTTGTAAACGCGTAAACCGTCGTTCCAAACGGAGCAAGGTACAAATTCTTTTTAATCTGGGGTATAGTAGTCCGCGTAAGACTTTACGGTGCTGGGAAAGTTGTTCGCGTCGGTAAAAGTAACTCGTATTAATTCCTGTTAAAAGCTAAGTAACACGATGCACCATTTACTGGGTTCTCGACGTTGGTCGATGCTTTTTCTTCTAGCCTGCGTCTGTGCTCTCTCTCTCTCCCTCTCTCTCTCAATTTCCGTTCTTTCTTGCAAACGCGCACATCACATGCACACAAGTACGTGCAATTTCGAACCTGACCATTCACTGGGTGGCCATAAGATGGTCACTGGAGACCGTTGCTGCATTTCGTTTTTCTTTTACCATCCCTGCTTTCCCCGCGAAAATAACGAACACTCTTCTTCCGCATTCCTTTTTCTAGTTGCGGCGGCCGGATAAACGTGCCGCCTTCTTTATTTCCCTTTTTCGTTGCCGCTTTTCGGCCCCGTCCACTGTTAACCACAGCCAGCGTAGTGAAAAGCACCGACAATGAAGATGGCTGGTGTTACAGGTAGCATAAATTGGAACCATTTCTCTGGTCTTTCTCTCCTTAGCGCAGGAACAAAGGGGATGTACACATGGAGGTTTGATTAATCGTAAGGGTCGTGAATCACACTCACCCCTTTGAATATACTTTCTGTCGTTTTGTGAGTTACACATATTATGTATATCGCCTTGCGAGATGACAGTCCCTCTGGGTTATATTTCTGTAGGAAAGCAAAATGTTCAGCAAAGAAGCTTGGTAATTTACAATACATTGCAATACGTATGTCTTTCGCGAAACGCGAATCGACGCAACAGTATTCAACGAATAGAGTCCCTGAGAACTGCGAAATATAGAAAAAGTGTACCGCGCGAGAGTTAAACGTGCGTTACATAAAGGCTGAAATGATGAAAACATTTTGCTAACGTCGTCCGTCTAATTCGAAGAACTTGATACGCGTCGCTCACCGGTCCAGCCCTTCAATTACACCTGTCTCCTCGCGAGACGACGGGCAAGTTAATTCTCGGTCATAGGCCAATCAAGCCCCGATAGCGGGAGATAAAGGACGAGCCGAGGGAGTTAACCAGGCTGGAACCGCTGCCAGTTACGGACGACGAGCCACGGAGCAAGAGAGTGGCAGCGCCGAACTCTAAGTACTTCTGATAGGATTTACCTCTCTCGGATCGTATTCGTGGCATCTGCGCCGGGCCCGGCCTGCCTTCTCGAGGTAGGATCGGCTCCTCTCAGGACAGGAGCTTCGTAAATCAGTAATCAGAGTTCCCGTGGGATCGTGAGTCGCGACCACCGCACTTTGCTATGCCCCGAAACGACGAGAGGCTAATGTTGTCCATTGGGTTGGGGGGGGGATGGATGAAAAGAACCGTGTCGCAACGGGGAAACTAGAAATACGAGGAACCTTTCAACCCGCTTCGATGTCGTTCAGCCAGGATTTGTCTGCTTGGTTTTGTACTTTCCCCGGGCAAATTCTGCTTGCGGACGATTTTTGTCTCGTCCGGATGGCGACAATTTTAGGTACGCCCGCGGTTACAGGGGTCGATTTCCCGGCGCTTTGCTTTCCACCCCCGCGGTCGTTTGAGTGTATTTGTGGTTCGGATCGAAATCGAAGATTGTTGGACGACGCGGGGCGTTTTATTTAGAATTGCCAGATCGCTCGCTGTAACAGGCGACGATGGATACTATTGTATTATAGTTTTCCAGGTAGGATCGGCGGGCATTAATTTCGTTGCGTCGTTATGTTATGCACGTACAACAGTAGGTGCATTTATTATTATGTCAACTGCTGTATCTCTTCTTACTGTTAATCGCTTGTAAACTTCGTCCAAAGTGGAAACTCGGGTCCCTTAGGAGAGAAACGTTGACTCGCATTCGACAGGAAATCATCCAAGGGGCAGAGACTCACTTTATTCCACCAACGATGCGTTTTCGAATATTGACGTGAAAAATATCAAGCGAGAAAATTCGCAGAATCCGCCGCGGTTACGTTATGCATTTCCTTGAAAGAGAATCAGCCAGCCACAGCACTTAATCGCGATCGATCGGCGAACGTAACCGAACTTCGAAGCCATTTCCATAGATTAAAGCTCAGTCGCCTCGAGCACCGGTTGCCTTCGTTACAGGTGCATCGTTTCACGGGGAATCTTCCGCGAGAGTGTTACAAATATTGCCGCTACTTAACGAGTTTCCCCCGCCCCCCGATTCGCCACCCTTTGCCCTCCGTATACCGGGGTTCTCCGATTCCCGAAGGGTTTGAAACTTCCGCGGGCGATGTCGACACGCACCCAGAACTTCCGACTTTTCGAAACGTTCCGGGTTTCCCGGTGAACCGCGACGAAAACGCGGTCGAGTGTCCCCAACGAGAGTTCCGCGAATTAATTCGTTCCTGCGACTCGCACGAATCGTTCCTTTTTCGCGTTTCGCCAATTGACTTTTCTCCCTTCTCGCCGTCCCTGTCTGCTTCTCGCTCGCTCCCGTTTTTCTTTCAGCCGATCGTATTCGATTCTCCTTTGTCCGTCGTTCCGTCCGACCGATCTTTCATATTAATTTGCTACGCCGCGCGGCGGATCAAAGCCTCCGTTTAGCTTCGGAACAGAACTCCCGGGTTAATTTCTTCGCGCCGGGGCGATTCGTTCGAATAGAAATTCCGGGAAACCGTGATTTACGGTGCCGTTGGTAAAAAATGTGCAAATATATATGTCCTTGGGGTTTGAATATTAGAGCAACAATGTTTTATACGCTGCGCGCGTGCTATTCTATTCTCGAACGCTAGAAAATTTATGACATTTTTTATGTGACACTTCTCATTGAAAAATTGCTGTGTCGTCTGTCGCGCCGGTACCAATTAATGAAAAAAAAAAGAAGGAAAGAAAAAAAAAAATGCAGCACCAATCCCGGCTGAAAAGGGGGGAACATTTCCGCATGAAATACGCAGCGTTTGCCTGGATCCTCCACAAATCTCTCGGCAACACGTCGAATCTTGCAATTTCCTTGCTCCTATAAATCAACGGGGGGAGCCCGTATCACTGAATAGAGTCGCCCGTCAAACAAACCGGGGTAATTTTCGAAGAAATCGTTCATCCCAGATGGTTCTCTACGATCCCGATGGCTACCGTCTCACCATTTTCACCGAAGCGGCGTACTCCCTTTTAATCGACTGCGTCGTTACACTTACCCGCCTCCGCCTACATAAAATTTCGTTTCATCTAATGCTACGGTTGAAAGGAGGCATCGCGCTTTCGTATCGAGGTGCCGCGTTAATGGCGCATTATTAGCGACAATGATAGGCGAACTTGGAAACGAATGGTTATGAAGTGTGCTCATGTTTAGACGGGGGATGGGGGACCAGTGCATTTCGTTGGAAATAATAGCCGCATAAATCTCGAGCGATTTCCACGAGTAACCTTGCACGGAGAGCAAACTGGATGCCTGCCAGAACAACGCAGACAAGAATGAATATTGGCCCAGCAGCGTTTCCTTGAATAAAGAATGCCGCCTAAGTGTACGCGTGTAACCTAGACGCGTTCTATGAAACGTACAGCTGACTGTCTCTACTTTCGTTTACTCGTACGAAATTCGAGCGTCTCCCGAGAGAAATTGTAGTGCGACATACGCGCACGATTTTTTAATACTCTTCTCACCCTTGAAATATTCTGGACAATCATAATCAATTCCAAGTACGTCAGTGCATTTGCTGAAAGCTAGAGCCTCCCTTTCGTTTCATTTCTGAGCTTCTTCAGCGTCTTATCTTATTACAGAAGCAGAAGGCAAAATGATAGAACATCGTTCCTTACGTTCGACTACCGGCACAAATTTCGAACGTCTTCCAAGAGCAATGCTACTGATAATTGTTCACGTCTTCGAATATTCTCGTTTCCCTTGGAAATATTAGAGGCAATTATAATTCCTTCTAATAATTAGTTCCGTCGTACCAAGAGCGGGTCGACTAATTTAATAAAAAGCGGAACTCGTTCCTTCAATTCATTCCCGGGCTTCCCCGGTGTCTACCCGGTCGCAGAAGCAAAAGACAAAATCATAGAACACTCATTCTTACAAAATATCTGTAAAATGCATTCTCCCTCGGGCTTGAATATGAAATTGATTCAAGCCAAAGAAATACTTCGTCCTCCCGAAGATTCCTCTCCCTGCCAACGGGGAACATCTTTAGCCCTCATTAACCATTCATCAGCATGCTGCAGAGAATTTCCCCGCGAACTGTGCGACGGTTTTCTCACCCCCTACCGAACTTCCGCTATCACTACCACCGACGCCAAATGATACTCTTCGTTACTCTCGTCCCCTCGGTCCTTCGTCCCGACAGGAACTGCGTAACGCCAACGAGTGAACGACGGGTCTTCTTAGTGTCGGGTGCATTAAGAGGGTCCTTAAAGTGTCTCTCGCAGTTAGCCAGCGGGGTAGAGCGCGAACGGCCACTAAATCGTCGAGTTTCCCCTCTAATTACGATCGTCGGGACGGCGAATGTATTGTCGGCGGATCCACGTTCGACTTTTCGCCCCGTCCACGACAGGACACGGCTTACACCGAGGCGCGGCAGATATTTTCGTGCCGTCTGTGATTCATTAGCCAACGCGTCGGACGACTCGGAGCCATTTTGGGCACCGCCGCACACCTCCGACGCGGTTCATTTAATTAACGAGAGATTAGCCCTACCACGGCGTTTCTCTCTGCGCTTTCTTCCCGGTCGACCAGAGCCCCGGTAACTTGAACATCGTCTGTTAAATCCGTATTTCCGTCTTGAAAGTTCGCCGCGAGGCGACGTAAGAGGTAGAAAGGAGAGGATTAGCAGGAAGACGGCGATCGGTAGCGCCAGTTTGAGTTGAAATCGTGGAACAATCGCAGCTAATTGCGATTCATTTGCCGCTCGGTCATTGTAGTTGGTTTCGTGCACGATGCCATGGTAAATCGGGGGCTCCTCTGATTTTGTGGTCCACGATTGATTGGAAACCTTTGCGGTTGCTCTTTCGCTGTTTTACGAATTTAGTTACGAATTAATGCTCAATGAATGCTCAATGTACAACGATTTATAAGTTATTATATTAACGGCGGGTCAATAGTTTGGGGCGAAATTTGTCCTCGGTAGATTAGTTTAATCGTTGATATTTTACAACGAAGGCTTCGACAAAGCGAGTCAACATAATTGGATAAGAATGGGGCCTGGCTGCGCATGATGAAGGATCGTTGGTGAATGTAAAACGCGGAAGATGTTAATTGCGTGTGGAATTCGCTGGGAAACGGTCCGCGTGCGCAGCGATGCTGCGATGATTGATGGCTCTGGATGACTTTCTTCCCTCGTTACCGTACATCGTTAGCATCGCGGATGAACTTGTGTTGTCGGCGGGTGGAGAGGAACATTTCAATAGGGAACTTCTTTCGTGCAAAAGTTCAGATGGTGAAGCAAATCGACTCGAGACGTTTAATCGAACACCGCAGGTATTTCTGTGATTTCACGGTGATTGACGATTCCCAGTTCACATCTAGCTGTGACTAATTTCGTCCCGGCGGAATTTACGTTCACCGTAACGTCTACCATATCCATCCCTTCGTTAGTTTAATTAATTGAATTAATCCGCAGGATTAAATTTCCGCTCGTTTTATCCCCCCCTTATCGTCGTACAAAATCTCGTCCGGGAGTCTTCCTGCCTTTTTTCATTCCAGCTGGAAAAACTTTGCTACAATGCGAGAAGAATTCGCCGTTACAATAATAATACCATCCAGATTACTGCTTCGCCATTCAACGTCCTCATTATGTTTTTGATCAAAGTTTAACATTAGCATCGCGTTACGAAGCCCCGGTAAATTGAGGCGAAGGTAAAATTAAAATATTCAGCGGAGGGGGGAAGTATTACATTCCCCGCGAATGGTCGCGGAACTTTAATGTCCGTGATATTTGTAGCGATTACCGATCTGCGAATAATTCAATCGGGCTCCGAGGGACGGCCACGCGTGGCTGTCATTTAGACTTCTCTGAATTTTTCGTCTCCGAGTTCGGCGAACCGTCGTGTTCCGGCTAATTGGCACGGGTAATCAGACCCGTTTACCTACAGTAATTTATACGCATAATAATTACATTCTCGCGGACCTTGAAAGAGACGGCGTAAGCTGGACGTGATCGCGACGAGAAGGACAGGAACAGCGGCGGTTCAGTTCGTTGCGGCGGCAAACCAATCGGGGTAATAGGAGATGACAGCGTAACCGCAATTGATAAATCGCGATGCCACGTGCATTATTATGACGATAATGATGACGTTAGTCCGCTCGCTATTAGCGACTCAACGACTGCATCGTAATAAGCTGCCATTGATGAATATTCAATAGCACTTGTCGCTCCGTTCCGGCTATGTTTCAACGTGTTCGTTCTAGATGACGTGATTCCTTCCAATTGGACAGGACTGCGATACCTTGTCACGTTGTTGCCGCCGATGTATCGATAATGCTGATAAGGATACGCTCGATCATCGCGAAAGATATATTTGGAAGATGGGAATTACGGGACGAGGATAGTCTATTCAGATGGTAAATGACAGGCGACGGTAGGGTATGGATCGTGCCGGGGTGAACGTGACAGGCGGCGAGGATTTTTATTTCAAGGATAATTAGCGATATTGACGAGACGTTCGAATGCGAGATTCGATGAGAATTAAAGAATTCCAAGGACCCGAGACTGTTAGAACTTTGCAACAGATGTTATTCCCCGTTAATGACAGTTCGGGCAGTGCGTTCTAATACAAACAAATTTCTGTCGCTGTTTTCAAGTGCATTACTCGCAGCCGTCCAAAGGAGGACGAGCAACCGAAATCCATCCAGCACAGTTTACACTGCTGACTGGAAATTTCGTTAAGCTCGCCCGTTACCCCCGTTACACAGGTGCAAGAGTATATTCGGGGTTAGTTGGTAAAATCCAGGAGACAGCGTGTCGGAAACGAGACCGTGGTCCGCGCGAGAGATCCCTTCTTCCCTTGCCGGAACATCGTTCCTAACGTAGCGTGTCGCGTGGTTGCGGCGATCTGTGGCGAACTGAATTTACGAAACAGTCGGAAGATTGAAAGGCGAAAGTGCAGTCCCTGGTGTTGGGTCTGACCGCGTCTAATAATTAGCCTGTGCTCACTTCACTTATGCGCATGCCACGACGCGTTTGGAGACTTTCGCCGTTTTCACTGATTTCAATGCTCGACCATTGCGTCACGTTAAATTCATCACCTTAAAAACTGTATACACGTACCCGCGAACCGCGAACGAATCTGCGAGCCGCTGTACGTTTCATTCAAAGCGGAAGTTAATTTCTGCCGCGACACATTTTCAATTATTTAATACGGATGATTAAACATGTACGACCAAAACCAATCCCATTGTACACAGCGTTGTATTTGCCGGTTGCGTATTTGCATTGGCGGCATGCATAGAAGAGAATGCGGGCGGGTAGGTGTCAGCATAATGAGACACAGAGGGATGAGCACCGGTGCGAGAGAAAGGGAGATTGCTATTAGTAACGTGTGCACACACGTCGGGGTGGACAGGCCGGATTGTCACGTGGCATTACATCCCTCGCAACTAGGCAGCTCTATTTTCAGCAAGGTGGCATCG
Organism: Nomada lathburiana; assembly: GCA_963667235.1. Lineage (NCBI taxonomy): Eukaryota > Metazoa > Arthropoda > Insecta > Hymenoptera > Apidae > Nomada > Nomada lathburiana. The sequence goes on from OY763903.1 coordinate 9,156,270, forward strand.
ATCGCCACTAAATTATTTCGAGCGGCCTACCTATACGAGAGCCGGTCCGAGAAAACTGACCTACATCTCTTCCTCTCTCTCTCTTTCACGCTGTCTCTTTCTACGTAATGCAAAGCCCTCCGCTCTATTTCATCCGTCGTGGAAACGCGTCGCAGAACCCGCAGGTGCACGTCGCCTTCTGCGCGGTTCTCCTCTTTAAGTGGAATAGCCCCGGATATGGCCGGACGCGGCGTTGAAAGCTGCTTGGCCCGACGCATCGCGGGCCTCGATCCCTTTCAGTCTCGCGACCACGGAAACGTATTTGGAACGACATTGAAGCAGGACACGTTTCTTTGGGCTTTTCACGCTCGTGAAAACCCAACACCGTCGATTTCGCAGGGGTTGCTTAACTTCGACTTCTCGTTGGACGGAATCTTTCGGGGACAAATCTCGCCTTTAAACGGAGGAAGTTGTTCCTGCATTACGAAATGTAAACAGCCGTAATTGCCTCGAGAGGAGTGGTACTGAAATCGGAGATTCAACGGTGACCTGGATAAAACATTCGCGAGCGCGAGAGAGATTAAGGGGGAACGTCTGGCGTTTGTCAGCCACGCTTCAAGTAGAAACGAACCGTCACTGGTCGGACGGGTGGAGCGCTGCGTTCCATACGTAGTTCGACGATTAGCATTACGTATTTCGATATCGATACGTTCACAAGACGTCCATGAAACCCTGTATAAGGTGTAGCCATCGGTGCAGACGTGTTCGTTCCGCGGAGTATTTACGTACATGTGTATGTGGGCATACAGGCGAGCTTAAAATGCAATCTACATTACGATGCAGCATCAACATTATTCCACGTTTATTTACTTGCGCTCGCAGTGTTTACCGTGTTGCCAGCAAACGTTCTGATATCTGGGTAATATCCGTGTACGCGAATTTAATGGTATTTGCCGGAAGTAAGTCAATGTTGTTGCGTTATGTTTAATATCGCCAATGAGTCCGCGCGTGTCTTGACTACGGTTATCTTGTGCCGGCTTCTGCAATACGCGTTAGGATCATTTGCAGAAGTTATATTTTCCCTACTATTGCCAGAGAATGTCATTCACCTGAACCTTTTCGTGTGAAATTTGTCCAAACACGTTACTTATGATTTTTCTCAAGATGTAATTTGTCACAGTTCCGTAGGAATTTCTATTCACAAAACAGAAACTTCTATCAGAAAGAAGATGAATACAGGCGAATATGTTGGAGGATATCCAAGAAGCAAGAAACCCGTGAAACGGGATACTTCTTTAAAAAATAAATATTAAAAGATTGATACGGACGGAAAGGAATTAGAGATCAACGCGGACTCGGATTGTTCGATCCATCCGGCTCCAGTGATGGAGTTAAGTGGCACGATTTTTCAATTCTGAAAGTCTTTCCGTGTATTATTAAAATGCAACGTTACGGAAGAGTTATGGACGCAATGAATATTCCCCTTATATAATGACTCTGAAAAATTCTCCTCCCTGGACGCGTACACATTTTTTATGACCGCAATCTTTCGCCGTGGGTAACTAAATAATGCACCCGGGAAGTGCTGCTGCCCCCGTATACACCGTCCGCCCACTGTGCTCTCTCATTCCTTATCGCGTTATCGTTATCTAGATCATTTTCGCGAAGTTTCAATTTCATGAAAATCCGTTACAATTCTTCCTATGAATTTCCATTATGCTCGCCGTTTTAAGCGTACGCTCGCGAGTTTCGACGGATCCTTTGAACATTTTCATGTGGAATCCTTGCGAAATTTGTGCTATTCATTTGGATATTCATGAGGTAGTTCGTTCTTTAAGTATCGTCAGAGGCAAGTTATTCATTCGACGAGGATGGAATGTTTGACTGGAAGACAAAGTACAACGTCAGATGCTTCAAGTTTTGGTTTATTGGCGAGCGTGCATGGTATGTCGTGCGTTTTAGAACTGTCAAGCCAGCGAATTGCTGTTGAGAAACTGTAAACATAAACTGCGGCCCGCTGTCATCAAATGCGTCGACTATAACTCGTCCGCCATAACGTAGACAATGGTTATAGTGGCCGTCCGTAGAGTTTATATTACGACGCATGACAAATTGATTCCAACGAAATTGCGCATTTCGAAAGCTTTTACTTCGTCGGATATAAACTCCATTCGAACAAACAGACATATCCCCCCCCCCCCTGTCGTCGGATCCACGGCAATGAAAAACAATCCGCCGAGTGCAATCGGAAAAGTGAAAAATACCGGGGCAAGATTCCACGGCGTGTCTGCGGTTTAATCGAAGCCGCGAACCAAGAATTTCCAGCGGTTCCCCCGAAATCAATTTACGTTCCACGACGGTCGCGGTCGCTACTTGGTCGTTGCCTCGAAACGTCCCGGCCTCTGTTTCCCTCGTCCACGCCCGCAGATTCCGCAGTGTCAGTAACGAACATCGTGGACCCCAGGAAACCGCGTGTCTCGCCAGAAACGTGCCCCATCCACCCCCCCCGCCCCTCCGTCGAGACCTGAGAAAATCCACAGAGGCGACCGTGTTGCCCTTTGACCAGTCCCTGAAAGAACCAACGAGATTCGAAAGTTTCGAGTAGTTCGCATTGATTCTGACCCACTGTCGGCCATCCCTCTTCCCTACCCTCTCGTACGTGATTTAATATCGAAAAATTATCCCCGTCAGCGTCGGCCACGTTGAAAACGGCTGTCATTGAGGTCTCGGTAGCAATGGACCAATGGATCGTCGACGTCGGCTGGCTAAACTTTCGTTTCGGGAGGGGGAAGGGGGGTGGCGGGTCGTAGTTCCATCCGATATTAAGAAACTTTCCATCGGTCCTGGTACTTCCGGTCCAAATGAAGTCAGGATACGCGTGCAACAGAGACGGCGACGAAGCTTGACTCTGCGGGGTCTACAGCGAACGCGGAGAGCCAGAGAAAGAGGTTAGAGAGACGAGAGCTCATGAAGAGAGTTATAGGGTTGAGAAGAGAAGGGTGGGGTGTGGCGGCAGCGTCATTAGTGTCCGGATAGATGAGAGCAAAACAGGAAACGCTCCTTATCTAGATGGACAGACCTATATATATATATACACACCCGTGGCGGGTTGATATACTTCCGGACACACGGTATCAAGTGGACGAAGTCTCTCCGCATTCATCTGGCCTCGTCGGTCACTGGATGTGCGATCCTTGAACAATTTGCGAACGGGATACGGCAAACTGCCGCGGGATTAGCCAATAAGCCTAATGGAAGACGCTCGTTTCCTCTGACGGCCGAACGAACGTCGGCCGGCGGCCCCCCCCATCTGATATATTCATGATCGCGGAATATCGGCTGACTCGCGTTTCCACCAAATTCACGCCGTTCATTTTCGCCCGGGAATTTCTGTCAAGCGTGGCTGAGTGGATTGTGCCGTCGTTGTATCATAGATCTGACTCGTGCGCACAGTTAGGGCGCGCTGCATTCGATATTCAGATTGAATGAATGTGGGTCGAAGGGCGGCAAAATTTTCCCTTCCCTCGAAAGACATTCCTTGGTACGATTCGACATGGAAGATTAATTTTCGGCCAAGTTCCGTGGATATTCGTGTCGAAATATTTGGACGGCAGGCAGTAAGAAACTTATTTGAAAATACGTTTCCGTCTTTGACATCGTACGTCCGATTCAAACTGGAAGGACCGCATAGAGGGAACAGTCGGGGGAAATTAAAAGGTACAATTATGCGTGATTCTTATTCATGACCGTCTCTATCTGGCCAACTTATATCTCGTCGTTGGTTATTCGGCCGGTTCTGGGTAATCCTCTTTTCTTTCAATAAGTTTCGCGAAATTTCGGAAAATTCCTTCGCAGGCCGCCCCCTTAACGAGGCTGAATTTTACCCGGCCGGGATTATAGCTCGCGCCATAACCACTTAGAGTTATCCCTGTTCTTCGTGGCGGCACTGATTTAAAATGTATCCGGATCAAGTTGGCAAGTTAACTGGGGCGCGTAACAAATTATACGAGCGAATCAGATCCCCGGAAGGGTCTCGAAAACGCAGCCTGAATGTAACTAATTCCGCCGCGAACGCTTCACGCTTCTCGCGTTTGCACTCGAAGAAAGTTCCTCGTCTTACTTAGATCGCCGGCGGAAAGATTTTTCCACGCTGCTGAATTTGTTTCGAATTCTCGCGTTATCGTTCCCCTCTTGTTCCGATTCCATTGTTCGATCGTTTCTCTTTCAGCGGCACATTTCTTTCCGTTTCCTTCGCCCCGCTTCTTGTCGCGCTTCTGTTTCTCGTTGTTCCGCCTCGTTTCCTTCTGCTGACGCGTAATTGGATTTCTCTTTCTCGCGATTAGCACTTGAAACGAAATTTGCGTCGAAGGCTGTTGCTAGTTTACTTGGAATAGAAATATGTGCTTGGAGAAATGCGATTCTAAACTGTTCGCATGTTTCTGCGTTTCTTCGAATTTTTATTTCGTGGAACATGTTACTCGTGTAATCGCATAGAAATTTTTAAGTACACCAGTATGGATTACATTGTACGAAATGAGAAATTATTTAGATTCTTCGAAGCGTTTCAAGATTCTTCTAAGCTTTCAAATCTAATTTCGTGACGCTGTCAGAACGGTTTACGTTGAATTCATTTCCGCGAGCATGGGAGTGGCTCGTCAGGTAGACAGATTTCTGCAACGTGAAAGAGGGAAATGAAGGCAGGAAGTCTGGAGAGTTGCTACGGGCCTGGCCAACGATGCGAGAGCAACTTCTTCGTGTGCAAGTTTCTTCTCTCCCTTGATTCACGGGCCACGTGTTGCGGATATACGACATCGATTGCATTCACAGTCGTGAGGCAAGACAAACGGAACTCGCGTCCCGTTTTCGCTTTGATCAGAATACTGATCCTGTCTTCCATTCGACTTAGACTCCCTTTGACGCAGAATCGTCTTTTCCGGATGGCGAATCGCTGATTAAGAGTTACATACTTCGTCATTAAATAGCGAGTACTTACTGGTGAAAGGAATACTGCCGCTTGTCTTTCGTTTCCTGAAAATTTCGTTAAATCCTCAACAATTTTACGATTTCTAATAGTTACGATTTTAATTTAACCCGTCGAAAATTCATTTAACGCAACTTCGATGAATTACTATTATTATTTAAAGGAATATAAACAGCCGAATCAGAATAAAATCAATAGATTACATCTCCAAGTGTAGAAAGAAACGTCTCATCGCTTACGTAAACGTTAATTCTCCCTGGGCGACGTTATTTCGCGATACATTCGCGATGATCCTTGAAAATAAATGCGACGACGCGGAACGAACTTCCTTCCCGCCACTGACAAATGTTTTCTTCATTCTTCTGCCAGCGATTATCGGCGAACCCGGCGGAAATTTGGCGAATATACGACACGCAGCCATTTCCAGTAACGAGCCGAGACGAGTAGGGTACGGGGGTTGTGCGAAGAAGCGGACGAAAAAATTCCCCGTTTCTCGTATTGTGCCTTCGGGCTGTCGCGGAATATAATAGAGTTTTCTAGGACAGAGTGGATGCTGATAGTTCGCTGCATTGTACACTTTTGCACGCCGTCGAGGGTATTCCGTTGCTCGGTATTCAAGAAGCGTAACGCTGTAATAGTAGAATCCTCCACGAAACTGATTGGCACCGCTGTTTGCTTTGATACAGATTAATGAACAGAGTGGCGTTGAATGAAGATTACATAAACGCGACGGACGATGTACACTGCTGGCCAAAAGTTCGGGAACATTTCCTCGGGTCTATCGAATGGCTTGTCAAGGATTCATTCGTTCGAAATTAATATTGTAGAGTTTGATAATAATTGTTTCGAGACGCCCTTAAATATTCAAACTTGAAATTGATCAATTGATCATTCATTTTCTGTATGCCTTGAAATAATTGATGGTACCAAACATTTGGCTGGCAAGACGCATCGAGAGATTTGATATTTTGATACATTTAATACATAAAAACTGTGATCTGTGCTGAGCAAAAATTCTCCAACAGCGCTGAATTTTAGATTCGCAGATGTTTAATGTAATTCTTCGATATTAATTAGCCGAAGGTTCTTCAACTTCAGTTTCTCCCTAATTCTGCTTTTTTCATTTCTAACATCAAATCGTTTCAGTTACATTTCCCTCGCACATTTCATTCCATTACCGAAATCGGAACCAATGCGTCTATGTTTAAAACTCCTCCACGATCCTTCAGAGAGTGTTTTGTTCGAATAAACCGGTAAACGAGCCAAACGATCCGAAACGTCGCGCATCTCCCTCGTCTCCCCATCGACAAAAAGAGGAATCCATCCAGCAAACAATCAATTCCGTCGCGATAGAACGTATCGTCTCACGATTCCGCCACCTCTGCTCGCCTCGATTTCCCCTCCGTAAATCACGTCTTCGCCGTAGAAGAGGCTCTCGGAGGAATCGGCGAAATTCTCGGGGAAAAAGTGCATCGGGCCAGGGTGGAGGAGTGACTCGCGAACGAATTCTCTCACGCGGGTGGCGCGGGTGCATACGATTCTCTTCGGCCCCGTTGCACTCCAACGCTTTCATTTTTCACTCAGCCTCTCCGCTTCGAGACGGTGGTTGATCGATAATCCAGCAGCCGCGCGTCGAGTTGCCTCGAAGGACACGTTCGCTAGATCCTGGACCGATCTCGTCTCGTCGTAGTCTTCCCTCGTCTTCTTCTTATTCCTCCCCGTCGTCCCCCTCCTTTCTCCCCCGAAGAAAAGAACGGAAAAGGAGACAGAGGAACGAAAGAAAAAGCACCGTCGGGCACGTGCAAATTGATTCCTTGTGTTCGCGCTTAAGTGTCTCCTTATCGGTCGGATTTGGTGCCGAGCCAAGGGCTATGACGAATGGCTCGCGACTACGCGAGCGGAATCGCGTGGATCTGGTGGAAAACGACGGGACGGTGTAGCGAGTACTTACGTGATACGTGCCTGCTTCTCGTGCCTCGTACATTCGATCGGACGTGGCCCTCGAATTGAGAGGAAATTAATGGTCGATTCGTGGACAGTGTCGAGCTTTATATCACAAAGTGATTATTCGGCGAGTGTTATTTACAGCGGTGCTGCACATTACCTATGAGAGAAATGTCCGTACACGATGCGACGGTGCTGTATTCAAGAGATCCTGGAGTTTTTATGCGCGAGTGTGCGTAAACCTGAAGTGCTCGTACATTATTAGTGACTCGACGAGGATGGGTTCGTTGAATCGTCAGCTCGTACCTGCGTGAATTGATGTGAAGGTATACTTATTCGGCCGTGGCGATGCTGGTATTTACGGGAGTTAATGTTTCATTCGATTGAATGTCGTTTGGTTGCAGTGCGATTTCATTTGAATATTAGAAATAACTCTTGGAATTCTTGCAAAAGTTTACTTGGTAATATAACTCTGAAAAATTCTGAACGAACCAGTGAAATACAAATTGCACATTCTTGTAAATTTGTTACACAGACAGTTCATATTCAGCGTATTTGTCCTTACTACACGAAAACATATTCCGAAAAGTGCAAGAAGCAGTGCGATAAACCTGTAATAAATAAATCGTTCGCTGAACACCAGACCTCTGATTCAGTCTTCGTTTTTAGTATACCTTTAATCAAGCCACGATCCATTGATCGTTTCTCGACTCAAATGGGAACCGCATTTGCACCGTAAAAACCGTACGGTTGGCGTGTCTGTCGTTGATTTCACAGCGGAACTCGCTTTTACCACCAGTCTGGGCTGGCAGAGGCGTGCAGTAGAGTACGCCATTGTCGGCGTCTATGGGTATTTTTTTATTTTCTGAAGCGTTTCTTCCCCCGGAGTGCCGACTGCTCGCTGTGCACACGGAGAGTTCCAGTTTGTAAAATAATTCGTCCACGCTCGCGCACCGTTCTGTCGCTGCGTTTACCCTCGAACTTTCGCGCAATTCTACCCAGCTAGAGACGTTCAATAGCTTGGCGTTCCATTGTGATCGTAATTAACCGGTCACTTGTTTCGTGGAACTAAAGTTCGCGAGGTGTAAGCAGGGCGCCAGTAAAATGAAAAAAACTAAAGACAACAAAAATCATCCCCCCCCTTCCTCGCGTTCTCATCCCTTTTCTGCCTACGGCCTCGCAGTTTGCAGCGTGGAAAAGAGCGTTTCAGCGCAGGGAGAAACGAGAACCAGGTCAAGCGAGAAATCATTAGTCACTAGTACGATCTTTCACCCTTCAGACTTACTTTCGTTGCGAATTCTTTCTAGTCGTCGGCTCGAGTTTCTTGCACTCGTCGCACCGATTCGTTATGCCCATTATGGAGGCGCGTACGCGCGCGGCGACTTGATATTCAATGGTGGAAAACAGGGAGGAAAAATTGGAGCGAGGACGCGACGGGCGTTCGGCTGATATCGATAGCAGAGAATTCGATAAAGGAAATGCATATTCGTTACAGAAATAGAGCCTCCTTTGTTTATTCGATCAGTCTTCCCGTCTGGGCGAGTCTGATTTTGAGCGCTGAAAATCGGAACATCGTTGTTCATTCTGTGCCGCCAGTTAATACTGTACGGAACGGTACATTAAATCCGTCCGATGTAAGAAGTGACTCTTGTTTGGTTATGCCAAATTAACGAAGCATAGTTGCGTACGATTAAGGAGGAACAAATTCATACGGAAGAATGTTTATTAATATCAATCCGATGTATCCTATTTTTGTCCAGAGATGTTCCAACGTGAATTAATATCATCGGATTGAGCTGCCGCGCTAATTAGAAATTATTCAGAATGTCCGCCGGTGATTGTCGATCCAATCGTACGCTCGGAAGGTTCGTTTCGCGTGGCGTCGAGCAGATCGAACGAAGCACCGGGAAGGATCTCGTGAATGGCGCGCTCAACCCGGTTGACGAGTTCATTCGCGACGGAAAGGCGAGAAAGAGTGTGCCCCGTGTCTTGCTTCGCCTCGTCGACGAACGACGGAAACCCTGTTCACGCCGAAAGGGTCGTTTCGACCCGGAAAATTTTAACGAGGCGAAGCGTTTCGTTGAAAGAAAAAAAAAAGGAATCAACGAGACGTAAACGCCTGGCGGTAACCTTCGTTCGAGCTGGCGAAATCGATGGGATCGATATGCCTACCGTCTGTTCCTCGTCGAGTCGACTTAATATAAATCTGAGAGGGTTCTAACTGTGTTTAACGCTCGCTCGCTATCGGCGATTGATTGGCGCGTTGAAGAAAGCGTATCGGTAACGCGAAGAGAAATATGTTCCTCTGGAAGATTGTTTACGCGTCGGGATTTGGCGTAGCTCTGGAAGTTGGAGGCCAATATCACTTTCCGGAAGTATCTCTGACGCCTCGGCTCTGAACAGTGCATGAGAGAATCGAAGCCACTCGCCGTAGTGGCACCTAGCACCTTCTTGAATAATATAAGGTGAATATTCGCCCCTAACTTTCAGCCTTCTCGAGACTTCCGTGGGTGCCGGGGTCCGGTCGAGTGCCTTCTTGTTATGGCCGCTTGTTATTATTAATACGTGTCTGAGGGAGTTTCTGAAGAATTTGGGCACGACGTATCTGAAGTTTCCCGTGGTCGACGGATAACTGAGGAAAATAATCTCTGGAAGGGATGAAATGAAATTCTGAAATTACGTGGTGCTTTTTAAATTCCTCCTCTTAGCAAACCAATGAATACATCCACACTTTATTATTTGTCAAATCATACATAAATTACTATAAATTCCTCAATATATTGATGACACAAGAGAAGCATCGGCCTTTTCGCCCGGATTTTAAACGCAAATGAAACATTAATTGCATCCGACTAATTAATCGTCGGAACATAGTCATTTCTGCCGAACCTTCAATACGTGTCGTACACGTGGATCGCCATCAAAGGACAACCCGCTGAAAGATTCACTTCTGCCAAATGAGTCCGGTTTGCCGATGGGATGCAGAACGCGTTAACCATCGATCTGTCTCAATTACAGGGAACAAGCGGGACAATCCGGCAAGCACCGTTCCCCTTAAGCTTCCAAATATTTACCGGGATGGTAACACGTGGGTGGCGCGTCGTGAATGCGAACGATCCACCGGCATTTCAATTGTTCTCCCGTCTTCGTTTTTCCCCTCCTCGTTACAGCGCTCCGTTTCCCAGCGGCGGATACGTACGCGCCACGAATTCACAATGAATGAATCGCCGACGTCGACGTCGTCGTCGTCGCGTCGCGTCGCGTCCGGGTTATTCGTTCGTCGTTCAGATTGAAAGTCAGCCGGGTAATATTTTTCCGCGGCTGAACTTGATTAAATCGCGACCAGGACGGGAGGACGGCGGTCGGTCCTTTAAACGAGCAAGGGCAGAGAGGGGTCGCGAGTGGACAGGTCAATGTTGTTGGCGCGACGCGGCGCACCGCGACCTCAACCGACGCCCGTCGTTCACCGCCACCGGCTGCGAGCAAATGCAATTTTATGCCTCGGTTTTCCTCGTTTTCTCCCCTTCGTGCTGCCACTCCTCGTGCTCTCTCCGGCGGAAGGGATCCTCGAGACTTCACGCGTGACTCGCGAGATCCGGATCGGTCTGTTGGAATTGCGGTCTTGTGATGGCAGGCGAATGAAAACCGCGAAGAGGCCGCGCGTCTTCTGAATGACGAGCGCGAAGTTGCTCGATACGAGGGACGTGTTGAACGGGAACGGTGAAATGTTTAAGCGATAGGGAATAACGAATGTGGATGGTTCCGGCGGAAATTTCGATGAAAGGAATCTTTGGAACAAACGTTGAATGAATGTAACGTGGAGCGTTTCAATGGGAGTTCACGTGAATCGGTGAACTTTTAAGATAGAACTTTATATATTTAGTGGATATCGATGAGATTTCGAATGCTTCGCGGAACGCCCCTTATAATTGTCAGGTGCATTAGGTTTAACCCAGCAGAACTTTGAACAAGAATATCGCGCACTGGTTCATTTAAGGAAATGCATTTATTACTATATTCTTTCTTTTTTCGCAACAAAATCTCATACCTGCGTGCACGTCGATCGATGCAGCTCTTCATCCCCCATATAAAAAAGAAGGAGGATTAACTGTACACACGCGACGCGTAACGACTATCGCGGAATAAGAACAAAAAAGTCCATACGAATTTGCGAATTTTTCAAAGTGATGCGAAACTGCAGACCGGGGACCGGGACATTTCGCGAATTAAAACCGCGGAAATTTTTCGCGTGCGGCCACGCATGCCCGAAACTCGCATCCGTTGCCGCGTGCGCTCGAAGCAGTCGCGCCCCTGCATAGAATTTTCATGCGAGATTCGTGAATTTCGGATTTTATTCTGGCGTGATTTATTGGAGACATATAGTCGGCCGTGTACGCGATTCCGCGCGGAAAATGGACTCGCGCCGCTCGAAAATGGAACGAGAAGAACGCAACAGATGCATTACGCTACCCTAACGGCGACAGGGGGTTGAATTTCGAATTCTCTCGCCACTGCGGAGCACATCTGATGACGTGGTCGCTTTGTTCACAGTCGCGACGTTCAAAGAGTATGCTTTCCTTGCCACCGTCTCGTTGTTTAAACTACGCTATCCCGACTCCATTTCCACAGCTGACAGTTGACGATGAACACGCCCGAAAAATGTTTATTCCGAACTGATTTTCCCGTTCGCAAAGGGTCGCGGATCTCTGTGGACGACGGGCGTCGTTCTTTCGGCGAGAATTTTTACCTCTTCCGGGAGAACGCTCATCTTTTTTTCCGGTTTCAGAAACGTTGACGCGTTATCTCTTTGTTCTCCCGAATTTTCAATACCCTCTCGTTTTAAGGACGCAAAGAAAATGTCCGTGCTTTGGTGTTTGACGTTTGTTGCCACGCGTTTTGTTTATCGACATTCCATAATAACGTACGATCATTCTCAGCATTAATTAATTGACAATATATTGATATTTCGCAAACTGTCGCCCGTCCATGGATTCGAAGAATATCCAACAATGAATTTATCTTCGCGAGCATCGCGGAACGTTGTATAACAGATGCTTATCAGAAAATTACAGCGAGGCCTTATCTCGTCCCGTTTGTTAACACGATAAAGCTGCGGCCACATGATTGTCCGTGGCTCGAAACCAAATAACGAAACAAAACCGTGCCCCGAAGAGTTCTTTCCATTTCCACTTGGCCGTCCCAAATTGGTTCTTCCCTCGTTTTCCCAAGCCGCGCGTTTCTTCTATCAGTGGAGTACGTCCGGGATTTTTAGCATCTCGAGTGGCACGGAAAAGCTCGCGTGAGCCTTGGAAATGACGGTTTTCTCATCTTAAGTGCCGGTGCACCTATCTCCTGGCGCCTGCCGGGAGGGTGGCTCGCGTTTAAAGCATCTCCGACCACCGCCCCGTCTCGTTCTCCACCTCGACTCCTTTATGCCGTTGCATCGTCGCCGCGGTGCCCGTGCCATTAAACGATTCCAGCTCTTCCGGAATGTTCGCAATAATGTTACAGGCGTCACTGTGGCCTGGGACAAAGGTAGGCACCGGCCTTGCAAATGTGCCCGATCTTATTAGCCGGATAGTTCTTTCGAGGGGGAAGTGCCGGCAAGGATTTTTATCGCATTACGAGCCATACCAGGCGGTGGACTCGAAGCGAACGTATCAAAGCGAGTCGAATAATCGAATTAAAGGGGCACCCGATATAATTTTAATGGGGGCCCGTTAACGAAATGGACCGTGTTCCTTTCTCCATTACGTTCCGCCTGTCCTTTCCTCCGTGTCCATTTCTTCGGTTCGTTCCTCTTCTTCTGCTTCTATTTTCTATGGTTTCCGCCAGCGCCTCCGGTTACTCTTGCTGTACGTTTCGACGACAGACGAGAGCGTCACGTTCGCGGGAGGAACGGTGCAATTAAGGTTCGCCCACACTTTCCGAGTTCTCGTTCCTCGGTTGGGGGATTCCGTTGGAAAGAAATTACTGGGAACTTGCGTGTCGGTGATTATTTCAGGGCATCGAACGAGTGCTCGTTGAATTCCGAAAAATATCTATTATCGTGCGTAATTATCACTTGATGTTTAGAATTGGCGAGGAATCACTTTCGTTTCGGTTCAATTATTCTATCCGTCGATTAGTTCTTTAAATCGTTCAATTTATTGAGTAGTTATTAAAGAAGATTAATATAGAATTTGCTCGTAACCAGCTAATTACCCAATTATTCTATTCTAGTTTCATCCAAGGGGATCTAAAATAAACGAAGGAAATTCTACGAACGTCATCCAAGGCGATACGTAATTAACGTAGAAACGAGATTCAATGATGTCTTCTTCCATGCCAATCTATTCCCCGCGACTTCGCTTGGTCTATATTCATTCTATAATCAGCATTTAACAGACGCTCAATCTCCTGTCGTGTGCCCATACAAAGTTGCTCCTTCAGACTCGATGTAACGCGAAGTAGCATTTGCACCCGTAGTATTGTTAATCGTTAACGGGGTAATATGTCGATAATGCAGCCGGATTTGGCCAATTTTCGGCGACCAGTTGTCGATGGCCGTGAGATTAACTTCCCTCCCTCTAAACATTACGCTGGCTGCCGGCTGCCGACGGATCGATGGCGAAATTAATGCCATCGGGAAGGGTTTGATAGGGATATTGCTGTGTGTCGATTGCACGCGTGTGCGAACAAGCGCAACGTTGGACGAATTCCAAGCATATAGGAACGCGACGATAGCCCCGATGTCCTGTCTCGTTTTCATACAGTTTCGAATTAATCCACGCGCGTGCCCGTGATCGCAAACTGATATTCACGTAAAATTAGGGTAATCGAGGCGTGCCATCCATTAAGGGACGGATGCTTTAATTGAATTCAAACGTGGTTTGTTTGTAATAAATGTATTTTGCCGAAATTATTCGTAACGCTCGCGCGAAACGTTAAAAAAGAGTGTACCATTAATAGGGGATGGATACAATTAATGGACAGTTGATTAGCAAGAATTTCATTCGAGTTCGTTCGACGATAGTTGTTTCAATAGTTTGTTAAATGATAATATTAGACGACAGTATTTGTCTTCACTTTTACCGAGGTTTGGGTAAAACATCGTTGCTGTTTTACTGTAGCAACTCCAAGTGTAATTCTATTTCTAAGTCCCGACTTCGTTCATCTGCTGTCTATTTTGTCGCGGAACTTATACAAAACCTCCAATAATTTCTACGAAGCAATAGTAAAAAAATGCTAAATGCATAGGTATCCGTATTCCAAATCAAAACATCCCACGAAACCCTTTCGCTTCGCTTCGCTTCGCTTCGCCAAAAAATACAAACATTCAAGTACCACGAGCAACATAAAAATTTGTCCATAAACTTGCAAAAAAAAAATTCTCGGAAAATCTCGAATTCGTGATCCACCCGTTCCAAAGTGAACTGTCCTCGGTCGGCCATCTTCCATTCGAAAATGGCCAGATCCGAATAACCCGGACGATTCGTTCGCGAAACAACTAGCTGGCGCATATTGCGCCGGTCAGAATTCGGTATCTCGGCCACTTTACCCTAACATCATCTTCCACCGGTCCACTTTCCTCCCTCCGTCCATTGTACGGCGTATCCTGAGCGGCGCGACTGCACAATCCCACCGGGTACGTTCACTATGACGAGCAGCAGCGCGGAAGAGAGAGGGCCGGAGAAAGAATCGCAGTTGAAAATAGAGAGAATGCGCATCGTCGGATCTGTATGGTACATAGGAGCGAAGAGGGAGAGAGTGAGAGAGTCACGGGATTTGAGTTTGGAAGTGGTATATGACTATGATAGTCCGTTGCATATTTCAGGATCCACTCGGAGAGGTTGCCGGCGAGAGAGCAGCAGCGAGCCACAACAATTTCTCGCGCTCGTGGCCACGCGTGTACACGTGTGTGTGTGTGTGTGCGCGCGCTATCGACCACCCATACGATTTTACTCTCGGTTTCTGTAAAAGCTCTCAAAACCGACGTCCGTGACTTAACTCGTCTCTAAACGGTGCCATTACCACCGTAACCAAAGTGTCACAGTGGCTGAGCTGATAACGCTTCACTCCGGGCGGACCCACCCCCCTCGCCGAGAGGCGATTTCTCTGTCTCTCTGCGCGGTGATGCTGCGGGGATTAGCGTTAGTGGTTTCGCGTTCGGTCGATATTTGCCACGCTGTCTTTTATTTCCCTACGAATTCGTTTCTTATTTCAGGATGGGCGGTTTTATATTTATCTATATGTTTTCCTGCTCGTTCACATCGGCGTTATCAATACAGGATTTCGTGTTAAATTAAATGATTCAGCGGGGTAGTTGTATTGAAATATTTTTTTTTAATTTTTGGATTGTTTCACGTTTCGGTTCTTCTGCGCTTATTTTCTGTTCAGCAAGGAACGGAACGAAAATGCCAACGTCTACTAATTACGGTAGCGAATGCCGAAACACTGGTTTAAATGTTTCATTTCACTTGCAATTCAAACGTTCGTTCGTAATTGTTTTCGCGATAATCCGTGGGTATAGAAAGGCGGAGCGTGGTTTCATTTTATGGCGCAATTCGTGATAGCTCGCCTTTAATGCGTCTACCTGGTCGAGTTTGGAGACGAATCGTTAGGTTAGCGAACCCGTTGGCATTATTATTGCAACCGGATCCAACGACCATTAAACAACGAGACAACGACGTGTTGTGCGCGGTCGCACTGTGCACCGTGGATCACGTCCGCTTAAGCGAAACAGCGATCAACGCACTCATTTGCAGTTCGGATTATGGGCTTTAATTAATTCTACAGGCAGCCGGCTTGTTTTAGAAAATTTCGCGTCGTTTCTAGCGATTGCAATATTATCCGTCATAAATTCTTCTCATTAACATTTTATCGGATTGCAATTCGACAGGAACGATTTGAAAAATTTGCCTTGTTCCTCATGAACGACTGTTCGTTTCCGCGTTTCAGATTTTTCCAGCGAAATACGTAACATTCCTATGTCGGCTATTTTAACAAATAATTATTATCTCTGTATTCGGTATTATAAACATTGGAAAAATATGTTTGAAATTTCACCGATACACCGGGGAATTTTTGTAGTCTTTCTGACTAATGGTTTTTATTTCCTTTTTGTGTTACAGGTATGTACGCAGACCGGGTGTTGTTCCCCTTTACGCAGCGTGACGCCGGTAAGTCCATTTTCGCAACGATGCAGCGTAGTTAATCTAACGAGCCTGGCCCATTTCGATACTTTCAACGAAAGAGGTGCTCAAGGCTCGCGAAACACTCGAGTCGAATCAAATTGAGTGGAACTTTCGCGTTCTCGTCGTTGCCCGAACATTTTATGCCCTTTCTGTTTCGCGTCTGCGTTATTCGTGGCCCAATCTACTTTGCGTCGTTTGATTAGAATGCGCTCTACTTACACTCCCCGCTAAATAATAACGCGCAACTATTTTCGTTCATTATCACAACCGAGGCAAGCTTCAATGCACGCCTCGAAATTGCCAGAGCTTATACGATTTTGAATTAGAAATTGGAATGAAAACGAGTGAATTTCTTTCCAAATTCTGAAACGTCCGGAGTGTTCTTCTCACATTCTGGTTAGCCTACAAGGTGACAGGCGTGATATATTGTGCGCACACTATTTATAAGACGAGAACGAAAATCGCGTAGGAATTCTATCGATGTCGAACCCGACAATTTCTTTAATATCGCCGAAGTGCTCGACAACGGTCAGGACGCGGAATATAATCGTGCTCGTGGGAGGGTCGATTGTTAAATGTAGCAAAGGCGGCGTGTCGTATCATCTTTTAGCAAGATGCGCGACGCGGGGTCGATGGTACTCGAACGACGGACGAGATATCGCACCTTTCAGATGCCACCCCTTCCACTTCGGGCACCCTTTCGCCGTGCGACGCACCTGTGCCCCTCGGCACCCTTGTTCGTCTGGCCTCGTGTCGCCACTTCATGACAATGCAGGTTCCATCCCACTCGGCTGTTTTCCACGCTGGAATCCGGAATGTCGTCGATAAAATATTAAGGGCGACGATATGTAGGCCAGTCGCGCATTATAAATCGCGGGAGAAATCGACGGATCGATTCGATGCTCTCTTTCAATTTCATTTAATTGTCGTCCGGAATGATTTGTGCGCGTGCACGGATAATATGCAGGGGGAAATTCATGTGAACGATCGCTGAAATAATAATGCACCGTAGGGATTTGTTTGTTTATATTTTCGGTAGAGCGACTGCTGAAGTAAAATCGTGCAATGTTATATTATTGAAATATCGCGGGTAATTTTAATTTATTGACACAAATTTCATTGCTGATATTGGACACAATTGATGGGGGCGCGAATGATTTGAATGATGGTAGAAATGTGTCTGTACTGCTGTGTAGAATTCTTCGAGGAGAAGAATTATTGACTTTTCGATACAACACGGTTTCCCAATATCTGGTATTACAGGGCACCAATTGATCTTCACTATTGACAGTAGCCGTAGAATGCTTCTTGATTTTGTGATTGTTGATCTTTCTTAAATCTGCGATTGCGGATGGCTATTACTGGATAGGAAATTGAATTAGTAAACTTCCCGCGGCTTCCTGTCTCTATACCAGACAGGATTACATTTCCAACCGCGAGTAATTTAACTTCACCAAGGAATATTTGAGCTGTGCTCATTTCTGCCACTTGATTAGGGACGTTACGTGTAACTGGTTTGCCATGGTTGCGAATCGAGTAGACCGAACTGTCACAATGTTATATTACGCTCGAAAAAGTGTTACTAAACATCAATATTCTATAATCGGTTCAATAATCGATTCTTTTATCTTTTAAACAAAGCTACGCTCAGAAATAATTACCGATCAGTACAATATTCCATCGTTAAAGGAATTTCATTTCGGTTTTTCGTCCGGTTCTCCTCGTTAAATCGACGCCGTGCGGTATCGCAAGAGCCGAAGCATGATACAGCTCGAAATAACGAAGCAACTATCCTCAAACTATGTTATAACTTATTCGTCCAAATGCCTCTCGCAGTTACGTTGTACGTCGTGTGAACTTTGATTCGATCGTTATAAGCTGCTCGTTCGCTGAATTGTTTCAAGTATTCCAACGTTTCGTTCGTAAAAGAGCTCGTTCGTTCCGGAGAAAAACTATTTCCACCAAGCGCGAGTGCCTCTCATTTGCGAGAACGGTGATAACTGTTGAATAATAGCCGACACGTTAGCCGGGCGCGAAATAAAATTTCCCCCCTCGCATTGATTGTCAAAGTAAAAGTTGTGCCGCAACTTCTAAGCCACGTGAACACTTAACTATCGTTTAACAAATTAAACAATCAATCAGTGTCACAGCTGACCCGGAAGGAAAGTTTTGTCGAATCTGCAAATTTGCTCCGGTATATACATATTTCGCACCTTCGAATCGTTTGCCCCAAATTTGTTCACGGTTCACGCCTATAAATTGTGCAAGAATAATAAGCCATTTATGATATACCAATTTCCTTCACTGCTCTACTTATCTTTCTTCTACTCGACAATAAAACGTAAGCGACCGATAGTATATTCTATATGATCAATATCAATAGTTATCTGCTTTCTATTCTAATGAATACAAAAAAAAATAAATCGGAATTAACTGTTACTCAATCTCACTGAAACCCACCACCGCAAGGACATAATTTCGGAAGCCTGACCGCTTTCAA
Organism: Nomada lathburiana; assembly: GCA_963667235.1. NCBI lineage: Eukaryota > Metazoa > Arthropoda > Insecta > Hymenoptera > Apidae > Nomada > Nomada lathburiana. Next base: position 9,174,850 of record OY763903.1, read on the forward strand.
TTAAGTAACTAGGTTATCAGAATCCCCTAATTCAAACACTCGCCAATACCAAGAAAACAAAATTAGAGTGCAACCGCGCTCCATTAAAACCCAACGGGGAATAAATCTTCGAATCCACAAAGGACAAACATTCGGAATGAAAAATTGATGAACCGATCGTCCATAGATATCTGGATATCTCGATTACCCCGAGCTGTGTACCTTTCTGTTCCCTCCCCCCTCGAAGAAGACGAATGGAAAGCCAGGTTTCAGACACGGATCCGCAAAAAGCACGTTTATCTAACATTTCCTCGGCGAAGAAGCAATAACGGCGCGTCCCGTTTCCACCGTTTTACGCTATTAGCCGACCTACCTGGATCCTTTCCCTTCGTCTTAGATTTATTCGTCTAATTTTGCGAATTAATGGCGCCACGCCACCGCCACTGTAGAACGACGAATCACATTGTTCAAGTGGTACCCGCTCGAATGGCTTCATCGATCTCTCCCTCTCTGCCGTTCGCCTATCTTCCGATTGTCGGCTACGCGATGAAAATCTATGTCCCGGCCAATTACGTTTCGCGAGCTCGCGTTACTTTCCGCGTGGTTTCGCCCGCGTCAGCACGTAATTACGTAAAATTGCTCACGGGGAAAAAGTTTCCAACCGAACGGCCACGGTTTCCTATCAACGCTTTAAACGTTCCCCGAACCGGCTGCCACGATTCCGCGATGGAACCTCAGACGCGTCTACGACGCGACTCTATGGGGTCGTAAACGTCTACCGGGGGCTCATGGGGGATGGTTCGGGAGGTACGTCTAATTGGACGTCGAGCCTTGTAAAAGTTTCCGGTGGTATCACCTACGTCGATGCTTCTCCCCTTTGACATGGCCTGCCAGGGTTTGTACATTTGTGTAAAATGTTATTTATCGAAGGGAAAGTACGTACGGTTGTGGCGTGGATTGGTTCTCGTGCTGGGTGTATGGCATCGATGAAACAGAATATGACTTTGTGATTGGAAGATTGGAGGGTTGGCTGATGCAGACGGGGAAACAATAAGGGAGAGGAGTAAATCATTTGTCTATCATTTAACGTGCATGTTTAGATATATGTACGGTCATTGTATCGAATTATTTATCGTCGATAATCAATAATATTCCTGCACACTGAATCTGCCAGTAGAAACCGAATATCCTCGATAAAAAAAGAAATCCTCCGCAAGTACGCTATCTTCGACATTAGGTCTCCACTGACGCATAGATCGGGCAACGAGGTCGAGGAGCGACGGGATACGCTCGCGATCTCGAATCCGCTTCACGATGAAATCCCTCCCTTTCTCTCTCTCTCTCTCCTGTGATACTTTATTGAAATTACAGAATTTTAATTGGGCTCTCCTGGTCCAGGTTGGCTCGAGGGCCGCGATCTCTGCCCCATAACCGGCGTAAAGTTAATGAACCACTCGCGATTTAAGTGGCGCCGCCATGTGGAACACGTTGCGCGGCGTTGCCTGCCCACGCGCAATAATCGCGATGATTTCCATGGGAGCGGGGGCGACCAAAAAAAAAAAAAAAGAAAAAGAAAAAAAGAAAAGAAAAATCTTTTTCTCCATTCCCCGACGATGAATTTCCTGCGCTCGTCGCGTCGCGAGTTCCGCGCAGGATTTCCGGTCGTCGTGCCGCGCTCTCCGTGGAGCCTCGCTTGCGCGCACCAGCCTCGAATTAACGTTGTTACACGGACTCGCGGGAATTACGAGATTCTAATTGGCCCGCGCTCGCGAACTTCCAGAGCCCGTAATCTTTGCCCGGCCGAAGCGCATACCTCCGCTCGTAATTTCGGGATTATACCGCCGTGTACAACGTTACAGGGCATATCATCCTTTAATGCTGTTCGTGGGAAAGCAGCTGGCGCCGTATCGCCGGTCGATGATTAATTTATTTACGTTCCCCGCTGTATAACGAACAATTTCGGTCGTCGATTTATTAAGGGCGCCGTATACGAGTATACGATTTGTTGATTGAGCGGGGAGGGTTGCGGGGAACGACGCGTCGCACGGTTATGGGGGGTTGTAAATGTTGCCTGGCGAGGCGACGGTGTCTGGATGGACGCGGGATCTTTGTTGGGAGAGGAGACGTTGCGGGTTAACGATACGTGGCAGTGTTCTTGTAATGAGATGCTGTTATTTACGGTCTTTGTAAATGTTTCGCGACGTTATTTTTATATGGATAATGAACGACAGTGTGTCTTGTACGTCGTTGATAAATAATTGCATTTGTCCCGGGGGTGGAAAACTGATGAGGGAAGCATGGACATCCACTGTCGATGCCTGTCAATTGTAATAATTATTGGTAATTGTTCTGTACGCGTAATGGAGCAAGTAAGTGTAATGGAGAATGTGAAACAAGGACTTCGCCATTGTCGACGGATATTCACTGTCGACGGTATCTGAATCCCTCGAAAAAAGAAATTTGTCAGGCAGCTTCGGCAGAGCGGTGTCCGAAATATCGCCGAGAAACAACCGCGACGAGTTTTTGTTCGCCACATATTCGCGTGGAATTTAATGAAACCGGGCAGCACTTTGTGTCACAGGAAACCCATTAAATATCGTTCGATACAGCGTGCAAGTGTCCGCCGTGGAACCTCGTGTCAGCCATAAATTTCTATTTCGACGGCCGCGCACGGGCTGGTGCAATATGTACGTGGATCAATCGTTGCGTCTCTTGACTCTGTTCCTCGATTTTACCCCTTGCGAAATTAATTTACCTGCATTTTATAATGCAATCGGGACACGGTCGAGCGGTCGCTGATTTACAGCGACGATATTTCAACCGGGGAACGAGTTGCGGCGTGATGCCCGCGGTCTCGTCCGAGCAGAGGGGACTCTGCCGCAGTAGAAAACGCGAGAAAAGCTGGTAAAATCGGGAATGCTTTTCTTCCATCTGGCTCCAGCGTCGCTCCGCTCAAATATTTAACTCGTGGTTAAACGAAATAAAGAAGCTATAGTCGGCCGATTTTTAGATCGAATTTTTTCTTAGACCGTGAGCGACAGAGTTGCCTCTGTAACATCTGCCGAAATGATCGTCTATTCTTCTTCTAAATAGATCGAAGGTAATAATACACGAGTGGCGTTAGTTTCCACAATAAATATTCAGATGATCACATCGTCGGCTGCAGACAGCGGTGGAATTCGTATAATTGAGCACGCGCGTGGATTTTCCCTGTGACATTTTCGGGGGCATATTCTTTCGGATTAACGTCGACAGCACGTCGCGACGGTTCGCATTGCGCGTTTCACTCGTCGGTCGCGTGGCTGCACAATCTCGAAAATGTGAAATTACCAATTTTCGAGCATTCAGAGTGACCCATTGTTCGCCGCGAAAATATCGTATCGAACGCGTACACTGACTGCCTGCCACATTTGGCGGCACTGCTGTCAAGGTGAAAGCACTAACCGAGCGAGATCGCAGGGAAGAAATATTGATCGCACCGTTAGATATCATACGCTGACCAATACAGCCCAGGTGGAATATCTTTGAATGAAATTTACAGGATATGCGATTGCATCGCATTTTATTTTATTTCATTTGCAAGAGGTACGCTGCATTGACTCTGTAGTTACAGATTTTCCGATCATAGGTTCTGGAAAAGGATCACTGTTTGCGAGAATTAATTTTTCGAGTCGTAGAATGTGTTCCTATCGTAAATCCTTATATTGTGGATACTCTGCATCGACTATATTTCCTATGCTACCTCTTGAATTACATGAATCTTGTAGACGCAGCGTCTACTCAGGCAGTACAGATCTTTCGTTTCAACTTCACCCCCGGCCTCCCATTGTTGGGTTCATAGCAAAGTTTCGAACAACGCTATTCATCGAGGTATCAAAGCAGGTATGCGTTCTCGTTGTGGCTATCCCTTTTACATTTGCCAACGAGTTCGTTTGCTGTTGCAGGCGCGCACTTCTGCACTTGGGCAACAGTTAACTGTAATAAGCATCCTCGTTGGTGAGCTCGTTCTAATTGAATTGCAGCGTCGTTAAAACATCGCGCATTATTGATTATTCAAGTAGCGTACGCTCACAATTAGAAATCGGATACCTGTCATTATGTAGCTCGACAGCCGGCGGTAAAAACCTGGTCGATACGAGGGGGTAAAAAGCTACGAATTCGTCAATCTATACGTGTACCATTCGATTCGAAATTTTCATGAAAACGAGCATATCGCTAATGATCGTCATAGATAATTAGTGGGCACATGTATGCACGTGTACAATATAATGAAATCCCCTGACACATGTTAAAATTGTAAAGTAATACATTAAGTTGGGATTCGTTTTACTTGAACCCTATTATTTTACAAATGACCGCCGATATAGATTTTAATTGATAAAAATTTGCAATTTTAATTTGAGTGTACGTAAATATTATATTTTCTAATTGGTTTTATATATGCATATATATTTTTAATTTCCGAGATATTCGACACATTTTCTGCCGCATTGCTATGCAACTCTACATGTCTTACGTCCTATCTAGCCCTCGAATAATATATTTATAATCTCGCCCTTTTCTCCCAATGCTCCAGTCGTTTCCCCGTGAAACAGCACCGTTTCTCGAGAGACACGCAAGATCGATTTTTAAACACTCGCGTCACACGAAACGATATATCATCTTGTTTAGCTCGCGACTGAGATAGGTGGACGATTGGATCTTGATTTATTTCGCCCCTCGAACAGGACACTCGAGCGAATTTCCTTCTTGTTTCAACGACGAGGAAGAAAACCCACCCCTGTCCTCGTTCAACACTTCCTCCCGGACGCTCCTTCTCTAACCCTCCAGCTTTTCGAGGGTGTATCATTACGTCGAGAATTGTTCGCCGAGGTCCTTTGTTGACCGTTCGTCCAACCTCGAATGTCGGTACCCACAGTTTTGTTACCTTTTATTTCGCCGCTTGTGTTCCACCTATCGACGCCGTTAGTCAGCCGTCACGGCTTAATTGTGACTTCTTATTGACTTTTCGTGCCACGTTGCAGTATTCCTCGCGCGTTTCATACTCACCGGAACCATCTCGGCCGAAGGGTCGCATTCTTCTTGCCGCGCAAATATTTCATTTTTTCATGACCCTGTATTATTCAGCTTTATCGTCGCACCTGTGGCCCTTAATACTTTAGCCGCGCGAAGAAAATCGCGTGCATGTTCCTTTTGGATATCACGTATAATAATACGTTTAATATAAAAATTCTCGCGGTGCCTCGGCCTTTTTTTCACTTCTTCTGTCCCTTCCATCGTTCCTCGACACCGCCGTGCACCCCTGCTGCCGATCTTCCCTCTGACGATTTCTTCCCACCTAAAACACCACAGGGTACACTAAACGGGGCAGCAATCGTCCGCCATAAAATCGGAACTTCCGTGTTTCTTCCACCGCTCCCTTCGGTTCTCCATCGGCCGCACGTCGAATCGCGTGGCGCACCCTTCTCTTGCGATTTCATTATTTGTGTTTCCGCACGTTTTACACCTCCAGCCCCGAAGAGTTCCTCAGCCCCCCGTTCGTTTTACGCGCCATTCGAATCCCCTTAGGTTCTTTCTCTTTTCTTTTCTCTTCTCTTTTTTTTTATTCCCTGCGCCACCCTTCCGTGTTTCCTGGAACGTCGTCGAAAATGAATCGTAAAAGCGGCCCGGCGCTCGATTCCGCGACGACCAGCGCAATTAGACGCAGACACTTCCTCCAGTTCTCTGGCTTACTCTTTTCAGGATTTCCTGAGAGTGTATCGTTTCCCGCAGGACCTTCGAGGGAGGGACGCTCTCTGTTGACCGTGTCTACCGCGTCCGTATCCATCGGCGTGGTTTTATTTCCGTCGGCGTTCTCGTTTCCTCGATATTGTCCCCGTCCTTCCGTTCCTTTTGCACCTCTGTTCGTGCATGATTCAGCACGGCCCTCGTCGCCAGCCACTTCGGCGACGTGGAAATCCGAAATCCCGCCAGCAGGATCGTTCTTTATTCGAGCGCCCGGCGAACCAGATTGCTCTCGAGCGTGCTGCAGATCGGTGGAAAGATCGTGAAAATTAGAAAATAGGGTTTTTCGCGGCAGCTTCGAAGACAAATGTTTTTACGCCAGGGCCAGTATTCCATTTTATATTGAGGATCGATTCCCAGCGGGGATGAAAAGGACTGATATATTGGCGTCTTCTTCAAATTCGTCACACATGCCCGATCGGCCGAGTAAGAAAATAATAACCGCGGCTATTCTAGTTCATTTATCCCCGATATTATATATTTCTGTGGAAAAGAGAGAGAGAGAGAGACCCAGTTCGTTCGAGATTCCTTTCTATCTAAACATTCAAGTTCGTGTGACGGAATTATCGACCATTCAGGAGTAACAGCCGGTTCTCAAGACACGCAGCAATAAGTCACAGTGGCCTAAGCTAACCCATCCGTTAATTTCACCGTCTCCTGATGTTGAGAGTTACATCGCGATTCCAAAGAGGTCCTATTAAAGCAATGTATGACACGGTCAAGCTAATACTATTTTCGAGGAATATTTCTAACATTGTAAAACATCTGGCTGCCAGCCTTCAAATAGCACCGAATTGCAATAAGCTTCAAAACATAATTATCGGCACGACACAATACTCTCTCCGTTTACCTCAATAGCAGCGACCCTGTCATAAACCTCGAGAAGGCCGAGCGGTCATACGCAGTCACATCTGGCGACCTCGCATCAACCCTCCGGAATTTTCCAACACCTCGCGGTGCACCCCCACATAGGCTTGGGCCTGTTCCCTTTCCAGATTCACACCACCTCGCAGTACACACCCACACGGGGTTGGGCCTGTTCCCTTTCCAAGTACCTAACACCTTAAGGGCGTACTGGAAGGGATGACAGGCACCTTAAAAAGGAGACTGACCAGCGGAGCCAGCAAGTATCGTCTAGGAACTCAGAGAGACTACTCTATACCAACAGACGATCTAGAACTCAATCAATCAATCAATCAATCAATCAATCACTCATAACTCAATCAATCCATCACTCATAACTCAATCAATCCATCACTCATAACTCAATCAATCCATCAATCAGAACTCAATCAATCAATCAATCAGAACTCAATCAATCAATCAATCAGAACTCAATCAATCAATCAATCAGAACTCAATCTAATAACTCAAATATATACTTTTTAACCAGTGAACTCTACTTCATTATACCTCAGTCAATCCCTCCATAAAAACACAAAGAGCGTACACGTTCGGTTAGGAGAATTGACCGGACGTCATCTTACGCTCGAAACACCTGACTATTAATGATCTCGAAGTTTCACGGGTCCACGGATAGGCGCATCCACGAGTTATAACGTCTAACAACTCCCAAATCACTGAACCCGATATCGGCTTCCAATTCGTACGACACCGCAGGGACGATCGTGTTAAGTCGTGGCACCCAATATCGGAAATCTCCGAGTGGCGGAATCCAACGCTGATATACCGAATCGCACCGCCCGATACTGGCAACCTTCGTGTCGCGGAATCGACCTCCCCCAGTTTCAAATTCCATCTGGACACTTCTGATATTCTATTATTCGTACGACACAAGCGGCGAAACGCAGACGCTTCAGCGCGCAGAATTCGCGCTACCGGTTATGGCGTTAGCAACACTGTTTCAACGTATGGCCGGGACGAGGGTCGTTCTGTAACAGCGGTGGTAAAGTAACGAATCGTTGATTATCCAGGATACAGTGGTCGCGTCGGGATTAATTATCGACGGGCAATTCTCAGCGCGCGTACGTTTGCACGCGACGATTTATCGCGATACGTCGCGGCCCCGCCCGTTTTCATAAATAAATTCCACGGGAACGGGAAAAATTCCGGGCGAACAGGAATTTCCATTGGAATCGTCCGCGAAAAGTCGAAATCGTATCGATACTCGCCAGTAGCTGGAACGTAACAGAAGGTAGTAGGTAGAACGGGAAATTTTACTGACACACCATCGAATTACCGGCGAAACTTCGTTCCCCGGTTTATTTTCCAACTCGACACGGATGCTCACGTTTTGTCCACGGAAATGATATTTGAACGGAATAAATTTCACGGCTGACCGATCAACCGTATTTGCTAATAAGTTATCGACGCGGTGTCGCGTTTATTACAAAACGTACTCGTTTTTTGTTTTATTTTTAGTTAAAAGCAAAAGAAATTCTTCCACCTCTTCGGTTATCTTTTTCTGACATAATTTGGAATATGTCAATCGAATTGACATGCGTGTACGATTTTTTTTTCACAGATCTTTATTTGAAGTATTACTTTCAATGAATATTCATTGAAATTTAATAAGAATACAGTGGTATAATATTTTTAGAACATTTTATAATTTTTTAATTCGAATGTATTATTCATGGCCGCTATTTCTTCCCAAATTGAAAGGACCTGTCTGTTATAAATAACAATACCACAATTTCACCCTTAACATTCATTTTCCTTATACACTTTAACTATTCGTATTTGTCCATTCTTTTCGTAGAACGCCTCACAGCAGTGTATGAAATTTTCCCCACGAATATTTTCCAGGGCTAAACATTTTGCAATATTCTCTTCCGCTAAACTAAATATTAAACATATACTCGTAAATATACGCAGCCAATAAAGCTATATATACAATTTCAATCATTTATACCACACGACCAGAATTTCTAAGAGGTATCCTACGATCTTTTAATCAGCGTGTCCATCTTCGCGGTCTCGTCAACGAAGCACCCTTTTCTTACCCATCCCTCGTCAAGTCGCATCACCCATCCCAATATCTTTCCGCCGGAACATTCCACGTGCTCCAACAAACACGGAAGGCGAACACCCGCCAAGCTCGGCGCAGTGCTCCCACGGCCATTACTTTCCGAACGCAGTGGAACAACAGATTAAACCCGGCGATTGTTTCGATGCGGCGCAATAAAGTAGCCCCGTGGGGGGCTACGCGCGTCACGCCACGAGACGGCGGACAGTGATTTCCAATAACGAACTTTGAAATATCCATGCCCCGGGCCGCCCCTGGAATGCAATCAATCGTTCCAACGCTGGATCCTCCGCCTTTGATTACCTTTATATCCACGCGTTTCCTGTAACCGGCCTCCGCCGCCGCCGCCGCCGCCGCCGCCGCCGCCATCGCGTTCGCCGATAAACGCTTCGGGAATGTTAAATCCGGGCCGCTCGCAATAACCTATTCCCGGTTCGTGGCGGAAGGGCGAAGGCGGTTGCAAGGCTAATGCGCATCGACGCGAGCGGAAGTCTGTACGGTGAAAACGAGCGAGCCTGGTCGACCTATGCAAATGAGCACACATGGGCTGACGGAGTTAAAGCCAAGGCAATCAAAGGGCCTGGAAATCTGACTACGGCTACGTTGAGCTTAGTACCAACACCACCGCCACCACCACCACCACCACCACGCCGATGCTGCTATTACTATGGCCTGGAAGTAAAGTAGGAACGTTGACTATTCCTCTCTGGACCGGTCCAGTCACGAACTTCGAATTATGATCTCGTTGGTCGCCTAGCGAGCTTTTACCCCGGCTTGCGTTGCTTGGCCGTGGAGTTTTGGGTTTGGATTGGAATAGGGATGCAGGAGAGAGGTCGACGGATGAATGGACGGTGTATGAAAGGGGGGTGGGGCTGGGGGGGTGCGAGAAAATTGCGGGAAGGGTAGTGCTTTTCCTCGTTGGGATTTGGGGCAGCGGTGATAATTGTTTAGCTGCTTGCTTGGTGATTGAAGGAGGTTGAAGCAGAGAGACTAGGGGGTGTGAGTGGCGAACAGGGATTCTAGGGGATTTCGGGGGAGTGGATTGATTGGTTTACGATGGTTTCAATGGGGGGCTTTTGTAGTAGTCAAAGGTATGAATTACTGTAAGGGTCAGTAATTTACTGTTCGTTTTTTCTATCTTGTATCGCGTTGAAGTATTCATCGATTGTTGAATTTATTTGTTTGTCAATTGTGTCGATTTTAAACGCGAGTTTTCTAATATCCTTGCATTATTTCTGTTATTAAACTCGCATAATGCAACGCGTCGTACATGTTCTTTCGTCGTGTGTATTTTAAACGTTTGTAGTAACTCATGCGTTCGATCTACGCTTGCGAACTTTTCATAGAATATCCTCTGAAGGTCTCCATTTACAGTAGAGCGCACACCAAACATCTGTGTTTCGATCGTGGAGGGTTTCCACTGTTTGAAATTCAACTCTGAGAAAAGCTGCAGTACTTCTGCCATGACCCGGTGTACAATCGAATACCATTTCCACGCCTCTATCAACGTTCTCCCCTTTCCTGCCGCCCGTTCCTTTTCTTTTTTTCTTTTTTTTTATCTCAAATTGTTCGCGCAAACCGGGTTAGGCGTATACAAACTGCTTCCGATCGTAATCATGAATTTACCGTTCGCGTGAAGCGTTTATGTGGCCGCGCGCATCCTGGACGATTACGTAAACCGGCTGGTCAAAGGTTCGCACAAACGTTGGACCCCGTCAAAGGTTGATTGAATTCCGAACTTCCGTTTGTTACTCGGCATACTTCCGTGTTTGGCATACGCTACGGTAACGTCGCGAACACACGCAAACACGTTCAACCAAAAAACGGGCCGGATCCACAGAGATTCCAGCCTCTGCCGTTGGAGATACTTAGAGAATTTTGCGATGAATGTTGCAATTCGGACGGTATCGCGTGCTTCGTTGCACTATTCGTCGTGCGTAAAGGAGCACCAGCGATCAGGCACGGGAGGAATTTTATGAAGCGCCGCGACGGTATATTAAAATAGTTGCTTGGAATTTTCCCGACTGCGCTCAGGGAAGTCGTGTTACGTGATTTCGCGGATTCCTTGAATTTTACGCGCAACATATGTGCGTTGCGAAGGGGTCGCGGAATGGAGTAGGCTATGGTGTCGCGAACAATGCGTCTGTCATGGGAAATTGCCGTTCGGAGGATTTCTTATCGGCGCTGGAAACATTTCGGTACGTCGCCGAATGGTTGGAAACATTTAGAAAATGTATTTAGAATCATATCTCAAGTTTTTACTTGAGGGTTAATCTATTTTGGAGAACTGTATATTAGTATCTATTGGATCACGGTTACATTTATTATTCATTGAACAAATATTTCCTTCGCTGTATACAGTACATTTGAATAATAAAGGCCGATAAAATTGCTCGATGCAGAAACGGCGATTACAATTGAACACACCTAATACATAAACTTCCCGTTATCACTCGTTTGCGAAATGACAAACGAAATCATGTCGTAAACTTAATCCTGCAAGAACAAGGCCCGTCCGTACGTGACTCGTATAACCAACGAGATCGGGCAAGTAGACGCGATCCGCCTTGCATATCTCCCAAACAGTCGCAAGTAACCGTTTCATAAATAAATTGCACCAGTCTGGTTCATATGGTCGCATGAACAACACGACGAACGCGACGAACACCGCCAATGCCGCTATATATTTAACATTTTACATTCCCTCGCAGCATTCGTATCCGTACACTTGCCGCCCCTATTTCAAACCCTATCAAACCTTTCTCGAACGATGACACATTTAGCCCCGGTGCAACTAAACCGAACGAATAGCTATTTTACGAGCGTCGTTAGTCTTCGTGCCGCGTATCCGACAGCGCCATGTGGCTCGAATCGATACAATTATTATCGCGGCAGCCAGTCGTTTCTACACGCGAAACGTCTGCTACTTTCTTCCGAAGGAAAACGAGAGGAGAAAATGCTTCCACCCCGACGGTCGGTTGCTTCCGGGCGAAAATGATCAACAAAACCAAGCACACGGGGGAAGAAAATTCGTCCACTGTGGTTCCTCTTAATTTGTCTTAATTAACTCAAACCGGCGTTAACGAAGATTTCACGTCGGTGAGAATTAATTAAGCCAGTTTCCAAAGTTCGCCGGCCGATGGGCGGCTACGTAGTTAGGCCAGACCAGACTCTGTCGTTGCGGCGAGGAGGAAAAGGGGGGAAAAAACAGAGGAGAGAAAAAAAGGAAAAAGGAGAAACAAGGAACGAGAAACACCGAGGGCGGTCTTGCCACTGAATATTCATATATTGCAATCAACCCCTTTAGTCTGGGGAGTTGCACGTATACACGTGAACAAGAACGCGCTACCTGTTTGGATACCTGGCCACACCGGACCGAGAAACTTATTAGTCAGGAATATCGATGCTGGCTGACTACACGACGAATTTGTTTACATGAAATCGATTGATCCGCCGTCCCGTGTTTCAACGTGCTTGTGTCTTCTTCTGGATGGTTTTCTCTTCGGTTCGTTTAACGCTTATGGCTTTGTTTTCGGATACGATTTAAAACAATCTGAGCACAACCTTCGATGCAATGTGTATTAGCGTCCTCAGACATTTTCCTTTTTCGTGAAAGTGTATGTCAGCGTTGTATAAACGTAGAGATTGAAAAATTTGCGAAACGGCCACTTTATCTGTTAATTTGTTATTCAGTATTGTCTTCGAATTACTTGCTCTTATTATTTAAAATATTTAATGTTACTTAATTAAGTGGGGCGATTTTTAATTTTCAACTGTAACAATAATATTTTTCGCGTCTGTTGATGTTTCAATTTTCCGCTGGATACACGTTTGCCAATTCAGGATACGGATAACCCGTTCTGTGTGTCGAGAATTGGTATGCAAAGTGCTTTCTGCTGCTTAAATTGCTTCAAACCAGCTGTTACATATTAATGTAATTCCGTGTGTTTCCTCAAAGAAGGGCCGCTCCCGGATCAATTTCCCTCGTTCCGGGAATTTCAAATTCTCGATTTATTGATTCTCCATTAAACACTTGACACGTCCGTTCTATTTTACCACGGCGGACAATAAACCTTTCATTTTACTTAATACGAAATAGCTTCCGTTTCCGGAATAAGCAACGCGACATGTTTCCATAAATATTTATATTGAACGCACTGCTACAAACTTGACTTGTAAATAGCTTATTCATTTATGAAAATTCTATCCTACACAACGCCGAGGTAAAAACGAAGGAACAATCGTCATCCACTAAATTGTAAGCTCAACATGACCCGTTTCAGATTCAACATTAAATTACGCAGACTGCAAAATAGAATATTAACCAAACAAAATTTCTATCGAAAAACATCTGCATCAATAATAACCGTACGATACAAAATATCACAAAAATACACAATTTCCAATACTAAATAAGAAGCCGCAAACTATTGTATAATCGACCAGGAAAATCTTCGAGTTTATTCACGAGTTCTTTGAGCACGACAACCCCCTCCTCTCAATCGCAGCTTCTGTAAAACTTCGCCAAAGAAAAATCACCATTTCTTCTTCACCTGTACCGTTCACGAAGCCCCGAAACAATCGCTCTATATACAGTAACAATACAGTAACGACACTCTGTCGCGATCCATCGAAGGGGTCGTATCTTTTTATCTCCTCGTCGTCGTCGTCGTCGTCGTCGTCAACGGGACTCTCGACCCAATTGGAAACTCGATCAGTCATTCACCTTGCCCACCGGCTGGATCATTATTTCATTCCTAATTAATTGCCGTTGCACGCGATACGCGGGTCCAAGGCCCGGCAATTTGTTAAGACTATAGGCGACACGGTCCGTCTGTGTCGCTCCCCCGACGCGCTCTTGTCGGATTAATTAATGCCACGAGGTCCCGACGGAGATACTTGCCGAATCTCCGAGATGGAAAATTGCATAAAACAGAAGCGGAAACGGACCGCAGGATAGATATAAAGGGTAGGGAACACGACGAGCGTGGATAGGGAAAGGCCTCGTCTGTCGTTTCTCTGTGTGCCGTACAGTGGGGAAAGAATAACGAGCGCCAACGAATCGATATTTGCACCCGGCTGCTTACCTGCGGACGAATTACGCCTCCATTCGAGGTAACTACGGTGGTTTGTGGCTCCCTTTGTGGGGGGGTGGGGTGGGGGCTTTTGTGCACAGCATCTGCCGCGCGACATTTACCTGAAATCTCATCGTCGAATTTACCGTGTACAGTTTGTTTTCAGAGTGACTGTCTTGTCATCGTTATCTTCCCCACCCGCTCCCCCCCCCCCCGCCGTGATTCTTTTGTTTCCATTGGCGATTCATTAGATCGTGGAATTATTGCACCCGACAGTTTTTCTTAGATTGTAGATGATCGCGACTGCATTATATTCTTGACAGATTTCTCGTTTCTCTTTTGCGAAGATTAGTGAGTCGCGTTAAACGTTTTCGCGAAAGCTTCCATGGCAGTCGATGATTCAACTTCGATCTCGATCCTGTCGTTCGTAAGATTTGCTAGACGGGACCGTCAGACCCGTATTCCCAAACAAGCTTCGCGTATCTGCGAAATGTTCTTCGAGCTCGAAGTTTCCGGCAAGTTTCGGTTGCGGTTCCCACGAAACTTCCGCGTGAAACAACTGATACCTGGACGCTCCATTTTTCCTGACGCTGTCGGCAAACGTCACGCGGCTCTGTTCGCCGTTCGACACTTGCACGCTCCATTTTTCGCGACAGCTACGGCAAACAGCTCGCGGTTGTTCACCTCGATATCGTTCCACGGTGAAGCGAACAGAGCCACGGGGTCGACGTGAAAATGCCCGTAATAGTCGTATTGGTGGCACGTTTGTTCGTTCAGAAGCTGCGCACGATCGAAGCGAAGCAATATTTATTCCATTGTAAATCTTTCCTGAATATCACAAAAAATTATCAAAGGGTTCTATATTCTCGATTAAAATTTTTGCTCATTTTCTCGCATTCCAAAATTACTGTCCCCCGATTCTCCTATCGGCTTTCTTTATTAATGTTTCCTCGAGTAGCGTCTGAAACGCCTAATAATTAGAAAGGCGAATATCACGTTATACGCGTTCTATACGAAACACGATGTAGAAGCGTGTTCTACTTCCCTTTCGCGTTGCTGAATTCAATCTCAAAATTCTATCCACGTATTGCGGCACACTGTGCAGATCCTGCACGGTGGCACAAACGCGACGAGATATTGAATAAACGCGAAGAAAAACATGGTGGAGCTCGCGGCAAGGAATCGAGGATCGTTACCTTTCGTTACTGGGTCAAGTGGAATCCCGAGTAACGAAGGAGTTCTTTGCAATTCGAGTCAAGTGGTAATGGCTCGAGCACTTCCTCTTTTTTTTCTTTCTCGCCGGTTCTTTTTATGTTTTTCCAGTTCTCCCTTTCCTGTTCCTTTTTTTCCCGTCGTGTGGGCTTCCGCCACGAGGCAGACGAAGCCCGTCGTGGGCGCGGATTCGAAGGAGTCGTTCGTAAAACAGGGAGAAACGTGTCTGACAATCGGTGACATCTGAAACGATCATACGCCGGCGTCGAATAATAATTCAGAACTGATATTTCAATTGCGAATCGCGGTCGGTGTCAAATATTCGCTCGGGTTTTTGCTGCTACCGATTCAGAACTTGGCAGGCGACACATTCCGCTGCGCGGCCGGACCAACACTGGCTGAATCTACTTCGACCAAATTCTCTCTTCTATTTACATTCAAGCTGTGCCTGCTACGATCATTTCAGCACACCATTCTCTAACTCTGCACGTGAAATATCCGTGGCGCGTCGAAAATAAATAAAACAGCATACCTCAATACCGATTAAAACTATTTCACTCGAACGCGACAAAACGACACTGAATCAACATCAGAGAAATTCGACGATCCCCTGTCACGGACGAACAATCGTTGTCCCTAAATTAATTCTGTTATTCCGCATCAGTTCGAATCGGCACGACCACGTCGCAACCGCAGTTTCATTAACAAAAAAACGACCCAGGCCAATCACGCGGGAAACTCAGCCACAGTCGGCCTACATCGATCTAAAGAAGCCACCTTCGAAGCTTCTCAAGAAGCTGGTATTTTTTCTCCTCCTTATTTTTTCTTCCTTCCACCGGTCTGGATATCTTGGCCCAGCCGGCGTGCTTTTAATCAGAAACTTCACCTGACCCAGTCCCATTTCCCGGCTTTCTTCGCGGCCCTCGTTCCCCTCCCCGTCCGTCATAGCGGCGTCGTGATTCTTTGTTATACTCGCGAAAATAGCGCGCGGGACGCGCAAGGAGGAAGAGAACGGAGCAAGGGTAGAAAAAAAAAAGAAGCCGTTCGCATTGTCCTGCGCGCTATACTCGGCGACGCCGGTACATGGCCGGTTCTTTCCCTTAATAAAGTCCGCGTGAAAGCGTCCCCGTGAATTCGCGTCTCGTTGCCGGGGGGTCGGATGTTCAATTAAGCCAGCCAGTTGCCGGGGGACACTGGGGATCGAGATAACCCGCGGATAAGACGCAGAAACCGGCGTGGATGTAAAATAATCGTGGGCCATAAAGTCGTGAGTTTAATCGGCTCGCGGGAGTAGGGAATCGATCGGTCAGAGAGAAACACTTTGCCGGGAAGAAAGGGGGCAATCGGGCGAAAGGGGCGCCGCGCCGATGTGGCAACAATCGGGATGGAGTTGACGTTGTAACGCGGATCGATCCGTTTTAACCGAACGACCTGTGTTCCTTGAGGAAAATCGCCGGGACGTATTAAGTAGATTAAATCTCGCTCGGCGGAAAATCTTCGTGTAATGGAAGAATTGTGATTAATGGACTGCTGACGCTCGAATCGTACGGGGTAGGGCAGTTTGGCGATAAAACTCGACTGTCCGGTGAAGCTGGATATTCTTTCCTATTTTTAGTTGTGTAGTATATGCGTGTGTGTGTGTGTGTGTGAGTGAAGCCTAAACCTCGATGTATATGGCCGGTTGGTGCAGCCATCGACGTGGCTGCGTAGCGATGCACTTTTGTTTTTGGGGAGAGCACTGTCGCGCTACGACAGTGCCTCGAAAGGCAGTTCGGTTACAGACTTTGTATTGTAAAGGTCTAATAAAGAATACCATAGCTTACAATTTCAGAAGTGGGATAGATTGAACTCAATTTAAGTGATTTTTAAGTAAGATTGACATTAAGCAATCATTATTTGAAACGTGCGACGCTCGCCTTAAGTATAACTGACTGTAGACAGTAGAGTTTTCCGTACGTGTGGCATTATTTAGTGACAAAATGGTGCATCCAAGTGAATTTAAAGTCGTGCAGTTAAAGGAGGCACTGCAAAAAATGGGATTGACTACTGCGGGATCAAAGAGTGAACTGATCAGCAGACTTCAGGAAGCAGATCCCTGTGGTGAATGGATGAGGAATGTCAGCATGCTGCTGCCGGACGATGTGCCACAACCCGGTGTATCGCAGGACAACGCGACGTCCATAGCGACAAACAGAGAAACTGGCAGGTCAGCTTACAATTACGAATTCCTGTTAAGAGAAAGGGAACTCATGGAAAGAGAGCTGAGGGTAATGCAGAGGGAGAACGAATTGTTGCGCAGTTCATCCCGGTCCAGCAATACCACGATTGATACAAGAATTGGCATCAAAGCCGTAAGTGATTTGCTTGGCGATTTCGACGGTGTGAGTGTTGTGTTTAGCAATTGGGAGAAGCAAGTTAGATTGCTGTGCGCATCATACCAACTGGACGACAACGCTGCCAAAATTTTAATTGGCACGCGGCTGAGGGGACAAGCTCTTCGGTGGTTTCAGTCTCGTCCAGAGCATATCGAAATGGATACTACCCGATTGCTGCAGGAAATGAAGAAAATGTTCGAGAAAAAGGAAAGCAAATTAATATTAAGAAGAAGGTTTGAAGAGCGTGTTTGGAAATCAAGTGAACCCTTCGCAATATATTACCATGACAAAATTGTTTTGGGCAATTATGTACCGGTGGGCGAAGAGGAGATGATTGAATATCTGGTCGATGGAATACCGGACCGGCAAATGCGAAATCAGGCACGGATTCAGGACTTCCAGTCGGCATCGGACCTATTGTCGGCGTTCGAGAGCATCACACTGACGGATGGAAAGCAGCCGATGAATCGAGAGTTGGCGTGCGGAAGCAAGACAGAAGCGCAAGAAAATAAACGACAGCATCAAACTAGAAGCGTTTCTCTTAAGGAGGAGAATCAAAAGAAGATAAGGTGTTACAATTGCAGCGGATACGGGCACATGGCTAACGACTGCAAGCAGCCTCGACGAGAGAAGGGCTCCTGCTTCCGATGCGGCAAGGTGGGTCATGCGTATATGGATTGTAAAAGTAAGTTCGAAACACAACAAGTAGCATGTGTAGACAATGTATCCGAGCAGCGGGATGATTTTATAAAAACTATTGGATTAGAAATATGCGACGCTGACGTACAATCGAAATTATTCTTAGACTCGCGAATTGATACGGGTAGCCCGATTAGTTTTGTGAAAGAAACCTTCGTTCCGCGACATCTGATCAATTGCACGAGTATTTCTGACAAGGTATTTTGTGGTCTGAATGGTAGTAGATTGGTTATTTCAGGGTCCGTAGTAGTGAATATCGAATTAGATGAAATGGTGCAAAAAGAAATATTTTTTTATGTGGTACCCGATGATACCATGACAGTTTCGGTAGTATTGGGCAGGGATGTGATGAAAAAGTTCAACATGAAATTGATAGTACCGTCAACAGATTCTGTAGATGAGGCGATCTCAGAAATTTTAAACATTGACACTGGGAAAACTGAAGTGAACAGTACTGATAACTTGTTAATTGATCAAAAAATACCTGAGTCTGATCAATTACGCGTTAAAAATATTTTTGCAGCAGAATATTTACGGCCTGAACGTCCTGAACTGCCAAAAGTTAAAAGTGAATTAAAAATAGTTGTTAATTTTTCTCCGCGCAGACTTTCATATACTGAGCAAACCAGTTTACGGAAAATTTTAGATAATCTTCTAGCAAAGGGAATAATTCGTGCAAGTGAGTCAGAATACACTTCACCTATTTTATTAGTTAAGAAAAAAAACGGCGAATATAGAATGTGTGTGGATTATAGAGTACTAAACAAACAAATTGCGAGGGATAATTATCCGATTCCACTGATTGAAAATCAGTTGAGTGTTTTAAAAGGAAAAGCTTATTTCAGCCTGCTTGATTTGAAAGATGGGTTTTACCACATACCAGTTGCCGAAGAATATGTTAAGTATACCTCGTTTATTACTCATTTCGGTCAGTTCGAATTTGTAAAAATGCCATTTGGCCTGAAACCAGCGCCTACGAAATTTCAGCGGTTTGTGAATGAGGTATTAGCTGAATTAATTCGTTCGGGTGACGTGATCGCATATATAGATGACTTTTTGATAGCCACCAAATCTATAGAGTATCATTTAAAAGTGCTTAAGCGTGTGTTTATATTAATGGTAGAGAATAAGTTAGATTTAAGGATCGATAAATGTAAGTTTCTGTCGACGGAAATTGAATATCTAGGATATTTTATTTCTGCGAAAGGTATTGGTCCGTCAAAAACTGGGATCGAAGCGGTGTCGCGATTTCCAGTACCGCAAAGCGTGCGCCAGGTACAAAGTTTTCTTGGGCTGTGTTCTTATTTCAGAAAATTTGTGGAAGGTTTCGCGTTAATTGCTAAGCCATTGTACGATTTATTGAAAAATGGCGTTGAATGTAAATTTACGGAAGTCAAGTTAAAAGCGTACGAAAGTCTAATAGCTCTAATTAGTATAAGTTTTTTTCCTTTTCAAGTACTAAATCATATTAAGTTGTAAGTTTGTAAGTTGTAAGTCATACATTGTAACATCGTTTAGTTGTAGTCGGAGATCGAGGCCGATCTCTGGGTCAGGATAGCCGAACTGTAGTATATGCGTGTGTGTGTGTGTGTGTGAGTGAAGCCTAAACCTCGATGTATATGGCCGGTTGGTGCAGCCATCGACGTGGCTGCGTAGCGATGCACTTTTGTTTTTGGGGAGAGCACTGTCGCGCTACGACAGTGCCTCGAAAGGCAGTTCGGTTACAGACTTTGTATTGTAAAGGTCTAATAAAGAATACCATAGCTTACAATTGTTTCACTGTGAAGCTTCAAATACTGGCCTTGCAACTCTAAGTGGTTCCCTCGTCGTTTCGCAAATTTTTTTCCGGATGTTATTCATACGCTTGAGATACCTGTACGGAGGAATTCAACATTAGTGTTAAATTTTCGTGGTAATCTACGAATAATAATAAGAATAATGAGAGGAAGATGAAGAATAATAGTATGGAACCTTAGAAATTAAATAATCGTTCTCGGATGATATCTACAAACGTTCCTCGAAAAATTGGTAATATTACTCTCATTACAGTAGTCTCTGGTTCTCATCTGAATTAATTAAATAATGTATGCAACGTAACTCCTCGCTCTTCCTATCGCAGGTGCACTATGAATAAATACTGCACCTGTCGGAATACAGCGATTGCTTTCGGCATTAATATTCTGCGGGGACTCTGGAGGTTTTCTCAGAATATAACAGAATCGATAGATTCGTTTCAAAATTCAAGCCCTCACGCACTTGCAATGTAGATGCGGATTTTGGTAAAGCTGAGCAGATCCTCCTGAAACTGTCCAACTCTGGGGATACTTAGACTTCTAGCCAACTCCGAAACAAACTTATTAAATCCTCCCCAGCAAGTTCCTGTCCTGGACTAACCGATACGAAATTTCCGCGATATTGTGCATTTGGGCAGCTATAGGTTTTCGTGTCCGCAGCTTCGACGAATTAGAAGTCCCTGTATTATCGAGTTTCTGAATCGTATCTAAATTGAATCTAAACTGTACGGATCCGTCACTGCTTCGTGTAATTTGTGAGATTGTCTAATTTTGTTTCACATATTTCGAAATGGGAGGTTGGGTAGCCTGTTCGTGTGTTTCAGGATTTTTAGAGATAACGGAGATAAGAAAATTTCTTGAGAAATCTTCCTTCGTTATTCCATTTACTTCTTCAGCTTCCACATTTTTCTTGTTACCCTCCATTTAACGTGGTACTTTTTCTTTTATATCCCTCCCTCCTTTTCCTAGGCTTCTTTTATTTCCAGTTCATCGGCGAACAGAATGAAATAAATTATCTTGGCTCTCTCGTTAATTTATTAATTGAACGGGAGCGATTTAATAAATGCTGATATTATCCACCGAGAATACCCTATTTGTCAGATCGGAAATTCTCATAATTTTATGAGAATTGAAATTTCCTAAGGTTTCCGTGCATTTTCGGAATCTGTATTTCGATCATTTTATTTATCACGAACACGTATATTCGTTTATTCAATAAAGTTTAAGCTGGGTTTAAGTTTACTGCAGAGGATTCTCACGAATTGTCGTCGAGTGAGGTCGTTGAGTTCTCTCGATTCTTCAAAGTTACTCGGCGAATCGCCTGTGGAAAGGGGATCCTGGCTTCGATTAGCCTGCTTCAATTGAGACCCGATGTTTTCCTGGTCGCTTTCCGTTTAGATCGAGTCACGGTGGGCTCATTACCAGCAACGGTAGCTTCATTCATCGATCGACTTTTCGGCTCGTGAACGACAAAAAACGAACGCAAAGAGAAATAAAAAAAAAAAAAACCTTGGAAAAGGACGACAAAGGGAAAGGATTAAACGCGAGGAACATTGAAGTCGAAATGGCTCGATGGACGCCTTCTGTAAATTTAACAGCGCTCGAATAGTTTTTAAATATTACAGAAATTTTTGCTCAACCGGACGTTTTATGAGATTTCAAAAAATTGTATACACCAAGCGTTCTATATTATCCATGTGCTGTTTGTGTTTAAATAATTATAGTCAAAGTACATAAGTTACTCGTAACGTTGTCCAAGGGATTTGTACGTTCCTATCTATCATGTGCAATTTTTTTGTTACAGGTACGTAAACCGCGAGACACTTTCCTGTTCAGTCTATTAAGTAAGTAATATATGCGATCATTTTTCTGCACGTAACTCTGGGGCAGAACGAAAGAACATTATCATGTCGGATGTATGGCCATGTTTCTTGCCCCCGTACCCCGTAAATTAAATTGTTTCATACATCCTGTTTATCGGTTTCCGGCTGTGTACAAGCTTCCCCGTTCCAGCCCTTCGTTTAATACCTCCTGCAATCAAAGGTATCGAAATTCGCCAGTGTTTTACACTTGACTAACTACTTAAACATTGTCTACATGAATATTTTACAACCGCCGCGCCTATTGCAAAGAATTGCGTCACCAATTATCACAATTTTTTCCGTCAAACTTACGCTGACACAATTTCCCTTGAAACACCGTTCCGTCGACGCACCAAACGCGTGGCGCGGCAAAAAAACATTTGATTCCGTCACGACGCGCGGGCCGTCGAGTCGCGTCGCTGGAAAATCGGGCCCGTCGCGATACTTCATGCGAGCGTAATGCTTTAAGTTGGCCACGGCGCGCAAAATCCAATATTCGTTCGACCGCGGCGCGAGTCCGAAGCACCCTTCGACGAGTACGCGCGGCGTTTTCACGCCGACTGTAATTTTATTTTCATCAGCCCGACGCGGGACTAAAAGTTCGCGAATTGCGAGGACGGGCCTGTAGTTTCTACGTTCAAAGTTACGATCGCCCACGCGAATCGAAATCTACGGCATCCGTGGAGGCGTACGTTGTTTACGACGGTGAATCGAGCGACATACTGGTGAAATTTTAGGCCTCGAAGTGGAAATTTTCCTAGGGGGCTGTTGGTTATCGTTCGCGCGACTTGGAATCAGGGTGAAGCGCGGACTTGGAATCAGGGTGAATTATTTTCGTACGAGACGAGAAATACGAGAGTATATGAGTTTTTCTACACCGTTGAAGAAACTAGAAAACTCGCAACTGTAATTCGAAAACTTTAGAATGTTAAAGTGATTGATGTGTATCTCAAGCTTAGCTCAGAGTTCCTCAGATTGCGCATAAGTTTTCGAAACAGGAAGCGAAATTCCAACTTCACTATCGAAAACCACCGAATTACGCGAATCCCTGATATTTTTCCCAGAAGCAGCAACATTCAAATCGGTTGCGTGAGCCTTTTAGAAGAATTTCACCCGTAAATTATTAACACCTAGCTGCACGATGCACACTCTGTTGTAACTTGTTCTCTGCAAGGGTTGGTTATCTTTGCTTTCCGTATCACCCCGGCAATTTAGGGGAGCTACGGGAAAAATCGTTTGGCCGGGAATGGTTGTTTCAACGATGCTCGTTTCGACGCGAGATCGGCCTGGGATCTAAACTGTAACGACGACGTTCGACGTTAGGATCGCGAACGGAGATAAAATTCTGAACGTTCCGGTGCATTTTCATGAAGACTTTCAGCCAGCGAAGCAACGATTCAGATAATAAAGCAGTTATCTCGAACTCTACTTATCGTTTAGGAATTAATCCACTCCGCTTCGAGTTTTACACAGATCCTCCTGTTCTTGTTGCGTTTCATTCTCTTCGTACACTGTGCTATCGAGAAGTGTTCTCAATCTAAATAATGAACCTAAATATGTTCGAAACCGTCCTCTGACCCTGATGCTGTAGCGAATTTTCCAGTTCAGCCGGTTGCAGTTTCTTGAAAAGCTTCAACGACGGTGAAAAAGTACAATTAACCCTTAAAAAAAGATTTATGCGCCCGATTTTAATCCACGTTGCACAGGGATCAACGAAGAAAAGCACGGGGAGAATTTCCAACGCGACAACTCGGCTGTTTAAATCGCCAATTAATAAAGACGCGGGGAACGGTGGATAATACTTACCGCGGCTACGAGACAGGGGTGAAAAGGGTGAAATCTTTTTGCTCTCGTTACGCCAGTCACCACGAAAAGAATGCATTTTTGCGTGAACTGCGGACCTCTTATTATTTCGGTGAAATCCTTTTCATACCCTTCAACGAACGAGTCCTTCCTTTGTCTCTGTTTCCTTTTTTCTTTTCCTTTTCAAACCGACGCCACGCCGCTTTTTAGGCGTGTTTGTTCGCTCCTCGACTGCTTAGCGGAGGCGAAAGCCTGAGGGAAAGAAGCCACAGCTTCTTTCCCTTGAGATTCTTACCAGAAACTCGCACGTGCATTTGCATTTTTGTTGGCCCCGTGAAATCGCAAATGCACCGTATGTTGAAATTCGTCGGATCTGAATTTGGTGATTCGCTGGAAATGGGTATAATTTTAATTCAGCTTGCATTTTTTTCGTGGCAATCTGTGAGAAGATTGAGAAGGCATCTTCGCTGAGAACGATGCGCGAAATTCGATCACGATAGCCTATGTACACAATGAAATTTCCAATTTATAAAAATATAATACAAGGATTCCGAATTTACTATTAATGATAATTGATCATCGATTATGTTGCTTTCGTTTATAAAATAAACGCAATACCTGTGCAATTTCGTAAATATATGTGCTACATATCTTTTCCTGCATTTCTGTTCGACGAATACAGAATTGTTGAAAGAATTTATTTCGGTGCTCCAATCTTAATTAACGAACTGGCTGAATTTTCGCATCGATCAAAATATTGGCTAGAGCAATTTACACGTCGCTGGGAAACGAGGCGAAAATATTCAAGCATCGTGAATGACTGGGGCAAATATTTTGCCTGGAACTTTTTGCCAGGAAATACAATTAACTGGATTGTTCGACAGTTGGCGCGTAAACGGAACGCGTTTGAATAATTCAATGGGCGAACGGCTCAAAATTTCCGCAATTTATTAATTAATCACATTTGCGGCGCATTTGTGGCGCGAGATCGACGATACTTCTATCGAGTAATGTTTTTTTCTTTCTTTTATTACAAGCGCGAAAAATATGAATGGAGCTACCGATTCGAGTAGGGACAATTTTATCGCGAACAAATTTAGCAGAATTTAATTGAACGTTACATAATACCCCGATGAACTTCTACTTCCCTATGTTAGTTAATGCGCCCGTGTATATAATTCGATCACCGAATCATTGATCTCGTAAACTGCTTATTGCGCCAGCGTACGCGTTAATTGAAGAAGAACCATGGGCGGGCCGTGGCATGAGCGTAATTGAACATTGTTTGCCGCCGTGAAAATACGTTTCTGCGACTTCTGCTTTGTTCGATTTGCTTCATAATTCCAGCCGACAGTCGTTCCTGCGACGGTCTCGATCCTTACATGTAGGCAGAAAGATGTATAATTGAACATTGGGCAAATGAATCGATTAAAAAGGTACAATATATATTTATTCGCTGATGTTCATTTTTTAAGTACTAAATTATTGAAAATATTTCTGCAACCAGAAGATAGCCGTTTATAAATATTTTTTAGGTACTACAATATTGCATTATTCGCAATATTGTGCTTCGAGTGGGAAGTAGGCAATTAAAGAAACTTGTGCATTATTTTAATAGAAGAATAGGAAGCAGCGTGAACGTTATTCATTGCATTATACTGCATAAAAGAAAGGTAGGAAATTTTATCGTTTCCCTGGACGTGCAACTTTTTCGATAAAAAGTAGGACAGGTTCCTCATTGGTTCGTCCCGATTCAATGCGTATAAAGGAACTCGCGGGCGAGCTTCACGCCGTTCGCGTGCAATAAAATTAAAAGGGACCTTCCGAGCGTTCCCATTCGGAAGGAGGAATTGATTCTTGATTTGTAAGATCGCTTCGAGCAGAGCGGAGTCAATGTTACTCGCTGCATATCCTGCTGTTTCCTGTCCCTCTTTCACTCCTTTCCTCCGTTCTTTCTGCCCTTTCGCATTCCTCTCTACTCCCTGCCGTATCTTCTGTATTCTACTCGCTATCATCATTCCTCCGTCCCTCTCTTTCTCGTTCCCCCGTCGATTCTCGTCGCGTTTTCTTCTCCACCGACGCCGTCCACTTTGTTCCGTTCGCCTCCCTGAACGACCGCGCTGTACACACGGCTCGGGCTTATCTCGGAGTTGTCTTAAATATCGCCGACAGAACAATGGCAATTTTAATCGCGCGAAACGGGACTGACGTTTTCTTGCAATTATTTATCGTGTCACGCCGTTTGACGCGACGCAATCACGATCTACCGGGTGCTCTCGAGTGCTTCGCTAACAATACGCGAAACCCTCCCGATCGGATCTAAAGTGAACGAGATTCGCCGGGGAGGGGTAATAAAAATCGTGCCGCCATTCGTCGCGTTAGCCGCGCGTAAGTGTTCCCGATTCGACGCGCGCCACAATATTATTTCCTTCGTTCAACTTGGACCGAGGGAAATCGTTTTCGAGAAGGTCGCCTCCGCTCGACTCAATTCGTCGTCACTTTGAATTCACTTGAATTCGCCGCGATTCAATCGAGCCACGCCGAACCGAATCCGGTCGATTCCCCTGAAATTACTTCGACCCGACACACCGTGCGACCGCTGTCCGTTCGCATCCTGCCGATAAACAAAACGTTACCGCCCATTGTTTCAGCTCCGCTCCGAAACGTTGCCTCGCGGCTAAAACCGAACAGACACCACCGCCTACGAACGCCGTTGCCTCATTTCCGAAGGCGCCTCTTCGTCAATTCTAATTGCACCGCCGCGGTCCCTGATTGCGGAAAATAATGCTCAGACACCCCCGCCCCTCTCGTCGTAATCAAACGGAACCGAAAGGGCCCGCGTCCACTCGATCCGCAACACTCTCCGGTTCCCTCGATCCAGAATCGTTCATGTTCAACACACTCGTCCCACCGTCTATTCACCTCCGTGCAATCCTTCTCTGTCCCTCTAATTTCCTACTGTCAAGCTCTCTCGCATTAACCTCTCATTCCCTTTCTCTCTTTACTTCTCTGTACCGCAGCCTCTCTCTTCTACCCGCCATTTACCTGTCTCCTCCGGATCTACCTGTCCCCCTTCATCCTTTCAACTCTACAACTGCTCCCTATCTCTCTCTCTCTCTCTCTCCCTCTCTCTCCCTCTCTGTTTCTGTGTGCTCTCTTTCTCTATCTCTGAACACACGAACACGCCTACGTGACACGCGGGTGTGTGTGTGTCTGCCGGCGCACGAACGCGTCCATGAGCATGCTGCTAACACACGAACGGCCGCAACGGTGGCTCGAGTGTGGAGCCCACGGAGCCGAGGGTACGGACGACAGTGCCGCGTACACACCACAACGTTCCGCACTCATGCCTTGCGTTCTCCCGCGATAGATCGCCGAGCAACGGCATCTCCGTTCATCCGACAGAGCGGTGTCCGGCTTCCCTCGGCTTGCCCACGTCGAGGAACTAGCCGTATAGAGATCCCGATACCGAGAATTCGACCGGTACGGTCCGCGTAAACAGATCGCTGGAAATTTTGGTTTGGCACGGCCACTTTGATCCGTCCGTTATCGGTGATCCGGTATCGTCCAACGATTGGACACTAGTTGAGCCCGATACGGAGGGTATTGTTTACACGAGCTTTCAGCTACCGATCGATCGACCGACCGACCGATTGCCGCGAGTGACGGAGAACGGTGGAATCGCCGGACACGCCTGTGGATTGCCGCGGTGGCGTGAAAGACCAGTGAGTGACTGTCGGAGGGGTGGTGCGCGGCCGCGAGAAGGTTTGTGGGGAAGAAAGTGGTTTTCTTGCCGGCGAAGGAGCCGATTGAGTACCGCCGAGGAATCGTATTATGCTGCGTTCTGATCTTGCACTCGAGATCGCGGGAGAATAACGGATGATAGACCTGTGTTTCGCTAATCGCGTTCCGTCGATAACGAATTTGTTCAGCGACTTTTGTATCGGTGGTTCGTTTGCATCTGCCACGTCAGCGTGACCGAGCTACCCGACGTTCTCATTCACCTATCAATCCTCCTCGATCCGCCCGTCAGAAGAGTGAGACCACGTCCTTGGAACGAAACCCGGAGGAAGATAAGTGCGCGCCCCCGAGAAAACCGATCCCGTCCGACAGATATTCGTTGCAGGGTTGTTCAACGACAGGGCGGGAAAACCCTCGGAAATTGGTTGACAATTAGCAGGGTCGACAATCGCACGCAGCCAGCGTGAACCCGCGGTCCCTCGAGGAACGTGCGCGCTCGTACACGCGCGCACTTCCTACAACGTCGAGTACCGGAAGACGCGAGCAACCGGGAAGGGGACAGACCGACTAGGTAGACGAGTTCCTCTCGGCGGACGAGTGTTAGTCGAAATAACGGAGTCACGGGCGAAAAGGCGGCACGCGAGTCGCCGCGCGGTTTCGAGCGACGAAAAGCTGCGGGGCGCAAGCGTGCCCGCGCGCTAATTGCCTGCTCGCCAACGCGTCGAACAGCGTCCTCACAGTGTCTTCGTGTATCCTCGGCTAATCGCCGTCCCCCCAGTGCGCACCGTGCTTCCTCCGCGGAAAATGAAATCGCGCTCGCGCAGCACAACGACGCGACTGTCTCGGATCGTTCGGAGCGTGAACGGCGGACGCCGCCGATTTTCGAACGGTGCTTCGTGCGCGTGCGTGATGGATCACGGTCGTCTGAGGATCGCGTGGACGGTCTGTGCGTCGCGGTAATGTTCGCTGCGATCCGAGTGCTTCGCCGGTTTCAGTGATTTGTGGTGAATTTAGTGCGATCGCGCGTCACCCATGCGTCGGATACACCCACGTGGGCCGCGTGTTTAAGTTTCCTCGATTGGTAACGTATGAGAATCGCGAGAACCGCGGTGGTACAGAAATCGAACGGTTCTTGCGGAAAATATGTAAGTCGAAGTTTTCTTGGACGGTGTTGACATATGGTTTTAAAGATAATTCTATGGGCAGTGGCGCTTGAAGTACTCGTAATTGGATTCTGCACCGAAAATGAATAGTTCGTTTTGTTTGTTGTTTTTTTTTTCAATGAAAAATGTAGAGAAAATACGCGAAGGGAATTTATAGTGGTTTCTTACCGCATGCCTGCTTACGGCACGTTAGCCGCGATTGACGCGCAATGCAGTCGATTCAAGGTAATCGGGCCAGCCCGGTCTCGATTAATCGGGAAAATGGCGAACCGAGGCGGAATTAGCGATGGCTCGCGAGCTATTTAGTCGGCAGGCAGGTACCTGCATTCAAGAATCTTCCAGATACCGGGAAAGCTATTCGTCTTGGCAGACATCGTGGTCATTAAGTTAACACGGCGTGTCGGTCGATCTAAAGGCTGCCACGTTTCTCATGAGCGAATTTATATCATTCGTGGCGTCTCTCCTGCTGCCTGACTAATCCCTTGAACCCGCAGCAATCGCACGATTTACGAATTCTCCTCGTATAATTAATTAGCGCCGATTCAGGCGTCTCGTTGCCCGCGGCGAAGAATATTCTGCTTATAAATTGCGTCTTAATTGAATTATCAATCGTGTTCCTCGATTGATTCGACGTTGAGTTGCATTTGTAACCATTTTGCTACACTTGGGTCGTGTTCTACTCGCAAATGATTCGATTGTGTAACATTCTAATGATGCGCCAGGGTCGTTCCTTTTTTTTTTTTTTTTACTCTTTCCGAGTGAACGGAGCAATTATTGTACCGTGAACAATGATTTCTTTGAGTTCTTTCCGTTGCAATACGCCGGTGGTCGTCGCGACCAGTCCGTAAGATTGCGAGGGGGGGTTTGAAGAATCTTGCAAATCCTCCGGCTTTGCATTTTCCACTCGCACGTACGCGCGCGCATTCTGGATCAGCACGACGACCGTACGGGGGTTTATTAACCCCGTATCTCGTCTATCGGAATCCGTTTCGATCGATACTCTTCGACGGTTCATATCGTTCCCCCCTTTTGTTCGCAGATGTCTCTTAAACTGTACGCTTCTTTAGAAACCGTGCACCCACGGTCCCTTCGTCGAAACTTATTTCTCTTTTCGAACATTTATCTAGAATCTAGACAGTTATATTGTTGATCAAACAATGCATTGGTCATTTCAAGCGGATCAATTCGACAGAAGACTCGAAAGGGAAACGAAGGTATATAATTTGCCATTTCCCTTAAATCCTCGATTGAAACGCACTTAACAGTTTAAACTGGACATTCGATTATCCTCAAAATCATTTGCGATGAAATTTTTGCTTCTCTGTGATCGCATATCAACAAAGGATAGACACCGAATTTAAGGGGTAACAAAATTTTACCCACGTACGCGAACCGTAATCGGCACCGCGAATCGCAAGTTTTCAACGATACACAGTACGTCTGTCAATACGATCGGTGCAAACGCCATCGGATTTTTCTCGCAAGGTTAATCGTGTTGCAGGTTCCGGCCTATTAGGTTACAAGCCTACGAGCTTGGAGTAACTTTTGCGACGTCGATTAAAGACGGCTATCGTCTCTCGCGTTACACAAGAAGTCGACACTGCCCCGCTACCCGTTCGCAGGTAGAGAAAGAATTCACATTAAAGTCGTCGTTGCATCGCGATTTATCGTTGCGCGTTGGTACAGGCACGTGACTGGCCACGTTTCATCGAACGGCAAATAATTTCGGTCAATAATATACGAATGGCTCAAAGTTGCGGCCTGAGTGCGTTAAAGTTGCAACAACGTTACAACGTTGAAGTACAAAATTTAATTATCGACGTTAATTGAAGGTCGATTGCCGATCTTTCGAAATTAATTGTTAATGGAAACGTCTACGGCACGCTCTTAAGTAGGTAAAAAAATAGAGGTTGGGGTGGTGCAACTGGAGCATCTCAATTTTCTTGGCACGAATTTTTAATTAACTTCGAACCCGCGGCACATCTTAGTTGTACTTGACAATGTAAATTCGTTGCAACCGCTTATTTATCATTTTCCTCAGAAGTCACCTGGACGGATCAAAAAAGAAGAAGAAAACGAAAAGTAGATTATATTTATTCGTTCTGAAATGAAGTTCGCCGGGCTGAGAACTTTGCTTACAGGCTAATTCGAGTTCGTTTCCACAGATAAGCACTTCTTTTCGTTCTGTCCGCGCAGGTTGTTGTTAAAGGAGGACGACCAGATTAGATGATAGCGAGGGTGAATTTTGGAACGAGTACTGTCTAATTAAAGGGCTTTGTTAAAAATTTCATGGGCGAAGCGAGGATTTCTGGACGGAAGGGAAAGTTTTTGGGCATCGACGTAAAACTTGCTCGGTAACTGCTCGGTTTCGCGGGGATTCGTCTTCATTATTACTAATCACCTATTAAAGTTCACGTCCGACGAGGTATTTAATAGTAAAGAGACCGTGGGAGCGAGAAAGAGGGGAAGGGGTGGGGGGAAGAGAGTGCGCTAAGAAGCCGATGAAACTTTCAGGTGAAAAGTTTTCGCTGTAACTTGCTATCTCCTCGTCGGATGGGCCAATAAAGAAAGAGAGAGGGAGAGAGAGTCCATTCTGTGGCTCGTACTCGTGCAAATAGAATCTGCAGCGAGAATAAAATCACGCTGATTAATTTGAAGGGATTCCCTTTTGTATTTGCAGTTTCACTTTCTTTTTTTTTTTTTTTGTTATCACAGTAGTTTCCTCCTCTATTCCAAATCGTATCGCAACGTGACTCGGGCGGCTGTTATCCTTGGGTCTAAAACTTGCGCTGGACACATCGCGTGGACGGTTCACGTGAATTCTGCGCGCTTGTTTCGAGCGTTCTGAAAGGTTGGATTGGAAAAATTCATCGCTGTCCTGGAAGCTGTTCGAATCGATTGAGCGTGGAATTGACGGAGATTACGTACCGCGAGAACAATTAACGATCCGCGTGGTTTCACCGATTACACTCGCACCGAGCGATTGCTTCGCATGTTTTTACGAGGACAAAGAATTTCTCATTTCATGCTCCATATGGGAAATTGTTCGTAATTTGTTTGTTCGCGTGCACTCTGAATGAAGCATACTATCCGCGGGTGAGGCGAGCAAGTCATTTAGCCCGAGAGACGTTCTGTTTTCGACGCGAAACAAATTTAACATTACCTTGTAATGTCGTTGAAAACGAATAGAAGAATACACAGAAATTAATTGTACGAGGGAGACATTTTTTTAACTACGTGTAAAATATTGAACAGGTTGTACGTGAAATGGTTATTGCACGGTGAACGTTAATTACACGGGGCGCGATACAATTTGCATTTCGTCCGAAAGAATTTCTAGCTTCTACTACCCGGTATAAACATCTCCGATTCACATGTCGCTTGAATGGACATTTAATTTTTCGACACACGAATGTTAACGTTGCTCCCGAAGAAAAGAATATTCTGAAGCCTGTGTGCACGAGGTTCACGCCGAACCTGGGGCGGGGATTAATCATAAGGACTAACCACTCGTTTCCATCGCGGTAAATCCAATTAATTCCGCGCCGAATTGGAAATAGAACGGAATTCTTAACAATATATATCCTGGGGTGTTACGCGCGATATAATTTACATTCAGCCGAAATTACTGCAATTTTCTATCGTAATAAAGAACGCGTTTAATTTGAACACACTCCGCCGGAGAGCATTATAATTAATCCGTGCCGGGTTTCAACCAACTCGGCGGGCACTGCGAAGCAAAATTATTAATTATCGAAGAAGCAAACAATGCATTTCTATGCACAAAAGTTCATGGCAATTTATCTTGTCCAAACCAAAAAAGTCCTTCGCCTACACTTGCCAATTGTAAATTCCCTATGAAAACAGCCGAAGGGAAAGTACTCCCCGTTGGCAGTCGAGCGTTGCGTTTCAGCGCGAAATCAGCGAGCCATATGAGATCTAGATATATACAAGGAGCGGCGTTATCGACGAGCTTTCGTCGTTTCGGTCACGGTGGAGGCTTTAATTAAAGTTTCGCAATCGATTGCACGGAGAGAGCGCGACGAGAGTAATCAACAGTCGCCCACGCAATCAGTGATCGTCGAAGCCAAACTTCGTCTCGCCGATGGTTACGGCTCGGTACACCGTAATCGGGCGATCGAAGGATCGTCGATACACAGGTCCTGGTCCACCAGAGACTTTCCACCGAAAGCAGATTCTTCCACGTTTGCGTATTTTTCAAATCCACGTCCCGTTTACCCTCGTCTTGAATTTAAATCGCATCCACTACCACCCTCGCCACGCTGTTCTCCACCGGTCACGAACGGAACTCGGAAGCTTCGAGGTCCGCAGTCTGATAGCGGTGTACTTCGTTTCGTTTTCCGACGAATCGTTTTCACCGTGAGCGGGTTAATAATTTGTGAAACTCGTCGGAACTTTTATTTCTAGTTGCTCTTTAATTGATTCTGCGTGAAAAGCGAAGTTTCCTTTCCGCGACAGCGTCTCGCAAAACTGATCTGACTTGTCTCAAAATTGAAACATCGACGCGACACTTTCGCCGGGAGTGACTGGTTTCACGACCGAATGAATACTTTTCGATAAACCCGGCTTTCTCGTTTTCGTTTTACGAGCTGCCGGAGATTTTTTTTACTAACTTCTGAAAGGCATGACTTCCCTCCAGAAAGTTCTTCTCATTCTTCGCCTCTTTTCTTTTTTTTTTTTTATTATCAGCACGACAGCCGAGCTTGTTAGAAACGGCTTAGAAACTCTTCCGAATGTCCGATCGATAATCCGGAATGCGCGGAAAATCTGGTTTCCAGAAACGTCGGGATCAGCCAGCGGAAACTTTATGACCGGCATCGCCGGGCGTTTTAATCGATAATCAGTTTCGAAGAACGCCAGGAGAGATTGAACACGATCTTGGCGGTAGCGCGAGTTCCGGCTGATTCGATTTCTTAACAATAGAAACAGAGTTCGGGGAATCGGTGAAACTTTTCCAGCGCCCGATTGTCGAGCCGAATCTTTACGTTCGATAGACTTGTCTCAGGACGCTGCTCGAATTAATTGAACCAGGCGGCGGAGAATCTTTAACACTGACTACTTTGTTGCGAGCAATGATCGAATTATTTGTGCAGCAACATTAATAATAGCGAAACAGAGAACGAACGGGGCTCCGATTGAAAATTATTTCGAGCGCGGTACCCGCGCTATGCCAGTACGATTTCTTTTCTATTTTTGTTTAACCGCGTTAAGATAAATTTTTTACCGTCCCTCGGTTCACTTCGCCGAAGAAGAAGGAGAGAAAATGGTCGGTCGGTGTACAGAAATTGGCAGCCGCTGTTGAATGCCTCGTGAAATTCGTTTCGAGTGGGATACGTTACGGGGCGGCCGTTCAGTTCGATCGACTTTTTCTACTGTACGAATGAAATTAAATGGTCGAAATTGGGGGGCCAATTATCCCTGTTATGTTTCGGATCGGGCGAAATGTTAAGCCGATTCGGCGGAATTAACTCGATCTAAATATGGCTTGTCGAGCGACAATTCGCCTCTTTTGTGCCGGTTTGGCTTTTCAAAATTCCCGTTCGAACGTCAATCCCGCGATTCCGCCGGCCGCCGGACAACAATGCTGCAACATTTTTGCATCACGCCATGCAGTATTAAACACCAATTTAGCCCCGTGTAAAATTTGAATAAACCACCCTGAGTATTTTGTGCGCACTGAAAGCGCCAAATGATTCGTGATATAGGCGGGAATATAGAAATCCTCTAGCGCTTCAAAATTTGTTCAGTTAATTCGTTCGAAAGTATTCCTACGGTTTTTATAGATAACAATATTACGATTAATAATGAGAAGATCCTAGTTACACTATTTCAAGCGCTATAATAATCTGTATAGATTCACTTATCTATCAGTGGAAAGAAAAATTGAATCCAAAGCGAAAGGTTCAAGGAGCAGCGTTATCTATGTGTCTGGAGCATTAAAAGTAACGAAACATCGAACGCGAAGCTCCCGGAAATATTTTCATAACGACTGAAGGCCCGGTTCGTTAATCCTATATAGATAAAGCTGATTTCCCGTGTCTGCTGATCGTCCCACTCGTGTCTGACATCGACCAGACCGTTTCTACTTGCTCTTTAATCGCCTCGATGCTCGTGCCGTTTTACAATAATGACGTATCCGTTCGTAGAACTCCGCGAAGCAAATAATTACAACTTTTTCTGTTTATTAACCGTTCTGTTCTGTACTGTTTTATTAAATCGACCGGTCAAGAATGTTTAAGGGAGAAAAGATCTATCGAATGAATCGGACTTTGCAGCGGTAACGAGCATGGAATCGACTTCCAGCAAAGTGCTTTGTAAGGTACGATATAAATATCGCATGGCACGTTGCTAACGGCTTTACATTGGACAGCGATTTATACGAAGCTACACGTGTCTGTTCGAAGTTGACATGCTTTGTCCAACGAATGGAGATCTCATTGCCTTTAGATTTAATTTCGAAATTGAGTCGTTCTAATCCTCTTCTTTGAAATGACGTTATTCAAACATTCGACGATTTAAACGGTACCTCCCGTATTTAATTCGCCAAGTAAATGGCAAAAATGCTGGTCCGTTTTCGATTACGAATTGTTTCTCTTGCGTTTCATATTCATTTTAAATTCGTGCGAAAATTAGTATCGCTTCAGTTAAAGGTGAAAGATACGCCTTTTAAAGAAAACGTTTGTTCAATCCGCCATTGGCGGAGAGAAATTCTCGAGTCAGTCTGAACTCCATTCAAGATTAATTACACTACGCCGAAGGACTCTCTTTAACGAAATTAACTCATCCCTGACAATTAATTAGCGACTCCCGCGGTGATCTTTGTCGCTCTTGCGCAACCGCTTCACGCGTGGCAAATTAGTTTCCTCGAGTGCTGGAACGAAATGGTTTCCATCGTGTCGACCGAATGAAAGTTATTCCTCGGGAAATGAAGAATGACGCTTCATTTACGTCGGCGTTTGATGAAACGAAATAACTCGCGCGGTATTCAACCTTAGATATATCATGATCCGTTGAAACGTGTAAACTAATAGAAAAGGGGTAAAATATTATTATATCGCGTGTACTACCTGTCTGTTCCATTAATAAGAAATAAGGAATTTTCTGATTAATTATCGAACTTCCGATCTTTTGTAAAATGTTCACATTGGTGTCAAGTATATAATTCTATTAAATTAACGTTAA
The DNA here is from genome assembly GCA_963667235.1 of Nomada lathburiana. Classification (NCBI taxonomy): domain Eukaryota; kingdom Metazoa; phylum Arthropoda; class Insecta; order Hymenoptera; family Apidae; genus Nomada; species Nomada lathburiana. Next base: position 9,210,528 of record OY763903.1, read on the forward strand.
TAAGATAATCTATGAGTCATTTGAATTAATTAATATGTTCTTAGGATGCGAAATATTTGTTTAATCTTCAGTCTCTGAATATTGATCAGAAGCATTACACTGTCGATGTAACGTTAACAATAGAAATCGACCAAACGATCGGCGGATGGCGCGAACGCGGTGGCAGCAGAAATAGGAGCGAAATTCGTGGCAATCGTTCGTTTTAAAGTCGCATTGCAATTTGCGCCGAGGATCGCCGTTCGATGCGTGCTCGGAAAAGTACGACGACAACAAATAACGATCTCCCTGCACGATCGGCGTACCGACGGAAATTATGGACGCAGCTTTTCCTGAAGCCGTTCCGCGACCGGTTTACATGGGCGTGGGACGATCATCGTTGATCTGTAACGTAGATAATCGTACGAGTTCGCGCAAAGCAACCGCCGAACGAGATGTAAAAAATAAACGAAGAATTTATCTAAGGACATTTAATCGATTACAACCATCTCAATCTTTTGGGGAATGTTTTCTTGAAGGTATGACAACTGAAACGATTGTCGTACTATACTTTTTGTCCAACCGTTTGATTCATATTAGACTGTTTTTTGTTTACGTCTTTTCGTAATTATTTTCTCTTTTGCATCACGAATTTCTCTTCGCCACTTGTTGGTCACAACGATTACGACTTCATTTTCTGCCCTCAATTTCGATATTGGAGGACGACCGCTGTCAGTCGCATGCCTGCATGGCCCACGGTTCAAAAAATACCGCCAATGCCGTGGATGGTCCACGTCCAAGAATCTTCGAGTATAACGGTGAGGCGAAATCGGGGGAAAAAGGCGTCGTGAAAAGGGAGCCAAAGAATCTTGATTCTCGCCGCGTGACACTGGACCCTGGCGACACAGGTCTTGCTGCTCCACTTCGTTTCTTCGGTATCAGATACGATACTGTTCCTCTGACCGCGATAACCGCGGCGCATTCTCGTTTCAATGCACCGGGTGTACCGTCAATTCGGTTCGTGAACGAAGAAATTTCCATGAGCGAAATAATTGTCGACAGTTCCCGCGGATTGTTCTGAGTCGATCGGATCGTTCCCGACTTACTGGCTGTCATGATTAATGTACGAGTCGAATTCGAAATGTGTCGTCGGTGTTCGCGACGCGGAATGCAATGTTAAATAACGCTGGTACAGGATCTGATCCTCCTATGAATCGTTTATAAGCAATATTCTGTTATATTTGTGATACTTAGCTTTATTTAGCACGCTTCCACTCATCGCCCTTAATACATTTTTCTTTTTATTCGCCGAGGAAATATAATTCTAATAAGCAATAGGAAAATCAATTTCCCCGCTCCGTTTTCGAATGTAAAATAATCTTCGAAAAAATCTTCAATTTTCACGAAGTTCCACTAGTTAAAGGATCAACGATTTCTCGGGCAAGGTTTACTCATCCCTGAATTTTCTCGCCGAGTATTCTATTTTCCCGGACAGTTAGAAAGTACCACCTCCGTTACATGAATGCATCCATCGATCTGAAATATTAACAAGTACACCTGCAACACCACGACGCTCGTAGCATCCATTTAAACATTCGATCGATCGGAAACTTTCTTCATGCAGAATCTAATCGGGTCGTAATCCCAAGTTAATGATAACTTGATAAACCAATTAAGCGACCGTGTAACCCCGCATCACTTCGATATTTTCGCGTCAAGCAGTTCATGAGCGGTACGCCGGTTATTACTGCTAATCCGACGTGTCAATTAAAGTCACCGACGATACAAATACGGTTCAGTTCAATCGCGAGCCGGGTCGGCTGACATAGAATATCGACGTAACACGCGCGTGCACTAATTACGTTACGTAAAAATCGTTAACCCGGTTGCACGATTGAAAATGCCATTCCCAATGATTCAACGGGGCGCTGTCAATTTCGCGTGCACGCGAGATGTGGCCAGGCGATAATAAACAACGACAATAAAATCTCGCTGGACGTTACTTTGACGCGGATCGATCGCACGACGATCACGATCCGCGTACACGTTTATATCTTAATCTTTCGATCGAGGCCGGTCATCCTTCTCTGCATGGCGTTTATTTATCGGCCTGGTTCCCGTTGATAAAACGCATATTGCAACCAAGCTTGCCGGGCAATCAGAGGGCGTTGAGGCATAGTATTCACGGCGATGATGTATTAATACTATTATCGCCTGATGATCACCTGCGGCCCAAACCAACCTGACGTTCCCGTTATTATATAACCGCGGCGCAACGCTTCGATCGGTTAATTCGACCCTGACACGCTCGATTCTCTCCACACCCCTCCACCCCCTTTTTAATTGCTTCAAACATTTTCAAACTGTGTTAAACAACATCTCCGTTATACGTCTGCTCGATAGTGAAACCGACGTTTTATTATTATTATTTTTTGTTGAACGCAGCCTTAAAAGAGTTATAAATTTCTTTTCGATATATATTTTATTATAATGTTCAGAATAGCCACATGTTCCAAATAATTATTGTCACGCGCATTGAGGTTAACCTTAACGTCCAACATACACGGTGAAATACTCCGTTTTTCGCACAATTCCCGGCGACTTCCCCGAAACCACAGGAAACCACGAGCCACTCAGAAAATATAGTTTTCACTTTCCATCGCCACCCCCGGTTCAACTTTCCTTCCGTGGACGGGTACAATGGCTCGTGGATTCAAGTTCATCCGCGTAGTTAGCTCGAGGAAGGGGGACGCCGACCGCGGGGATGATCGTTAAGAAATCGTCTGGCTGTGCCAACCCCTCCGTTAACCGGTGCTCCAACCCCGTGCAGTCCGAATCTTTCAGCCTGTTCTCGCACCCTCGAACAGGACGGCAGCGTGTTGTCGTCTGGCATTGTGAACGGGGTGGATAATTATGCCTCATTAACAAATAGCCCTCTTTGATGTGGGAACCACGTGCGCAGGGTGGGTTCACTCCGTGGTCGGCGGTGAGAATACCAGGGGGAAGGGGGGCGGGGGGTGTTGCGGAGAAAAACAGGATTGAGAACGAAAGGGAGAAAGGGAAACGGCGGAAATTCGAGGATATACGTAGAAAGGGAAGGAGAGGGAAAGAATGCAATGGTGAAACGAAGAGAGAAAGACGGGTGTAGAAGGGGTAAGATATAGGGGTGGAAAAAAAAAATAGAAACGTCGAGGAAAGGGTGACGCGAAAGGATGAAGAGGGACAATGGAGGAGGGAACGGCGGAGTGTCGACGTTGCGGTTTAAAAAGAACTCGATCGATATTTCGTGCACCGTGGCAGAATGCGGGCGCAACCCTCCGCGAGTGAGCGGGTTGGCTCGCGCGCCACGAACTTTTTGTTTTTCCGAGGGAGAAAGCTCGGGCGCGAAAGAATTACACAGCCCGCGACGTGACACGCGTAGCCGGGCAGATCAGGGGCGAAAGGGAGGCACAAACTAGTGAACACCGGGGACGCCAGTTACGCGGGGTAAAACCAGCGCGATAAAGATTGAAAACCGAATAGAGGCGCGACGGCACCGCGGTTGTGTATTCCCGTCGCCGAACGTTGTGGTTCGCCGAACGTTTCTTCGATTCTGGGGGATTTTCCGCGCCGCACAAAGGTATTATTTGGGAATTGAATATGCAGTTTGTAAATCGGTCCCGGGGGCGCAGATCGATCATTCGGAAGGAAATCTCGCGGCGCTCGAAACGCTCGGGTGAAATACGAATTCGCAGGATCGTGGAGCGTTCGGTGGTTGGCCCGGGGCTACAATGAACGTCTCAAGGGATTACTTCGTACGTGGAGGGACTCGTCATTCCTCGTTTTCGTTTAATCGAAGTCGCGATTGATATATCGTGCGAATGATCTTACAAAATGTCGGGTCTTTCGATGGGAAATAATTCGAAATGAAAAGAAAAGGAAGAACGAACGATGTACAGTGTTCTCTGTGTATAATTCTTGTAATGACCGTCGCCATTATAGCGAACACAAATCATACAGCTGGTAACGATGCGGTCGACATTTTCTTGCGTGATTTTCGCCGGCGTTCCGCCGTGGTTTTACCCGGGCAGATATTTCACGCTGCCCTGCGTGTTGATACAAAAAGTTCCTGCCGCGATAGGAAATCCTTCGTCTGGTGGGTCGACCCTTTCGTTCGGGTGAATCGCACGCAACGATTCCCGTGTCGGGAACTATAGTTTTGTACTTGTACTATCTCTACGTCACTGGCGAACTTACAGCGATCCACTAATTATCTCTGTGCAATTAATCTGAGAACAATATATGTCACTTTACGTACCACATTGGTGGGCGATAAATTTCTGTTTAATATTCGAAATACTGCTGTACGATGGTACAGCAATCACGGTACGACAGGACGCTAATTAATATCGGAAATATGGAATGTTTCATCATCGTTCTGTTTATCACCTGAAATGATGCAATTATTGCTCACTATCCGACGCCAAATCTTTCATTAATGATGGTAATATCGTATGTTCTATCTCCCGTTACGGCGCCCAAAGTATTATCTATATAATAGCCATTCGAGCAATGAAATTTCTAATGCAGGTCTAAATACGTGTCAATTCGTGCCATTTGAATTGGATACAACGGTGTCATACGTGCGTATACACACCTTTACGTAACCACTTCCGTGAACCACGTTTCATAATGAAAGGTCGCCATGAGGGCCATTGTGATACCCGTGCAGATAATACCATTATTCTCACGGCCGTTCAACAGAAAACAATTTGTGCACGTGAATCGACCGGTCATTCTGTATCTTGCGGGGCGATCTGCGAATTTAACACGTCGCCTCGAAGGCCGAACGCATATTTTCCACGGTGTCTTATTAAATTCTCCTTTTCCAATAACTTGACGGGTCTATTTCCGGTCGACAATTTAATGCTCGGTGCGCCGAAATCGCGTTGAATTTTCGTTGTTTGCACCGCGTCGCATCCGTCCACAGTGTAACGCCCCTTATTACCCATGGAGCCCATAAATTATTCATCGGTCGTTACGGTCGCTGTCAATTGCGATGCGTCTAGACAACGCGCGTTTAAAAGTAATAGCCGCTGCGCCTTTCAAACCGGATGTTTAATACGGTCGCCCCGGTGTGCGTATCGATTTGAAACTCGTCTTTGTCACACTTTCTCTCGACCTTCTTTTCAACCTGTTTCCATTATAAATAATGCGTAATCGTTCGAAGATATCCTCCAATTTAACGTCCATGTAATGGTACAACTTGCAGCGCTCTTTTCACTAAAATTTCCTTTTCAGAAATTTTCTTCCTATAAATCCATCGACATACCAAATAATACATTTCGATACCCAAGCAAATTCTAAGCAAACGCTCCAATTTTTCGCTTTTAGTCAGGTTCGATGTCTTCTCGATATTACGCGATATCATCTTCAATCAAATCCGAAGCGCAAAGTGAAACGGTCGAGGGATCAAACGTCGCCGGGGCAAACAACCAATGAAACGGAGCGTCGAACGGAACCGGAAACTGGAACAATTTGCACCGTCGTTTTCTCGCAACGACCCGTCGTCTCTTTATGCCGCCTCCTCTTCTCCTTATCCCGGACGCGTTGTCCAGCGTCGCAGCAGGAGGGCCAAGCTCGCATCGGCGAAGGGCGAGGCGAGTTGCGCTCCGCCGATCCGTGTATCCCTTTATATGCGGAACGAGTAAAGTTGTCCGGCGTCTTTGTCCGCCTACGTCAGCTGTCTGCCGGCCGTTTGTTCGGGGATAAATAAAAAGGCGTCTGCTCGGGAAACGGTGAAGCGACGCAAGAAGACGATCGTTTGTTCCGACGACAATAGTCGGATGACTCGTTCCCGGAAAACGTGAGAAAACGACCGAGAACGGTTGTATTTTTGGTCACTCGAGCTTTCTACTCATCTCTGTTGCCTCTGTCGCTTCCAACGTAAGACCAACTGGTCGTTCGTTCCGTCGTATATCGAAGGTACCGAAGGTAGATTCAAGAGATCGACGGATATCTCTCGAATCTTCATAGAGAAGCTAAGTTACCGATCGGCGGTTCTACTTGAACGAGACGCAAGTTGGTTATACCTGTTGGCCCTTCGTCTTAAAAGGGAACCGATTAGATTCAAGTGATAACAGGTGAGCAAATCGACGGACGAGCGAGCATAAAATACGATAATAAAAAAATGATGAAATAGGTTGCACCCGTTCTATCGAGTCTAAATGCGATTATACGTATATCGTATCTTGTGATCCGCACGCAGCAAGGATATATTTAATCGAGGTAAGATTTCCGGATGGATCGATTACACGTTATTGGACGACAGACTCGGCGATCACAGTAGTCAATCGTTAAAATACAAATTGCAATACAAGCGTCTTTCTCGCGCAACGAAGAGCGTCGCTCCCCCCGCAGGTCGTTCAAGTTGCACTCATATCTTCCGCAAAGGGTACCGCCGTTCCAATACACGTGACTGGAACTTCAACCATCCCAATCGTAATGGTCCCTCGGTCCCATTCTCGTGTTCAGACGATAGCCGCGGAATTGCATCGTTATCGAGTGCTACCGTAGCCGGAACGAGGGGTTACTCTTGCCGCGGAACAACTCGCTTCACCTCGAGTCCCCGTACTATCTCTTCCAGCAAGTGGAACTATCGGACAGAGCAGCTGGAAAACTCGCCTCGCGGCCGAGGACGTTTCCCTGCGCGCGTTGGATCGCGAAATTCAACACCGTTCCGTCGTGCATGCGTGCATACGTACGCGCAGACACCCGATACTGCGATACCCAGCGGATTCTCCGGACTGGTTGCAGATAGGAAAAAGAGGCTCGTCGCGAGCCCTTCCGTCGATTTCACGGTTTTCCGCGTTCGCACGGATATTAATCGCGGGACAGCCGACCGCGGGGGCAAAGCGACGAAACGCAGATCCCTCTCAGACACGGGGCGGAAAACGTTTCCGCCCCGAGAGATCCGGCGGATCGCGATAATCGACTCGGTTTCAGCGTTGCTCTTTCCGCCCTCTTATCAATTCGACAGGCAAAGCAACGAAATCCCAACTGAAACGCGCAGCGGTCTGAATTTGATTCGTTTCCTGCGGGCTCTAGCCGTGCAACGACTTCCACGGGGACAGAGCGGCGGTGACCCGTTGGGCGGACAGAAAGGGACGACGTGATGGGAGAGAGACAGGGGACAACTCGTCGTCGTGCTTGGCATCCCATGAGAAATCATTGCTGGCTGCGAATACGCGGAGCTCGTCAACTCATTGCTCTGCAATCCCTGGATGAATGGCCGTGACAAAACCGTAAACGACCGTAATTGCGTTACAGTGTCCCTTCCTCCCCTGCTATCTTCATGGAGATGATGGTGAGAGAGACGGGTAAGACGCGATCCCGCTGGAACCGACAATGACGTCGATTTGGCTCGCTTCTTCTCCGAACACTGAGTGTACGCGGAACGGAAAAATAATTTATTTACAATCGGATAGGAAGTGCGCGTTGGACAGGCAAGGGCGTGATTTTTTTATTCGAGAAAGAATCGTGAAACGATAATTTGTTGCCTTCGAATTAGTAAGATTACATTTACCGAGATCGGAACATTCGATAGATCGCGATTGACATTACTTTGCGTCGTTGGATAACATTGCGAGACGGTAATGTTTATGTAATTGGCATCGACTTTCCGAGTGTGTTCGTGCACGATGTAGCTGGAAACATTTCGCACAGACCTTGGTTCTTTTGCAGCTGTTTCGCGACCGCAAACGTTACAAGCGCCCGTAGGTCTGCGTTCGTGCAGGGAAACAGTAAGCGCTCCGAACCTCTTGGAGAGTTTCCAAGCGGATATCAATTTCCCCGTTGTTAAAAGGCGAACAGAACTGTACGGTATTTTGATCCGTTCGGGACCTGGAATTGTCAAACCGCTATACCCAAGTGCCGCGAGGGAACGCTTAAAATACAGTGCTATAAAGCAAAGCGGAACCCCTTAATACCAACTAAGGCTACGGATACTTCAGGCCCGACGAACCGAACTTTACGACCGACAGCCATTTTCGGATATGAAACTTCAGAGCACAGGGAGGCCGTCCGATAATAAAATAGTTTGATCAATGGGATTCGAATCTGCAGTTTCCAGAACCCTCGCTTCTAAATTTCCCATTCGCGCATTCGTTCGCTGTTCCTTGAACAGGTATTTATTTAGGCGAATAAGTGTTTGTGCCGTGGTATTTAATATGTAATACTTTACGTCGAACAAAATTTTAAGCACGGAACATCAATGATTATTCGTTTCGTTATTTTTTTCCCAGAAATGTTCACATTCGTGCAGCATAATAATAATAATAATAATAATTTTTAAATGTAATTCATTGCAGACTATCTAAAGATCGGCCAAATCTTTCTAAGGGAGTGAAAATTATTCCCCATCGCAGATCTTCGTTCTTCCCCGATCTTTTCCATTTGTTCAACTTTTTCTAACGACGCGTCGATGCTCGAGAACGATCGCGTATCGACAAATAACGCGCACTCCTCCCGGTACGCTCCTCCTTCCAACGAGTCGGCACGAAGCGCCGGTATTCATTAGAAGACCAGTCAAACGTAGCCATAAATTAAACGAGCCACCGCCATCGGGAGGGTTCGAGGAGCGCGGTGCGCGGCGAAAAAGCGATCCGTAACAAATTGTAACGCTCGGTAACGTTGGCCGTTCGCTGGCCGGCTCGCACGACCGTAGATCTCTCCTTTAAAAGAATCCCGCGTGGGCCGCGATGAATTACGGCAGGCGAAAAATCCAAGTTCTCTCTGCTCCGTTCGCGGGGCCGCTCGAATGCGCGAAACAAACGTTCCATTATAACAAAAGCTATTGTACACGGGGCACCGGGCCGGGGCCTATAGTAATCGTTTTACGATAGAGCGTCGGTCACTGTACCGAGGTTGCCTGTCCGGCCGCGAAACCGGCAATACATTCTCGTTCCAATAAGCGACCGCGTCGGGACGCGAGAGAACCGGGGCCCCCCCGGGCCACGAGGAAAAAGCGACGTTGATTCTGAGCTGATGATGGCCTTGGAACACACCACTGGGGGGTACCTTGGAACGCATTCTTCGAGAGGGCGAGGAAGACGGTACTACGCGTGTGCATAGAACGTGCCCCGAGTATTTCATTTTCAACCCCCTCGTTACGCGTCAGCGTAGCGTTCATCAACGTACGCTGCGTTTCAGTGAAATAAAATAAAACGCTATAGTAACGTGCGAAATTTCTCGAGTAGAAGTGTCGTTGCCCGACGCGTTCAGATGCGAGCTTCTAATGGCGACACACGAGAATCGGACATTCGTCGCCGGTTACAATAAATTATAATGAAGAACAAACGCCGCGATTTGCTTAACGGAGCAATCAAAGTGGCCTGACCACGCGAGGATCGTCAAATTAACCCTTCGTCGCGCTACGAGCGGAAAAACGGAACATGCTCCGCGAACCTCCGCTCGTAAACCTCGTCGCTGACGAGCCGTAACTCCTCGCGCGAGGCGCGTGAAACTCGCGCAGCGGGCATCCGGGGCGCATGGCTGCGGGCGCAGGAAATTGCAAATCAACCGGACGGCTTTTAACGAGGCAACCGGCAGCGCCTTCTGGGACGGCGCGAGCTTTAAACGTCGATCGCATAATTTCGATCGGTATTTATGGGGCTGGGGGATTTATAGCGGCGGCCGCGTGTGATACGATTATTGGCTTGCAATCGCGGCCGATCTCTTCTTTTTCGCGGCCGTCCACGCTCCGGCATATTATGCCCTCCCCGCACTGTTGAATCGCGGCTCTCGATGTCGGCGTGTTTCGCACTTTCGTTCAGTTACATTCCCGTGGGAATCGAACGATGGCGCACGTCGAACCGTGTCGTCGGGCCGGCCGCCGCACGATATTCGCCGATCGATGAATGGAAGGGTGATTAGTAACGGACCCGATCGTTACGGTGATTCACGAACGAATTCATCGACGAACCGTGTGTTAAGAACGTAGTTATCGCATTTAAGTCCCGGTGAGTTACGGGGCGACGTTAATGAGCCTGACTCGTTGCTACAATTGTGCAGGATGTTTCGAGACCGTGGGGCGCAAGCGAATGTTGACAAGTGAATTAAATTGGTCGCGGTGAACACGCGTCGGAAGAATCATTATTTCAGTGATCGTTCGAATATTCATTTCGCAGGCAACAATGAATTGCATCGATTCGATCAGGTGGTAATAGTCGCAAGCCATATAAAAAAAGTACGTTCTACACTTGAAAGTATAACGTTTGTACAGATTTAGTTTCACTTCGATTTCCCTCGATAAATTTGATTTCGCCGAACGCTTTCGCGATTTCCCAAAGTCGCGGTCCTCAACTTGAAATCGGAATACACGACGGAGAAGGCTGTGACGCGCCGCGGACGAATCATCAAAAATTAACGCGCCCGTCTGGCTGAGTTTCTCAGAATGCGGCTTTTGCATCTTGCGTCGATTCAGCCGAGGCTTAGCTCGATACCACGGTTCCTCGCCTGGTCTTGGCATTACTCGCGATTCCATCGCGAAACCGAGGAAAATTCCACGGTCTCGAGGTTCCCCCGTTGAATTCCCGCTCTTGGCGTTCTTCAGCGTGAAACAATGGCCACGCCACCTGTTACGAGAGACATCGCGTGTGCTCGCCCCCTTATGCAACCGCAATTTATAATCCCCCGAGGAAAGGCGAGACGGCGAGAGGACGTGTCGTCGCGCGCGGGTGGAGAAGAGGAACGGCAAAGGGTTAAGGATCGTCCGCGTGGTATCGGTGAAAGGGAACGGCCAGGTATATCGTTGGTAATCAAATCAATGTCCGACCGATGGCTCAACGACGCGTATGCGGGTAACGAGCGGCTCGATTCCCGCGTGTACACCGCTGCGAAAAATCAACGGTTCCGAGCTGCGCCGCTTTAAGCGTGTGTAAACGGGTGTAAACGAATGAACGAAAAATCTTCGGCCGGTTGTGGATTCGAAAAGCCCGCCCTTATTTGCATGAAAATTGATTTAGTGTCGGTCCGGCGAATAAAAGAAGACAGAGGGGGCAATGAAAATCATTGGGGATGGGGGAAAAGAGTGAAGGGGGAGGGGCGTAGGGGAGAGAAAAACGCGGCACGGATGTTGCGCCCCGAAATTCGTTACCTGAGTTTTAGTCGAGCGATACCGCGACACCCTGGATCGATATTCACTTTCGTTTAACGATCCCGCACGCGTGTGTATGCACATATCCTAGCGGGCGAACGCGCCGCCTGGAAATCCGTAATATACGAGCCACTGTGAAAACGTACGCCGAGAAACGTTTTATCGCGGCCATTTCCTCGGGAAAAAAAGGGAGGGGGGGGGGCACGGTAAATTGAAAAGTTGAATTTTCGGGGCGGATGTTTTCTCGTCGAATAATTTTTGAAAGGGCGCGACACTTTGTTTTTCCCTCGCAGACAAATCAAGTGGGATCGCCGCAGCGAGTGAATTGTTTGAAAGAAATGTCCATGGAATAAGTCGACGCTACGATTTTTCGCACGGAACCGGATTAATTACACGAGTGGAATATATTAATCCGCGTGGAAACCAGTAATTATACGAACGTGTTCCGGTGTTTGCATCGATGTTTGCTTCGCGATGCAATCGACGGTTCGCAAATGCATAGCCGTCAGGTGTAAATTGCGACGAATGTATCATTTTCATCCAGCGCAGACGGTCGTAATCGCGCGATTAATCGACGCTTGCGAGTTAAAGCTTCGTCGTTGCTCTCTCTAATCCGTTCGTCGTCTCATTTTCAAAGAGCATACGTGCTTTCTTTGCGAGGGGAAACATTGTTGAACGTTCCCCATCGGGGAACCCGAAGGAACTGCGACTCGTCGTCCCGAACGAGACGAAGAGCGATTAATAGAATCGTGTAACAACGGGGTGGCAAATTATTTGAAGCACAGGTGCCATCATTCTTCTGCTCCTCCGTCTTGGACAGCATTCTGCCCTGTCGTTTCCGAAACTCTCGGGGGCAAAATTTCCTCTCAGCTTGAAAATGACTAAACGCATTCTTCTCCGGCGTCTCGCCGACAGAACTCGTTCGTTTCCCGTGCTTCCGTACCCCTCCCTTCTTTCTCACCTCGTCCAACATGTTTCTCAGTGATTTCCAGAGGCATCGCGGGGTAACACAGGCTAGCTCGTGGGACCTTGTGCCAATTTTTTTTTCTGTTTTAAGAGAATTGCCCCTCGCGTATCAGCTGCGCAGCACTCGAACATAGGAGTTATTCATCGTTTCAAACAGCTCGGGGAGCTGGGGCTTCGCGTCGCTATTTATTTATCTTTCCTTGCACCGGCACGGTTTCGTTATGCTGCACCATATCGGGGAAATTACTCTTCCGCACCTGGAACGCCGGTATCGCTCTAAAAGCAACCGGGAGAGGAAACGTTGCGCAGAGCACGATACGGGTCCCGGAAGGATCGTTAGCAACGAAGGGAACAACGCGGCGGCCGGTCGACGGATTCAGACGTTCAACGGTAACATCGTCGCGCTTCATTTACGGTTTAACACGTACGCGCGTTGCTTGTACGCACACGCGCGGAAGAAGAATCGACTCTGCTCGCAGCAGGCAGCTGCCGCGGCGAAAACTCGCTCAGACGCCCCCAAAATGCATAAATTCGAGGCACAAAGGAATATACACGAGCGACGTGTAACTTGTTACCCCGTTGGCAGGGGGGTTGGGATCCGAAATGGGGCCGCCGGTGTACGGAGAAGCAGACTGGGGAGAACGGCAGAACGGCGAAGAAAGTTGAAGGAACGCGGGGCTCGATGGAAAGGCAAAGAGGACCCGGAGCCGAAGAGTGTTTTGAGACCAAATAGAACCGGGAAAATCGTAGCTAACCCGCGGGGCGGAAGAGCGCGAACGTCTCGAGACGTATTCTCGAGACGCGTTCCCGTCTCTTTCGATGGTTTCCGCTTCGACTCGGGACCGCTCGAAGGATCGCCCGCTTCGAGTTCAATCTTGCCGGGTGTTACGAGGAAACCGCGTCCGTCGACGGTGGAACAAACGTTTCACGGCGACGTAGATCTCGCCCCCCTATGAGGAATGGCCCCGGGGCCGATGGTAAGGGAGAGTCTAGTGGATGCTGGGCGTCGAGTCGCGTGGAAATGGCCCTTCACGTGCCGCGAGCCTTCGAAGCTCCCCTTTTTTTTCTTCAGCGCGTTAAAAGTTGCTGCAGTTCGAGTTTGATGCACGTGGAGGCGGTATTATTTCTTTTGATGGCAGAAGTCGACGATGTCTGGCGGGTTACATTGACGGCTGAGTGGCGTAAAGTTGTAGTACCGTTATTGCCGGTCTCTACTTAACGGGAACTATTCGGTGTCTGGCTGGGGACTGGCTGTTTCTACTTGCATCGATCCGCGGAGTGTTAATGTAGTTTTACATTAGTCCGATTGGGATTGCGTAGGTCGCAATATTTTGCTGCGTCTCGGAGATACAGTTTGATATTTCTTCTTCTTATTATTATTATTATTAGAATTATTCGAATTGCTACTACTACGTATTCGTGCGTACAATGCAGTAGGTTCGACAAGGGCACAATCAAGTACAGGAAATACATATGTAAATCGGATCGTTAAATTGTCGACAATTCATTTGATCCGAAATTTAGCAGCCCAATAATGCTGACAAAATTGTATCCAATCGTTTAAGCCCGCTAACAATATTCCGCCGTCAACGTTGCCCCAATTCTCCTAAACATCTCTCGCGCTACCTCGCCGTTTCCCTCAGGATAACTCATTTATGCCATCAAACTCGACCTCGATCGCCGCAACTTTCCCGCCCCATCCCGGCCACGATATTTCACGCACAATTTTTCCGCCCTGCGGCCAGTTTGCGCTGCGCACCTGATAAAGGTGCAACGAAATTAAACCGGAGAGCAACGTATCGTATCGCCTTTTCCCCCGGCTCGGCAGCTTCCTGTCCCCTACATTTTAACGTCCGTAAACGTGGTCTGGTGGGACGCGTTCACCGGCATAACGAATACGTCGCGTCGACGTGCCCCCGCGTCCCGTACGATGTCCATTAGCCGCTCGCAAGTTGCGCGAATGGTGCTTGCCTCGGTACGTGACGTAATGAGGTAATACTTAAATTGGGTCCACGTGCTGTGGCAGTATCGACAGACACACAAGAGCCGCGCGGGGCCTTTGGCATGGAAAGCTGTTGCTGGATGGGCAGAACTAGGCCGCAAACAATGGACCTACCTCTCGTTAACGACGCCACACCGGCGTCGCGTCGTCTACAGGCATCATCTAGCACAGTCCGGTCTAAACTGCGGCTCGCCTCTCGATGTGCGTGCCACGGGTATCGAGAGTCGAGCGAGCTATCGAACCGGGTACTGTGCAGTGTAGAACGGCTGTTCGAAGGAATCGTTGGTGGCTAGTGCGAGGCAATTGGAGGAATGGTACGATTCTTGTGACAGTGTTCAATTTTTGGAGGAAGTGACGGTTTCATCGTGGCGGGACACGAATAGGGGATAGCACTTGACGACCGTACAGTTATTCTCTTCGCGATGCTAATTAATTTTGGCTGGTCTTGTTTGTTTAATGTAAAATGATATGACAATTGCGAAGGATGTGGAGGGCTGTTAACTTGATAATCAGATGTCGAATTATCTTCTGATGTGTTCAAAGAGAAGAAGGAAATTAAATTTGACGCGATAATCTTATGTCATCGTTCAATATCGATTAGCGAAGGTTCCATATTTTGCATCAATAATTCCCGAAAATACGAAACCTCCGCAACTGGAAGCTAATTTTACAGCTGATTACAAATATTTGCAACGGATTTCGTCCGCCGCGTTTCGCGAATGTCAATTACATTTCCTTCTTTCCGTTCACGTTGACATATCACGTATGCCAAAAAAAAAAGAATTGAGAAAGGAAGAAGTTAAATCGAGAGCTCGAAAAAGAATTCCGTGAATTAGAGCGTCGCGTATCGGCCGGTGCGCACATTTAATCCACGGGATTTGCGGGGATGAACTCGATGACAGTTTCTCGTGGAACGTGCTCCCGCACAGCCAGCTGTACGTTCCTATCGCCCCGCGCAATAAAAAGGGAGAACAAAAATTGCTTCGTCCGCGTTCTATTGTGGCAGGTATCGTGCCGTCGCGTGTGCTGCCGCATTTTTGACGCGCCGCGTCGTCATTTTCTGCGTTTAATATGGGACGACGCGGCGCTAACTTGAAGTAGATACGGTTTGTAACGTGTCAGACTGAGCCGCAACGGAACGGAACGTCAGTGCCACCGTGCCGCTCGTTTCCCATCGGCTCGACGCTCGAATTATTACGTCGAAACGGGTTGCGTTGTCACGTGGACGGGAACAATAAGCGACGTTCCGGTACAGAGACGAATGAGTTTCGCGATCAAGTGTTTTACCGGCTTTTCATTTGGCACACCTGTTTGTGCAATGTGCGGTCGAATGTTTAGGAATCACTCCCCTGGTCGTAAAAAAATATCGAACGACTTGTTAACGATAGAGGCTGATAGTAGCGTGCCTCGTCGCGATACACGGTACACACTCGACCGGGCAAATGTTCTCGAGCTTTCAACTGGAAATTATTAATCAGTCGTGAAGTTTCTGTACAGCTTGCAGTACCTGGCGGACGCAAACTTTTGGCCCGCAACGATTATTCATTTTTACTTGCCGGACAGCTTCAGTATTTCGCCAGAAGTAACTCGTAATTACAATGACTGGTTCTCGTTGCGCTTGCCTAAATAAGCCGATTTCGGGGCGCATCTTCCGCGTTGAATGCTCTTTGTTCTGCCGGGGCTTATCTTCGAGTTACTTCTCTTCCAGCTGAAAATATAGTACGTATATAATACGTACAAAGGGATTCGCATTGACTGAAAGACTTAGTCCGCTTCGTATGTATCAATATCATCCCCCCGCGCTGTCGAATATATTCAAACGACCAGACTCCTACGACATTCAGAATCATTCGCAGTCCTTCCGACACGCGACGATACATCACTTTTCTCTACAAAAAACAAACCCCATCCTTCGACCGTCTCTGCTATACCGAACCCACTGTCAATTACAAGCACGTTCCATAGTTTCAATATAAAGGTAGAGGGTGCCCGGGTCTTTCAGCTCACGAACGACGCAAGAAACGCAAAAATCACGGCGCCCTGAAACGACCGAGAATAGTTGGCGATTTTCTGCCCGGCTTGAAGCCGCATAACGGAGCCCGGCGAGTAATACATCTTTGCCGTTGGACTGTCCGTGTAATGGCGCGAACTATCAAGGAATTCCAGCCAAGTCCCGGACCGTCGTTGTTCAGCGCGTGTTTTAATTAATGACGGCCCGTACACGGCCGCGTATAATTTCGCCCCTCGGTTTATAGACCAGCGGTGGCCCCTGTGTGGCTGCGCACCGGCCGGATTACAGGCAACATCGATAGTCGATTAAGTTTAAGTCGCCCGGCACCGAACCGGGACCGCCTTGCTCGCCCTGCGGCCATGTAATTACGCGACGCGATCCTTGGACGACGCGTGCAACGGCGCAGAAGTCGAGAGAATAATCGACGATCCCCGATAAGAAGGGCATCAAGCCGTGGATGGCGGAGTTTGCGACGGAGGTAGGAGGCGAAAAGGGTAGAGTAGTGTGACTGGAGAGCCGGTCCAGCCGGCTCGGCTAATTAGCGGGAATAATTAGAGACCGATCCACCGCCGTGGAAATTTTCCGCCGGCCTGTAATCGTTTCCGGATCGACGTGGAACCGCGATATCTGCCCGGGCGCGGTTAATTATCGCGGAAACCAGCCTAACACGAATCGATTTCCAGGCGTCGATCGATTTTGTCCGACAGTCCCTATTTTTCGTTCCTCGTTCTCTTCGGTTCCCCATTTTTATCCGTCTCAGTTATTTCGTTATTTCGTTGCGTAGGCTTGCAAATCTCTTCCGCGTAGGCCGCATTCGATGCTTGGCGACGCGAAACCGACGGACGCGATCGAGAATATCCGGCGCTTCATCAAAATTCCATATTCGCGGGAATCAGCCGGCGGCGACCACCTTGAACCCCGGCACGGTACGGATACGCGGTGTTACTGCGTACGAAAGCTGGCGAACAGGGAACAGCACTCGCCTACGCGGTCTATTTATAGACATCGCTCCTTCGTTCCTCGGCTTATTTCCTCGAGGATTTGTCCCGGGAACGGAACGGCCAGTGGGGGAAGACGATAAAGTGTCCCCCCGAAGACGGAGACGCGACAGACGCGTTCGACGGTTTGCGAATTAGCGCTCGTTCGTTTCAACGCGACGGACTCTGGCCAACTTTTGTGGACCCCTTTATGCTTGCCGGTGAATAGGAGGAATCGTTTGCATACTGTTCGCCGGGAATATTCTTAGAATGTATACTGGTTCCCCGTTCTCTTTGAATCGGAGAGCGGAACCCGTTTCCCTTGAGCTTATGGGAATTTAATGAATTCCGGTTAGTTCGGGCTGAGTGGAGTGTTACTGTACGTTGATAATTGCAATTGGTAGGATACTTGCGGACAACATAATTGTCGGAAGATGGTTCTTCCAAAACAATTACAAATTCCGCAACGCTTAGTGTCCGAAACGTTCTTATGGAATACTCGCTTAACAATGTGCTCCGGAATCGATACGTTTAAACAATTGCGCAATTCATCTCGTTAATGTTGGCTGACACGCTTTTTCCAAGGCACATGTTGACAACGGGAAAATTGTTCGCGACGGTCGAATTTTAACGATCGAATGTCGAACCAAGCGGTTCCCCCGGAAGCGTTCCGGAAACGGGCGGCACGAGCAGCGACGCCGACGCGTCGCGACGCCTCGTACTCGCGGGCAGAATATCAAATAGACCGATAGCGGAGACAGTCGACCATGTAAGATAAACGAGCCAATATGGCCCGTGACACTCGCTAACTGCTGGATTTAGTGAGCTCGATAACCGATAACTTTCTTATTAAGTCTCCAGTCTGGGAACGAGTTATCGTGGCGCAGTTTCGTGGAAGGACCATTGCTCTTCCCGGATTTATGCGGTGTTTGCATTACACGCGTGAATTGAACGGGTTCGACGAACGTTCTCGCGGTGCTCGCTGGAGAGATCTTCGACCGAACTGGATAGGAGAAATTGATTCCCCAGTTAGCCAATAATTTGTCGAGTAAACAATTTTCTATGAATCAAAATATACTCTTTTAAGTAGTAACAGTTAACGTACATTGTCGTAATAAATGGGACGGATTTCGGATCAAGCATATTTGGACACTTTAAGAGACTTAATAATCCACTTCGTCGGTTGGTATATAGTACATTAGCAGAATGCAAACGCCGAGGGAAATTTTCGTAACCCCCTCAGTGTTAAGCTGCACCGCATTCGGATACCAACCCGGTAATCCTCCATTCAACGCGGTAACTCAAGGCGTAATTCCGAAATCTTGCGTCGACGTAATACGAATTCCCGTTGACTAAAACAGCCCGGCTATAACGGCGGACAATACGAGTTCACTAAGAACGCTAAGTTCGGCAGCAAATCAGGAAGCGAGCAAAAGGACCCCGCGAGGTAATTAGAGCGTAGCTAGCCAGAGTTTCGAGGGTAAATCGATTTCCCTACAATCATCTCGTCTTCGAGGGTATTAAGCTCCGCGAAACCGTGACCACGGGGGAAAGGGGATGGATGGATCGGTGAAATTGCTGTAAAAATCTCGTATACCCTTTAAATTCCGCCGTGACATCATTTCGCATGCATGGAATTTTGTTTTATATCAACGCACCGATACACGTGCACCCCGCGACGACGACGACGAACCGTAATCGTCCCTTTAATTCTACCCCCGCGTCGCTCGTCGGCGGAATGATTTTCACCGCGTGAAAATCAGGGGCACGGGAAGAAGATCGGTTGTCTTCGGGTTCGTTGAATAACACTCGAGGGCAAGAGAAAGCGTCTTCATAACTTCCGTTCCGGCGAGAGGCTCGGGCGGATCGAAAATAAGTTTCGCGCTCGGGGGATGGAGAATGGGCGCTCTCGTAAATGTTTCATGACGAACTTTCTTTCCCCGGCGGTATTTAGTCACGACCCTCTAACTTCGCCCGTGGAAGGAAGTTATTAATCCGCGAGGAGTCAATCCTTCTCTCGCCTTCCCCGCCCCACGGTCGACCCTTTGTATTCGTGTTCGTGCAATTACGCCCGGCCCCGGCTTTCATTTCAATTCGTCCGCGACTTTTCGCCCCTCCTCGAGAAGGGCCGTGAATGCAGCGCGGACGGCTACTTGATCGTGTCATTTCGTCTCCGTTCACGAGCCACTTCCGGAAATGGGAAGCTCAATGGGTCAATAAATGTATTGTTATTTCTCCGAATTTTGCGCACGGATATTTTAGGAGAGAGCGGCAGGTTGGACAAATTTGTTGTTCAACGTACATTGTGTTAACGTCCACGTCAGGGCTTGAACGAAATATCGTTCCTCGACAAAGTTTAGCTGACAATTGGTCGTCGCCAAAATGTCTCCAAATATTGTCTCCGTGCTCTTCTTTGAACGGAACCGGGAACGACGAGAAGAAAAGCTGGATACAATTTGAACCATCGCAATCGATGTTCTTAGAGGAAGGAAAGGAAAAAGGAAAGGAGTCGAATCAGGAACGAAATATCGGACGAAACAAACGGGTGGATCGTTTCTATTTCTGATTGAGATCAAGCTGTCGCGTAATCTCAAAGAATTCCCAGTCACCTGGCAGAAACACTCTTCGCGAAGGAGAGAAGCCGCAGCTCTCTGTGGGAATGATCGATCGACTATGGAAAGAACGACCGTTTTCCTTCCGTTGTGATTGGCATTTTCGGAGCAAACGTGGGACGACGGCCACGTTGCTGGTTATCGAGCCCCTTGCCCCATTTTCCACGTTTATCCTCGCGGTCGACATTCGTTTCGATACAAGGGGAAAAGTCCTCGAAGGATTGGCGGGAAACGAAAACCGATAGCTACTGGTTACAGATTAAGCTTATCGACGCGATGTTAGCCGGACCGTTTGTTCATTGTTCGATACTTTTCCCTCGATGGATGCATCGTGCGAATCGCGGCTTAATGCTGCGCGTACATTTTTTTTTCTTTTATGGTTGACAGATTATTCTGGGTAAAATATTGCAGAGCTTTGACCGGATTTCTTAGGAATTCTAATGACCACGTGTTTGACTACCAGTTACATTAGTTGGATTTAGTATTTACCTTGGCTAAGGCGTGCCGGGAAAATATAAAGGATGCTCTAGGTGCAGTAATAAATAAGCATTGGTTTTATTTATACAGTAGAAATATATGAATACAGTATTGTATTCTGTAAATACTTCACTTAACTGATTT
The DNA here is from genome assembly GCA_963667235.1 of Nomada lathburiana. Lineage (NCBI taxonomy): Eukaryota > Metazoa > Arthropoda > Insecta > Hymenoptera > Apidae > Nomada > Nomada lathburiana. Next base: position 9,230,827 of record OY763903.1, read on the forward strand.
CATTGGAATTAATGTAAATGTCGTAGGTATTAGTTCGAAGGGGTCAGATGGTATTGCATTCGTTATTTCTTTACTGCCATATTCTCGTAAGTATTTTTATATTTCATTCCGAAACTTTCTACTTACTGTTAGACTCTCCTCTTCGTGAACTTCTAATTCTGTTTGTTTGGTCAACCGTGAATCATTGACACAGCCCGTAGCACGTCGAGCGAAGTTTTGGCGTCGAGCTACCCCAAGGAAGAGAAACTTTCTCGAATTTCATGTTGGTCATGCATTTGACACCTTTTGCTATCGGTTTTCGGCGGTCTTGGTCAAACGAGAAAGTCAACAGCAGGTTCCTCGTTATAAGAAAAGTGACTCGACAACTCTTGCTGTCGTGTCCGACCATTCATCCGTCTTTAAAAAAAAAAAAAAAGGAGGGGAATTTTAATACGCCACATATTGCGTTGGACGTAAATCTATTTCACTTGGCAATATCTAGTCAATACAACTTCATAATCCCGAACCTCTGTTCATCAGCGTATGACAGCAAACTTTCGCCAAATCAATTTATTGTCCTTGCCTCGCGACGTCGCGCCCCGTGATACAATTTCAAATAGCCAGTGGAGATAATCAAATGGGAATCTCTGTTTAAATTATACCAAAAGTTGGAAAGTTCACCGAGCTCTGGCTAAGTGAAGGAAAAGTTGGTGAAAAATTCCAACGAACCGGCCTGCTACATAGTACAGGCGAGAATAAAGTTCCGTGCGCAATCGTCTCGTGAGTCAATGACTTGCCGAGTTACAATTTCTGGCTGCCACTTTTCCTTCGACTTTATCAACGAAACTTTGCGGGTTAAAGAAAATTAATTTAACCAAGGAAGCCAGTCCAATTATATCGACCAATAGCGCATCTATTTCTCCTTCGATATTCCCCATAACAGCTCGGCTAGGTAATTCCACGAATATAAAAAGATTTGTAAAACCTCCGAAATAGAAGATATAACTTAAAAAGTTCTTCAATTGCCATAGCTGCCAGCATTTTGATAAGCCCATACATGAAGAATATTTTCAACGTTCATAGAACGACAAGATGAAGTTGTTGACGATTAAAATTGCCGATTAAAAATAGTAACGAAAAGTACCGTCTTCAGTGAGGAATGTTCGTGAACGTTTTTATCATAGCAAGCTCAGAAATGAAATTGAAGAACGCTGCCACTTTACCGGCACCCTTAGAATTTTACGCGAAGAAATTTCACATGAACGAGTGGGAGCCGAAGCTTGTATTGCAAATAAATTGGAACGAATTTAAGCAGCTCTCGACAGAAGAGGGAGCACCCTTCGCGACGAACACATCACGGCCCCTCGTGTTCGCGATTCCCCGTCCCTTAAGTACCATCCACACGCGCGATGCTCCACCAACGACGGACTTAAACCAATTACTAGCAATCTCCAGCGAGCGGCTGCTCGTATTTCGAGCCTCCATTAACCGGCCGCTAAGTAGCCATCCTTGGCAACGTAAAATAAATATACCGGTAAGCTCCGTTCTAGCGGGGCGCAGTAATTTCGAGCCCCAATATCCGGAAACACGAGGATTTATTCGTCTGCCGTTGGTATCTTAATAAATTGCGGGGTTGTCGCGAGTGCCTGCCCCCTCCGGGATGTTTCGTTCGTAAAAGAATGATGGGGTTTTGTCAGTTTGCTACCTTAGAGCTGAGAAAGTACCGAGCAAAGGATATACGCAGGACAAGGGATGAATTGTCGCGTACGGTGGAAACGGTTTGCCTTTAACATCGCCACGGATTTCAGAAAAAAGAGTACAGAAACCCCCCCACGTGTTTTGCGGAACATATGCAGCACAGGGATTTCGATTATGCATGCTTCGGGGCGATTTGGTTAGACGTATTCTGGTAGAGTGCCTTAACGTAAGAAACCATGTACGCGGTGGACATTTCGACGCAAACGTTGTACGTTACATTTCACAGTTTCTCCCCTCAGATTCATGAAGACTGATACGTTTCCATTGATAATTCCTTGCCTCCTGATGAACAATTACTCATACATATTACTCACGGAACATTTACGTTTTCCGCTTCGCCGCAACGTGGAAGGGTCAAATACCTCACGTTTCTCAAACCCCCATGAGAAAAAATCGAGCACCCTTTGCACACGAAGGCACAAATCGCGGAGAGCCGGTGGTTGTCAGCCAATTGGCCAAGGAATAGCCGGCGGTGATCGAGCAACGTTATCCGTCTCAATCGAGTGTCTCGAAGAGGGCAACGACGTACAAAAGGAATTCCTGCTACGCGTCGACGACCCTTCTGTGCGCCAAGGGGGCGGGTCTCGCGTGCAACAACGCCACGAAACACGGCGATCCTTTATCTACGACTAGGAAGGAAGTCGAGTCGACGTTCAAATAGCAGAGAGAGAGAGAGAGAGAGAGAGAGAAAGAGAGAGATAGGTCGACTTTATCGCGAATCCGCCGCCGGCCGTATCGATGATTTCAGGCTTGCCAATGGTCCGTGTCTTCCGCGTTCGTTCTACCCTTCCGCCGTGAGAAAGAAAATCGATCGATCTCGGCGAAACGTTCCTCCCGTCTCTCCGACCCATCCAACCATTTCGTCCTCGTCTATCGTCAGGCACAGGCAGGACTCTTCCTTACTCTTCGAGACGGCTAAACGATATTCCAGTGGGAAAATATTAGATAATATTTTTCTTTCGAAATTGGAGTTCATAGGCGAATCGACGGTAAATATTTGCCCGGCGCTTATCGCTCGCGAATGGATGCCGGCCTCTTGGTTTCCCCGCGACAGTATTGCGTTCGTGACCGGGTTCGTTGCAACTACAGAAGAGCCGCGATTAACCGGGTTACTGTGAGAAAGGGTCGAAAATACGTAATTTGTATATGGAACAGATGCATTTCTTTCTTTCACGGCAACGTTTCATTATGAATGACATTTTTTTCTGGCCCGTTGTCGCATTGTTTTGCTGGCCAATCGCTTGCTACCTCTTGCCGTGGAAACAAAATAAATGGTACGAGTGACTATTGTCATAGTGGGGATGCTATTGTGCGTATTTAACAACATTTTCCCCGTTGCTTCAGAGAGGCACGAATTAACCGACAGGTAACCGACACCCCTATAATCGACACCACGGTTAACCGAGACCGCGGATAATCGAGGCCCGGGTTATCGAGGTTCCACTGCACATCGTCCGAATACGAACAAGTTCAATAATCCGTGATCTACGTCCCGTCGAATATCGATGCGTTCGCGGTTCAATCGAGAACAAAAAACAGATGGCAGTTGTATGTTTTTTTGGAACAAAGGGCTCCCTTCGAGGATCGAAGTAGCCGTGACGAATTGTCGATTGCGATCAATGCAATCCATCGAGTCAGTGTGCGTTTCTAGTCGAGAATAGATGCTGTGTAACAGCGCACTGCGCTCGAGAACGAATGGAGGACATATTAGGCGGAAACGAACGTGGAATGTCGGAGAGGAAAACGAGCATTATTGCAGGATTGAAAGGTGCAGAGCAATTGTGCGTCGGGCCTTTTGCGATCTTTTGTCGAAGGGTCGCGAAAAAAGTTTCTGAACCAGGGAAATGAGAAGGTTGGGGGGCGGGGGTGGGTGGGTGATTCCTTGTTGTCCCCGCGCTATTGAAAGGAAATTGAACCGATTGTTTAGTCATGCAAAAGCGATGCTACAGGGCCGATTTCGTTTGCGTTACGTACGAAATGAAAGTTCACTGACCGGCAACCGTTTCCTGGAATCCCGCCGATCGCCCCGATTCGATGCTTTACGATCTGAGCCAGTTTCGACCCTCTCGGCCGCGTGCTGTCGCGTTCCATTTAAATGGACGACCGGACCGAGGATGACGTTCGATAAAATTGCGACGAGAAGTTGGCTCGGTTCTCGGCTGCCGTTTCGACGAAACTTTTCGAATGATTAGAATTATTTCCTTTCTCCCGGTCGAGGGTATTTCTCTCGAATTGCGCTGTTTCCTTCGAATTTATTGGTACCAAGGTGGTCGAAATAATTGTAGGACTGGTGTGTCCGGGTTTCGTGTAATTATATTGATAACACAATAATCCTGTACTATTGTACATTTATACGGAATGGAAATTTGTCATCTTTGTATGCTGGAAAGATGAACAAATGGACACGGGTATTAATAATCGAGTCAGTAAACGAGGAAGTAAGACAGTAAACAGAGCAGCGATAATGCAAACCGATCGACCAAACAGGATCGAGATGGTACCGCATGCGAATTAGCATTGCGTGTACTCGTTTCGAATTTGTCCCGACGTTCCCGGAAATGGAACGACAAACAGATTTCCGTGCCGACGATGAACACGTAAAACGCATGAAATATTTGCCGTAGTATTTCACGTTTGACGCTCGCGTACTGTCGCCGAGAAATGCGAATTTTCGTCCGCGTGCTCTGTCTACTTATAAATTCGAATAGACCTGGTTCTTTGCGCGAACAATACAGAGATGCGGAACATTTCGGGTAACCACGGAATTGATTAATATTCCAGCTATGAAAAAGTAAGATTACCGTTCCTAGTTCGCGACGAGTTTCCCTTTTTGCGAATTGCATGCTTCTTTTTCCTCGGTTTTGTTGAACGAAGAGTTGTTGCAACGTTTACCATGTAACTTTGTTCCCTGGTTACAGGCTTCGCTTACGTTTTATCAAGCGTGTGCTTTCGTTTGAGTTCGCGTTCCTTTTTGCTTCCATGCGAAAGCGGCGAGCGTGTTCCTTAAGGAACTGTCACGGAGAGCGTTAGAAGTGGGAACGGAATTTCAAGCGAAACGGCGATATCAAAAGGAGCGGGTGACAGTTCGTTTCCTTCGTTGTTTCTCCTTGGTAAATTATTCACCTTTCACGTGCTAATCAAACGATTGATAAAAAAAATGAAAGGAACGCCATGTCGGTGAAACGAGTCGTAGACGATAAAGGTAACGCAGTCGGGAATTTCGAAACTTTTTCAGCCAATTTTTTTCGGACTGCCCTGGTAAAATGCCCGGTGACCGACAGACGTTGCAAAGCCGTTCGCGCTTTAACCGTTTGTTAATTTTAATACTCGAAAGCAGTTGCGCCCATTTAATTAATCCGGACCCGAATTTTTCACCGGTCGCATTTTTGTTTTTATTCTCGTTCGTAGGATCCGGCGCGGTAATTTTTCTCTCCTTTTCTCTGAAAAAAAAAAAAAAAAAAAAAGAAAGAAAGGGTTGCTGCAAATTAACGTTTAATTATACGCCGGTGGGCGCTATCGCGCATTATATTACGAGATGAAAGTAACGTTGGCTGGTGGCCGTTTGCGAAATCCAAACTCGATAACACCAATACCGCCCTGTGATTTATGGTTCCACAAATTAAAATCGTATCAGGATTACCCGGGGTGGCCGCCGGTTTAGCGGAGGGTAAAATTTTTCGAAACACGAGACACGTTCAACGGCGGCACTCGCTTCAATCGACGTTGCAAAGTAATAATTAAACGATTTTGTTTTCACGTGTTTGCCCACGCCAAAAGAAACACCGTCCCTTCATCGTTGTTATTAGTTTTTTTACAGATCCTTACTTAACCAGCGCGAAATGAAACGCGTGCAATGCAATATCAAAATATCCCGCTATGTTTCGCGAAATATCTACCATTTTACTGTCGCAATAATAATTATATCTCGCTGCGCGAAGCGCTGTGTACAGCGCAGCGAAAGTAATTACAAGAGGTATCTCTTCAAAGTTCCCCGAAGTCCCATGAATTTCATAAACGGTACTCCCCGCCCATCAATTTGCACGCGTTTCATATTGCGTACTCGCGACCGACTTCTTTCCAGACGTGAACTAACCGTATACACGCGCCCACCTCCGCGTTTCGACGAAAGGAACAAAACCGAGAACGAATATTACCAACGAATATTTCCACGGTGTATTAATATAGCGACGGTCGAAGCGCAATCATTATGAAACAAAAATTGAATCGTAATTAGCTCGAGAAGCTCCATTGTTTCGCCTTTGCCTCTTCGTTCAATCAATCAAAATTTCCGCCCACGCCACGTCCCGAATGAATATGCAATCGAAACGAACTTCTGCAAGCTGCCGCTAACCGATGAAAAATTTCATATTCTACCAACGGTGGCCGCGATGTCTGGTAATATCTTCACGATCGATTAATTCAACGAATTAAGTGCAGCCGCCGGTATAACGGCCGATTAAAGGCCACACCTAGCCGTGATATCTCGCATGTTCGTTTCGGGAATCGTTCGATCATGAAAACAACGGGGCCGGAGAAATATCTGCGCTGCGTAGCGTGACGTGGTCAGATTGTTTTCGCGTTATTTTTCCCATTAACACGACCAAGCTGATCGCACCGCAGGGATTCAGTAACCACACCCTGATGCAATACTTCCTTCTCGATTATCGTTTCGTGTCGCACACTGTTCCAACGCAAATCTCTGCGTTTTCTATTGACGGCGTGATATAGAGTACTTTACGAGGGGTGCGGGAAATGTACTTCGTTCCTAGCTTCCGTTAGGTGCAATAAAATCGGAGGGGGGAAAAAATGGTGGGTTCGACGCGAATACCCAAGATACTCAGCCGCGTCTATATTTTTGCGACTTACAAGTAAGTTGTAACCAGAGTTACGATCGCCAGATCCTGATACATCCCGCTCTGTATTCCTTTTAAAATTGTCAGCTCGACTTTCCCTCGTTTATGTTAGATACAGTTTTCTCTAAATGTTAATTGCAATAGAAGGAAAATAATTTGTACAATGACAGTACTGCGCCGTTGCTATTATTATTAATTAATCCACCTCACGTTGAAAACAGTAGTAGTTACTCTACCACGCCAGTTATAATCTCGCATATTATATCTCGCGGCTTATTAATTTAATACCCGACGAAAGTCAAATTTTCAAGAAATATCCCCAATCTCTGTTCGTTACAAATATCCAAGAGTCCAGGAGAATGAAATGAAAACATAATATGCACGCGTTTCGAGGGTGACTCGTTTCTATTTTCATTCCACTGCTCGTTACAGTACTTGGACCGTTAAGTAACATTCTTATTCACCGCATGGCGTGCCGCAACTATACGGACCCCGACTGTAACGCGAGTAGGCGGCGTGCAATTTCATGGAATTCCTGCTTCGATCCTCCAGCGGACTCGCTATCGCTTCCGGATCGAGCACGATAGCGGGGAAGCAATGGAATCGCTGGGTTCATTAATTACAAATCGCATTATGAAACTCGGTAGCGCGGAATCTCTAGTTGCTCGCGCCGAGAAAGGAGATAATGAACGTTCGGATTCGCGAGAGCTTTTTATAGGAACAGAACCGATCGAGTAATAGGAGTTGTCTTCGAGCCTGATCATTACCGTTAGTCCCGTCGTTCCTTTATCTGGAAGCTGTGGATCTTCGATGAAACGCGAGAAGAAAAATGATTCAGGCTGTAAAGATTAAATGATGCAACTGGATACGAAGCTAGATCCCCTGACGTTTCAGATTTGTACATTTCTATTATTTATGAGCAGTGTCAAACCGACATGGATTTAAATGCTTCGGATTTTCTACGATTTGCCATATCGCCGAGATATACACTCCTTTGCAAAAATCAAAGGATCGCTAAATTTTCACCGAAAAATCGTCGATACTTCAATTGTTGTAAATTCGTGAAAAATACATTGCGCAAAAGTCTACCTGGGATTGTTTTAACATAACAGCTCTTTTTTCTAATTTTTTACATCGCGTTAGAAAATTTCACAAATTCAGTGGTCTGAACGGACCTTGATAAACGTCACCTAAGTGTTGCGAAAACAATCTGGGAAGAAAATGAACCGAGGCGTATCAAGATGGAAGCTTCACTCTTTTAAAATGCGCCCGGGTAAACTGTTGTTCGATTTTTTTTTTTCACGATGCCACAGCAATTGGAAGCTGGACAACATCTCGGTGGAAAATTCGGCGATCCTTTAATTTCGCGGAGGAGTGCAGTTCGTTCGACAAAGAGGCAAAGTTGTTCGTAAGTCGGAAACGTTTAACGTAGAGTCCCATAAACTGAGACTTCATCGTCGAAACTTATAACCATCCGCGATTAACCATTTCACGCGTAAACGTGCGCCGGCATTAACTCGATCGTAAAAACGTCGATGCAACGAGCCAGGTGGCTGCGTTCAAACAGAACCATCTGGTCCATTCCACTACTGTGCGCCACCGATAATAATTTATCCCCGCGCCATTAACAAGTTCGGCTAATAAAATTAACACGTGCAGTCCTCGTGCTTCTCGTGCACGGCACCTTACGATATGCATAAATATACGCCGACCGTGCGGCGCACGCGTGGAATATTAATCACGATTCTTAACAGCCGCGTTTGAGCGATAAAAATCTGCGACGAGCCTCGAACAAAATCTCCGCAAGATCGACCGAAAAATATTCTCAACGAATCTCAATTACTCCACCACGTAGATCCAGTTTCCACGTCCTGTTACGATAATTCACGAATTTCTTTCTGTCATAATCACCCCGCGATTACGGCCCGCGTTATATCTGACGATCATTTTCGATCCACTTTTTTTTTTTATTATTATTAACGCACGTACAACCTTAATACGCTCACCGGAACATCGAATATGATAATACGGAAAGTTACGGTGACATTAGCATAGTCGGAACGTTTCGCCCGTGCGATGCACACGTATGCGCGTGCGTGCACGCGAGTGAAACTCGTCCCGTGCCTTCGTTATCTATGCTGACCACATGCCGCGTAATCTTCTTCATTATATCTGCTTGTCTGTTTTACATTTGCATTAAACGAAAATGTTTGCGTACGCGCGTCCCAAACCGCGCGATAACGTCGGGACTTGTGCTGACTGGTGGCCCCCCTCGGGTTCCCGCTGGCTAAATCGGGCCGGAACGAACGAACGAGTTCGAGGAGACTGCACTTTTCTGCTCGTTGTCGGTCGTTTGCCTCGGCCTGTGGCAGATTTTGTCGCGGAAGGAGCGGCCGCTTTTTGTCCCGTTGCCTTGTGGCAGAAACGAACGATCGTCTTTGAGATGGGGCGTGGGAGGAGCTAGGTGATCGCTGCTTTTCTTTTTTCGTTTTCGGGCAAGATTAGCGTGCGCAGCGTGGTATTGGGGGAATGAAGTATATTGGCGCGCGATTTTCGCATCTTTCGAAGCCTCGCCGAGAAGATCGCCGGCAATATATTTTCAAATAGTTATCGAGCGGTGTGTTCCGATTTGTTTAGAGTCAAGGAAAATCCTCTATCCTTCGGATCGGCGTACAGATATCGAGCTTATCGGACAAAATCGATCGCTTCCTTCGTTCGCCGACACGAAGAAGCCTCGCGACCAAGGGGTGCCCGAGTGCCGTCGTGGAATTTTCGTCGGGCTGCCGCGAACCTAGACATTCCAGCGGCGGCAATTAACGGGAGCACTTTAGTGTGTACCTTGTGGTCGGGACCAGACAAAGGGTAGGATTCATTGATGGAGGCATGCGAGAGCAGCCGCTACCCCCGGCTCTCTCGCCCGGCAAACATTGTTGCGTCGGGCTGAAGCGAGTTTCGAGAGGACGCCGCTTGCTTGTTCACCGGAAATCCCGGTGAACGGCAAGCCGCAGGCTCCTTTTTTCCTCCCTGCTCTCCGCGAATCCGAGCTCGCTCGTTCGTCTGTGTTTCGCATCATCAATCACCGTCTTGGCCCAGGCCTGGGCCGGCCGTGAACGTATAACTCCTCTGATGAACGTTTCAATTTTCCAGTCGAGTTTATTCGACCGATTTACCCGGCGATCACCGGCGCGCAAGCACGATCGAGCGAAATCAGCATCGAGGATTGGTACAAATATATCCACCGCGAATGTTCGACGATTCTACGTATTATAAGGGTAGATGGAAGACGAGGGAGGGCGTAGAGTTGCGGCTCGGGCAGGCTGTTTTTCTTTTGAGAGAGAGAGGGAGAGAGAGAAAAAAAAGGGACGCGCATTCTCACCAGGGAAAAGAGAAATATCGAATCGCATCAGCTAAAAGCCAGCCCCTCCCGTCCATTTTTTTAATTTACCCGCTATATTTTCCCAACGAACCGCGTCAGCGTCCCGCCCTTCCAGACGTTTTTCCATCTCCCTAAGTACGAAACGATCCCTGAAAGAAAGCCGCGGCATTGCACGGGTCTGTGCATTTCCATCTGTGCCTTTCGCCTGACTCTTGGAACAGGCTGTGGCATCCTTAAACGTTCGTTGCAGACGTTCCTTGTTCGAATTAAAGAACCTGTTCTGTGTAACTAATATCCGCGCGATTTTATCGTATCAACTGCTTGTTGTCCCGTAGACGTTCGGGGATATTATTCGGTTGGCAAATTATTCAGAAGCTCCATTCGGGATTTGATACCGCTTGAAACTCGTTGAAACTCTTTGATACTCTTTGATACCGTTACATCTAGGTTGAAATTTATCGATTCAACTTTTCCACCGGCTTGCGTTAATTAATTTATTCGTACATCTCAAATATGTTTTACGCCGCGGCAGTTGCATTATTCCTTCTATTGAACTCGTGTAACATAGCATACCAAATATATTCCTTCGCCGCGTTTATTTTAGATCGTAGTGATAACTGTCTAGATCTCGGTCAAGATTTGCGAATTTCCGATGCAATATTGCCCGAAGATTTCTATTTGCAAGCGGCGTGCACAGCAAACAGATAAACTATACTTGCGACGAGCCCCGGTCTCTTAATCAAATCTTTCAGAAGAATCGCATTACTTAGGATCGAATACTTCTACACAACCACACACTTTTCTCATTGATATTGACTGCACCGTGTCTATAGTGTCCCTTGCACTCGCACGGCACTCCGTTGGAACGTCCGACCCCGATTCCACGGGCATATTAGCCCACGGTGGCGTTATTTCGGTTGATCGATGCGACGCACCTGCGTACCGGCTGATTTATATCCGCGGCTGCCGCCTCGTTTTAATCTCACTGTGCCCCGGAACCGCTGTGACATTTGTAATCGTAGGAAATCGGACCGATTTCACAGCCGAAAGGCTGCTCGCTGGAGGAGGACCGTTCAACGGCGCAGCTCATCGTTGATTGTCTAAGGGACAGCGTCCCAGTGGATTTTCCTAAACGATCGCCATCCGACCGGTCGCAATAACGGTGAAAAATAACGGCCGTACCGAACGGTTATGCAAAAGTACTACCGTTTGATACATCAACAGGGTGACACGAAGAACGCGAAATAACAAGGGCCATTTGTCTTCGTTCTCGCTGTTGCTCTCTCGTTGTCGAGTCGCCTTTACTCCCTCTCTTCTACTTCTTCGTCTTCTTCTTCTTCTTCTTCTTCCTCCTTCGCTCAGCGCGATGCCTGAAAACGTTTCTCGAGATAGAATATTTGCCTGCAAGTTACGTCCGTCTTCCGTAGTATGATATCCTGCTTGCGTAACGTTATGAATCATGAATGTCCCCTGTGTTCCTTCGAGATGCATACGCCTTGTTACGTGACGCGGGGGCCAGCTTCGCCTGGTCAACGGGAGCGTAGGGCGAATACGGTTTCGACGATTAACGAAACTGTTCCGAGGTCGAGCTTGAGCCTAATTCATGCTTCGCGTGCATTTTCGACGCTGGCGCTGTGGCGAAATGCGGTGGCGAGTGCAGACGTGGGTTTTGAAATATTGGCAACTGCTTCCGTGCAACTAATAAAAGGGAACATATCTCGCGGCGCACACGACGGATAAAAGCCTGCGCTGTAACTTTGATAATAGCCACGACTTTGCTGTAGTAAAATCGTAGTAATAAAAGGGGGCACGCTGGCGAACAAAGAAATGCGGCTAAACGCGAGATTAAGATACGTATGGATGCTAGTAAACCGGGGTTAGAATTCTAATTTGAATAATTCCGGGGGGAAATTGACGATCGTCCGTGTCGATGCCACGAAGATTCCGGTGGATACATCGTATTGTGGGTCTCCCCGCGGAGAATCGAAGCAACGATCTCGAAGCGAATGTGTGCATCACGTATGCTCGTGTTATCAATTAAGGTCCCCCGAAGATGGAACGCGGAGCGCGTGCTCTCGAACGCCCTAGATTATTCGTTGCACCCCGGTGTTCCGCGCGGCGCCGTCCATTAAACAGAAGAAAAACTCGAATAGTAACAGTCGCGGCATAACTCCCGGGGATGCAAGAAATACCGAGTTGCCGTTTCCCTCGTTCGGCGGGCGTAGTACGCTTGCAACTCACAGAGATTCCGCTACGCCATAATTGCACGATACCGTGCATTCTGCCCAGAGTCTCGTCTTCCCACTCGGATTATCCAGCACCGGCGTGGCCGGTTCTTTTTCTTATCGCGGCTGTCCGTTCCGCACGATTGCCGGAAGCCACTTGTAGAATTCCAACCGTAGAACCGATTCACAATAAGCGACCGCTTATGAATTAGTCGGTCGTCGTCTCGGCGATCCATCATACCCGTGTGTTTCCGAGGAGCACTGCTTAAAAGGGTCCATCGGAGCCGAGTGGATATCTTCTCGTCAGCCCTTTCGAACGTCGATTCCCTTTCCGAACATCCCACTCACATTTCCCGTACGGTTATTAATAATTTACGCGCCATTTCGCGTGCACGCATCCGGCAGACACTTTGCTCCGTGGATTATGCAGGATTGCGAAAAGACACGGCGAACGATGGTAATGCGCAAGAAAGGGGCTGCTTCGCGACCACTTCTATCTCGAATCGAGTAGTCGATGATGGTCGTTGAAATTGTAGATTCGATCTTGGGGGAACAGAGGTCCCCTTGATTGGCGAAGCGTTCGGAGTGCATACGCGAGAAATTGTTGGCACGTTCGCGAAAAGAATTGCTCGATAGTTTTTGAACACTGCTGTTACAAAAGGCAGGTAATCGGGGTGGAATTGAATGGTCCCGGATAATAGAATTCGATAGATGTCATCGGTGGTATCGTTCGCCGCGATTAGTATGGAATTATAGCGGAACAGTCACATATTGAATGCGATCACGGATTACGACATGGAGAACAATCCGCCGCGTGACACTCGACATTAACTCGTTTGTAATTCGCGTGAATCGCGTCGCGATGCTCCGCGCCGTGCCGTTCTAAAATTCCAAGTGGAAGACGCGACGCGACGCCCGCCGTTCCGTCAGTTTAATCTCCGCGCAGAGTTCGAGAAGTTGATTTAAAAGTTGGTAATTCGGACCGCGGTCGACGAGTTTACTTCGGCCACTTCATCGTTGTCGCTATCAAACTTCTCCTGTCTTGCGCATCATTTTTCATAAAGACGAAATAGGTTGCGATTGCCCCCTGGCTGTGCATCCCCCGGGAAAACTCGACGAGCTGGCTGGATCAGGTGGGGACCACCTTTTTTGTAATAGCTTTCTAATTATGTCTCGATTCGTTCGTCGATGGGGAGGTTGTCGAACGAGCTAATATATTGGCAAATGACGAGCGGATAATTTCTTTTGTCGGAGCCTCGAGAGTCGTTTTTTGTTCTTTCATTTTCCAATTAATTATCATCGGTGCCGTTCTGCAATGGATCTCGGGATTGCTTTGAACAAAGGCCGCGCAGAATCTGTAATAATAAATCCTGCGTCTCGGGTAAACGCAATCAAGCTCGTAAAAAATACTATCTGATTCAATATAGAGTTCTCCCGAATGCAGACAAAATTAAAAACTGTTACCTTCCCGATACTGAAATCGTTACTGAAACCCTGGTCCACAATTTAACACCAAGGTAATCATGAAATCTGAGGTCAAATGTAACTCCTTCTATACCAAAGTCCGAAAGAAAAACAAAATCTCGCAATCCTCAGCAACATACTCGCCCGTCTCGTAAATCCACCTAAACCAACAGCCGGACAAAACAAACCAAAGCCTACCGCAGCCTCGATCGCCAAAAAGAACAGACAGTCCGAACGCCAGACTGCTCGGTCCAATCGAACCAAACGCGACCACCGTCGAAAAGTCGAAAGACCGCTGCAATCGTGCTACCATAGGGGTGGCAAGGTTGACTAACTCCGACCACGGGCATCAACACCTCGCTCGGCATCCCCCTGTTGATCGACAGATACGTTGACCACGGAGGGTCGCCGGCCAGTTAGTGGACGGCCGCAATGTAATCATTTGCGGTGTCGGAATGGTCGCGTCATCTCTCCCTCTCTCCCACTCTCTCTCTCTCGTTGCTTCTCCCCCTCGTCCCTTCGATGGAAGGGTCGATGCAACCGCCTCTTGGCGCTGCCAAATCCCACCCTTTAGCTTGCCCCTCCAACCCTCCGGCTCGACTATTCGAGCCGGCTGTTAATAGGGATTGAGATCCTCTCACAGCAGCCGCCTGAAGCGCATGCGGTCGCCTACACTTCGAACCGATACCGAGTCGCGTCCAACGATTGCAATCATCCCTTGAGAAATTGGTAAGGACGATGAATCTTCGAACGTTGGACCAACCGTGGATTGGTGAAATCTTGGGGGTTGAACGGAAAGGGTGGATGATCATTGGAGATGTTTTTTTTCGTTCGAGTTCCCTTGTTGGACAGCTGTTTTATTCTTCTCTTTTAATCACGTTTTGTGTGACCGAAGTTTGAATGCTGCGATATAACTGCGACTGTCTCGTTGTCAATTAATGAGCGCGGTGACGGGTTAATTAATATGTCGGTCAAAAACCTCGCTGCCACATATTTTTCCCAGGTAATACGCCTTCATTTCAGCGGTGTGAAGCTTGTCGAGGAATGCAGCACACGCAAATGTATGCTGATGCGAACGCGGCGAATCGAAAGTTATACATTGCCGGCTTAATTTAGGTCGTTAATGCCACGTTTCTGAGCTATCGAGTTCGCAGAATGTATCGCTAATTACGAACTCCTCGAGGAAATTATGAACTCAGCGTAAATACACTCGGCGGAATTCGTTACGCCGTTGATACCGCGGTAATAAATTAATTCGTGGCTCTTTCGGCCAGGCAGCTCGGAGCACGAAACAAAGCACGAGAGCCACTCGAAACTTCACGTGCGAGCAGAGTTAAGCTACACCGGGTGTTTACGTATTTTCCCCAACTTTATTATTTAAGGGGCGCCCAACAAATCAATTGAAAAGTCCATTTCAACGGAGCAGTTGTAGATGCAGGATTTTATACAGAGCATTCCACTTGAAACGATACCTCCAAATATCATCAAAATTGTTGCGGATATTGAAGCAAATATATATGCAGAAAAAGAAATGCAATATACTTTGTATAATATATAATGCATAACGTATTTGACGCATTCCAAAAATACGTAATCCTATTTGAAAAAGAAGAACAACAAGAATAATTCTTTCTTATATATATAGATTTCTGTGGAATCCATTCGAGTATCCACAAGAGTGACTTTCCAAAACAATTTCAAACTAACTCTCTGCGTACTTACAAAAACTGATCAAGCAGCTCTATTCCTTCAATCTACGCCATACTACCCCCGATTGCCTTTCGAACTCGAAGCTCCAAACTTTCCCCCCCCCCCCAGTAGCCAACCGTTCCATTACTATCAAACGCGTTTGTACCACCAAGCAATAGAATAATTCTCGCGAGACAAGAATTCGCTGCCACTTCGTTCAGAATGGCCTCCAAGACCACTGCTTCTTTTATCCCCATTCCTCGAGTCCCGTGCCTAAACGCGATACACGATTCTCCTACAAATTACGCGCCGCATACCCGGCCACGATTACCCATATCAAGGGTGATTGATGCACCGCAGAAGGGACGCGGCCCGTGTTTGCCTGAAGCTCACGATCGCTTACGCCGCGAACCGATAGCTCGAATGCAACGATGCAGTTCGCAATTATGCGCCGAGGAATCGCACTTGCTCGCGGCGATGCATCACAGAGATCAGTCTGACGGGCGGGGTGGATCTACAGTCAGACAAACGTTGAGATAATAGTATTGATAAATCGAGAATCGATCGAGCTTTCACGCATCCGATGACCCTAATATCGTTGGACAGTTTGTACCCGTTGCGAAGAAGCGTAGGTTGCGTCGCGATTAATTACAAGCAAAGAACAACGTCGAGCCGGGATGTCGCGTTGAGTTTCGCGCACGCTTTAACGTGGCAATGAATTTCCCCCGACATCGACGACCACCACCCCTCGTTCGCTTTGTCGAGCATGGGGGCCCCGTTCGCCCAACCATTCTTGTCCGGTGCGTATGAAATTTATTGAAACGCACCGCACTCGAACGCAGTGGCCCGCGGCCCGCAATTTCGTTAGCGATTTTAATTGCGCTGTTTACAGCGGCGGCGCGTTAATGCCATTATCGTCCCATGGCGTCAAGAACAATATTGCTGACGATTAATCCGGGCCGCGGTGTTATAGCGGAATATCATTCGGATGTTCGGTGCCCCCTTTTGCGTTGATTTTTGGATTTCGTTATGGCCTGATGTTTCGCACCTATATCTGTACCTACACCTATTTCTACCCCTTTCGTTTAACGGGAAACGAAGTGTCTTGGTGTTAAATGCAAGATTTGTTCGTTGGACGAAATTGGAGACACGTGGCGTTTCTAGATCGGACGGTACACTCTACTGTATTTGCATACTTAAATGGTTTTTACGCGCCCCTATTAA
Organism: Nomada lathburiana; assembly: GCA_963667235.1. Lineage (NCBI taxonomy): Eukaryota > Metazoa > Arthropoda > Insecta > Hymenoptera > Apidae > Nomada > Nomada lathburiana. The sequence continues at coordinate 9,247,395 of OY763903.1, forward strand.
TGCTTGGCTTAATTGGTAATCTCGTGTGACAATCAACTACCGTGCCTTTTTTTAAATTTGTTCGTAGACAACGTTTCAGTATCTGGGACAACTGCGACGTTTCGTTGGCTCATTGCAGTGTGCAGGACGAATCGCTTAGTCGTCAATGTCCTCGACGCATTCGTTGCTATCGATTTCATTCATTCCTCATTCATTCAGGAACTTGGCGTGTAAAGTGGAAGATATAGATAGGTCAGCTAAGTGACAGAACTATCGGGTCCGTTATGATTCAGTTGTTCCGTACAGCCTGGAAACTGTGCCATCGCGAATACACTCTGCTCCCCTTGCATTTTTACATTCCGTTCCCATGATTTTTTTATTTCACTGTCATTAGCCGTCAGATTTCAGGTCGTTCAATTATTTATTATCTCGTTCCGAACTCGATCTACATTGGTTTCCAATCACTTCTATTCCCGTGTGCTCGCGAGTTCGAATTCTTGAAACAAAGAGGATCTTCAATTCGCCGATACTTCGCCTCTCGATTTCTCTAATCGACGGTCACTCGTTGGTTTTTACGATACCCCATCTCACGTGGAAGCCTCACAGCGCCCTCGAAACGAGCAGCCCTCATTTTGGCCGCAAGCCAAGGATGATCCCTGGAATTGGTCATCTTTGCTAATAGCCGAAGCTCTTTCCGCGCATCCGAACAACTAAACTTTCTCCGTTTCCGCATCAGTTTTAATTGCGTTTCTGCCGCACCGACGCGGCCGCAGATTTATCGCCGCATTTATGCCCGATTGACATCTTCATACTCTAATACTTTAACAACTTAGCCCCGATAACGCGTTAGCCTGCCCCGTTTTATAACGTCGCGCAGAATTTCACGATATCCATAAAGTTCCAGGAAAAACTGCATTATTTTTCATTTCATACTAATATTATAGTACGACTTCGTAACGTTATAAAAGGATTCACAAGTCTATGTGCTCTCCAATAGATATCTAAATACAAGTTACTTGCATTTAAAGAAATTAAATTTTGTAATTTCTAATTGACGCTAAACGAACCCTATTCCCCGTTTCTCGATTGCTCCGTCGAATTTTCACGGAAGATTTTCCCATTAAATTTTCGTGGACCACCAACTACGGGATTCTCCTTACCTTTGGGGCGCAAAGTAGACGCTAATTGAAACGTCTGAGCGCCACCAGGGGCGACTATCTTCGAGGCTGCAGCGAAGGGGGTGCGGTTTTAAAGGGTGCACGAAAGAGTGCGTCGTGAGGTGTGTACAGTAAAGGAATTACAGCGGCTGGCTGGCAATTATGGCGTAATAATATAACGCTGTTAAACACGACACGCTGGCAGGGTGAAACTAGAAAATTCTAATCTAATACGACCGCATCGCCGGAGTCAGTAAATCAGGCTTTTTCGTTCGGATTCCAACGGAAGACATTATGATTGTACGTGTAAAATAGTTTTATCGGCATATTTTACAAGATCACCTAAAAATAAATGACCAATTGAAACATTTGAATGGCCCTTACCGCGCGAGGCACATTAAACTTAAGCTTATTATGAAATTCATAAATGATGGATTCTTAAAATGTGACAGTTTATTGCATCCCGTCGAACAGAATTGACTACAGTTCCGTACAACAGTTTTTATGGTTAAATTGTAGAATTCTTACGATTTATAAATAAGTGAAACATAGAGTTATCCCTGATATAAATACCGGATGGAACTGGCCCGTAATTTGAGCGGTAGTTAAAAATTTCTTACGCTGATTACACGATTCGCAGTTCCCTGCGCGATAATAGTGCGAGCTAAGGGATGTGTGCGACGTTCTAATGAAACTACGTTTCCCTTGCAACCCCCGTCCCCTCCGCTGGCAACCTCTGAAAGGGAGAAAGGGCTCTCGACGTGGGTGACGTTTAGAGAAGAAAGTACTCGTTTGAGAGAGTGCTTGCTGAAAAACTTGCCAACACGTGAGATCTTCGGGTTTTCAGCTTTTAACCTTTCCGCCTTTCGAGCTATTGATCTTGTACCTTGAACTTTCGAGCTTTCAACCACCGAGGATTGTCCCCGATTTTCTTGCTTACCGTATTTTCGACCGTAATCTTCGAGCACCGGGCTTTTGATCTCGAAATAATCCCGTACAGAAAGACGGCCAGGCTCGGCGGTATTAAACTGACATTCTGTGCACAAATCTTGCAACAATGTCTGACAAAATGGCAAAGTGCATCAAACGTCTATATCGGGCCCAGAATTTCCTTGATAACGTGGACGCGGCAGGCAACAGTTCCTTTAATCGGCGGAGCCTGGCGAATCTCGCCAGCAAGATATTAAGCACTAAGTGTTCGATGCGATAGCTTTTCTTTAAAGTTTCGCCAGGACGCGGCGAGCGATGGCCGGGTATCCTTTTGCGGAAAGTTTAATGAATTTCCAGGCCGGCCGGGCGTTAATTAAAAGCCTTTTTCTGAAATGGATTGCCCGTTATCGCAATGAATGATTGTACACGTTCATTCTTCGGCTTCGCTCGCGACGGCTCAGGCTCGCCAGCGTCGCGCGATGGCGTATAAGACGAGCAGCAGCGGAGACCGGTTAGATGAGGAAACAGTAATTAATTAAGTGCACGAGGGTCTTGTGCTTGAAAATGTTATATATAGGGGGCGGAGGGCTCAAAGCTTGACGTTATTGCGCCGCGAAATGGATTGGTGCAAAGAGAGGAAGAGAGGGAGAGAGTGAGAAAGAGAGAGAGCAACGATATGATGGATGACGACGGTATCGAAAAGATCCTCTGAGCGTTTCTAGCCTTTTTATCTTTATCTACACGGTTCTTCGATTCCCCGTCCGCTTCTTGTTTTCCTCTCGCTCATTGGCTCTGTATAAGAAACGCAGGTATATACGCCTAGAGGATGACACGAAATCTTTTCAACGCTCCCGATCCTCCTTTCATCCGGTCGGTGTAATGAAGCGGGTGATGTTTTTCAAACGATGATTCCCCTTTCACGTTGATACCGCGATCGAGTACTGACCGAGAGGAATGTGCAGAAACCTCAGGACCTATTAAAATTCGACGCAACGTTGTATTTGATATCTACGCTGCTGTGCGAGAAAAATCATAAGGTGCACTGTGTTTTCGTTGGTGATTAAATTTCGCTCGGTTAGTCGTCGGAGTAAAATCGTGGTTCGCGTTTGCAGTTAACGAGTGTGCAATTTTCGAGTGTCAACAATATTAAAGTGGATAAAACGTGGATAAAACGTGACCACCGTTGATGGCCGGCTAACCGAGTAAAAAGGTTGCACAGAGGATTACGTAGACTCGCTGGCGTTTCTCTGACGCGAGATCACAGATCCAATCTTGCCTGGAACTCCGACGAGCTGACTCTCTCTCTCTCTCTCTCTTTTTCCCTGGTAGTTATTCTATGTTAGTCTCCGAGGATCGGAACGCGAAACACCGTTGTAGCTAATTACGAGCGTAATGAAGAGTATGAATGCAAATTAAAGCTTGCCAGAGCGTTTCACCTCTTCTATTTTATAAAGCTCGCTATCTCGTGCGCTTGAACGACACGGCAGAAATATTAGTGTTTCGGGTGGATGAGTCCAGGCTTGAAACAAACACTGACGTTGTTTTTTATTTTCTATTTTTTTAATTTTTTGCACAAAGCAGACGATAACCTTGACGATGTGTAAATTGGCATGTGCCGCGTCACTTTGTTTTATTGAAAAACAGGAACGATATTAACGTGAACGGCGCGTGGTCTGACCGGTGGCTGACCTATACTACTGCGGCCGGATATTTAGTAGGTTGAATCAGTGGTGTAGCTGTAACTGTTGTTTATTTGAAATTTAATGCACATCGCTGTTATTCTGCATATATTACAGTGATATATGAGAGGTATTAGGTAAAATGTATCCAAATCTAAGGGTATTGAAGGAATAATACAGCAAGCTGTAATTCTGCAAGTAGTACAAACCAATGTTGAGGGAAACAATAAAGCATCCGGATACTATTTCATTTCATTTATATTACCGTTTAATTATCATGATTGCCGTCACTATTATGAAACTTTATTCTTAAATATTATTGTTAAAGAAAGAAGGATACAATTCAAGTCCCAAATTGTAAATCAACAGTTCCGACGAAACGAAACACACGTTCCAAACACGTAATTGATGGAAGCAAGAAGGATCAAGCATTTAATCAGTCTGCGCAACTTTATTGCAACAATACGTTCAGCACGCCCCCGCGGGTGTAACATGAAATTGAGCCCCATTAAATAACGTATCCCCTTCTTGCAAATCCGTCGCGCGATCGCCTCGCACGCAGAGTTTGCAACGCTTTGTACACATTTTCACCCTACAATCGACGAACGCCGTTGCCGCCGCGCCGTCAATTCGATCCATCAATCAGAACCGGGAAACCGCATAACAATTCAATTATCCGTAGCCAAAGCTATCCCCGCCAATTATGCTGCCCCGTAAATCCGTGGCTCGACCGCCGAGATATCCGACGATATTCGACGGTGTTCGCGAATCGGTCGTTCACCCCGATGGGACAGTACTTTTCGAGCACCCTGCGCGTACGTCTCGCAGCGTGCTGCTGACGAGAGAAGTGTGCTGTGCCACTGAGTGGCAACGCTAAATATTCATGGGCCGCCCGGTCATGCTTCACACACCACTATCTTTCTCGGCCCCGACGCGGTACATCCGAGTTTACTTACTCGGGGCGGCGAGAAACAGGGACAAGGCGGTTGAATACGTGACGAGGAGGCGACACATTTGTCGGTTATGGTGGCCACCGTGTTTGATGCACCCCCCCCCCCCCTGCACCTAAATTCTATGCTGATTCTGCAGCCCACGATGACAGATGCGCCCTGGTTTCCATCGCGTAGGTCAAGAATCGCGTACGAGACGATACATCGCGACGTCGTCGTCGACGCGTCAGGTCGATTGATGTTCGACCAAATTAAAAAGGATGGTAATGGGAGTCGCGTGGCTTTTGTGGGTGACTGATATTTGAGTCGTTCTGGTAAGAAACCAGTGAGGAATTTCGATAAATTGTGGCGTTAAGTTTCGTAGTCGTTTGGAATTGAAATGTGTCAATAATAATTTAGTGCAATTTGTCTTGGAAATATTAATCAAATATTAATTGGAGCACGTTAGATTTTTAATAATTTATCCGGGGGAATAATTTTCCCCCCGCGAACGAAGGCAAGTAGAAGCAACGGAAAAAGAGAAGTGAATTGGAAGAAAGTTTCGGGAGTGTAAACGTCGGAATTCGGACGTTCAGTTGGACACAATTTTTTCGCCATACCGGAGCACGAAATTTATAGAAAAAGGGAGTGCCGCGATTCTACGTGGCCTCTCGTCCATTTTTCTGGCAAAAAAAAAGTTACCGCGAAAATAAGCCGCGGTGCTCGAGGAAAATCTAAAGCTCGTGGCCGATGCCAAAAGGGACGGCCAACTAACACGGTGGCTCTATCGTGACGGCAGGTACTTCCACTTACGTGCAGCGTGGCGAGCGAAATGAAATTCGCACCAAGTTTTTCCCGGTCTCCCCTCTGGAAAATGAAAACGCTCTTGGAACGTGATAAATTGTGGGGGCGAGTAAGTGGCGTTAAATCTGCCTCGACCAAAAATCTACGTCAACTCGCCGTTCCCTTCTTTCTCCACCTTTCAGAAGAAGGTCGGTTCTCGATACCGCGCCAATGAAATCCGGGAGAAATTGAAAAGTGCAAATTCAATGTCCTAGATGATTCACAGGATGTAAACGATAATTCTCGATGCTCAGAGAAAATGAAAAACTTAGCCAGGCTATGTTAAGGCCTTCAAAAATTAAATCAATTAAAATCTGTAAAAAAAATACTGAATCTTCCACCGTCGGTATACATGTTTCACGCAATATGACGCACATACCTCTGTGTCACCCTATATGGAAGAGTCATATCAGGCACTCCACTGGCCTAAAAAAAAAAGTTCAAGAAACTTTTTTCTGGACGACAAACGTACCGCTCTGTACGTGTACTTCGTAATTCCGACGAATCGAGTCGACGGACGCTGAATTGACGCGGGTCACCGGGGGAACAGCTGGATCATCGTCACCGTTCGCTCGATAACACGATCTATCGATCGATCGTGGTACGGGTGGAAAAGAGTGGTTGACGCCGGGCACGGGAAGAAAGGGGCAGGGACCGTGGCACGGAAGGGGCATATTTGATGCGCATTTACAGGGCTCACGTAGGCGAGCGGTACGCGAGCTGATCTCCGCGCGGAAAACGCACAAACACTCGCCGAAGCTGACAGGCACATCGGCTTTTACGCCGGGCTCAGGCTCAATTGAATTCCGCGCCGGCCTGTGCCGGCGCTGGCCGTTTTAGCCACTATTTATTCTGTTCGAGTACACGGTAATGCGATCGAGGCCTATTACCGCCGCGGATTTTCATTTATTTGCAAACTGTCCGGCTGAAAAGCGGATCGAGGACTATCGCTTCATGGATGATTCGTTTTCAGATGCTTTCGGAACGGTTAACGAAAAACGCATACACATGCACGCGGTGTAATAACGGCGGAATTAGTGTTCCCTTTCGAGCTGTTGGTTTCCAACTGTCAATTCGTTCTTTTATTTGCAGTTTATCCATTTGCTCAATGAATCGCTGGACAAATGTGCACTGCGACGGGAGGTTTGATTTTCGGTAAAGATTAATGCGGTTTTAATGTTGTGTCCCCGATCGGTTCGCGAGTTTTTTTTGTTTTTAACTTAACGCTAACAAAAATAGACGACGGGTACATGTCGAATTGTCCACCGCAGCGTGAATTAGAATAAAAAATTTACCGAGCATGGAGATCTATAGATTTTATTGATCCAGAGGGAAATTGATTCAAGAAATTATTTTACAAAATTATTTTCTCCAATAACAAGTGAATCGCAAGAAACGAGAGAGCAGGGGATAAACGATTGTTGCACAAAATACGGACGTCAGACGATCAAATTAATAATCTGTAATTTAATACTCACCCACTCGATTTCCCGGGAATTCTAATTTTCAACGAACTCCAACCGTGAAATGGGTCAAATTCATTGCGGACTTATTTTTCCAAGCGATTCGAGTTAATGATAGTCTACCTCGAACAGGGAACACCCAGCATCACGAATATTGCCGCACGTGCGCTGCATCGTGCCCGAGATTTGTTGAACAAAGAGCGTCGGATCGTTGATTCGAGTTAGGCCGTTTCTCCGGAACATCAATGGGGCGTTAATTCGTCGACTGCTCCGTCGTGTACCACCGTGACGTCGTTAACGTCGCTGCACCGTGATGATTGTGCACGGAACAAGAACACCGCCGGATCAACGACCTGTTAATCGCTGTCAAATTTCAAAATTCCATGCCCATGAAATTCCCGGCGGCAAGCTTCTCTGAAGGGGTTGGCTCGCGTCGACAATTGCCACGTGAATTCCCTCTGGCGCAGATTGTTCCCCGAACTTTACTGGACCGTGAGCAAATCGATTTTTCAATTTATTTTGCAAGAGTGAACTGCGCGATTTCAAGTTGAAACGTGCAGTAAAACGAAGTTTCGAAAGCGCCAACTTTTAATCGAAGATGAAATTATGAAATTCGGCTTTGGCGTTTCGCTCCTTGCGGCTGTTATTATTATTTTTCCAAAGTACTATATATGTACGCAGAATTATACACGACGCGCATAATTCAGATTAATCTCCACCGCAGAAAATCTTATATTTCCTCTCCGTCCGGCAACGTCTGCTCCCACAGCTTCGATCGATCACCTTTTCACTAGTGACGGATCGAAGGTCTGAGAAAAATGGAAGGGTGAAATTGCCTCGCTGTTACTGTTGCGCATAACCGTGCGATTTGCATCCGTCAACGACGTGAGAAAAGAATTAACCGGAGACAGAAGCTGATTAATTTACTCGAAACGATCGAACTCGATAAAGCTTCGTGGCAAGTTTTTTTTCATTTAAATACTTCGTCCGATCTCGATTGTCGCGCGAACCGTCGACCCAAATTCCACGGGGACATGAAAGCCGTCCAAACAACGTAACGCGCGAACACTGTGCGCGCAACAAATCTTCGAATAAACGTGCACGACGGGCTAAAAGCTCGGGCATTGATATGCCTCGTCACACGCTGGTAAACTCGAGCACGTGCATACCAGGGTCCAGTCAGACCGGTCGTAATCCGGAAGTACGAAGTTGTAACGCCACTGACCGATCCAAATGTCCGAATTTCGAGTACGTCGAAACAGCGGTATTGATCGATCGTTGCTTATACCCCAACCAGCTCCGTTCAACCTGTTTCACTTTTGGTCCTTGTAATTTCTTCCAGAATGGTTCCCACGGTCTCGTACCTTTTAATCTGAAGGTGGTTGTTTTTTTTTTTTTTTTTTTTTTATCAAGCACTTCCAATTCCTTCGTCGTCGTCAGCGAATAACATTGAACTCTCGCAGGCCTTTCAATTTCGTTGGTTCTTTTCATTTCGTTGACGACTAAATGGCTGAGGTATCCCTTCTGATCCGCAGGAATTATTTTCTTTTTCCGTAGTTAATCGAAACGAGTCGCGCGAGAGACGATTGCGTTAATAGTAGACGAATTTTCGAAGGTTCTTGCCTGGATGTCGACCCGTCGATGAGATAATTAATTGAACGAAAAAACAGCGTGTGACAGAATTTTTTAATTACTTACAAAAAATGTATAAAAATCGAGGACGAGATTAATTGTCTTCGATGGCTCGCACATGTTCCGAAATTATGTTGCCAAAGTGTTCGGACTGTCCGTTCGATATTTTCTAGGAACTCCACGTTATTAGACCCCATCGTGGCATTTAGTGGAAGAGAGTATATGCGCATTTGGTTATCGGGGGGGGGGGGGGGGGAATGCTTTCCAGCGATAGGGAGGGCAATTTTTACGAGAGGGCGAATGAGATGGACGCGAAACGTTAGGGAAATTGACGAAATCGTAAAGGCAGCCGTTCAAATCGCTCGTAAAACCGGAAATCTCGTCGATGGTCGTTCGGTTCACCAGAGAGGAAAGTGTTGAGTATCTAATGGGTCCGTCGAAGAAAAAAGAAACACCTCCAACATGCACCTAATCGAAACTCCCGCTGCTTATCGATGTACGATCCCTCGTGCTTGGGAAATCACTCGTTCCGCGTTTATCGCCCATTGAGATCGCTTATTAGAGCTCACTTTTGTGCCAACCACGAATGAAAGAACTTTTTCCAAACAATATTAATTCGGTGACAAGAGACACACTATCTCAAACAAAAACGTGATGATCGGTGTCACCGTGTACCCTTAGAAAACGTGTGCAGTTTTGATATTCTTTAAACAGATAGTTTTGTTGATCAAAAAAGTTCTAAAATACACAGCGTTTGAAACGTTCAATACAGCGGAAGACGTGGCAGAATATTTGTTGCTTCGATCGGGCACAAATAGGTGTGCATGGTAGACAAATGAATATCGTGAATATTTCTAAATGTGTTTTCTAAATGTTAAAGGGAACGGGAAATCTGATTTTCGAGGTATGTAACCGGTAGTTTCCCGAGTCACTTGACCAGACTTCGGTTAGCATTTCCGCGAGCTTTGTCCGCGTTTCTTCGTGAAACCTTTCCGGGGGAACCTCGGCTACGATTCCAGAGATGTCCCCGGTACGTCGCCCCTGATAGATGGTGTAGCGAGATCCATCTTCTGGAGGAAGTTTCATATCCGATATAGACGTGGTTCGCGCTAACGCATTTTCGCGCGATCCTTTTCGATCCCTCGGAGATCGACGGTTCCTTGCTCGGCTGGAAAAAAATGAAAATTTCCATGGCCTGTATTAAATCCACGAACCACAAACAGCTACAAACGTAAAACTTGAATGACTCAGTTATTACGCGTCGTCGTTGCAAAATGGATCCAAGTAACATATATTGTCGGAGATACGTATGAAATGAAATGAAACGTGAAAATCCAAAGATCAACCACAAAGAGGATGAAAAGTGCACCGAATCCGTCGTGGAAAATCCTGGCAGAACGAAAAACTGAGCGAAGAACAAAGGAAGGAAGGGAGAGACTGGTTTTCGGTGCTTTGTATTTAACCGAGCCACGGGGTAGTTGGGTTTTGATCGGCAATGGGGATAAAGCTAGAACGCGACGATGGCTGCTGCGGCGCTCTCTAATCGTCCACAAGCCGCTTAACTCAACCCCCTTCTCGCATCGGCCCCTTTCAGTAACATTACGTCGGTGGTTGCTATACCAATTTCTCCATCAGAGCCTGTACCACCGGTATTAACATTCGCCTCGATCTTCCCGTGCGTTGAGTAAGATTCTCGTTGACTGCTCGTGAAACAAGAACGCGGGTAATATGCTTCGCGTACCACCATGCCTCCCCTAAATAATATACGGATAGCGTGTGTACCGTTCGGGAATTGAATTTATGGCGAAGTTTAACTTGAATTTCGACTTCAATTTGGCCGTGGAAAATTGAGGATAACGTGTGCAATCATTCATTGGTTGGTGGTTGGTGATTATGAAAAGAAATTATGCTATTTTAATATTTTGATACCCCCTACACCAGCGTTTTTCAACCCCCTGTAACTAAAGACAGACAAGAACGAAGACATTGAATTCTTACTTTGAATGGTACTTTTCACACGTGGAAGTCACTGTTAAATATACATAATGTTATTGCATATTGTGTACTCCAGTCTACCATTGCAAACGAATGCACGTTGGAACGCGTTTCAGAAAGATTGAGCCGAGCAGCTCCAAAAATTATACAGCTGTGACATTAATATCACCAAGGGATGGACATCTTTGCCAACATAAGATTGTTAATATCGAGAAGCATGATATATCTATGGACGAAAGACAATATTATGCTCGTCAGTGGAAAGTTTTGGGAATCGACTCCGTTGTGCGTCAAAATAACGACACGATCGACGCGGCGAAACGAAAAGGTCCTCTTTCTCTCGTCCATTTCTCTGGCAGTTGTCGCGAAAGTTCAGCCACGTGTTTTCGACAGAAGACAAACGACAGCGGCGCTTCTTCCGGACGTCGCGGCGCCGTCTCGCCGTGCATTTCCAGCGGCGCCATGACATTTAGGTGATATTAAAATGAAATTCCCCTCGTCGCTGTCCCCGTCTACCATGATAGAAAGAGAAGGGACGTCGCGTTTCAGTTTTTGACGCGCGACCCGACTGACAGGTTCACTCGTTCTCGTCGGTCCAAAGCGAGCAGAGACGAGAACGGAGGGAAAGAAGAGTGCCGAACCGTGGACGCCGTTAATGGGTTCCGTCGACGACCCCCCAGCTTTCGTTCCACGGCGACGAGGAAAATGAACGACGCGTGTCTGACAGTCGCGGGAAAAGCATTCGACCGAGGTAGAAAACGAGGCTTGATATATTAGCGATCGTTTGATGTGGAATTCATTTTTGTCGGTCGCCGTATGTATTTTGAAGTTCAAGGATCTCCTTCATCTTCCTTTTTAGTTCAATTCAAAGTAGCACCTTCGAAACAAGTCTTTCGAACTTCGAAATGTACTTTGGTAGAATAATTTGTGAAAATATATGTTTTTCTCGCGTCTCGTTCCATTTTTTTCCTTTCTTTCTTCCCACTTTTTCTATGGAAAAATGTTGTACAACCCGTGGTTCGCGGTGGAATTTATATAATGCGGCTAGCACGAAGTAACTTTCTTCGTTTCGTGACAATTTTTTGCAATCAATCGTAGAAACTCTCGCTCGATTTTTATCCAGATAATATGCAAAGTTCCGCGTGATTGTTACAGTTAGTCGGCGCAACGAGGATATCTGCATCGTTGAAGACCGTAGAGCCGAAGTTATTTCTCGCCAACTTTTCGTTCTTATTGCACGTGGGAGAGAAAAAAAGCTTTCCCCTCGTTCGGTCCACTCTCGGAGAAAAAGAGACGGCAGGATACTACCTGCGAACTCGTTTGGAAGTGCAATATTCACTTTGCATTTCATTCGGGAAATTGTTATCAATCTAGAGGGGAACGTTCATGCTTCATGCTTTTGGAAATTCCTTCAAATCTCTGGTAACGAAGTTCCTGGAAATAATATTCGCTTCTCAGACGGAACGACAGGACGGTCTCGATTTGAGTTACCGTCGCGGGACGGGAGGAAAATCCCCCGCAAGAATATATAGCAGAATTCTGCGAACAAACAAATGGTTACGAATCGTCTAACCTGTTGAGAAGAGCGGTAGAAATGATAAATCTCGGAAAGATTAACATTATCAATCGCAAGATCTCTCCGATGTTTTTACTTCAATGCGGCGCTTACAAAAATGAAGGAAGAACCGCGCAGAAAGCTGACAATTGCAAAGAGAAACGAAAGAAATCGTTCGAACAGAACCGGAGGAAGTATAAATCGTTCAAGCGTCGAATACTTTGTTCAGACTCTCCGCGTTCTTTAACGCTATCGAAATAAATCCTTCGCCCGATATCAGTCCGAGCCGACTCCGAGAACACATCCACCCCAATTAGAATAACACCCTACCAACGATTCTCCTTCGGCACTGTCCGTCCCCTGCAAACAAGGAGGACCCTCCAAGTGCGCCCGCAGAAATCTGCATCGCATTTTTCCACGTGAAAACCCTCGATTTCCCCGCAGGATCATACTCCGCCGTGGCACCGTTCCATTGCCAAGGAATCGCCCCCGTCCGCTCCCGATCGAGAAACAAGGAAATCGGCTGAATTCGTTCGGTGTCCACCATCGCGTGAAACGTGGCTAAATTACTTGCGGTTCATCGGGGAACGCTTGTGACGGGGCGAGGCTGGTGTTTTACAAATCCGCCTCGTTACTTACCACAAGCTGCTCGTCCCATGCATTATTCATCCACGTGGCCCGTTTTCCGCGGCCCCGTATATTTTATTTCGATCGTCGCCAGATCCGTAGACTCGTTCCGATTGGGCCCAGGTCGATGGGTCGCTTTCTAATCCGACGGAATGCACTGGTATGCCGTCAACCCCGGCCGCATTTTATCCAGCGTTCGCCTGGGGAGAAGGGGGTGGACACGCGTCATTGATTTCGTAACAGGATAGAGGGGCGGACAACCTTCCAGCGAGCGCCGTTTCTTCAAACCCCTTCGGGGATAAAGGGACAATTTTTCTTCGGGGAATTGGATCCCATGTAACAATGGGTTAGACGTCTGCCTGACGTACGTGTGCGGTCGATGCAACCTGCTGAAACTAATTGTTTTTCTATGACAGATAGGATAGAAGTTTGCTGGTTTCACGAGGTATCGAATGATTATTGGATTAATGAATAATGACGTTAGTTTTTATGTACCTTAAATAAGAATTTTTACGTTGGGTAAAAGTTACCCAATCTTATATATTCTCCAAGAGAATTCAGAATTTCCCTCGAATATATTAATTTGAATGGCACGACAAAATTACGTTTAATATAGTTTCAACCCCTTTTTGACTGACTACATTGGAAATGATATTTGCTTATTTTGGATTGGTCTGCGTGATTCTGTTCAATGCTTACGAAGTAGACAATTTTCTGAAAGAAATTAAGCGGCGTATCTGTACGAGTGGGTACCATTTATTCGATTCTTTTGTGGATAGAGGGCCAATTTTTCTTGGTAGAATCGGATTTCCTCTAACAATGGCGTCGATGGTGCTCTTGACGTTGCTGTGTATTTGATTGCACTTGTACGTACGTACCTGCGCTTTCTTCTCTGGATAAAGGCGAATGGAATTTTGATTGTACAAGTCCCAATGCGACCCGAATTGAGATTATCAATTACCCCGGACAAACTATTATTTATATGAATGAAAACTAAAAGCGACTTAAACAAAATAAAGAGGGACAATCACGAGGGAGGTGCCACGAAATTTCGTAAAACAGTAAAGTCCGTGTATAAATTGATCCCAAGAGTAATAAAAGCCTAGATTTCAATTGTGAATTCATAGAAATGTATTATCTGTCCTTATCTGAAGGCCTCGTTAGCAACATCGCGTTCAATCGAGCTCTCTTAATTTCTCGTATCGTCAAATGTCAAAGGATCGAAAGAATCAAAGAATTTGCATACAGTTGCCACAACGATTGCACTTACAGTAACAAACAGAAAAGGAAGCGCTGCTGATTGCGCCGCGAGTTTCGCGAACGATTATCGCGAGTGACAGAAATGTGTGGCACACTAACGTGGAGCATCGCACAGCAGAGAATGTGTGAGAACAGTGACGGATGTGGGTGTATTTATTCGTCGAGTGTCGAAACGTTGAACTCTCAGAAGGTGGACAGGTAAAGAACTTAGAACGCCGAAGGGAAGGATTACGTGTGGATCCGTGGGGTGATGAGGGAACTTCCGGGTACGTAATTACGGTGGATTATCGTGAAAGTGTACTGAAAGGGGGCACCTGGCCCGGGGGGCGTGCCACCCTACAGGGGAATCCCCCTCGGGGGGCACGTGGCATAAGGAGACCGGACGACGCAAGGTACATCTATATATCCTACACGCTGCTGTCCGATCTGCATCTCTTCGAACAGGTAAAAATATGTATGATGACTCGATTGAGTTGCTGGGTCAATTATGTCGTGCGATTGAAAATAAATATAATGGAGAAAATTCCAGTTAACATTGGCAAAGATCGATTCGAGCTCTCTAAAATATATTTCTTAATACGCGGAAATAGAAACTTTATTTTTCTCATCCATTTAAGAGGATGGAACGCTTCAATTGATAATTATAGTCCAAATATCTATGACGGTAAATCAAGTAAAACAAAAAATCGTTCGCGTGTACGAAACGCTGAAAATAAACCATCGTGAAATTACATACGAATATGCAGATGAATTATTTGATAAACTTTTGCGTTCAATATTATTTCTACCTGGGCTGGAAAGCACTCGGATATCGTACGAAATAAATCCGGGCAAAATTTCACGCATTTTATATTAACATATCGAACGCGGCGATTCGCGAAATAGAAATTCGCGAATTCGTGCAAGCTTTTTGCCCCCTTTGCCCGAGAAAGAAATCACTGGTAAAAAAGAAAAAGAAAAACCGCAAACGAGACAAAGCATGTAAAACGAATCTCCAACGCAAATGAACCAACGACTTTCGCGATTCTTCGCCCGGCGAGGTGTTCCGCGATATCGAGATTCATAAATGCAGGGACGAATTTTTCACCGGACCCGTAGACGCTCGCGAATAACGAACCAGCGACGTGACAAACCGCCAAGAAGCTCCATGGAATTTCGTTCAGCCCGTATCTTCCCATAGATCACGTAAATTCGCCGGCTTTGTCCCAACGGGAGTGCTTGTCTAAGGGAAGGAGCGACGGAGTCGTCGTGGAATCTCGGTGTACCGACGGGTAATCGGCAATTCCTCATTAGAAATCCCCGCTGGTATGCACGTCACCGACTGCGATCGCCCAAGTGTCAGACATTGATTAAGCCTGACACCGCCGATTAAATACGTCACCCAGAACACAGACGACACCGCTCCGGAAGGGGAAACCGCTTGAATTATGCCCGATACTTCCTCTTAGAACTTGTCCGTTCGATTCCTCTAAAATTTTCACCGTTCTAAATGTGATCGATTCGGGGATTCCTTGACGAACGAACTGTCTGTACGGTATGGTTTTGATATTGGGAATATTAAATCGGTAATTTGAGGGGTGGTATCGGGACGGGTTTTGTTCAAATAAAACATTGGTAGGGTTCAGTGTGTCGCGGTGAATCTGATAATTAATATTGGAATAACGAAATTGAGTCGTGGCAAATGTAATTTAGTAAACGTAATCGAAACGTTTCGAATTATCTGCTGTAGAAATGTTTTAATTTATTCGAATTATTTCTAAATTGTTGTATCATTAATCAGTTCAGTTCAGTGTAATATCTTCACCGTGTGAAAGAGAGTACGAAAACGCTAAATAAACGCCTGCATAATTTCTGAACGTAGAACTTTGCCCGTAAATGTTCTAATTAACGAACAAACACGTTTATCTGATTGCGTTTCAATATAGCCCTGTTCATTATGTGTGCACGATGATAAATACAGCGTGGGGTATCATTTATGAAACGGCCGTGTAAACGCGTTTTCCTTTGGCAATTACCCGTGCACGCCATGTGTTCGGAATATTATCAGAAACCCCAGCGCCGGGTAATAAAGCAGCCTCGTCTCGTAGACGTAATATTACGTCGTTAGCTTGGCATCCAAACAAGTAATATATGCCTCTGCGTCTTGCCGCGGGCAAAGTTGAACATCGATTCAAGCATAAGGATTCGTGGTTCTAACTGGATCGGGACGCTGCATGGACGCCCATGGAATTGATTTAATTAGAGACGTTTTGGGCGGATAGTAATCGAGAACGTCGTTAAGAAATATCCACAATTTGCTTATTTCTCGACTTCTTTCGAGGAAAAGTAAATGTCGTTATTCGTACGGTACTTCTGTAAGAAAAAATTAAATATTTGTATTAATCATTAGATAGGTAAAGATGTTGCAAGACATTCAGGCCAACGTGTTACAGGGTTGCAAGTATGTTGCACACACTGCTTAATGCCTTTCCAGTTTCCGAGTCGCACATAACATTGTTCCCGAAGCATTTCCAAGTATCTCACAAGTATGTAAGAATTTTGCAACTATGTTTCACAACGTTGAAAACCGCTTCTTCCTTTCCCTGCGTTGCACCTGAACTTCTAGACCAGCGCAATAACATTGCAAAGCAATTTTATACCTCTTTGCGCGTGCCCGCAAAATCTTTCACCATGTTACAGAACGTCTCACAGTTCCCCTAAAAATTCTACGAATTTTATGTACGGCCCAAATGTCTCGCACAGGAGTTTACATTTGGGATAGTATAAACCATAGAATCGCGAAACGCCCGTCGCAATTTTTTGTATTTGCAGTAATCCGGCGAAGTATTCCGCGCGTAGATTGAAACAATTTCTCGTCCTGAACAAAAAATGCTGCCAAGTATTCTCAACATCGTTCCAACATTTGACGCACGGCAGCAATGTTTGAAAAGGTATTCCACTGCGGAAAATGTTGCGCAAAATTTGCCCGGGAAAATTCATTGCATTCTCTCGTATCTCGGGTGAAAAAATAAGTACAAAATTAAAAAAACATGAAATGAAGAGCAGGGAAAAGGGGGACGCAGCGATTTTATCGCCCGCGATGCACCATCGATAACGTGCTATTTGCGTAATTGCACAGCGGTTGCCGCGATAAGAAGCACGAGTGCCGTCGACTGGCTAAAGCGTTTTACATTTCGTACTTTTTTCCGGCCCATCTAGCCATCGAATTTCCCCTAAACGCATCTCTCCCCGTTGCCTAGGTTCACCCGGGTCACTTTATAGACACCCATTACCCGGCAAATTTAATCTGCATTGAGAGTGCACCCGTTAAGACGACGTTACATCGTCTCGATCCTCGTCGAGATCGATCGGTATTCGAAAATCTAATACTCGATTAGCAGACACCGTTGAAACTTGATCTCCTTCGTTTCGCCACCTTCTTATTCTTTTCCTGTTTTAAAAACAAATTTTTCAGTATCGTCGAGACACTGCAAATCAAACAATGTAACAGAAGTCGAAAGTGTTTGAAAAGCCATGTTCCTGTGTTCCTGTTGACTCGTTCCACGATTAATCGAACGATAGCTGCGAAACTTCATCCGCTAGATATCTAGTGTCCCAATTAAACGTCACCGATTCACACTATCGACAAGCACCTCGACGAAACCCATTCTGATGGATGTATACCGGCGATTTTGGAACAGGTTCCTTGCACCGCTGCGCACCGCGGGCCGCAATATTTGGCATCCGTATTTGCTGCTCTTTTTCGCGTGCCTAGGCTGTATCATATATCGCGAACGCAACTTTCGCGGGGAAGTTACGTAAACGTAATAAAAATGGATCGCGCAAACTGTTTCAATGTAACAATCAATTCTGGGGAAGTTTTATTTCGTTATATTTTAGCCTCTCTCTCTCTTTGTCGATGCTTGTTTCATTTTGTTCAATAAATAATACGAACCGCTCTTTTCATAACTCTGCTAACAAATCTTAAAGTGCGATATTCAAAATGAAGTTTGCCTTTCTGATGCAAACGGTCTTCGGTGTAATTCTAGTATAATCAATCGGGTATGAATATCGGTGCACGTATATTATTTTAACGACACAGCAGTTGCCGACGAGAAATCCAAGCGCTCCTCGAATCCGAGTGTACAATCGAATTTAACAATTTGCAAACCGACACTCCGTCCGCGAAGCACGCTTCCACCCCAAATGACGAACGATCGTTTCACCAAAAATTGCATCGCGCACATAAACCACCGCAGAGCTGTTCATCACACTGAGTACGTACCCCGCCCACCACTCGTCTACACTTTACGACACCGCCTGTACACGTACATATGTATGACGCGCGTCAGTTCGCGCAAACGAGACGGGCCCGTAAAAATTCAGATGCTCGCCCGGTCCCGAGAAATCGAGGGAAATCGGGATCGTTCGCACGTGATAGTGGGGAACAGAGGTTTTTCGCGGAGCAAAACTGGCAGCTGGCATCGGATTAAGTCGGATGGCGCGCCGGTTCCGAACGTAGACGCGAAACGTGTCTGCATTCAATACCGAAACGACTTCGAATCCGTGTTTCCTTGAATTATAAAAGTTAACGTCCGTGGACTGGAAAGAAAAGCTGTTGAATTATTATCCATTTCCCCTGTGACGTGGAAGCTGCGGGCGGAACGTACGAGTGGGCCGCCTTTCAAGCGAAAATACGAGGCGCTCCCGTAGGCTTCTGGATATTCATTGATTCACCTTAATTCAGCAACGACCTGAATGCCCGAGATCGTTGCACAATGATATTCCGTCTGTTTAATCATTTCCGCCGGCAGACTCTGTCATACGTTAGGGAAGCGTGGCGGTGAGCTTTGTGGCTTTGGAGAATTCGTAGCGAGACGTGCGTTTGAATGAGATTCATGGGGTTTGACGAAGAATGAAATGAAAATAAAAATGAAATGCTCGGTGAAGCTGTTACGCGACTTGGTAATAAACCCTGAATGGTAATTCCTGTTTGACCTATTTCGATACAATTTTCTAAGACGCAGCCGTGCTATTAAATCTCCACGTTAACCCCCCGTTTCTTTGGAAAAATAAATAACTTTACACTGTAATCGGGTTACCCTCGGCTACGTGCAGGCAGTCGTAGTATGGTTCGCTAATTTTGGTTCCGCGAGGAAAAAATTGAAACGTAAAAAAAATGTAAGTACCCACCCATTTTCATGCACACTATAAACAGTAAAATGGTTCTTATTTCTTTTTATTACGATGATCCTCTTCTTTACGCGCATCCTCGAAAAGTGAAAAAAAAACGGAACGAAACATTTTACGCAGATGACAAATTTTTACATTCATTTCAATTTCGCTTTAATACTACCTATCCCGTGGACATTGTGCATTTCTGTTCCCGTGGGTGCATCTTTTGGTTACGGGGGCGAAAGAACGTTCGCCCTATAATTCAATAAAGAACCAGCCTTTAACGAACGCGGAAACACGAGTTCCCTGAATCACTGTTGGACGCGCGCACAGGGAACGCAATCCACGGGGTGGTAGAAATTTAAAGCGTGCGATACGTCGTAAAAAAAAAAGAAACGAAACAACGATTTACTTTCACGAAGCCGGGGGAAAATTCACTTTTCACCGCGCGAAACCCGTTGAAATTGCATGGGCACGAGGAACGCGCGCCGACGTCGACGGATATTTCTTAATTCACTCGCATCGGCCTCGATTTATTTTCATCGACGTCCGACGGCGCGCGTCAACGACGCCGCGCCGTGCCCACGGCCTCAACGTTGCACCGGAATCCTGTATAAATCACTTTTGGCCAAGCGTACGCCGCAATTCACGTCATCGCGATGACGGAACACCGTGAACGTTCCCTTTTCCTTGGTCGAATACTTTGTACCTGCCCCCTACACCTCCCCCCCCCCCCCCCCCATCGCTCATCCTTCGAGAAAATCCCCGGGAAATATTGCGCGAATTCTTGAAATTTTCCACGCCGGGTATCTTCCGTCTAACGGGGATGTTTCATCGATAATAACGTCGTTCGACGATCGCCAAGTATTTTAAGTATCTCTTAAATTTCAACCCCCCCCCCCCCCCCCCTCAATCCTGTACGATGGTTACACGACAACCGGATATTTCCCGCGTTCGCTGCAGCTTCCGTCAATTATTCACCGTACATTGTATCGATTAGACGACGGATTAAAGCGCTGCACGTTCATAGACTTAGAACTCGAATGGAATTCAGTTTATTGTATCAAATTGTCGGTAAGAGGATTATTTTTTTTATACTTGTTTGTTTCACTGCGATCAGGTGTTTGCTAAGCATTCACTTGACACAACCCTTAAAATCGCTCATAGAGAACGTCCCCGCTTAACGATTATACATACTTCCACCCTTTCTGTCTTGTTTTCGCTTGCAAATCGTGTACGTGCACTTTGTCGAGAAAAGAAAGGGAGAAAAGAAAAAGAAAGGGCGGGTTACGCGCGGCACGTTTTAATTTCCTTTTATCGGCCAGATTTACGTGAACTGTTTGTTTTTCTACGTTCCAGGACCTCCAGTCGGAAATTGAAACGCACCGAGACGTGTACGCGTCCCTGAACGGCACCGGTCGGAAGTTGCTGAGCTCTCTGGCGAGTCAGGATGACGCGGTTATGCTGCAGCGACGACTGGACGAGATGAATCAGCGATGGCATCATTTGAAGGCGAAAAGTATGGCGATAAGGTGAGTGACGTAACGTGATCCAAGATTTCTCTTTCACTTCCCTCGGCTATCTGTAGCCAACGCTCCTCGCGGTTCTCCTATTTTCTGTTTCTTTCGCTGCTCCACTATTCTTGTTTCTTTTCCATTTTACTCGCTAAATCCAATTAGCGTTCGCGGTGAGAACGATGACAGGTGGAACGGTGAAGTTTTCGCCTCTCGTGAGCGGTAACAGGTGCGCCGTTTCGAGACAGACGTTCCATTTCGCGTGTGCGCGGGAATCTGGCTGGTTAAGAGCGGCTGTAGAGGATTCATTGTGAAGGGATCGCGAACGGAAAAATGAATTACGCTACATAAGTTGAAGCGTGACGGCCGGGAGGCGGTATACGTGGGATTGAAAAGGGGCACTCGATGAGAAGAAGCTGGGGGAAAGGGAAAAAAAAGAAGGGAAAAATAGCAAGCAGGGCTCAAAGAATTTTTGTGAGATAGGTGGAAACTTTTTAGAAATAAAAAGTAAAAGGGGTGATGAATGCCGCGTTGAGTGGCAAAAGGGTTGGGGGGATGTGTTTAATGAGCGGAAAATAATGTGGACAGGAAGGTGGAGGAATGTAGAAACTGTATAGAAAGGAAAGTGTATAGAAGGGATGAAATGTGGAGAAAAAAAACGCAAGAAAAACTGGTTGGCTTTGATTTGAAAATATCACCGTGCGAGGCCCCGCGGCTATCAGAATCGTGCGTTGTATCGTTTCCGTCGGTTTTCTTTTGGGATCAGCGTGCTTTTATTCAATGCCGTATAGATTTTCAACTTTTCGTATGCGACGTTGGCGGTTCCGCTGTTTATTCCGTTTGTCATCGTCTGTTCTAAAATTTCTTATACCGCCGGGAATCTTTTTATGCGTCTCTGATGAGAAAAATTACGAAGCAAAAAATAGATCCGTACATTCGGACAATGTACTCTCAAAAAATTAATGGGTCAACGCATTTCTCTCGTTATCGAAGCAACATAAGAATATTCTATTTTCTTTTCGCCGGTTTCCGAATTGTTCGTGCAATTTCTAAAACTTGATTCTCAACAGCTTTTATCCGCGCTGGTGCCAGTCGATTTACTAATCCATTGCGATTTCGTAAAACGCGTTAGACCAGTGTCACTCTCTTTTCAACAGCAAAAATTGCACACAGAAAATCGACGTATTTTCATCAACGAAACCCGTTCGGTTTACGATTTACTTGAAAAATGCGATATAGTAACAAAATATTCGACACAGAGAGAGAGAAATAATTAAAGAAAGCAGCAAAGGAACAAATAATTATAGAAAGAACAAAAGGAACAAATAATTGAAGGTGGGACAATGCAGAGAAAAGTACAATACAATACAAAAACAGTTATCTCTGAATCGCAATTAATCTGATTAACGCAGGAAATGCAAGGGGATAAAAGGATGACAAACAGAGAGAAGAGAGAGAAAAAAAAAAAGAAACATGTCTCGAAAAGCATTTGCAAATCCCGGAAATAACGAACCGAGAATTATCCCAACGACAACATCGTCAGAACAATGGCTTTTGATGCGCGAACAATTCCAAAGATTTCCAAAGCCGGACGCCGGGTCAGCGGGCGTGCGCACGCAGTAGGTTAACTATGAAGCCGGAAATTCTCCGAGCGCCATTCTCCTTTGATAACGTAACAGTTATGCGTCGCGGTAATACATAAGCAGAAATTGTCGCGACGAAAGAGCGCGGCCCTCGAGATCTTTGACGTTCAGCCTGGCAACCCGATCCCTCCTATCGATGCATCACGATGAAACCCCCGCGGGATTCTCCATGAAACTTTGAAGCCACGGGGTTGCTTTGACACCGAGGCCGTGGGAAGCCTCGGATGTGATCAGGTGAACTCGATGCGGGGTGGATTATTAAGGGGTTCATATTGATTTTCAAGGTTCAATGTTTTATGCGAAATATCGAGATTACAGTTGAGACACTTATTGATTTTTGATGCAGCATTTCTTTGTAGACATTGCGAGACGAATGAAGTTCAGACGTTTATTCTGTTTCGGTGATGCGGTAGGAGCATTTAAGCTTTGGTGATTGGTACTTTTTGTGCTTTCGAGTTTAATGGACACGGATTTTTATCATTTCTGCGTTAATCTCTGTTGGAAATTGATTTAATATTAATGGTCGTAGATGTATTGGATTTTATACGTTCGATTTTATGATAATACGTTCGATTTTATGATAATATTTTGCGGTGAAAAATTTGTTCACGCAATATATCCTGAAG
Source organism: Nomada lathburiana (assembly GCA_963667235.1). Lineage (NCBI taxonomy): Eukaryota > Metazoa > Arthropoda > Insecta > Hymenoptera > Apidae > Nomada > Nomada lathburiana. Next base: position 9,270,381 of record OY763903.1, read on the forward strand.
CACAGGTGTTAATTACTTCCTGCCTCTATATCCGCGTCATCCCGCCTACGCTTCATTCTCTTACAAAAAAAAAAGAAGACAGAAAAACAGGAATTTCATTAGTTTGTGAAATTTGTAGATGAAAAATGACCGGCATCGTTTTTTTTTTCCAACGTTCGTCGTTGTAAAATTCCATTCATTTTTCAATTCTCGTGGAAAGAGAATGGAACGGAGAACGGAGCGTAGCTAGTTCTTTGAAATTCGTCGATGAAAAATTACCTCGGTGACCCGAAACGCCGAAATAAAGAACAGGCGCAGCAGCAGGTGAGGGAGGGGCTACGCGGGAACGGCGTGCAAGAAAATTCTAAAGTCAAATGCGCATTTATTATTCCCGTTTCTCTTAATCAATTTCCCATTTTCCGCGTTCACAAAAGGCCGTCGTGAAAAAACGCGGGCACGGCCTGTGAATCAAGGCGCGCCAGGCGGCCTGCTCAATTTGCATCGAACCAGTTTATTATAAATCCTTCTTGGATTTTCCTCGGCAAGGAAGCTCGCGAACCTCCCACCCAGCGAGTTTCGTCCACGATCTTCCAGGGAAAGCCCTCTTTGCGTCGATCGCCGTTCAACGGATCCTGTATACGTTCACGGATTACTCTGTGCACATATTGAAATCTTTATCCGTGGAAATTGCGAATCCTTGTTTCTGTCGTGTGCGCCCGGTAGGACGTCGCGCGCGAGTTGCCACTGCGGTTCGTTCTTGAGAAAGCTCGAGAAAGTATTATGTATACCGGTATTGATGGAGACGATGGAAGATCGATTACGTATACATATGTACAGGATTGCAAAAAGGGAGTTCGTATCTTCTGAGATACGGTAGTCCTCGTTAAATGGTGAAAAAAAGTATTAGCGAACATTGGTTGAAAAATTCATACTTTTAATGTAATAAACAATTTTTCGTTTCGGTTAAAGCGCGTGACAAATTCATTTTGCTGGGCATTTCTTAATAGTACGATGCACTTTTCAACGACCAACGACATAGATGGTTAAAAACTAAAATTCTAAAACAATTCAAAGATACGGTTTGCAACCCTGAAAATAGTCATTCTTTCGATTGATATTTACTAGGACTTTTCTTCGTCGTTCGACGAGTACTATCCACTCTAGAACCTATGAACCATTTTTCTCGTCCCAACCGGTATATTTTATTTATATTTTAGCCGATTTTAGCGTGGACAATATGTTCTTTCTTTTCGCTGGAGAATTTCGGTGACACGCTGGCCACGAGCGGGCATAATCGGATTCACTGCCGCGAGAACTTCATGACGGCGTTCATTTCAGACTTCGAGGTGCAGGTTCAGCGGTAAACTTCCGTGTACTGGAGCGAACTATGCGTATTCGCGACGAGCTCGTTGAAATTTTCGACAGAAGTTAAACGCTTTGACGGTGACCGTCCGAAGGGAAATTTCTCGATGCACGCGGCACAGGCCGGAGGAATTTGCGTCTTCTTGCTTCGTGAAACGACCGTGTCGCGACGTTTTCGCGTTTTCAATCTAGCGTCGCGAGTCAGTTTTAATAAAGACCCAGCATCTGTTTGGACAGCGGCAACGGTGGTTGATTTTTCCACAGACCGATAGTCGTTTCGTCGTAATATTTTCCACGAAGCGAAGCCGTGCTTCACAAACGTTTGTATATTATACAAGAGATATTACCAACGAGGTTGCTCATTGATATCCCTTGGAAACGTGTACTTTCGCAGATTATTAGCAAACGCAAAAAGGGGACGGGATTTAATATTGGTGTATCGTAAATTATTTTGTTTAACCGCGCTCGAAGCTCCGAAACTCTGGATTTCTATTCAAAAGCAGTATCATTTGGCAGCCAGATATATGATTTATTCTCCAAGTATAAAATAATGATCCGAAGTGAAAGCACTGTATGTTCACAAATTATTATAAAATTGTATTTCTTTGCATAAAACATTTTTGTTGTACACAATTTGCAGGTTTAGAACGATACACGGTAACGAAAATAATATAGAAAAATCTGGCATCTGATCCTTATATCGAGACAACCCTCTCTTTCTCCCTCTCTCTCTCTTCAGTGGGAATTTAATTTCAATCCCTCCCAGAAGCTCAAAGTGTTCTCAGAAAGGGTTAGAATCGTTCCGGTGGTTCGCGGCGGAGGACTCGAAAATTTAAGTAGCGCTGATAAAGCGGAGTCAGCATCGGGTTAACCCGGATCGAGGCGAGCAATCAGTCTCCATTAATTAGACCGAGCTACGGCCTCAAACTCGCGGAGCTTGATCACCGGAAGTGAACGTACTCGTGTGGACACGGTGCGACCCGTGCGACCCTCTCCTTTTTTCACCGCCCGTTTTTCGGCCAGCCTTTTCGTTCACCTGCCCCCTCGTCGATTTCGTCCCCTCGTTTTCGAGCATTTCGTACGACCGTTTCGCATCTTCGATTCGTCCGCCGTATTTATCGACGGCAAACGAACCTTCCGCGTCCCGACGTTCGCGAATCGTCGCTCCAACTCAGTCTCGGCGTGAACACCGGGCCGCAATCAGACCACAAACACCGCTGGAAATGCTGATCCCGATAATTCGACCCGACGATCGTTTCTGGCACCGGTTTCAACGAGGTCGGGAACACGGATACCGTCGATATGTTATATCGCCGGCGGAACTTTCGAACAAACGGCCCAGTTCCAGACGGAACGGTAGAAAGAGCGAGAGGAGAGAGGTATCGGGTCGGGGGAGTAGCCGACATCCGACCGGGATGCTGCCCTCTCGCCTTTGTCCGACCTCGACGATCAGAAATTGGCTTTTTAATAGAATGTCGTGGCTGGCCCTCGATGCCGTGCTAAAGGCACATCTGTCCCGTCGTTCTTGTCAGCGGGTCTCTGGTTAAACAACGCGGGAACGCTCAGACGTATCGGTTGCTCGTCTTGGAATTAATGCAGGCAATTTTTTCGTGTCTATTAGAACTCTATTGCTGTACATTTCTCGTTTCTCATTGTTCATCTCTTCAGCCGAATCTTGGTCGCACGCTCGATTGAACATCGATGTCCGTTTATTGAAACAGAAAAATATACTAAAGTCTTATATTCCCGGAGCAACAGCTTACGCCCGCAGACTACGTGATCTTTTCGCCCCGTGCAACAGCTGCCTGTCGCCATTGTTTGCCGTGCGAATTACACAAACCTTTTCCCCTCTAGCTGCGAGACTCGAGTATTTCGAGAGGGTTTACAGGGGCGGCAAAGAGGGAAAGAGTAAATTCGGGGCAAAGTAACACTGTTGGAAACAAAAACAAAGAATTGGTACCTCTCTCTCTCTCTCTCTCTCTCTCTCTCTCTCTCTCTCTCACACACACACACTCTCTCGTCAAAAGTCGTCAAGAACAAACTCGTCGAACGACGACAATTATTCCCCCAACGCGTTACGACCTTACGATTAAACACCTCGAACCAGGTGCGCTTCAAACATTCAGATGTCTCGATTACATTGTATTTCCCTTTCTGTACACGATACGCGGCATGGATATAACAGCGAACGAAAGATAGCCGTTTCGTCGTCGTTGAAATAAATTACCGTCGCCAGCGTATCAGCACGTATAAACCTCGGCGTCGGGCGAATACGGCACAATAAAAATCACAGAAACTTCACTCTGCCCGGCCGACCCCGAGCCACCCCTGACCGCCGAGGCCGGACAGAGATTTATAACGAGGCGTATAGTATCGCGGCCGAGGTAAAAATCGGCGGCCCGGCGACCTTTCGTTCCGCGTTTCGATCTGGACGGATTTCGTGCAAACAAGACACAGGTAGAGGGTAAAATCAATAGCGGTGGCAATTAGTTACCGTGGCACGCACGCGAAAAGGGCAGGAGCTGCATCCGGCAGTCGGATGCGCGGACTTTTCGGACTTGTTCAACATCCGGAGTCGCTGCTTCTGTTTTTTTGCTTTTTTGTTTTTTTGTTTCGTCCAACCCTTGTGCGCCGGGCATTCGACTAACGGGCTGAAAAAAAAAGTCGCCGCCGAACTCACGCGGATTGGAAGTTTCAGAAATGATCCCGGGGGGGAAAATTTGGAGCCTTCGAGCGCGATATAATGAGAGGTATATTCGTTGAACGTGTTCGGTCGTCTCGCGAATAATGCGGTTCTTGTGATAGCTGAGTCTGAATCATTTCGCATATGTAAACGCCTCAGATATTCAGATATTGTTCACAAAAAACTCGGTCCTCCGAAGCAATCTACATGTATACGACATGGAGACCGCGTATTCTATCCGAAACATCGCGAGTGCGAAAAACCGGGAACGTCCGAAGATGAATGTAGGCTCGAATCGAGAAGATATTTTCACCAAAGAGAAACGCAAATACTGCAGCAAATCGGGAGCAAAGGGGTGGTGTCCTCCTCGAGCAGAGAGACACGACGAGACGTCGCGTCGCAGCTTCCTCCTGGCGGCGCGAAGCAAAGTCAAGGCGCGGTTCTTAGCCGGGAGCATGAATCGGGAGGAATAATTAAAGATACTGCGGATCTCGCGAGCTTCGCCATTACTCGCGTCGCTATTAGCGCACTAGCGCGTTCACGTATGCCGAGTATCGTGCGCTGGGTCGTTCGAATCGTCGAAACTATAAAACACACGGCGAGAACGTCGGGGCGTCGTTGTAGAGCGTCGCGTTTACGCCGCGATTCGCCGCGGAAAAGGCTTCAAAGGCAGTCACAGCGTTGACTGCGTTTCCTTTAATGCCGTCTACACGCAAGCTCATCCCTGGAAATTGTTCTCGCGTGAAAGCGTCTCGACTTTGCCGCCGACGCGACGTCTCCGTGCGCCGGCAGCGATCATCTTTTCCATCGTAATCGAAAAGATTTATCAACGATTATTGAGTTTATTCATCTTTTTCGTTCTTTAATGAATGGTGGTTCCATGGTAAAAAAAATGGAGGAGTTTCGATAATTTATCTTGCATTTTGCTAGATGCTTATATTCCTCGTTTGGTGGCTTTCGGGGGACGAGTCGATGTGGAACTTAAGTGGATGTTAACTGCAATTTGGAACACAGGTACAAGGTACAATTTCCAGCGCCGGTACAAATTCAAGCTATACAGATATTTGGTCGATTGATTAAAGTATCGTAAATTGCAAGTTTTCGAACACACTCTGAATCGAGCGTATCGCAACAAAGTTAATTAATATTGATTTCAAATTACCGAATCGTTCACAAAGTCATTCAGTATTTTTGCGGCCAAGGAAGTGGTCACAGACGTTCGACGTGTTCTGGCACAATAAAAGCATTAACACTAGTAAAGCGAAAAAATTGAAGCAACTTTACTGAAGTATAGTTAATAAAACTAAATTGCATTAATACGTTGCACGCGTATTAATTTACGACGTGCATTGCACGTCTCTTGCGGATATAATGTATTTCGTTGTTACGTTTATCGCGGCCTAGGTAAAGTTTGCCCGCTGATTCTTCGAGGATAAAGGATTTCAAAGGGATGGTTCAACAAAAAGACTGTCATGTTGAATTATAAATAGCGGGGAAATAATAGACGCGTTGAACTGTCGACAATTTCAAAAGGTCTGCAGCGTCACTGACGAAAATAGTGGACTGACGATAGCGAGGAACCGCGATACGTAGTTGATTCGTCGCGAGCGCCAGCTGAATCGGAAGTGACAGGTATATAATCGCGGATCGTGATGAATCACCGGTGGAGGCTCTTATCAGTCGCCCCCTGCCCCCTGTACATCGTCGTTCTTTCCCAGTCGTTTCCGCGAAACACACCGAAATCTATCACGTGCAATCCTCTCCTCCTTCAGCATAGCACAGATTGTCTTTCGAACGGGTCCGACCAAATCGAATTACTTTAATCACTGAACTCTGTATTATTAACGATGTTGTCGTACTGCTTTCGCCTTCAGAAGAAAATACAATCTTCTTTTCTGTGGAAAGTTAATGTCCACTACGCTTTGTAGCGAACGATGAAACAAATAGATTATAGAAGCCCGAGAACAACGAATAACAGGAATACAATTATACATACCGCAATTGGCAATTGCTGACGAAAGCACAAATCTAAAGTATTAAAGCGCAAATTGTTCGCGAGCAATACAGCACAGGTATTGTTCGTATTTGAATACGAATTAATGAAGAAACATATTTTCTTGACAGGAAAGGGATCGATTTATATCGTTCACGCCGATATCAATTTGCTAGAGAGAATTATTTTCAAGAGGTTGATCGTGAAAGCTCTCCCACCCCGTATTTAGTTCGCGCTTGAAACAAATAGAATGCCTTTTGCAGCGCAAGGGTTACTATTTTTCCCCCCCGTGTCTAAGACATCGAGTATACGTTATAATCCCTGCTGGTACACACCGATGCAACGAAATCAAGCTGTCGCTCACGGCGAAGCCTCCTTCCTTCCGGTCTCGGAGCAGTCGTAACTCATTACTGGTGCCAGGACGCTACGTGTTTCCAGCGGTGTATCGGATGCACGATAAGCGGCACGAGCTTAAAGTATGATAAGGTGTGGCTTAGCGTTAATCTCCGGAAGAGCTGTCGGTTTTCCAACGCGGGCTGCCTCGTTCGTGGCCGGTAAATGCGCCCGCCACCCTTGCCCAACCGTATCCCCGTGTTCACGGTGTCTATATTCCCGAGCATTACGTCCCGTTCGAACCAGATGTGACCCGACCAGTCTGCTTGGCCGTGCACCGCGTTCTTCGACGAGGATCGCTTTGCCGGCGCTTCCGGTCTACCCGCCGGGCATCGATGCGAATTTATACGACCGGTCGTAAACGAAGTGTATTTCCAGCTGATCCGGATGAATAAGCTGCGGATAGGTTCGGACAGCGCGGTGTTTTTAGGCGTGATGAAGTTTGACAAAGACGTATTGTGCGCCGCCGTTTGGTGATGTATCTATGTTCCGTGCTGTACAACAGACGTATAAACAAGAACGTATCTTTACTGCACGGTGTTGTCTGAACGTATCGTATACTGGCGAGATAAAATATAAATTGTTTGATACAAAAGGGTAACGTGAAATTGTGGAATAACGAAAATGTAACGAACGAGACGGAATTTTTGTTTATTATTTTTCTGCGGCCATTCAGCGCATGATTTGATTACATCGATAGGTTTTATCATTTTCGAAAGGATTACACATTCAAGGGTTAATGTTCTATGCATGGGGATTCTTCTCAAGTTCAGAGTACGATAATGAAAATGCAGGCACCCCTGAAAATCTCTCTGCCACAATTTCTTACTCAATATATGACAGTGATCAAATATTGATCGCGATTCTTTGTTCCGTGATTCAAAGCGTGTTTCATCCCCTACGTGCAGTATCGGCGTTCATGGCGTGTACACGGGTGTTCAGGGATTACGCCCTGTGACGTTACATTCTCTTAGAATTATGTAGGATCCGCAATTTACTTAGCCAGTGTAAATCGTGGCGGGGTGTACACAGCTCGCAAACGTGGGACACCGGGAGGCATGGCGCGTCGATTTATCGTGCTGGTTCGAACCGGTCGTCTCCTTAATAAATATCCTATATTAATTCCGATTTGAAGCACTCGTTATTCCGTACAGCACCATAACTCATCGGCAACGTGGGAGGCAACCGTTTAATCGAACTGCCGGCTCGAGTCATTCCAGGGAAAAGCGTTTCGCAGTTGGAGCCGGCGGTAAGCGTTTAATCTGCATAGATTAATTCGATCTGTAATCAAATCTGACCGCCGATGAATTGGGCCGGGGCTCTTCTGGACCGACGTCGATTTCAAATTATCGGTATGCCGTTACAGTGGCGTTGCACCAAATTATATTTGTCAGGGTGATTATCATTTTGGGTGATCCGGTTGGGATAGTGTGGGATTTCTAAACCGCATCTGGTGCTCAAGATTTCGCTGAACATTCGAAAATACGTGTATAAAGACATGCACAAACTACTGCTGATAATGAATCAATCAAAAAGTTAATTGGAAAGAGAGCAGGCAAATCTAAAGTTAAAAATTAATGAGACGTCGATTGTTTAATACGACACATCCATTTAACGCCTCGAATACAGAGATAACTTTATGGCACAGGCGTTATCATCAGTTAAAAAATCCCGAAACAAATAAATTATTCCCACCAAATCGTGGCCAAAGGATTGGAATTCATTGCAATAATTTCTTGGTAGCTTCTCCCGTTTTCTTTTCAAGTTTCTAAACATATCTCGATAACAAGTAATCAATAGCAATCTCAACGATCTATCTATATCGATAGATAAGACGAAAGGGCAAAAAAAGATTCTCCGTGGTGTGTTAGGTCCTTCCAGATAAGCCGACGACGACACCGTTCGAGATTTCTAATTTCCGGCTGGCTAGGACTATCAGAATCCCCTGAAAATTCGTATCACTACTACAACGAAAAATCCACGAACTCACCATGGACAGAGCACACGCCCTTTTCCACGCGAAACGAAAAAACCCAGCAGGCCTATCTCCCTCCAGGAGGGTAGAAGTGTCCGACGTTCAAAGCGAGCCTCGAGGAATATGATTTTTGTGTGAGGAACAAAAGTGGCCATCTGGTATGAGAGTGTCGGAGGGAAATGGCGATTCTGGAAACGCTGTCCTCGAGGTATATCAGCCCGCGTGCCATACTAGAGCCTTGATGGAAGATCCTAAAAACACCGGAATCTTTCCAAATTGTCTCTGTTTCCTGCCCGAAGGACATCCGGCGTCCCACGAGACACTTCGATGGAACATTTTCACGCGCCGCCACGTTTAGGGGGTTACCCCGAGAGATTCCTCGCGTGGTTTCATCATGGAAGGAATCTGATATCTCGGGACGCGCAAGAAAACGGTGTCTGTCATCGCAGCGCGCGTTTCGACGCTTCAGAAAAAGACGTCGGTCGTGAAGAGGGTGGAACGTGTCGCGCGTTGATAAAAAATGAAAGAATAGCTCACCGCCCGGAGGCGAGGTCTCGATGGCTCAAAGGGAGATCTGAAATGAGTTTTCTTGGAAACAAAGGTTCACGTTCGTGCCATCTGGAGGGACGAACAACGTTCGGTCAGTAGGTCGTCGCGATCTTGCGATTTTAATTCAATATTCAAAGCGTCCGGCGAATGGCAGGCCGAAAGGGTTGCTTCTATTCACCGTAGATCCTCTTTCCTCGTGCTCTCTCCTGCCGAGGGGAAAAACGGAAGGAAAGCATGGTTGGGTCAGCAGGTTAGGAATATCAGTTCTGTGATAAATGGTCGTATGGTTTTATGATAGATGGGAATTCTTTACTTAAATTTCGTTTCATACGCACGCAGCGTATATAAAGGATTCTATCGTTGCGAAATGCACAAAATATTATTCGATAATTAAAATAGTGCGTGCAGCAAGGAATGTATTGTTCGGCATCTTAATATTACAATTAACAAAATAATATAATGTTCCCTCTAAGTTTAAATTGTAATTAATACGAATTCTTGTGGATTTTCCACGGTCATGATTCCAATCCAAACGAAGTCCAGCCAACGCGAACTCCATTAGGATCCACCGCGACTGATTAACCATTTCACTGAAATTAATCGACTTCGATCCGATTGCTGAATTGTCCGTTGGGTCTCTAAAACAAATAGAAAAAATAGAATGTAAATAAAAGGTAAAATCGAGCATCGAAGTAGCGCGACGGGCGTGCATTAATCGGCCGATTAAACGAGCTCCGATAAATTTGTCGCATTATAAATACACTGGAACGTTCGTCGATGTGGGACGCTGTCCGCAACGTTCGATGGATCGCTGGTCGATCGTTTGATTGTGTATCGTCGATACGAATCAACGTGGTCGATGACGATCGGGGAAAAAGCAAATTACCGTGGCGCCGGGTTAAACGCAGCCAGAAAGGACGTCGGTAAACGGGGATATTTGCGTTCTCATTAGAACACGCGGCAAACCGATTCAAATGAATTCGATCTTTCGCCCGACGTCGAGGGAAGGGAGTACGTATCGACCTGGTGGCCACAATACAATCGATAGATTCACCCGTGATGCTGGCTACTCGTTCAGGTAACACACTGCAAGGCGAACTACCGACCCAAATGTTCGCTAATGAGAGAATCAGCATCAGAGGATCAATTATTCTTTTCCTTTGTTAAGGGTAGAAAGTTGGAGAATGTTAGAATATGATCAAATTGTATACGTAGCACAGCTCGAAACAGTCCGGCTATCTTTAAGTAGAGCGTGAATGGCGTGGTCAGACACATATTCAGGCGTTTTAAATCGGCAACAAATCAGCCAACTCTTCTAAGTAGTACAAGTCAACGATACAGTCAAGAGTATTCTCTCAAGTAGAATAGATCAATGATATTTCCGGCTATATACTTTGTTATTTGTACTTTGCTTCAATTTGGAGCAGGTTAAGCGCAATGGATTTCAGTGGGATTTGTATCTATATTATTTCAACGACGATGTCCGCGAAGATTCGGATTTTAGCCGACGGTCCGTAGTTTTCAGCTACCATCGGAACGAACGTCTGGCCAAACGTACACGCTGCCAATTCGAAACCACTGTACGAAGTTCGATCTGCGATAACAATTGTATCGGTTTTTTGTAATCGAACTTGCTTTCTTCTTTAAAGCAACGCGATATAAACATTGTTTCTTTTTCACATAAAAATATATACAAATTCGATGAAGCAAAATATCGCCGTTGGTACGTATATCGTGGACGATATTTCCGGAAATATTTCCTCGACGCCCCAATGAACAAACACTACCTCAAACACTGGAAGTGTTTGTAACAAATGAACCGAATGTGAACGTAATTTCGCTCTATCGCGGTGCAACAATTTTGTTTGACCGTTACCATCGAACTTCCGAACGAATTAATCGTTTTTGTTGGTATCCCATGCACACACCATGGCGCGGATATAATTTTATGCCGCCGCAATCTAAGCCCTGTTTGGGTTTAGCCATTTCCAGGGGGGGGGGGGGGGGGGGTTAGTAGTTACTGAGCCTCATTGAAGTTTCATTTATCGATACGGCTTAAACCATCTAATTTGCCCGGGGATAATTCGTGAAGGAGTTATTAAATCGAAGAGCCGCATAAAGCGAACGGATTTCAGAACACGGCCAGGTTTATCGGACGTATAGCGTAACACACCGTAAAACGAAACGATCAGACCGCCGTAATGACGTCCGTTTCCGTGCAGCCTATACTATTCAGGGATTAATTTTCTATCAATTTTATTTCACGTGCCTGTTGAACAAACGATCTCGATCGTTCGAGCACTCTGCTCGCCGTCGCGACGTGTCCGACTCATACTACTTAAAGATACTACATGAACAGAACTGTCTTATACAGCTGAATAAAGTAAAGATGATCGATCGAAGAACTCTTCGCATCGTGGATTATTATTCGAAAATTATATGGCCGGGAATATTATACGCTTGACTTTCACCTGTTCTATTCCTATTACGGGGATAGATCAAAGCGAAGGATAACAATTGTCAGGGTCAGTAAATCCCGCGAAGGAGAGCAGCATCAAAGGGCGCAAAATAGTTATCCCGTTGTCATTAAATTTTAACAGCAGCGTAACAGATCCCTGGTATAACTATGACAAGACCGCGACCCTTAAAAAGGAGTTACCCTTAAGGCTAGCTGCGGAAGTGCAAAATAACTGATGATACAAAGCAGTATTGTTTGTACAGACGTACGATTACCCGCCTGGACTTGTTCGCGTGGCGTTAACCATAAACATAGACCTAAGAAGGAAATGTTAACTCCGTGCTCCGTTCGTGCAATGAAACGTCGCAAGAACGATCAGCTTGTTTAGAGAAAGTTCGCCGGTGTCGTCCGGAGGAACCGGAAGTGATGATGCCAGGCGTTCGTTTCGCGGACAGAAACGCAAACACAGTCGCGTTTCCTGTTGTTTATCGTGAAAGTTTAGATCGGGTTTTGCACGACGGCGTGGCGACCTTGCACAGATTGGAATTGTGCCGGTAAATTGTTCCCCGGAGTTGAATTATAACGCTCCGCCCGTTCGCGGCAATTCCATTTGCCGACTTTATTGCGTTAACCGGTAGAACGAGTACAAGACCACGAGGAGTCTCGATGGAAAACGCCGCGGAAGGACCGGCAGCCGACGAGGTGATAGATCAAAAGGCTTTGTTGAACGGACCTTCCATTCCCTACTTCCATCCCTTTCCGCGTCTCTGCGAGAAGAGTCGATTACTGGGACGTCTGCTTCGCGGTCTGTCAATGGATCCTGGAGATCGAGCTGGCAAACTCTCTCTCTCTCTCTCTCTCTCTCTCTCTTTTTACCCTTTGATTGTGGGACAGCAGACGATTTCGTTGGCGAATCAACATAGCGGAGGAAAATCGTGGGCAGAAGTGAAGGAATACTGGAAATATTATTGTGAATGGGGAAATTGATAAATCGAAAGAATTTTTTGGGGCTTGGAGGAGAGGGATGGGAAATGGGGGAATAGAACGGAACGATATTTATCTATGAGTTTGTGCAAGAAAAATAAGTATGGAAAGATTGCAAGAAATTCGATTTAACTTGAACACTTTATTGTTCGAATTAATTTCACAGTATGTCTGTATTCAGATTTTCGGTTTTTATTTAGTTTATCGTAAAGTAGATTGTTGCCTTTGAAAGATAACATTTTTTTTCTTTCTCTCGGGCTTCAAAAGAACAAGTTACATTCCCGTCTTTTGTAGGCTTGCTTAAGTATGAATTGGTTTCATTGCAAATTGAAATACCCTGGGACCTCATTGTCGTCTTTGCACCGTTTCCGAGAGTCGTTTATCTCGTTGCGAAACTGCATCTCCTTTTTTTTTCTCCTCTCTTTCTTAAATTCATTACTGTCGTTATCTGAGAGCTCAGCTTGCCTTGAAAAGCTTGATTTAAGCGAGAAGCGATATAACGGATGGAAACGCGGCGGAGTCCCTTTGTGTGACTCCTTCTAGTGAAAACCACGGAAACTTTTAATCCTCATTTGTAAATTATACAGAGATCTCGTTAATTCTCGCAGGTGTTTAAAATTGTCATAAACGAGTTTGCTCATTTCCCGAGGCATTTTTAATCATTTTCTCTAACCAGATTGGACGATCCGGCGTATCAAGTTCTAAAAACCGAAGTGTGTATAAAGTAATAGAAAATATAGAGCTCAACGGCGAACTTACAAATAAAACCGTGAACATTTGCACGAAATAAGTTAGAAAGGAAAAATTACACCAGCCCTTTGCAGTCGTAGTTTCGAAAAAATGACCTCCAAAGGAAGGGCGGATCTCATTAAACCGTGTCCAGTTCTTATTTTTTCACATCCCGCTACATGCCAAAGGATCCTCAAAGCGTCTTCGACGGTACGTCGATTTTCCTTTCGTTTCTCCGGCCGTGTCCTTTCATCTTTCAGCGAATTAGCTCTCCGTTAAGCCCTAACAAGGGGGAACGCTGCCGCCTCCCCCCCCCCCTCGTAAAAATATCAGACAGAAATTCAACAAGAGGGTGTACTAGCACGACAGAAATTTTTTTTAATGGGCTTCGTTAATGCGAGAGATTAGGACCGACGCTTTCGGCGAGCGGTATCCTGAAAAAGGCGAAAAAGTCTGCGCGGGGATGGAAAAAAAAATGGAAACTGGACGTCCGCGATGGCGGAGGCCGGCTTATCTATAATCCACGCGTGGATCGTGCCTCGTTCTGGACATTTCGCTGCCACGCGAGTACGTTTCATCGTTTTAATTATTCCGAGTGTCCGCTTTGCGTGCAGCATCGAGCCGTAATCAAACGTCCCATGGACCGCGCTGCGTTATCGTTCGAAGCTATCCGATCCGATGCTATTCTTTATCCGCTCGTCCTCTTTGACGTCGTTCCCGAACTTCGGGAATCGTTGTTATTTTTCGTGGCCCCGCGTGCTCCAATTTGCATTCTAACGACCGGCGATCCGGTCAATAGAACCGCCATCCCTTACGCGAAATTAAATTCAACACGCGACTTTCGCTTCGGTGATTAATCGAATAATGCCGTGCATTTATTGGTGGCCCACAGAATACGTCACAGCGTAAACATCAATATCATAGAGTAGACAACGAAAATGTTGAAGCAATCAAAATATGAGAACAGATGTTGCAGCAAAATGTATCGCACGCAGTGCGTATATCGAGGGGAAATTTTCGTTGACAATAAATACGGCGAACAAATAACACGAGGGTTTTATTACAGCCCCGTGTAATTTATAATAACTGAATTGTTTGCACGGCCGTAATATACAGTCCGTTTAATCTCCCCACCCGGCTGTAAACGTGTATCTGTCGCTCGTCGCGCGTTCGAATGGCGTCGATAAAAAAATAAATTATCGCGCATGTACGATGACCATCCCCCCGAAAGAATTGCACTCTCCCGTAGCACGGGAATAGAGAACGTTTTCTTGCCGGGCTGCCGTTCACCGGCTGAATCTACTCGTGATTTATGTTGCATTAGGTCCGCGCGTCGTAAAGATCGAATAAAAGGAGTGCATTCAACGGTTTCCACGGCCGATGCACCGTTGTTCCTGGACTTATCCAATTGAAATGCGATCGCACGAACACGAAGTATACCGTCTGTGTTAAAGGTCCCCCCCTGTTCGTGGCAGTCGCAAGACGTACGGGCAAATGGACGTTCACGTGAACTATTTTTCGTGACTGCAATGTTCCAACGCAAACGCGGATTACGTTGATGTTCCATTAACCTCGTGGTACGTCGAGTTGCTTGACTCTCCCTCCCCGCTTACTCTCGGTCTGGTTCTTGCTCGGTCTCTGCGGTAATCAGGCTGCACCGAAGTTGGAGCAATTAATCGTTCGACGACCGCGTCGATTAAACAGCGAACGTCGTCGGTGTCGATCGATCGGCTATTTTGTTTCCGCGCGGAAGGATCGTTCGGGGTAAAATCAACGTCCTCGGCTTTTCTTTCTTTTCATGAATCCTCCGCTTCCGATCCGTTTGCTCGGTCGGTCGATTAAACGATCGAACTATTCATTTATTTGCAAAGGAACGTAAACCGGGGACGCCTGGCGTTCAAACGCCCAATGCCTGTTTTCGCGCCAATAAAATTTCACCGCGGTATAATCGTTCGAAAAATCAAACCTGGCACCGGGGACATTATTGAATTGAACAATCAAACGGGGACACCGCGTGTTCCACGGTGCATCGCGAATCATATTTATCCGTAAACGGATATATTCTTACAAAGGACTCGCCCCGTCTGTAGAAGCTGAACCCATCGAACTAAAAATAATGGTTAGTTTTCTACGACGTTTCGTTCGACGTCGAGATAAGTTCACGTCGTTCAAATTTCTGTTCGCGATCCGTCTGAGCCTTACAGAAAAAGGGGAAACACAGTTGAACCATCCTTCTTAGAGGTATTCACCGCGGCTCCAACGATATATCCGAGCCTCCTTATCTCGCGGGAGAGGAAGGCACAATACCTTTCGACGTGTATACATATGTATAATATATATAAAATATATATATATATATAGATATATAGACGGCCGCCGGAAGTATACGGCTGCCTCGCGGAATTTCGCAGGACTTTCATCGACGTTACAATAACTGCAATATATCCGGCCGCGGGGCTGTTCCTTCGCGATACCAGACGACGGGTCCGCGGCTTTCGTGGATGAAAAGGAGGGTTGTACGCGACGGGTATGAGAAGACAGAAGTTGGTTGTTAAAGGGTATGAGGGACTGCTCCCGTCGACGATGCTGCAACAATGGCGGAATATAAATCCAAATCCCGCTCGCCATCCTTCCTACCCTACTTACCATCCACCTCTCGCACCTCGATCTTCGCCCCTTTCAATTCCTTCCATTTCTTCTTTCTTTTCTTATTCATCCCGGTTGCCTATTTTGTTGGTCCCTCCCTTAAGGTTCCCGTCAGCTGCAGCCACTACCATCTTCGTCGTCGCTTCCTCGCCTTTTTCTCGTTTTTCTTGCTGTACACCTTTGTGCGCGTCAACGCTCGTTTTTTTCTTCTTTTTTCCTTGTCTTGCATCCTCGTTGTGGATATTTCCGATTTTCCGCAATTTATTTCGCTCGACACCTGTTCGTTTTGTTTTCCCTTGTTCTCAGTTTGTTCGTTGTGTTTGAAAAGTTGTTGTCCGTATCATACTAGTGTCGGTTATCAAAAAGGTAGAGAGTTAGGATAAAGTTGGGGTATCCTTTGCGATCTTTGCGAATCCATTTTACCACAATTTCAAAGTAGTATTAATCCGTTGATGCGCACCCCGTGAGATTTGGTTAATTCCAGCGATAAATACTTGCCGAGGGTCCACTTGCACATCATGCGAAATGAAACGAGCGCCTTTTAGTGTTCCCCCTTCTTTTTTATGGCCTCATACATCAACTCTAATTGTGTGTCCACTATTGTTCCAGCTTTCCCTTTTCCCTCGAATGGCGTTTTCAAGATCTTCTCCCTTTCTTGCGTTCATTGTCCCATTTGCCTTGTTTATAGTTCACCTTGAATGTCTCTTCGTTCCATCAAGACCCATGCGCTTTTCTCGCTTCCCGTACACGCGGACGTGTCTCTCCTTTCCATTCATCGCGTGTCTCTTTCATATATTTTTTTTTTTCATTTTTCTTTTCTGCACTCTCTTTCACTTTCTCCGGAGAATAAATATTCCTTTGCTGTGTGGCACTCGTCTGCTCGCCCCTTATCAGTACATATACGGAGCTACGCGTTTCGCGTCGTTTTTACGGCCGATGCATAACTCACGCGCACTCCCTGGCAGTTTTGGCAGTCGTCTGAAAGAAACCATTCTGTGGAAGTTCATAACGGGAAGAAGTTGTGCCTATATTCGCGCGGACAGTATGATGTTAATAATAAATGTGAAATGTTGGTTTGATTACAGAAACCGATTGGAGAGCAACGCGGAACACTGGAACGCTCTTCTGTTGTCTCTGCGGGAGCTGATAGAATGGGTGATCAGAAAGGACACTGAACTTACCGGTCTGGGCCCTGTTTGCGGTGAGGTGGCTGCACTGCAAAAGCAGGAGGTAAATCTTACAAAACTGTTATTTCACGCTAACGCTAACAAGTTGCCCGTAAATTGTTGCCTCGCATTCACGCACGGTACTTCGAATTTCTTTGCTCCGCTTCCATTGATAATAAAAGTTATCCGGCGATAAGTCAAACTTCGCCCACCTCGTGCGAAGCAAATAAATGAATAGTTTACAAATAAAAAGCGGAGATACTCTATGCGAATTATATGTGTACTAAAAGCTCATCCCCAGTCACCTTGCAACCCTCCCCCCCGGTCGCGTACAGTCTTGTCCAGGGCAAATAGGCTCGTGTACCTTGAACCGTGCCCCGTAACCCACTGGAATGGACTGGATTACACGAAAATGACGCAATTAGGATCGCGTTGTGTGCGTGGACACCGACAGCCAGGGGGCACGCGTCGTCCGTCGTCGACAGAGGGAGGGTTGAGGCGGGGGGGGATGAACGCAACACCCGACGGCCCAGTTTCCACGCACAAAGACGGAGTAGCTCGGACTAATCCAGATTAGAACGTGCATGTTACCGAGCCGCGAGTGTACAGGGATGATAACGTGGATGTACCGCGATCCCGATCGCGGACAGTCATCGACAGACGACACCTGCGCCACTACTTATCGCCGTGCGGACCCTTAATCGGCTGCAGCTTAATTGGAGACGAAAGTCCGATCCATTTCGGACTTGTTCACGATCGAAAATTGTAACAAATTGTTTCGACGGATTATCGGGAGAAGGGAGCGAATTCGAAGCGAGACCGTATTGACTTTTAATTGGGAGCTGAAGCTCTTAATCACCGTGGCCGATAAAACAGGGGATGGATTGTTACACCGGCCAGTTTGGGGGAAATTCGAAGGTGCAGGTTCGAGATGATGGATTCGAGGCCCGGGAGCTGATCGATCACCGTGTGTTTTGCGATTGATGCTTGCGGGTTAAGCGACTGGGGTCAGATAGACTTGGCCGAATAAGGGTTGTACAGAGTGGTGAGCGTGGATCTTGGCTTGGGGATGATTACATTGAAAGGCTTTCGTTATTATCCGGAAACGTGCACAGAAGTTCAAGCGTCGAGCTTCTTACACGATCGTTTCGTAAGTGGATTCTTTTTCTAGGCTGTTTAGCCTAGTTCTCGCTGATACAAAAGAAACTTGTAAAGGATAAACGTAAGGATACAATAAAAATCGAAGAACACACGAGTAATGGATAAAGTCGAAACTTGAGCAAGTACCACAGTTGATGATATTACTCTACTATAATGTCGAAGGAAGACGCGAAGCAAAAATTCTCTTCATACAAAACAAAACAAAATAAAATCGTCCAGCATTTATACCGAAACAGTTTCGAAGCGCGATATTATTCAGCACGTGCATCGATCTGTTCGATTCGCAAATACACGGAGACAAACGGAAGCAACCAGAAAGATCGCAGCAACGCGCAGCTAGCGCACACAATAAACAACCTTTGACACTATACGGCACAGTGTAGCCGAACCTATGCACGACGGGTACATGAAATTCAATAAAACTGAAATGCGTGGGTCCTAAATATCGGCCTTTGAAGCACGCTGTCCCCTGTTGGTTCTTTTGCTCCGCGTCGCGCCGTCGCGAACGATTTCGACGCCGGTCGGCGTCGTTCGCAAAGTAACAACGTGCAGCTGCAACACGCGCACTATCCGTACACAAAACGCTATTCGAACAATTGCCGCGCTGCGAAACGAGGAAATCTCGTTGGGTAGATCGCTCGCATATAATTGTTTACCGGGTTGTTCACGGGGACGATTAAATTCCCCGTTGCGCTCGTCGATTGGATCGAATCTCTCGACGAGCGGCTAAGGATAGAAACGATCCGTCGAATGCTTCGGGATCGAAGGGATTCGTCGTGCTCGAATGTTTCACGGGGTTACAGGCTCATAATTTTAAGTTGCGAACTAACGCCACCGCGAGAAAACCCATGGGGGTGGCAAGCGCGGCCGACTAATGACCGTTCCAGGAGTAAATCCAACAGAACTCCCCGTTGCTGGATAGTAGTTTAACAATATAGCGACCAAACGTAATGCCGGAATTTCCACGAAATGGCCCTACGAATAGCGTTCTAATTCGCACGCAAATAATTGCGCATAAACGAGCGATGCGACGCAATAATTTATGCATATTATGAAGCCCACCTGCCGTGACGTTCGGTGTAAGACTCTGTGGTCCAGCGAATGGGTCTGCTCTCGACCGAGTTGGCTGCGTTTTGTCTCGAAGATTAATGAAACTATGGTTTAGCGAGCCGTATAGTGCCTATATAGTGCCCAACGTATATGGATTAACAGACTATTGAAATTCTTCGCCGTGTTACACAGCTCCAATTAAGTGCACGTTTTCATTCGCAGCAATTAACGTTCATTATGAAGTGGCACTTTTCAATTTTGCAATAGTTTGTTCATTTTCGAAGGGGGACGTACAGTAGTAACCATTCATCAAATGTCGAGAGTTGCGATGTAAATAGTGTCAAATTCACAATACTATCGTTTAGTTTAACGAATTATTTCTAGACGGAAATATCCGCCCTCATGATCTCCAAGAAAAACGAATAATTAACATCGTCATTCCCTTCAGCCCGCTCTCCCTATGCAAAAATTGTAATATTCACCTTGCATCTAGCACTGTGTATCCGTGCACTATGCATTACCAAGTACGCAGCATTCGTGGCACACTATTCATTAACTGCAACGTATAATGCTCTATACATTATGCACCAAGCATTATACCGTGCTCAATACTTTATACCCCATAACTCATTATCTAAAATCCACACAGACAACAGGCAAACAGAATTCCAGAACAGCTACACTCGTTAATAATACAACCGAGCAGCAGTTACGGCAACGAATACGTTCCCCGAAATATTACATCGCGGATGCGTATCGTATTCAGAAATTAATCGCGAGTCGGACTCGTTAGACAATCGTCGAAATCGATAGGACGTTGACGTGCCACGGACAAACGATCGTAGGCTCGTCTACTTGCGTCGTATTCACGCGCGAAAACGAAACGTACAGATGCTAACGTTGATTACGTAAATCGTCGTTCCGCCGTGAACGGATCGTCGACGTTCCGCCTAACGATGAACCGCAGGTCCTACGATTCGCGTGGCTTAACGCAAAATCGATCGAGCACTGTGCACGGGCAAAAAGGAATAGCCGCGTCGAGAAATGGCCGCGAAACGACGTTTATCGCGGCTAAAATTGATTTCAACGAGCGTTTCGATCGGACGCGCGAAAACGACGAGGCGTTGCTTGCCTAACTGCCCCCGCAAATTGGAATTCCTTTAATTGCCGATATGGCCCCGAATTACGGTGCATTAATTGAGCATACCCCGGGGAATTTGTGGATCGTTGGTAAGTGCATTCATCAATTCCACGATCTTTCGGAGATTTTATTTTCTGTCGTGGATACTTCGCGATATTGTTAGACGTTGCGTTTCGCACTTCTTCTCTGCGAGGCAGTAAGACATCACCGACCTTGCGAGTAAGATTTTTCTTTTAACTAAGTTGAAACATCTCGACCCGTCATTTGCCTTATGAATCTAGGCGTCGGACAATTTTTGATTAAATAACACGGGGACAGAGGTGAGGCTAATCCCGGTTTACGATCGTCGCTTGGTGGTCTAGGAAAAAGTTTAAGTGGCTGTAAAGTTGACCCATTTGCTTCTGTTATCTCTAAATTCAGACAGACAACGGGACACGAGTTCACGAGGATAGGGTTTGGGGGGGGATGATTAAAACGCTTCTTAACGATTTCACCGATAATCATGGAGTCGGTATGTTGCACGCTTCAACGTTGAAGTTATTCGAACGACCGACGTCGCTCTAATTCTTGTTGAGTATGCTCGTACGGCGGACGGTACGTAATTAACCCGTCATTCCGATAACCAATTCGATAAGACGGTCATCCGGTGGTGGCCGATTAGAAAATATCTACTGGCTCAATTGAATGAATAACGCAATAAAACGCAGTAAAACGATTCTAAATAACGCTTGAATTTCCCGAGCAACGAAATCCATCGATCAATACTCCGATCATATTCCGCAGCGTCCGCGCTTTGAATCCAAGGAAATGATCATATTCCAATGAAATTCCATGCCTCGATTCCGTATAACCACAACAATTGTGCTCTTCGATCGCGATCGTTCCCGGCAAACGTTATGTGTTCCACATTCGCGTCCCCTCTTAATCCGGAGGCACGTCGAGTTCCTTGGACAGCCAGGCACAAAAAATTGAAGAGAAACGTTTCCAGAGGAAATAAAACCCCGCCGCGCGGTTATAATTTAACGCCATTCAAAATAATTCCGCGAGAATTATGCCAAACGAGAGCGCGGTCGAAAACCGACGCTAATAACGCGCCGTTTCATCATCAGTCGCCCGAATGCGCTGAAGGGTGCCGCGCGCCGGTGGTTGCAACAACGAAAGTAGGTGAATTATTCCGGACCGTTTGAAAGGGTTTTCGCGCGCACGTGGAAGCGTACCAAAGCCCGTGCCGCGTTGGTCCGGCGAAAGGTGCAAGCGTACGGAGCTGCGAGGCGACGCGACGGTAAGAGAAAGGGCACGAAGGAAAGGAGGCCGCGTTTCTAAAAACAAAAACAAAAAAGTGAAGGAAAGAAGAAAAATTATTATCAACTGTCGTTCGTCCGCTTGGAGACGCGGGAGGGAAACCCGGTTAAAAAGCGTGGCCCGGTGTCCAAATTTCTCGAGGCTCGCACGAGTGGTGGAGCGAAAGGGGTAATCTCGTTTAACGCGAAAGTCGTTCGGACGACGCGATATCGTGAAAACTGCGACGTTTCTCTTTTTGTTTCTTCTTTTCTTTTCACTTTTGAACAGCCACCACTTCCGACGCCGAGTCGTCGACGCCGCGACGACGTCTTATCAAACGAAATTACGGACGCACGCGTCGAGATGAAGACGACGTCGATGGCGCTGGGCGTCGTCGACGTTGCCCGTTTAATGCGACACGAATTACCCTACTTATTCTACTGGGCGTGCGGAAGCTCCGAGTGGTATCAGCGTGGAATATTATTCGTCTTCGTAAGGCTCACGTGGACGGGTTCTTGTACGTTTCAGGACGACCATCGCGGATTCAGGAGGCAGCTGGAGGATAAACGACCGATCGTGGAGAACAATCTGCTGAGCGGACGCCAATATATCGCCAACGAGCCGCCGCTGTCTGACACCTCGGATTCTGAAGGTGAGATTGTGGTATTTTTATTGGGTTCCGTGTGCCGGGTATTGGTATTGTTTCGCAGACAATGGGAATCCTACTATTATTATTATTATTATTCAATTTTTATCTGCACGCACATAGCACTCACAGATTCGTTCGCGTGCCTTTAGGTTCTAAGAATAATAGCTTCACGTTTATTCCCTGGGCAAGCGCAAGTATTTCTTGTGTGGTATTTTTTTTTTTGATTAATTGAACTTGCGAAGTTACGAAAATTGCATTCTGCCAACGAATCAATAATGGCATCTTCGCGTGAACAAATTTGTCAGCAACTGTATAAGAAGAATTTATAATACATGAAAATGTGTTGCCATTGATTAATGGGAAAAATATGGTATATATAAAATGCGAATGAATAGCATAAGCAATTGAGGCAAATCTTGCGAAGACGAAATAGGCCACGCCAAAATAATATACCGTGCACCCAATTCCCTTACTTAAAATGTCTTAGGAAAATATCAAACCTGATTGACTTAAAAAGCGAGGATATTTTCACTCATTTCAAGTGCGCATGCATTGCACGTTTCGTCGAGTGGTAATTAGTAATTAACATTCGATATATCAAAACCGCCACAAGTGTGCAGAAAAACAATTCCGCTGCTTCTAATTAAAATTTACCCCGGGATGAAATGTATTTGGACGCTTCGCGAACGCTCGGAGAAATAAGCAAGTTCGAAGTTCATAAAGCTGTTTCAAATACTCCGTGAAGCCAGGCAAAGCTTTGCGAAGTTGTATTTAACGACCCAGGTTACCGAGTGAAATTAAAGATTGTTTAGATACGGCTAATTTGTTGAAATAAAACCGTCCATACTTCACTTCGTAGGGAAAAGAAGAACGTCTCGAGATAAAACAAGAAACGGAAACAATTTATACCGGTTCGTAACTAATAAGTCTTGTTCTACGACAAAATGAAACGACAACCATTTAGCATAGAGGTCTCGGTGTGCATCTCGCGTTAAAGAAATCTCCGTTTCGGAGGAGAAACGATTCGCGGCGTAATTCCGCGGCAGCGAGCCGAAAAACTGGCCGGGGTCACGAATGGGAAAATCCACGCGACGAAAGTTTCCGCGAAAGGGTAAAGAAAGTCGGCCAAGTACATTCGTTAGTTTCCGCGAAGCCCGATCGCAACGCGAGCCTGAATTCTCCAATGGCGCGCAGTCCTAGTAATTAAGAGGCGCGGTAGATCTTTCAATTGCAGTAATTCGCGCCATTCTCTTCCCGTGATTTTTCATACCAATTAGAGGCGAGAAAGGGGGCGGAAAAGGGGACCCGATCGGCTCTAAGAATTGAGACTCGTCGTAAGTTCGACTCCGAATAACAAGGAGAGAGAAGAGGCTTTCGGAATATCGAGAACTGTTTTGTTCCGGGTGCGTTGAACTGTGCTTGCTTTCTGTTCGCGGATGAAAAACCGTTAGTGATATTTATTATTGGCCGTTTACGCATATAATATAATTGTACTTAACGAGGAGCAATGTTATTCGAATTGAATTGAAACGGAACTGTTGGTGTTAGTTGCAGCTTGTCTTATTGTACGTATTCTAAATCCTCGTGATTTATGAAATGGACCAAAAAATAGGATAACAAGGTTTAAGTTCGTAAAGCAATATTGCCGTAGTGATTAAACCTGAAGAGTAATTATATTCACTACAATTTAACTAAATTGTTATTGAAATACCGAACAGGTATTCCGTTAACTTAATAAGAAGTATATTTATATAGAACCCTATTTCGAGAGAAGTAATATAATTTTAATTTAAACAAAATCGTGGACCGAGCGAATATTAACTGGCGGCATTTAGTATCCTTTTCAATGGTGTTATAAACAATTGCGGGGCTAGTTTTTCCATTCGCGTTGTCTGTTTTTGGGGTCAACGTTCAGGATTGAATGGCAACGTGGGGGGGGAGGGCAAGATTGATTAAAGTTGTAGCTTCAAAGGGCGGTTCCTCGCGGGAGTTTGTCGCCGCGGAATGAAGGGGATTGTTAAGTGGACTGATAAAATACGAGAAGTTTTCTCTTTCGTTCGCTCGTTTTTTCCCTCCTTTTACTTAAGCCAACGGAACAAGAGCGGCCCTTGGAAACGAGCTTCATTCGTTCTTGTCACCGGCTTTCACGTACAATAACCGCGGCGAGCATGTAACCGTGGTCCCTCTTGAATATTTCATTTAGATAATTTCGCCCTCTCGAAAGCGGGATTATTAAGAAACCTGAAACACAGGATTTATGGTTATTTGACCAAGAAGGATTCAGCGGAGTTCTTGCCGGGAAATGGGGCTCGTCTATTAAACGGAGAAACAAACATCACCGTCTGTGTACCGTTCAGCCAGACGGAAGACAATGCTTTTCGTTTTTCGTTCTCTTTATAACGGATAGGACAACACCGTCCAATGCGTCCTGCTTAATTGTTCTTCACGTTAATTATACTCGCGGTGAGACGGATCTCCTTCCCGAGGCCGGTCAATTCGATGTCAGTGGTATCGTTTACCTTCATCGCTTCACTGAACGATGAATAATACAGTTTCACGGTGTTCCTTAGTCGAGACAAAAACTTCCGCGGTCAATGCTATCGAAAGCCAGACGGGAGAACCGCGGGACGGTATCAATCGAGTTACAACTATCGAAGTACATACACCGAAACTCGTGGAACTTGTAGGGTTTGGTGCCAGACGTCCCGTAGGACATTGGAAACTCCAAGGTAGGACCCCGCAAACTTTCTCATAGAAACGTGGCTGCCTCTAATATCGATACACTTTTCCTTCTTCGCCGTCCTAGAGCGAAAAAAGTAGAAGAATTAAGAAAATACACGTGACCTCTGCTTACCCGCGCCACGCTATTTTATTCAATAAAATATTCATTAAGACAAGTGTGACCATTCGTTAATATTTTTAAACCAGCAATGCAAATACAATTTCACAAATAGTCAGAACTAACTTTCGTAAAAATGATCAGGGAACAATACGCATTTTGCACCGTCTTTACTCGAGACTGCTGTGGTCCCATAAAAGCAACTAAAGCTTAAAAAGTCATCGTCAGTCTACCACTAAATCTTTTCCCGATCAACATTCAATTTTCGCTCCATCCCCCCAATCCATCTTCGTATACATTGCGTACCTGTAGAAAGATTGAGAAATCGGCGGCAGTAATCGCGCGTGAAGTCCAGTAGCCAGTTACGAATTGCGAGCACACAGTTCTGCCGGTTGGTTCTGAGTAAACGCGACGACGGCGTTCAATTCCATTCGATTCCATTTCACGGGACAAATCCGAGCAGCTGGCCAGAGGACTCGATAGCAGTTGTACGGACCTGTGCCGGCGATGCTACGATGCGGCGTGCTATATCGGTTGAAATTTATTGACGTTACGACAACGCCCGAGACGGCTCGATGCCATGCCGTGCACGTTTCATCGAACGTGACTCCCTGTCGGGTGACTGAAATCGTGCACCGAGCCAGCGCCGGTTGTCCTCACGCAGGGGCCCCCCCGATGTTTTAGATCGAACTGCTCGACTTCACGATGCTCACTTCCACGGGCTGTCTCTGCGCTCATCTCGTTGATTATCCTTACATTGAACGCGAAGGTACGTGTTCCTGCCACGTCACCAGGCGTGTGGAACATAATGATCGCGTCCCGAACGAGTTGCCCGCTCTTGCCACCGAGGATTGATGGACGGAGAATTTTCTGGCCATTCGTTGACAGAGTGCGAAGCACGAATTGTACGTTTGGGAAACGCTTCGGTGCTCGGTGGATGGGTCCTTTGAACGATTCGGAGTGTCGGAGAAGTGCTCTTGCGTTAGATTTCGTTGAAAACGTTGGAACTGGAATGATCACTACTCGTATTTATTTAGAATGTGTATGCAGCAATCGATGTTCTATGTGCGTTCCAACAATTTGCATTGCAGCGAGCTGCAATGAGCGTGATCGCGAGATCTAGAAACTCTGGTTACATTATCTCATAAATTTGTAACGGTATGATAATAGGGATAGCTACGTTAATTGTTATGTAAGGGGGCGGGCAATTATTCGAGGGGAAAATAGAAAAATTACATAAATTCCGTGACCAGTATCTGTCACTGAAACTAAGTGGAAGAGGGTGAAGCGAAAAAGAATTGGGGGAAGGGGTGAATGACGATGAAGGAAACGAGAGTGTAGTACGTTGAAGAAAAAAAAGGAAAAGAAAAGTGGGCAGAGTAAGAGTGTACGTGACTGGAAATCGAATGTAGCAACTGTTGAATGGATGGCTTGCCGATGAAGAACACGACCTCCTAATTCGATTCGGTAAAAATAGTTTTCAGGTGTTTCCCCCGTGCAACCGTGACGTCTCTTTAGCGAGCCACGATCGGCCTGATTTAGACGTCGTTTCTACCTGTCTCGACTGCTCAATCGCGTACCTCGAATACGATTTTCTATCCACCTGTCGCTGTTATTCGTGGACCGTGTCTTTGCTATGCGCTAGGTGCGTCTTCGAGCATTGCGCTTGGAGCGTTTCCAAGTGGACAGATACTCTGCAACTATGAAATGCAATAACGTACTGCTTCGATTCTCAATATTTCCGCCCTCAATACTACGAATTAAATTTGTTTCCTCGACGATCAAGTAATATTTCTCATCGCAATTTCTACCGCTTGATTTTCTGTTTCGAACGATCTTCGTCTCATCAATAATAATCGCGCCCTATCATCATCGTATTCCACACGCCGGAGCAACACTTTCTCATCGTTACCACGAAAATGAAAAAATATGGAAGGAATATCGAGTGACGCCTACTCGGAAATGTGGCTCGAGACATTTCCATTTCTCCTCTTTCTTTTTTTTTTTTTTTTTTTTTTGTGCGACACGTAGATCGATCTATTCCGGATCGAGCGTGAGACTGCAGGATCTAGCGATGGGGTAAAATGCATCTGGCACCATAAACATAAATCATCATAACACGCGGCAGATAGGGCAGCAACCGATCAGGTAGGGCTGGTAGGCGTTATCAATGCTAAACATGCGCATAAAAACCGCCCCGCATGATACGATGCGTGATTCATTGGACAATTAATTCCTGGCGATAGAATGGCCTAGGCGTCGCGACGCCATATACGAACGTGAGCACCGCAGCGACAGTTCAACGCTTCGCTAACGTTCTCTGTTACAATGTGTGCGGCGGGGAAAGAGATTTTCACGCCGCGCGATAAACATCGGATTTACTGCCAAACGGTGGAAAATAGAAATGAACCGAAATATCGCACGATTTTTGCTGCAACTTTCCGCCGTATAAGCGTGACAAAAATGATTGCGACAAATAACAAACTGTACACCTTACGTACCACTGATATTACAAATATTACATATTACGGTATCAGCTTCGCGATGTTAATTAACACACGAACTGCGACTAACTTGCCCCAAACTTTTCGGAGCAAAGCAGATTTCGCAATTTACCGGATGTTCGACCCCGATAGACATCAGTTTCACGTTTGACGTTCCGTTTCAGCCGGACGAGAATTGGACGGTGATTCGAGGGGCTACAGAAGCGCGGAGGAACAAGCACGCGAATTGACGCGCAGCATTCGCCGGGAAGTGAACAAACTTTCAGAGCAGTGGAACGCCCTAATCGAACGTAGCGATGCGTGGAAGCGGAAACTCGACGACACCGCTAACGTGAGTACTTTGCTCTCATTTTACCTACACAGAAAGCCACTTACCCCCTGAGCCAGCCTGCCCGATATGAATACAAATATTTTGACTCCGTCAAAAGCTGTTGACGGCCGCAATCGCCGACGAACGGTTCGATTCAAGCCCGTCGACGGCGATGCGCTGTCGTTTCGATGAAATTGCGACAGAGTCTCGCGAGCAAACCAACTTCTTAAACAAATACCACCTGTCGCGGAAGCGAACGACATTGCCTTTCAGTGCTCTTCGAACTAAGCCATGTTCGTTTAATCCTCGATACAAAGATTGTTGCCCGCAACCCCTTATTTTCTTATCCGTAAACGTGTTCGCGAATGGAATTATTAGGTTGAATTTCACTAGCAATTACGCTGCGCCGTGAACAGAAACGTTTTTGCTTACGTAAGCAGAATCCACCCTTTCCAGGGCTTCCGTGAGAGTTGTTCTCGATTTGGACGTTGTATTTAACGCGCCGAGAAGTTGAGCCTGTATTCCCCAACGCGAGTTATCGTTTAACAGCATTCTGGTGTGGGAAGTTTGAATGCGGCATTTAACAGTCTGCCAATTTATCAACATCGCGCACAATATATTGTCCGTGCTGGAAACGATACCATTAGGCGTTCGTTTATACGTTAAATCGTTATCGGGCGAAAATGTCTACAAATCAACCACCTCTCGGATCTATTTTATCTCATCCCTCCCGTAATACACATACGTCGGATTCCTCTCGAACTTTTGCGTAATTTGCCCGACGAACAAAACGAGCGGGTAGAAAAACCGGCATCGCAATTCCGCCAGGCCTCTCGTTATCGAACGAAACGGTCCCGAATCGATCGAATCGAAAGCACCGTCAGCCACGCCGCCGTTGCACCGTTTCGCGGAAGAAAAATATTTCGCGTAAACGGGGCCAACCGTTCGCGGGCAAACAATGGTCGACGATAATTCTCCAGCGCCGTTCGTTGCCCCCTCCGGTAAAAATACAATCGGATTAGACCGTACGTCTCGAGGAATAAACAAGTGGATGTAATATTTGGACTTATCGGCGGTATCAGAAGGAGAGACGCGGCGTAAAAGGGGTGGGTTGGCTGCACGGTTGCTCCAATTCATCCCCCCCCCGTCCCCCCCAACCCCCCGGTGCTCTTCGTCTGTCGTATCGCTTTATTATTGCCGGTACAATTTTCTCTATCGCGCGGACGTTCCATTTGTCGAAACGACATTGTACCCTGGAGGGAAAACTAGCCAGAGCGCTGGGATGTACCGAGGCTCCGCGCAAGCGGAAAAGATGCCGTGGAAAAACGCCTGTGCAACGGTGAAGGCGATTTTTCGTGGCTCCTGTCCCGCCCAAAGAGGCATCTACGTCTAACGACGTCGAAATACTTCCGGACACCACGTACCGTTCTTCTCCTTCCGCGATACACGGAATTACCTTCTGTCCCCCTCGCGTTCCGCCTTTAATAGAGAACGACGAAATACGTTATTGTTGTCGACGTTCCTATTGTTGCTGCGCGGTGCTTTTCGCGAATGGGACGAGATGGAAGAATTGATCGATCGGAATGATTTAGTTTGCGGGCACCAGAGTGGTTTTTGCAGTCGGTCACAAGAGAACATTAGTGGGGCAAATTTTGTTTTCGCGCAGGCGATTGAGGTCAGAGTATTTTTAAATAATGCAATAAATTGCATTGGCCCTGTATTTGTTTAATACAATTCTCTCGCGAATGAGAATATCGTTTGTCAGCCAGAATTCCAACGTCGGAGAGTAAAAGTTATATTCACTTTATATTCCGATAATTGTTATAAGAAATTTCTTATAACAATATGTATTAGACATCTTATTATAGGTACTATTTTGTGTTGCCAATTCTTTCCCGCATTCTTCTTACACTTCATAACCATATATTTATATTAAACAACAAAATCTGCAAGATTCACCGGCCAGATATTGAGGAACGACTGGCCAGTATGCCCCGTGGATCTCCCGTCGAATACGTAAGATTTATTACGAAGCGACGGGGACTGCATATCCCGGACGCATCGATAATCGCGTTCGATTCATCTATACGCGTCCAGCTGCAGCAAAACTGGAAGTGTAAATCGCCCGTGCACGGTCGGCGAGGTTTAACGCCGTGGGTGGAATGCATTTTTCCGCCTTCAACCCCCGTGCACCCCGTACTTCTCCCCTTATACTTTTCTTCGCCGCGTTGAATTCAGATTTCATAAGCGGCTTTACGATTTGCATCCCGCTGCTGACAGAGTGCCTTCGTCGACGGGACGTCGCCGGTTTCGCGACATCGTTGCCCGGCACAATGGGATCCGTGATGCGTGTACGCAACATCGACGCCTTTATACGGCCGGCAGCGTTACGCGCAGCTCGACAATACCGATGGCCGAATCGTTCTAACGAAACGCGTGATCGTCGCGTGCCCTTTTGTCGTGCAAGTGAAACGCGAGATTATCCCCCGCAACGTTCGACCGGTCATTTTCGAGATGTTTCATGAAATCATCCTGCCACTGAACGACCCTGTCGCGGGTACTATCATTATCGTCCCGAGAACCACGGAGGGAAGTTATCCTTTCAGTACTGTGGAGCATCGAAGCGAGCGTAGCCGGGTCGAAAGGTCAGCCAGCTGCTTAAACCGAGAGCTTAACGAGTTCGACGAATTAGGTAGCGACTTCTTTTCAACGATACTTGAAATTACGCGGAGCCCGACCGACGAAAGAATTCGTCTTAATATAATTCGAACGAGCCCCGGTGTTCCGCGAGCTTTGCCGTTCTTTCCCACTCGAATGTCTCGCGCGTTGGAACCATTCCTTCGCGACCTGTTCCACGTTGAAACGAGTAGTCACTCGAGATCGCGATCCCTTCCTTAGTCCGACTTAACGCGACCGGCCGGCTTGATTCGTGAAAATTAATGCGAATGTTCTTCGTTGATTCCCGGCCGCGCACAGTGGAATAGGCTTTAGCTGGACGTTCTCGTTCTAATTGAAACGAAAATGACGTTTCCGGTATGAAAAACTCGGCGAACCTCTTGCCCTTATTGGCTAACGGCGGCTCAATGGTTTTATAATTAAAGTGGAAAAACGTTTTTCATCGTCCGCGATACGGGTTATTCGACGATGAAAGGTAGCCCTTCTAGGGTGTTTCATTAAAGGGTTCGCTCCTCGATGAGATAAATGGATGGCCTGTTTGCAGGGGGGCGGGGGCGGATGGTACACTATTGGAAACAATTAAGGGACGCTTCCGTCGGATCTGTAAGTTGGACAAAGTATTTCTGGAATACTTGCAGTCGAAAGTGATATAACCAAATCGTTCATCCCCACCTCGATTGGTAATGGCGTTCCGAGAAATATTCACCCCGCTATTTAACGCATTTCTCCCCTCCTCGTCCCTTCATAATTCGAAGGATTGACAGTCGCTAGTACTGCGAGCCCGGAAGTCGCGTCATGACTATTTCGCTGGAGTGCCGCAGAATATTCAGATGCACTAGGCGCCCCGTTTAATCGTCCCTTGAAATTAATATTCCCCGTCCACAATTAATATTCAACGATACTTAAACGCCAGGAAGCTGTATTTACGCGCGTATCGGTGAAACGAGACGAGCGGAAAAATTTCGTCGCGGGAAACAGGGTCGAGCAATTAAAAGTGCATCGAATCGTCGAACTTTTCGCAATCGTTTGACCGATACCGCGTAGCCGGAAGATCAAAGTTCCGCGCAATCAGCGAGCTTCGGCCACGAATGCATAATTCATCGGAAGAAACACAATTTAACTTTTAAATTCTACGTGGTACGCTGACGCGCTCGCAATTATCGGCTATCCGATAATTACGCGGGCGACACCTTCGTTTTTTCCTTCGACCAGATAGCGCAATATTCATTCGACCCGCGGTCCCGCGACTTCCGCCGGACCACAGCAAACGGAGACAATTTTTGCCAGCGAATTTGTCCCTCGTACGAGTGCTTGCTGACGCCACCGACTCTACTTCAACGCGATACCAGTTAACTGACGTTGACGCGACTTTCGACAAGTTCAACAAGCTCCTTCAACACGCTCGAACGTGATTATTCGGCCGTTCGTGTTTCCGAACAAAAGAAAGACGGATACGAAAGTTTGGAATATTTTACGAGTGCGATTTTTTATGGAATTTATAATCGTGCGAATCACAACGTACTCGTGCGGTTTATAAAACGAGGAAATGAATCGACGGAAAGCAACTTTCGGATAATAATACGTATTGTTTCGCAACAGTTTAGCACAAGTAGAATAGTCCCCGCGAGACGGACTTTCATTTTACGACTCACGTATACAGAGTGGATTGTATAAGGGGCGGAGTGCATTGGCTGAAAACCGAGACCTGTATGAATCATCTATCACCGATCAGGTTCTTCAGGTTTTCGTCCTCGTTAACGATTAACGCACGAAGTCGTCTACATATTTTCTTTACCACCTATCTACGCTTCTAGTCGCCGGGTGATATATCAACCTGTCACGCAAAGGGATTTCTCAAGGAACGCGAGATTGAAACAGCACGAGGTTGCGTCTGGTGGTGTTGCCGTTTGCCCGTCGTTCGACCAACATTATTTGATACAAAAACAACCGTGTATTTTTCCAAAGAATCTTACCTGCGGATTCTCTGGGGCGTGTGTCAGCGGCGTCCAACTGAGGTATCGTGAAGAAATCCCTTTATCTTCCGAGAACAGAGAGACGAATCTAACAGAGGACGGAGAAAAACCACACGACAATACAAGTCCGGCAAATATTTCTGTAAAATCCACCCTACAAAGCCGAAAGTCGGAGGAATGCCGGAGGAATCGCAGGCGACGGTCATGGAACGATTCATCGAATGCTGAGCCGAAAGACAGAGGAAAGGTTCACGAGCTCGTGGACGATGCGAAAAGT
The DNA here is from genome assembly GCA_963667235.1 of Nomada lathburiana. Classification (NCBI taxonomy): domain Eukaryota; kingdom Metazoa; phylum Arthropoda; class Insecta; order Hymenoptera; family Apidae; genus Nomada; species Nomada lathburiana. Next base: position 9,303,159 of record OY763903.1, read on the forward strand.
GTGACCGGCTACAATCGCAAGATAGGCCAGGTTTAAACTAGAAATTAAGCTGATCCCGGCTGTCTCGGTGCTCGCCTCCGTAGTTAGGTATGCAAAACAGGAGGCAAGGCGGTAGGTAGCTTGGCCAGCCCCAATCAGAGAATATAGCCAGCAGCAGTTCTATCTAAATACGTGCGGCCGTACGTGTGTGTGCGCGCGCGGGCTCACAGTTCAAGCGAAACGTTTTGGTGCGCGTAGGCGAGGGAATGAATGAATGAGTGAATGAATGCACACGCGTATCCGGGCCAGCTGGGGAAACTCAAACAGCATCTTTCGAATTGTAACCGCCGCTATCGGATTATCCTCTGAATTATTCCGGATTCGAGAATTTCCACGGCGCAAAGTCGCACGGTACACCCGCGAAATTTCCTCGTCGTGCTGGAGTCACGCGAATTTAGAAAGTTCACGGACGTGGAAAGGGGAACGTCGATTTTTTTCGTCCCCGTGGCCATTCGAGGAACGATAGGAACGCGGGACACGAAAATGATGGGAAATATCGTGGCCGGACTGTGATCGTTACAAACGCAGTTTCTCTCGTTTTTGTGACAACGTTCTGGTATTTCCATTGGTGGTAATCGAGATTAGAGCATCCTCACAAGGAAACCAAACTGGGATATTTGAAATAAATATTGCTTATTCCGTGTAAATTTTACTTTAAGAAGGGTTCGTTGAAGGAAATCATTCAAGAAGCGCCTCGTGAAAAGTAGGTCACGGTTTTACGACCGCGAGTAAGACAATTTCGTAGCTAATTAATTGAGAACAGAATCGTTGCATTCACGAAGTTAACAAAATTTGCACTGAAATTCGGTGTGCGATAAAATGAAGCGCTTATAGGGTCTGTGTTTAAATAACATTTTCCTTGAAATTCGAACCGTGGAATGTATTAATCGAACTCGATGAACTTTCGTATAAATTCAACGAAATGATCGAACGAAATATTCGGGCACCCTCGTTACACGTTTTCCAGTAGTGGAAGCATCAACCACCGTTTTCGACGATGTTAATACACACGGACGGCAACCGCATCAGTATCAATCTAGGTCCCGACGAGTGGGTGCTTAATCAGTCAATTAGCAATGTTCCGCTAATTGGTTAATTACCAAGCAAATTTGTAGCCGGCATAGAATTGCGCCATTGGGGACACGCACGGTTATGCGTGTATATCATGTGCACGGGGGAGGTGAAAGGTACGCGGCGACCTCGCTTGTCCAGGCATTAAGACACAAATGTATTTACCTGTGTGATCTATGGCCACCATGGCATAATGAACCAGTTCGCGTTGACTTAGCTGCGCGTGATAACAGTTCGCGCGACCACAAACCCGGCCAATCGACAGATCTGATCGAAGGAAAAACCACTGCCGTGTCATTCTTCGTACGCGGGCAATTTTAAACAGAGCCAAGGATACGAAGGTGGTACCGCGTCTCTGGATTTGTTTTACCTGCGATTAAAAATCAACTGGAACGACTGGTCGTTTGCAGAATACGTGTGCAATCTTCCATTTTGAGAGCGGCTCTTTCCTCAAAAATGTTAAATGTTCCAGCTTGTAGGGCTGCACGAAATGAGCTGGCGTAATGCCGCGGATAAAATTCTGGAATCCATTGTAAAGACTGCTCTTGCGGTGTCCAAAGGAATATGCAAAAGATGATACACTCTTATGAATAATGTATAGAAGAATATGCCTGAGTGGGTTCACTCGAGTCATGCAGAGTTGTATCATAATGGAGCTTCGAAAAGGGAACAGGTTGTAGGAAAAACTTGAATCTCGCATCCTCGGTTTCTCGAGCAGTAGAATCGTGGAATGAAGTCAGTATCTCAACGTGCAAAACAAATTCCGCAGCCTACGAATCCTAGATGCAATCATTGGTTTCATGTTTCATTTCGATTCCCCCGTTCGCGACGCACGTGTCACGATTCTATCGGCTGTTCATTGTTCGAAGACCAATGGCCGTCAGAATTTCCGTTCTGGAGCGTTCGACGGAATTCGCAGCGGGAAGGCCGCCACTTCGTTCAAGTTGAATTAAAACCGGGACCGGAAGCGAGCACTTACCGCCTATTATCCGGTCCGCAAGTTTATCCACGCATTAAATTCCTCCCGTGCCTTGCTTCCAAATATACCTGGCCGGCCCTGCTGACGCGTTTCAAGTTCAACGCACCCTCGCGTCGCGACGTCGTCGACGCCTTTCCACGTTCCCGAGCAAATGCGACCACGGTGTAATAAACTCCGGTGCTGATTCGAATTGCCGATAACTAGATAAGACGCATTCCAACACGACCACCCGTGCCCGTGGAGCACGGCCACGGGGGCCGCGATTTGAATAAGCGAAAGGCGCGAAGGAATATAAGTGGTGCAATTAGGGGTTGATTATTAGTAGGGGAGCTTATCTGCGTCCTGGAAATTGTTACTACAGACGCGTCTGATTCCAGTGTCTCTAATGCGAGATAAAATCGTGGATGCTCTTTTTTAGATCGGCTGGGAAAGGTATTGATTCATGTAGCACAATGTAAACGCAAAATGGAAATGAAGGTAATGGAAAGAAAGGTAATGCAGGGTAAATTTAGCATCACTTTGATGCAATGCGATTCATCGAGTGGTCATTAAATATTGAAAATCGGTTGATCGACAGAAAGTAAAGGTGTTATGGATTATTTCTGTAACACGTTTATAACCGTTTGTATTGCGGGCAACCATTTGACAGATTTTGAATATACCAGATGGGTTCGGACAGGAATATCGCGGAATTATTATAAACACAGTCGCGGATCGACCGACGATGTTCCGCCATTGAGTGAGCGGAGATTCGATTTAGAGGCAGGATGCAACGGCGTTGAACGATCACACGAAAACACCGTCGGAAATCGGGGAATCGGCCTCGACCGGTATTGTAATATTGCTGGCTGACGCCTCTGTCTCTTGCATTAAACATGAGTTATATGTCAGCATTGTGTTCTATACAGAGTCATGGCGCTGTTAAATTTACATTATGTTCGTGTGACCAATTATTATTGAATGGTACGCGCCGTACTTGAAACACCGGATCCTTGAAAAATTCATTTTCCCTCGAAACCGCGCGATAATCGATTATCAATTCCACCGTAACATTCATACATTTATTTCTCACCTGACGATCAGATGAAAATGATCGTAACTGTTTGCAACTTTTCGTAGCATAGGTACACCGGCCTCGCCGCGCCTTTATCACCACTTGCTCGTCGCGTTGTCCACCCGAGAATAGATCCTAAATAGCATTCGAACGTTTCCATGTTCGAGATAAAGCCTCGAAGAGGGTGAAGCAGGGTGTATCGTAGTCTTTTATCGAGGACAAACGCCCCTCCGTTTATCTCGTATCGCGATTACCTTTAGCCTGGTTGAATAAATAGATCAGCCAGTGGCACTTGGTCCGTGCGAATGGGCCGAATACATGCTCGTACCCGACCGCGGGACACAGCACCGTACCGGTCAGATCGCAATACCTCTGTACGTCGCGACGTCACGATGCATGGCTCCATAATTCTGCGAACTGGATTCATCTCACGTTTCGTTTTCTCTGTCGCCTTTGAAAACGTAGACGCGCCTATTCCGCGTATGGAACCGACACCGGATAGATCGCGAAAACGCTGACGACGATTTGCCTCTAGTCTCGGACAGACATTCCGCGGAATCGGTCGACGGAACGAAAACCGTGAGAAATTCTGACGGCCATACATATATTTTAGTGAGTGCGTCAACTTTCTATATGCGTCACGCTTCCAAAAGTTTCACGCCAAGCAATATGTTTTCATTAAACGCTTGCCGGAACGTCCAATTAATTCAGAGAAAGAAATTGTCGACCCCGCGATGCACGGGGAAGGAAAAAAATCGACCATCCTCGGCAAGGTTTACGTCATCGTCGAAAGTAATATCCATACGTGCCGACGATATCATTGACGAGTTCCATTCGCACATGCGCCCGATGCGGACGATCGTTTTTTCTAATTTATTCGACTTCAGCGCGACGCGAAACAGGAAAAGCCATGCTGGATCGTAAAGAGGAGCTAATAATAGCGGCGGCAGTAAACGACGGGAAACGGTGAAAGGCAAGAGAGCATCCCTATGCGAGATAGAATTCGCCAGGCTTGGTAATCGCGCCGGGATCGAGCACCAACGACGATAAACACTCGCAATAATAAACGAGGGATTAATTTCAACAATAGATAAAGTGGCCGATGCATCACGGCTCTCTGTATAAAATAATCTGGCGATGATAAATGGACACGACGGTCCTGTTAATACTAAACTTTGCTTCGCAACGAACTGAAATCGTATTTATAATTGACGAATGTACCATTACTCATCGGTTGTTCCTGTCAAGAGTGGCTCGTCCACATCCGTGTCCAGCCGTAGTTCACTACAGGCTGCAGATTAATAACAGCGTTCGAGTTCGAAGGAAAAGGCGGGAGAAGTTCGAAACAAAAAATTCGCCCCGGTTCGATATCTCGAAGCGCGACCGTATATCGAACTTCGATGTGCTGCGCCGCGATCTCGCGATAAAACACGGCTAATTGCTTCACCCATGGTTGGCCAATTAACAGTTAATTAATTCCTTATTACTTTAGCAAGTAGTTTAGGCTCGATCGTTCGTTCTTTAATTAATTATCGATTAGTTCACGAGGCGTGTGCCCCCGTTCGCTTTCTCTTCACTGCAGCGTTGATGATCTTATCGAAACAGGTCCGTGAACGATACGTAAAGATCACTTCTTTGTTTGGAAAACAACAAAATTAAAGGGTACAATTGACAATTTAATCACCGACGACGCGTACGAACGAACAAATCACCTTACGGAATTCCGTGGCCCATCGTGACTGCCATATCGACTTAGAAATTCGTGTAAAACCTATATGAGGTAAGAACGATTCCCCTATTACCAGCGAAGCACGCGTGACGGACGCAATGGAAAGCGAACAAAGTCGAGAAGAGCCGAAATCGGCCGAAAGGCCAGGGACTCCCCACACGAGGGGACCTTTGCGAGCTTCACAAGCCGGCTTCCGCTCCGTCCGGCGCGAACAGCGGAGCGTGTGCGTGTTACAGTCTTCGATGATCGACTCCGATTTTTTCTTTTCCTTCTAAGAGAGTTGTCGGGCGCCGAACGCCATATAAGACCATACAGTTCGTCGATTTATTCCGTTCCAGTGATATTGTAGAAATAATGAGTGAAAAGTGTACACGTGAGGATATTGGAGTCGAAAAATGTGACAGTAAAACTCTGTCTGACGGCCGGAGGGAGAGAAACGCCGCGATTTTACCCGTAGCAATCGCGCCTGCGCGTTTTCTACCTCTTTCCCTCCGTACCATTGTGCGCGCACGTGTGTATGTATGTGGGTGGGAGGTCAGGCGTTAAAAAAGTTCCCATAGAAGTGTGGGATTAGTGTGTCGCGATACGGCGGGTGTTCTTTTACTGATTAAGTGTGCCGCTCGTCGGGATTCTGACGGGATCTTCTCCATGGACACGAAAAACGACGTCGAAGGGATTGCTTCGTGAATCATGTAAACAGCTGTTCCTATTTTATTTCCACCGATAGTACCTGCTCCCTCTTGTTTTTGTTTTTTTTTTTTTAAGTAAACGATAGTCGATCATAGAAAGAATGAGAGTCGTCGAATGATTCGGAACGTGTAACTGAGCCGAACAAACGATAAGTGAGCACAATATAAAGTAAAATTAATGGCAGACATGAAATTCAATGGAGAATTATAATTGAATTATTGATGAAACACTAGCGAGTGTGTGCGAGAGTGAGAAATGTTTATTTCACGTTACTTTGTTATTTGACGCGCTGTTTGGCCCCAGCACAGGAGATGAGACTTAGCAGGGTTCCAATATATAAATCGATGGTTTTATACCGCGATGAATGCGCCGTTGAGACAAGACGCGAATGCAAACGCGTGTTAGACCTCGTCGTAAATCTACAGATCAAGTATACTAGTAAATAAAATGCGTGCAACGCAGCAGGGATTTAATGCTAATTACAGTGGAAGAACGATGCTTACATGGACGACTTGAACCATTGCTGGGTCGCGTGCTTCCGGCGATGCGACGATTCACTGTGTCGTTAATTTGCATCTGTATTGTTGTATTATATTCGCCTGTAGAAACAGACTACAATTCACGATTTAAAATTTCATGAATGTAGTGTCATTCAATGTAAAGAATTGCCTCGGGAACTTTTCTTGGATAAAATATTTACTGTCGAGAAACATTGTAGAGTGCATTTCGCTTAAATAATGGTTGTCAGAAATGTTATTATAGACGATAGGAAGTAATTAGGGTAGTGCAAGGTTTCCTTGAAGCTTATTAAAGTCGTTTTTAAACAAAAAGTGTACGTCCATTGTTTCGTTGGTTATCGATCAAGTAATGGTAGCCTTATTTATATAGAAAATAAAGATAAAAGAATAAACGGCTCGTTCTTCACAAAAAGATAATTCACGCTGAGAAATATAATCTAGACAACAATTACTCGAGTCAAGAACGAAAGATTTGCCTAATTTACTCCAAAATTGCTAAATACATCGCGGTCTTCCTAAGCGATGCTGCACACAGTGGAAAAGTTCGAATTAGATTCAGGAAAATATTAGCAGGTGACAATGAAAGTCTATCGAATTTCCACCGTCCGCGTACGTTATACGAATAAAGGAGCTCCGATAATCCGGCTTTCTCGAAGGATGAATTTTAAATAAATCCCGACGCGTATCGCAGGGGAAACGGTGCCGGTGTCGCATTCGATGATTTGCATTGCTGTTAATTAGAGCAGCCGTCAAAGAACACTGCACCGGCGCGTGGACGTACCAGATATACACGAACGAAATTGGCCGATGAAAACGACCGGTTCCCGATACGAGACTGACTTCCCTCGGTTACTGGGCCTCGTCCTCGTACCTGTCCCTCTCCATCCTCTGTAATCCTTTCCCGTATATACCTCTCGACACGATTTACATGCTGCGCGGGAGATCAAAAGCACAGCCCTGTTTGCGCTTCGTTAGTTTTTATTAACGAGAGCAGAAATGATCGTTCGATCGTCGTGTACAGCCGCACAGTTGTATTTTCCTCGGGCGATTCATTTCTGTCGTTCCCGCGTTGATTTCGGAGCATCGAAATTCCAATTTATTCTCACACGCTTCCGCTGAGAATTTTTAACCGTGCACGCAAATGTTTCTGCAATAATCAGAGTCAGTTTCCTGTGCATCGCGGTACACGGGGAACGAGAGAAAGGGAAGTCTCAAGGCTTCCAGTCTTCCAGGCTTCCACGACGCGTTAAGAGTTTACCCCTCCTTGAGGTTCCTTCTGCCGCACCGAGGTATTTGTCGACGTTCAAATGCACTCGACGAAATGGATCTCTTTACAGGTCGTAAACGTCCGCACGATCGTCGTTTTTTTTCTCCTCAAGTTTGCGCGGGGTACTTGAAATCCCCCCGCCCCTACCCCCTTCTATTTAATGGCCGACACTTCGGAAACGGGAAGTGCTGATATCGCCGCGGATCAATGAGGAATGTACGGGTGGAAAATCGTGAAACTGCCCTTGTTCCCGTTTGCCGGCGAGCTTCCGGAATTCTGGACAATTTGATCGACGTTGAGAGAAGAAATGAAAACGAAACACGGTTCATTCGCTTCATCGATATCGTTCAATTTGGACATCGAGCGTCCTAGATTAGCTTCGCCAACGAAATTCCGTGGCGTTCAGAAGTGTTAGGGGGAAAGAAAGAAGCACGCGATGGCACATGCGTAATTCAGAAACTTCTCGGCCAGCCTGATGAGGCAACTTTTTCCAACCGTGCTCCCTCCGGCACACCGGTAGAATCTAGTTTTCACAATAAACTTGCGTCCGAGCACCTCTCTGACCTGGTCTGGTCTTCTTACATTTCAGGCAACGACTTCCCGACTACACGTTTCCGTTTTTTCACCTGCTCGTTTGACCCGGTTTTCTCTCTCATTATCTCTGCAGCAGGGAACGATGTGTTTTCACGCGTGCTCCTGTTTTCAAGAAATATTCTTCCCCCCCCCCCCCCTTGTTTCCGGTCTTTGCGAACGATTAAAAGCTGGACACGCCCGCCGGTGAATACGTCGTTTGAAGATGCGATTCGCGTAGGAAGCGACCGACTTGCCTTTACTTCTGACAATTTCTCGCTTCCAATTAGTTCGGATTAGCAAAATTCTGTGTCGTCCAAAGTAACGAAGGGTCTTGTTGTAACGTAAACACGCCCGCGATCGGTATTTCCCCTGAAATTTATAACCAAAGGGAGACGTCGGCGAGGCCGGATTATTGGAAGCTCGAACCGTAGAACATTAATTGCCTAATTATGTTGCGACGTAAAAGGTGGCTCGTGACTATGCACGTTTCAATTATCTCTCGACCGGTCGTGTTTTCCGTGGAACGAACGCGGCCGTTTAATTCATTTGGCCGTCCCGAGGACTACCCCTTTGCTGAACACGGGACGGCGACGAACAGGAATGTGACGCGTGTTAATTTTCGATCTTACAGCCCATTTAGTTAACGCACGGTATTAATTTCACCGTACAGGCGTAGTTCAATTATCGTCCTGACCAAGTGATCGGACTTATAAAATTGTAGACAGCAACCGATTGCTCGAACGTCCTCGTTAAGGATCTTCGCGAGAACGTTTCCATTAATACATTTCTTTTTTAGAGAACTATAACCGGACATCGTTTGAAACAGTCTCACAGTGGTTATCGGTTTGCGGTGAAATAAGTCTACCGGGAGTGCGGTGTCGTTTTACGAGCTTCGGAGAATAGTTGTCGAAAGCCCATAACTCATTGTCTGAAGCTCACAGCCGTGCGGTGCCGACGCACGGTTCTATTCGTGCCCCCGTGGTCTACGGGATCTCGAAGTTATTTTATATATAGATACGTAAAAATATGTACACGGCCGAATTGGTACTGATATCTTCGTACGGCCAGCAGACAATTGCACGACGCGCTTATTTTTGTTCGCGTCGGGATCTCGCTGATCCTCGGTGCGTCCGTTTGCGAATTTTCGACGGACGATCGAACGCAACAGAAAGGTGTTTGGTCGTGTCCTGCGGTACCTGACCGCACAACGAAAGACTTTCTTCGACGCGATTGAAGTCGCAACGAATTGTCGGCCATGCTCTTGCAACGCAGCTCCGTTTCGGCACGGTCTAGCTTCTTGAAAACGACGGGCGCGTTGAATGCCGTTCCGTCGTCCCTTTCGTCTTGGAGTCGCGGCGAGCGGACCGACAGTTGAATCGTTTGACCCATTTCTTCGTTATATCGTTTCGCAATGCTCCGTCAGCATAACGGTCTTTTGTACCTCGCGTTACTGCAGCCTGTTTCGCGTGTCTTGGTGTTAAAATCGCGTGTATTGCGCTAGGCGCGTGTGTGCACGCATGTGCTTATTCCGTTTCGGGTGATTCCGATTTTGTTGAGCATTCCTCTGGGAAACATTGAGACAATTCGGATCGCTGTAATCGTTTCGTCAATATTTGTGATCGACTGAAAATCGACGAGAAATATTGATAATCAGGGATGAACAGGAAATGCATACTAGAAAATTGAATTATACAGACGAACATTTGGTCGTTGCCACTTCGTGCAATTATAGAAAGATCATTTAATTGATCTCAATTGAGGACGCTTTTCATAGATTTAGCAGTGAAGTAGGAATTACAGTGAAAGTGAAACGGTGCAGATTAATGGACTAAATATTGGGGTCTTTGGTTCATGAATTAACATTTCTGTGTAATAATTTTGGAAAGTTTCTTATTAGGAAATTTACGAAAATTTATTATCGAAACTCTTGATCTTATTGAAACAAAACTGCTCGAGAGTTTCATCGTTAATTTCAAGGGCTTGGTAGCTCAACGGCATCCAAAAACAGGAAGTTACATCAATTCGAAGAATAATCAATGCTGCCTCTCGACAGAATACAGCAACGCAACTATTCGAAACCCTACGAAAAATCCCTCAATTTCCACCCTCGAGCCGTTCAACCACTTTAGCGTTCCTCGAAAGTCGTCCTGCTCGAAAACTCTTACAGCTGCACTTTGATCGTTCAAACGATCCTTCTTGAAGTCGAGGAAGCCCGGGTGCGATGCTCCATCGTACAAACACGTTGCGCGAATTGTTTTAACCCGTGCTCCATTATGAATGCATCTTCGCAGACACTTCTTGCTGGCGCTTCGCGAGCGTTCCGGCTAAAGTCTGAGAGGGGAGAGGAGAGGATGTGCACCGCGTGCTCAGACGGGAAACTTGTCAGAAAGAAAGAGGAGAAAAGAGGAGAGCACGAAGGAAGTGGACCCGAAGAAGGGCGAAGTCGACGAGATTTCGTCGTTCCTTCTCCCTCCTTTCCTTTTCTCTGTCTTTCCACCCTTTTATTTTTTTTTTTTTTATTTTGACGTCGTAAGCTTGGGTTATTTCTGGCCCTCCTCTCTCTTTCTCCCTTACGCCACTTCACGCTCGCGTTTATACTTGCGGAATCATCCTCCCAAAGCAAACGTGAAAATCCCGTTTTGAAAATGTTTTAATTGCTCGTGGAGGCGTTCGTTTCGTAAATTTGGGGCGATGCGTGTTTCTTGGAGTAATTGGAGCGGCGTTTAATTTGGCCATCGTTGAGAATCCGTTTCACGTCGCAGCCGTCATTATCGGGAATAGTAATAATAATAATAATTGTCAGCAAAGAAGAACCAGGCTTCCACTAACGATTCGATACGAAACGACGTGGAAAAATACCCACTGCAGATCTCTTCGACATTTCAATCACTCCGTTGTTCCCCGTTCATCGACACAATGCGTACATTAAACTCGGCCCAATTCTTGCACTTCAATCCGAGGCTGCGTAATCCCGCGGTGGCGGTTCTTGCGTATCGTTCGATGGACAAAGACCACGGCTGTGCACCGTGGCTAAGGCCTTCAGCACCCTTCTCGTTCTCGTCTGTTCCGTCGTCGTTGCCCCGTTGAATCAACGAAGACACGCGTGTCCAGCCGTCACTGGAATCTTAATTACATCGCAGCCCATTCACGGCAGCTGACGCGTCGTTGTCGTTCGTCGTATATCTGATTAAGAGCGCAAGTATGCAACGCAAGCACGAAACGAGAGGCGAATCGATGGGCTGCAATAAATGTGTTCGCCCGGTTTCCCCCTGGAAACGCACGTGTTTACCCGACCCGGCTAGGAAACGGGTAATACAGAGTCGAAAAGTGCCCGCTTTTCATTACAAGCCTCGCCCGGGGGCGGATGAAAGAGGAAACGGCTCCGGCACGCGAGATCTCGACGTTTGTTCACGAAACTCGGACGATTCTGTGATAAACATTTCAACACGCTTTACCGGAAGCACCGTAGTCGAATTGGGGGATTTTCGTGCAAGCATCTTCGATGAATACACGGGAGACGGTTCTGTGATTATTCGATGACAATGATAGCGGCAGTGAGGTAGCCGTGTTGCTAGAGTTACATTTTCGAATGGGCGAGAATTGCAAATTCTTTTACATATTTCACTGTACGTATATATGTTTTTTGGAGCTCGATATTCCAATTCTTTTCTGTTTTCAACGTATCGAACGTTTCTGTATTAAGAATTTTTATTTCGATTCGGAGTAATACATGGTAGTACATACATGTGTGAAATTTCGCCGAGATGTGCATTCTTGATTGAGAAACCGGAAGCGCTCTCAGAGGCAACTGTCATAACGCTGAAATATTGTCGTAAGAGGGAACGACGTCTTCCTGTTCGTGTTTTATAGTTTCCGTGATACTCTGTCTACGCGTACACTCGAAATTGGCCCTTAAACCATCGCGGGACACTAGGCTAGGCCTCGTCGGTGTCACATTCCAAGTCCCGCTGTTCCTTTTACCTGGGTACATTCATTCCTCCAATGTGTATATACTTTCTCGCACGTACCTGTGTTTAACGTGAACTCCTCCGAAACGACTTCCCGTTGAGCTTTGCATATTTATCACTTGCGCGAGGCCCGCGCAAGAGATGTGCCACTTTGAAACTTGACCGGCAGTTCTTTTCTTTTTTTTCTTAACGTTTCACCACGTTGCACTACTCGTCGCGTCGTCCTCTTTCCTGATATATTTAACCGTCGCAGCCGTTTCTGAAGATACGAAAATGAAATTGCCCATACTACATTATTCCGTAACAATCTTCCCAAAAGTCAAACTGCTCTTTACGCGAAGATAAAGCAAGTATTGTTGTATCGAGACAGTGATGAAAATGAACTTTGAATAAAAATTCTGTGAATAGCAGAAACCAATAATTACTTATTCAGATAACGGAATGGTTGTAACAAATATAAATCCATATTGCCGCGATATTTATCATACTCCAGCATATTCCGACGTATTATAAAATAATGATGCAAACCATTGCAGACAATGCGTACACACGTACACGTGTATTGAATTACGTATTATCTGGAAAATCGAAAGGAAAAATTTCGTCGCTTCTCCCGGTTTTTTTCATCGTCGACGTGAAAGAGAATACCTCAAACGTCGCCGTACGGGAGAGGTTAATCAAAAAGCGTACTCACATCGTCCATACAACGGCGTTGTCCATTAAACCCACGCAGTCCGTACAAAGGGATCGAATCAGCTGCTTCGTGTTCGTTTCTCGTCCGGAACAGCTATGCATGTATTTCGATCCACCGATACGAGGGGATCGCGATCCACCGAACTGTTCCCCGGCACCACGGTCTCGTCTCGATATCCGATTAAACGTCACCGCTCGTTAAAAGGCTCCAGATATTCCCCGTCTCGTTCGACTTCGCCGTATCTGTGCGGGCATATCGTATGCCAACTATCATCGTTGGCACGCCACACGATGCGACGCACACGCGTTCAGATAAGGGTGCGAACGGAAACACGTGTACGCGAGATTTCAGCAAATCCGAGATAATGGCTCGCGAAATGTCGGGGGATTTAAATGGAATTGGCCAAAGAGTCAAATGGTTTTCTACGCGACTTATACCATCGTCTGCGTGTGTTCGCAGCAGCTGGGCTTGAGTCCCGTGGAAAATGTTTGCCGTATCCTTTTTACGCGACTTCAGTGTTATCGTTAATTTGATCGCTTCGCTAGTTTTCTTTATTGAAGCTGACGAGCGATCCGATTAGATTTATTAGGACGCGTCCAATAATAGTATTACGAGTACGCATGTACGTTTGTTTCGTGTCAGAGCTTTCGCAAGCCATAGAGTGAGTCAAGTGCGTGTGGTCTTCTTTCCATCCGGTTACAAAATCATACTGAAATCTGTGCGGTTTTTTTTTTTTTTAATGAGATCATGTTTATAAGAATCTTTGTATTCCGAGATGCGTGGAATTGGTATTCTTCCGGCACGATTTCGAATGGAAATTTTGGTGAGAAAGAGTGACTGGCTCCTTTTGTATCCTACAAATTTCTATTCAAAATTTACGGTTCGGGAAAGTTTCATTTACGATCGCCAGTACCCTTTTCCCGTTCTTTTTATCGTTTTTGTTCCTTTTCTTTCCTTCGAATTTTTTCCTAGTGAAACACGCAACCGGTTGTAGGTGCTAGACCACCTAACCACCACGATGTATATACCGTTCCTCTCTAGAACAGGCGTGGATTAAACCTACGACAATGAGCCTTTGTCCTCGATGAAAGTGCCCGTCTAATAATTGTTTTACGATCGCGATTTAATCCACGTTATTAAACGTTTACCTCCGTATTTTTAATTAATCGTCCATTGAATCACCCTGTCGATGAAACGCGAGCCAAAGGGATCACTGGAAATTTTACAGAAACTACCCGAAAATGAATCTCATGTTTCCCTTGAATTTTGTATTTTCATTTGGGCCAACTCGTTCGCAGGTAAATTCGTCGACTAGTAGCCGACTCGTTTTCCCAGCGATTTTCCAGCTGCCGCCGCGTGATTTCTCGGTGAAACACGTGCTTCGTGCCGGACTAATTAAAAGCTGCCGGACAATCACACGCCATTCATCTTATTAGCTCGATTCACACGGCACACCGTGCACCGTTACCTAGTTACAGAACTTCCCGGAGCGACCGGACCCTCTGGTCGAATATAATAGAGCCAAACGGAGCAAGTGCCGTTTCGTCGCGTTCCTCGCGACGAAGTCGGTTCATTTTCCAATTTACAATTAGCTGGATTCCATGCGATCGCGGGTCAACTTTGCCCGCGCGTGTCGTTTCGTGTCTGGCTCCTGTCGCGTCCCATTATTGTCCGACGACCCTAATTAACGCTCGGTCACTCGTCAATTCCGTGGATTGCCAGTCTCGTTTCAAATTGATCGAATTAAGGTTGATACGGTTAAAGAGCATCGTTTCTGCCTCGCTCGTGGCCATAAGTGGCTCTAATGTTAGTCTCGATCCACGCGATCTTATCCGAGGGTCTCGAATTGAGCAATTAGGAAACTCGAACGGTTATCATTTTGATGGCGCTTCATAAGAGCTCGCTTCGGTCGATTGATTTTATTGGTATCTAAAAAACCGTTTACACATTATTTATAAAGCACTGCGTCAATTTTGTACGGCGGACGCGTTTTCGATTTAAACGGTACCGCAGATGGTGAATTGATATTATTCCGAGATGTACGAATATTTTGTCTGCCCTCGAACACTCTGACAATGATCACCGGCGATTAAAACGAAGGTGTCGTTTAAAGAGAGGGTTGAAACGTTTTGTTCCGTAATCCTAAACACCACGAAAATTCGATAGCTCGTTTGTCAAATCCGGTAACGCATTATCGACGTGCGGGGCCAGTTTTTACATCTGGCACGCCCGTTTTCATTGCGCGAGAACGAGGAGGCGCACGACAAAATTCCAAATACCAGATACAAAATCGCACGCAGCTGGCGCATAATGTAACGCATGCTGCGTGTAATGGTGCATACGACGCGGGCGCGACCACGGAATTCGGCACAATAGCGAGCTCGCGATCCCGAATAATAATTAAAGTCGGAATTCGACAGTCGAAGCAGAACGTTCGACTGAGAAACAGCGGTTGGAAAAGTTTCCGAGACCGTCAGGAAATTATTGTACAATACATTGGTACAGTTCCCTCGGTCGCAGTGATAGCCACGTTTAGATAGATTTACGCGTACAGTTTGTACGACACGAGCATTACGAGGTCTCGCTGAACGTTTACGCGAAATGTAGTGTCTCGCTGTTGCTCGATCCATGTGACATAAATGCGTGTGCGTTTCTTTCGCATGGTAATCTCGATGCTCGATGTAATCTACGAAATCGAGGCACATACACGTTGTAACTGTTCAACGCCGTACGCGCTGCGTCCTCCCGTTCCCTTCGGTCAAATCCACCTGCTTCCCTCATCCGATGTTCGTACCGCGGCGAAAACGCTTTATCGCGATGTAAGGTGCGGCGAAGAGCCTACTCTGCGGCTGTTTTATCACTTCTCCTTCTTCACTCCCTTTCCACCGTGGTCCTCTGCTCCCTTCTACTGCTGTTACTCCTCGGATTTCCTGCGAGAAAACGTACCTCGCTCGACAATACGGTTTTACGACGCCGACGATACCGCTTTCCGCGGTCACGTCGCTTCGTACTTTTCCCCGTCCTTCCGCGTCATAAATGAAAAACGCAATTTTCTTGCGTCTCAATTCAAATACTCCTACGGGGACAACGCGAATCCCTGACCGCCGTGGTTTATCGTATTGTCGAGGGGAGTGGAATCATTGAAAATATGAAACGTCCGGAGTGCGCAATGAGAAGTATCCAACATTTCAGTAAAAAACAAAAGCAGAAAGATACTAACGGCACGTTTGTAATTCATAACGTTCGCAAATGATGGAACATTCTGCTGAAGTTTTTCTAACAAAATTGCCAGTGCGATCGGAAGATGGAGTGAAGCCAAACGACCGGGAAATGGATTATTTTCTAATAATGAAGGATAACGTCGTGTCGATTGTCTCACTCCTGCCTTTGTCGCAAACTAGTTTTCAAACTTGGAATACTTACGAAGCGCAACTCCAGATAACAGAAAAAGAAGCACGTGAAAAGAAACACGCTACCACGCTTTATCTACGGGGAAAGTGTTAACGAGACTTCGGAATCGGTCGTTTTATTAGCGTCGCGGTGCAACTTTCTATCAGCCTGTTTCCTTTTTTCTTTTCCCCCCCCCCACAACAGCATCGGCGCCTATCTTTAACGATACTTCCTGCGGTCTCGCGAGTCGCCTTGTCGGCCGTCAATTAACTTCTCGGTCGCGTTTTCAAATGTCTACGCTCCCTGTGTCGTGGAAGCAAGAGCAAAAAATAAGTCTAGAGAACGGAGCAGACAGTGCGTGGATCGCCGTTGAACGGCATCGAGTGACGAGCCAAGAGGCTTCCTATTTAAGTAGGGTCTTCTAAGCTCTTTGACTGGAATGCTCGCAGGCATCGTTGATAAGAACAATCTTTCCCCCTTGAAACAATGGCGAAATTGTTCGAAATTGAAATCTTGTTGAGGTCCATTGAATTTGCTGAAGGCTGACGAAGGCTTCTCGAGACTCGTTGAAGCAGGATATATTTTCACTTTTCTCTGTTAAAAACCAGTTCCCACTAGCATGTATACCGCACATAATCGATGGTGTACACCTTCTGCCATATCCTGCTACGCTCATTTGCTCGTTACTCATATCCCACACTCGTCGTGGATCTCCGTTTCGTTCTCTTCGCGTGGTTGAGTGGTTGGGAAGTTCGTCCCAGCATTGAGAGGTGCTCTGCAAGTGTTACTTATGATTACAGTTTTTAAATATTCTCCATTTACGGAGTTAGCCCAATGGTTTTGGTGCGATCTGTTCCGTAGTTTGCACGAAATCAAAAATTATATAGCTCGTAATTAATAATCGTGGAATATTCGAATGAGTTATATTAGGGTACGTCCTGATTCTAATTCTGATACTCGTATTCTTTTTATATTCAGGGTCTGCTTATTTGCCATTTATTAACTTTATTATGCACATATCAAAGGGCACAGTTCAGTTTTATAAAGCGGCAAAACTTTGCCGAAAAATTAGCTCCATCATTTTGGAGTAACAGTAACGTTTATCCCTGTCTGGACCATTTCAGACACGCTTCCCGTCATCGTTCCCCAAGCATATTTAGTCGCGCATTCATCGAATTCCCCGACAATACGGAATGCGAGTCTCCTCCACGTTTGGTTCTCCGTTCTGCCGCATAATTGCCAACTTCTTCATAAAACCTCTGCTACATGCCCGAGATTTCGCATATTCGTCTCCTTCTTTTTTTTTTTTTCAGAACGAGACATTGAAAGCTAGTTCAAAGCTATTCCACCCTTGCATATACATATCCCATTCTCGCATATCATAAAACAGTTCCCGCTACCTACACATGTATCATGACAATTACACTCCGATATATTTCTATTCATATATTCAACCGGACGAATATATTCGGGCCTATTAATACAGAAATAGATCTCGTTGATCGGCATGCGCGCAACCATTGTGCATACGTCGTAATGAAAAAGGAAGGTACAATGATAATCGGTTAAGCTTAGCATAAGTCACGCTTTTCAAGAGGTCTCGGCCGCTCTAAGCCGATCTCCTTTTCGCTCGGGGAACGTCGTTGGTGCTGGTAGGGCTTATCTAGCGTCGGTGTTGGTTGACACCACGAGGCCGACACGACACAAGCTGCATTAATACGTGCTCTCTTCGTTGCTTCGGCTCAGTTCACTCGCGAAGCGTGCAGTCTTCACGCGCGGCTCGCCGCCGCGCTTTCCTCGCGTTTTCGGCTCCGTTCCACGCCTCGTTCTGTCGCGTATCCGAGCGTCTCCGCGTGTATATGCGCGTGCATGCGAACGCGTGTACGCGCGGGTACACGTTCAGCTGGAGGAGAAAAATTCATTTCTTATTCCACGGAAGACAGCGTGTATACGAAAATGAAGAAACGCTTCGGCGAAGGGGACGCGCATAGTGCCCCGTGTAAAAAGACTGGACACAGCTGCTCCGATAACGAAACGATGAGTTCGCGTTGGACGTCGATGCGATCGCGATTTGTCGGCCTTCAGGTATCGTGAATTGTCATTCGAGAAGGCCGTTCGAACGGCGAACGACACCCGCGGTTCCTCTTTATTGTCACCGTGATAGTTAATTGTTATATCAGAGCCGTGCAATTAATCGTCGCCGCGAGTGACGCGAAACGTGAGCCGGGTTTAACAGTGAAAGTCAACCAAAAGTGAATCGGCTGTGATAAGTTACGTAACCGTGTTAAAGCGTGTGACAAGTGCTGCTTTGTAGTTAACCGCCTCGAGTGCGCTTGTCAACTGATCCCCGCGAAGCTGACAATTATTTTCAACGATTTCACCGTATCGTTTAACTCCATCGTATCCTCGGATAGCCGGTGTACAAACGAAACCCGACAAGAGGCGAGAGTACTGCTGAATAAAAATGGAGCTGGTGAAGAACAACGCGATCGAGATTCTGTCTCGAAGGAGCGTGGCGATAAAGGACTACAGTATCGAGAACGGCGAGGAAGAGGAAGAGGAACAACCGGACGAGGGTGATCGTGCCTCTTTGAAGATCGATCTCTCGATGGCAGAGCAGTTCTACTACGAGGTGATCTCGTCGTTCGAGCAGGAGGAGGTAGATATATTTATACACGCGTTGACACTCCTTTAAATGTACCATTCCATTCTGATTGCCAATCGGTCGAGCCGCACATCCACGCGTGCTATTGTACAGCGAACGGGGAGGAGACGGTCTCTGGTCTCCGGTGGGTTTTAACCCGCGATGCAGTTTTAAAACTGTCCCGGCCGACTGGAAGTTGAGAACTGTTTAAAGCCAGTTTCGGTAATTCCAAGAGCTCCGAGCCCCGGCTGTCCCCGATGCTACGGTTTACTTGCTTCCCGGATTATTCCGGGTTCTGGGGCTTGATCGATTTGTTTTCTTCGCGGCGTTAGCGGCGTTTTACAAGTTTCATTTCGCGTGGATTAAAGTTTGTGCGGATCAGAACTGGCCGTGGCGATAAAGGAAAATGGTGTATACATTGAAATATAGGTGAACCACTTTGGTACCGGTCTAAAAATAGAGAAGCGACGGTTAATTCGCGCCAATTAAGCAACGCTCGTCGAGTAGTCACGTTCAATTAACTCCCCATTACGCGGTTCTTCTAATCGAGAAAAAGAAATTACAGTAATTACTATTCGTACGAATACTTTTCTGTTCGTGGAAAATCCGGAAAAACATATTAACCAGCTCGTTCGTTCATTTTCTTGCCGTATATGTATTGTAATATTCGCTTTCAGTTTGCACGAAAATGTGAATCGATTGTTTCGACTCGAAGGTGGTCGCTCATTTTCCACGGCTTTTTATCTGCGATTAGCGATTCGTGGCCAGCAGTTCGCACCTCGCCATTGCGTTCGAACGGTTCACGAACCACTGTCGGATGAGCGGCTAGATTTCAAGGCGAACCAGTTGCCTGATAAAAGGCCGCAATAAATAATGTTAGCAGTAACGCGACTGCTGTAAGGATTATCGCTTTAAATACAAGTACACGAACGCCCACTAAATTGTCCGGCCGCGAGACGCTGGCTTTCCTGTAGTACCAGCTGTAAAGCATGATCCTAATTTGACTGGCTGAATTATTTATTGTCGTTTCGTTGTGTTTCGTGATAAACGTGGACTCTTGTTCGTTCGTTTCCCATACGACGGACAGTCGTTTCATTGCACCTTTCCTTTCAGATCCTTCTTCCAAGACAATTTCTTAGCTTCCAAAAAATGCTGTCTGCAACATATTGGGAAAACATTAAACACTTTTTATTCCTTTTATTCTATTTACGTCGAGCTGTTAATACATCTTGGTGAAATTTAGTTTCTAGTTCCTCCCCGACATTGAAACACGCGCGATTATTTTCACTGAAGGATGACCACTGTGCGTTCTGAGATTGTCTTAATTAACCACGTCGAATGAAAGGCTTTCAAAATGTGTCGTGGAATTCGACGGTGGGACGCGTCGGTACGCCGGGAATGTGCACGGCGACGCGGCCAACCTATTCCTTCGTTCGATGCATTATCATGCACCGTCTTTCGTCACATTGACAGACAGGTTTGTGTGTGAACGAAGTCTAGGCTTGTTTCATTGGGCTACGAGGGCAGAGCGATAAATGCCGTCTTGGTTAAACAATACGTACTGGGTAGACGTATTCGAAAGAAACAACGCATCCATATACGGTAGCAGACAAGCGTTTAGAACGAAGGGGATAATGTAATTAATTATTCGTCGTGTCCCGAAAACGTACAGATTGAAGTCTCTTGGTTGCCCAGCAATTGCTGAATCATTCGTTTAAACGTTTATTCGTAGGTGAAATTACACAGCGTGTAATTTCAATTGCAGTTCCTCGCCTTAAACCTGCGCCCGCTGTTTCAAATAATCGATACGATTCTCGGTTACACCGAAACGTCGGCGCGACCAAACGAGTCAATTCGCAATTGAAAATAGAGCGAACCGTGTTATATTCCGTGTATGTACGCCGATACTGTTAACAGCGGGAGTGCCCGTGAAAACAGAAATAAAATACCCGGCCGGGGGTGGCGAGTCAAACAATTTCAATCGGTCAAACATTTCGCTTTATCCTCGATTACCCCTCGCTCTTTCAAACATTTTTCCAATTTACCGTGCGTCCGTCATCGAAATCGTTCTCACGCGTGCAAACCTACTTTCCCCACCAACATTTTAACACCCCCGCTATCGCCCCGTCGTATCTTTCACTTTCCTCCCCATATCTTGCGAGCGGCATCTCTCTCTTCGATCATCCCGAAACTGTCCAAAGTCTTATCGGCCTTTCGGTGATAGAGAGAGACGCTGGAGGTTCGAGCGTGTTCCGTTTGCTCCTGGCCCACGGAAAACGCTTTCCCCCGCGGATTTCCAGGCGTCAGCGTTCAAAGCGGAGAAAAGCCGCCGGTAAATATCCGTGAACTGATGCAAGACATTAGGCCAACGTTGCTGCCAGTGTCCTGTGTTTTGTATGCATAAGCTGACTTTTCTCTCTCTCTCTATCTCGCTGCGCTGCCCTATTCCCGGGGCTGTCACGGAGGTCGCAGCGGCAATCTGCGCCTCGCAGCCTTTCCCCTGGTGCAGCTGCAGATGCACGGACAACAGATTCTCCTCGAGGCATTACCCCGGGGCCAGCGTTGCCGTTGGGAATGCAATTTAACGTCGCAATTGTCCACGGATAATTGTAATAATTAGTACCCTTGTAGTTCTCGGTGGATCTCGAGGCTCTCCGACTTCGTGATTGTTAATCGTGTCGTTGATCGCAGTCTCGCGTTCTCCGTTCTCACTTCTTCCTTTTTTTGTTTGTTTTTTATTACAACAATAACGATGTTCGGGTCGTTGGTCGACGTTCTGAGAATTCGACACATTTCTCTGCACGTTTCCCAGACAGTTCGAATGGTTCGCGAAAGTTGTTCCTGCCGATCGGGGGACGTTTCGTCCTAGGGGGTAGAATTCAAGGATTTTTCTGTAGCGGACGATTTGCGTCCGGGGATTTAGGCGACGAATAAGTCGTCCTTCCGGATAGATTTGGAAAACGGAGGGGAGAATCGTGCGAAGCTTCCGTTGTAGAGGGTGCGCTTAGAGGGTTGAAACGAGGGGTTGATTGGGTAGGGTGGTGGACGGACTCTCCGTGAATTTTGTGTATTCACGGACGGAAAATCCGTTTTCTTCCCTTGCTCTATTTAATCTTTCCTGCTTGTGCTTTTACTCGTTGGCGTTTGGAAATAAATTGCTGCCTGCCGGAAGATCAACTTGCTTCTATTTATGGAGGGATTAGTATCGAGTTTTGAATGATTTTCATAAACAATTTACGGTATTCTTGTAAGGTTACGGCTGGCTTACTAATAGACGAACGAACAACTACATTTATCCATAATTAATGTTCTACAAACAATTTGTCCTGCTTCTCTCGGTAATACAATTTCTGCCGAATCGTCTTGCACGGTGTCTCTTCGTTTCAACTGAAATACACGATTTCATCGTTAATTAACGCTCGCTCAAAGACCGGGCGTCCTGACGACCGCGCGAGGCGAAAAGGGGCCGCATAACTCACCTCGCAAGAAATTCCATAAACGTTCTTCGTGCATCACTCCGTACGCTGTGGCATCTCGATAATGCACAACGGGCGTTATCGTCATCCGCGAAATTACGTCGATATGTCACGGGGCAGAACAAACATCGCAGCAGCGACGGCGCATCGCGCAACCCACGAAACTTGGCCGCTTTGCATAATGCAGCATTAATATTTTACGCGGCGAATTTCGCGCGGCATGATATCGAGGGGTCCTCGCAAAAGCGGAGAACCGGCTTCCCGTACGAGCCACGATAAATTATCCGCGGCTAATTGCCCAGCGATGCCTCGGTGGTGTCGATTAGTCTTTCATGGTTGAAGCAGCTCGAGAGGTCGCCTCGATGTAATACGTGAGATCGTCACTGGCATCGGTTCTGTACGCCCCTGGCCCGGAAGTTCGCAACAGAGATTACTGAGCACGTGTTCGGAAGAGTCGGTGCTTCGATGACGCGATAACAGATTTCTTACGAGTTACAAGCGTTACGCGTTACGCGATTAACGGAATCGGTTTTAGGCTGAAAACGTTTTCTGTACGGTAGAATTCTGCTCAGGGAAATCAGGGCACAGAGATGTAGCATGTCTGTTGCAAAATTTGTTGTTGCAAAAATACGATATAATAATGTAACTCTTTGATGCATAAATCTTTCACTGAATTCTTTAATTCGTACAATGGTGCAGGAGTAAAAGTGCTACAGTAAATTGAAGCGAAAAAATAAATAAAGATAGTAGAAATATAAACATATGAGTTGAATGGTTCAATTTATGGATTAATCGTTATCGACGATCTTCAAGAAATTTGGAAAAATTCGCGATTTAAAACAGCAAAATGATACAAGTATTTGTTCCACCTCCACACAGAGAAAATACCACCACCTAAATCACCCCGTAGCAAAAGAGGCGGTCGATGTTCGATCAGCGAAGACCACAATTCATTCGTATCGCTCGGGAGGCGTAAATTATCGCGCGTGGCCTGTGCTCGCTTTTTTTCCGTTTCTTTTTTCTTTTTCTTTTTGTCAGCCAGTGCAACGAACGAACGTCTTATCGGTGCAACGTCGCGGGGACACAAATTGCTCGATTGCCGGGCATCGCGATGAGAACGGAGTACGGGGGGGGGGGGGGGGGGAAGCCCAGAAAAGTGCACAAAGAGTCGTCGGATGAGAACGTAGCTGAGGGGTGTTTCTCTTGCGGTCGATTTAAGGCTCGGGTCTGAGGGAGGGAAGAAGAGGAAAAAAAATGATACCAGCCGCCATTCTCCTCGACCGTTTAACATCAGAATTAATTACGACGCTGTAATAAGGCCGATGCACACTTTTACGCGATACGACGACGATCTCGTTTGGCTCTTAAGGTTTATAAGGTCATCGACTTCCACTCTGCCCGCCACTCTCCGCGGCCCTTTTTATCCTCGATACGATGGTTACACGATGTTACGCGGCGAGTAGACGATCCCGTCGTGTAATCAGAATAATGAGCAAAGCCGGGTCCGCTTGCTCCCGTCCCTCGTGGTAATTAGACGATGTATTTTCTTGCGTCTCGTGTTCGTTCCGAGCACTTACTCGTTTGCACCGCGTCCCGAACGTTGTCGCCGCCCTGAAACCGATCCCGACGTACGTAGAGGCTCGCGTCGTCGCTTTGATAACGCGGTGTCGTGACATTTTCGAAGTGTTGCGCCCCGGAAATAAGTTTAGATTAGAGTGGTCGTACGGGTGCAGAGAGTGACCGTGTAACCGAGGTGCCCTTAAGGGGATCTCTTTCATTACAGGGGCACACGTGCGCCCGTGCGCGGGTCGAGTATCTGCGCAAGCTGTGACGGACGAAGGGTTGAAACGAAAAGAAACGGGGCGCAGCCATCGCAGCGTTATGGAAACGTTTCTAATTTTGTCTTTCTCGTTTTTTAACGGGCCACTGGTACGCAACTGTTATTGAAACGCGTGGCGGGGCATTGCTCGGTCGCGAGTGTACAAATTGTTTTCGCTCTAATTTCTATTTTCCGCCTGCGATGATTTCGTTGGAAGTAAAACTGCAACGTGCAAATGATTGCAGCAGGCGCGTCAATCAATGAATTGATCGCGAATGCAATGGATGAAAGTTCATTTCCTATCCGTCTGTCTAGCAAATAGAAATAAATCACACTCGACCCGACGCGTCGGTGTACACCTCTGCCCGTTACTGAGATCCGGCACAATGTAGAAACCGTTCTAGTCGAAGTATCACGACGTCTGTAAGGAACGCGTTCAACAATTTCCACGTAAATACTCCAGGCTGTCGATGAAATCGGCCGTGAATTAATCTTCTCCCTGCCTACAGACCTCGCTCGAGCACCCCTGAAAAAGGTGCCCCGAGTCCAAGGGGCTCCAGCAACAAATTCAGTCGTTATTCATAGTTTCGACGGTCTCCAGCAACAGCTGCGAGGCGACTCGAGCGAAAACCGGAGAGACGAAGCGGCGAAAGGGGGGGTCGGGGGTTGCATCGAAGCCGGTCCAAGCGTAATTGTCCCCTTCGCGATTTTAATGATCCGAAGCGGGGGAAGTCGCGATCCCTGTCGATGCATTTACCTTTTCGAGCGGTCGCTCGTAAACAATGAATAATTTATTCCGCTCGCAATGAGCCAGCCTGTCCCGCCCCTTCCTCCCTTTTGCTTTTGCGTTCCCCATCCCGTTCCCTGCTCCGCTCCGTGTCACCCTTCGCGCCGGTCCCGGTCGAGCAATTTCGTGCCGCAATCCACGGAAGCGAGAACGAGCCCTCGAAGTCGCGCAATTGCCGGGATTAAATGCCTCCCGGGCCATTGTCGCGAGAGCGAACATCGTCGAATGTTAATACGATTCCGTCGTAACGAAACGCACAAATAACGAACGTTCGGGGGGGGGGAGAATCAAGTGTGCGGAAAAGTCAACGGGACGCGACGGAATGGACGGCACCGGGAGCGCCGCGGGAAATTGCGACCAATACCTGGACGGACCAGGTGTGAAGATCGCGTCTCGTCGAGTAGCGACGCGGCGACGTCGGTGTCGACGCTGTCGCGGTTATTTAGAGTTTAGGGGGGATGACTGCGAAAGACAACGAGGCTCTTGGCCGGTGGGAACGATTAGACATTTCGTTTGACGGTTCTTCGAATTACTGATTGATTGATTTTTGTATAGTTAGAAGATTGCCAGAATCGTATAAATTGTGTTTTCGAAGCGCTGTAAAGAAATATAAAACGAATTGAGTATTGTTTCTTTCAATTGGAAGCATTTTAAATTACGCCGAGTGGACTTGGGCTCTTTCAAATTTGATGACAACTTCAGTTGTTAATTTCGAAAATGGCTCAACTCCATTTGTGGCAAGAGAACACATATTATTCACTTAATAATTGCTATTATTTTTATAGGAATTGTAAATTTAAGTCTCTTAGGTACACTTAAGCAGTGTGACACATTGGTGTCCTATAGGTACCTATATTTTCTGACGCGTTCGCTGTTCACCTATTGCGCTTCGACTCCCGCTACAAATTTCGCATGAATTATCGCGGATGCTGGATTCGCGGGGATTCGCCCTCGCAGCATATCCGAATGCTTCACGCTACGCGGGAGGCGAGAAACGCGGCCGTTCCGCGCGCGTTTCTCGAGCGGTTCCGCGACCGTTTGTTATTACTCCCTTGGAAACTACTCGGCGTCGGTGAAACGGGGAATGTTTCAATATCTCCGGGAAATGTTGCACGTTTTTATTGCCGTCGCTGAATCTCCGAGCCTCCCGTTCAAGTGCTAAAATATTGCGAATACTTTCTCCGCTCTGCCCCCGGGCCCGCACGCCACGGCATTTCAAGCGAAATATCAGCATTGTCGCGCCGCGGCGGCAAGTGCAACGACCCTCGGTTGCCCGCGCTTTGAAACCTGTTAGGACACTCCGCTAAAGAGTAAAATATATACGTATCGACGCGTGTCGTGATCGTAAACTGCAGTGTCGCGTTGCGCTTGCGATTCGTTACCGCGTCTGTCATCAATGGAAGAAAATCTTGCGGTGGTCCGGCCTTCGGACGTGGAACGAAGGTCTAATATCTAGCGTTTGACGTAGAGCTTCTGAATCGAAAGGGGGGAGGCATCGTTGTCGCGGAATTCTTCGGTAGAACTATTTCTGGCATTGACGTTTGCTGGTTATTTTAAGATTTACGGAATTCTCGATAAGCTAACTGCTATGTATTTGCAACTATCGACGTTGCCTTGGAGCCACTCGATGGTGGATTTGTTATTCTTGGCTGGGCAATGAGATTTCGCCGCGGCTTGTTAGTGGGGAAGGATCGATTGACGTTCGGTGATATTCACATAACAGGTAGATGCTATTTTCTGAATTGATTGCGCGGCGAAATTGTCGCGCGATTCGTTTCAATTGGCTTAGTTTCATTGCCCGTGAAACGGATCGTTGAGATAGTCGAGAGCTGCAATCACAGGTGTCGCAGGTTCTAGGATGACAAGCGGTTACACGCCGGTCAAGTGGTCAGAAGCTTTACGGATAGACAATCGCGTTACGGCTCTCCGATTTCAAATGTCCTTCCAACTAGCGTTGCACAAGATAGCCGAGCAGTGTGCTCCGGATTTCCAACGCGAATATGCTCGCGAGCACATTTTTACGACCGAAGTGGAGCACGAGTGTTGTTGCGCGGCGTTCCCGATATTTACTCGCGCTTCTTTTACATTTCGGTTTCAGTGCTTTTTCAATCGATTCGCGCGCCACGCCGCGCGCCGCGTCTCGCAATATTAAATTCTAATTGAAAAATTGATAGCAATTAAACTGTCCCCCTGCGAGCAGAGAATATTCCTCGAACATGGCACGAGCATTCCTGTACTTCGCTAACATTATTACCCCACTTCCAACAGAAACGGCCAGTGGCGAAGTGCGAGTCCCTCGTATTCGATTTAAATGCCAGACCTCGCCCCCTTTGTTCCCCGCCATTCATCACGTTCATCCGAAAGGAAGTCGAGGTGTAACGAGAAAACAAGGGGGCGGCCAGAGAACCGTTTGCGAGAAGTTCTGGACTTGCTGCGGCCTCGAGGGGGCGATGGGGAGAGGCGGGAATTTTAATGGGGCAGCGGTTCTGCTTTTCTCAATGGGAAAATTGTACCGGAAGTCTCGGTGCGCCGCTGGTACGGGCCGCTGCGCTGAAACGAGCGCAGGGGTTAAAGGCACATTAAGTACGCCGCAATCTCGTCCTGTGTCGCGCGCCGTTAATCCGCGGGTGGAAAAAGGACGGCGTGAACGAGGGAACGAAAGAAGAAGGGCAAGGGAGTTGAAGTGTAAAACGCGCAAAAGTTGCGGGCATAAGTCGGTGCGTAAACGCGAAAGTGGGTTTAGCTGGCGCGTGGACGGCCATTCTTTTTCCATTAGCCGCGTTTCCGTGTTGATTTTCCACCCGGCGTCGCCGTTGCTTTTCTCGAACCCTTTGTCCAAGTTTTCCCTCCTCCGCGCCGAGAAGTTTCGTCGACCACTGTTTGGCGAAGTAGAATGTTCACGATGGCGTCGCAAGTGCACCTGAGCATCCCTTTCTCTTTGATCGTTTCGGTTGATCAGCGCGTTTTCCTTTTTGTCGCTTCTTCAATTAAGCGAACAATCTAGTAAGTCCACCCTCTACACTGCCATTTATTGTAAGAGTATTAGAGCAATTTCTTGCGTCTCTCTTTCTGAATTTAAAATAATTCTTTCGAAAATGCGATAAAATGTGTCAAATATAGATGTCCATTACGCGACTTCAATGTTACCGGTGTACACATAGAAAGGGTTAAAGGTACCACCGTTCCCCTCGCTTTCCGCAGTAACTGATTTCGATTCCCCAAACGAATTTTCCACGCGGAACGGACGTACCAATGTATGTATGTACAATAGGCTGAGCGAAAATCTTTTTCGCGCAACGGAAAAGTACGAAGCTGCAAAAAGTGCATCAGAATCCGCGAGGAGTTCGAGGAATCTGGACCAGTTGGACCGGGCCTGCGCATAGCTTTGTCGAAGTTTCGCGTATGCACATAGCTAACCCGGACCCGTTGCCCTTTTTCACCCGGTACACCGGTGGAAGTTGGACTTTCATGAAGTCTCGCGGGCAACGACACGCACGCGTGAGAAACACACGTTTCACCGGTCTGAATTTCTCGACGGGGTAAATAGCAGGGTCGCGAGCTTTACCGCGCGGCGCTTGACTCGTTCTCTCTGTGTGTCGGCGACAAAAAACAGAAAATGCAACAAACAAAAAACAAGAACAACAAAACGAGAAGTTTCGAGTACCTGCGCGCACCGTGCAAATTAATATAACAGCAATTACGGTTCTCCATTTTCGCGACTTTTTGTCGCCGCTGTCGGCCGTTCTCGTTGCTTCTTACCAACGGTGGAGTGATTTCGTTTCGTTTCAATTCCGTCGAAACGCGGTGGTCACAACGGGACGATGAAAAGAGCAGGTAGGGGGGCACGGTGGCGGGTTGACGCCCTTTAACAAAATCGAATAAACGGTCGAGAGTGAAATTACGAGGGGCGTACGAAACTCATTTGGGGGGTGGGTCTTTAATTAAACGCGGCAGCCATAACGCCGCCAATTATCATGCAACGCGACTATGTCCCGTGTAAAATAATTTCTTCCCGTTTCTTTTTTTTGTGCCGCCAGAAATTTCGCGAGCTTATTTTTAATCGCTGTCGCGTCGCTCGGTGTAATTGCACTTGATTTATCCGACAATGCGCGACGAATATGATTTGCGGTGTCAATTTTCCGTTCTTTTTATCGGCATTGAAAGATCCCTTCGCGGAAAATATTTGTTCCCTGTGCCCTTTGTCACCTGTCCTTCGTACAACGCCGCACGCTAATCAGATCCAGAGAGAGTAATTTTTATCGCGGTCGATTTAACACGCGGCAGAGAGAGAGGGAGAGAATCGTGAATTATTCGCCAAATGGGGTAGAAAATTATTATACGCGCTCGGTCATCGCTAATTCACGCTGAATGACCTGTGTTACCTGTCCCGTCGTTCGATTGCTTTCAAATCGATTCGTCGAAGGAAGTAACCGGAAGAGCAAATTCTGCCGGCGTTTGTTCCCCAATCGAGTCAGCGGATGCTTTGATATCGCGTTGATCAATCGAGACTCCCGCCCCACCTTCCCTTTCGCCCTAAACTTACCGAAGACCCTCGAGGTCGTTACCGATTTTCCGCGTTATTTCACAACTCTGCAAAAATAAATTAATGGTCAATCGATGTCGCGCGAACTGCAGAACTTTCCGGTCGGTCGGAGTCCGCGGCCAACACGAAACCGGTTAACCGTGAAATTAATTCGCTGGTCGACGCGAGATTTTAATTACGTTCGGTAATGATCACACTCAAGCGGTCACAAGCGGGCACACGCATGCACATACACGCGTGCCAATGTAATTAAGTCTCACCCACGGCCGTCCGTAAAAGACGCGCGACTACCAGCTCGCGCCAATTTGTAAGATCTCTTTATATCGTTCGTCATTTTCCAGCGTGGCGAGCGTTCTCTGGCACGGTTGATACCCTTCCTTCTTTCGACCTGCTCCACATCCATCTTGACCCTTTTCACGTCTATTCCAGTTCCCGTTTTCTTGAAAAGCTGCGACCCGGAAGTAAGAAAGCCCGTGTACACATCTGTCGAACACGTGTGTGAAGCGTCTTTGCTGGACGTAGAAAAGTGGCTATACCTGTGTTTCGCAGCTGCTTGGAAATTCATAGATGACTAGAAGCTTGAGGATAATCATATGGGGGGGAAAAAAGAAGCAGAACCCGTGGTTCTTTTCTTGCTGGTCTAGCAGCACTACGTCACGTTTATTCTTATATATTTCTTCGCGCTCTCTCACTCTCTCTCTCTCTCCCTCTCTTTTTTACCATGCCGGCAGATTCCATTCCGTAATTTTACTGCCCTTGCCTTTCACGAATAAAGTCGTATAGAGTTACATATACAGAGCGTGAAGGGTATATAGAATAAAACAAATTCTATTCACCTGTTCGTTCTACACTCCTGCGCAAAATTAAAGGATCACTTTCTCGCCGAAAAAATTGTCGTTCTGTCAGTTGCTGTAGCATCGTGGACAAGAATTGTACGCGAGTCTACCTGGGCTCGTTTTAAAGGGTGAAGCCTCTACATTAGCAGCCCTAAGGGCATTTTTTTCGAACACATTTTTTAATATCGCGTGGGTGCGGGCAAACTGAAGACAAGCTCTTTACGAAATTTGTTCAAGTTCTAACGTCCGCGCGAACCCCGAGAAAATTGTGTTCACGGCTGAATTCACCGTGATGTTAAATCGTAGATCAATTTTTCTTACCGAAGTCACGCCAATTGAAGGGCCAACAATTTATCGATGAAAATTTAGTGCTCCTTCAATATTGTGGAGGAGCGTATTCGCTCGACCTCGTTTCCCTTCAAGCGTTCTCCTCCCCCCTTCGACTTCCCACAACCACTTAAAATTCCAAGATTACACTCTCCAAATCCTTCCCAAACCCGAGCATGCTACACCACAATCCCCCCCTATACATATGTACATAACAATCTCCCAAATCTACGCACCGACCGAATTTCCGAAGATCTTCGACATTTTATAGCCCGGCAGTATATCAAGATAAACCACGGTCACCGTGATCGTCGGACAAGCTCGAAGGGCGGAGCCGCCGCAACGATATCCGGTCTGCGCCGTGATCGTGGCCTCGCGTGAACACAAGCGTGATAATTATTGTTACTGTACACCGGCCAACTGGTTGCAACCCTCTCCAAAGCGGACGCAACTCGAACCGCCTCGATCTCGTAGACAATTGCGTCTAATTAACAACGGGACCATGGCACGTCGTCGGGACAGACCGGCGAATCGGTGGCTGCCTGCCGCGCACACCCCTCTAGATAGTATCGCGGAAATTGCACTTACCGTTCCTCTGTCTACGCTGATCCGATTCGCGTAAGGCGAATCCGCGAACAGAGACGCGTCTGATGTGGGATCGGAACACGTTACCACCCCCGGGGTACATAACGGGTATTACGGCGACGAGCAGAGACTACAATTAGGCAATTTTGGTGAAACGGTAGCTAGCTACTCGACACCCGATTGCACTTCGTTCGCGAGCTTGTCTAGCGTGCACGCGGCTTTGGGGATTGGAAATTGGCATTGGGGGTTCGGGGGATGCGGTTCGTGTATTTTTGTTGGCGCGGAGCGAAAGTGGCGGTGGCTCGGCGGATCCCTGGAATTAATTCCTCAGACGTTCGGCAAGGGGATTTGACTTTTTCGCGGCGAGAAATGTACCGGGAGGGTTGGGATAAAAATGATGTCGGCGGCGCTTTATTTGTACAGCGCGGAAGGTTTACTCGCGACCGTGGAATACAGGGGGGGGGCGAAATAATGCGGGAATTGTCGGGTTGCTGACAGGTTCGGATTAGGATTTCTATTGGTAATGAATATTCTGCCCTTGGCGAGTGAATAAATATTCTGAGCGTCGGGAATAATTTCGAGCTGGCGCCCGGCGCAGAATGGAAGCCGGTTAAGTTCGTTTCGAGGTCGGGTGTACACATAGTGCAACGGAGACTCACTGTTAGGGACAGATGGTGGGGAACAATGAAAAGGGATTGTCAAGGCTTCGCTCTTAAGTCGCCCAATACTGATGGGATCAAAGCGTGCACTCGGATGTATATGCCATTTGGTAGCCAGGAATCTGAAACAATGGCTGCACCTTCGAGTGGTAATTAATATCGGGAGGAGAGCGAAGCGTAAATCACTTGTCCGTCGACCAATAACATCGTACTATCCTGACAATGAACCCCTATACGTGCGGTGACTATACGAAATTTCTTGTCAAAGATAATTTTTAACCATCCTCCGGCTATCACTGTGTATTTTAAATCAAATATACACCATTCTGTCTCCGGATGTCGAGTACTGTGCAACTCGCTATCTAAATTTTCACGAAAATAAAACATGCTACAGCGGGATAATTAGAGTCCGGCCGGGCAAATTTTCGCAGCCGCTGTAATTGTTTCAAATCATCCCCTACATATTCATCGGCAGCGCTTAATATCTGGCCCGATGCGCGTCCGTTCGTTCAATGGTCTCCCGGAATGACAGAGGAACAAAGTGGCCCGCGGAGCGAGCAGCGTGATAAATTAATTAACCGAAAGCCGCAGAACGCAAAGTTCGGCGGCGGCGCACTTAATCGGACGCGGACGAGTCAGTTTAACAGACAATCCGGCGTAATTAACGCCACGACGCGGCGCGGCGCACAGCGTCGCAGAGCGTCGCGTCGTCGGGGTACAAGCCACTACGCGAGGCGTATCAGTATCTCGTGCCCTCTCTCGTGTTGGAGAGATACAATCACGGAAATTGCTCTTACCGTCTCGCCGACTGTTAATCCGATTCCCGTGTAGCATTCTCTCTGCCGCTGTTGGCCGCCGCGACTAAGTCGAGATGACTGATTCGAGATAAGGGATAGATGGCCGGATCGAGATAAGGGTACACGGTACAACACTGGTACCGTACAAGGGAACCCTGCGGGGGAACAATTCATCGGCGAAGAGCCACCCCCTTGGGCTACGGTTGTACTCCCCAGACGTGTAGAAACTTCATTTTTGGGTACATGAAACTGCACTCGGTATATACATATGCATATTTATATTATTTATATGGGCGACGTCGGAAATTGAATGCGCAGTTTTTCTCCTTCAAAGTTAAAATAAAGAATAATCTATACCGGCCGTTTACACTTGGCGACGCAAGTCAAGGAACAAGTTTCATATAAATTCAGTTATTAATGAACAGATTAGTATTATTTCAACTATGAGAGAGATATGGCTTCGTGGATCAGAGAGCGATAACAATTATTTCACATGTAGTGGTGGTATTCCGTATTTCATAATAGCAACTAGTTTTAAAATAATTTCTGTCGACGATTGTATATTCGTCGGTCTTATTTCAACCACCTTGTCAGCTTACCTGTCTTCGAGGCGGCGACAGTGAAAGTCCGTATTTTAATGTTTCGCATCAATTCGCCGTTCGAAAATTCGCACGATCTTTTCGCTTCTCGTTCGACCGATTGTCAAGTAGCGTAACACGGAATTACACAGGCAACGCAGTTCCATCGATAAAACGTAATGGCGGACCATTACGGGCGCCATAAAAATCCAGGTATAATTTCCACGGCAAGAATGTATCGGCCGGGCGTAATAAATGTTAATACGCATTTATTGCGTCCACGGGGCGATATTAAGATCATCAGTTCAGCATCGCCGTAGTGGCGTCGACGGGCGACATTAAAGGAGAAAACGATCCCCATAACGCTGATATTGCGGCAGGTATCCCGCAGGTCCATGATTACACCAAGAAATCGTGTTTATCATCGGGATATCGCACCTTCGAACATCCTTGTCCTTTTAAGCCCGAGTTTCGCGTTAATCAAGCTCCCCTTCCGTTGATTAATTCGTTAGTTGCTTGCAATTCTTTTTTTTCTAGCAGCACTGCAATTTCTGTTTGTCTATTTCGTATGGCCGGGACGGTTTAATATTTTACAAGTATCAGAATATCCTTTTCGTCGTTTCTGTTGAGTTTTAGAAAATTATTTATTTAAATCAATTGAGCCCCTTTACCATTTACAGCGTGATTCTTCATCATCGAGTAGAATAATAATGGTAGATACGATTGCACTATCAACGTCTCTGTTATTTGCAGAGCTAATTTTGTATTCGCAGATCGATTTACTTCACCCGGAGTATCTTGCTTCGCGGTTGCGGCGCGTCGAACTGTAAATCCAATTAAAGATACATCCGCCAATACTTTTATCGGTAACGCGGTCCGGCGTTCCCGTGAAATATCGCGATTTTCGCATCGCCTTGCAGGGCAATAAACAAAAATAAACGCGGCAAGATGAACGCATAGGTTTTTCTACTTTATTGCACTAACGGGAAACGGCACGAATTTTATGAAAATAAATGCGAACGATACGAATTCAACACACCCGAATAAATTGTGCGCAATTTTATAAATATCAAGGGGAAAGAACGGCGCGAATTTTTGCCCGACGAAAAGTAACGAACATTAAAACGGAACGAAGCCCTCCTTGAATCCTCTGTGACGCCTTCAACTATTGATTTCTTCCTATGAAATTCTAATAACCATCTTCTCCGGCCATCGTACATGCACGCTCAATGCTTTCAGCTTAACGTGCTTTCCAGGATGTGTATCCATCTATAAATTGAATACGAGTTCAATCTTCATGTTCAGTTGAGTTTTCCCCTCGTAATACACGCGCGTACGCTGCGCCGCTTACACTATTTCCGTTCGAATTATCGTTGACAAAAATTCCATGGATCAGCCCCGTTCAATCGCTGTTAAATACATTTCAACAACCAAATATACCCCCGATGGATATCCAATTAATCCGACAATAAACGAATACATTAATCAGCACTGTTTACCTTGCACGAGTTATATTTTAATAAAACACCGCGACCCGTTCATTTGAATACGACCAAATATATTATATCTAACGAAATACAGAAGGGGAGCAAGTAAATTCACATCTTCTACCGTCCACGAGCCAACGCGAATGTTCCCCTGAAATTTCCATAAATCTCATATGAAATTCCGCCTCCTCCGCCAGGAATCTCCATTCAACACTCGAAAACGCTGTATAAAGCGCACGAAAATCGCGCGATACGAACACACCCCCGTTTCCTACTTTCCGTAAACGCATCCAGCGTCTTCGTCGCGAAACGGAAATGCGTTCCACGTTCGCGAAGAAATATCGAGGGCCCGAAGGGGGGGTGTTAGAGTATCGGGGCGGCGATGCTTCGATCGCGTCTCGAACCACCCTCTATTCAGGGAAAACGTATTCCAAAACGGGTCCCGTCGCTTTAAGAGCATCTGCCGGCACAATGGAATTCCGCGAAAGAACGAACAGGAATACTACGTACTGCGGACACGCGTGAAAGAGAAAAAACGCCCGGTACGCGGCGCAGATACATTTTCACTCCGGGGCGAAGCATTTTCATCGATAGATTGCACGCGTGGAGACGCGGCGCATTTCAACGAGAGACGGATCTGAAGAGCCGCTTAATGATCACCGGCTGACGAAGCTAATGAATATCCCTTTTCGATGGCCAACGCTTTTTGCGATTAATCAGGTCGACGTATGCGTGGCGACATTTTCCATACAAATTACGGAACTCGAGTGTTACCTGCTCCCTTTAATGTTACCGTATTCCAGACAGCGATATTGCAGGTGGTTTTTTTCCACAGCTTTCATCGATACGAGTGCGCGAGCAATTTTTCATACGAAATTTGGCAACTCGTTCCTCCTTACACATTTGTCACGTCGACGAAATTTGATATGACACGACCCGGAACACCTGTCATTTACCTTGTGTGGTAAACGTGAAATAGTACACAATATTGCATTCTGACGGTAGACATTTTTGCATAGCTATCAGTTAAGGATACTTAGAAGCAGCAAGGGAAACTCACGCGATGCTTCGAGTCTCGTCACGGAATCTTCTGCGAATCGGAGTATTTTCATGACTCGAGTTATTTTTACCGGCGCGTCGCGTCGCGTCGTTTTCATGGGCGCTGACTTTCCCCGCGTGAGATACCCGGGACAAGCCCGCAAAGGCCAACCCTCTCCTATGGCCAGGTCGTTTTTAAGATTCCTCGCACGCGTACCGTACGTTCCAGCCGGTCACGCCTGTGTCCAGCTCGCCGCGAACTTTTGTTCATTCAACTTCCGCGAACCGATCGTCTTCGTGGTATCCATTAACCCGCGAGAATGATGAATGGGGCCCCCGTCGACGTGTCACGATCGACGTAGAAGTACACAGTTCGCTTAAAATCGTCCAACCGCCGTCCAATAACGCATGCAAATAACTTCGATAAATCGTCGAACGATTACGCGGACAAATTATTCATTTGTTGCCCGCGCAACACCCGAACTAATTATGCCGAGCGAATTTATCTATGCGGGGGCAGGTGTAATGAATTTATCTTGCGCCCCGCGCGGTATATTATACGTGACTGAAATATTCGCTTCGTTAATTCCCTTCGATTTTCCAAGAGGATTGAAGGTAATATTTTCGGCTGGTCCCCGGATTAAGCGATTCTGAAATAGGTCATGCGGGCGGTAGGGAGAATTTCTGCGTCCGCGATAGTAAAAAAAATCTCTGATTATTTTATTACAGAAGAACGGTTCGAATAAATCGAATAAATAATAAACATTAATATTGCAAAAATTCAACACCTCCGGGGGGGAATTTAAATTTCTGGTTTCTCTTCGTTACTCTTCGTTTCGCACGATTGGCAAATTCTGTTACAAGGTATGACATCTGCGAGCGTTGTTTCATTCGGGTAATCGATGGAACGCGATTCAGAATCACCGCGGGGACGTTAAGGTGAAGGTCTAGGGTACTTCGGCGATGCTACGAGGCCAGATTTATAATACATGCACATGGCTTGCTGCCAACGGCAAGGCGCCACAATATTGCCGCTTAGTCACCTCGGCCGGGTCTTTTCTTTGTCCTGTTGCTTTGCAACATAGCAAATAACAAAAAAACGACCAGGGAAAACTGAATATTTATGAGAGAATTTGGTGGCTCTCTTGGCCGTACGCTTTTTCATCTTTTGTTCCCACCTCTGTGATCTATCCCCCTTTCCCTCTTTGGTTTCGCTGATGTACAGGCCACACTTTGGTAACTATATTTATACATGTGCCTAGACCGTGGTGCCCCGTTAACGACGTGATTAGTGGAGTGTAGAGCAAAGTGGACGTGATATGTGATTCTCCGATTATTTTTCTTCCTATTTGCTGCTTGATTAAAAATATTTTAATCTCGTTTTTTTTTAGTTGCTCCGCTCACAAATATACATAAAACCCACAATTCGTGACACTTGCGATGCTACTTAATATTCCAATTATCGCAACAACACTGCCACGTAACTGTCCATTTCAATTCAATTAACCCTCTAATCAGACGACCAGGGTGCTCGCCAATTCTTAAGAGTCTAAACCCCATCCGTATTCGGCTGTTTCGCATGCCAAACGCGTTCACCCAATTCATTACCACGGGATCCCCGATGGAACTAACGCGACGCTAATTATCGAATAGCGCTCAGGCAGCCGGGAACGGAGTACAGAATGGCGCCAGACAATTAGCCTGGTAAATTCCGCGAAGAAGTTCGCCAGGACGCGACACTCGGACGAGCGAGGCTGGCGTGGCGGTGGGGAAAGTGGCGAACAAAGGGAAAGAGGGAACGGGAAGATCGAAAGCACGACCGAGTTAACTTTAATTGCCCGGTTGGCTACATAATAAATGACATTCCAGACGGCCAAGCGGAGGAAAAATTGTCTCGTCCTCCGTCCTCTTACACCCTCAACCCTTACGCCCCCCTTTCTCGTCCGCTTTCGTCCAGCTTGTTCGCTGAAACGTTTGCTACATTGGAGCTTCAGGTAACCGGGACGTATCGATCGCTGTGCGATTTTATTTTCAACGATACATTCATCGCGAACACGCCACCTTCGACACCCTCGCAGTCCCTCTCGCAGAGATTTATCAGCAGAATTAAATCTTCGTCGTTGTCTCCGCGCGAACAAAATCGGCCTGCGATTCATACTTTTCTTCTCCTGCCCCGGGAAGATGGTCCGTAGTGCACGGACCAACGAAATTGTAGTCGACGTGGAAATTTATAGAGCAGATTTATCGTGACCGTTTACTGTATCGGTTCCCGTTAAGACGGTGCGCGAACGGTTGCTCGCCGACGCTGTTCGAAGCACGAGGTGGCAACAAGCTTAATTAGAGGTACACTTGGCGAATTAGTAAGCATAGCCACGCACGTGAAAGGAGACTCCGCGCGAAGTGTTCTTCCCTTGGTTTTATTAAAAACGGTGTCGTGCTTGGCTCGATGCAGTTCGCAGCTGCAGCGGAATTCTCTTTAATGTTTGCGTAGATAAATAACTGATAGGAACAAACGTGGATGATCCAGTGGCTGAGTCGCATGTTCTGTATTATATATTTTGTAATAGCGGAGAGACATGAGAAATGCGCGGTTGATA
Organism: Nomada lathburiana; assembly: GCA_963667235.1. Lineage (NCBI taxonomy): Eukaryota > Metazoa > Arthropoda > Insecta > Hymenoptera > Apidae > Nomada > Nomada lathburiana. The sequence continues at coordinate 9,341,304 of OY763903.1, forward strand.
ATTACAATTTATCTTTGCAATTAAATATTTTTCTCTGTGTTGCTATCAAACCATCTCAGCAATGTGCCAAATATTGCTGCCACGATAATACACCCCTCTCGACGTTCAGTAGCACTTAATTAACAATTAATATTATTATCAGTCATCCCTCGACGTTCTCTATAACGAGGAAGGGAAGAAAAAATATAAGCGCCTTTTTGTTTCATCGAACGACCCCCTTTATCGACCCCCATGGCAGCGTTACTTTCCGCAGTAGTCGTCAACACGAACCGACTTCCGGTAAATCGACCTTCCTTTCCCAGGCTTTTTCTTCGCATTTCCGCTCTAAGAACGCGCTCTGGATGCCGAACAAGCGGCGCTTAAAGTACTTTCATAGCGGAACGACTAATTAGAGCGATTTAGCGTCCGTCGTCGACGTTTATTTGGAATGCAAATGCAGACGTTTAGCAACCCTTTTTCCACTGTTCGTCGTTCTCTCGTTCCTCCTTCTTTCGTTCTCCCGTTGCTCATTCCGCGCCATACCCTTTTCCCGTTCGTTCTTCACGCTTTTCCTACCGTTTCATTCACCCCCTCTGTTCTCCTCGTCGCTTTGCACCCCTTCTTACCATTCGTTCTACCTACCCTTGCCCCTTTTCCTCTGTTCTCCACTCTGCGCTCCCTCTATCCCGCTATTGTCCGCCCTTCTGGCCCTTTTGCGGGGCACCTTGTTAACCCCAAAACATGGATCTTTCGCTTGGTTCCTAGACGCTGTTCGTTATCTGACAAATTCTCATGCTTGAAGTATTAAACATTTTTAGATAACGAGTCCGTTATTGGCAAGCAAGTGTTTTAATATTGCCAGTACTGGAAAGGAAGTATCCTACGGCAAATTGCGTTTACACCATGCAACAGTTGTTCCGTAAAAATTTCCTGTTTCTATACTTTCATGTGGTTGCTTTTCGTTTGAAACTGTTTTAACGAATTTAATTAACTGCAACAAAAATTGCTTCCTCCATCAGTTGCCCAACAAATCACCCCCCAACGCATGCCATTCATTTTCCTTCCCCTCATAACCAGGAGTTAAAAGTACGGCACAAATGCCGCTTATCTCGAACGAAACAGTGGTACAGTCGTTGGTACCGAGGCAATCGGTTTCACCCCTTTCCACCGTTGCAAGGGACGTTTTCCACGTAGACTGGCTGAACCGCAAAGAGGCAAAGCGACCTAAGCAGGGGTCGGAGAAAAATCCAATGGAACGGTGCGATGCTTGAACGGGGGTTGGGGGGGTAATCGAATAAATGGAAAACGCCAGTGGATGCTTTCGCCACGGTCTGAAAGGGATGTTGGGCGTTGTTTAAGGGTTATTGTTGCGGCCCTTTTGTCCCCACGATTCGCGGGACACGATTCGATTCAACGTCGAATGTAATTTATCGGGGCGGAAAAATGGTGCGGCATCCTGACGACCGTCGTAATGGATCTTTTATTGCGACCAGAGAATCGGAGAACAAGATCTTTTGTCCCGTTGGCTTTTCGGGATTAAATGTAGAGGATTCTGCATCCTGTTACGCCAGTAACGAGAAGGTGTACTCGTGAAGCGAGATAACGTTGACATTCGAGGAACAGGTGTTCTCAGTGAAGTTAAAGTGTAATGTTAAAGTGTAATTAATCCGAATGCATTTGTGGAATGTATGATAGCTTCGGTCAATTTTGACGTAACATTGCAGTACATTGTTATGAAGAAGAATGATAGAATTGTATCGAGAAGAATATCTACGTGTGCATTAGCAAACAGTATTCCATTACGTAATTATTGTCTCACTCTGGTGTAAATTGAAACACGAAGATACGGAGAGTGGAAAGAATGGCGAGGTAACAAAGTGAACGCGAAATACAATTTTCCATAGGTATCATCAGTTTAGCTATTTATTCACTTGTTGCTCGTCGTTTTAGTCTGGCTTAAACAACCCTCCGGGGAATTCAATTTACCCAGATTACTTTAATTAAAACTCCGCCGATTTTCAAGCCAGCTTGCTTGCAGTTGACAAAGATGAACCTGGAAGATCTAATTGTTTCCACGCCCTACGTTTGCCCGATCTTCCCTTCTCTTCTCCAAATTTCTGTTCGAAACACAGGCGGTGTGAATAAAATTCACTTATCTCGATGCGTGAAGTCTTTATCACGTCGCTTCCCCCATTAACGTCTTTGTCGTAACACGGTCGGGATCTTTTCAGCGCGTACAAAATACGAGCGACTCAGCCGCGATTCATAATTTTAATACTAACGATTACACACAGCTGACCCGTGTGCGATGTGGCCGCGCGAAACCAGTAAACCATAAATGTGGTTTTCATGACCATAAACTTTTGGGCATCCGACAATTACGCTTGCAAACTTTCTTTTCGGCCGGTGCCGTGCCCGCGAGAAACGTTATCCGCTCGTTCGGGAAACACTATTTTCGGAGGCGACCGCGGAAGCTTCGGTATTGTTCCTGGCTCGAATTTCCCACATCCTTGTCCAACCTTCTGCGGTAATTGCTTCTTGGAAAATAATTCATCGTGCTCGGAAAACGTTTCGGATCACGCGAAATGACGCGATCGAAAAAGCCATCTTTTCGCGAGACAATAAAATTAGCCGAGCAATTGATCGCACAGTCCTTCAATGTAAATCGGAATTGAGGGAAACTTATTTAAGAACAAAAATTGAATATTTCCGCGATCACGTAAAGTTTTATTATAGATAAACGTGACGTGCGCCTGGTAACGGACGATAAGATTAAACTCTGTATCTGCACCGGAGATTAAACTTCGCCGATAGGGACGTGCGCGTAAAAGAAAAGGGAATTCGAGGCTTCGTTTCGTGTTTAAATTGTGCACGTAACAGAATGATGAAAGAAATATCGCGCTGAGTCGTGTGATTTCACAAAAATGATTGATTTCCTTCTCCTCCCAATGACACGGGTGTGCAATACGAATACGAAATACAGAGCGTATAAAAAGATTCCAAAAGAGATTCCAAAAGCGTTCGCTAATCGTCCCAGGCTTCTTTTTACCACAGACACATGGATGCACCTGCCGCAACCTGCAATTCCAGCTACTTTCTTCGAACCATCCCGCGTGCAACGCTCACGCTCTCGTTTTCCCCTCCCCACTCGTTCAATAAATTAATTCCCCCAGCTTCACGTGATTCACGCAAAGCGCATCCCGGATAACGCCATGGCGCCACGCGGATAAAAGGAAAATTTTTCTCCCACAACCCCCCCTCCCGTCGCTGCCGCGCCCGTTTTAAAAGAAACAAGAAGTTACGGCGCTGTATTATGCACTTAAGGCGTTTAACGTGCCGGTAAAATCGCGCTGCGACGAGGGAACGTTTAAACCAACGAAACTTTCCCGAGAAGAAACCGCGTTAAACTTTCGACTTTAAGCTCCGGAAAGCGGCCCCTCCGTTCCCTCCTTCTCGCCCCCTGCGCGGCCGCGCATTTTTCTCAGTTTATCCCGTCCGCGTATTAAGCACCTGCGCGCACCCCCGAGCACACAGATCAAAAATATTCGTCTGATTTGCGTTGCAGAAAATATGTGTCTTCCAAAAGACGCTGGAGGATCTATCGTCGCGGATGGCCGGCGCCGAGGCGATCCAGAGCGGCTGGCAGAATCCGGGGGACGCGAACGAAGCGACGGAATTGCTGAAGCAATTGGAGAAATTCGGCGAACGACTCCTGCCTATCCAGAGGAGCATCGAGTACGCGAACGATCAAGCGAGCGTCTTCGCCTCGAGCAGCGTCATCGTTTCTCATGCTTTGCTGGCGAAACTCGAGGATCTCAACAACAGGTACGTCCCCCCCACACTGAATTCACCGCCCGAACGACGAGCGCACTCTGTTCGCTGAAATTTATCGCGCTAATACGACGCGTGCAAGCACTTCTTTGCGAATTCGCATCGATCGGGGACTCGTATCGCGCGCGGGGTATCCCTTTGTTATGCAAAAATGTCGAATATTCAATCGTTTCGCGTATAACAGAGATTAAACGGTTAATTGCCCGATTTGCTCCCGCGTTATTTTTTCTCGTTTTTTTCTTTTCCGCTGATTCGTAAGATTTGGTTGACTGGTAAATACGGTTATTGCAACAGCACTCGCGATACTGTATTCGTTTTTAGTACTTCGTGTTTTTCCACGCAATCGAAATATAAAGACCTGACTTGCACTTTTTGTACACGCAAGTACAGGTGTTAACGTCAAGGAAAATTGAATGCTAAGCAAGATATCTCGCGCTTGAACATGATACTGAATACGATATCGGCCGTACTTGGAACTCGCGCCGCGCTGATCAGTCATTGCTGCAACGCGGTGCACTCGCGGTACCAAGTGTCTCGCGCGCCATACGATCCAAAATGATCCAGATGCTCAATTAATTGAAAATCATTTCATCTGCAAGATGATAACAAGAATTGTCCTCCTACTGTCAAGGTGCTCAGAGGATTCGCCAAACTTTTCCAAACCCTCGTCCAATCCAACTGTCCAGTGCTGACCTGGCTCAGCGATCGTATATCGTTCCCATGTAACACAAATCCGTTCTTATGCAACATCAGCAATCACTTATCGCTCCAGTTACCCAAACAACATAACATTCCACGACAATTTTTGCACAATCGCCCAGAATACAGAAATCAGAACGTGAAGCCACGAATGCAATCTACGATAATCCCGTGGCCCTTTCGCGTTCGCGTCCAACCGTCCGAAAAATATATACTATATACTTCAGAGTTTATTTAACCATATCGAGGTCGCTTATTTCTCCGGTCGGTCCACTAAGAGGCGCTAAGTTTTTCGCGTGTTTTCGCAGGTGGAAGGTGCTGCAAGTGGCGGTTGACGAGCGTTACAAGTTGCTAAGCGGATTTGGAAAGGATGGAAGCACTCCGGGTAGCCAAGCTTTCCTCGCGAGCAGCGTGGAACCACCATGGGAAAGAGCCCTCACACCCGCCAAAGTGCCTTACTATATCAAGTAATCGATATTTCAAATTCTTATCGAACCGTACCGTGGAGTTTGCGGGCTACGGGGATGGCAGCACGTGTCCCGAGGCGCGATATTTGCGCGCAAACAAACGAATAATTGATTAGACTAATTGCGATCGAAGGCGGCAAGAAGTTCCGCGGGTACCTCGGCCCACGTCTAGAGATTTCACGTGGAGCGGCGAATATTTAGTCGGGCGTGGTTGCAAATGGATGAAACGATAGAAATTCCAATTTAGATCGGGCGAGACAGGATCCCGAAACGGCGGAGGCTTAACTCTCGACTGACGGGTTGAAATATTGATTGCGTAGCCGGTGCTGCGAGGAGGCTGCCGATCGAGGGGGAATAAAATATTTAATTTCGATAGAAAAAGATGAAACTTTGATCGATTGTATCGCGCGGTATCGCCAGGAACTATTTCCGGGTTTTAATGAATTGTAGACTAACTCGATTTCACCCTCCCATCTGACTGGCGAAGATTAATTTTCGTTTATCGGCACCATGTGAAAATGTAACAGGTGTTGTTGGATTATGAAGTATTTCGTTCGGAAGAATTTTATTTTAGCATGATTTAGTTATTTAGTTATCTAAATATTGAATGAATGAATGATATATTTAATTATTCGTTTTTTCGCGCGTAATTACTGTTCGATAGAGACTGTGCATACGTTTCTGTGAACAAATCGATTCAAGGTGTACCAAAGCTGTCTAATCGTCACAAATCTTATATCGTGCTTCAGAAGATCGATCTGTACATCGGTTTCGTTTTCATCTTGCCAGCCTCGAGCCAGAGTTAAAGACGTTTTTGTTGCGTCTCTATATCCGGATGATCGCGCCGAATGATTCCGCGTATTCGCCGAGCCGCGGATAAATTCGTAAAAGCTGCTGCTAGCTGGTGTCAAGAATCGCGGATTTAATAAAGATTAAACAAAGTTGTCGGCCCCCGACTTTGCCAAGTTTTCGTGCCGGATCCGTGGCTGTTGCGCGAAATTTTCATGAATCCCCTAATCCGGAACATCCCGGGACTAATTTCGTGGAACGTTTCGCAGCCATCAGTCGGAGACCACCCATTGGGATCATCCGAAAATGATAGATCTGATGTCGTCTCTGGCGGACCTGAACGAAGTACGATTCTCGGCGTATAGAACAGCGATGAAGCTGCGGACCGTTCAAAAACGATTGTGCTGTGAGTATATTTCTTGGATACGATGGCCATTATTTGCCAAACGATCGGTCCAAGTCGGCGATTAGACCCACGTCTATGGTGCGTGTTCATTAATCGTTGTAATTCTCTCGATTAATCATGTGTCCCGGCTGCGATGACGCATGGCATCGTTGTTGATGGATTTGATCTTTTGCACGGTTCTGTTTTACTTGGCGGGACTGACGCTCATTCTCCTATGAGAATTTAGCGGAATTAATTTTGAGGAAAAATTTCAGGAATGCGGTTTCTCCAGTTGAACAATTGTATTATAAGGTGATACACAGTAGGCAACTTTGCGGATCGGTGCAGCTTTGTATCAGACGATCTCTGTAATTTTGTATTTGATGAATAAAATAGTAAAATAGTAAAGCAGTCAAGTAGTAAGGAGTAAAGACAAAAATAGTATTAAAGAATATATGTAATGCTGCATTTCAAAATATACGGAACATTTCTTAATGTCGAGACAATTGTTGTTCGAAGGAATTTTCTTTCTATCCACAACATACATTGTCTTATAGCAATTTTTCTGCTTTACATATCCATGGATAGTGGAGTATTTCTTTTTTTGCGTTATCACACAACGTTTGGCTTGCAGTGGACATGCTGAGCCTTTCCACTGCATTGGAGCAGTTCGATTCCCACGGATTGCGGGCACAAAACGACAAACTGATCGACATTCCCGACATGGTGACAGTCCTAACATCCCTGTACGAAGTTATAACGACGGACAATCCGACCCAGGTGTCTGTGTCATTGTGCATCGATTTGGCCATCAACTGGCTTCTCAACGTGTACGACAGGTGAGAACAATCGACGACCATTCGGTATTAAGTAAATCTCGCTTCCCCGTTAATCGTCGGCCAATCACTCGTTGCCCCGTTACAGCCAACGAACCGGTCAGATTCGAGTGCTCTCGTTCAAAGTTGGTTTGGTCCTGTTGTGCAAAGGTCACTTGGAAGAGAAATATCGATGTGAGTACGGAATTGATTGTTCACTTCACCAGTTTCAAGTCAGACAGGCGTGCGCGTAACAGAAACGTTATTTCTTCCAGATCTATTCCGGTTGATCGCTGATCCAAACAGACTGGTGGATCAACGAAAGCTCGGTTTATTGTTGCACGACTGTATCCAAGTGCCGAGGCAGTTGGGAGAAGTGGCGGCATTCGGTGGCTCGAACATCGAACCGAGTGTTCGCAGCTGCTTCGAGAAGGCTGGAAAAGACAAGAATGAAATAGAAGCGGTGCACTTTCTTAGCTGGCTGCAACAAGAACCGCAGAGCATGGTCTGGCTGCCTGTGCTTCATAGACTCTCCGCCGCGGAGAGTGCTAAGCATCAAGCGAAGTGTAACATATGCAAGGAGTATCCCATCACTGGCTTCAGGTACCTTACCCCTCTACATAGACGCAACGATTACAAAACTGTTTATCCTTCACTGTTGTCTTTTACGATCGCAGGTATCGTTGCCTGAAATGCTTCAACTTCGACATGTGCCAGAACTGCTTCTTCTCGGGCAGAAAGGCGAAGAATCACAAGCTGACGCATCCCATGCAGGAATATTGCACAGCGGTAAGTTGCGACTGACAATTCTTTTTAAACATTATATGCAATATAATATAGTATTAACAAATTTTCTATAGAACCTTAATAAATGCAATAGGACCGGGTACAGTGGGTAACGAAAGTATTAATCAATGTTTGTATATAATTTGTACAATCTTCACGCAGCCGATATTGAACCACGTCTCCGCGGTTCGAATACATTCATTGCTCACTGTAAGCCGCCGAAAAATCAGCTTCCCCCCCAATAACCCCTGCACTTCGTACGCCCAATCCTCCTGCATAGAATAAACCCTCGGCGTTCGTAACGTGAAACGATAAAGCCCGTTTATTTCGCAGACCACATCTGGCGAGGACGTGCGCGATTTCACGAGAGCGTTGCGAAACAAATTCAAGTCAAAGAGATACTTCAAGAAACACCCGAGGGTTGGCTATCTGCCCGTGCAAACTGTTCTAGAGGGTGACGCGTTGGAGAGCCCGGCACCGTCGCCGCAGCACAGCTCCCTCAGCCAGGACATGCACTCCCGTTTGGAGATGTACGCGTCCCGGCTGGCGGAGGTCGAGCTGTCGCGTACAAGAAGCAACTCGACGCCGGACAGCGACGACGAGCACCAATTGATCGCTCACTATTGCCAGAGTTTGAACGGCGGTGATAATGTGAACGTGCCGCGAAGTCCGGTGCAGGTGATGGCCGCAATCGACGCCGAGCAAAGGGAGGAACTCGAGGCGATGATACGCGAACTGGAAGAAGAGAACGCGACCCTCCAAGCGGAATACGAACGGCTACGCTCGAAACAGACGCCCGGCTCGACGCCGGAAGACGGCCATGGCAATAGACAGCCTGACTGTGACATGATCGCCGAGGCGAAATTATTGAGACAGCATAAGGGTAGATTGGAGGCGCGCATGCAGATACTGGAGGATCATAATCGTCAGCTGGAGGCGCAGCTCCAGAGACTCAGACAACTTTTGGACGAGGTGAATTGACGTTGACGGTGTTTTCGACGTTTTACAGGTTCCTGGTTGGAATGAGCAGGATAGGGGGTTGGCGTGGATATGCGAAGATATTTTAAAGTCTTCTCCTAGGGAAGCACTTAGAATTAAAATTAACGTGGATATTGATGTTCAGACAGAGATTCAGTTTTTGTTGATATAGAAAAGGGCTGGCTTAACTTATTTCATTAAATTGTAATGCAAATAAATCGTAATTACACCGTTGCTCAATTTTAGATGGTACCTACAGAAAATATATTTAACAGTCGGACGTTTAAAAAATTGATTTATTTAAGTAGCCCAATTTCCAAAACACTGTTTACATACTCGTACTATTTTTTCAGCCAAACGCATCCTCGCCATCGAAAACGGGCACGCTGCAGACACGAAGCGTGACAGCATCCCAATTGGCAACCGATTCGCCCGCGAAGATGAACGGGCACTACCACGATTCACCGGGTACGTTAACAGGAAGCGCGATAATCAATTTCACAAGCACTAATAATCGATTTTCTAGCCACGTATAGAATAGTCGAGGCAAGTTTCCTCTGTCATCGTTCAGACAAAAAACATTTTTCGCCATTCTTATTTCCGCTAATTTGAATCCCATCGAAGCAACCGGTACACGTAACTGAACCCATATTTCCATACACATCGTGCGAGGGGTTTAAACAATGTTCAATGGTGGCGCAAGCCATTAGGGGCACACTCATTATTCCAAATAAGAGGGCGCAGGGTATTTCTGGCTCTAGATACTAACTGCATATTAATGAGCGTTTCACAAAGTGCCAAAGAGATTAGCATAAAGCTTATTGGTATGGGTGTATGAGCGTAGGTGGTGGAGGTTCGAACGAGGGAAGAGTGAGCAGTTTAGAGAGGCCACCACCGCCACCGCATTCTCACAGCGTTGCCCACAACGTGGGCAATCTCTTGCATATGGCAGGTTCGTTCCATTCTTCGTCTAATCTCGATCTCTACTATCATTCGTATGCATATTGCAATGAATGAACACCGCCGTGTTCGAACGTGTCCCTTATGCACGACTACGTTTCTGCTTAATAATAACAATGCTTTCCTGTTTTTTTCACGCCACAGAATGGATGTAAGGTGAGACTATCGACGCTTCCTATTTCCGCTGGTTTCCCTTGTACTCGCTGTTTTCTAAAACATACTCAATACATTCTAATGGAGAGTAGACTGCTGTTTTGATAGTGTCGTTGCCACGTTTTCAAGCGTAATTGGAATGTAATATTTCTCCGGTTTATGGACCGCGCGCGGCTGAAATATGTGAAAGGGAGCATTTAAATATCAGCGCTTTTGAACATCGCCGAAAGTCTGCGCTGTTCTGAATAAATTGAACGAACTTTTAATGGTCTCGAGACTTCACGAGCAGCAGAAATATTTAACTGCCTCCCTTCTTCAAACATGGCTCTGTATCGTATCAAACAATTGCATCTGTAATTTCTCTTTTTTTTTCGCTTGCTCACTTGATCACTGATTCAGCCTTTGTGTGCCCGAATTTGCGATTTCTTAATTCGTGTGCTCACTCGTTAAACTGCGACCACTATTGCCACATTCAAATATCTGTATATATGTGCATGCAACCGAGTTACGTAAGCGTCTAAACGTGAAACAACGACACTTACCTGTTTTCAACCGCAGGTGATTTTTGATCGCGTAGACAAACAATTCGAGCGGAACCAAGTACGAAAAGAAAAATGTAATAGTACAATTGTTAACTTCTCTTCTAGGGGATTTAGGGAAAGCAGTCGGTGAACTGGTGACAGTGATGACCAGCGAGGACTCGTCGAAAACGAATGGACAAAGAGCACCGCCGCCGGCTTTCAAATAATGACCACCATCAGGACTCCGTTCGAAGATACTACCTTTTACGTTCATCAACGGTACCGACGAATTCATCGCGACGATAGAAGAGCAACGGCAAAAAAAAAACAATTGAAAGAAAACAAAATTAAAGACGACATCGATCCGATCGATCGTCCGCATATACATATTAAACACCCACGCGAGATCCACGAACTTTTAAATGTTTTCAATCTCAATGACCAATAATAATGTCTGGCCCTAAACGCATATCAAGTGAGAGGACAAGTAATATCGCGCAAAAATGCAGGGTCAGGGGTACCGTCATAGTGGTTTTGGGTATTTTATAAGTTTTGATATACACCGTTGTATAGTTAAATTATCAATATATTAAATAAGACGATTATGGTTTGGCTTTGGCGGGCCCCTGAGAGTAACTTTACTACATACTGACACGTCATATCATCCAACACGAAATAATCGTTACGAAATTGAATATCGAAGGTGAAGCAAATAAAGAAATTAATCAGTTGTTATAATGCTTGCTAGTTAAAAACAATGAGGAAGAGAGAGAGAGAGGATGAAATTATACGGGGGATGGGGGTGATTGAGATGGAAGAGGATGAGGATGAAATGTAATTGATTATAAGGGAATTACACAAATGGAAAATATCATTAACAATGCATGCAAAGCTATTCTAGACCGTAGGATATATTTACATACCCATTCTGTTCACTGCCACGGGCTCTTCCTCGACATTAAAGTAACATACACGATGTACATGTTATGTAATTCTAGAGGAACACGTATGATAAAAGAAAAGTGGGAGAAGAAGAAGGAAGAATGGATAGAAAGCGCGAGAAAAGCGGACGGTATGAAGTGAAAAAAGAATTCATACACCTGACATCTTCCCGTACCTCCGTAAAATCCGAGAATTTTACATCGACACACACGATGATACACATTCACACACGAACACATGCATATCATTATACATATACATATACATAAAAAATATATATATATACATATAAATATATAAATATACGTGGATACAATGAGACACACACGTTACAAACAGACACGTACACGCTGAGGACTTTTTGTAATCGATAATAAAAAGCAAAGCAATGTGCATGTGACTTTCAGATTTATTTTTTATCCGGTTATCGATCGTTTTTTCATATTTTTTAATGGATTTTAGATGGCAATGTCTCTTATTTAAGCCTGCCGGATGTTACTTATATTTAAGAGTATATCGATAAGCATCTAATTTACGAACTGTAGGCTGTATTCTGATATGTAATAAAGTTGTCTAGAAAATAAACCCTTTGTTCCAGTTTCCGTGCTTGCGACAACAACGATATATATGAAAGTTCGATGAAAGTTCGAAATAAAATTAGAAAAGACAAACAAAAATAATGCAAGATTGTGAACGCTTCACAGTCGGATCAGTCCGCGGTTAATTAATTATTGGCAGATTGATCGATGAACCCTTTCGTGAAATCGAATTTCTTCGCTGTCGGATCATCTGATTCGCAAGGACGTTACCTTGACTGGTTTCCATTCGATCCGGTTTTAATCATCCTTCGATGGAAATCGTGAGTGAATGGAGGAGACGAAAAAATTGACCGTCCAGTGGTCAGACATGATTACCCTCGGTATGCGTGACATTGCGGTAAAACGTCGAAAGACGATGCCACAGTTAAAAATAATACAAAAGTCTACCTATCTTATCGTCGTCGCGCAGACAAATATATTTATAGGCATGTATATCAGTTGAATCGGGATTTAACAAATAAAGAGCTTACTATGGAATGTTCATGAGCCCCGCGAATAACAGTCTTTGGAATCGGATTCCAGTGCTATCATCAGCGTTTTCTTAATGGACTCCTCGTCGTTCCTCTCGTTATCGCGCTCGTTCGACAGATACTCAAACCCAAATAAAATCGTCAATTCTATAGAAATTAAATAACATTATCTACCTTGCATTCTACTGCAATAATAAGAATTGCAAAGGAATTAAGGAGCGACACGCAGAGGTGTGCGTTCTCGTTCACGAACGTTTTATTCGCTATTGCACGCATAAAATTAGTATTTACAGACAAGGCGAGAAGCAACAGGAACGAAACGATTATTCGTCGCGAAAATTACACGTCGAACCGTTCAAAGTCGCGCTCGTCAAATTAGCGAGTATATCTGAAACACGCTAGGGGAGGTCCTTGCACTTAACACTGGCTCGCGTGCTGGCTAACACGTGCACGCAACGCGTGTTGCACGTACGTACACTCATACACGTGAACCGAGATGCACTCTCAGGTGGTGGCATAGGTGGCCCCGACCTTGGTGCATCGCCCGACTACACTGTGCATCGTCCCACGCAATGGCGTAACGCCCAGGTGAGACTCGAATTTTTCTACCCCACCGTGTTTCCAACGGAGAAACTCGTATACCTAACTATGTATTCCTTATAATTCATTACATAAAATCGCACCTAAATTACCATAAAATCTAAAATCGTATAAAGTCTCAATTTTTTATTGGCCTTTCAGACTCCATTCATTTAGTGTTCCATGAATTTATTCCATAACTAAATAATCTAAGACCGATTACTACCACGCTACTTACGCTAATGCATACTAATAATCAGTTTGAACAGCTTGAACAAAATTAATTTCGATTCGCGGAGTTCGTTGATCGACGAATTACCTTGGAAACCACGCAATTCCGATCCTTCCACAAACTACCCTAACTGCAGACCAAGTTGATAAACCATTTAACGTGCATAGGCATGAACCGATGTAGAACGAAGTTCTACGGGCTCGCCGTGCTTTTACAAATCGCACATTCGTTGGTCTTCGAGTACGGTCGATTGAGTCATCGATACGTGACACGTATACGAAAATACGTAAGCAGGAATTTTTAGTGTACGGCTCGTACACTAAAGATCGCGAAGGTCGATCGGGATCGTCCCCTATTACGGCACGTTTTCATTCAAGCACGATAGCTGTATCAATAATTAGTCATTAATTTTATTCAAGGCTAATTATCAATTTATTCACGACGGTTGCCCATTAAGGTGGCCAAGATCACGTATCGCAAACGTGCTGGAACCGTAAGAATATTTCGAATTACTCTAAATTGTCGCGCGTAGACGGAAGGGCGAGATCCAGCGAGAGAAACGCTTTATACATGTACATATAGATTCGAAGTTGCGGCGAAGGAGTGTTCGTTATTAAGTGAATTCCATGCATTCCTCCGGTTACGGCAATGCTTTTCTCACGGGGCACTGAACGTCCTTAGAATACAGCGGAGGAGCGAGTAAACCGATGCACGAACGTGGTGTGCAGCTTGCAAAGGAAAATATGTAGGACACGACTCGTGTATACTTGAGGCCGACTTAATTCTGTCGCCTGAAAGTTTTCGCTCGTCGGCGATGCAACGATCGGCATCGATTTTCGACGGAGGAACGTCACAAACGCAATATTATGTATCAATACGCTTGGTGACAGTATATCTAAGGGTTTAATCGTTGCCTGGAATTGCATGCGAACTTATTAATTGTGGAATAATATCGATGAATCTGTTTCAACGTGTTGCGTTTTCATAAATTACTGCATTCCTTGTAGCGTTTTCTTTTCGCAGTGGAATTTGTGGATGGAGGCGGTGAAAAAGGTGAGAGGCTCGTTTGTTGGAAAGTTTCGATGTTCACGAGGAGAGGGAGACGAGTGAAATTCACAGATAAAAAAATTCTTTGTCGTTCTATTGCCAGTTCCGTTTCCAGAACGAGTTCTCGTCGCGGCGTCCCAAAGCAACAGAGAGGTTCGAGAAAGTAGTCAGGATAAAGGTATCCGAAGGATCCTGCAGCCTATATTCAGTGTAGGTTCTACGACCTTTCTGGTATTCTTTCGTCAGGAAAAAATGTGAACGATTTCATTCAAAAAGTGAAATAACAAACTTGTTCCAGAAATATAGAGACAAACTGTTAATCTGAAAGATATTCGATCCTCAATAGAATTTTATTTCACAATTCTTGTCGACAAAAAATATCCGTGGATTCCATAGAACGAATAAAAACACTTGTTCAACAGGCGGACAAGTTATGCACTTCTTAGCTGAATACAACGGGGTTACGATAAGATTATGGTATCAAAATTTGTTGAAACTTTTCAAACGTAGAGTGTACCATTGAAAGAATACATCAGCCTGCATCTGGGGCTGACGTCATCGGTATTCACAAATCAAGCGAACGTTGGTCACACGATACAAAATTAACAAAGCTGCCTTTGTAAAAAAACGACTACTCAAAAAGGAAAATAAAACACCCACCCACGCACGCAAGTGATCTTATATCCGGTAGTGTCGATTAATATTTCCGCCGCTTTTCATTCATTCTTTATGAAATTGCTCGCGCGATGCAAAATATCATTTTGAGAAAACACTTTTTCCCCGACAAGGAAAAGGAAACCCATGTTCTGTCTCTATTACCGTGTACCAACTTATAGTTTCGTTTATCAAATTCTTTTTGAACATCCAAATGAGACAATCTTCATACATTCTAGGTGCAACAGCAACTGAACGATCGTCGGTGTCAAAGAAAAATAAAATCATCGCACCGTAGTTACACCTTCTGTACACGACCGTCTAGAAGCATTTTTTAGCATGAAAGCGGCTCCAGGAATTCGTCAGAGACGGCGCCTGACGTCATCTTCGTGGCAGACTGGAGAACGGAGGTCACGTGTCGCGGCGTCAGACGAAAACTCAATACTCGGCCAGTTCCGTGGCGGCCAATAAGCGTCCAAAGGATCCTCGCCGATCGGCACACGATTCCAAGGCGCGTCAGTCGAGCCGCAAGCGTCGAACGGCGAACATCGTGAAGCGGTCGGACGTAAAGATTTCGATCATCGTACGTTTGTGTGTTTTCTTTTTGGTGAAACTGGTCGAGGGTGAACAAAATGGCCAGCAACAGGGCTGCAAAGTCTGGATTCGCAGCGGAGGCACAGAGAAAGGTGAGAATCGATTTTCCTCTTTATTATTTAACTTTTTATACAATTTATATTACAATTTCTCCTCGCTTCATCGTTGGTGACCTAGTGCGGGACCAACCCCCAGTACAACTCGACCTACTGAGGGTGGTCACGCATGCGCTGATTTTGCACCTGATTTTACAGGAAACATGATAGACGAATGATGGTTTCGTTTAAAAAATGCAACGATCGTTTTGTAGTGTCGATTTTCTAACATTTTATGCAATTTGATGCAGGGTACCAGCATTTTTTGTGAAGGTTTTGGGAGTTATTAATAAGAGAGATAAGATTTTTTGACTTTTATCATCGATTATTTAGAGCCTTTTATTCGGAATGTTAAGGGAGGAATTTGTAATTACATATTGTTAAACGTTGTGATGCTTTATTGCGCCCTGGGGAATGTGTACTGGGACAATTCATATGTTTATCTTAGATCTGTGTGTACGTGTCAGTCAGTCGTTCCTGTAGATTACACACGGGACTCGTGTCGGATATATTCCATGATGCTTATCAAAGGGTAATCCCATAAGTAATTAGAATGCGAAGCGTGAATATGCGTGGCTGGTCACGGGGTGATCGTGACGCTAGCACTTCAGCACGCGAAATCATTGTTTCGGCAGGTGAATTAACTAAATTGCTCCAAAATTATTTGTAAAATAATTCTATGAAATTCTTGGTACTGTATTCGTTCTTTCATTCATGTACACTTGGAATACAATTGCGTACCTCGCGTGCTGTTTACTTATTGGACTCCGTGGCGATAAAGAAGTCACAGATGTTAAAAAAAATTCGTGTGCCAACAATTTCGCCATAGTCCCATAAACAAACATTTAACTTTCAATTTAAAATTACATTCCATCACTAATTGAGTACGCACTTTACTTTGTTAATTAAAATTATAAATGGCAATTCAAAATATTCTAACACGAATAAAAATCGATCAGACTTAAATTTTCCGTGGTCGAGGGGGGAACAAAAAGTGGATAAGAATGTTACAACGGTATCGAAGAAATACGTTACAGGGAAGTTCGTTGAAACGTAACTCACAAACGGCTGCGTCATAAAGATAAATCAAATGCGGATCCACGTAAAGATTATCGGTATTTCGATACGATGGTAGAGTGTGCGTTCGATTATACCTGAGATAGTGGCACGCTTTCATCGAATTCACCTCGGAAGTTGAGGGACTTGCGTTTTCGTTCGAGTAACAGCTGCAGACCGTACCTACCTTTCTTTTGCCCGGGGAATTAAAATGAGACCCAGTTGCCAAAGAAGGGAACGACCCTCGACGAAACACGTTGGCCATGGTACACTTCTTCCTTCGCCTCGACTCACCTTTTGCCCCCCTAATATTTTCAGATCGTCGCGTAGTACAACCACGCAATCACGCATTATTCCGCCACCCATTTATACGTTACTCTTCCGTACACATCTAAGCAGTAGTGCAGCACTGTATAGTACTACAATTCCCGCGTCTTTCATTCATCATATTGGGGGAACCTTTCGTGGTGCTCCCTTTCGCGAGCAATATAAAAACTGTACCTACTATACAACATACTGATATTTCTCAAATATTTTTTCCAGAATTTTCCCCGACATTTATGCCATAAATATTATCTTTCACCCCACTACACCTCGAAGAAAATGAAATAAATATTCATTTAAATCCACCCTTCTTACTCACGAAATGAAGATAGCAATTAGCTGTACCAATCGTGAATTAATAAAGAAACAGAACAGTCTCGATCGTCCAATTATCCGGTAAAAAAGAAATGGTTCATCGTCAAGCTGTATTAATTATACGTACGACGATGGAAAATAACGCTGTTCATGATCGAGGACAAATAAAGAAAAATAATTAAGAACATTGTACTCATCCCTCCATCTGTCATGGAGGAAAAAATAGGGCGAAGCACAAGGGGCTCGTTGTGCACCGGTTTTGTATTCCTTCTTTTTCTTTCTCATGAAACAATCAGCGGGTAACTAGTCCGAAGGACGCTCATTATGGCACTCGTGGAGAAACGTATGTTCATTACGAAGATACGCTTATCGCCATTGGAATGCAACGGTTCGTTCGTTGGACTTTATTTTCTTTCTTTTTTCTTCCTTTTTCGCTGATGCAGTGACATTTGTTCAGCGATTAGAAACTGTGAGCGAGATGCGCTATGTTCCAACGAGTCTATAAGAACGAAGGGTATGGTAAAAGCGTCGCGGCTCGATACTTTCGTAATCGATAATTGTCCGATTGTGTAACTAATTGGTGATATTACGATGTATGTACCGACACGCATACATGCGCGTCGCGAAAACTAATTTTAGAGCGACAAGAGGTCAACGATAGTATTGTTATCGGTATCGCAGGGTCCACTTCGCGGAGCACAATCATTTTTCATGATTACTGGGTCAGTTGGTACAACGATCCACTTGGGAATCGAGTTCCATCGCATTCTTATAAGAAACAGTAATTCCTCGAATATTTCATGTTACATGTAAAATTATACTGAATGTATAATAGTTATCAGGTGGCTGGTCATCGTGTTAGGAAGTCATTATTCATCCATGATGTCACTATTTATAGTTCCACTTTGCCATTCGCCTTACACACTTACACTTACACGACCAACGGATAAAATCAATTCCGTTCCAGCAAATATTTTATTATGTACATACAATCGAGGCACATACTAGTTCTTGCTGAAACTTCGACGAGTCATCCCAGCCTTTGAAACCTGTTGTATGCCATTCCAGATTGCGCGAAACTACCATCGAAACGAACTTTATTGCCACGATAAAACGCGATCGTTTCGCAGACAACAGTTACATTCTCATTATTCGTTTCAAATAAACCGTTCATTCTCGATGATCCATTAATTAATTGAGACAACAATTGTATAGCTTTCGCAGTGTACAGCACTTTGGAGAGCGCGCGCAAACATTTTGCCAAGGAAGCACCGCCCACGTTTTCACGGAATGTTTCTTTATCGGTGTTTGCTATGCTCATGAAAACTGCACTTTCCTGTTAACCGCGTCAATTACACTCCAGTTCAAACATACTTCTCGGTTCGTGGTGTTGCGGCACTATTTTTAAGAATTGTTATTCCAATAACCCTACTGTGCGTCGTCCCCTATGGTACACCATACGTGAACGATGTTTCGTTACAAAATAAAGATAACAATTAGAGCCACGTGTTTCCGTGAACGTCGCGCGATGAATATGTGGTATTATACCACGGATCTAAAAATAGGCGTGCTTCATCCCTGCAGAGAGGATATCTGTATTAGCCACCGGAAACACTATAAAGTGGTTTCCGTTTTAGGAACGAATACATAGCTGAAGGCGACTCGAGAAACACCGGTTCCTTACTATCCCCGTTCGTACGGATAATCACCAGTCCTTCAGAGACTTTCTGTCGCCTTCGAGGAACTCTCACGTTCGCTGACATTTCCTCTTCCGTCGTTCGAATCTCTGGAATCACGCGGCGAGAATCGTAAATTGGTGACCCGCGAATTGCCAAATCTTTGCACGATGCTAAATATTAGAAAGTACTTCTTCGAATAATCGCTAAAGCGGGAAGTTGAAAATGTGTCAAGACGAAAGTTTGGAAATGAAAAAACGTGTGAAGTTGAAAAGTACATTCGCAGTGAAACGTTTACAAATTATGCACGATTATTTCGTATCTTCGATGCATACAAAGTTTTTTGCAAACTCGTTTCTGAAAAATAGAAACGAATGGACGAAATACCTCCACACGATTTTTCGCTGCTCTAATCTGAAATCTCGCGATACCAAGAACGCGTTCGCGACGTTTTGTGAACAAATCATTAGTTGACGCGCGAGGCCGAGCATGGCAATAGAGGCGAAGGACACTCTGTGTGCAATACAAATTCTGTACAGCAAGTCCAGATACGAGACCGTGGAATATCCTACGTCTGCATTTTGCTCGTCGCTGTTTTCTCCGAGAAACTCTTGTAGGCTTCCACCGACGACACTGATTCATCGAAATACCTTGACGGAGGGATCTTAAAAAACAGTCAGAACATCAGTGCAGTTCTTGTATATGCAAAATATATATGCAGTATGAAGCAATGTATACAAAAGAATTCTACTTTCTTTTACTTGCAAATAGATGGAAACAGTCCTTTGACGAATTCAAAAATTAACATGAAGCCCCGTTTGAGTAGTATGTCATAAGTCATTAAATCGTTAAACGGTAAAATAATAATAGAACATAAAATTCGATCGACAGGTAAATCGCCCGATCGTTTAATTTGTGAACCTATCGTATAATCGTGTGGTTCGAGGTCTTCAAACTTTGAACACCATTCGAGACTGGTTCAAGGAAAACGTCGTTTAGAAGAAATTACCTGAAGCACCGTAATCATCTGGCCGCAGGTTCTTCGGAGTAAAGTGTCACGGTGAACTTAAGTGCATGGGCCCAAGGAAACTTTCTCTTGTTCGTGAGTCACCCCCAGCATAACTTCTTCCTCGTGTCATATCCCTGTCAGCTATCAGTTTAAATCAACAATAATTACCGATCATTCGCGTCGATAATTTATTACTTAATCGAACATTTGGGACGTGTCACGAAGGCGTTTCTGATTGCGCACGCAAGTGAAATCCTGCTTTGTACACGGGTGAATCGAGCGAAGAATTAATACTGTTTGGATATGAATTATAGCGTTCTCCTTTTTCTTTCTTTCTTAACTCGGTCGTTGAATATATTAGAATTGACGTGCACGATGACTGTTGTTGTGTGCCTAGAAGCAATTTATTTGAAGTCGCCAAAGACCTCACAGCAACCTCGACACGGCCTCCCCTTGCTGGCCTTGCGTTCCTTCAAATTAACAGTATGGAATTCCCACGAGCGCTAACGCGAATTTCACGGTCGAGGAACATCCGTGAACTCCACTGTTTCAGATCCGATCAATTTCTATCGGATGAAATCTCGCGTGCTTGTTGGCTAAGGTGGAGAGAATATCAATGATTCACGGACGTATGTCCTGCAAAGGGCTTTAAATGATCCAAAAAGTAAAGATCTAAGAAATACAACTAAGATCCATGTATACCTAGAAAAATGCTAGAAATAAAAAATGAAGAAGTATAAATTCTGTAGAAAAATTGATAAGAAAGAATGTGAAAGATTAAACAATTAAAGACAAAAAGGAACGGAATAATAAGTAAAAATTTGCGCAGTCATAGTTTTCGCGAAAATACTCGGAGAATTTTTTATTCCTTAAAACTGAAGGTAATGGAAATTAGTTAAATGTGGAACGCGTGTGTGTTGAAAACAAATAGCAATTCGTTCAATGAAACATAGGTAACCCGAACTAATAGAGTTCCCGGTGATCCGATCTCGGGGCGCTCGGTTCAAATAGGAAACGAACTGGTAAAATGGATTAAACCAGTGCTCTATGACGATTGTATAACCGTGTGACGTATTTGCCAGCGACTTCACTTAATTTACAAAGTTTCACGTCGCGAACATGATAGCTGCACCGTCGATACTTTTTACCTGTTAGGGCTTCATCTCGTTTAGAGGTCCTTATATGGACGACGACAAGCAGACAGCCTTCGAGCTGGCGCACGCTTGAAAAGTCGCGTGCATTTACACGTATGGACGAACCGTATCGTTGAATTACGCAATTGCGAGGTCTCGAAAACTGGGTCAACGATTCTTTTCTGAATTTGGATTGCGCTTTTCGTTGCCCAGCAAATCGCAATTGCAAATTCGACCTCTGGAATCGCGTCTCCGTGGTTTTGTGTGTATAAAATATGGATGATTTATCTACTTTTGTGCTTTAATTGAGATGAGAAAGTTGGAGTTGAATATTGTGGCAATGAATTTTTAAAAACTTGAAATTGGTGTTTATTTATAACTTTATCTAATGTTAAGTAGATGTACAATGTAACGTCGACGGCAATTTGCAACTGGCTTTGTAAAAATAATTTTATACATTGTTAGAATATGGGTCGGTCATATCAAATCGTTCTATACTAAATTCGATGCCCTTTAAAGGAGATCTACCTTTTAAGGGTGTTCGTTAAGTGTCGCAATTATTTTTAGGAGTGCATCCTCTCTTATCGACGTCAGTTTTCATTCCGATATGGAAACTTGTTCGCCTTGCACTCTCGATCAAGGTAAATCGATGTACTCAACGTGACTCCAACTTTTTTTTTTTTTCATTGATTCTTCAAATGAAATCTTGAACACGTGCTGGGTGCCTTGCAAATTTTCAATGGAACAGACTCGTCTGCATTAAGTATGAATGCTGTAATATGTAAAGAATTTAAGGGGTAACATTTTAATTGTACAAAATATTTGATTTCTTATTGAATAACCGTAATATTGTTGCATCGCAAATTGGAAGTGTA
The DNA here is from genome assembly GCA_963667235.1 of Nomada lathburiana. Taxonomy (NCBI): domain Eukaryota; kingdom Metazoa; phylum Arthropoda; class Insecta; order Hymenoptera; family Apidae; genus Nomada; species Nomada lathburiana. Next base: position 9,363,267 of record OY763903.1, read on the forward strand.
AGCACGTTCAAAAGTTATACTTTTGTCAATTATCTCTACCGTATCATTTCGATATTGACTACTCGATACCAGTTGATAATATTTCCCTAAAAATCGACCTTTCAAGGGAATTCGAAATCCTCTTATCGTTTACTGGATAACAAAATAGCAACAAGTTACTATAGCTATTGTACGCAATATTTATTCCCAACAATTCTTTTTCGATCAGTTAATTTTTTCCATGATAATCAGTAAAGACTATTAATCCATTACCTTTTCCCATTCTCTAAAATTCAATTGTATACTCTGGAAAGTTTTCAAAAATGTTTTTCTAATAAAAATTCAGCGTTGGTATCGAGACGTACACATGTCTATCTCGATTTCAATGTTCAATCATATGGCGGAGGGCATTCGTTCATTCTCAAATCGTAAGTTGATTAACAGCGTTAATTCTACGACCAATAAATTAATTTAACAGTACTCGGTGTAACGAGGAAAATGATTTGGTTCGTGGCAGCCTCTGGAGAACAGCAATTCCTCCAATTTGTCCGTCGGTTCATTGATAGTTGGGCCTCTGACCTAATTTCCGTGACCGTGAGCGAGCTAGCAGGCCATTAAAAGCATCGTTGTCACAAGTGCCAGAGAGACTCGAGGTGATCCTTTAATTGCAAACACTTGCCCTAACAACCGACGCACACTTGTGCTTGCAGCAATCTGCGAGTCGCATTGCTTTTACTAGATAACTCGACTAACTACGAGGAAACTGCATTTCTTTTTGTTTTGTCTGAGAATAAAAAACAAAATAGTGGAAACTAAAATTAAATGATTCAATCGTTCATTTGACAGATTGACATCAATTTATATGAACGGATTAAAATAAAAACACTTACACAGTGTCTTAACAAGTTTTGGAATTTAGTGACAGATACAATTATAAAATCATCGATCAAATCGATCAACGCATCTTTTTTACTTCCCGCAAAATAAATTGTTATATTTATACGAAATTTTTACAACCACCAACCGCGATATAAATTCTGATATAAATTTTCTCTTCGACAATATTTTCTAAAAGCTGCTCCTAAACTGTGTTACCACCTTCTTCTAATTAAGAGAAGATGGGGCTCGGAACAGAAGGACCGAGTGTGCTTCCCAGAAGTATTTCTTGTCATAAGGAGGAAGAAAAATGATACAGCCGAGGGTTCGACTGTAACCCCGCATGATTTTCAACACAATAGAACTCCACCACACCCCTCGAACTTTAGAAGCCTACTCGAGAAGACCTGGTCTCAAGATCACCTGGTATGCAACGGAACCTATACGTATAGGTAGACGTCACACCCTGTCCCTAAACTTTTTCGTTTTTCTTCCAAGTCTTTCGTAAGGCCTTCCTGGAATTTAACACAGCGGCAGGCGGCATTTTTTTCATACGAAAGTAGTAACATAAATTAACATCTGGCTGTCGTAAGATGTTCTTCAGAATTTCGTCTATTATGTTCAATCAATTTTGGGGTGCCGATTAAAAGACTAAACAAAAATGAATAACAATTACGCTTGATTCTTTGGATTAATTTAACCGTTCGCGTTAAATAAATTTAACGCGAATCGTTCCAATGAAATACGCTGCAACATTCTTCAATGTTTTTCTCGACCATAAAGCAAAAATGTCAATTATGGATTTAAAAGGAATCCTGTCCCCGTGAAAGGAAAAAAATAAATGCAGCCGATGATGCATTGAAATAGTTACACAACGCGAACGATGACGCGGTCGCAGGTTTATGCAAACGATTTCACAGGCCTACAAACTTCGAAGAATCACCATTATATTATATCTCGTATTAAGTAATCGAAAATGTTGATTTCATAAGTGAACATCATTGCTCGATTCAGTATTCGTTTCGTTCCATTTGGCTGCCGAAAATTCCGAGCATTTTTTCGCCAAACATGTCGCGCACAATTTTTTTTTTCCGCCGTTAATGAAATCATCATGCGCTTACTTAATACCTAAATATAGAATACACATCGTGCTCTACAATATACACTCATATCAACGTGATAGTGAACCGATAGTCGTCGAAACGATACGAATGTTATCGTGGTGCACGAGAAATCGAGGAGAGAGAAACATTTGGGATGACAGTCTACCTGTTATCATTCTTTAAACGTACACCGACCGTTAAATAAGTTCTAGCAAGAATTTTTATCGTCTTGTAGATAATAATTGAAAACTTTTTGAAATGAGTATTTTTTAAGTAATATACAATCATTTTTATTTTGTTCTGGCAAGATTTCGTAACAGTTGTTGATTGTTGTTTGCCAGATGCTGACTATATGTAATAGTCGTATCGATCGCGATAATTCTCTGTAATTGAACGATAATATTGTATGTTTAAAAATAACTTTACTAATCAAAAGTATGGGATTTTAACTGCGTTCAAGGCTGGCCGATATTGACAAACGACGTGTTTAGAATTAAACAAATTTAAGGAAGAAGTTCTATTATACACAGAAGGATCGCACACGTTCCTTCGATAAACTCGTAGAGAAAGATGAACGATAATAACAATATATCTCGTTAATAATATATTACAAGAATATAGCACCCTCTTCCATAAAAGTTTGAACTCTCCAAATTGAACAATCACCATTGCATCCATTAATGGTATATTTTAAGTGTTCATGCATATTCTTTCCTCGCGAATAAGGTGTAATTTCAGCAAGCTTCAGAGGCAAAACATTTTCCTCATTTATTTATTTCTAATACTGAATATTTACGAGAAAAACGCTAACTAGTAATAGCAGGAACATCTTTTGTACATTCTTCTGATAATATTTATCTATGTGATTCACAATTATTACTATCACGCTTGATCCCTGCTTAATATTACAATGCAAGTATATCAGTGTAATCTCTCTTGTATAATATATTGCAAACGATATACACAAATTGGAATGTTCAATTCAATGTATTTTAAAGTGGAAGAAAAAAGTTGGATAGCTAGGAGATTTTTCTAACATTTTCAACGGTGATAGCAGATGCCAGGTCGCTGATAGATTATTCTAATTCTATGCACTCTATCACAAGACGTCTTACGACTGGGGCACGTAAAATACATCACGATCAAGGCACCGTATACCTAACGGAATATTCATACTGCACCGGGATGAATACGACGGTCCATGCTTACGAACCTCTCCTTTTTAGGTAGCCTTAACGTGAATAACTGTGCGCCCATTACGCGTTCTCCACGGTTCTTCGCAGGCTTCAGGACACACGAAGTTCGTCGAGGTATTACCGCGGTCTTTCATAACTCGCCTTTTTCTTTTTAACATCGTGAAACGAGTGCACGAGTTCAGAAAGAAATTCGCTATTTAAAAAGTAATAAGAGAAAGAAATACATATTTTGTTTTATCGTTTTTATCTGCATCTTCGAAATTCATCTGCGTTATTATTCATTTGGGAACTGGAAGGTTGATTAAAGATTGATTTTATTTAGTTGAATGAGCGAAATGCGAAGTAGAAATCTCTGCTAAATCCTGTTTCCACGAAACGATAGTAGCGTTCACGGAGAAGATTTGCAAAGAATGTACACACATACTTCGAAGAAACAACGAGGGAAGTGTTCAAACAAGTTGGGTCAGTGACTTCAGCCATACTCGTGTCGCAGACCCTACAGGATGTGTTACTTGGATCACTGGCACATCGCATAATTAATAACATGCGGTCCCGGATGGCCCGTGCCCCCTTCCAGCTTGAAAGATTGACGAGAATCCCTCGAAATCCCTGACAAAAGGATAAAGCTTATCTTGACGCAGTTAAATAAAAAATTAATCAATTTTAGCAATTAGAAATTTCCAACTAAAATTCGTTCCAGAATAGGAAACTCACAATTGCCTGTTATTTTTTTTAACTTTGACATTGAACATTTGAGGGAAAAAATCACTGATGTTCCTGAATGGGTTTTTGTTACAGATCAATAGTAAATACAGCGAGGAACTAGCGCAAGAATGTTTAGAATGGATCAAGACGATCACCGGCGGAAATATAAACACCAATGGAGACATGGACAATTTCTATGAAATTCTGAAGGACGGAGTTCTTCTTTGCCAGTACTTGAACTTTGTGACAATATTCACCGATACTGCTTCGATTTTGATATAATTAATTGACGACTCTTTTCTTTTTTAAGATTAGTGAACGATATCAAAGAGGGGTCGGTGAAGAAAATTAACAAAACCAGTTTGGCCTTCAAATGTATGGAGAACATTAATGCATTCCTCGAGGCTGCGAAAGCGCTAGGTGTTCCAGCTCAAGAGACCTTCCAAACTGTGGATCTCTGGGAGAGACAAAATCTCAATTCCGTCGTGATTTGTTTGCAATCCCTCGGTAGAAAGGTACACAAGAAACCTCTTTCGGTTTTTTTTTTTTTCGTAAAAGGTTTTGGCTTATACAGACGAACTCATTTAAAATGTACAAGTACTCTTTTAAAAAGTGTTCCAACGTTTCATCTACGTTGACATCACTGAAACTTCTTTGAATATACTTGCAATGTTGACAAAACGTCGGAGCACCTTTCCAATAGATTTATACTTAGAAAACCTTGAATATGAAAAGAGTTAACGTTTCCATCAATTCTTTTCAATTCGTATTATAATTTTCAGGCTGGTAACTTTGGTAAACCAAGCATAGGACCAAAAGAAGCGGACAAAAACATCCGCAACTTCACCGAAGAACAATTAAGGGCTGGGCAGGGTGTAATTAGTCTGCAATACGGCAGTAATAAGGGTGCTAATCAGAGTGGCATTAATTTCGGAAACACTAGACATATGTAAACCCATTCATCGAAATATCGCACGAAGTAATTCCAGTTTTCACTCGCGTCTCTTATTTTATCTTCATGATCTACTAAGACTTACGTACAATATTTCATTGTACGATGTTTCTTGTCGTGGTCCAAGTTGTATTTGTAAATGGTGCACAAATCGCATCCACGCGCGTGTCAGACATTCTATGCATTTACACTAGCTGATAGTAACGTACGATGTGAAATTTTTCTACTCTTCTTGTTTCGGAGAAATGAGCAACCTCAAAAGTTAGATGTACACATTTATGCTCAGTCTATGAAAATTTCAACGTATGCTTTGGACGATAAAAAATACATTGTTAATGTATTGCAAGCTGTTAAAATATTCAATCTTTAACAAGAGAAATGTATCTGCAAAATGTAGAAAACAAAAAAAAATATTACGCCACTAGACGCAAATAGATACGGTGGCCCCGTATTTGTTAAATATTACAGATAGATTATAAAACAGAGTTGCTCTGTTACTGTTACTATGTGAAACCCCTTACGAGTTACAGTGTAACCAAATTATACTTTAAAAAATTCATGTTGCACGTGAGACGAATAACTATTATAATTATTGTATAATGACAAATGATAAATAATTACATTAAGTATTTTGTACAAATATTTTTTGAGGATTATAAAAATAATATTTCATATTGTATTGATAATATGAGTTAATAAACTATCCACGGATACATAAATAAATGGTCCCCCCCTCCTTTGAAAAATAATTTCCATATCAATTTTCGTATTTACTTCTCACATTTATTTACATAAGAGAACAAATTGATAATCTGTTCTTATACATTTTAATCCCGAGGGATACACGCTACATTATACAATAAACAACAATGAATAACTTAAGTTATCTCATGAAAGGATAGTAGTCAAGACCAGTATTATATCGAAATTTGCTTTTGGTACGTTTTTGTTTAGAGGCTTCAGCAATAAGTTTCTGGACACTGGGTCTGCAAAAGAAGAAAATACATGAAATATGTAAAAGTGAAAGAAGAAAGTAAAAGTAAATAGACTAATATATAACTTGAATTAAAAGACGATGCTCACCTGTAAGGTGCAGGTAATAGTTCCTCATGAAGCGTGCACCGTACATTTTTCTGTGGCATATTTTGCTTGTATACTTCTGCTCTAATAATATTTAGATGTCTTTTGCAATGATCATAGACCTTTTCCAATTTGGTTGGTGGCACATCAAAGTAAAACATAAAGTGGCTGAAAAAATAACAAACAATGATTGCAATAAACTAATTAATTCCTTGCCTCATTATCTATTAATTCTAATACTGCATATTCTTGTACAGGAGAAATTGATAGTGTGCACTTACCCAGCATGTGTATGAACCTTATCGTGCGCACTTGTCTTACAAGGAAGTTCCTTGTTACCCCAGTTCTCAATGTTTCTAATGAATCCACCCGTTTCAAATATTGCATTCGCCACATTCTTTAGAATATTCATATATTCTACCTGCAAGTACAAATTATTCGTGCACTTAATACAACAGAAGTACATCTTTATATTTGGGTTAAGATAGGTTAATTGTATCTCTGATCAGATAAACGAGATATTTCGAATTATTACAATACCTTATTTCCTATTCGTAATAATAAGGGCATCTCGTAAGTTGGCATGTTTTGTATAATATAATTATTTCCAATAAATGAATAAAACGGACGTTCGTAGCACCGTGTGCTCTGTGCTCGAAAGCAAACTAAAACCACGAAGTATGTAACGTCACACGTGATACTTCACAAACTGATAAATAGATCAATTTCTTTCGTATCACATCATCGACGTTCTCTATACACATAATAAACATTTTACTTTGTCGAGTCGTGTCAATACTGAGGAATCATTAACATATAAGTGTTAAGTTTAGATTTTTTAAATTTTGAGGTTACAATAACCTCATATAGCAAACATGTATCTGAGGAGAGCACTTGTTAATATTACGAAAAAGTACAACGTTTTCTTTACAAATTTTATACAGCAACAGCAAAATCTGCATTCGCCGTATGTTGACAGAAGTTGTATACCTTCATTAATTTCAACAAACGCATTACAATATTCGAGTGACAGCCCTTTAAAATGTTGGAACTGCAATTTCGAATATAAATCTGATTTATTTTGCAACAAATGCAAAGTTTTACAAGAACCACCCGAGAATTTGAATTATTTCGATGTCATGGGCATTTCAAATAGTTACGATGTTACAGTTCCAGACATTCAAAGGAAGTACAAAGAGCTACAGAAATTGTTACATCCTGATAAGTTTAGTAATAAATCTGAGGTAAGTCCATCTAATTTCAATAATTAATCAATCATGAATAGAATAAGAGATATTATTTTACTTTCATAGAAAGAAAAGCAACTTTCTGACACGTTATCGTCCTTTGTAAATAAAGCTTACAGCACATTATCACATCCACTAAAAAGGGGATTATACATGTTGAAATTGAACAACATAATAATATCAGAAGGAACAAATAATGTAAATACAGAACTTTTGATGGAGATCATGGAGAAAAATGAAGAAATAGAAGATGCAGGAAATGATGAAGAAAAAATAAAAAAGCTAGTACAAGAGAATGAAACCATATTAAGCAGTTTAACTACGTAATATTTTTTCTATTATGAAAACTGAGTAATCTATGAATAATCTATTATTGATATTAATAATTTTGTATAGAGATGTGGCAGATGCATTTAGGCAAGACAACATTAAGGGAGCAGAAACTCTTCTCATAAGAATGAAGTATTACGATACCATAAATAATAGATTGAAGAAATTGAAACATGACCTAGGTATAGTAGAATAAACAATTTTCAGTATAGTAATAAAATAATTGTGATATAATATATTCTATGATTTCTGTATCAATGTATATTTTTAATATAAAAAGTATGTTATAATATATTTAGTACTTAACAGCTTATGTAAGTATTTTGTTACTTTTACTATTAACTTTTTTGGCTGATTTTTAAAATATTCCACCTATAAACCAAGGGTTTGTTCAACAAAACAAAACAAAAAGATGAATAGAAACGTGGACTCAGTTATTCTTGATTATCCATTTTCCATTGTTCAATCCATTGACATATTCTAATAACATTTTCTGTCACCTGATTTATGTTATTACTTGTCAGTTCATGAACTATTTCAGCTCTGTAAGCTGATCTAGCTTCTTCAAGAATAGTTTGAAATATTTCGCAGTCTATATTATCTTCCAGCTTTTTCCCAGTGTAACCCCTATCCCTTAAACGGTCGTATAAAATAGTATTGTCTGTCCTTAGAACGAAAACAATATCGAACCATCTTTCTGGAAAGAAATCAGCTCCGTGATAATCAACAATATTTCCACCTTCACTCATAGGTCCTTCCATTTCATCTAATAACTGTAATTAATATATATGTTGATATGTTAATATAAAGAATATATCGAACTTTATTATTTAAAATTTGATATATGGATGCAATGAAGAGAAATTACCTTCTCTTCATCTAAAATAGGACACTGATACACTTCATCGTATTCTTCCAAACATTCCTTTTCAATAGCAAATTTGCTTACATCAATCCAACTTAGTTCAGCCTTCTCAGATAATATACGTGACATTAAACTTTTTCCTACACCTGGTGTGCCTGTAATGATAGGTGTTTTTACTTAATCTCTTTTGTTTCCTCGTGTACAATTTCGAAAATAGTTATTATATATTTGGACAAGACTTCAGTGATTATTTTTACCTGTTATTAAAATATTTGGAGAAAATTTTCTCATATTCGTCATTTTCAAACGGACTAACTACGTTCCTTTTCTTCTATTGAAATTAAAAACGTTTTGTAAACATTGTTCAAAAAAATAAGAGGTTGCTTAGAGGTTTGCTGTACAGATTTATACGATTATGTGTACGAGGGCGCTGTAAATTATTTTTAATGTGGATCGGCGGGACGAGAAGCAAGCTACAAAATAATTGTGATAGAATTAAGAATATTTGAAATTTTTGTTCAATTTCCTCATTTCGTTTATACATTTTTGGTACACGTTTTGTTATATTATTTACATTCAGCATTTAAGAATCAAGTATTTATAAAAAAGGGGACGATTTTTAAATCCTCTTATATTCGCGTGAAGATTTCTAAATACGAATGTAATTGTTTGGGACCTGAGCGCGAAATTAAACCTTTTGAAATATCTATTTTTTTTTTAACACAAATTGGAAACTTTTAAAAACTATTATAGTGATGAACTTCTAAGATGCTGTTACGCGGTGACATGTTTAAAGATTACGTTGCAATAAACGACTCTCCCTCCACAAGAAAATCAGCAATAAAACAAACTGTCGGAGTATCTATATTTTTCTACATACTTCATGGACATTGATGCAACGTAACACGTGTTGGGTCGGGTACGTTTATTTAAAGAGAGAGAAGACGTAGTAGTTTCACCAGAAACACGGAATTTTCGTCACTGATTTGTAAGGTCAATTTAAGATTGCTATTGAATTTTTACGTACATTAAACGTAAAATATAGTTAGAACGCAATGAATTATTCTGATAAATAAATAATCATCAAGACTGAGTTGAGGTATTTCAGGAACAATCGCTCACGGCACGACCTGGTACGACAAGAATGAGCTGGCATAATTCGTTGTGCTCGTCATTTCAAAGAAATCATTTCTGAAAATCGAATATATCTTACAATGATGCCGTTTGCCTTGTTTCTGATTACTAATCGTATTGAACGCGTTGTTAATCGACGATCTTGCTTCTTTAAACAATATTCCTAACCTGAGTTATTATGATTTATAACCTTAATTAATACCCATAACATATTGTTGTGCAGTTCTACTGTGAAATGATATCAACTGTTTAGCGTGTCTACGTATTAATCGATAATATAATGCAACAAGTCATGTCAACGTGATGTAATCAAAATATGTTTGTTTTAATATTTTGTCTGATTTAATCTTTCAAAAAAAAACAAATAAACAAGTTTTTTATACACCCATAATATGAACTTGTATTTATGTTTGTTTATATAGAACTGTTATCATGCGAGTCAATATTTATCTTTTTCTCTTTTTTTTTTGCTAAATTTTTAGTGAATATAAATCTGTACAATATTAAATTGTGGTTTATTTATTTATTATTAATTACAGTAATAATATGTTTCTTTCATAATTTCAGATAAAAATAATAGAAGCAATCGGAACAAATTGTACATACCAAAGAAGGAAAACAAAATAGCATTAGAAAAGTTATTTTACAAACAAAAACCAAGAGAACATCATAGATCATAAAAGATTCAAGCATTGCTGTGGCGCAGAAGGGCTCTATGTGCTCCACATCAGCTTCAGCAAATGGTACTTTAGTTTTCAAGAATATTGTATCACGCCATCAAAGGAGGATTTCATCTAGAAATTATAAACTTGGTATACGACAGAGGCAACATGCGCAACGAAATTACTGCGGCAGTACTATTCTTAGTACAGCTGATCGAAAAAAACGAAAAATTTAGTCCCGATCAATTGGAGTGTTTTAAACGACGTTTGGCGGAATTGTTGACGGAACGTTTTAAAAATCATTGGTTTCCTGACAAACCATTCAAAGGTCAAGGTTATCGCTGTATTCGGGTAAACGGTCATAACAGGAGGGATGCAACTTTAGAGAGTGCTGCCAGTGCTGCTGGAGTGAAGTATGAAGATCTTTCATTGCCAGTAGAATTAACACTTTGGGTCGACCCTAATGAAGTTTGCTGTCGATTTGGTGAGAGTAAAGGATCCTATTGCACACTGGCATCCTTTGATGATAAAGAAAATACTGTACCAATTTTTCATGGCATGAACGAAGGATTAGAAAAGGAAAATAAATTATCTGAGGGGCAGACTAAGATACAGGTTGATACTTATTACCATTTACATATTTGTATTTCGTTCTAATTTTTTTGTAATCCTTAGGCAATGTTCAGATCTTTTTTGATCCATTTAGTTCTTATTTATCTAGAAACGAACACAATTGTAGACAAAACAACATCGAAATTTATATTGATATATTTGTTTTCCTTTGTTTGACAACATGTTAAAAAGCCTATTTTGCGGATTCACATGTTGTACACTTAATAAAAGTTGAATGAGTGAATGTATAGTCAAATGGAAGAACACGCAAGGGTTTATGTTGAAAGAGTAATTTAATATTTTAAGGTAATTCGATGTAAAAATAACAATTGTCTTTTGTATCCTTTACAGAAATCCCCTTTGACTGCAAATGGAGAACAGCAACAAAAATCAAAACCATTAAGCTCTGCTAATCAAAATCAACAGCATAGCAATAACGGTACAGGTAGGAAACGTAATCTGAACAGCCCGAGGCTGCATCTAAATAGAAATCGTTCCTGGTTCGGTCACTCATTCAATATGGGCTATGGTCCCCATCCCATAAGTCAACCATGGTATAATATCATGCCTCCTCATTTTTTGGGTGGACCATCTCCACCTCCTTTCATGGGTCACAGAGGAAATAAGTGGATTCATCCACCATCCTATCCTACAGGACCTGCCCGTTTCCATCATTGGTCTCCCAAAGCTGCTCTTAAAGTATAAACAGTCCCTCCTTATGAAAATAGTTAAGAAATCTGTTCCTTTCTGTGAAAGAAATTACAAAATTATTTTTTGTTCATTCGGGAATTTTATATTTCAGCATAAAAGTACATGACAATTATAATAATACTGAGAGAATATTATTATTATTATTATTATTATTATTATTATTATTATTATTAACACTACTATTTACATTGTATATTTAAAATATTCGATATGTACGATTAGGAACAGGTTTATTAACGTTTCAGTGACGAAAAGTATCCATTCTGTAATTACACATGACCTTGTTCGAATTACGACTAAGGCTTACGATTTTTTATGACGAGAAATGTTGCATTATTACATGTTATATATAAATAATTAATTGGATGATAGATGTTTAATTCCGGATGCAAGGTTGCTTGTAAAATATTAGATTAGTAAGAATTTATTTAGAAGGAATTATTAAGTCATTGATGTGTAAGACATAAAAATGATAAATGTCATATCACTGGTGACACTTTTCCTGGATAATCCTCGAGAGGATTTAGGAACAGATAGATCGTAGACATTTCAAGAGGGAGCAGTATTGATTTTATGCGAGTTTCCGACATTGGATAGAATTCCTCATTAAATTGTACGTAATGATGTTTAATGCCTTGTACAGGCGATCTCAGTTCATTAAACAAATATTTTATGTATCAAATTCTGTCATGTAATGCGAAGGAAGAGTTTCAAAGAACTTTTCCTTTAACGTGTATATATGTAGTGTATTCGTAATAACTATGGTACCCAAGTTTACGTTTTTCAGTATTATTATAGTGTAAAAAAAATGGAGGGTATAGATATATAATCAACCAACATGTTACAATACTAAATGCCCCGTAATAATATTGAAAACGTATGGAAACTTTGAAACCATAGCACTGATTTGTGAACAATGTTTGACAAGTTCAAATCAATAACATTATCTTTTATTGTATATGTATATTATTACGTTGCGTTATGGAAGAACGGTATTTTCTTTGATTTCGCAGGTTTGTGGTGCAAAGAAATTTAGTCTATTTTTGCTTCAAAAAGCACACCATGCCTGTTATGTAAACATACTGCCTCCAGTAGAGATTCTATAAATAGTCAGTTGTGTTAGAAGATTATTAACAAACTGCATGATTTTCATGTTTAACTTACAGTTACAAAAATAAATCTTTATTTCAATTGTGCTCGGTCATTGGGATGAATTGAGCTTATGGTTTTAAACAAAATGAATAAAACTTAACAGTTAAGAAGCATACATCAATGATGTTGGTAGATCTATAGCTTATTGCAGTTGAAACTTCAATTCTATCATACTAAAATGCTAATGTTGTGTACATTCGATCTTGTATATTGTAGAGAACTTATCACACCATAATAATTTATACCTACTTAAACTATTAGTAAAACTATCTCTTGCTTTGCTAACAATCTAAACATTCATCTTACTCTTATTTGGGAACTATCTGTACATGAAAAACCCGAAAATCAAGTAAAAATATATCGCTTGAACGATTACTGTTTGCAGTATTCTAAATGTTGCAATGTTTAACTTCATTTCTACTTTCATATATTGCTATTTACATATAATTATTGTTGATATGAATGTATATATCACAATTTAGTAATCTAAAAAGTCTTATGCTTTGTGTATAAAAACACTTTGTTCGGTTTTTGAACCATTCACACTTGCACGAATGTTTTAATGTAATTAGTGCCTAAAATGTGCAATTTTCTTCAATTTATGAGAGTTACTTTTAAGGATTACGTTTGTGCAGATACATCGTTAACGCATTCGTAGATGCAATGTTAAAGACGCAATTGCAGTATATTTTATTGATATATAAAACTAATTTATATGGTTAAACCATTTTATAAATTTTTCATTACATTTTAAAATACTAAAATTTATAGTGGTGTGAAAAATTGAAATTCGAATAGTATACATGTTACCATCTGTTACATAATACGAATCTAGCTGTTTACAACAAAGATTGAATTCGCTAGATACACTTAGTGTTCTTAGATGAATTTCTAAAAATATAACCGCATACAATATAAATATTATTGAACAGACTGTATTAGGGACAATTTTAATCAAATATGTAGAATAGATTCTGCAACTTTCATGTTTTACATTTAACATTGTTTAATATATGCATGAAATTTGCTGTATTGTAGCTGATTTTTGTGTTCAATTTGTTGAAACTTATTCGAAAGGAGTCATTTTGTTGTTATGAAAAATATGAAAATTCTATATATGAATATAGATATTATAATGTATATGTAGTTTTAAGCAATGTTGCATTCGGACATATTCTTTTATTAATATATACGATGCTCAACATTTGAAATGTTCCAAACTTTTTAATTGTGTTCACGTATAAACAAAAAAAAGAAAACAATGAAACACCATATATGATCCATACATTTTCGAGTAATAGAAATTGTTCCTAAACAATTTTTTTATAACGAATTTATATTCAATCAACATGTGATAAAATGCGTAGTATTAATGTACATTTGCATTATTAACGAGAAGAAAAATTACATTTTGGGCAAAAAAAAGTATATTCCCTTTTATATAAAAAAAATTCTTTTATATCTGTAACTTCTTAAGCGCATGATAGCTGAACAACTAATATTTATAAACGAATATAGAGATTTGGCATACCAAAAATTGAAATCTTTAACATTGGTTACAAAGAAATGAAAAAATAAAAAAAAACTTTACACGATACTATAAAAGAGAAATCTAAGATTTCAACTTGCATCTAAGATGTCCCATTTTTGTTCTTTTTTTATACGATCAATATATAAGGAAGATTTTAATACTTCATTATTGTACATTCTCTTATCAAGTAAGACTGTACTTTGCAATCGTATAAAAACTATGTATCCAAAGAAGAAGGCCGATTTGATATTAAGCATTAACGTTTGGATCATTTCGACTGTAGGGTAGGGCACTATATAGACATACATATATTGTACCACTGCTGTGTCATACGTTATAAGAAGAATACTTCTTGTATAATTATGCAATGATAACTGTAATCCTGTTCTACAAACATACTGATCTTCGCATTTTTTCATAACTTCAAATATATATCTCTGTTCAATACTTTGTTTCGTGTTATCTAATAAAAACTATATTACACATTCAAGCAAAATACTTATAAATCATTGATTGTACAACCTCCTTACTTTTAGTATTATAATCAATATTTATGGAATTACGACTAATACATTATTATGAATAAAATTTTTAAACTTTTTAGGATGATTCGTATCTGTACTATAAGAAAAAAAAGAAGAAACCATAATAAAACTATATTATTGATTGCAAATAAATTATTATCCTCCATTTATAAATTGAACTAAATGAATTCCTTGCAGTTCATTATCGTCAATTGGTGATTATTAACGTCAATATTAAAAATCATCCAATGCATTTTTCTATAAATGAATATTTTCGAAAATACCATTGTGCACGACCGAGCGCTACCGGCGCGCCTGCGCGTCGTGGAGTGGGGTTGGCTCGTGGCGCGGCGCGGCGCGCCGTCACTATCAGTTCAAGCGTTGCAGCGTAAGGGTCGTCTGTACTGTCGGAGATTTTACTTTACCACCGCATACGCTTGACTATTAGCTTCTATTAGTTAAAACACGTTTATCTAACAATCGTTTTACTATCGCGGGTGTACATTAAAGTCTTTCTCAAGCCTCTTTTGCTGGACGCTTGACCGGTCAACCGGTTGAGGATGGACGCGCCTTCTTCCGGTAGCATCGGTTCTTCGGTAGCATCTATTAGTTCAAAAGTCTTTCTCCAGCCTCTTTTGCTGGACACATCGTAGCATCGGTTCTTTGACGGTTCTTAAGTAGACATTTATAAACTAGACACATCGTGTTAATTAATTCATTAGTTTGAACGGTTCTTCGAATCTTTATTATATTTTATTGCGCGATTATTCGGAATCGATGCGGTTTTAAGATTGCGTTAATTTTGTTTGTAATTTCATTTTAATACGCGGTTCCATATTTCTCTTCGCGACTTCAAATACGATGCAGATTTTAGCATCGATTTCCTTTTTGTTCCAGGTATAATGGATGATTGGTCCATGTTACCTCATCTTGTCATCAGCAATGGCCCTCAATATATCTCACTCTCGTTCTCAGTACAAAAGTATGACCGAAAAGCGTGCCGAAAAGCGATAAGCATGAACAATTACTGCTAAGTCACATCCCCGGATAGGATTCACTAAGCAACTCCGAACCACTGTAGTTATTTAAGTGGACAGAGTCTTAAGTTCTTATTGCAATTACTTTTGAATTTTCTTTTCCTTTTTGTAACTATTTGTAGCTGTAAATATTATGTAGTATTTATTGTCCTGCCACTTACGTATACTCTTCTGATTTCTGACGCTCTAGAGATAATTCTTTAGTAAGATAATTCATATATGTTCCGCCCTGAGAATTCCATTTACATATTCCTCAAGGCACAGTCTTTTTTACAAATGAAATACCCTTGTATATATTTTAATTCATGAATCAATTAATATCTGTAAAGATATGCTTGAAACTACGCGGGTGTCGGCCATATCTACAGTGCCTGCTATGGCGTCGCCATCTATACAGAATTCCTTGAAACCACTCGTGCCTCTGTCTTACTTTAAGTGTAGATATTGCAGGGGCCCTAATAGTTTCAAGGAGTTCTGTATTGATGGCAATACCGTAGTAAGCGTGAGTAGTTTCAAGGAGTTCTTTATAGATGACGAAACTAAAGAACACTTTGGGTGTAGGTAAGACAGGGATACGAGTAGTACATAATGTCAAGCACTTGTTTATAAATAGTGGTATGATAAACTTAATAAAATTTGGTTATTTATGTCTTCGTTCATAAAATTAAGTTAATAATCCTCGAAAACGATTTCGTACAATCATTAAATATCAATAAAGTGTTAGCAAACACAGTGTTACAACCTACATTAAAATTAAGATGTACGGTAACATTGTAAGTTCCATTGTTCGTTTTATTCTACAACAATCAAGCCCTTTAGCACAGGTAAATGCATTTGTGAATAGTTTTTCCTTCCAATAAATTTTCCTGCGCGTAATAAATACATACTAATAGTAGTATTATTCTTTGTTTCGGTCTGACTGACAGCAATAATAGTTCGGCTTAGTGCGCATATAACCTATCTTTACAATACTATCTTAACGAGTGTACTCTCATCTTCCGTTTTGCTCTTCCTTTTCATACCTTCTCTGCCTTACGTATTACACTATTTCTTATCTCTTTATCGCACATCTATTACACATCTTTCCTATTCCCCTCTGTTTCATTTCAAACTCCTAAGTTATTTTTATATCCTATTATATCTATCTCCGTACATCCTGTTAACACTTTAACGAGTGACCATGCCAATTGGTGTCTTAACCAAAACTAGCGTTACACAGGTTCATAGCAAAACCCCCGGTAGATAAAGTGTTCTAACAGACTCTAACGTTCCAAAGTTTTGTCTACACAGGTCATATCTTTTATTCTTCTCTTTCTTCCAATATTTCTTCATCCTTTAATGCTTTCGCATCTATCACCTGCATTATTAATTGCCGATTGTGCCATCTTCTGTTTTTACTTAGGTACTTTAGTAATGTTGATGTTATAATATATTCAAGCATTTCATTATATATTGAATCCTCTATTTTTCTATCTCATTCCTGTTGTTGCATTTCATAGTCTCTCCTTTTAGAGATCTCCGTCAATTCCTTTTCTTCAGCTTTTATCAAATTCACTGATGTTTGACGCATTCCATTCCTTTTCAAATAATCCTCTTCTTCTTTTATGCTTCTGGTTTGCCCCCACCTTCTTTCCTTTTCCTCTAAATATCCCTTAACAATTTTTCTCTCTCCTGTTACATACTTACTAATATATTTGTTGTGTGTGCAGGTTTCCCATCCAAAGGGTAAGAAGTATTGACCGGTGCATCTCATTCTGCATAAATGCGAGAAAGAAGAAAGAATAACTCTTGCCACATACTTTAGTTATAGTAAATTGGTGTATAAGAATAGTTTATACCTCATAGTGTGTAAATATAATTTAGAACAATTGTGTAATCAATTGTTATCAATGCCCACTTATTATATATTTTATTTTATATTCAGTTTATTCGGTAGATCTTATATAAACTTAAATATTACTTATATCACTATTACAAGTTCTACTGAATGTGCTAAGTGTAAAATGAAAGATATAATAAATAATTTACATGTATTGGTCATTATTAACGTCAATATTAAAAATCCTCCAATGCATTTTTCTATAAATGAATATTTTCGGAAATACCATTGTGCACGACTGAGCGCTACCGGCGCGCCTGCGTGTCGCGGAGTGGAGTCGGCGGTCGCGCTGCGCGAGCCCCGTCAGTCCCTATTGAAGCGTCCCAGCGTAAGGTCCTCTATGTAGTTGAAGGCTAGCGACATACCTCACTCTACATCACAATAGCACCTCGGA
Organism: Nomada lathburiana; assembly: GCA_963667235.1. Lineage (NCBI taxonomy): Eukaryota > Metazoa > Arthropoda > Insecta > Hymenoptera > Apidae > Nomada > Nomada lathburiana. The sequence continues at coordinate 9,381,236 of OY763903.1, forward strand.
CTTTACTTTACCATCGTGTACGCTTGATTATTAGCTTCTATTAATTAATACGCGTTTAACTAACAATCCTTCTACTATCGCAAAAGTACATTAAACTTTAATGATTAGAATCTTTCTTGAGTCTCCTTTGCTGGACGAATGACCGATCATCCAATTGAGGATGGACGCGTCTTCGTCCGGCATCGAGACTTTTTTAATATGAGATTAACTAGTCGTTTGTTGTAACATCGCGTTAACTAACTTATTAGTTTGAACGGTTCTTCGAATCTTTATTATATTTTAGTCAGTCACTTACATACTGCCTTTGCGACTTCGAATTCGATTCTGATTTTAGAACAGGTCTATCACAGGTCTATTCTTTTGTTGCAGGTATAATGGATGATTGGCTGGCAAAGAATAATATATTGAGGCTGCAAGAATGGATTATTGTGATACAATTACTGCGATGCATAACAATCAGTTCGATGACATATGATGAAGGACTGGTAACATTTATCTTTTTATCCCAACGGTCTATGTGTATCTCTTGTTATCTGGTGATTGGTTTTCGGCTCAAGTTCGTTTTCTTCGGTTGAAAGTTATCAAACACTTTCATTATTGTATATAGATTTCAATACTTACTACTCTAAATTCGTATATCAACGTTCATTAAATAATGAAAACATTTCAAATAGAACTTACAATGTTCGCGATTGAAACTAGTCAGTAAATTTAATTAATTCTAAACGAAAAATTGAAATTCGTTCATGTTTCGCTTCATTTCGGTCGCGATTTCTATTGTACCTTCACTAATTGTTTTTAGCAAACACTTTCATTATCTCTGTGACCTAGTCACAAGTACGGCTAATTTGTATTTTCGATGCAGTGTTACAGGCGTAGTTACGAACTTGTTGCCATACCCTAATTGTTTCGAATTTTCATTTCTACAAGCAGCTACGAAAACTTATAAATGTTCGCGATATTGTTGACTTACTAGCATCATGATCACCTTTAAAACTCTGACAAAGAACAGTCACAGTACGCTTTTGGTAAATCGATATTAATATATAATAATATATTTTGTATAGACAATTAATAGTAGTTAAATCTGAATATTAATACGGTACTACTTTATTAAAAAAAAGAGCAGTATTTCCTCAACAGACGTTCGACAGGATGAAGAAATAATAAAGAGACAAATAAAATAAAATATATATTGTTTAAATTTGTACATCCTCACCCCATCTACTAACTTGTACAGATTTTCTTTCAGAAAATTTTGATGACCGCGCGCAATGCGGTCGGTAGAGTCAGTGCTCGTTCCGTCAAAGTTCTTTTTATTGTTTTTAGAGCGCAACCGCTCTTGATAATTACAATTAAATATAAATAATAGTAAAGATACGCGGTAGTAGAGTCAGTGTTTGCTTCGAAATATTGCTCTCGCAAAATTAGAGTCACTTTGTTCGTCGATCACAATTAATAAACGCGCGCGATAGTAGTCTTTTATTTTTTTATTCTTTTTTCTCAATACGTATTCCGGTATTAGAGTCAACACCTACGCAGTTCGTCGAGTTCGGGCTTTCATCCATCAACTCGAAGAGTAAGTATCTCTGTATTTCTTTAATTTTATTTTGCAATGGTCTTTGATAATCTTCCTGTTCGAAAAGTACTGAAAATGCAAGGATTTCAATGTTGTCTGCTATTATGAATGTTTCAGAAGGTGCCTTGGGCTCGATGGTATCATCATAACGATATTGTTGGCCGCGCGCAATGCGGTCGGTAGAGTCAGTGCTTGTTCCGTCAAAGTTCTTTTTATTATTTTTTGAGCGCAACCGCTCTTAATAATAATCAAACGTAAATAACAGTAAAGAGACGCGACATTAGAGTCAGTGTTTGCTCCGAAATAATACTCTCGCGAGATTAGAATCACTTTGTTTGTCGATCATAAGTGTTCCATTAGAGTCAGTGTCCTGTTCGGCGAGTTCGGGCTTTCATCCATCAACCTGACGAGTAAATATCTCTTTATTTCTTTAATCTTGTATTGCAATAACTTTTGATAATTAACACATTCGAATAGTACTGAAAGTACAAAGATTTTAATGTTCTCTGCTCTTCTTCATTGTTTCAGCAGCTTCCACGGCTTCGACGGCGACGACCTTGACCGCGCCCCTGGTGAGTCTGCAACCGGTGAGTGGCATGCTTTAAAGTTCCTCTGGTCACTCAATCATGTCGCAGGACGAAAGGTCCGAACCGACACGAGTGATTGGTTGTAATTACGTAGATTTTTATTGCAAGCACTGTGACCATGGGTATATGGAAATATACTCATGAGTAGTAACTTCTTTACTGTTTTATATTATATGAGGATAGGTCTTCTTGTACAACGCGTTTCAAATTAGTTTGAGAATTTTAAGAGAGAAATTTAGTATAAAATATATCACTATGCATCTTTTTATAATAGAGTATTTAATTGAATACGTATGAAGCGAATATTTAAATAGTTATTAATTATTAAATGAATATAAAGTAACGTCCAGTATCATACGTGCATTAGTTTGTAGTGGAGAAGTCGAATGCCCTTCGACTTCGTTCATTTGTCAATTGCAATTAGTGCACAGTTGTAATAAAATGCATAAGTATAGTATTTCTTCTTTTTTCTACTTTGATTAAATATAAAGTAAAGGTACTTATATACCTTGTCAATTTGTTGGAACTATCGAATAATAAAATTATTCGATATCCATATTAGTCTTTAGCGTATAAAGATATCAATAAATTCACTTCTTCCGTACAAAATATTAATTAAACCTGAATGTACAAGAAGACAATACGCGAACGGGTAGATCTCGATATCAAGGCAATCTACTTTAAAACTAACCTTGCGTTTTAGAAGCAATGCTTTGATGACGGGAACGCCCAAGGATGTTTGAATTTAATTCAAAGTATATTAAAGTAGAGTCATTGATTAATTTTTCTAATAAAGTAGTCATTGATTAATTTTTCTAATAAAGTAGAGTCATTGCTTAATTTTTGTAATAAAGTAGAGTCATTGCTTAATTTTTGTAATAAAGTAGAGTCATTGAATATACAAATATATATTTAGCCCGTTAGAAAATCAGTATGTCTTCATCATCTTTTTAGACTAGGATTTCCAGGTTTAACCCTTTCCGCGTTCACTGCCCGGATCCCACTCACGTGCCCCTGTGCTACTTGGGTGGGAAAACGGTGGTAGAGCACGATGATATTTCTGAATGATTTATTGTTGGCGACTGACAGTGCGTTTGGTGTATCGTGCACGACGTAATATCCGCATTGTGTGTGTGGTTAGGCTGTGGATTTGCGTCGTTCCGTACTAAAACGTAGTTGCAGAGGCCAAATGCCAAAGAGAATCGAATATACTTATCAATTGCTATCAAGTACCTCTTGTATCGGTGCTATTTAATTATTCTATTAAATATCTCAACCGCGACGTGTTTTTTTTCACGTGAACGCAAAGATCCCAGCCACTGTCAGTCGATTTCAGAAAAATGGTACGTACATTAGAGTGTGCAAGTGTGTGACGACACTTGGGTGTCGGGGGTGTCCCGGGACGCCTCCCTAGTGTAGGCTTTCGCGCCCAAGTGTTTGCCTGATAACCGTGGAGTGTCGTGTGTTGGTGTGCCTGTTTGCCATCTTTTAAATATAGGACTAGGTAGGATAGGTAGCATACTTTCTGGTGTGATTGATAGACATAAGTAGGTAGGGCCGGGCAGGTTGACACAGTCTCTGATCGGGTAGGCACTATTTCGCGTGTTCAACCTGTTTCAGGAAATCTGATTTGAAAAGTCGACGGTGAAGCTGTGGCGCGAACGAAAATGCGTTCGCCTCTGGCTTTGCCTATCGATTTTTCGAATCCTTCGCGGTCGTGGTCGCGATTTAGGCTCCGAAACGAAACGCCTCACATTATGCTCGAGGCTGCACGCGTGAACGAAGAACGATTACAATTTTAATCGTAATCTTTGCGATTTTCCGCAATCCCAATTTTTACGATTTTATTTGGTCGTGATTCGGTCGCGTGCGTTCCATGTAGCACCGCGATTTAAACTCTTTATTTCACCTTTATAAGTTTTTTCTTGATTTCCGAGTAGAGCCTCGAGCCTAGTTTAAGTTTCAGCTGGCCCTCGGGTCCAACGAAAAGAAGGGGCTATATGCCGAAGAGGCCCGACAAACTGTCGCTCAAGAGGGCAACTACTAATGGCTCGTCATTCTTTTTAAGAATGGGGAATCATTCTTTGTTACTACTTTGTCACTGTGCTTGCATTTTCATTCGTAGAATTTTTATTTGTACTTGGCCGACGCACATTCCGGCCCAACGATACAGCCCTCCCAAAAATATCGCGTTGCTTTAGAGTTGCGAGAAACTTGAGAACGGGTCGAATTAGAGTTGCGTCAAATGCCACGCGGTTTTTAATTAGAGTTGCGAGCAAATGAAAATCGCGATTAATTTAGCGTTGCGCAACGATGTCGCGATTGTTCTTGCAAATTTGCCGTTCTTATTGTTAGTTGAATTGTAGTATTTTATAATATATTTTACGTGTGATAAAGTTTCTAGTGTTGCGGAAACTATTTTCGCGTCTTGAACCTTCAGCTAACTTTTCAGAGGATCTTCAATTAGCTTGTTTTTTGATATTATAAATAATTTAATGTTTGCTTTCTGTCGGTCTTAATAAATAGTGTTGCGAAATGATTGCATCGCGAGTTCCAGTTAGCGTTGCGTTGATTGATGATCGCGTTTTTAATTAGAGTTGCGAATACCAGTCCCTAATTGCTTCCAATTGGAAGCCTGTTCCTGAGCCACCCTGGAGGGTGGCACATCATCGTCAGCCAAAGATCATGGCTGACCAATTCTTTGGCAATTCTTGCTGTATATGGTGTAATTTTTCTTTTCAGTGTTTTATATTTGTCTTTCTTTTTATTTTTTTTTTCTTAATAATTATACCACCTGGAATGTCTGTTGATGGAAATACTGCTAAAAATTTGCATACATAATAGTAAGTTACTGTTCGAACGAAATGAAAAAAATGAAAAAAAAGAAAAGAAAGAAAAGAAAAAAAGAGAAAAAAAGAGAAAAAAAGAAATAATTCGAGATAGTAGATTTCAATTAGAGTCAATACTAGTGACTGTTCATTATTGGAGTTTAATTTCAAAATATTTTCTCTTAATCGTTGCACATTTATTTTCACCCTTTTCTTTAAGTAGAGCCAATTGTTATAACTTTTCGAGCTTGCTTCGTACAAATTGAAATTCACTCGCGATATCCATAAATGTTTAAACAAAAATCCTTGCACGAAAAACGTTCTTGTCTGTAGTCGGACCTCGGCATGGTGATAGTGGAAGTTTGATATTTTGCTTCCGAATAATCGTTTGTCGCTTCTTTGTAGAAGCAAAATAGAATCAATTGTAGCGAAATGTGACTACTTCAATTTAGGGTTTTTAATGAAATTGATACTATTATTCAGTGTGATCTAGAAAGTAGAAAAGAATATATCAACTTGGCCGAAATCCAATTACCAATTGTTATTAAAATGTAGCTACACTTTTCATATCAATTGGGATTTATTATCTTCGATAAAAATCGGTTATTACGAATTCAAAGCAGCTTCATTTCAATATAACGTGGAGGGGCTTGGGGATGTTACTAATCCAATGCATGAGATTGTTACAGATGAATCCAATTATGATATATTAAACAAATGCAAGTACGCCAGAGATTCAAAAGTGGAATGTATACAATACAAACCCAGAATATTATCAAAGACATGATTGGAAACTATCAAATCAAAGAGCCAGCCTCGTCGATCCAATTTCGGAGAGTTTAAGAATTCATTTTTATAATGCTTTACTAATTATTTCGAGTTTGTGTTTGTTTCAGAAGCATTGAAAAGAATCAACTAAAGAAGAGGATTCATGAAAATACGTATAATGTAACCACATACTCACCCACCCCGCCCCTGCCCCTGCCCCTGCCCTTTTAACTAATTACAGGTGTTAGATAATTAATTAGGCAGGCCCAATTATAAATCGAACAATACTTTTAGCTCCTTATGTAGGTAGGGTTCATTCGAACACACAGTCCTAGATCTTTAAACAGGCAGGTTTTACACGAATTGAAATTATTATTAGACTTTTAATTAGGCAGGGTTTATACAACCAAAACTGGTTGGCAGGTGTTTCAGCCTGTTCTAGGAAACCATGGACCACGATATTAATATGGACTAATTGAAGAGGAATTAAGTATATGCATACTTATACCTACATGAGTATGGTAAAGTATCTATTACAGTCCTATGTAGGTAGGATATTATTGAAATTGTTCTTTTAATTGAACTCTTAGATGTTATACTAGGTAGGGTCATACTAGTTTTAAGTTAGATCTTTAGTCAGGCAGGGCGCATTTGAATCTAATCTAATATTTAAGAAGGGAGGATTTATTTTTAAGCTGTGTCTTAGTTTTTAAGACAGCAGTGTTCACCACTGCAATAATATTTCGTTGTCTAGTTTTTAAGGTCATAGAATATATTTTTTAGAAAGTTTTATTTCAGGAAATTGGATACTCTTGCAGATTTTCTTTCAGGTTTTCTTCGGATATTCAATTTAGCTCGCGGTCGCGATTCTTCTAAGTACTCCTGTTGTTGTCGTATTTGTACTACGATCAATTAATGAACGTTCTACAAATTGACAATAATAGGAGATTTTTCTTCCTTACAAATGATCGTAGAATTTGTTTTTGCGTAATTGGAGGGTGGAAGGGCCGTGGCTAGGGTGGGTCTCCATGCGCAGTAACCTCCACGTGGTGAGACCTGGGCAATCAATTATTTACTGTATAATTATTAAACGATTCTTTACACAATCTCACAGAACAGATAAGATACGTTTGATAATTATGTGGAAAATAATTCGAGCGAATAGACTGCGTATTGTACTTAGGATACAAAGTACAGTAGTGCCCGCTTAATGTTCGTTCTTTTCCCCATTTAATGTTCGCGGAGTCATCCCCACCAATTCTTGGACCTGCTGCGATGCATCGCGGATGGAGCGAGCGTCGCAGTTATCTCAAATTGTTATCAGCAATAGAACAACATTTCCTGGAAAATCGCATCCCCGGATACCATTAGGTATGCAGCCCCGAACCGTCGAACATTAAGTGGGCATTATTGCTCACTATAGCTATTTCATTGGACAGAATCTTAAGATCTTATTGCAGTTACTTCTGATTTCTCATTTCTATTTTTTTATGTATTTGTAGTTGCAAATATTCTGTATTATTTATTAGCCTACTTCTTATGTATATTCTTCTGCTTTGTTACGCTTTAGAGATAATTCTACAGTAAGATAATTTATGTTTCGCCTTGAGCATCAAATTTCCTTATTTCCTTATACCTTCCCCAAGAACCCTTCTTTTTTTATGACTGAAGTACCCACGTATATATTTTAATTCATAAATTAATTACTATCTGTAAAGATATGCTTGAAACTACGCGGCGGGTCGATAAGGATCTACAGTGCCGACTATGTTGTCGCCATCTATACAAAACTTCGGGAAACTACACGCGCCTCTTACCTACCTTAAGTGTACTTATGGCAGGGACCCCGAGTAGTTTCACTCACATTTGTATAGATGACGATGCTAATGACTCTAGAGAAAGCAAACATACTTGTAGTTTCGAGCAGTTCTTTATAGATGGCGAAACTACACTTTAGGTGTAGATAAGACAGGGATACGAACGGTACGTAATTTCAAGCAGTTGTTTACAAATATGGGTACGCCTAACTTCGTAGAATTTGGTTATTTATGTCTTCATCTATAAAATTAAGTTAATAATGCTCGCAAGTCGGTTCATACTGTCATTTACATATTAATAAAGTGTTAGCAAACACGGTAATACAATCTATAATAAAGTTAATGTGTAGTAACATTGTCGGTAAGAAATTTTCCAGCATGCAATAGATACATACTAATAGCGGTATTATTCCTTATTTCGGTCTCGCAGCAATGACAGTTGGGCTTAATGTACATATAACCTATCTTTACAATACTATCTTAACTCTACACTCTCATCTTCTGTTTCGCTCTTCCTTTTCATACCTTCTCTACTTTATGCATCACACTATTTCTTGTCTCTTTATCTTTATATTATACATCTTTTCTTTTCCTCTCTGTTTCATTTCAAATTCCTAAGTTATTTCTGCTTTATTAATTGCTGACCCTTTCCTGCTCCCTCTTTACATTGGTACTGTGGTACTGTTCCTGTTTTAATATATTTAAACCTTTTACTATATTTTGCTTCACTCATTTTTCTTCCATGGTTCTCCGTTATCACGTTAAGTGTCCAGTTGGTCCCTATAGACCAGCATTTCATTTTTCGTTTTCTCTGTCATGCATGTCCGAGATTTAACTAAAGGTTTTAAATGAGTATCAAAGTAAGTAATCAAAAATCAATGTGATTTATTCAAACAATTTAAACTTAGATTGCCATTTGTGAAAGCGAGGCAAAACCGGTTGGGCACTTAATGTGTTATTTCATTTACTTCCGTTCTCATCAAATTCTCTATTGTCAGACTTGTTCCATTCCTTTTTAAAGAATCCCCTGTTTCTCTTATGCTTTTAGTTTGGCCCTCTCTTCTTTCTTTTTCCACTAAATATCCTTTAACAAATTTTCTCTATCTTTTGTGACATACTTTCTAATATATTTTTCGTGTGCGCAGGTTTTGGAAGCAAAGGATAAGGAGCATTGACCATCAATTCTCATTGTGCAGAAATAGATGGAAGAAGAAAGAAGAAAGAATAACTCTTACCATATACTTCAGTTATAGTAAATTGGTTTTGTGGGATTGGAACGTTTATGCAATGAAGGCTGATGTAAGTGTAATATAAAATATTTGTATTTGATTATAACAAGGGGTACAATTCTAACCTAAACGTATACGTCTCAATTTATTCTACACAAGCCTACACTGTTCTACGCTGTTCTACACTATGCTGCTTCACTCCCAAATCCACATTACCCTGATGCTAAATCTATCTTCTTCTGATCCCCCGTCTACACTGTGTAATTCCACTCGAAATGCAGGCCATTGCTATTCGTCTGCAGACCAGCCGTGTCCCAGGTGAATAGTATTAATTTTTATTTTGGTCTCGCTGCAATGAAAGTTAACCTACCTTCACAATACTATCTTAACTCTTGCACTCTCATCTTTTGTTTCCCTCTTCTTGTTCATACCTTCTGTATCTTACGTATTATAATATTCTTATCTCTTTATCGCACATCTATTATCATCTTTCCTTTTCCTCCATGTTTCATTTATTATTCTAAAGTCATTTTTATATCCTGTTATCTTTATTTCCATACATTCTGTTAACAGGTGTTCTAGCGTTTCAAATTTTTTGTCTGCGTAGGTCATGTCTTTTATTCTTCTCCTTCTCCTAATATTTCTTCATCCGTAAATGCTTTCGCATGTGTCACTGCACTATTAATTGCTGATTGTGCCGTCTTCCGTTTTTACTTAGGTGGTTTAGTAGTGCTTCTTTTCTAATATATTTAAACCTCTCATTATATCTCGCCTCTTCTATTTTTCCGTCTAGTTTCTGTTGTTGCATTTCATAGTCCCTTCTTTTAAGGTTCTCCGTCAATTCCATTATTTCCGCTCCCATCAAATTCACTCTTACGAGACTCATTTCATTCCTTTTTAATTCTGTCTTTCTCTTATGTTTCTAGTGTAGCCCTCCCCTATTTCTTTTTCCTCTAATCACCCCTTGACATTTTTTCTCTCTCCTGTTACATGCTTACTCAAATATTTTTTGTGTGTGCACGTCCCGCATACAAAGAGTAAACAGTATTGGCCGGCACTTCTCATCATGCATAAGCACGAGAAATGTAAATATTTTAATTCCTTAATTAATTAATATCTGTAAAGATGTGCTTGAAACTACGCGGGTCTTTGCCATATCTACAGTGCCGGCTATGGTCTCGCCATCTATACAGGACACCTGGAAACTACTCGTGCCTCTTATTTACCTTAAGTGTAGATATAGCAGACGCTCGGGTAGTTTCACTCACATCTGTATAGATGGCGATACTAATGACCACTTTGCGTGTAGGTAAGACAGGGATACGAGTGGTACGTAAATTCAAGCACTTCTTTATAAATAGTGGTATGAATCGTTTCGTACTCTCATTTACATATTAATAAAGTGTTAGCAAACACAATGTTACAATCTATACATTAATATTAATATGTACGGTAACATTGTAAGTTCCACTGTTCATTTTATTCTACAACAATCAAGCTGATTAGCAAAGGTAAATACATTTGTGAATATTTTTCCCTTTAGAGAAATTTTCCACCATGTAATAAGTACATACTAATAGTAGTCTTATTCTTTATTTCGGTCTCGTAGCAAAGAAAGTTGAGCTTAGCGAACATATAACCTATCTTTACAATACTATCTTAACTCTTGCACTCTCATCTTCTGTTCCGCTCTTCCTTTTCATACCTTCTCTACCTTACGTATTACAATATTCTTATCGCTTTATCGCACATCTATTAACATCTTTCCTTTTCCTCCATGTTTCATTTAAAATTCTAAAGTCTATGTAATCACATTTGTTTATAATTTCTTTAAACAAATTCAATTATCTCGCGTTCTACTGGGCCGATTTGGATCAACGACGTCTCAAATGAAAGGGAAGAGAATATTTTACACGATAAAAAATACCCCGTTGCTGTAACTACATCCCGTTGACCGTAATAACAATTTTAATCGTTTAATTGTTTATAACAAATGAACTGCACGTGGAACAATGTTCACACCTATTGGAGATGGTAGCTTATACTCCTAGCTTTAATTCATGTCCCGTAGTCATCGATGTAGCTCGCCGGCAAGACGATGTAATCGCATTTGTTTATAATTTCTTTAAACAAATTCAATTATCTCGCGTTCTACTGGGCCGATTTTAATCAACGACGTCTCAAATGAAAGGGAAGAGAATATTTTACACGATAAAAAATACCCCGTTGCTGTACCTACATCCCCTTGACCGTAATAACAATTTTAATTGTTTAATTGTTTATAACAAATGAACTGTACGTGGAACAATGTTCACACCTATTGGAGATGGTAGCTTATACTCCTAGCTTTAATTCATGTCCAGTGGTCATTGTTGTATCTCGACGGCAAGACGATGTAATCGCATTTGTTTATAATTTCTTTAAACAAATTCAATTATCTGGGCTTCTGTTGGGCCGATTTTGATCAACGACGTCTCAAATGAAAGGGAAGAGAATATTTTACACGATAAAAAATACCCCGTTGCTGTAACTACATCCCCTTGACCGTAATAACAATTTTAATTGTTTAATTGTTTATAACAAATGAACTGTACGTGGAACAATGTTCACACCTATTGGAGATGGTAGCTTATACTCCTAGCTTTAATTCATGTCCAGTGGTCATTGTTGTATCTCGACGGCAAGACGATGTAATCGCATTTGTTTATAATTTCTTTAAACAAATTCAATTATCTCGCGTTCTACTGGGCCGATTTGGATCAACGACGTCTCAAATGAAAGGGAAGAGAATATTTTACACGATAAAAAATACCCCGTTGCTGTAACTACATCCCCTTGACCGTAATAACAATTTTAATTGTTTAATTGTTTATAACAAATGAACTGTACGTGGAACAATGTTCACACCTATTGGAGATGGTAGCTTATACTCCTAGCTTTAATTCATGTCGCGTGGTCATCGATGTAGCTCGCCGGCAAGACGATGTAATTGCATTTGTTTATAATTTCTTTAAACAGATTCAATTATCTCGCGTTCTACTGGGCCGATTTTGATCAACGAAATTCATTCCCTTCGTTTTAAAATAATCCTCTCTTTCTCTTATGCTCCTGGTATAACCTTCGTCCCATCTTTTTCCTCTAAACATCCTTTCATCATTTTTTACTATACTTACTAATATATTTTTTGTGTGCGCAGGTTTCATGGACAAAGAAATGAAGAGCATGGACAGTCACTTCTCATTGTGCGTAAGAGCAAGAAAGAAAGGAGATAGAAGCACTCTTGCCACATACTTTAATTATATTTTAGGTATAGTGAATTAATTTAGAACAATTGTGTAATTGATTGATATGTATATCTATTACATATTTTATTTTATATTCAGTTCATTCGGTAGATCTTACATAAACTGTAATATTACTTTTACTACAAGTTCTACTGAATGTGCCAAATATAAAATCGAACATCATACTGAACTAACAGTATTGATACAAGTTTTAGTTGTACGATGTAATTAGATTGTAATTAGATATAAAAGAATAGTTCATAAGTATTAGCTTGCAATTTTACTCACAACGTTTTTGTAACTTGTATCTTCATTAATTAATTTGAATAAATCTACAATGAAAGGAATGCCACTGCTCTTTTTATTTTCAAACCTTACCAATCCTTGAAATGACCTAATTCCAATTCCTTAAACAAGTACTACCGTGCAGGAACTTTAAATGCAAAGTTCACAAGCGGAGAACTTGTAAAATTAGATCTCAACATTACTAAACATATTGCAATCAGGTATACATAAAGCGCCTCACCAAAATTCAACCAGGTTGCAAAGGAATGCCTAGCGAGAATGAAATACGGTTACAGATAACACCTCGCGAAAACGCAACAAAGTTGTAACCAACGCATCGGGAAAATATAAGATAGTTACAAATAACGCCTAAAAAATGCAACAAAGTCGCAAACAACGCCTCGCGAAAACGCAACAAAGTTGCAAACAACGCCGCGCGAAAACGCAACGAAGTTGCAAACAACGCCTCACGAAAATGCAACAAAGTTGCAAACAACGCCTCTCGAAAACGCAACACGTTGCAAACAACGCCTCGCGAAAACGCAACAAAGTTGCAAACAACGCCGCGCGAAAACGCAACCAAGTCGCAAACAACGCCTCGCGAAAACGCAACAAAGTCTCAAACGACGCCTCGCGAAAACGCAACAAAGTTGCAATAAACGCCTCGCGAAAACGCAACAAAGTCGCAAACAACGCCTCGCGAAAACGCAACAAAGTTGCAATCAACGCCTCGCGAAAACGCAACAAAGTTGCAATCAACGCCTCGCGAAAACGCAACAATGTTGCAAACAACGCCTCGCGAAAGTGCAACAAAGTTGCAAACAACGCCTCGCGAAAGTGCAACAAAGTTGCAAAAATTCTCGAGAAAAATTTGCAACAATGTTGCGGCAAAATTTTTGCAACAATGTTGCAAACAGCGCCTCGCGAAAACACAACAAAGTTGCAAAAACTCTCGAGAAAAATTTGCAACAATGTTGCGTCAAAAATTTTGCAACAATGTTGCAAACAGCGCCTCGCGAAAACACAACAAAGTTGCAAAAACTCTCGAGAAAAATTTGCAACTTTGTTGCAAAATTTTGGGCGCAACATTGTTGCAAATTTTTCTCGAGAGTTTTTGCAACTTTGTTGTGTTTTCGCGAGGCGCTGTTTGCAACATTGTTGCAAAATTTTTGACGCAACATTGTTGCAAATTCTTCTCGAGAATTTTTGCAACATTGTTGCGTTTTCGCGAGGCGTTGTTTGCAACATTGTTGCGTTTTCGCGAGGCGTTGTTTGCAACATTGTTGCGTTTTCGGAAGGCGTTGTTTGCAACTTTGTTGCGTTTTCGCGAGGCGTTGTTTGCAACTTTGTTGAGTTTTCGCGAGGCGTTGTTTGCAACTTTGTTGCGTTTTCGCGAGGCGTTGTTTGCGACTTTTTTGCGTTTTCGCGAGGCGTTGTTTGCAACGTTGTTGCATTTTCGCGAGGCGTTGTTTGCAACGTGTTGCGTTTTCGCGAGGCGTTGTTTGCGACTTTGTTGCGTTTTCGCGAGGCGTTGTTTGCGACTTTGTTGCGTTTTCGGCAGGCGTTGTTTGCAACATGGTTGCATTTTTACGAGGAGTTGTTTGCAACATTGTTGCATTTTTACGAGGCATTAATTGCAACTATCATATATTTCCCAAGGCGTTGGTTACAACTTAGTTGCGTTTTCGCGAGGTGTTATTTGCAACCATATTTCATTTTCGCTAGGCATTTCTTTGCAACCTGGTTGCAATACGTTTAGTAATGCTGAGGTCTATTTTTACAAGTTCTCCGCTTGTGAACTTTGCATTTAAAGTTCCTGCACGGTAGTACTTGTTTAAGGAATTGGAATTAGGTCTTTTCAAGGATAGTTAAGGGGTGTTAAAATAAAGAGAGGCGTAGAATTTTTTTCATTTAAGATTTATTCAAATTAATTAATGAAGATACAAGTTACAAAAATGCGGTAATTCAAATTTACAAACTGATACTTATGAACTATTCTTTAAAGTTACTTTACAATATATCTTACAGATAAAACTTATGCTAAAAATTTACGAACTTTATTTGCTGAAGCGTATTTTAAATTACAACAATTGTGTAACTTGTGCATATGTAAAGCCCAAAGTATTTATTGTATCTTGCATTTTATATTTAGCGCATTCAGTAGGACTTGTAGTAACAGTAATATTAAAGTTTATACAAGATCTACTGAATGAAGAGAATATAAAATAAAATATATACTTCGTATACATAACAGTTAATTACACAATTGTTCTAAATTAATCTTATGCGCTAATAGTTACAAACTATTCATAGAAGCCAATTTACTATAACTAAAGTATGTGGCAAGGGTTATTCTTTCTTCTTTCTTGCTTTATGCCCAATGAGAAATGTCAGTCAAGCTTCTTACACTTTGCCCGCGAGATCTGCACACACAAAAAATATATCAGTAAGTATATGTAGCAGGAGAGATAAAGGTTGTTAAGCGATATTTAAAGGAAAAAGAAAGAAGGGAAGACCAAACCAGAAGCGTAAAAGAAAGAGAGGATTATTTAACCAGGAATGGAACGAGTCTCATAAGAATGAATTTCATGAGAGCAGAAGAAAAGGAATTGACGGCAGCCTTAAACGAAGAGACTATGAAATGCAACACCTGGAATGAGACAGAAAAATATAAGAAGCTAAATATAATGAAACGTGTAAATATATTAGAACAGTACCACTACTAAAGTACTTAAGTAAGAATGAAAGATGGCACAATCACCAATTAATAATACAGGTGACAGATGCGAAAGCATTAAAGAATGAAGAAATATTATGAGAAGCAGAAGAATAAAAGATGTGACCTATGCAGACAAAAACTTGAAACGCTAGAACACCTGTTAACAGAATGTATGGAAAAAAAGATAATAGGATATAAAAATGACTTTAGATTACATCAAGTTGCCGACGAGATACATCAATGACCACGGGACATGAATTAAAGCTAGGAGTATAAGCTACCATCTCCAATAGGTGTGAACATTGTTCCACGTGCAGTTCATTTGTTATAAACAATTAAACGATTAAAATTGTTATTACGGTCAAGGGGATGTAGTTACAGCAACGGGGTATTTTTTATCGTGTAAAATATTCTCTTCCCTTTCATTTGAGACGTCGTTGATTAAAATCGGCCCAGTAGAACGCGAGATAATTGAATTTGTTTAAAGAAATTATAAACAAATGCGATTACATCGTCTTGCCGGCGAGCTACATCAATGACTACGGGACATGAATTAAAGCTAGGAGTATAAGCTACCATCCCCAATAGGTGTGAACATTGTTCCACGTACAGTTCATTTGTTATAAACAATTAAAATTGTTATTAGGGTCAAGGGGATGTAGTTACAGCAACGGGGTATTTTTTATCGTGTAAAATATTCTCTTCCCTTTCATTTGAGACGTCGTTGATTAAAATCGGCCCAGTAGAACGCGAGATAATTGAATTTGTTTAAAGAAATTATAAACAAATGCGATTACATCGTCTTGCCGGCGAGCTACATCAATGACTACGGGACATGAATTAAAGCTAGGAGTATAAGCTACCATCCCCAATAGGTGTGAACATTGTTCCACGTACAGTTCATTTGTTATAAACAATTAAAATTGTTATTAGGGTCAAGGGGATGTAGTTACAGCAACGGGGTATTTTTTATCGTGTAAAATATTCTCTTCCCTTTCATTTGAGACGTCGTTGATTAAAATCGGCCCAGTAGAACGCGAGATAATTGAATTTGTTTAAAGAAACTATAAACAAATGCGATTACATCGTCTTGCCGTCGAGATACAACAATGACCACGGGACATGAATTAAAGCTAGGAGTATAAGCTACCATCTGCAATAGGAGTGAACATTGTTCCACGTGCAGTTCATTTGTTATAAACAATTAAACGATTAAAATTGTTATTACGGTCAAGGGGATGTAGTTACAGCAACGGGGTATTTTTTATCGTGTAAAATATTCTCTTCCCTTTCATTTGAGACGTCGTTGATTAAAATCGGCCCAGTAGAACGCGAGATAATTGAATTTGTTTAAAGAAATTATAAACAAATGCGATTACATCGTCTTGCCGTCGAGATACAACAATGACCACTGGACATGAATTAAAGCTAGGAGTATAAGCTACCATCTCCAATAGGTGTGAACATTGTTCCACGTACAGTTCATTTGTTATAAACAATTAAACAATTAAAATTGTTATTACGGTCAAGGGGATGTAGTTACAGCAACGGGGTATTTTTTATCGTGTAAAATATTCTCTTCCCTTTCATTTGAGACGTCGTTGATCAAAATCGGCCCAACAGAAGCCCAGATAATTGAATTTGTTTAAAGAAATTATAAACAAATGCGATTACATCGTCTTGCCGTCGAGATACAACAATGACCACTGGACATGAATTAAAGCTAGGAGTATAAGCTACCATCTCCAATAGGTGTGAACATTGTTCCACGTACAGTTCATTTGTTATAAACAATTAAACAATTAAAATTGTTATTACGGTCAAGGGGATGTAGGTACAGCAACGGGGTATTTTTTATCGTGTAAAATATTCTCTTCCCTTTCATTTGAGACGTCGTTGATCAAAATCGGCCCAACAGAAGCCCAGATAATTGAATTTGTTTAAAGAAATTATAAACAAATGCGATTACATCGTCTTGCCGTCGAGATACAACAATGACCACTGGACATGAATTAAAGCTAGGAGTATAAGCTACCATCTCCAATAGGTGTGAACATTGTTCCACGTACAGTTCATTTGTTATAAACAATTAAACAATTAAAATTGTTATTACGGTCAAGGGGATGTAGGTACAGCAACGGGGTATTTTTTATCGTGTAAAATATTCTCTTCCCTTTCATTTGAGACGTCGTTGATTAAAATCGGCCCAGTAGAACGCGAGATAATTGAATTTGTTTAAAGAAATTATAAACAAATGCGATTACATCGTCTTGCCGGCGAGCTACATCGATGACTACGGGACATGAATTAAAGCTAGGAGTATAAGCTACCATCTCCAATAGGTGTGAACATTGTTCCACGTGCAGTTCATTTGTTATAAACAATTAAACGATTAAAATTGTTATTACGGTCAACGGGATGTAGTTACAGCAACGGGGTATTTTTTATCGTGTAAAATATTCTCTTCCCTTTCATTTGAGACGTCGTTGATCCAAATCGGCCCAGTAGAACGCGAGATAATTGAATTTGTTTAAAGAAATTATAAACAAATGTGATTACATAGACTTTAGAATTTTAAATGAAACATGGAGGAAAAGGAAAGATGTTAATAGATGTGCGATAAAGCGATAAGAATATTGTAATACGTAAGGTAGAGAAGGTATGAAAAGGAAGAGCGGAACAGAAGATGAGAGTGCAAGAGTTAAGATAGTATTGTAAAGATAGGTTATATGTTCGCTAAGCTCAACTTTCTTTGCTACGAGACCGAAATAAAGAATAAGACTACTATTAGTATGTACTTATTACATGGTGGAAAATTTCTCTAAAGGGAAAAATATTCACAAATGTATTTACCTTTGCTAATCAGCTTGATTGTTGTAGAATAAAATGAACAGTGGAACTTACAATGTTACCGTACATATTAATATTAATGTATAGATTGTAACATTGTGTTTGCTAACACTTTATTAATATGTAAATGAGAGTACGAAACGATTCATACCACTATTTATAAAGAAGTGCTTGAATTTACGTACCACTCGTATCCCTGTCTTACCTACACGCAAAGTGGTCATTAGTATCGCCATCTATACAGATGTGAGTGAAACTACCCGAGCGTCTGCTATATCTACACTTAAGGTAAATAAGAGGCACGAGTAGTTTCCAGGTGTCCTGTATAGATGGCGAGACCATAGCCGGCACTGTAGATATGGCAAAGACCCGCGTAGTTTCAAGCACATCTTTACAGATATTAATTAATTAAGGAATTAAAATATTTACATTTCTCGTGCTTATGCATGATGAGAAGTGCCGGCCAATACTGTTTACTCTTTGTATGCGGGACGTGCACACACAAAAAATATTTGAGTAAGCATGTAACAGGAGAGAGAAAAAATGTCAAGGGGTGATTAGAGGAAAAAGAAATAGGGGAGGGCTACACTAGAAACATAAGAGAAAGACAGAATTAAAAAGGAATGAAATGAGTCTCGTAAGAGTGAATTTGATGGGAGCGGAAATAATGGAATTGACGGAGAACCTTAAAAGAAGGGACTATGAAATGCAACAACAGAAACTAGACGGAAAAATAGAAGAGGCGAGATATAATGAGAGGTTTAAATATATTAGAAAAGAAGCACTACTAAACCACCTAAGTAAAAACGGAAGACGGCACAATCAGCAATTAATAGTGCAGTGACACATGCGAAAGCATTTACGGATGAAGAAATATTAGGAGAAGGAGAAGAATAAAAGACATGACCTACGCAGACAAAAAATTGAAACGCTAGAACACCTGTTAACAGAATGTATGGAAATAAAGATAACAGGATATAAAAATGACTTTAGAATATTAAATGAAACATGGAGGAAAAGGAAAGATGATAATAGATGTGCGATAAAGAGATAAGAATATTATAATACGTAAGATACAGAAGGTATGAACAAGAAGAGGGAAACAAAAGATGAGAGTGCAAGAGTTAAGATAGTATTGTGAAGGTAGGTTAACTTTCATTGCAGCGAGACCAAAATAAAAATTAATACTATTCACCTGGGACACGGCTGGTCTGCAGACGAATAGCAATGGCCTGCATTTCGAGTGGAATTACACAGTGTAGACGGGGGATCAGAAGAAGATAGATTTAGCATCAGGGTAATGTGGATTTGGGAGTGAAGCAGCATAGTGTAGAACAGCGTAGAACAGTGTAGGCTTGTGTAGAATAAATTGAGACGTATACGTTTAGGTTAGAGTTGTACCCCTTGTTGTAATCAAATACAAATATTTTATATTACACTTACATCAGCCTTCATTGCATAAACGTTCCAATCCCACAAAACCAATTTACTATAACTGAAGTATATGGTAAGAGTTATTCTTTCTTCTTTCTTCTTCCATCTATTTCTGCACAATGAGAATTGATGGTCAATGCTCCTTATCCTTTGCTTCCAAAACCTGCGCACACGAAAAATATATTAGAAAGTATGTCACAAAAGATAGAGAAAATTTGTTAAAGGATATTTAGTGGAAAAAGAAAGAAGAGAGGGCCAAACTAAAAGCATAAGAGAAACAGGGGATTCTTTAAAAAGGAATGGAACAAGTCTGACAATAGAGAATTTGATGAGAACGGAAGTAAATGAAATAACACATTAAGTGCCCAACCGGTTTTGCCTCGCTTTCACAAATGGCAATCTAAGTTTAAATTGTTTGAATAAATCACATTGATTTTTGATTACTTACTTTGATACTCATTTAAAACCTTTAGTTAAATCTCGGACATGCATGACAGAGAAAACGAAAAATGAAATGCTGGTCTATAGGGACCAACTGGACACTTAACGTGATAACGGAGAACCATGGAAGAAAAATGAGTGAAGCAAAATATAGTAAAAGGTTTAAATATATTAAAACAGGAACAGTACCACAGTACCAATGTAAAGAGGGAGCAGGAAAGGGTCAGCAATTAATAAAGCAGAAATAACTTAGGAATTTGAAATGAAACAGAGAGGAAAAGAAAAGATGTATAATATAAAGATAAAGAGACAAGAAATAGTGTGATGCATAAAGTAGAGAAGGTATGAAAAGGAAGAGCGAAACAGAAGATGAGAGTGTAGAGTTAAGATAGTATTGTAAAGATAGGTTATATGTACATTAAGCCCAACTGTCATTGCTGCGAGACCGAAATAAGGAATAATACCGCTATTAGTATGTATCTATTGCATGCTGGAAAATTTCTTACCGACAATGTTACTACACATTAACTTTATTATAGATTGTATTACCGTGTTTGCTAACACTTTATTAATATGTAAATGACAGTATGAACCGACTTGCGAGCATTATTAACTTAATTTTATAGATGAAGACATAAATAACCAAATTCTACGAAGTTAGGCGTACCCATATTTGTAAACAACTGCTTGAAATTACGTACCGTTCGTATCCCTGTCTTATCTACACCTAAAGTGTAGTTTCGCCATCTATAAAGAACTGCTCGAAACTACAAGTATGTTTGCTTTCTCTAGAGTCATTAGCATCGTCATCTATACAAATGTGAGTGAAACTACTCGGGGTCCCTGCCATAAGTACACTTAAGGTAGGTAAGAGGCGCGTGTAGTTTCCCGAAGTTTTGTATAGATGGCGACAACATAGTCGGCACTGTAGATCCTTATCGACCCGCCGCGTAGTTTCAAGCATATCTTTACAGATAGTAATTAATTTATGAATTAAAATATATACGTGGGTACTTCAGTCATAAAAAAAGAAGGGTTCTTGGGGAAGGTATAAGGAAATAAGGAAATTTGATGCTCAAGGCGAAACATAAATTATCTTACTGTAGAATTATCTCTAAAGCGTAACAAAGCAGAAGAATATACATAAGAAGTAGGCTAATAAATAATACAGAATATTTGCAACTACAAATACATAAAAAAATAGAAATGAGAAATCAGAAGTAACTGCAATAAGATCTTAAGATTCTGTCCAATGAAATAGCTATAGTGAGCAATAATGCCCACTTAATGTTCGACGGTTCGGGGCTGCATACCTAATGGTATCCGGGGATGCGATTTTCCAGGAAATGTTGTTCTATTGCTGATAACAATTTGAGATAACTGCGACGCTCGCTCCATCCGCGATGCATCGCAGCAGGTCCAAGAATTGGTGGGGATGACTCCGCGAACATTAAATGGGGAAAAGAACGAACATTAAGCGGGCACTACTGTACTTTGTATCCTAAGTACAATACGCAGTCTATTCGCTCGAATTATTTTCCACATAATTATCAAACGTATCTTATCTGTTCTGTGAGATTGTGTAAAGAATCGTTTAATAATTATACAGTAAATAATTGATTGCCCAGGTCTCACCACGTGGAGGTTACTGCGCATGGAGACCCACCCTAGCCACGGCCCTTCCACCCTCCAATTACGCAAAAACAAATTCTACGATCATTTGTAAGGAAGAAAAATCTCCTATTATTGTCAATTTGTAGAACGTTCATTAATTGATCGTAGTACAAATACGACAACAACAGGAGTACTTAGAAGAATCGCGACCGCGAGCTAAATTGAATATCCGAAGAAAACCTGAAAGAAAATCTGCAAGAGTATCCAATTTCCTGAAATAAAACTTTCTAAAAAATATATTCTATGACCTTAAAAACTAGACAACGAAATATTATTGCAGTGGTGAACACTGCTGTCTTAAAAACTAAGACACAGCTTAAAAATAAATCCTCCCTTCTTAAATATTAGATTAGATTCAAATGCGCCCTGCCTGACTAAAGATCTAACTTAAAACTAGTATGACCCTACCTAGTATAACATCTAAGAGTTCAATTAAAAGAACAATTTCAATAATATCCTACCTACATAGGACTGTAATAGATACTTTACCATACTCATGTAGGTATAAGTATGCATATACTTAATTCCTCTTCAATTAGTCCATATTAATATCGTGGTCCATGGTTTCCTAGAACAGGCTGAAACACCTGCCAACCAGTTTTGGTTGTATAAACCCTGCCTAATTAAAAGTCTAATAATAATTTCAATTCGTGTAAAACCTGCCTGTTTAAAGATCTAGGACTGTGTGTTCGAATGAACCCTACCTACATAAGGAGCTAAAAGTATTGTTCGATTTATAATTGGGCCTGCCTAATTAATTATCTAACACCTGTAATTAGTTAAAAGGGCAGGGGCAGGGGCAGGGGCGGGGTGGGTGAGTATGTGGTTACATTATACGTATTTTCATGAATCCTCTTCTTTAGTTGATTCTTTTCAATGCTTCTGAAACAAACACAAACTCGAAATAATTAGTAAAGCATTATAAAAATGAATTCTTAAACTCTCCGAAATTGGATCGACGAGGCTGGCTCTTTGATTTGATAGTTTCCAATCATGTCTTTGATAATATTCTGGGTTTGTATTGTATACATTCCACTTTTGAATCTCTGGCGTACTTGCATTTGTTTAATATATCATAATTGGATTCATCTGTAACAATCTCATGCATTGGATTAGTAACATCCCCAAGCCCCTCCACGTTATATTGAAATGAAGCTGCTTTGAATTCGTAATAACCGATTTTTATCGAAGATAATAAATCCCAATTGATATGAAAAGTGTAGCTACATTTTAATAACAATTGGTAATTGGATTTCGGCCAAGTTGATATATTCTTTTCTACTTTCTAGATCACACTGAATAATAGTATCAATTTCATTAAAAACCCTAAATTGAAGTAGTCACATTTCGCTACAATTGATTCTATTTTGCTTCTACAAAGAAGCGACAAACGATTATTCGGAAGCAAAATATCAAACTTCCACTATCACCATGCCGAGGTCCGACTACAGACAAGAACGTTTTTCGTGCAAGGATTTTTGTTTAAACATTTATGGATATCGCGAGTGAATTTCAATTTGTACGAAGCAAGCTCGAAAAGTTATAACAATTGGCTCTACTTAAAGAAAAGGGTGAAAATAAATGTGCAACGATTAAGAGAAAATATTTTGAAATTAAACTCCAATAATGAACAGTCACTAGTATTGACTCTAATTGAAATCTACTATCTCGAATTATTTCTTTTTTTCTCTTTTTTTCTCTTTTTTTCTTTTCTTTCTTTTCTTTTTTTTCATTTTTTTCATTTCGTTCGAACAGTAACTTACTATTATGTATGCAAATTTTTAGCAGTATTTCCATCAACAGACATTCCAGGTGGTATAATTATTAAGAAAAAAAAAATAAAAAGAAAGACAAATATAAAACACTGAAAAGAAAAATTACACCATATACAGCAAGAATTGCCAAAGAATTGGTCAGCCATGATCTTTGGCTGACGATGATGTGCCACCCTCCAGGGTGGCTCAGGAACAGGCTTCCAATTGGAAGCAATTAGGGACTGGTATTCGCAACTCTAATTAAAAACGCGATCATCAATCAACGCAACGCTAACTGGAACTCGCGATGCAATCATTTCGCAACACTATTTATTAAGACCGACAGAAAGCAAACATTAAATTATTTATAATATCAAAAAACAAGCTAATTGAAGATCCTCTGAAAAGTTAGCTGAAGGCTCAAGACGCGAAAATAGTTTCCGCAACACTAGAAACTTTATCACACGTAAAATATATTATAAAATACTACAATTCAACTAACAATAAGAACGGCAAATTTGCAAGAACAATCGCGACATCGTTGCGCAACGCTAAATTAATCGCGATTTTCATTTGCTCGCAACTCTAATTAAAAACCGCGTGGCATTTGACGCAACTCTAATTCGACCCGTTCTCAAGTTTCTCGCAACTCTAAAGCAACGCGATATTTTTGGGAGGGCTGTATCGTTGGGCCGGAATGTGCGTCGGCCAAGTACAAATAAAAATTCTACGAATGAAAATGCAAGCACAGTGACAAAGTAGTAACAAAGAATGATTCCCCATTCTTAAAAAGAATGACGAGCCATTAGTAGTTGCCCTCTTGAGCGACAGTTTGTCGGGCCTCTTCGGCATATAGCCCCTTCTTTTCGTTGGACCCGAGGGCCAGCTGAAACTTAAACTAGGCTCGAGGCTCTACTCGGAAATCAAGAAAAAACTTATAAAGGTGAAATAAAGAGTTTAAATCGCGGTGCTACATGGAACGCACGCGACCGAATCACGACCAAATAAAATCGTAAAAATTGGGATTGCGGAAAATCGCAAAGATTACGATTAAAATTGTAATCGTTCTTCGTTCACGCGTGCAGCCTCGAGCATAATGTGAGGCGTTTCGTTTCGGAGCCTAAATCGCGACCACGACCGCGAAGGATTCGAAAAATCGATAGGCAAAGCCAGAGGCGAACGCATTTTCGTTCGCGCCACAGCTTCACCGTCGACTTTTCAAATCAGATTTCCTGAAACAGGTTGAACACGCGAAATAGTGCCTACCCGATCAGAGACTGTGTCAACCTGCCCGGCCCTACCTACTTATGTCTATCAATCACACCAGAAAGTATGCTACCTATCCTACCTAGTCCTATATTTAAAAGATGGCAAACAGGCACACCAACACACGACACTCCACGGTTATCAGGCAAACACTTGGGCGCGAAAGCCTACACTAGGGAGGCGTCCCGGGACACCCCCGACACCCAAGTGTCGTCACACACTTGCACACTCTAATGTACGTACCATTTTTCTGAAATCGACTGACAGTGGCTGGGATCTTTGCGTTCACGTGAAAAAAAACACGTCGCGGTTGAGATATTTAATAGAATAATTAAATAGCACCGATACAAGAGGTACTTGATAGCAATTGATAAGTATATTCGATTCTCTTTGGCATTTGGCCTCTGCAACTACGTTTTAGTACGGAACGACGCAAATCCACAGCCTAACCACACACACAATGCGGATATTACGTCGTGCACGATACACCAAACGCACTGTCAGTCGCCAACAATAAATCATTCAGAAATATCATCGTGCTCTACCACCGTTTTCCCACCCAAGTAGCACAGGGGCACGTGAGTGGGATCCGGGCAGTGAACGCGGAAAGGGTTAAACCTGGAAATCCTAGTCTAAAAAGATGATGAAGACATACTGATTTTCTAACGGGCTAAATATATATTTGTATATTCAATGACTCTACTTTATTACAAAAATTAAGCAATGACTCTACTTTATTACAAAAATTAAGCAATGACTCTACTTTATTACAAAAATTAAGCAATGACTCTACTTTATTAGAAAAATTAATCAATGACTACTTTATTAGAAAAATTAATCAATGACTCTACTTTAATATACTTTGAATTAAATTCAAACATCCTCGGGCGTTCCCGTCATCAAAGCATTGCTTCTAAAACGCAAGGTTAGTTTTAAAGTAGATTGCCTTGATATCGAGATCTACCCGTTCGCGTATTGTCTTCTTGTACATTCAGGTTTAATTAATATTTTGTACGGAAGAAGTGAATTTATTGATATCTTTATACGCTAAAGACTAATATGGATATCGAATAATTTTATTATTCGATAGTTCCAACAAATTGACAAGGTATATAAGTACCTTTACTTTATATTTAATCAAAGTAGAAAAAAGAAGAAATACTATACTTATGCATTTTATTACAACTGTGCACTAATTGCAATTGACAAATGAACGAAGTCGAAGGGCATTCGACTTCTCCACTACAAACTAATGCACGTATGATACTGGACGTTACTTTATATTCATTTAATAATTAATAACTATTTAAATATTCGCTTCATACGTATTCAATTAAATACTCTATTATAAAAAGATGCATAGTGATATATTTTATACTAAATTTCTCTCTTAAAATTCTCAAACTAATTTGAAACGCGTTGTACAAGAAGACCTATCCTCATATAATATAAAACAGTAAAGAAGTTACTACTCATGAGTATATTTCCATATACCCATGGTCACAGTAATTACAACCAATCACTCGTGTCGGTTCGGACCTTTCGTCCTGCGACATGATTGAGTGACCAGAGGAACTTTAAAGCATGCCACTCACCGGTTGCAGACTCACCAGGGGCGCGGTCAAGCTCGTCGCCGTCGAAGCCGTGGAAGCTGCTGAAACAATGAAGAAGAGCAGAGAACATTAAAATCTTTGTACTTTCAGTACTATTCGAATGTGTTAATTATCAAAAGTTATTGCAATACAAGATTAAAGAAATAAAGAGATACTTACTCGTCAGGTTGATGGATGAAAGCCCGAACTCGCCGAACTGCATAGGTGCTGACTCTAATACCGGAATACGTATTGAGAAAAAAGAATAAAAAAATAAAAGACTACTATCGCGCGCGTTTATTAATTGTGATCGACGACCAAAGTGACTCTAATTTTGCGAGAGCAATATTTCGAAGCAAACACTGACTCTACTATCGCGTATCTTTACTATTATTTATATTTAATTGTAATTATCAAGAGCGGTTGCGCTCTAAAAATAATAAAAAGAACTTAAACGGAACGAGCACTGACTCTACCGACCGCATTGCGCGCGGTCATCAAAATATTCTGAAAGAAAATCTGCACAAGTTAGTAAATGAGGAGAGGAGGTAGAAATTAAAGCAATACACATGTGATTTTATTTGTCTCTTTCTTATTTCTTTATGTCTGTTGAGGAATTACTGCTATTGTTTTAATAAAGTACTACTGTATTATTAATTGTCTATTGAAGATATATTATTATAGATTAATATAAATGACTTATCAAAAGCGTACTGTGACTGTTCTTTGTCAGAGTTTTAAAAGTGATCATGATCCTACTAAGTAAGCAATATCCCGCATTTATAAATTCTCGTAGCTGCTTGTAGAAATTGAGACTCGAAACTATTTATCATGCTTTATGGGCATGGCAACAAGTATGTAGTTACACGCAATCCTGCGTCAAAAATACAATTTGACCGTACTTGGGACTTGGTCACAGGTATAATAAAAGTGTCTACGAGAACACTAGTGTAGGTATAATAGAAATCGCGACCGAAATGCAGCGAAACAGGAACGTGTTTCAATTTTTCGTTTAGAATTAATGAACTTTACTGACTCTAGATTCAATCGCAAATGATATATTGTAAGTTCTATTTGAAATGTTTTCATTATTTAATGAACATGGATATATGAATAGAGAGAAGTAAATATTGAAATTTATTTACAATAATGAAAGTGTTCAATAACTTTCAACCGAAATCCAATAGGCAGATAACAAGAGATATACATAAACCATTGTGATAATACTTTAAATGTTACCAGTTCTTCGTCATAGGTCATCGGACTGATCGTTATGCGTCGTAGTAATTGTATCTCAATACTCTATTCCTGCAGCCTCAATATATTATCCTCTACCAACCAATCATCCATTGGACCTGCAACAAAAAGAAAAGCAACGTGATAAACCTGTGCTAAAATCAGAATCGAATTCAAAGTTGCGAAAGGTCATATCTAATTGGGTATGTAGGTGACACTGCAAACAAAACGAACGTAACCTTAACACCGCGTCGAATCCAAATAATCGCGTAATAAAATATAATAAAAATAAGAAGAACCGTTCAAACTAATAAATTAATTACCGCGATATTTTAATAAACGACTCGTTAATCGCGTATCAAAGAATCGATGCTACCAGAAGAAGACAAGTCCATCCTCCCCCGGAT
This sequence comes from Nomada lathburiana, assembly GCA_963667235.1. NCBI lineage: Eukaryota > Metazoa > Arthropoda > Insecta > Hymenoptera > Apidae > Nomada > Nomada lathburiana. The sequence goes on from OY763903.1 coordinate 9,408,986, forward strand.
GATCGGTCAAGGGTCCAGCGAAAGGGACTCGAGAAAGACTTTAATGTTCATCCGTAATAGTCAAACGATTGTTAAATAAACGTGTATTAATTAATAGAAGGTAATAGTCAAGCGTATGCGGTGGTAAAGTAGACCCCGAGATGTTATTGAATTGTAGGGTGATGTATGTCGCTAACCTTCGACAGCATAGATGACTCGTACAGCGCGACGCTTGAACTGATACTGACACCGCGCTCGTCGCGCACAAGGCATCCCCACTGCGCGACGCGCCGGCGCGTCGGTAGCACTCGCTCGCGCTCGGTGGTATTCACAAGATCCGAATATCTTTCCGCGGCCGGGCGGTCTACTATACTAGGGTTATACCTACCGGACTTGTACATTTTCTGACCAACTTTTAGCCAGATCTACGGCCAGAGGCTCTAGAGTCGTGCCTACTGGACTTCTGCGGGTTCTGACTAAGTTTAGCTGAACCTACGGTCCTAGGGTTGTATCTATTGGACTTTCACAGCTTCTGACATTCTTTTAGCTAAACCAATAGGTAATTCTAGCTAATTTCCTCCATAGCATACACATAATTCACAGAACCGCATCACTCTTGCCCTCCCTATTTCAATAAATAATAGTTCTTCAACTGACCACTATTCATAAAAAAAGAACGCCCAAGTCAGTCTTAAGTTTCGAAGTCGGTATGGCAGTCACGATGGACCATTGTACTTACCATTGAATATTGTTTACCAATTCAATTGCACTATCGTAGTGAGTAGTTTCGCGCACTTCCTTATAGATGGCCATTCAATATACGTCACTACACAGAGAGATTCTCTCGTGTGAATTGCATGGAAATGGTAAAGTTATTTAATACCCTGGGAATTCGGATCGTACGAATATGTATATTATATAATTGGGCTATTCTTATATTTCGTCGCTCGTGGTAGGTCTATTCTATATCTCATCTGAAATAGGAGATAGGCTTGAGGTTCTTGAGCAGCTTCAAAAGGCCCTGGCAGATCTGGAACTTATTATACTATTCCTAATTGATCGTAGATTCGTTTATTTATTCCATCTAGCAATTAATTTTTATGTATCGCTAATAAGAAATATGTATTTATAGTATGCGTGGCATTAAGTGAGCATATAAAAATTAAATAATAATGTAAGATTTATATGAAAAAGAAATATATTTCAAAACTTTAAGTAAAAATTTTTACATTTTCACTGTGATAATAACATTCTATATACATAATCAATTATAGTTAGGTGTATATCGTAATTCATAATTTGAAATTTTTGTGTTGGTTCTTATTAAATATGACCTTAGAAAAATGATTAAAATGTGTCACACTATATTAGATTATATAAAATAAACCTATCTTTATGTGTTTTCAATAATTTTCTACAAATAAAGTAAATGTTCAATTTTTATATGAAACTCTGTCACATTTCCACAAAATTTGCAGAGTACTTCATCAGGAGTGATAGATTATTCATTTTACCTTAAACTATCGTTTAGGATAGATTTCAGATTCCCACTTATTTCTATATAACACGTATAGTTGCATTGCAGCCCTTGCATCTTCGATTGAGTTATGTTCCCCGGTTTGTATTTCTCTACCTAACAATTCATGTGAAAGCTTTTTCAAGCTCGGTGTATTTCCTCTAGATAGTTGTTTAAAAGTCTTGAACTTAGAAGTGTCTCGTAGATGTTTTCTTGGGTGTGAAAGATACAGAACATCCAAATCATGTTTCAATGCATGACCGACTAAAATACGACCTCTTAAAATATCTGCTACTTCTTTCTGAACAATCTCGAATTCTTCTCCATTTTGAAGATTATGGGGCCTAATACCACTAACTCTTGTTCTATAATCTTGAACAGGTTCCCTTGGCTTTACATATTTATCATACACGCAAAAACCATGGCGATTCACAAGTGACACTCTAGCCAACATACTCTCTGTACCATCCCCAATGCCGACCATTTCGCAATCCATTGCCACTTGCTTTGTTAACTTCTTTTTTTTTTCATCGTAAACTTCTTCATTCATACATGGTACATGATCCATGTTCAATATTGGCAAATTATGTTTTTTCCTCGATTTCTGGTGTACAGACGACTTTTTCTGCACAATTTCTTTCTCCGCGTTTTCTGAATTCAACGCCGATGAATTAAATACTAAAGTTTTAAATATTTCCCAATTACGGCCAGATGCAGTTCTCTCTGTGCATGGTGTCATACGTTGAGTATTTTTTCGCTCTTTTTCATCCATGATTTTCTTGATAGCAGATTTCTTAGAATGGCATGAGTTTTGCTGGTTGTCGTTTTTCCTGAAAGATGTTAACGCAAGAGGCACTGATAATTATAAATATAAAGCATATTGTATTGTTAATGGACATTAAGTTACCTATCCTAACCTCTTCATTTGACACGTGTATAAACACACATATAAGTGTTTTGAAAGAAGACAATTTTTGTCGAACGATGAAATATACAACGTTCTTATTATAAATTACTGCAAACGTAGACAGATTTTAAACAAAATTATAGGCAAAATGTTAGATAATATGTCAACCTGAACATGGCGGCACAAATTCAAAAGTTACAGTACGTTTGGAAATGAATGTGGTCACGCTTTCCCTTTCAAATTTACGTGATTGAACAAAAAACATATCTAAAGATCAAACTTAAATTTAACTAATCACTCCGGTGTCTAGTAATGTTAAAAATTAAAGAGATATTTTAGTACAAATTCAGAATAAACAATAGTAAACATTATTTATTGAAGATATATCACAGGTTTTTGTTTTTTCGTGTAAAAGGAGAGGTTGTGAAACGATGCTTTCCTATATGCCTAATTAGTGTGAAAATGTTCTTACCTTATATATAATACTATCGCGATAAAACACACGGTGAAAATTAAAGAAACCATTATAGTAGGAAAGACGGAAAAAGTATTCTGGAATTTATCTTCGGCAAGTTTGTACTGATGGACCGTTTCTGTCGAAGACCTGCGTAGTTCAACGGTTCTTTCGTATAAGTATAGAATATGAGTAACTGCTTGTTTCAATTGTGTACAATATTTTGAAAAATCTCAAAGAAATGTATGATGATAGTAGTGACGCAAACAAAGATACCTTTCAAGAACCACGAAAAAAGTTTTGGCTGGTGAGTTTTTTATTTACTGTCAGCAGTATTTATATATGACATAAGATTAACCTGTTGTTCTTGCAAACGATATTTATTCTTTATAGTTACTTTGAATGACAGATTATTGTCAGTGATGTACAGCACATTGTTTTTTTTTTTTTAGTTTTATACTAGTCTATTGTTTCTGCGCATTGATGTGCAGAAATTTATAACAATAAGAGTCACAGTTTTCTATTTGGTATGTTAAATTAGCGGTCAAGAAAACGTCCAAAAAGCGATGCTATCAATATCAGTTCAATGGATATATCTCTCGAGTCTGAGATGGGAAAAAAGAAAAAGAGAAGAAGAATTACAGAAGTGGCCAGCAACATTTTTTCATCTTCTACTTTAGGTAGCAAGCATGGAAATATATTTCACAGATCTTTTACAATTCCTACAAGCACAGCAGATTTATCGTTCGTAGATAATGACACAGATGCAGGATTATTAAAAAGGTATGGAAAATATAAAAAGTCATAGTTAAATCTACCTGTGCGGAAAGCAAGGATGTTTATTTTTGTTTAACTTTTTCTTTAAGGAACAAAGAAAATATTGAGAACTCTAACTGTGTTACACTTAGAAGCTGGGTAATTGATGTTGCAAACTCAAATACCAAGGATAGACCAAATTATGTGCTAACCAGAAAGGAAGTGAAAAGACAAGAAGCAATTTATGAATTATATTGCGGAGAAAATGTGCTCATTAATGATTTATGTATTCTTAAAGACTGTTACTATGAACCACTGTTATCTACCAGTATTTTCAGTTCTGATGAATTAATTACACTTTTCGGCGGCGTGATACATCTCATTGAAACACATAGCAGGCTAAGAGATAAATTGATGGTTTTAAGGGACCAATATGGTTTTACAGAAACTGTTGGACCCACGCTATTAAATTGGGTTAGTTGAAATTAGATTTTAAAGTATCGCATACTTTGCAAAATTACCATCCTCAATGTTTGCTTTGACATAATAATTTCAGTTACCGACATTAACAAAACCATATTTGGAGAGGTGCAGAACACAGATATTTGCGAAACATTTGTTGGATGAAAAGAGATTAACGCACAAACGTTTTCAATCTTTCTTAAAAAAACGTCTGGAGTCTCCCCACTCTGTCGATTTATGGACATACATAGATGTAGCAAGATCAAGAATTGTAAAATATCCTTTATTGATTAAGGAAATACTCAGGCATACTCCAGCAACACATTCAGATCAAACATTGTTGAAAGAAGCCTATGACTTGATATCCAATTTGCTTAGAGATATAGACAAGATCATGGGGAATTCAGAATGTAAATTAGCTCAATCAAAAATTAATGTGAAAGTGGATTATGATCCTAATAAATGCATTGAAAGCGCAACAGAATTAGTTACTCAAGGGCAGCTCAAAGATACGAGGGGAATGGTAAGAATACTTTGCAATACCAATATTACAAATTGAATAATCGTATAGTAAATTACCATTATGATTTTCAGAAATTTCATTGTTTTCTTTTTGACACTTGTTTCGCAATAACTCGTGGTACAAGATCTGTAAGTAAAAGATACAATCTATCTTTCCCCGTTATACCCAGAGAACAAATCTACATAAATGCAGATGAAACATTTGAAGTAAGTTGTGGATTTAAAATTGGGGAATACACTTTAACAACCGGAGATGGCCATGGGAAAAGGCACTGGATTGATTCATTTAACAAAATTAATAAATGCAGTATTAATTTATTGGAAAACGCGATCGATATCAATGAAAAGGAAAATCAACAAAACCTCTCAACATCGAAAAAAAATCAGCCATCTAGGTCGTCTACGAATAAAATAAATGAAAGTAACATTTCATTAACATTAAAAAGAAGCTTTCTAAAACAGAAACGTAACAGTATTAGCAGCGTACAAGATTAACAATTTTGCATTCCATTTTAAACTACCTTTTTATATTTTTGTCTTATTATATATAAATTGGTGTAAATATTGGATATATGCTCTTAAAAAAAATGTTTAACCCGATCGTACTGAAACCAACATTTTTTTTAAGTAACAAATTTTTATTATCGAATATTTCCCAGATTTACATTCCAGTTTCTATTTCAAAAGAATGTATTTTATATTACTATGTGTACTTACCTATGTATTATTTACACATTACAAAGCAAATACTAATAGTGTAAAATATATGAAGAAAAAAAATATATATATATATATATATATACATATTCATATATATACATAATTATATGATAGAGGTGCTAATATGAAAATGACAATACAAATATATAAATGTATGCCCTAGTTGAGGTATGAACTAAATATTTCAAATATAAACAACCGTGTACAAATACTTTTCATATCAAATGTAAGAAAAAACAACATTAATTGATGTAATTATTAGCATAATTTATATACAAAGATGTAGTTCTTTTTTTAAACGAATATCTGAAAGCAAAATATGAAAATGAGAATAGTAAGTGTGCCTCCAATTTTTATTAAGCGCAATTTTTTTCTGATGACATCTGTAATAAAATAATTATTCACTTACTTTGCACAGTTTAAAAATATCTATGGTTTACTAGGCTTCATCGAGTTCCCATCTGGATAACGTTTTTTAAAGGCCTTAATAAGTTGTGGATCAATTAAATGAACTCCATCTACTTGATTGCCCAATGTGATCCAATTAGGTTGTACATTATGCGGTCGACCAAATAGTTCGATCTTTCGTGTGCCAGGACTCATACGTTCAATAATTCCATAGATTTCGTCGGGCTTATGACTCGTTGCCCGAACTTCGGCCACGATTACATCACTATCTAAGCCACGATTAATTCTTGGATTTCCTTTCATGCCAACTAAACAATGTTCTTTCCCGTGATTCAACCAGTGACCAGTTCTGCCCGTTCTTATTATCCTTTGCAATTGATTTGTTTTTACCCATATAATTTCGTCCACTCTTTCATATCCCCACAATTGCAAACATTCTCTACCAAGTTCCATTGCTCTTCCTGTTACCCATAGAAATAAGAGACCCTCGTCTTGAAGTGCAGGTATGCCCAGCTGCCTCATTTCATCATCCGACATAGTACCATATGGTAATTCCATATGGATATCCCACGGAGGATCGGCCATTATTACAGCAAATTTACCAAGAACAGTCATATCAAGATAACGTAAATCACATTGTATCCATTGCGGTGGATACAGAGTCAATTCACTACTTAATGATCCACTGGGAGTAGGACAGACTGTGCTACTACCATTTTTGCTGTCTATTGTTAAGCCTTTATTCACTGCACTATTATTTGCATTATCTGCATCACTTGATTCTTTGGGTTGAGTGGTTGGTCCATCGACTTCATAGTGAACGTACCTGTGCAACAGGATATTTAAGTAATGGTAGAATTACTGTGAACTCTTTATTATGTGTACAAATAAAAAAAGTTGGCAGTCACATATACATACTTGCAAGTATCCATATGAAAGCAGGTATTAAGAAAACTACAGTCTCCCAGAGATTCGTCTGTATGACTTTGAATAATCTTTTTAAAATGAAGCTTTTTGCACTTCTCTGCAAATCCTGGTCCACCATTCAATTTAACACAGTCCACTCGTGTCCCATGAGGACAGAATTCCATAACTTGGGCACCTCCTTGAGACCGAAAACGTTCGGCCAATGATTTTTCTTTGGATGTTTGCTTAGATAACAAGTCTAAAATCTGCTCCCCGACCTTCTTATTCTCTTTCTCTCTGATAGTAGGCATCGATATTAAGGACATTATATCCTCTGTATTTTTCTTGTCTAATTTTGGTTGCTTATCCGCAGGTGCAAAATCGTTCAATTCAGATGCAGACGTTTCTGCGCTTTCTGGATTTTCCGTATCATCTGATTGAGATTGATACGATGATTGTGACTCTGTTACTGACAATACTGTGTATCCGAAAACACTATTTTCAGTCACTTCTTTTATCCTAAAACAAATTAATAGATTAGTATTTTCGATCTAAACTTAACGCATAATGCAGAAACTTACTAACTTAACGATATCTTGTGCTGCAAGTTTCTCCAGAATTTTATGAATGTCTGAAGAGCAGATGTCTGCATTTAAATTTTTACGAAGTTGATCTATCAGTTCAGCAGATGTGATGGGTAAGTTAGGCAATGATTCATGTAATATACACAACACATCTCTTTCATATTCGTTATGGTCCGATCGTTGTGGATGTCCCAATGAATCTAAAGGAAAAATTAGGTATAACTCATTTTAATGCTTGATTGCAATTCGTATTGTGTGCACATAAATAAACATTAAAAGAAAAAAAGAAAAATGAAATATAATTACCAGTCGCAATGGACGATTCATTTGTCAAGGCGGATGATACTGGTGTTGCGGATGTAAGTGTAAATAATTCATGTCGTTCACGTTTTCTTTTCTGCAGTTTCTCACGTAGGCTGTTCCTTTTTATTTTAATAGCTTGAATTTCTTCGAAAGCGTCTGACATGTCTTTGTGACAAATTTTTTTAATACAAGCATTAGACAAAAATGTATACTGACAAGTACCTATATGTGCCTTGCAGCAAATATTGATAAAGGAACGAATCGAGAAAGTTTATTTTTACATGTAAGAAAGGAAATGAATATTTACCTCGTTATATTAATCACATCAGTCTAAAACGTTTAAAAGGGCGTTTCTACTAAAAATTTTCAGCATATGTAAACATATACCAAGCATCCATACAACACGAAACCCAACCTGATCCCAAGAACCTAACTTCAACTGAAGAGTTAACACATGGCCGATTTGCTATATTCACAAGGGAAGAATGTACTTGCATACATATTTAGATACATAAATGTACTCTCACTAGCCATCTTCTGGCTAACGCATTTAATTATTGTTATATACAAAATTCGTAAGAATTTTCCATTAAAATTAAAATGTCGAGCATGAAGGAATTTTTTCAATCGGTCGCCCAATGTATTTTTAGTAACTGGACAGCGTTAAAGGTATGAAGTATTTATTATTAAATTTATTGTAAAATATATGTGCACATCTAATTAATTTATTTACGCTCTATTCTTTTTCCAATCAATATTTTTGTATTAGATGGCAGTGGAATATGGAATGGGTCCAAAAGAAAGAGCAGTTGATTTTTATTCCTACATAACAGAGGTTATGTATATGAATGGTTCGTACTTATTTATTCGATTCTCTTTATTATTTAATTCCAATTGTTTCATAAGTATTACTCTTCAGAAGTATTAAACAGCACCGAGATTGCTTACGTGTTAGAAGATTACATGGACGAGCATTTTAACACAGAACTTGAAGACAATAGTGCTGTACAAGTTGCAGAAGAGTTATTCAGATTCTCTCGCTATTGCATCGAAAATAATGAAAGCTTAGCAATGACAGAACTGGCAAAACTTCCACCCATGCAAACATGGCTTGTTACAAATGAACCCTCGAAAAGAATTCAAAATGCTAGTGTTATGGAAAGTGATAGTTCTGACGGAGAACAAGAAACATCTAATACCATGGATGTTGTTGACGAATGGACAGAAGTAAAAAGTAGGAGGAAAAGATAAACTGGGATGTATTCACCTTATCTTTTATTATTGTTTTTTTTTTTCAGAAGAACTGATTAACAAAGAATAAATGTATATATAAACTACTGTTTTACAGTACATGTGCATCGTTTTCGCAATTGTAATTTATACTCTAGAACCTTGTAATGAAATACTTATCTAAGCAGTCTTTTAGACGTTGTCAGATTCTATTTGGCAGTTCTAGCTTCTGCATCTATAAAAAAAAGAAATAAGAAAAAAAATCATTGAAACTCCTGAAATGAAGTTAATAAATATTTTCTAAATCACCTTTTGGTTTTACATTTATATAATACCACCTTTCTCACTTTGGGACAGGGGAACATTGCAGTATCCATTATGGTCTTTAGCAACAGGATCCCTTTTCTCTTTGCTTACACTTTCCCCTGTGCCCACTATGCTTAATATTACTGGTAAAAACAACAGCCCATGAAATAGTCCAAATACCACTACACACGTGAATAACTAAAACCACAAATTTTCTTTACAAATGTTTCTTTCTTTTTTCAGAAAAAAGAATACTTGAAGTTCTATTAAAAATACCTTAAAAAAAGTACTGAATAAATAAGCCTCGCTAGAACCTAATAAAACGAATGCTAGGAATGTGCTTAAACCTCCATTGAATACAGCTGGACCAATGACAGAAAGCGTTGCAATTGCACGTTCTATAAAAATTAATAAAAAACGACACAATTATAAACGTTCACCCTTATGGAGTAAATTCATTATATTAATATTTACCCTTTTTACTACCCTTCGAACGTACAAATTCTAGTCCCATATGCGCAGCATAATCAACAGCTAATCCAGCGCATAATAAAATCATTATACTTGAAGACATCTCAATGGTTAAATTTAGAAAGTACATTGAACCTAACAAGTCGATAAGCGTGAAAAACACGCAACAAATCACAAAAAACGAGGCTCGTAAATTTCTAAGGAATATTACAATCACAATTCCAATAGTCACTATTTCTAAACACAAGTTCCTTATCAATTCTTCCCCAATTACCTGAAAACCAAGGGGTAATTATGTATTATGATAAATTAGGTAAATAAAGTCTCTCTTTACCTTGTTCGCCATCCACGAAATATAATCAGGTGAAAAAATTGCAATATAATCGTGTCCCAGAGAGAAATTAGTAGCTCTAACTGTTTCTCTTATGGATTCCATCGCTTTTATTTGTTCGGCGGTTGTATTGATCAAAACGTGTTGTATAGGAATTTGCGACGTCTGTAAAAAAATGAAAGAAAAATACACTGTCGTTACGATATTAAATGACAATATTTTTTTACAAACGTTTTACTACTACCGTTATATTATACTCTCCAGCTGGCAATTTATCAAAGTTAATATCCTTAATATACGTCTGACCCTCCTTTGTTAAAAGCAAATACTCCGTCAGTATATTATAATATTCCTCCTTACTCTCAATATCACCTGTAACAAAAATTTATATTCAATTTATGTTCACGCAATCATGACACTTCGATAGAATGTTCAAGCTTCACCTTTTCCGGTATCGTCGAGCCATTTTTCATAAGCAATGAACCATGGATCCAACGTTCCATTATTAATAAATTGATTACGCCTCAGGGTCTCCACCAATTCTGAGAGAGACTTACGATCCTCATAATAATCTACGCCATTCATATAAATCGCGGCACGTTTCCCATACTTTGGGAAATATTCTTTCAATTTGTTATTAAATTGGATCGGGAAGGAGTCTTGGTTTAAGTACCAAAGTGGATCGAAGTTCTGGTCGAGTTGAAACACCGCCCAGGTATTCACGCATAAACAGCCGGCAGTGATCAATAGAATGATTACTTTCACGGAGATCTTAGTGATTCCCGGGCCGATATAGTTCTCGAAGATGATTTGCTGGGTATTCCTTTGACTGCACTCGTTCGCCTTCCAGTTCAATCTAGGACGACAGAAGCAACCGTCCTTCCGAGCTTCGAGTCTCTTCTCGTCGAACACGAGACAGCTGACGAAGAATATAATTTCGTATATGTACAAAAATAGAATTCCTAATGTGGCAAAAGCGTAGAAGGATCTGAGAGTGGGCATCACAGTTGTTATACCAAAGGCAAACGCGATCATGTTTGTAAAAGAAGTCACCGTGATCGACATACCTTGAAAAAATAAAGAACGAGGCGTCAACAAAAATAATGCAATAAATGGTTTACATCTCTGTAGAATATATTATTGTACAATATAGAGCCATACCAGACTGTTGTACAGCTTTGGCTATACGTATAGGGATTTCTGAGGTTTGATCAGTTTCAGAGAGGTTCTCCAAACTCTGCATGATCACAAACATATTATCGACCCCTATACCGAGCAACAGAAACGGAAGAATGGAATGTATTGGTCCATATGGGTAGCCCAAATAGTAGCACACCCCGTAAGATGACAAAGTTGCCTGGCCAACCACAGACACACCCATTACTGATAAATAAATTCGTTGCTCCAGCGCGTTGCATTTACCGATCATCGCCATCACGTAGACTGCGATCAAGGATATTCCGCAGCATAGCACAGTCAGGTTGCTGTTCAATATTTGATGCAAAGAATCCAAATAACTTCGCGAAGCTATCGCGTATATCTCCATTCCTGGTGGAAACGTGATGTTCGAGTGGAGAACATGATTTATGAATTCTAATTCCCAATCGGCCGAGTTTGGATTGGATTTCTTCAGCATCCAATTGAGAATCGTGGCGTTCGCGCCTTTAACACGTCCTTTCCTATCATAGAATATACCTGAGAGTAGGGGCTCGACGTCTAGAAGTGCGTTGTCGCTAATCCTGTAAAAGATTTGATGCAAAATGTACTTGGAAGAGTAAAGAATTATATGTTCATTACAAAGATTTACTTGTTCCTAATCGCCCTGGTCACATCTTCGAGAATCTCCTTCTTCGACAAATTCCGAATATCTTTCATCAAGCTCGTCTCCCAAAGTTGGACAATAGACTGATAGATGCATCCATTCTTCAGCACTGTGTTGTTCAACTCGACCAGGATATCCTCGGAGACTTGGAGATCATTAAAGATATCCGCTGTGTTGTCTACGTTGAACCACGTGAAATACCTGTGGTTCAACGAAATTACCGGCTATTATTAATACCAAGGCTAGCAAAGAAATTAGAAAGATATTATTTATTCCGGATATTACCCAGCACACACATCTTCCCAGGTATGGTTGTTCACCTGTACAGACTTCACTATCCGTTCTATCTTGCCGATCTGAAAGAAGGAAGAGTGCAGTTGAACGAATGGTTTAATATTAGAAGAGGTTCAGCCCACAGATTCCAGGTGATAGGTAAATCTCGTGAGGCCTAATGAATTTCGACAAGGATCATGCGTTAAAGTGGAAAAGAACCTTCGTAGATACTCGTATAATTCATGATCGCCTATGTACCGAGCGCAGCACTTCCGGTTCTAAAACGTTGGGAGCCGTGACGATGATACTTTCGTATCGGAAATCGTCCCGGAAGTGTGTCTTCACCCAGACGGCGTCGGTGCGTATCACAGAGTCTTCGGGTACGAAGAGCTCGAGTTCGTCGATTTCTTCTCTCCAAAAGATTAAACCAGGGGCGCAGGCACAGTTTATGCAGAAAGCCACCAGCAACCAGAGCCATGGTTTTTTCCCAATACTCAGGCCAATGCTAAACGAAAATTTTGAATTAGTACAATAATATCGTTCTTGAGAGAAAAAAAATTAAAGATAAAATTAAAACTAGGTGAATATTGTTTTAAATAGCGCGAATAGGAATTATTAAAGTAGATCTGTGAAAGTGTAATGGTTTGAACAGTGGTGTTTTCCGTGCTGCTGCGCTAAGCGTTAGTGGAACCACTTTAGCAACAAGAATAATTTACCCAGCGCTGCACAAAATGAAACACAATCTCGCTTGAATATAGGAATCTGATGAGATTCTTAACACTGACCGATTCGAAAGAAAAAGGACAAGGGTTCGAGCAGTTTTTTTTATATCGAGTTGCCATGCGGATTTTTTCATTGAAAGAAACGATGATAATTGAACGGTATAATTGGGTAATAAGAGCAACGACCCTTAATGAAGTGATAATAAAACACAACTATGGCGCCAGAGGAACCGTTGACCTAATATAAACCAATTCGTGGAACGAAATGGGCATTCCTGATTCATCTAATTAAGAATGTCGCGATGATCTCACCGTAAGTGGATTAAATTGTACAAGGTTCAAGCCCCGAAACTTGACCACCGTTAACGTGATTATGCCTCAACGAGATTTATTATGTTTTCATGGTTCGATCAATTGCCCATTGCAAACACACGCTATGGCGCGTGGATGTTGATTGATCGTAATTAGCAATCGAGCAACAATCATGATAAAGTAGCATAGATGGAATTTAAACAGGAGACTTGAACTACGAAACACCTGGTTTTCCTCTCTGTGTGTGTGTGTCTCTTTTCAATTGGTAATTCAGATTATCAGAAACGACAGCGAAGATATGGCCTCGTCATCGTTTTGGTACGGTGTCAATTAACTTCTCCATACAAGATTACCAGCAACAGGCGTATATTTCAATGCCAATTAATTCCGGGGGAACCTATTATTTAAACGAAATCCAGCACGGATGGTTTCGGTGACAATGCAGATCGCGCGGCTCTGGAGAGCACCATAAACAGAGATAATGCGCTTCCAACAGAAGAACGCGATCATGTTCAATTTGCCGACATCCGATCTATTTTTTCCTTTCTGCATACCATTTAAATACGCCCGGATCCTCCGCTGAACAAACAAACGTACAAATGGGGGAAAACATCCTGTTGCATAAAACTTTAAATAAAACATTCTACTGAAACCAGCAGAATGACGATAACAAAGAAAAAGAAAGACAAATAAAGCAACTACTATCTTTCTTCAAAATACATTCTAAGGGATAAGCCAAAATAAAGAAAAGGGTTTGTATGAAATTTTAAATCAGAGCGTTATATACAAAAAATGTATATATACATATATTTTTAACATATTTGGGATTTAAAACAATTCAACTCACCGATAGAATATACGATCTGGGTTTAAATGAAGATCCAGGAGGAGATCTTTGAGACGTTTCCACGTGGTACCGGTGTCCCTTTCACGATGGGGTTCCATTCTTATCACTGCGATGCTTAGATCGTTCGGTCGTTGAATGTCCAATGCGTTAGAACGTTGGGAAGCACACGACCGAGTGCGGCAGCATGCATGTGACCAACGCTGGAAGTAATCTGCCACAATTATATAACGTTCGGCCCGAAGCTTCGCTTGCACGGTAGCCGCTGATGCCATCGGGAGGATGAGGAGGAGCGTGTACGTGGATCACCCCCCCTATTGTCTTCATGACTGCTCGTTTTTTCGACGCCCCTTCGAACGCTCGTTTCATTAGAGGACTCTTGTCTATCAATGAACAATCATCTGTAGAAACCTTCCGAGAGCTTTCCCTTCTTGAAATATTAAGGACATATGTATACATATGTTTCATTGACTTCCAAGTTTTACATTTTCGGTACAAGAATATCTCATTTGTTAAAGATACCTGCTGCAGTGAGACTAGAATTATCTAATCAATGACAGAGGAAGCGAAGAATAATTTGTACTGAATGATTAACATAATCGTGGACCACGTGCTGAGAGTAGAGTCAAAGGGAAAGGACAACAGGAATCTAGCTCGGATTGAATTAGAGTCCGGTGTTTCTTTGCTATTTTTTTACGATTGTTTCGCTGATTTACGATTACCAGTTGTAGGAAATTCGTAACAGTACGAGTCAATTAGACTATGGAAATGTTTGTCGTATAGGGTAACTAGCCCAGAGCTGCTCTATGTCGAGATTCGCGGTGACCAGAGGTTCGTATTAACAATGTCGTTGCTGCGAGCGATCGTTCGAAAGGCAAAGCAAACAATATGCGAATACCACCGTTCGATTTACTTCTATTTCACCAGAAATCGCTTAAAGATGTTTCTTGTAACGCGACACATTTTATGTAGCATCCCACAGCAGTGCCTTTGAGTGGTCGACCCACATATTTTACTAATTAACGCGGTTCCGCGAAAGGGGACGCTTTTACAATACCAAAGCCTGGCCAAAACTTTCCGCGAATTAGGGAAAAGAGAAAATTGGTATGCAAATGGGGTGGACAAGATTGTTATATCGGTATTAGTTTAACATCTTAGTTGTTGTTACGCGTTCCGATAGCAAGTTCGTAGAATTCACTGCTCGTAAAAGGAAGAAAGAGTAAAATTCGAAGAAAATGGGTGCATCGGATACGACTTATTAATTTTCTCATGATAATCAACGAGAACGGGCTCCCTTCTTTCGGATCGCTATTCTCAGCGGTGCACAGTTATTCGAGGCTCGAGCGATTCGTTCACGGTCGAACGATCGCGGAAAAAGTGATTTACGACGGCGTAATTGCAGAAGTATCATCGCTTCTCAGAGATTCTGTGATTCCCTTAAGTGGACAGCTGTACGTTCTATCAGTGTCATTGTTCGAGGTCTCGTTAGCTAAAAATTGAGAGACAAAGTTATAGCGACATAAAACGGAAGAAACATATTTCTTACATTTTTTAATAAAATAAGAAAACCGACGAATGACTTTAGCATGTCCTTCGCACTTCCACTCGTTGAACTTTCTCAATGCCATTTTAACAATATCTCCTAGAGTTGTTGAAAAGAAAAATTAAACGGGAATTGCGCAAAGAAATTTTGTTCTCCAAGAATCGATGAAAACGTCACATCGGACAATTCGAACGATCGTAAAGTCGTATAACTATTTTTGTTAGGCCATCAAACGGCGAAGGATATTCTGAATTTTTGACCAAGTTTCACTTACAATTCACTTTCTTCACGAATACTGACCGCAAAAGAACATAAGTTATTGTGCTGAACAAGATGGTAACAAAGGTCCCGCGGGAATATTCGATAAGTGACAAGAAACGAGCATTAGCCGCGAGTAATTTCGTCCAGGTAAAGGAACGACGAGGGACCGACTTTATAAGCTCGACGAGAAGGTAGGGAGTGTAGTCGAAGTGAATGGCTTTCTCATCGGATCTGTGGATCTTCAGTATTTCTGGTACCAGTCGAACCGATGGACGGTCTCCTCTCGTGTGCCGTTTGCAATACCGGGCGTATCGGTCAATTTGTGGTTGTTCGATCGTAATTAAACAATTTGTGACGAGAGGCAACTTGTAGTGTTTGAAGAATTGGGCCATCTATATTGAACCTGTAAGTAAATCGAAGAATTTTTATCTTTTAAAAGCAAAACCAGAATTTTTATGTAATGTATATAATGCAAAATAATACTAGATTAATAACAATACAAATTTCTAATAGAAGCCTCTGCGAACTAAGTAATGGAGTAGATAGAGAACTTTTCAAATGAAATACAAAAAGAAAATGTTGAGACCCGATATTAAATTAACATACAAAAGTAATACTTCGTTAGTTAAACGTTTTGAACTATTTTTGTGTTACGATAAGCAAATACTGATGTTGCGATCAAATAGGCAATGGTAATTAAAGTTGCGGCTCTTTTCGTTTTTCATCCAGTCCGTCATTGAATAATTATCATTTACGGTACAGAGCATTTCCATTTCTTTTCTCTTTACGTTCCTATGAATGATCTCGGAGAGATCTAAGCAGCTAGATCTCGATCTATTCTAACGTCCAGGGTTCTTCTGCAACTTTTCAACGTTTGTTTGCTCTTCAATCTTGATAGAACACACATTTCACGTCCCGCAAATGGTGTCAACAGTTGGACAACCGATAAAAGGAAATCGAAGTGTTTTCGAATTTCGCCCGATCGTTGAATTCATTATGGATTAACGGTTTTTAGAAAGTTCTGACCTGTAGTCCGAACCTTTTAGCAACATGCTAAATTTTTATATTCTGGAACGCTGATTATCATTAATGAGAAAATGGAATGGCAATAAAAAAAGAAGATATTAGCAAGGTATAAATTCAGATTCACAATCGAATCAATCGCACAGTGGAATCATTTAATGAATAAGGAAACTATCGAAGACCAAAGTCGATCGTGGTATATAATTCGTTACGTAGTGAGCTGCATACGACTTTCAGCAAAGGAAAAAAAGAAAAAGAGAAATTGAAAAACATTGAGGCTGTCCCTGAACTTTCAACGAAGAGCAAGGTGGCCGTGGGTTGACTTTTAAGTGGGACCACTCTCTCTCTGTACGACTTTTTCGATCGTTTCGTCCGAAAACATTTCGATGCTGCTCAATTCGACGTTTTATCGTCCTCTTTTATTTTTGAATTGATCGCCAAAGACAGGCTTAGCATATCGTCTGTGCTATATCGTACGGGGATCCAGTAATGTCCCGATTCATAATTTCCAGGCTTATCTCACGAAATTCAAATACCAAACACGTTTCACGAATCCATTTACAATTTTCGTATATGTATGAAAGGTTGAAGTGTTTCCGGTCGAAATGGTCAACGCTTTGCCGCTGGAATATATTGTTTTTTTCTTTGTTCTTGGCGAAGACGAAATGGTAATAGACTCTCGTAATAGTGCAGTAAAATAAGTTTCTCCGTTTGGGAAACGATTAATGGTAGCTTGTGTCGTGTGAACGTCACAATACGTACACCTTGACAGAAGAAAGTGTTACACGGGTCTTTAACCCACGTTGCCTGATTCATTCGTTCGTGTTGATGTTATTCGTTGCGCATCTTCTTCTTGTTCCTGCTATTTGTTGGCCCGTATATCTTTCATATATTCTTCGTCGAGTCTGCAAATAAATGTTTCTTTTAATGGTCAAGAAATAATCTAAATCTAATACGATGACAGATATTGTTACTGTTCAAACGGAAAGTAAAGATGCCGTTGAGAAGTAGACTGACGATAGAAGAAAAGTGTTGCTCCCGATTATTCTACGCACGTAACACCGGCGTGAACAATTCTGCATAGTACGTTTCTTTTTACACCCTAGCCGGCACACGACGTAAGTGGAACGACGCGAGAGAATGCTACGTGGTAGCTCTCCTTGCTCGGCAGTCGATCTAATTGCGAGCGTAAATTGAAATTGATGCCCCGATATCCATCGAAATTCCTGCTACCAATTTCTGTTCAAGTAACCCCGTTCCACGATGTGGATTCTTCGAAGGTACGAAATTCGGGGAATCAGTCGATTTCTCGTTGCTTCCAGAACCATGAACGCGGCAACGGTCTTGTTGATCCTCGTGGCTGGATTAGCAGACGGTCAATTGAACTTCGAGGGTAACCCGTTGACGGAGAACACCGAGTACACGGCCATGGAATCACGATCCTCAGAAAGAACCGTGAGACAACAGGAAACCGCAACGAACGTGACGAATACTTCGACAAAAGCTTCTCAGGCTAATCGTCCTTCAATCTCCGATGCTAAAAACTTCACAGTATACGCGAATCCAACGAGAACTCTAATTGATAGGGATTTCGTGAATCGAGAGACCTTAATACCCACCATAAATCAAGAGGAGATAGCACAAAGTGCGCGACTCCTGTCCTCAAACACTTACGACCAAGGTGTCGGTTCTACGAATCCGGCGGAAGTGGCCTTGAACAGCTTCCTGAACTCGAAAACTCCGGAGGAATCGCGTATGTCTCTTGACTATTACCTACAAAGCAGAGAATCTCCCGAGAACGTCCAGTCAATGCTAGTTAATCAGCAACAATTATCGCAACAGACAGCACCTCCTGTTAATCAGCAACAATTATCGCAACAGACAGCACCTCCTGTTAATCAGCAACCCGTATCTTCCACCGTGAACCAACATTTAACCGCGCAACTCATGCAACAAAGACAGGCGTTCCAGGCTTTCCCAGTTAATAATCTGCCGACCTACAATGCACCTGTGAACCAGGTAGATCTTCGTTCTACTGTGGCCAATCCGGTGGTTATGCCTCCGATGCAGCAACAAGTGGTGCAGCCTTATGCAACTGCAACAAATGCTAGGAACGATATAGTTTATCCTGGATGGTATCAAGGTATGAGAAGAGTGCGTGGGAAACCGTATTCTTATGCCCAGTCCAGAGTTGGCCCAGGATTATTTGGTGGTCCTGTTCCTCCAGGTGAGATATTACGGTAGAACGTTTCATAATATTCATTAAATATCAACTATGTAATAAATGGAGACCAAAAGTCTGGAAAACACAGTCTAATCGCATATTTCACAGTCCGCCGTTGAAACTTTTAATTATCCCGTAGACATGTAGAGCTTGCAAATCACAGAGTGCTGAAACATATTTAACAATCGGGCGTTTATATCTACCAGAGAAACCTCTAACGCAATTCGCATTGTACAGAATTTAATGAAATATTTTCTCTCAGTAAAGAAACTCAGTGGACGTGCGTATATAATTAATTCAACAATCGACTTTTCCCACAGCACTGCCATACAAACCAAAGGGCCCGCCAATCGAAGTGATCTACACAAAACCACCAGGTTTCCATCGTGGACCACCAGCGGTCAGTAATCCACCTGTTCCATACGAAGACGCCAGTGCTTGGTTCCCCGAAGCGGACCAGCCACCGCCTGCCAAAGATGTATTTTATTCACAATTATACAGCCAGTCGTACGATCCTTTTTACTACAACTACATCGCCAAGACTGGTAAAATTAAGCCTCACCTTTATGGAAAGTTCGGTAAGTATCACGAAGAGGAGGGAGATGGAATCTGGGCGGACTTGTACCGTGGATTTAAGAAGCACGGCTTGAAGAACATGATGACCCCGACGTTTCTTCTCGGGATAACACTGCCTGTGATCACGTTGATGCTCACAGCTCTCGTGCAAAAGAGATCCTTGGCCAGATCGGATTCCAGGGAATTTTCGCAGGAGGATAAGATTCAGGAGTATCTGGAACAGATACAAAGAGCAGTGGAATGTTACGAGAAAAGGAGAAGGAAGCGGGACGGGAACGCAGACGAGTGTTGGAGTTAAAATTTAGTTTCGCTTAATTAATTTATTGAACGTGGATAATTGAATGGGTGGTTGGTGAAACGGAAACGATGTCGACAGGAGTCGTGTACATATTTCGTGTAACATAATAACGATGTAGCTCTCATGATATTCAATGGAACATAGGGTGCTTTCTTTGTAGAATAGTTCTACCAATCGTAGCAGTAGGTGGTCTATCGCGTGCGATTAATCGTTTTTAATCACGGTAGACCGTCACGAGATATCAATGGGAGAAGGTGACAGTGAAACGTTTCTTCTAACGAGAGTGGCGACCTGAGAAGCGAACTTTCGCGGGTCAATTACCTATGACCCTGCTCTCGCATCCACGTGCTCGTGGGTGTGCAACCCGTGCATTTAATTACCAATGATTATTGATGCTGCATCCTTCGAATAGCTTTTACTTTTGTAATAAATTATCCAAGAAACTGGATTAATAGTAAGTGGTTTGAAACTTGAACGACGAGATTGGAAAATGCAGAAATCTTCAAACTCAATCGAGGCCTGCCCTTTGTCTCTTTATTACCTTCCTTTTTTCTAATTTCTTTTTTTTCTATCTCTGCGTAAAGAAAGTTTTTCCAATGGTCAGTGACCCATATTGGAGAATTATGTATATACGCTTGTACGAGCCCTGAATTTTAAATTGGGTATGACATCCGCGTTTCGCTGCACCGCTAAGTTTGCATCATGGCACAGAAATGGATAACCGGTTTGGCCATTCATGGGCGGGCCAGGCGAAGTGTTACGCATCGTTTTCGATAAAAGTTCAAGAGGAAATTGAGGAACTGGAATTAATAATAGCGTTGTTTCTGATGTTTCATAGAGACGGCAAGTGGACAAGCGAAACGTCCTAGTATCCTTCCGTATTTATGCAGTATTAAATGTTATTAATTATTTGTTTCATTACGAATCGTGCATTTTTCTTCCTCTATCGGTATTTTTTCAAAAACCGGTCCGTAACACTTGCCGATGTCAATGAAATCAGGCATTACTTTTGATTAATTACTCTACAACCTGTTTGATAAACTGGACCAGTGAACGTACCGTCCCCAATAATAGTGTCACGCATTTCCCTTCTTTTTTTTCACGAACGATCGACTTACTTTTGTTCGACACCTGAAATCATAAGGAAACAACGTAAATTTTGCATTCCATCTTTTTTTCATTGGAGTTGATCATATTTTCTTTTATCTTAGATTCTTTATCTATACAGCAACAAAAATCGTTCGGTTTGAATTGTCGCATGATGCACGACTTGCTTGCATTTTTTTTTTATTTCCTTCGCGCGCTGACGTAATTCGAGTACACGATGCTGATTAGTAACGTGACGATAAAGGTCAATTACGATAACTCGACCATTAATGAGTGCGTGAATTAAGTTCACGTACGACGAAGCAGCTTGTTTAGCTTTTAAGAGGAGCCGGGAAGCAAAAATTCCAGCAGAAGAAATCGGCTGAGATTTTCTTCCTCGGTTGGAGATCTCTGACCTTGTGCTAGAGCGTTCTACTTATTTTACGGAATTACGAATGATGACTGCAACGAATTATTTTTTGGGTGAATAAATGAGCGTCCCGTCAAATCTTGCGACGGATTATTGACACATTCGACATACTCATTCAAAACCGGTTTTCTTCTAATCAACTTGCATTCTAAATACAGAATATACATTTTGCATTTATTCCTCCGTTATTATCGGAACGATTATTCTTTCTGAAATATTTTCTGGGTCGAAATGATTTTTTCTTCTGTATAGCTTCTACTTCCGTAACAATAATTAGTCAGCGAAGCCGGAAATGTGTGCACTTAAATAAGCGCTCGTAAACTCCTTGCAATCATCCCTCTCCGATCTAGACATAAATTTATTCTTCACCAGCATCGACGACTCGATATTTAATTGAATTAGTTTATCAAACGATTGAGGGTTTAATTCGCGGGTCATGGGACTCAGACGTTCTGCACGTTCTGTCGTGACCGAGAGCAATTATTAATTTCGATTCGAATTTTTTTTCGTGCACCATTAAGAGGGTGTTAATTCAAGTTGCAACAGTTCGCCTGCTGTCCCTCCTTTGTCTACTTACCGATATCCCAGATCCTCGTGGAAAAGCAACAGAGAAAGTGCACGAGGAATGGTAACGCGTCGTGAAATAACTTTCATTTGATAATATTCTATTGTAGAACAGCATCGTTAGTCACAAGATCGATATTTTCTTTTTTAACAAAAAATATATCGTATATTTCGTTGCATTTATATATAGTTTCTACAAGTATAGCCTGATGCGATTTTTGTTAAAAAGAAAAAACATTTAGTTCAAAATTATACAAGCTGTTAGCCATGTATTGTTATAATTAATATTAATTCGGTTAGTCGCTTAAATATTATCCGAACGTTTATAACGAAAATAAATCGCAGCTCGTATAGAGATATGTTACGTTTAGTCTTTTCTGCTTACTCTAACGAAATATCGGTGATTAGGTTGAAATCCGATTATTTAGAAAAGAAGTGATATAAATGTGCTTTACGATTCGAATTCAGCGAATAAAATAGATTCGGTAAATGTTTGTGAAAAAACATTTAACTGAACTACACTATGCAGATTTAATTGGGAATAATTATTCTAATATTATAATATATATGTATAATATATCCCATATGATATGTATATGAACAATAATTGAAGATCATCTCCGGGAAGAAAGTAAATTATCGAGCCGTTTTCTACAGCTATCGCTTTCTTTCTTTCTGTTTTTTTTTTTAAAGAAAACTATATTGAAGAAATAAAATGATACCTTTGCACATCCTGAAGTTTTCATAGAGGAACAGGGTGAAGGAATGCAGGGTAGAATGAACGAGCGTGGAATTTACTAAAATAGATTCTAATTGGCACCATAAAAGTCACAGGTTCTTCTACGGATAAGGCTCCTATAAAATAATTGTTGTAACTAAGAAACAATGTACACTCTGTATTGCTTTCAATGCTGCAAGACTCTACATATTGTATGTACGTATAACTGTGTATAATTGCCCTTCGTTACCTATGGCATCGCTAATTTCGCAGACCGTGGTTACTTCGAACGATCTTCAATAACTCGACGCGATTCTGCTTCGAGAAACAATGTTATTTTTCTTTTCATTTCCTCTTTTTTAATTTGCTAACGTTAAGACGAGTTATGGATCCGCTCCAGCAAACGGCCATATCGTCCATTTGATTTTATATGGATGGTCAGCCTTCATTCCTCCTGGCAGATGTCTTCGATATTTTTTTTTTGTTTCCTTTATTATCTTCGTGTGCATTTGTATCACTGCATAGCGTGAACTACGATCAGCTGGAGCAAGTACTGTATTACAATGTGCGTTTATAATATTCATCTAATTCATTTGTTACGCATTGGGAGAACATTTGTGACTTGCATTTCATCGCCTTGAATTATTATACAATGATCGGCATGAAGGATCCTACTTTGGCAGCTGACCCCTCTATTACTTTCACACCGACAAAGATTACGGGTCGCCACACTGTTACAATTACGTTACGGTGAAACTGTTTCTTGAGACTAGACAAGATTCGGTATACAAAGCGGTGTTCTCCGCTAAACGCTAAATAGAACGGTGTTAAATAACGCGTTCATAGCTCGTGTATGGCTAGATTACAGTTTTCCTCCACTAAAACTATAGCACGTGAAGCTCGTATTGTTCTTAATTAATCCTAGAAAACATGCTTGAGCTTCGTTTTTATGCAGTTAGATTTATGCTCTTGGTTGTTTAAATAAGTATGGTAAAATTGGACTGGAACATTACAAACGGGGCATTAAAATTTAATGTTACAACAAATCAACTAAATTATAATAAAAGTTGTAAATTAAACTAAAAATTTTCGATATATATGCATATAAGTATTTATAGAAGCGTTTGTGTATGTGTGTGTGTGTTATATATACATATAATGCTAGCTTTGAACATTTTTCTAAATACTATACTCATATAACATTAATTATAGAAGCTTCAAATATACATAAAAATCTGTGTAAATTGAAAGACCACTTCGACTCTATCTCGTATTTGTGATGTACACGCTTTTTCTACTGCCAACAATAATCATTGGCTGGCAATGACATAGAATAATTTTTTTAAATGATAAGTGCGTGCTAACGGCAGACACAATTTTCTCTATTTAAAATATAACGACAGACTAAGGTACGAAAAATGATTTAAAAATAAAGAAACAAAATAAATATTGTGCCTATGTAATCAGTTACAGCCTCCTGTTTTTTTTAGTTATCCTGCCTCCTTATATGGCCAACATTTCCTAACGAAATTAATGTAATACTTACACGAGCAAAATTATAACTAATCTCTCATGCTCTCGTTTTTTTTCGCAGTTGATATAGAATGTGAACACTCCAAGACTACAAATATCTTTTTATGTATATCCAATTCAGTCGAATTTTTCCTCCTTAAACGCGAGACTAATAGCTTCCCCCACGTGTTTTACTACGAACGCAGGCTTGCAGAAACCATCCTCGACCGGTAAGAAATCTCTGGGGCTATGCTCTGATATAAAATTCGAGTCACGTTGATGTACACCTGTTTCAACTAAAATACTGATACAAGCTTTTGCGCTAGGCGGCTCGAGATCCTTGTTGAGTAGTTTCTTCAGTTTGTTAGTCTTTAATACTTCCTTTTTCGAGCAATATGATAGATACTTATCATACAAATTTGCACCAAAAATATCAGTATTGATGTTATCTCTGTAAAAGATACATGCAATTTAATATTTATTCCTGTCTTTTTTTTTTCAGTGTTTCGTTAATTTGTAACTATTTTCATAGAATTAATTACCCGATAGCATATATTGTGTCAACATTATGATTTATTCCAATACTTATAGCATGCTCACGTAGCATATGATTGGCATGATAATAAGTAACTTCACTAGGTTTTCCGACTAGGGCAGAATATAACAAATCTTTTCCTGTAATTTTCTTGTACAGTGACTCCAGACATAATAGGAAAGCCCCGTGGCCATATCTAGGAATCGGTGCCTCCGATACCCACAATAAATCCATATTGCATGCCAAGATTGGAATGTGTGGATACGGAAGATCACCAAGCATACCAGCTGGATTTCCATTAGTCATCAAAAGATCTACCATCAATTGCAATGGTGTTTCCCAAGCAATTGGTTCGCTAAATAATACAATGCCTTCTATTCTAGGAAAATTTCGATTTACAGGTCCACACAGTGGATTTCTTTTTGCCATATTTACATAATCCAAGGATGGGAAATTTTTAACTAATTCGTCGATGGTTACTGTTTTCTGAAAGCCAAGTTCTCTAGCTACTTCTTTAATCGGACCTTGTCCAGATATTAGTACTTGTTTATTGTGAAAGTGTTGAAATAACTTTAACGGTGAATGAGCCATAACTACTTGAGACTCATTCACTTCCAATCCTATCCATTTGGACAAATCCGCTGCCTTCTGGCTACGCAGAGCATTCCCGCTGTTGGTAACAAATACAGTTGGCACACGAAACTTTCCATCTTTCCCTTGAAGTTTCTTAAAAGCCTCTGGCACAGGTGGTATAACATTCTTGCCACGTACTATCACGCCATCGATGTCAAAAAGTAGACCAAATTTCGGTTTGGTACTTAAGTGCTGAAAGTAAAAAAAGAAAAAAGTTAATGCAAGTTCTTATGCACTGTTGTGAGATTAATATTTATTATTCTTAGCGGCCTTCAAAGAGTCATCCTGTATGTATATATATTAGAGCTAACATTATTGCTATTCACATGTTTCATAAGAAGTTCTAACGCTACCTCATATTTTTGGAGCAAGATATAGAAACAGCTGTTCAGACCTTGAAGCAAGATATAAAAATAAACTTCTTGTGTTGTGAATGTCATACAGTATATTTTTATACCAAAGCATAATACAACGCATGAAAAAATTTACATCATTAATCTTGACGAAATGATATAATTCAATGATATAATTGCTGTGGAATATTAACAAAAGAATCATTAAATTTTAATCATAAGAAAAGGGAATATCAATATATGTTTTATTCGACAACAATTCGTTAATGAACGATTATAGAGAAACTAGTTTGACGTTTAATCATGAAAAACAATTACTTTGAGACGTCTAAAAAATAGCTAAAAACAAAATCTGAAAGTATTACATTTAACAATTAACAAAAATATCGTAGCTAAGAAAGTTATTGGTGTATCGATTTAATTAATGTTATTAAATTACGTTATTGAATTAAATAACAATTCAACAAATTTCCGTCAATTGATCTATTTTAATAATTAAAAGAAAGTATGACGGCTGTACCTTAAAGTGCAGAAACTACAATGTAACGTAACAACAATGTACGAAATGTAACTCACTCTGACCACCATGATCCTCGCGATGTCTGGTCGTAACAATATTTTCATAATTGCCATTCTAACAGTGGCAAGCGTATAGCAGGTCTGGCTGATAATATTTTAAAGCTACACTATGTTCAAAAGCTACTTCTTACAGATTGATTATGCATAATGCAACGCGTTTTGAGGTTATAGCAAGCTACAGAACGCACAGTACATTTGATCCTATTTTTCCCACGTGCCGTAAGAGGACACAGTGCACACTATAGAATACAACTAACATTATTATCATGTGCGATACTCAATGTCATTTGTTGTAGCTTAAAGTTCATCCGACAATTGATTCAGAACCTATGTCTCAAGATAGATACTCGATCTACTCGATCATCTATGTACATATTATATATCTAGTATTCCATATTTAGTCGGAATTGAATTGATTGAATTGGAAAGTCGATTCAAATGTTTTGGCAACTACCAACTGTCAACGATACATTCGTAGCGCAATAATAATAATAATAATAATAACAATAATAATGCATCCCTACGAGAAGACTCTCTTAATTAGAAAAAATGTTTTGACAAAATTATGACTCGCACCTTTATCGAATTTCCGATTTGCTACTACAAAATTCTTTCTAACGATTGCTGATTTTTGCGATCTATTGATTGCCGATTGTACGCATGTTTCATACGGAATAATTGCATTGCGAATGCGTACAGTTATCCCGATTAGAACTTTCGTAACGATTACACGGACAGAGAAAGGGTTGGACAACCTGCAAATCAGCTGTATCTGGAGATAGCCCGGTTGTTCTTTCAGCTGTGTGATTTTCTCGTTAAGGAAGTCTCATTGATATTTGTTCAAAGTCAAAATGTTTATAAAACCCTTCAAAGTGAAATCGAATAACCAATTGAAGGGAACGGAAAGGTTGGTATAATTTAACTTCTATCAATCAATTTTAATAAATTTCGTATTAACTTCAAATAGGAAAAAATTATGCGAAGATATTGCAGCCGCATATCCGATATTGACGGACGAGGAGATACAATTGTTAATTCCTAAGAAAGAGGCAATAAGTGTTATGAAAGTCGTAACTCACAATGGTCATTCTGGGAAAGTATACTGCGTTTCTAAAATAGCCATGTTTTTTCAAATGGAGCACTTACATCAAACGTTACTGCCTACCGTGTACACATTATGGTATCATCCAAATTTACTAAAGGACTTTACAACGTATCCTCCAGTTGTCTCCAAATTGGTAAGAGGTGCAGATTTAATGTTGCCTGGAGTCAGTGTCAAAGAGCCTGTGACGTTATATTCTTTTGGCAAATTACAAAAGGGTACACCAGTTTGCGTAAACACTGATGATAATAAAGTACGCACTTAAACATCTTTCGCGCACTTTTATGCTATTAGTTTGTGATCAAAATTGTTATTATATTTGTCCCTTTTTCAGGCACCAGTTGCAGTAGGTGTTACTGCACTTTGTAGCGAAGATATGTACATGTCTGGAGGACATGGAAAGTGCGTAGAAGTTCTACATGTAATAGGCGACACACTTTGTCAATTGGGAAAAGCTCCTATGAGACCAAATTTAGGACCACCAAATGTTGCTACCCATAACAATAAGATAGAAAATGTAAATGACATTACAGAGAAGGTTGATAACGATAATGGCAGTTCACTTGTTGAAGCAACAAATAATTTAGAAATAAATAATGATAAACTGTCGGAAACTGGATCTCTTTGCGAAGAAGATAGTAAGGTAGAAGAGTATCAGGAAGCAGAACAGACAACTGTTGATGAACCAGAAATACCTGTAGAAATAGCTATAGATCCAGTGAAAGAAATGGATAACTTGTTGGAGTATTGCTTTTTGAAAGCTTGCAAAACGTCGATAAAACCTAACGATTTACCAATGTTATCGTCTAACTTCTCTAAAAACCATTTACTAGCGGCATGTCCACCGGACAAAAATATAGATATTAAAAAATCTCGGTATAAAAAGTTATCCGTATTTTTAGCGGAAATGAAGACGAAAGGTATTATAAATACCTCTGTTATAAAAGGTGTCGAGAGTATATTATCAATTAAGGTACGTTGATAATTAACTTTTATAATAATAACTAACTCCCCATATAATCTTTAGTACATTATTATTTGCAGTTTGACCATCCGCTCTTAAAAGCACTGGTTATTGCCGAAGAACCGACATCGATGCAGGAACCAGTTCTTTCAAACGCGGCAGTCGTTTCGGAATGTTACAAAGTGACTGCTGATGTATTGCCAATACTGTCGAAATTCGGACACGAGTAAGTATACAATGGTACAATGGGGATGTATCACCTTACCGCGATATAATAATTGCAAAGAGAATGATTTTCTGTGCAGAGCAGAAGTCGAGAAGCGATACATCGTATACCATTATGCTGTATTATATGATACGAAATATGTACATTTTACTCCCATACGATGATTGCAGAAAAGGGGACGTAATGAAAAGAGCTGACATCAGAAAATGTTTTACTGAATACGTGAAAGCAGAGAATCTTCAAGATGGAAAGTAAGCAATTCCTAATTGGATATGCACTTTACTATTATCATATTCGCGTAATTACTTAACAAGCTCTGTTTATAGGATGTTGAAATTGAACCCGCGACTCGCTGGCATTATGAAAACCAAGGTACATATAGAAACTGTGACGATGGAGGATGGAATAAATAAATTTATGGGCCGTATGACGCATATGCACGAAGTCACATTGGCGGGGAATAAATTATTACACACTGGAAAATTGGAACCAATTGACATGAGAGTCACCGTACGATCCGGTGGTAAGAAGGTGATGCGATTGATTTTCTAAACGAAAATGTGTCCAAGATTGTTTTAAAGCTCCGTCTTTTATCTAGCGTGTCTGTTATAGGTGACGCTAGTCAACAATTTGGAAACGTTTGGTATAAATTCTAAAGATTTCAGCAGGGAATGCCAGATAATCGGAGCAAGCGCAACTATCACGGATGAACCAGGGAAGAAAACTCCTAGTGTTCTTGTTCAGGGAAATCAGATTTTATACGTGTACAAATTACTTACAGGTAGATATTCCAATTTTATGCTAGACAATATTCGATACAACTTGGTACAAAATAATTCTTATCTTTCAGAAAAGTATCAAATTAAAAAGAACTACATAAGAGGATTAGAATTTGCTCCAAAGAAACCGGGATCCCACAAAAAATGATCATTCGATGAATATTAACATTAACTACAGAAATCTATGTCTTGAACGCGTATTATTTCCTATTCCTTTAGGCGATAATATCTTGCTTTCTTAATATTTTTGTACAGAACTAATATAGAATACGACCACGAAACCTTTCATCTTTACGGGAAAGAAAAAAAGAGAATCCTGCACTTGGAAAGACTGCAAACCCAAAATTATGCTGCCATTGCCGTACACTCCGTTTCGAACATATTTCTATTCAGTATTCGATTAATTGATGTATTACAGACGAAGTATACCAAATACAAAAAAACCACCAATTCAATAATTGTATTTTAACTCATGAATAAACGAATCCTCAAAGGCATCCTGTGCAAATATTGTTTATCTGACCTCACGTCCTGTGAACCTTTTATATTCACGAAAACGTTGAAAATAAAAAGAAGATTAAATCAAACTAATGGCCGGTGCGAAAGAGAATCGATGATCGAAGTTTGTTAATATAATTTATTGTATATCGAGGTTTCAACATGGAAAAGTACAAATATTGCAATATAGGGCCCGCGAGCTCTCCTCGAGTGGGAGGGAGGGAGGGAGGGAGGAGGGTACGATTTCACAGGAAGGAGAGACAATACACGTTTAAGATATTATATCCAGAATTTGTTTCCCTTTGTTGTAACAGGAATGCGTTTTCTATGCACCGAAAACCGAGGCTATGAGGTATGTGTGTATTATACGTACGTAGATCTTACGTATGTCCTCTAGTTTTACTGTCCTTTTTTAAATCTTTTCTTTAGTTTGCCTGACAATAGGGAAAAATCGACGGATCAAGGAGCAATCCAGCGAAATTTCTTTCGAATAAAGGAAGGTTCCCTCCTCTCCACGGCCCCCGCATATATTTAATACTCGTTTTGTTCTTTTTTTTCTGCTACCAGTACGCACGAGCCCGTCACGTCGTAACGCGCGACGCGCACGTGCGTGTCGTGACAGTTATTACTCTCTTTTTTCTTTTTAATCATCATCATTAGCATCATCATCATCATCATCATCGCTATCATCTTCACTTTCTGTTCCTTAACTAAACAGGCGGCTTCCGGCAACCATGATCGCTTGTGTCGATCGATTCTTCGTTCAATTCGCCAATCGAAGAAACGACGAGCTCAGAAAGTATTTTCTTAAAGTACTTATACTCCGCAATTGTTCCAACATGTACAACGATATTACTTTCTGATTAGATTGACAGGTTTTTGTGTGGGCGGATATGACTTAACACTTCGCGGATCGATATTTCGCTACCCCTTCTATCAAACGCGTTACGATAATATGTATAATAAGAATTCTCTCTCGTAATTTTACTCCCATTCGCATTGATGTTTTAAACGTTCCGTTTTGTCCGTGAAGTGTTCAATTATATTAGCTGTCAGAATTTTCTTTCGTGATATTGACTGATCGTTTCTTAAACACCCATCGACGAATTGTGATTAAAAACATTCGCGTTCAACGTGAAACATTTCAAAGCACCCTTAGTCTCTATCTCACTAATTCCACCCCCCCTCTGTCCTCAAAATAAATAACTTCGTCCGAGATCATCATCACAATTCGTCAGATCTTGATCTGGATCTTGATCTCGATCGACGAGCGTATTCACGGCTGCATCGAAGTTACCTTTGTCTCACACTCTTCCTTTCTTTTCTCTTTCTCTCTCTCCCTTTCTCACCCTTTCCCACTTACTCTCGCTCTCTCGGTCTCTTTATATTCTAAATCGTTTCTTTTACTTCTTTTTGGGGAACATATTGTGCCTACCGTTGTTGCCTTGTTCATCATAGGTTGCAATCACAACCATAATCATCGCCATAATCATCGTTTATCATTATCATCGTCGTTCTTCACAATATAATCGCCGAAATTTCATTATTATCATCGTTATCAATCTCGTGTCTCTTGTTATCATTCACCCTCACTCTCTCTCCCTCTTTTTTTCTTCCTTTTTCACCCACTTTCGTGCTCTCTTTCTCTCTTTCTATACGACTCTTACATTCTACCATTCTCTCGTACTCTCTCTCTCTCTCTCTCTTTCTTTTTTCGCCTTCGGAATTTTCATAGTTTTTTTTTCTTTATGCAACACATAATGCGACTAGGTAGTACAGGTTAATTAATAATTAATATCGTTAGTTATACAATAATAACGTATGACTAGACAATGCAAGATAATAATTATATCGTAAATAGTAATAATCATGGATCGCAATTTATATCAACAATTGTGATGGCGCGCACGTGTTCTCGAGAATGTTGTTTTCTTTTTCATTAAATCATCTTTGTGTATGTTGTGTGTATCTGTGTGCGTGAATGGTTCTTCTTGTACATGTGGGTGCATGTATTGTGTGACCATGATTGTATGTATCGTATAACCGTTGTGAACTATTCGTTATACCATTTTGTTCCTTCAATTTTGTTCGGTGTTGAAGGTACCAGAGAATATGCTTCGTCTTTTCTTTTTTTCCAGTGTCGTACGTGGCGTTGTGTCTGTGTACACCTGCGTGGTCGAGTTTTGTTTCGCGTGTAGCATAGAAAAGGTAGATTAGCAAGATTCTTGTAAATTCGCGTAAATATTCAATCACATCTCTGACACGTTGCCTCAATATCGTACATTCGTATCGGGGGTCGAAATAAATTGAGGCAAACGCAAGGGATGCTCGACAGAATCAACAGGAACGAATGCCCCATCGTTGTTTGTCCAATACGTATACACGTGTGTACTGTGATGAAAAGGAAAAGTGTATTTTCCTTCGGTTTGATCCGCCTGATGGTCAGTTAAGTTACACTTTAGATCGGAATAAACCTCGAATTTAAGTTTGACAAATAATGATCATGTGTACGGCAATGAAAATATTAAATACGATACAACTATAACACATATTTAAGTAAATCGAAACGTACAGGCGAACTAACTACTCGACACCGATCTTAAATATTCACCGATGTTTAAAAATGAAGTAACCACATATAAATATCGTGCAACACCTTAAAACATTCCAATGATTATTAGACTAATCGCAAGTTTAATGATAATTCGAGGTTTTACTTGAACCTATTAAAACGGACTCGCGTATACATTGATTGTATCGGTGTATGTACGTCTGTATGTAGAAGTCTGTATGCGTGTTATGTGTACATTAGAGGAAGCTTTTTTTTTTAAACTCTGGACTACATATTAAATCGGTATCCCGATTAACCTCTTAAAAAGCACGCCAGTATACATATATGTATATATACTTGTTGCACAACAATAGCAGTCGCGGTGTTGCTGAGATGCTCGAAAAATTTCACGTGAGAAATACATACTGTATAATATAATGTAATATAATATAATATAAATACAATATAATGTAATATAATGTAATATAATATAATATAATATAATATAATATAATATAATTTAATATAATATAATTTAATATAATGTAATATAATGTATATATAGACATATCTAACTTCCACATAATACTTCAATGGGAATACCTATGTGTAGTTGCATAAATAATACGCGTAATTAATAATCATGCGATAAGTACACAGTAATATGATAAATGACGATAATTAAATACAGATATACGTATATAGATTTAGATTTTATGGTATTTCGCACCCAGACGAATTTTAAATAAAACCGTACTCGGCCCCGTTAGAAGATACTCGAAGAAAGTATTGTATATTCCGCGAAACACTTGACAAACAAATCATCATTTTAATTCGTTTCGAGAGTGCTGGTCGATTTAGATTCTACTCTTTAAGAGGTTAAATGATCTGCTGGTGCAACGTTTCCAACAGGATTCATCGATCATTAATACCGACGCATCCATTGATATCAAATCACATTGATGCGTGGACGTACGAATAGATCGACGATAACAGTGATTACACGGTATCATTCGCGGCGACGGCACCCGTCGAAATTCATCCCCTTTTTACACGAGACACCCTGTGTCGTTACACTATGCGCCTGTAATTACCACTCTTCAGTGGCCACACGCAAGTATGAAATATCCGACAAATAGTGTCGACGCAAAGTGCCTCGCGTGAAACAGGGCTATACCCCTTTGTGGAGTAATTTCGTTGGGGCCACAGTGATGATCAGAGGCGCTCTTTGCCACAAAGATCGAACATCACAAAAGAAAATAATTCCCCACGGCTGTCAACCACGTATAAGCTCTAAAAGAAAGCCTTTGATCCCTATTTTCCTAATTGTCTTCTCGGTTCCAGTCTCGATATGCTGCGATCAAAGCACCAATCGTGATTTCAACAATACGAACAATATCCGAGTCGCTCGCGATCGAAACGATCGACGATTATTTCATTGGTTTATTCGTTTCACTTGCGTGAAACAAGCGTAACCCGTTCCTTGTCAACGTGAAATTCACCGACGCTGGATAATCGAGTGTCTATCAATTAAACGAGATAATTAGAAAGAGGAAGAAGCTCGGTGTTCCGATGCTTGGTCGATGCGTGAACGTTTAGGCCTGTGCACCACCGACAGTAGTTCTAGCCTGTGAGTGATCAGACGCAGGCCAAACTTCGTAGCAGAGAGTATAATGCCTCCGCGAAAATGAGACTTCTTTCTTACATTTTTCCTTTTCCTAGAAAATGTTCAGTTTCCTATTCAATTGGTAATTCGATCGAGTGCCATTCGATCGATAAATAGTAGTACAAGTACGTGCACGATCAGACATGGACCAAGAGTTCTTGGAAAAGAAATGTGTTCACTTCTTAGAAGTTTTTCTATTCCTCAACGTTGACTCGAGGGCCGTTCGATCGACTTCAGTATAATCGACGTTCAGCATTCGATTCCCTATAACGATATTTTTAATCGACACCTAATGACCAGTGTCTGACCGGACACAGGTCGAATCTACTAGAAAGTGTAGCCTCAAAAGAGAGACGCGACAGGAAGTTTCCCTATTTCCTAAGTTTAATTACAAACTATGAAATGCAATCGATTAAGCGTTTATGATCGTTCGACTGCATTAATGTTTAGTTCGAACAACACTATTGGACTATAAAGCTGCAGTCGATCGAAGAAAAAAACGATGCCCCGAGTCAAACTTTCCTTTCACAGATCAGTCTTACTTTTGTCTATACCCAATTGTTCTTCTTTATTTTCCCGTCGTCCCCTCCATCCCACCCTAAACACTTGTTTAATAATAAATAAGAGCTATACTTTTCTTCCCTTTTTGTTTTAATCATAAATCGTCCCGTCAATAATCGACCTATCACGATTCTCGCGTTTACCGCCAATTTGCGAGGCGTGCGAATTTTTGGAATTTTTGTGAATCTTTCTCTTATAGTCCATCTCGCTGACGATATTATTCGCTATAGATATATATCCTACGTACGCTCGCAAGTCGTTATCACTTATTTTTTTTGTGCAGTTCTTCGCGCGGAACGTTTCGATGATATTACATTTAATTTCTACGCGTGGAAATTGTCCTTCTAGCGGAGAAAATTCGTAGATTCGACGGCATTCTGTATGGAATCGTTCCGTGATTACTGGAAGCATCAGAAACTTTGGCGAGAACCATCGAAATTTAACCCTTATTAAAACTTTTACACGACCTAAGGATTTTTATTCGTGAAAACAATGTGAATTACGATAGTACCATTAGTTGCATTAATGTACGGGGTTTATTTGATTGTTTCATTCCATTCCCTCCCCAAGAACACGCGTTATTGAATATCTTTTTCCGTTTAAACGGCTAAACTTCATATTAAGTTGCCTAAAATTCACGCCTAAGTGATTCAGTCCTAGGTATGCGTAATCAAACAGAAAGAAGTAAAGAGAAACCTGTACGCGTGTTCACCGATGTCTGTTTGATTGTGCAAAAATCTGTTTCCTTTTCTTCTATCTTAATATCTCATTTATTCCCGTCCATTCTCTTTCCTTTTTTTTATTTATTTTTTTTCTCGGAGATACTAACGACTAATATCGTTATCCTTATAGTTTACCGCCGTGTCGCTTGTCGTTCGTCAATTTTTTTTCAACATTTAAATAGCGCCTTTATTATCAGTTACAGTTAAATATCGCTATTAATACCGTATCAAAACCCGTCATAAAATACATTACTCTATTATAATTCGCATTTTTATTTGTTTCCTTGCTTCTCATCTTTCTCTTTCCTCGTTCTCTGATTTTCTTGCATCGTTAACATTTCCCCTCATGTTAGATTTCTCTCTCGTTCGTCAATCACCAGGCTCAATTCGAATCTACCACGATATTTTCCTAAATTCTCGATTTCGATCGAAAAATAGCGAGAAAAGAAACGGTCCTACGGGGAACACCGATAATTCTTAGTCTTCCCACCTCTCCCTTTTCTCTTCCCTGGCGCTAAAACGCACCGATATTGAATTCGTTCTCGTACCAAAGTCTAATCAAATAAGCGGCACCAACGGATGTCGAGCACTGGGGGAAATGAAAGGGCTAGAAACAATTGAAATTAAAATAAAAATATTTAGTTAATCATGTAGAAATATTCTCTGAATTTTAGTAATATTAAAAATGTTACGTGCATCGATATTTCTTGCAACGCTTGCCGATAAATTTCGATACATGGATATTAATATTAATATCATTTCTCTCAGTGACGGACCACCGTCGGCGCCTATCAAATTGGTTCCAATAAGTTTCCGATTCGTTCGACAAATCTATCGATATTAATACCGATGTATCACATTATAAACTTACACGATGATAACACACTGCACCGTAAGAAATACGGGTCGAACGAAATCGAAGGGAACCGAAGGTACCGTTTAAAATACGCGTAAATGATCGTCACTTGATTATAAGATGATCCTGGACAGAGACGTAAATGAATCTAGAAGGCTCGAAACGATAGCGTGTTGTACGAGAAAGTTACGGGTGAAAGAAGTCACTGTTCGTATCGATTTAAGAGCAACTTATATTTCCTTAAGTTACAAAATCATTCGTAGTTCATGGTTTTCGTCCATTTAAAACGACAATGAAAAGACAACTGTATTTTATTTGGAGACAGAAAAATTCGGGGGTGACGTATATAGTTTCTCTTGCGTTTTCCTTTCGTTCTCTCTTCTCTCTCTTTCTCTCTCTCGCTCTCTCTCTCGCACGCTCTTTCGCTTTTACGGTACCTATACCTCTCTTTTTTTTACTTCGTTTTCTCCTATAATTAATTTTTGTTCTTTTTTGCAATATTTTTTAATTACGTTATTCCCGCTTTGTTCTGTTTTTTTACTTTGTGTTTCTCGTTAGATTAGTGCCCTCCGTTCACTTACGTCTAGGGTTGTTTCCCATTAAAGCTGTAAACGTTTGTTTGTAAAGACAATTCGTAACAGTCGGACAGATTTCACGTTCGATCGTGATCTCTTTAAAAAAAAAAATAGAAAAAAATATCAACGAGTGTTTCCGTGTCTTTTTATTTTCTTTGGACCGCCGATCACTTGTAGGTATTTCGCGTGAAATGGAAAAAGAAAGGACCCGCGCGTTAAATTTTTTTTTCGTTTTGGTTCGTTTTCCTTTTTTTTCAATTTTTAAAAATGTTCCGTTCGTTCGTTTTAGCGTTGGTTTTGCATTGTTTTCGCTCGATGGATGTGCTCCACACGCTCCGGAGAAAATCACTGAGAACGATAAATGTATTGCACTGCGTTTTTATCCTGGATGATAATAATTTTTTTTCTTCATCTTATGAACACTTATACATACAACGTTATAATATCGTAATGGTAAAATCTGGTATTATAATAGTTAATACGGAATCATCGTGACAACTGCGAGTGTAGAAATTCGATTGCCTCGATCGTGCCGAGGATCTTCTACACTGGTAGTTACCGATCACATGTAAAATCGTTTTTGGAAACTTCACGCCATTCAAAGGTGAAAAAATTAAAAGAAAAAATGAAAAAATTGTTATTAAAGGAAAACTCGATCAATCAAGTGAAAATGTTTCCAACAGCAGAAGAGTTATATGTATATACTTACTTATATATTTTTTTAAGAATAACCGAGAGAAGTGATGAGCAATAATTTACGTTCAATTATATCAACAAAATTAGCGTCAAGTTTCTAAAAATGACTCTAGTGTGCTGTTCACTCGGATAACGTTTCTCCCCGAAAAAAGATCCCCTTATCTTAATACTGTCGATGAATAAACTTTCATTCGATTCCCTATAGAAATCCCTCGTCCTTTCAATAGAAAAAGGATAAGTGTCTTTTTGGCGGTTTAGCTCTGCACGGGAACACGTCCGTTCGAGATCGATCGTTAGAAACGCGTCTAAATATATTACGTACGATTAATTAATCGCGAATTTTGTACCTCGAGGGTCTGGCCGTCGTGGAATGTGCAAAAAATCGACGATCCTCGTCTACGTGATCGTTTAAATCACCATTACAAAATTCAACCCGGTCTTCCCTGAACTTATTCATTGAACGAATCCAACAGGTTTGTCAACAATTATCCAACGCTGTTCAAGAAATTGATAAATGGAATAAATGATCAGGTGTGACGCACGATAGTACGAATAGTGACATGAAAATAAGGTTGGAATGTTTGAGTCGTAGACGAGAAAAGAAAGTCTTTTATTCCGCGCGAGAGCCCTCGTACTCGGATGGAATGTATCTTCGATATTACGAGATCAATCGAGATCCAACAAGCACCTCATTGTTTAAAATGCCATTTTCTCATTCTCTCGAAACAACTAAAAGCTGCCTTAACTCCACCACTAATTTCGTGTCTTCTGTTCGCGGTTAAACCATCCTATTACACGCTTTCATTCGCTATTTTTTTTTTCATCTTTTTTTTTTCATGTGCGCTCTTGTGCGATGATCGACGTGCACGCGGGAACAGGCGGGATGTATCTCAACCCTCCGGTCGTCACCTACCTTTCAACTTTAAAACCTTACGTAGGCGCAAAGTCCACGACGAGTAATAATTGCGATTTCAGAGGTGCATAAATTCAGCACAGGAAACAAAGAAACACGAATGGCGATCACTTTAACGTGCTGAATTTATTTCTGAAAGAATATTTATTTATCGGCTTGTGAACATTGTATATTTTATACGTATGTATGTATATTTTGTACGATATTTTATTAGTTGATTTCTCTTCACGTGACGGAGTCTTTTGAAAAGCGTAACACGACAGGATCGAGGCACGACCAAGAGGATTGATCTGTTCCGTAGCAACGTGCGTCATAAGATCTTTGATTCTCTCTACAAATCGTACGACGACGATTATCATCTCGTTGCCACTATCTTTTAAATAATTTATATATCGCGTTCCGGTATGAGCAATTGATTTACCGACAGTCTTTCCGTCTCTCGATTACACTTAAACGCGCTGAAAAACATGATAAAGGTATCATCTATCCCCCTCCCCCCCCCCCCCCCCCCCCCCCCGTATCAACCAAGCGTAATCATCGGCAAAATATAAATTATTTAAACAGCACATGGATCACGAGACCCGACAGTATATCTCTTACAATCGGTCAAAAGTGAATTTTCCTTCCGTACCGTGACAACTTGCGAACGATAAATAAACGACGAAACGATCCATTGAAATGTTCTTCGATGGAATGGTATTTTCCTCTAATAACGTTCACGGGAAGGATATACACGTTTCGCTCCTGCGAACGCTCTGAGGGGAACGAAGCTCGAGCACAAAGGAATGTTGTCATTGTAAACCTTTAGAAAGGAAGGGTTCGAGTTTGTTCACAGGGTACAGAAGATTGAACACGCCTAGGAGACACCATTCTGTGATCCATCTTTTGTTCGTACATACATAATGTTCGTGCGAATTTTTCGATATTCTTTGAAAAAAAAAAAAAAAAAAGAGAAAAATATCGAAAAGCAACGGCAGCTTTTCGAGGAACGTCTCGTTTACGCGTCGACCATTAGAAGAAGAAGAAAGTGTGCAAGGAGACAAAAAGGAAACGAAACAGAAGAAGCCCCCACGAAGCACCGTGAAACTCACTTCGCGTGTCCGGAAAAAATGCCGAATCAAGATTCCCGGGACACCCGTTACAAGAGTTTGGTTTCTTTTCATCTTTTCTTTCCTTTCTTTTTTTTAAATATGTTTCAGCTGATCCGCTAGACCAGCCCCGGAAAAATCCGTTCACCCTTATATTAATAAATATGTATCCTCGCTCGGCTCTCACCCCTCTTTTGTTTCAACCTTTTCTCTTGTCTTTACTGTGTTTGTGTGTTTGTAC
Source organism: Nomada lathburiana (assembly GCA_963667235.1). Taxonomy (NCBI): domain Eukaryota; kingdom Metazoa; phylum Arthropoda; class Insecta; order Hymenoptera; family Apidae; genus Nomada; species Nomada lathburiana. The sequence continues at coordinate 9,448,587 of OY763903.1, forward strand.
GTGTTTGCGTGTGTATGTGTTTCGTTTCGTTCAGCTTTCCCCTTCCTTGTTTTAAAGTTGATTTAATTACATATACCGTATAATCAGTGTATGTATGTGTAATTTTTTGTTATCGTGTATTCAGCCACGCTATCTCCCCAGTTCTCTTTTTTTTTTTTATCATTTTGCTACATTTTCTCATTTTCATTCTTAAATTGCACATTCACCCGCTCATTCTCTCCTCGTTTCTTGTACACGCACGTTTCTGTATTCTGTTTGTTGTTCTGTTTGTTGTTCTGTTTCGTTTTAGTATCACTATAGAGTTATCGTAATTAAATATTTATACACCCATTGACAAACTAGCTACCACGTTTTCTTGTCGTTTAAATACAGTTCCATAGATATCAATTAATTTAATTAATTAATAGTTATTATAAGTTACGATAATTAATAATTAGAATAATCAAAACATGTACAGAAGATTATAGATTATCTCTTTCTTCCCCCACTGACCTATGTCACCCCTCCTCGTCCGTTCGTCATTTGTTTTCCCCTCCCTAAAACTCACTCCCCTTTTCGACATTCTCTCTAGCCCCATCAGTATACCCCCTAACTTTTCTCCTCCCGCTTCTTCTTTCTTCCTTTTTTTTAATTTTTTTCTTCTTTTGTTAAAGAGTAATTATCGGTTTTTATTGATCGTTGTGACTCGCCTCGGAGTAATTTCTCCAGTACTTTTCTTTTTTAGTATTTTCCACCCTTCTATCTTACCCTCTCTCTCTCTTTTTCTCTCTACTTTCACTCCAGCACTCTCTCACACACAATCAGTCTCTTTCGTTCTCTTCTTATTTCTCTGACCGACGTTCTCTCCCCCTCTATCTTTCGTCGTCTCATTCTCTCCCTTTCTCGCCCGTTCTTTAATTAGTTAGCTTAAGTATATAAATACTTTTTCATCTTTTTTGTTTTCTTCGCATTGTTTGTTTCGTTAGTTAGGCCTACGGTGAGCTAGAGCTGCTTTTTACTGTCGCGACAATCTCTGTTTGTCCTGGTTTCATCGATTTTTACCGTTCCAGTAGAGCATCGATCGCGCGACAAAATAATTCATCCTCCCCCGATTATATAACACGACTCTCTTCTCTCTCTCACCTTCTCTCCTCCCACTGATTCTCTCACCTGTACGTTCACTCGCACGCTCTTTCGCCAGAGGATCGGGTACACGCCGCCTTTCCGCGATCAAAGAAACGCTTCAACCGGAGAGCTTGAGGAAAGAATCGAATCTGATTAAAGAGGATTGAAGATATGGGGCACCGAAGTCAAGACAAACGTGTTGCAAAAGAATGCTAGAGAAATGAACATCGCCGAAACGAGCTGACAACGAGGGATTAGCAGGAGATAAAAGAAGCCAGGACAAAAAGGTGTTGCAATAATCGTTTCACGAATCGAAAGGCGACGGTGTACGCGACACTCGTGAGTATCCTCGGAGCTAACGAGACTGTCGAAGCTGAAAAACTAGCTTTCATAAGCGACGCAGGGGGTGTCAAGCCGCAAAAGAACTTATTATTCGTTTCTATTTTATCGGTGGCATGAGACGGGCGATGTTCGTTCGTCTTTGGATGCGTATCGTTTACGCGCACCCCCTCCGCCGCCACAAATCTCATCAGTCCACTAGAAAAAAGTTCGTTCGAAAATTCGCGAATTTATCTCATTGCTTTTCCTAGAAAAGAAAAAACGATTCAAAAATTCGGGAGCCTATTCACTTGCCGCGTATCGTGCCTCTTATCACCGACCTACACTTTTGTCTACCACGCTTTTCTTATATCGCTGTCGTATTCGTAGCATCGAAACACGAGGAACAAAGACACCGACGAAGAAGATCGGTGATCGACGAGGCTCGATCGATTATCCTAATCGCGAGAGGGTTCACGATTTAATCTCTAAACATCTAGTTCTATGACGCTCCTGTTCTTCTCCTGTATCCACGAGAAAACCGGTGTTTGCTCCCCCTTTTTTTTCTTCTTTAATTATTTTCTCTCGTTCACGGGGCTGTCTAGATTCCCTGGAAGTTTCAGGAGAGTAGCATCGATCGTAGCCACGATCATTCGGAGCTAATTAACTTCGCCTAAAATCTCAGTCTCTGCGGTATTTAGTCGCTTCGGTACAAACTGGAAAAGGATTTTGTTACCCTTTTTCTTTTGGTATCTTATTCGATTTGCTCGTAGGTTAATTTTCCTGCTTGATCACGCGTCACGTTCACCGACGATCCCTTCATTTCCTTTCCTTTTCTTCTTCTAAACAGGAGCAAAGCAGAGACGGAATGATCTAAACACGATCGAGATCAGTATCGATTCTTCGTTGCCGATTACTGCTCGAAAATACAATTTTCCCTAATCTGTTCTTTTCCTGCGACGATAAAATTTTCCTCTCAATCCTGATAGCTTTTACTTTTTTTGTGCTTTTTATATATATATATATATATATATTTTAATGGGGTCGATATTTTTTTCCCTCATGCCAAAGCTCCAGGATTCGCGAGTGCAGACCTCCCAACCACGATTCTGGACGACGATGCTCAACAGTGAGACGAAAAAACGACAAAATGAAAAAATGAATCGTCTGCGCGACGTACTACACTATCGACACTCAATAAATCACTGAACGAACGAATAGAATCGTCCCGAACGTGTCTACGTAACAATGAGACGATCATCCGGCGATAACGAGTGTGAATCACGATGATAACCGACGACGAGGAACCACGATGACCATAACCATCCCCGTTACACCGGATCGACGATTAACGAACCCTTAAAAACAATAATCAACTGACGTTGCCGTCGAATTACGACAGCACTGTGCGTTGTCCAAGCTGACAGCGAATCTGGTGAAGAATATATAAACATCCTACGATCCGATTCGCAATCTTACAATGTACGTCATATTTTGTGCAGTTCTGTGCAATGCAATTCGAGATCTTTGGAGGTTTTCAATTATTCACCAGTAGGATCCGAAGAAATGCGTGTTCGTCATTTAAAAGCAAGAGGAATCTCTTGACGAGAGATTCCTTAATCGTTCGTCGTTCAAGTGCTCGAAAAACCGTGGCTCAATAGACCCTTTCAGATTGTTTTTTTTATACGACAATCTGACATGATACAGTGAGTATTTGCACCACTTTAGTGCGAAATTGATATCGTTCGCTCATCGCTGAAATCATTCGCAAAGAAAATTAAGAGACGATAATCGCGAGTTCGTATCGATGCGCTCGTCATGATGTCAGAACGCTGTCTATGCGACGTGTCACGATTTTCTGAAATTTAGAAACATGTTAATTTTGTACAGTGCCGTGTTCGAATGGTAGAAAAACGATAGCCAATTTTTGTATATTAATGTATTTCAAATTTGCAAATTGAATGCAGGATCTTGTTGCATCCATCAGGAGTCACGCGAAATGCGTTCGGAATCGATTCGAGCGCGTTCCTACGATTATTCCCCAAACGACTCTATCCCTCTCTCTATCTTTCTCTCCCTCTTGATTTAAGGATCCGTTTCATCGTCGAGACGAAATAAATATATTCCAGGTGTGTACGTGGTGTGCCTATGTACGCGTGTTCTGATCCCGTGTGTTCCTCTTGTCCAATAATCATCGCTATTAAACACTCCCCATCATCGTAGCGATATAACTAACAACGATCATCGAGACATAAATGCAATACACATAACGTATATCTAACGTAATAATCGTATGGTAATATAATTTTATAGTTAAGTAGATTAGCGTGTTCCCCCTCATTCTCACTTTAATCTCTCTTCCTTTCTCGCTCTCTCTCTCTCTCTCTCTCTCTCTCTCTCTCTCTCTCTCTCTCTCTCTCTCTCATAACTCTCTTGCTTTCTACCAATCATTCTACAACTCCCTCTAAATCTTCACGTTCTTTGCGTTTCTTTTTCGGTTCCTCCCCAAACATTGGAAAGAACGGGACAGGGCACGTACGAGCGTCGTAAACGAGCTCCACGATGTTTCACTGTCGCGTTGTGCGTCTCTTCGACTCTATCGAGTCCCGTCATCGACAACGTCTACTAGTCTGTGCGCTAAATTGAGCAGCTCTGTCCGGTACCAGCACTGTGTGAAAGGGAAAAGAGAGTGAACCATCCCTTGTTTCTTAATTCTCACGATGGCATTGATACCGATACCTTGTGATCTTCGATTCTAATAATTTATGTACTCTATTCGCGTTGTTCACTGATATATTCGTACCCTGTGCTTAAGTTATGCTTCATCCCCCTTTCTCTTAGTGCCAATTTCAACCCTTAAACATAGCCACGGGTTCACCGAGGGACTACGTCCTCGTTAACGATATCAATGACTGGTTTCACATTCCAACAAGCCTCTATACTTTTATCGTTTCACTGTCTTTATTTGCGCGACATTGGGAATATATAAACGGTAATGCACACGAGATTGTTTACAGTTATCCGCGCGACCGCCTCGTGGCATTTGTACTTGTTGTAACAATGAGTCTTCTCGCCTTCCGGAGTATCACGAGTCGTTTCCAATTCTAGTCACTATTAATCGTGGGCACCATTGGAACCTTCCATTGCACTATTTCCTCCCTCTCGATCCTCCCGCAATTACAATAACACGGGAGTATCGACAAGATTGAATAACAATTTCTACGCCGCGTAAAACTTGCGTTTTAAAAATCACAACAGAGTATTATCAATGGTATAAACAAGCAAGAAATTTGTGCGCCGGTTATAAAGCGTTAAGTGGACTGCGTGGTGGCCTTTGAAATACACGCGCGCACACACACACACACATACACACGCGCGCGTACACACACACGGTTCAATTTCCGATGGATTACGAATTTCTCGTCGATTCCAGGCGGTCGCCCACGATGGAACGATGATAATAATAGAAATGTTACGAACCACGATCGACGAGCGTGCAGTAAATGTCCAGCGAAAAAGACGTTGGTGTACGCTCCGCTCGCGCGTGTTACGCTTCGATTACATCAGTCTCTCTGTGAGCAATGAGGAATGTCAGGAAGATATACATATACATATATACACATACATATGTATATATATTTATTTGATCGGGATGGATAGACAATGTAGATGTAACCATGGGGTTGTTTTAGGAGGCTGGTGGCAACTGAAACAAGTAATCGAAATAAAACAAACGACGTAGTTGAACCAAACACAAATCAGTTTAATCCTTAAATAAAACATAATTTCTGTTATGTTATATAATAATTAAATAAATAAATAAATAATCGGTAGTAGTAGTAATAATAATCGTAAGTAGTAAAGTAGTAGTAAGTAGTAGTAGCAGTGATGGTGGTAATGATGGCGGTGGTGGTATAGTGATGGTAGTGGTAGTGGTAGTGGTAGCAGTAGTAGTAGTAGTAGTAGTATTAGTTATAGCAAGTAGTTATTAGCGGGTGATAGACAGAAACGTTAGTAAGATGTTAAGTAAAGTGAGTAAGACTTTTCCTTTTGTTGTAATGGCACGAAAAAGTAAATAGTAATAAAGGTGTAAGGTTTTACACGTAGCTACTAGACGAGAGACACAAAAAATATATATGATCGTAATTAATAATAGCAATGATAATAATAATAAGAATAATAATAATAATAATAGTAATAATGATAATAATAATGGCGATGACGATGGTAATAATAATAATAATAACCAGAATAATAAGTATAATAATATACGTGATAATAATTATGAGGAGATTTATCGTTTCATCTTAAACAAGCGATGTAACTGTGTGAGCGTAAGAAATCATCAGAATCTCTCAGTTTCTTACACACGATTCGTCCCTCGTATTATCGAAGGGTTTTTGAAAATTCCCCTTCGCAATCTTCATCGCGTTTCGCGACGCATCCACTCCACCAACTTGCACTCTATCGTGCGTTATACCCCTGTGCATCCCATTATTATTTTCAGCTACGAAACTTCCCCACCCCCGGTAATGCCATTCTAGAACGTATCGGGGTGGCGATCGACAGAAAAGCACCGAAGCAACGAGGGGCGAATCGTTTCAGTCGCATCGTTTTCTCCTTTCGTTTCGCGCTCATTTGCGCCACTGCACGCGACGCCAGTTGCTTTATTAGCCGACCGGTGTGTAATTTGCACTAATCATCGAGATCCTTATCGCCCCGTGGACGCATCGATCGCGTCGTTCGTCGTTCAACCCCGCAATCGGTAGGATAGAGGGGCTATGAGAGCGCCGCGCACGCGACCGACCGGTTACACGAAGGTTTCAAATAAATAAAATAAAATCTTAGCAGAAAGCATCTGTTGCTTGAGGTTCAAATTACGCTTTTTTTTGGGAGGTCGGACACAGGTGTGTCGTCGCGCTCCTGGGGAGCGTTCTCTCTTCGTACGAGCAGCCTGTTCCTTGCTCCCGGACTAGACACAAAAAGGTACACATAAATAGGACAACATATATATATATATATATATATATGTGCTACGCTTTTTTCCTTTCCTTCGCGTTACTAAACCTATGAGCTTAAGAAATTGTCGCTTTACTCACGATTAAGTACTTACGGTCCGTGTTCGTTCGCGCTGGTCCCTGCCACTACTACATACGTATATATACATATAATATTATGTAACATTCGAAAACCGTTTGTTTCATTGTTTGTCGAATTAGTTTAGAAAAAAATTGCTACTCGTTCTTCTTTTTTTTTTTTATTAAATAAAGTACGTCCGTGCCCCTTTCAGGGGAATTATTTTCGTGGGCTAGCGCGAGCGAACCGGTTCGCTTACCTTACACATCGTACCACCTAAAACGTTTTTCTTTGGAAATTGTCTGTTTGATTCCCTTAGCTAGTCTAAAAAGAAGTTTTCTCTCGTCCTCTGGGTGGAGAAGGTTCTTAACGGCGCCATTTCTCTATGCCCTGACGCCTCTTTGCACGTAGACTAGACACGTGTATCCGACAATCCGGAATTCGTTCGCCTCGACCTGTCTGTATCACACATAGCCGTGCACCGTCTCGAGCATTTCGTTCTTTCTCTTTCGTTTCTTCTTCGTTGCAAAAAGGGGACCGTAGCAAGAAAGGACACGGCGACGCGCCCGCTTCCTGCGTACCGTATATAGAACAGTATCGTCATAGTTATGAAATATTACTTTGTACGTTGGACTCTTTTTTTCCATTATCTTCTTTGTTAAAAAAAAAAAAAGAGGGAGATCGAACGTTCGTGTTTATAAAAAATCGGAGTACCACAGCCGCGACGGGATGTAAAGATGTCACCTTCGCGTTTCCCGCCGTGAGCAACGTTACTATGTACGTATTTTATGGGTGTATAATTATGTGTTTCTTTTTAAAAAGTTGGCTGACAAAGTTCTTCTAAAACGTCCGGTCGCGGACGGTGCACATTCGGGGGACCCTACATACGCGATGCTCGATAAAATTAGACTCTGCACTCAAGAAAGCCCTTTGTACTTAACTAACGTGTCTCGTTGCACGCGCGCGTTACGTGCACGCGCAGGAGCGAACAATGAAGAATATAAAAAAAAAAAAAAAAGAAAAGAAAAAGAAACGAGGTTTGACATTCTTTGGGCAATCGACAGAGAAGTACAAGAGCTTGTGACTAGCAGAAAAGTACAACGAGTTTGCTACGTTACAAAATACGTGACGTAATCCCTCGGGTCTTTTGTTTCATGGCGTCTCGATCTCTCGATACATTGCGACATCGCATCGTATGTTATAGCACGTAAGCCCTAAAATATCTTCTTAAATAGGTAATAATATTATACTTCGTCTTTCGGTACTCGTCGAACGGTAACCCGATCTTAATTCAACTACGGATTAAGAAAGTTTTAACTTTAAGTACATTTGTAGTCTCATTGGTTGAACAAGACAGAAAAAAAAAGGGAAAAAGATCGTTCGCGTCAACAATTCGTAATTCTCTCACCTCGTCGTCACTTTCTCGCGTTTTAGAAAATCGCGCGAGAGAGTCTTGACGTGTACTAAAATTGTTTCCTCGACTCTCCGTGTATTTACGCTTTCATTCCCCATATTTCCTAACAGAGAGCGACTTTGCCTCCTTCGATCGAAATATAGATCGTCCCCGTCCCGTCCTCGCTCACTCCACCTTCTATTCCCTCCCTTTTCTACACCATTCTTTGAGTCTACAACCACCTACTACTGCGCACTCTTTCGTCTTGTATATTGTGTGTATGGGCGTGTGTCCCTTAACCCTTTTCGTCGATTCGATCGATTTAGCCAGTCGGACATCGAGGAAACGCGGAACGCTATCAGCCACACCTGATCATATTATTGCGAATCCGAGGGCTGGCGATGATTCTAGGGGGCAAAAACAAAAGTAAAGAAAATTCAATGAGGCCCTGCCTTCTTTCATTCTCGTGTGTCTGTCTCTTTAAAGTTCCGTTTCACAGCCTGACATCGTCGCGACTCTTTGGTCATGGCGAAGAGGGCGCGAAGAACACTTCGTCCGCTCTTTCTTTTTTCTTGCCAGCTCGATTTTCGCGACAAGATCTCGGTTTACTACGATTCATACGGCTGGGAAAAACGTCTGTGCGGGCCACACGTCGCCCGTGTACCCGGCGTACATATACATAAATCGGTAATATGTATATACAAGACTCGGAGGCGGTCACACGAGCCACGTTTCAACGTCGCAGAACGTTTATTCCCATTATTTCGTCGATCCCTTAAGTTTTCTGTGCTCAGCGATTCCCGCGAGAAGCGAAAGTGCGAAGCATCTCGCGTTTCCTCGACGTTCTGATCGACCAGCGGGAGATAAGAAATGTGTGTACAGAGGGGAAGAGAGAGAGAGAGAGAGAGAACGGAAAGAAAGAAAGAAAGAAAGAAGGAAAGAAAGAAAAAGCAAAGCTTCCACTTTTCTTTCACCTTTCGATTCACCACGCTCTAACTACGATCAGGATAATCGAACTGAACGCATCAAGACCTACCTCTGGCTTCGCCATTTCTTCCTTCTCGATTCTTTCTATCTCTCTTCCTCGCTGCCACGTGCACCTACTTACACACGCAGCATACTCTGTCTTGTACAAGCATACACGTATACACACACACGCACAAGTATATCCCTTTGCATTCTCTCCTCTCTTCCATCCCACGTTTTGTCACCCTTTCCCAAAGCTCACATTCTCTCCCCGTCCTCTCTCTCTCTTTCTTTCTCTCTCTCGCAATCTCTCAGTCTCTCGTTCGTTCTCTCTTTCTCGCCCGTGGTGTCCTCCAGGGAGGTCAGCATCCTCTACTAGTCGGAAATGTATTCGTCGTCGTGGTTCTCGTAGTCGTGTCTGTCCCGACGAGAATTCTTCGAGGAGGCCAGACTCCTCAACACCGTTCCGTAGCCGGACAGGGATTTGTGAGCGTGCACGTAATTGTTATAGGTCTTCCGCGTGTGATGCTGTTGCTGCTGTTGTTGATTATGGTGGTTGGGATGGCGGTGGTGGTTCTCTCCGCGATAACGATTGTTCAAGTTGTTGATCACAGAGTCGACGGGGAGATGGTGGTGGTCGATCTTCTTAGTGGAAGCATAAGCAGCGGCGAGCGCTTGGACGGTCGCCGCGGCGGTCGCGGGTGTAACCACAGCCGCAGCCGCAGCCGCGGCGGCGGTCGCTGTGGCAGGAACCATGGCAGCTGCTGCGGTCGCGGACGTTACCGCAGCCGCAGCCGCACTCGTTGGACCGAGGATAGCCTTCGCGGCGGTCGTCGGTGCGATCACAGCTGCGGCCACAGCTGGTGTTGCCGCTACTCCTGCTGCTGTTTGATGGTGGTGCTGCTGGTGGTTGTTATTATGGTGGTCATGATGGTGTTGTTGCTTGTTGTCCTACGCCGCCTTGCTCTTGCTCGTCTTGAAGCTCACTTGAAGGACCCGGTTACCGAGCGTGTAACCATTCAAGCTTTGAATAGCGACCACCGCCTCGTCGTAGTTGGTCATCGTCACGAAACCAAAGCCTTTGCACTTGTTCGTCTGCAGGTCGCGGATCACTTTGACCGATTGGACGGCGCCGAACGGACCGAATAACTGCCACAGCACGTTCTCCTCGGTCTCTGGGGCGAGATTGTACACGAAGATGCACCAGCCGGAACCGTTCATCGCGTTCCCAGGCAGCATCGAGTTCGCCAGAAGATCGCCTGCCAGCGGGCTGTACCTGGAACAATTTAACGGGGACGTGAAAAAGGCTCGCCGGTCGACGTGACGATCGGTGCTATGGTCGATGGGCATTTTCTTCTCGTGGGTTTCAAGGCGACAACGTTATCCTTCGTTTCGGCCGAGCAACGATGTTGATTCGCGGCAAGGAACTCGAACGGTTCGAATTTGATAAGCGTCCGAAAGATGTTACTTTTCGCGTGTCGACGCCGTTACTCGGCTCTTTGCTAAATCGCTATCGAACACCGAAGACTCGTGAGGCGTCAGAGTACCGTAACGCAGAGATTATTTCAAGACCCTTCAGTCTCATTGTTTTGTGCGTAAAGCCAAGTTGCCGCGTGGCGTTGTAAATCATATATTCTTATTTGAAAGTGCCTCGAATAAATATGATTCCACTAAAAGACAACACTGTAATTTTATATTCTGTAAAAAATATGAACTCGAGCAAGGGTGGTACACAATACTTCTTCTTAGAGGGTGTGAAAATTAATTGAAACGGGAATGTAACTGGCGCCACTAATAGGACCAATTATCGCAACGCAAAATCCGCCACTTTTGACTGAAATTAATTTCGACTCCCGACGGCATAGGGAGAGTAATTATCGTTCTACGGTGCATGCAATTCTGCGCGAAAAGCGGTTCTACAAATTGAGCAACGCGTGACTCGATGCCAGCTACTCGTTGAAATTTTTAATTGGAGAGAAAAACCGTAGGTACAGCGATAGAAAAAGGAAATTTCAGGGGGGATAAAGCGTGAGAGAAGATCGAGGAAATTCGCATGCACGTGCTCGTTTAATCGGCATGCAGAGATTACGGACACTGAATATGAGGTGAAAGAACGTGAGGGATATTTACAGAGATGTAAAAATGTATCTACGTACCTACTTGACGTCACAAGCCGCGTTAAAACAGGGCACATCTCAGTGAGTATTCAGTATAGGGCCGAAGTGACAGTAATTACGCACGTATTTGTAACGAACGCTCATTAAGAATCGCGTCTTTTTTTTACGCACACGTATATATGTATGTAGACGCGTCTTCGTGGGAAATGGTTTTCTTTAACGATGTCTCGAATGAACCCCCAACTCGATCCATGGATGCCTGCGTATTCGTCCATTCATTTTGTTTCCTTCTTTCTTTGTATCAATTTAGGCAGATTCTAACTAAATAATGTTGATCCAGTTGGGGGTTCAATGTTGCTCGATATGGATATGCGAAACCAATTGGGCATTTTTTGTTTAAATCACCGATATATACACTCGTTTGAGGGTACTTTAATATCCCATTGTCCCTGTGGCATGTAGAAACGATCGATTGATGGATTTACTTTGGTGCAAAGAAAGTACGATACATCGAATGGGCATAATAGTTTTGTCCATCGGAATCGATCGATTCTTCAGCTTGAAAAATCTACAAATCGGTGTATTGTTCTTTAACAATAATCAAGTGCGCTTGTGTTGCATTAATGTGCACCAATCAAAAATACATATACGTGAATACATGTATACCTATGGTATACGTGAATTCACGCGAGTGTTCTTCGAGAGATCGTGCACGTAGTTCTCGCTCTCAGTCAGCTCTACACCAATAATCCAGTTAAACGGTGCACTTTGAAGTAATATTACAATTTTATACTCCTCTGCGTTATTATTATTATTTTTAACGTGACCGTGGAACGTGAACTCGATTTCAAAGGGAACGATCAATAGGCTGAATGATAGTCGGCAGAGAGACCGAGAAATCTCCGGTGCACGGTCTCGAGTCGAACATGACCGATGAAGGCAAACAACGAATGAAAAGAAACAGTGTAGAAGGAGAAGAAAATGCGAGCCTGTCGAGGAACGTTGATTCGAGTCTCCATTTTTTCCAATATTTTTCGCTCTGCTTTTATTGATTTATCTGTTTTAATATAGCGCACTATAACTTTCCGAGAATATTTTCAAACAATTTGATTGTTTTTCTTTCGACGATGATCGGAAAAATCACGTCGAAATCCGTCTGTACAGTCCGCAAGCTCTTGGATATTCGAAAGCTTGAAAAAACTAGCAGGTTTGAAAGAAAAATAAAAAAGAGAACGCCATGATCGGTCCGCGGATAAATTATACTCGACTCGCGGAACTAACTTATGCGGAAATGCACGATTGGAAAGCAAACTTCGATCGGAAATGTATTTTATTCAGACAAACCAAGTCAAACGAGAAAATCAATACGAATTGGAGCTGTACACCCGAATCGATTCGCATTCTCGAGGAAAACGCTGAGATGATATGCTCTGTAACAATTGGTAGAAAAGCGCTTCGAGGATGACAAACGAAACGAAAGGCAACGAGAGATAAGATACGAGAAAATAGAACAGCGTGTGACAAGGAGGGAAGAGAAAGAGAAAGTCTTTAAAAATTTCATATGAAATATTGCCAATAGGAAAGTGTCAAGAATAGCAAATGAATGCTGCAAATCAATTATAATTAAAAGATTTCGTAACTCAATATAATTTAGGTTGAACGCCGGATCATTGCCATATGAAATTTTTAACGCAGAACGTGTGCGGAAAGGTGAAAAGAACAAAGCCCCGCAAAAAGAGGTATCAATCGTCGAAAAATGAACAAAAATCGGGAGGGAGCGTAGTGGTAGTAACGAAAAAAATACTGACCTCTGTAAGCCTTTGTTAATGGCAAGCATGGCCTTGCCAGTGCTAAAACAAAACACAAAAAGAACAACGTAAGAAGAGAGATACTCCGGGAATGAGCCAAAAAAGTCGGGATAAGAGTCGCTTCCTTGTGCTTCCATTTCTTATTCTTTTTTTTTCTCTTTTTTCTGATTTTTCAAACGGAACTACCATCTATGGTGCCTCTCCGTTTTCTTTTCCCGTCATGGACAACGCAACGGACACAGGCAGGTAGGCAGGCAACGAAAAAGGGCGAAAAAGAGAGAAAAACATAGAGCAAGAGTGAGATGTAAAACTGAATTTCAACGAATTCTTTATCTCAACAGGGAGAGGAAAAATAAGGAAGCGCAAAATAAAAAGTTGCAGCAACGCGATGACTATTAAAGGTAAAACGAAAAATATGAATAGGGGCAAGCAAAAAAGCGAAGCGTATCAATCTACTTTTTACTTATTTTTTCATTTGTTTTTTTTTTTTTTGGTTTCTTTACTTTGTTTTTTTTTTTAACAATGTACATTACGAATCTTCTCCATCTTCGATTCGATTAGTTAATACATGATGTGTCTCTGGTATAAAGAAAAAATATCACCCGTTCGACTGATATGGACATACAGACGGACCTGGAGTGCACTCGACATTCCAGAGATCAAATAATATAGAGAAAGTCTCTATATCCATTTTCGTTCGTTTGAACGTTATCATTATTACATAATATTTTGTTATATTCTAGCATGTCTCTGAATGGTCATTTTCTAATTGTGACACACGAGTTTTTCGGGAGGCACATGAGTGTTTCTAGCCTGATCGCTATCGACGTTTCTCAACTCCAATTCAATTGAACTCGTTGTCACCCCTCGCGTCCACGGTAATATCATTCAGAAACTACGAAAGCGTTCTACCATTTCTACGAATTGAAATTTTGTCAATCTTCCGCACCCTTTTATGTTATCGTTCAAGTCGGCAGGTCCTGTTGCAATAATAATGTACGATCGTTTTCGACGAGTGTAACTTTACCGTGGACCACAAAGACAAAAACCAAGAAAACTTACAGAAATAACAGAACGTTTGTATGTGCCTTGCTCCTCCATGTTTCCAGAGTGGTCAAGGATCAGTCTTCTGTGGTTCGCGCCCGATCAACGCAATTTCGCTCGATAAATTAACAAACTTATATCTAACTAATTATTAATAGCTATTTTTAAAAGACCACCTTGTACCACTCGTTCATTGGGAAATGGGAAATAGGAGGGGGATTTCTCGGAGGAATGGATTCAAAGAAGACTGAATAGTGAAAAAGAAAGTGAAACGAAATCATGGAAATAAAGATGCTGGTGCTGACTAATGATGCGATGAAGAAAAGTCGTAACGACGTTCCGAAATGTTCCAATACCGTGGATTTTTGTTGGATTAAGCCTCGAATACTGGCAACGGTTCGCTATGCGTCACCACTGAAATATTGATATCGAAACATCCACTGTGCCCGATCAATTGAAAGGTTTCCGTCGAATGTTGGACTGTTGCACTGTTGCATTTAACAGAATATGAAAGGGTAACTCGGATGGGCGGATAATATTTTGTCTAACGTCGTATTGACCGTTCTTCGCGACAAGAACAAAAAGACCACACGAACTGATGTCCCGATGAGAAATGTGCATACAAGAAACGAGCAACATGAAAGTCCGAGCTAATTGAATCGAGAGAGACAAAAAAAAGAGAGAAAAAAAATGAAGACCAGGTAACAGATCGTATGGTAGATGAGGTGCAGAAGGAGGAGCCTGCAGTGTACTCAGGTACACAAACGGTGAGTGCGTAAATAAGAAGAAAGATACAGTGACGACGGATCGATCGATCGACAAATCTTGAAAGCACCCCCGATTCATATCGAACTTACTGAAACTCCCCGCTAATTGCAATTATTGATACCATCGATCGATCGATTACACGCGCATTCAGGATCTCTGCTGAACGGGCCAGAAAATCAACGAACCAAATAAATGGAACGGAATAGAGGGGAACGAAAAACCGGCGAATGAGAAAGTTAAGGGAACCAAAGTAAGATGGAAAATAGAACGGAAAGTGAAAATAAGGTTAAATTGAGAAACTGAGAAGAGAAGAAGAGAAAGAGAGAGATCTTTGGGTAGAGCGAGTAGAGGCGAGTAGGTACCTGGATAGTGGCGACAGTGGAATGTACCTGAAGCGGCCAGTTGGATGGTGGATCGGGCCGCCAAATCGTCGGGTCGCCTGCGGTGTCAGATAGGCGGCCAATGGCGGTATCGCCTTGTTGTTGCTGCTCGGATTGTTGGCGAACTTGACGGTGATCGGCTCGGACGAGCCCTTTGGAATGGTACCGTTTAATTCTTGGATCGCTCTCTCGGCCTCGACCCGCTGGTCGAATCTTATGAAACCGACCCCCTTCGACAATCCTGTCGGAATCGGTTCAAATTATTCAGTGTTCCATCGTTTACGTTTGTGGATCGAAGTTGGGAACTCGGCAGATTCCTCGTTGACTGTTGAGTGATTCTTGTGATGGATCAAAATGTTTCACATTAAACTGTACCAATTGATTTTTTTAACCAGAAGAAGTTTTGTTGGATTACTTATATATTTATTTATTTTTTATAATTGCCATTCATCATTCCGATCCGATAGATCGTACGGTGCCCCTTTTTAATTGTGAAATATATTGGTACAGTCTAGTTGGAAATCATTTCTCATTTTCACCATTGTGCTACAGATCGCATTTTTTTTTTTCTTTTTGTTTGCGGAAAAATTTAAAAAAGTTGTCATCGCTCGAAGAAAGCTCTGCCATTGCATTAACAATCGACCGCGAATGCTAATGAACCTTCTTCTTTTATTTTCCACCCCGTGATCAACGACGAATTCCGTGCAGAATGCAAGAGTGGCTCGGTGCGCGCAGATTCGTTTCTTTACACCACTGTCGTGTGTTCACGAGCGTGTTTTCTCTTCAAGAATCGTTCCGCGAGGCTGAGTGAAGTTTATGGTAACGCGGCAGCAAAGGGAACATGAAGGTGTATGCCGTGGATCAGGAGCACGGTCGCAAAAATGATAATCATAACGAACGACAAAAAGCGTAAAGAAACAAAAACGACGCCCGGGAGGAAAGTTTTGGTTGTGTAACTGTTGTCGTGAACAAAGCAGCCGGTAAAGTAAATCGAAATGAGAGTTAAAAAATGAAATTTTTTTTTTAAATAGAACTGAAGGTGATTTTGTGTTCAGTGTTCCTTTTATTTTTCTTTGCTCTTGCGGTAGAATCTATCTCGCTCGATCGTCTCGAAATATCGATTGCTTACAAGAATAAAGGTTTTTATTTTGTTTGTCAATTGTGAGTATTCACGATTAATAGTGGTTACAGGTTAATCGTTTCACGAGACGAAAGAACGGAAAACAAATTGAAATAATCGTATGATTAGTGTACTAAAAAAAAGAAGAAATAGTTTAAAGAGCGGAAAAGAAAAAGAAAAGAAGGGCTAAAAAAGTGACAAAAGAAGCGGCTGCTTTTGTTTCAGCTTGGACGTAGTAAGGGAAAAGAAAAAAGAATTGTATGAGTTACGTACCGGGCAAATAGTCTCCGCCGCCGGTCACAAACTGTCGTACTAAACAGAAACGGAAAAAATCATATCACGTTAAAATTCAAGTGGCAGCATACACGATTCGCTCGCCCCTGATTCGTCGACGTAGGATAGTGTGTTCAACGAATAATCGGAAAGAGGACCAGAAATTACGATGATAATGCCAATAAAAAAATAGTGAGAGAGAAAGAGATAGGAAATCACTGAGAAAGAAAGAAATAGAACGTCTCTTTCTCGCGAAGTATTGAATCTCGTGATCATGGCAATGATGAATTAAATGAAAAAAGAAACGATAATGAACGAACAATTGAAACACAAAGTTTACCATCGATTCAACACCAGCGATGAGATAAAAAGACGTCCGATTTGTAATTAAATGTCGATCACATTTGCAGTGTGAAAATCATTTATCCATGATATTTAAGTAATCAAAATAATCGTACGGTGTTTGACGAAAATGAATAAAACCAAACGGATCGCATGAGATGAATAAGGGGCGAGCGATCTTCTTGTTAAAAATTTTATGTTATTTCTTTCTTCGTCCTAAAGTATGCAAGAATTCTCGTTCTTTTTTTGTCTTTTTTTTTTGTTTTTAAACATTTTGTAGAACAGAACAAACCAAACAATACTCGAAGGTGAACCGAAAAACGCAGCAAAAAAGAAACGCAACAATAAACAAAACAGACTAACCGTTTGGATCGAGGACCGCACTGTGGAACGAGTGTAAAAGCAAACCAGGAACGAAGGAAGAAATACAGGAAGGTTTCACGTACGATACGTGACTGAACGCTGAACGCCAGTGTAATAAGGTAGTAACAAAAATAAACTCTACTAATCGTATTAACAATAACGAGGAGGCTAATCAAACGATACAATAAATTATTTCGCAAACGAAAATATAACTCAATACAAAACTGAGTTGTGTAAGCGACGATCTAAAAGAAAAAGGCAAAAATTAGAGGATCAAATAAGAAGCTGTAATATGGATACGAAAAACACAACGGTATACAGGGTGTCTAGGCCATGAGGCTGTGCGTGATAATGGGGATGTAAGTAGAATGCACTGTTATAAACGAAAATGGAGAACGCAAAGAATAGTGAATCAAAACGAAAGAATGAGAAAGAAACACAACAGCAAAAATAATATACGAAATTGAAATTAAAAAGTTTGCGATCGTGTGTTCTCTCGAATGATCTCGAATGCAAAGTCTGCTTCGTTCGATCGCAAAGTGTAGACATGAGAAATACAAGAAAAGAAAAAACCGGAAGAAATAAGTAGCGACCGCAAGATCGGTCAGGATAAACGATGTATAAACGAGATCATGCAGCTCCGAGAGTGTACAGTATTCTCGTTCGCTGGTAGAATTGGAATTTAAGAATTATCACTTGTTCTCCACGGGGCGCACCGATCCACCCCACAAACGACTAAAACCCCATGGCCTACTCTTACCAATCCTCGATCGAATTCTTTCACCTTCATTCCTAACGAATTATTCGATATATTAAATGTATAATCAATAGTAACAGCCTAACGTGGCTACGTCTGACTCGTGCAGTCCCTATCTACTTTGCTCTTCGAACAAAGCGAAGGGCTATCGGGTCGTTCCATGACTCTTTACAGGACTCGCAGCCATTTATTAATTAACACGGGTTAGTTATTTTCCTGACTGCTAACAACTTACCAGTGATGTTGTCGCAGAGTATACGCGACGTGATGATTCTGCCGAAGGCGCTGAACAGATTCTCCAGGTCTTGTTGCGTCATGTTCTTCGGCAAACCACTCACGTACAGGTTTGCACCTTTGATCGCCTCGCTGCTCGGTCTCGCGTACGATACCTGAGACAATATGAAGGTAATATACTAATTGAATTGGACAGGGTGAGTAGACGAGTTTGAAATGTGCAAGTGGAAAGAAGGGAAGGCCGAATTCGGCCTTCCTCTTTTCAAAGGACCAGTACAATTGAAGAAAGCATGTATTTAGACAGAAGAATTCTGACTCCTCTGGCGGAGTTAATAAATAGCAGATGCGATAATGCGTTTGAATTCACGCCAGTTTATTTCCATCATTGCAATACCGCGGAATCTCGTCTACACGAATAGAATGTTTCAAACAATTATTGACGTTCGGTAAAATGCTTTTAAATCCCAATACCAGCAGCGTGGTTAATACGAAAAACCTTTACATATTTTTCTGCGGATATTATGCGTCGAGTCTGTTGTCGATTTGTTTGCAGTTAGGCTATCCGTGAATTACAAAACACTCTAATTCAAGGTACGCGTCGAAATTCGACTAGCATTAAGCGGTGTTATCGGTTCACAAAAGTGTTGGATATTTCGAGTACACGTAGCTTGACAGGAGTCACTGGGAATATCCTCCCGCGTTAACGTACCGATATTTATTTCTAAATACTAATCGAGCATGATCTTTATAAATAGACGGACCAGCGTGTGTCCATCGCGCCAAAGGAAACCCACCTTGATCGTTTTGTTCTGCAAACGAAGACCGTTGAGCGTGTTTATCGCTTTATCAGCATCCTCAGGCCGGTGATAGTTAACAAAACCGTAACCCAAACTCTGACCTGTAACACAAAAGAGCCACCAGCTTAAACAACGTCCAGCCACGTATAAAACGAGAAACGTCTAACAATCCGTAGAACATAATCATTTGAGACGTTGCACGAAATTTTTCACAACGATCCCCTTCAAATGAAGCGAATCAAAAATGGCGTGAAAAGAACGCCTGCTAAGATCGCCGCGTCGTACACCGTCGACCGCGGGCTCTCTAAGCCAACGGAGCTTTAGCAAGGATTGATGACGCGAAACTAGCAGCTAGTAAAAGTCTTTGGAACGTGTTCCGTTCATTGAGAAGCCGGCTTCGTCGCAACGATGAGCGACTCGTGGTTGCAGTACGGCCCTGAGAGATTGCGGCGGGCGAGGTCGAATGTAAAGCGGCGGAGGCTGAAACCAAACGACGCCCCCGCTACTCCGACGCTCGAAATAGCGTCGCGACGTCCACGCACGTGCTCTCCACTAACGCACGGAATTCGACGGCGCGAGTACGCCAGGCGAAATTACGATAGATTACGCGTACCGGTACTCGTACGTACGTGAACAGCCCCGCGGGAAAAGAGTCCGTCAACGACGACGACCGGGGCGTAACGTTGCGCAACAGTTTCCCCGTAAGATCGTATGCACGGTGTATGGATAGCGTCGACGCGAAGAAAATTCGAGAATTCGTAAAATTCGATACCTGACAGGTGTCCGTCATTGACTTTCAATCGTGCATGAAACGTTCTTTTGCAACGCGTCTGACATTATCGGATCTCTGAGAGATTCTGCCTGTACCTCGAGAGTTCTCGCACAGAATTCATACAAAATTCAGGAGTATGACGAATCCATACGGACTACTCGGCCAAGAGTTAGCATCGCTCGACGGTAACGTCTTGAAATCGATAAACAAATGAACGATATAGAAATACGTGACTTATTCTCTCCTTGAATGTCTCGCTGACCGATTGAAGCAACAGATTTTCGTGAAAATCTTCCCAACAATTGTGACATTTGACTACAGCTCGACTGCACTTGACTGAGAATCGTTTAAAGTGACTCCCGATTAGTAGTTGCAAAATTTTTTCCTGACTCGAGTGTTCCGTTTTTTTTATAAATGCTTGAATGATAAGGTCAGTGGCGCATGTTTTTTCATGCTTGTGTTGAAATCGTAGAATTTATTTAGGGCGAATATTTCAGATCGTACATTTGCCTGCCTAGTTGCGAAATGATAGTATGCTCCGTTCAAAGCAAATCATTAGTATTTCTAGGTTATCGTTCTTTTTATTCCCATCTTCGTGTAGTTTTATGCAAATAAAGGATTTAACATTGCCAATAAATGAATTGAAAGTAAAACTTACCAGTGAGTTTGTCGCGAATCAATTTGCAGCTCTCCACCTCGCCTATGCTCGAGAAAAGGGATCGAATCTCATCCTGTGTCATGCTCTGTGGCAAATAATTTACAATGAGATTCGTCTTCGACTCTTCCTGCGAGGTCTGGCCGAGGGTGGAACCACCGTTTTGTTGCACGACTGTGTCCATTCCGTTCGCCATCATTGCACTCTTGTACCGGTTCTTTTCTAACTACGTACGAAATCTGGAACAAGAAACCCACCTTTTATATTCACGCAAGGAGAATAATTTTTTTTCCACATTGATTTATTATTCAAAAATGTGTCTCATCAGCGATGCTATTTTATCTACAGATCAGTCATCCGATCGCTCTGCTGTTCGTATACACTTGATTGCAAAAGGAAGCTATCGGGGATTCGCTGGAAAAATTGTAAGTCAAAATCTTAACTGCGACGATTAAAGTGTCCTAGAAACGTTCGGCAAAATCGTAACGAAAATTGCCGGTGCCCGTTCGATTTCCCGATTCTGCCGATTATTCATGCTTGTTGAATAAAGCAGTCGTTCGCAGAGGAAATCGAAGAGGCAAACATTTCATTGGGAAGCACTTCAATGAATTCAAACAACACGTCGAAGTTGGCTAATCGGAGCGGCTATTCGCTAGGTGAACAGGAATAGCACAGGAAGAAACAGACAGTATAAACACGCGACAGGCAAGAAATTCCGTGCCTACAGAATTTTCAAGGACGTAAAAACGTGTGTTAATCAACAATACACGATGCACAAGTGTCTTACAGCACCGGGATTACCAAGTTCGAAGAGGGAATCCGTTTTTGTTCGTACACAGACATTATCGTTGGCTATAAGCACGTTTTCCTCGACGAAAAACTATATCTTAGATACTCCTTTTAAAATACCCATCGACGGTTCCTTCGAACAGTACGACTCATTAATAACTGAAACAAGATTCTCCATTGTCGACGAAACTAATATAAGCGAAGATTATTATCTAGCTCCGTGGGCTAAATTAAAAGCAGCTGGAGGAGACAGGGCGCGTGGTTCGGTCACGGACAGCTTACGAAAATTCATGGTTCGTGCAACTGGATGCTGACGTAATCTGACAATGACTTTCAAAACACAGCGTGAAAAGAACAGGCGGTGGTGGCGGTTGTACGTAGGGGTGAGGGTAAGGTCCAATAGACAGGCGGATAATTTAAAGGGGCGACGACCCACCGTTCTGGTTTAAAGGGCTCGCCTCTCGTGCCTTCCCCTTCCATCTATCTGGCACAAACCACCGAGCCCGATACGTCTACGGGGTGTCTAGTATAAATTGCACATCTGCCAACCCTAAGACCTTTTAAAAATTACACAAAGTTTCCTCTCAAAATACTGTCACCAATGCTTTACAGGGCTTTCAATAAAATTCCCTTATTAGATACATCATAGCCCTACGAGTAATAGGAATTCCTTTCCACAGGATGAACACTAATTACGCATTAATATTTAACCCTAGTCCATCAGCTGGCATTCGATTGTTCAATTGGAACATTTAATAACTGCTCATTAACCACCAGCTCGACGTACGCATCGAAGGGGTAAACTAATTTTCAATTGAGATGTACACCCGGTACATGGTCGCACGCGTCTCCCAGGCAAAGGGAGGGATACCGTGTAAAATAGAAGGAGAAGGAGAGAGAGAAAGAAAGGGGAAGTATATGCGATGGCCGCAGGGTGCCGATGGTGCTCATGGTTAAGGCGAACACACACAGCTGCCACGGCGCATATATCAGCCGGCACGAGCTACCAGTACTGTACATTTTAATTCACTCTTTCCCTTCCGTCTCCTAGTTCTGTCAGCCGTCCAACGTAGCCATCAGCTGTCCTTAGGGTCACCCCACGCAGGGTGCCTCAGTGTCTCGTGACTGCGGTCACCACAATCGGACTGACCACGCTCTAGCCCGAGACAATAGACAGCTTTTATTATATGCATCGAACATGTCGAGCCCTATGCTACCTATGCGAAGGGAAACTAGGACGGCGAACTGCTACTAATTCGATTGTGAACACGTTCAATCTATAGCCTTTTCAGCAAAGGGTAGCACAAATGTTTCCCAAAGATCTCCAAGACCTTTCCGAGTATAATAATCGAACACTGCCGTAAAGGGGGTATTAAATATACGAGAATAATGAAGCATTGCAAGCGCAGCTTATTTCCAAACCCACGGCATTGGTATCAAAAATCTGAAATAACTCCAAGACAAAACCAGCATTGAATTCTTGTGCCCATTTAAACGGTACGCGAAAGTGTCGACGTGAGTTTCTCAGCAGCTCGATGCCGGGTGTTTACGAACGAGGTGTGGAAAACGGTCACGTTCGGCAGTCGGAGAAAATGTCGAAGGTACTAGTTATCGTAGCCCCGCATCTTCCGTGGTTATCGATCCGCGCCACTCTTCGTTGCTCACTGCATCGCGATATTTTAGGACGGCACAATGGAAGCCGAGAGAGACTCCATTGTCGACGATAGGACGCATCGGGGAAAAGTATCGTTCGCCGGTGACTTCGAAACGCGACTCCCGTGCCACCGTCATTATCCACCAACAATGGACGTTATGCATGACTGCGTGTACGCGTACACGCGCAACTGGGGTTCCGCGGCACAATGCGGAAAGCCACCCCCTTTCGTCGGCCCGGGGCATGCAAAAGTCGGTCTTCGTCCGCGGTCTCCTGGGGATACGTCCAAGGACAGAAAAAGTTCACCCCCCCGATATATAAAAATAAATTCGTCCATATCTTGTTTCAGTTATCTCGCGTCTGTCAATGTTTCTGGCAATGTAATATTCTTTCAGGCTATCAAAATATTGCAAACACTTGGGACAGAAAACAGAGTGAACATTTCACCGGCTTGACTCGCCTTCGAGAAGTATCGACAAACATTCAAAGACGGAAATACATATAAGAATAACAATGACGTTCACGGCTACCGCGAACTGCGTAAAACAATAACAAAGATCCTGTGTAATCAAGGATATAGTATTCCACCCTGTGGTCAACGATGTAGCGTTATCTCGGAAGACAATATAAATTTCCAACGAAGGTAGCAGGTGGCTTTGCTAACCGTGGGGGAGTTAAAGTTCGATTTTCGCGTACACTGACAGATACGATCTTCGGCCGGTGGCCAGGTGGCCATGGCGACGGATCGTGAAAATCGCGTGGCCGGGACCGATCAATACGAGCGCGACTCCTCGGTCCCTGCCTCGCTTATTCTCCCTCTCCTACCCCCTCTCTCTCTCTCTCTCTCTCTCTCTCTCTCTCTCTCTCTCTCACCCTTGCGCACTTTCTCGCTCGCCCATGCTACCCTGCTGTCTCCCTCTTTCTCTCTTTTCGCGTACGGGAGACCCCTCGTTCTCTCATTCTCTCTTTCTGATTCCAAAAGAAACCCCTCCCGCGCTCGCGTACACCCCTTTTCACCCGAGAAAACGTACGCACGCGTGTATTACGCGAGCACGCAAAAACGTAGTGGCTCGTGCTCCTATCGGGACGGGAGAACGGCAAACGTGGAAAGGGGGAAGGCAAGTGGCGATAGCCGGCAATGAGGGGCGGGGGTTAGCTGGCGTGGAGAAAGAACGACGGCGAAAGCACGCAGAAAGCAAAGGGTGAGAATGAGAATGTGGCACGGAACTCGCGAGGCACGTGCTCCGAAACCCGGTGGGAATGAGTCGCTGTGCAGCATCCGAATAATGGACGGAAATGTTTCGTGATTAAAATCACGGGTCAGGAAGAGATAAGTGGGTGAATAATATACATGTATACATATACAGAGAATGATCTGGCGACGAAGCTTACCTCTTTTCACCTTCCTCACGGAATCCACACCTTTCCTCTACCTTTTACGATCGATGCACGCGAAAGCACACGACACACAATCACACAGAGAAACACAGAGAAACACTTTTCCTTCTTGGAACGCGACACTCTTTCTTTTTTCTACTCGTGCTTCCTTTTCCTCGCTCTCTCGACGACGTTCCGTATTCCCTTTATTTCTTTTTTTTTATTACTTTTCTAGCGAATTTCTCTGTTGGTCGCACGCGAAACCGAGCACCGTGCAAAACTGTTTGTGCTACGCGATTACTCTCGTGCTCGTGTACCGCGCCGGTCTCTGCTCTTCTCTTACTTGCTCTCTATCCCTATCTCTCTCTCTGTACGTGCACCTACTATCACGCTCTCACACCGCCGCCCGGAACAGAAGGGGAAATCAATGAAAGAAAAGTACGACGCGAGCGCTCGTAAATCGGCATTTATCCTCGCCTCCTGGTCGACGGTCCTTCGGTTTCACTTGAACGAATACACATATATATACGTATGTGTAGATTCGCGGGTTCGATAGCTTCCGCAAATCGAGATCACACTAAATATCGTAATCGTCGATCGTAAAAAAAAAAAAGAAACGAGGAAGTTTATACGGTGTGTGATGCGAATATATGCGTGTGACTGTGTGTGTATGTAAAGAATAGAATACGAGACATATACGTGTGTACGTGTACGTGTAGAGGGGTTACGCGAGACTAGAAATTAAAGCGTTAAACACTATACTAAGGAAACGGAAATAACGATACGACACGGGCGGAGGCTGCCTAGAGACTGAACACACCAGCGGCTTTCAAGCGATTTGCACAGCTCGGGGACCTTGTTCGTACGAGTTCGGCCCAGCTCGGTTTTGGTCGCACACCCTCGGCTAAGCCCGACTCCTACCCACCGCGAACCCCTCGTTGTATGCATTACGTACCACCTCCAACCAACTCGCGCGTACGCTGCTAGGGGTTGCCGATCGAACTAATAAGAGACGTATGTATGCGCGTTCTTAAATAAACTGCGACATCAAATTGTCGATCGAACTACCACCCTTCATCCCTTTTCCCTATACAAATTCGACAACTTTCCAATTCCCCACGTTTGCCAGCTAATATTTCAGTTCTTTAACTTTAACCCCTAAATACGGCTGACGCGTTAGAATCTTGGTTACTCCGGTGTATCGTTTTAATAAGTAACACCTGTCGCATTGTTTCAATTTCATCTCGTAACGAGCGCTTCGACGAACGACAAAGCTATTCACAGGCTGTAGTTTAGCGTCCCCTGGAGATGTTTGCACGGGTTTGTTCGTTAGGAAATGTTTGCAACATGGCTCCCCGATATTACGGGGCAGAATGTATGCCGCCCTCCTGCCTCCCTCTAGTTGCTTGCAGCACCCCTTGCATCAGATCATGACCACCCCTTCACGGTTTTTGACCCCCGTCGTCCCGGTGCGCTATCGCGTCGATACAAGAGTCCTTTTACCCCTTACGAGGCCGTACTCGATCGGGAGTGAACTCGAAACCATGAATTACATCGTCGAGACTCGCTGGTGGCCATTTGCCAAAGACCATGAAATTGAATCTTTCAACGAAAGGCGGACAAAAATCTACGAGCCGAAGAAAATATCTAAAGTTGGAAGAGAGTCCACAGTCAACGCGTGAAAAATCTCGAGGTACCTCATCATTTCCCTCTCGTTCGTTGATAGTCATTGTCGATTTCGCATTTCTCGTTCCATTCATTCAAAGTTTTGTCTAATTGAAAAGAATCTGTACTTTTATTCGATATTCCTCGGTATGAGTAACCTGCATTATTTTTTCGACGCGATAGTTTTGAGCAGTCACAAACGAATTCGTCAGATGATCAATGAAGTTCCATCCCTGACCTTACCCTGGCTTTATCTCCGGTGATCGAGAGACCAGTCTGTAAAATGACGACGAGCCAAAATTATGCGGCGCTGACGAAACAAACGGAGCAACACTTGGCGGTCGTGCCAATAACCGCGAGTCTGTGTTTTCGGAAATTCGTTTCCGCTGTATTGCGTCATCGCGCGGAACCAAGTGAGGTACATTGGAAGAATTTTCCCCAGAGAAACGTATATACATTACTTTCATGCACCCTCGCTTTCAGTAGTCTTCAGAATTATCGTGACCTTCGTTATTAATTATCTGCTTCTTCATGAGGTTCT
Organism: Nomada lathburiana; assembly: GCA_963667235.1. NCBI lineage: Eukaryota > Metazoa > Arthropoda > Insecta > Hymenoptera > Apidae > Nomada > Nomada lathburiana. Next base: position 9,474,900 of record OY763903.1, read on the forward strand.
AATTGTACAACAGTTTCGCCTAAAAAATATCTGCAAATGGTACACCAATACCTGAGCGATTAAATATCGGATCAGAGGAATTTCAATTATATACGTTAATCGTTGGGTACTCCAAAAGCACGAATAATCGACGCCCGGCTCGTTGGTGCACGCACCAACTGTCCACCAGTGAAATTATAAATACATCGACGTATAAACACTATAAATATACACCGTCCAGGTATACGGAAAAGCCTGTCTCAACCTCCTGTCTGTGTAGCGAAGCGACGATAAACGGCATCATCGATCTATTGCAGTAGGGTCACCGATATAATCAGAATTTGCCAAAACAATCTGTTCACAACGACTCTACGTACACCCACGAAATGTTCCTACAAAACACAGACACGTGTTTCACATGTTTCATTCCAATTGTTACCCGTTTTAAAACAACACCGACCAACCCCAATCGTTGCATGTAAAGAATAATCTCTTCGATTGACTTTTTGCTTTCGCTGAAAACGATCGACCAAGTTCTTTGCATATTACGTACAAGACCGGGCCTAACGTTACCAAACGAGAGAAAGGGAGAACAAGCAAGGAGGTATTGTCTAGCCGCATGAGAAAGAAGGGAGCGAAGCTGGGACGAGGGCACGGAACTTGTAACAGATGCGGAACGGTATGCAGAAAAAAAAATAAAATAGGGACACGTAGCAGACGCATATGCGAGCGTGTTCCATTATGCTCGGTGGCTTTAAAACCGACCACGCGGTGCGACAGGAAGTTGTCACCGCATTACCGTTGGAATTATGAAAGTTTACCGGCCTCTGATCGCCTTAGCGACAAGACCAGCGAAACGGCATTCAAACCGGCGAACCAGAAAGAACTTTGCCTAATTAATTATTACCAGAGTGGCTTATAATCGCTTTCCTTTCCTCTATCCTATACATCTACCGAACGATCATCTGCCACCTTTTAGGGTGGCGATTCTCGTGCGAAACACAAAAGATTGGCGCGTGTGCCACCTTTTCCATGGAAAAGATTTAGCGTCCTCCGGTGAAGGATCAAAGCCGTGGAGAAACGCAAGTCGTGAATCATTCGTCGTGGCGACGCGGTTGACAAACGTAAGCCGGACCCTCCTCTTTCGTTCAGTCATGATCCAGCTGTCGAAGGTAGGTTTTTTGGGGTTTGGCCCCACCTCCGTTCATCGATCCGCCAGCACGACGTTCATGGACATAATTCCACGCAGCACCGCCACGAGAGCAATAATTCCGCCCGTGAAGTTTTTCCAGGGTCGTTCAACCCCCGTCGAGATCCGTCGATATTCGACGAATGCCTATTACACGATCTATCAGCCATCTTATACCTAAGGCTCCCTATTAGTTCCTTCGACGCGTGACAAAAATGCTTAACGAGACGGTGCAAGTATTGTAATAAAACGGCGCTAATGCCTGACGATTATTCAAAATACAGTCTACAAACATACGAATTAAATATACAAGCTGATAAATAATTATAAGGGCTGTACACATAGTTCTCACGAACAGAGAAATGCTTTGCTGTCGAAGGTGGCACAGGATATTTAACGGCAGAGGGTCGAACATCGGTGTTATAGTTGGAAATATGGTAAAGGGATGGCAATTTTAACGTGCATCTGCACGAAAGTGACGGATCGACCCCGCCTACGGAAACAAAAGGCCGAATGTGGCGAATCGATCAAGCGACCACGTAATCACCGTGCTAATTAAGGTACGATCGATCCATTCGTTCTTTCCTGTGGTTACCAGTCAGCCTCGCTCTCTATCTCTCACGCATCATTTTTCACGCAATTATGCACGCCGATCCGCGATCGCCTCTCTCTTCTCGCGGGGCAATGATCGTATCAGACTATCCCAGTGAAACCCTACGATTCTCCTCGAAGTCCACAAAGAGTGATTGCGTAACGTAAACAAATGCTGTTGAACAGGGAAAAGGCGTTCACTTAGCCGTATGATTGACGAACATTATTCACCGACGATAAAAGCCGCACTATAATTTCGCACGCTGCCCTGATGAAAAGGTACTATGAATAAAAACGGGACGCTATTCGAGCCACTGACGTCACTAGCTTCAATGGCATCAGCATCGACGAAGGTGCAATGCAAATGCAACGAAGGTGGTTAACGAAATTGGAGGCCACGAATCTTGTTTGAAGGCGCTTCAAAGTCGACGACAGAACGAGACAACACGTTCTTGCCGCGCCAGCCCTTTAAATTAGCAATCATTTATTCAAACGGCCCAGGAGGACAAACTTAATAGACGACAAAGCGACGATCACCTTCACCCTCTACCTTTCCGTCGTTATCGCGGTGGATAGCTCGTTACAAGGATTAGCGAGCCTCTCTTTAAACTCGAACGAAGTTTCGATAAATTGGCGATGGGTGGGCACACGCATCCGCAAGGGTGGCGGCGGCATGATGCACACCGTTGTCAACGTTAATACTGTATCTCGAAGGCTGGAAGGGGAGGTATACGCGTGTGTGCGCGTGCGAATGCAATCATATTACGTATGATGGACGAAGAATCGTGGAACGAAGGAAAATCGAGGGAAAAAGAATGACGAATGGATGGAGGGAGATAGTATAGGATAGAGAAAGGGGAGAGAGACAGAGAGGTAGAGAAGCTCCATTGATTGGTCGGTGGCACGGTGGAACGTTGCAGTTGCCCTGGGGGTATATGAACCTCGGAACGACTGTCTCTCTCTCTCTCTCTCTCTCTCTCTCTCTCTCTCTCTCTCTCTCTCTCTCTCTCTCTCTCTCTCTCTCTCTCTCTCTTTCGCTCTCTCTACTTCTCCTTCTCTCTCCCTCTTCCACCCTCCCTGCTGTAGTTTAGCCTCGCTACGATTTTACCCCACGGCAAAACGCAGGCGCGTCATATGGACCCAGGAACGATCAATACGAGCTTCCCCAACTAGACCTAGTCTCTCTCCCACTCATCACTTTTCTGTCCTTCTTTCGCGTCCACTCTGCTCTATCAGCCTTCTACTGGGCTCGCAACCCTCGGTCAATCTTTGATACCTCGACGCTCAGGCTGGGAATTTTTGTAGGGTAAAGCCTCGGATGGAAGACCGTACGCTTGTACGATTCTCATTGAAAAATATTCTTTTTTTTTCCTGTTAGACGTACGGTAGTCTATGCTCTTCGAGTTTGATTAAACGTGAGTTTCACGGTCGAAACGAGGCAGCGCAGGGCTTCGAACGAAATAAATATGTATAGACGATTCAGTTGCTTCTTCCCTCGAGGGATGGAACGAAAAATCGTTACAGAGAAACATAGGAAAACGGAAGGAAGCGATACTTAAAACGCGATGCTCCCTGAAAACGTTCATTGGCACACTATCTAACAACCCTTTATCCCTCTCACGCACCATTGTGATCGAGGCCATCGCGAACGGAAGCGTTCCTCTCGAGACTTCCTGCTTGTCCTCGACGAGGACCCGCAGTGCCAGTTGCTCCATCCTGGATCTGCTTGATCCTTCATGCACACTCACGCCGTTTTCCGTCATCTTGCCACCGGACATATGCAACATATCCGATCGATCGTGCGTTTCGCGACGATCCTTTCTTACTTTCATCTCTGATTCTTTCCTTTCCTCGTTTAATTGTTCCCCTTTTCTTTTCCTTTCTTTTTTTCCTGGTTTCCTATTCGGCTGGTTATTCCGCAAGGAGGACGAATTCGAACTGAAAGTTGGTCGAGGAACCGCGGATAGGAGGCTGCGATCGCGTTCTCCTGGCCACGTTGCTTTGGGCTGCCACGCCCAAACTTCTCTGACCCGTGATACTGCGCCGTAGAAAGCGTCAGCTGTTACACGCCAATATCTTCGCTGGATTTTCATGATAAATGTGCCTTTTCAAGCGTACTTTCCAACTTGAATAGAACTAATATCATTGATTCTTTGGTCGAAGGATAGTGGGTTGAATTCTGGCAAGTCGGCGGTACATTGAAATGAATTTAAACGAAACGAATTGTAAAGTAATTTTTAATTGGCCAAGAGAACGTGATGAAAACAGGTACGATAAAAGAGAATGATCGTTGCTGCCGGAATGATCCGTCGATTAGTCCTGTATCGAGGACACTCCGGCAAACGGGGTTCAAACATATATTATAATGATCGGCACCTATTTGCGCGCTATCAAAACACATAGATCGATGTACACAGAGATCGGTAATAATGTTTGCAATTATAACGATAATAATAACAACAATAATAACAAGATCAGAATAGAACGATAATAATAATTCGAACGTCATAATCACAGAAGCAACAAAAGTAAAGAAACAAATGAACATACCGGTTAACGATGAAAATCAGTGGTTGGAGGATGCCGATATCTGGGCGTAGAACGAAACGACGGTGGGTTAATATTATTTCGTTTTTTACAATTACTATTATTACTTTGGTTTTTTTTTTAGTGCAGATTATTTCTGCTTTGCTTCGCCCTCTATTTATTATATTGCTAGATATTCGTTTCTTTGGTGATTTTGTTTCGATGCTCGTTCTTTGCTTTTCCTTATTTCCTTCGGTTTAAACGACAACGTGTGCGTATTTCGTTTTGCATATTCCAATTAATATTCCGTCTGCGTGGCGTGCCCGTTTTACGCGACAGTTTTCACGAATTTTAATTTCATACGACTCTCCGCGGATCACCGAGACGAATCACGAGATCGAGTTTATCAAAGGTTTGTCTTGCACTTTCTCCGATCGACCACGAACACGTCGCAGGCACAGTTTATTATTCTAGTTTAAACGAACGAGATTCTAGGATTCACGACGTTTTTCGCGTACAGACGACACTGGATTTCTTACCGTTCCGACGAAACAAGAGAAAAAAAAGGGACTAATAAAATAGCGGAACACACCCTCTAGTGTCTCTCTGTCACTCCAACCGGCGAGCACTATACCTCTCCCTTTCTCGTCCGTCAGTTTCCCTCGTTTTCTTCCCGCAGAGCTTCTTCTGCCGATTAAAGGATCTTCCAGACGACGACTCGTTGCCTTTTATTTATTCACCACCCTCGTCAACGATCGTGCACCGAATTGTCCTCGTTTAGTAACCGGCGCTCGTACCCGGTGTATCCGTTTAACGTTTTCTTTAAAGCGAAGTTAAGAAGGGGTATCGCGTACACGACGATCGTGATCGTACGTTCCTCGACGAAATTCTGACCGTTCCAGAGGACGAGGGGCGAAAGAAAAGGACAGAAGAAGGGTGGTCCAGAGGGATGAACGAAATCATATAAGATTCGCCCGACGAAGGCGCACGTGGAAGAACGTTTTACGACCGTCCAATTCTATCGGCGAAGATGATTTATTTTCGTTCACAGATCGATCCGATTATATTAACTTTCGTTATCTCTTTTGTTCTTTTTAGTTCCTTTCTCTATTACTATTATTATTGTTGCTGTTGCCGTCGATTCTTTTCCCCCCCCCTTTTATATTTTTATTTTATTTTAAACCCGATTCGAGGTCGTTGATGTGCGCGAACACACACGGTTTTAATTAGTATCTCGCTGACACGTGGGCGGGAGAAAGTAAGAATGATATCGGTATATACGGTGAGGACGACTGTATATGTACCAACGATACGAACGTATTGTCGAATTAAAGGGTCAGAAATGAAGATATACAAGCAAATAGTAAGAATGTTGCGGGTATAACGGTGTCTACAACGCAATGCCTTTATGTGGTGCGGTAACTAAACTGACGGAGCCAGGCCCTGCCGCCAATCGCTGCACCCTCTGCTACCCACCGTCACCACCACCCCCGATGCCGCTAGTTCTGGCTAGGTACTGGGGGGGGGGGGGGAGTCGCGAGGAGGACATAACGAGGGAAACAGACCAAGAAAAACCCGTTCGATAGAGAAGGACCGATGTACTGTCGGAATGTACGCAAGCGCCAGAAAGAGGCAATGACTGCACCCTCTCTCCCTGATATCACCGCCACGGCGATACCTCGCGGCGCACCACCTCAGGATGAAAGAGTACTACTGGCATCGGCGAAGATGGAGAAAGAAAGACGGGAGGGAAAAGGTGAAAAAAGGTTAAAGTCAGAAGGAAATACTAAGGGAGCGGTGGGAGGGCGAGAAAGATATACGCAGGCGTCGAATCGAAGCTCGGCGGTAATGACTACATCTTTCCATGCAATGACTGAATCCAGCGAGCATGATTGACCGTTCGACGACGCTGTTCGGAGGGTGAGAGAAAGGGGTCGTGGTGAGAGGAAGGAAGCGAAGATAAATCGTGAACGACGGAGGCGCAATCTACGCAGGCGCCGACTCTTGACGGAACAGGGCGACCCTTCGCGAAATCGTTGCGACGTTAAACTCGTTACGCGTATAGAATCGCGGGGATGGAACGACGATGAGGGACTGTCTTTCGCGAAGAGATTCTTCTGGCGCGATGATTTTTTTCCTGAGAGATTTGTACGAATTGCTACTTAATGTTCGCCGACTGTTGGCACAGAAAAACATATCAAAGGGTTGCGGCGTTAGGGCGCATGCGTGAGGTAAAAATCAAAGGGGATTACTGCACTCTCCGGAATCCCTGGACGTTACGATCGGCCGACGGGCTGATAAGACAAAGCAGCGGGGAAAGAGTAGGAAAATGAAATGGAGGGTGGTTGCGTGGCACGCAGGCGCTACGGAAGGGTCGTAAACAATGGTTGCTCCCTTCGAAGATCCCCTGGACCTCGCAACCACCGATGGTGATTGAAAGAACACTCTCGAAGAACCTACGCGAACAGAAAGAGACGATAAAAGCAGCCGGTGGATAGCTGTTGATTGAAGAACCACGGCATGGGACAAGAGGCTTAAAAGAAGAAGAAAACCGACGAACCTAATGGGGCGTAGTTTGCATACAGGTGGCAGAAGAACGCGGTAAAGGGTTGGACTCGGGGGGGAGGGCAAGTGGCGTTGGCTGGATGGCCCGAAAAAGGCGTTAATTGCGGCCTCGAGTAGAGAAGGACAGTACTCTGACAGACAGGGTCGTCCCCAAAAAAAATTCAAGAGCTGTCGTTTCGACGATGCTCGACCCTCAAAAAATTCTCAGAAACTGACGAATCCAACGATTCTAAGAGAAACATTACAAAAAAAGAAGGGAAGAAACGTTCACGTCAAACGCCCACGTTTGGCGTGAACATTGCTGGAATTCTAGGATAATAAATTCAGTGTAAAAATATATTCGACTATTTCATTGAAGAGTTGCCTCTCGCTGTCGTGTTTCGAGAGACGGGGGTTGATTTCGAGGGGAAGGGGAACAAACGGCTAGATGTGCGGGGGTGTGCGCTTGCGCAGACGCTGTTCTCGAGGGTTGAAGAAGAAGGGGTGGAAATTCAGGCTCGGCAAACAAGAGAAAGAGAGGATCGACACGAAAAGGGGAAACGAGCGTAGGAGTGAGGATTGGTAGCCCGTGCTCGGCTCGAGAACGCAGGCGCCACGTTGAAAATGGAAACCGTCGACCCAGGGGTTGACCTCCCTCTTGTGCGAGTGAGCTTTTCGACCATGCGAATGCGGCCAAATTTCGTCGTGTCTTTACCACACAGTTCGCTTCCGACCCCCAATCTCCTAACTACCCTCCCCCTTTTTAACGTGCACGAATATTCACCGAATTTTCCAGAAAGTTAAACTCGAACTCGATATTCGAGATCCAAGGATTCGTGTACACTCTTTTTCTTTCCCTCTTGGAATATAATCGTTTTAACTTCTCGACTTCCGTCGCCCTTTTTCTCCCCTCGCTTGCAGCACTTCGTTTTCCTTTTTTTTCCCTCTCTTTCGTTGTAGACAGAAGATATCAGATGCCTCGAATTGAATCGAGAACCCCTCCTATTTTTTTGTGGGATGCCCAGCTACCTGGATGAGGTGCATTCACCGGGGATATATTGTAACCCTCGCGGAATCTTGAGAGAACACGTGCTGCATAAATGGTACCACGTGCCTTCGGGCATCGGTTAATCGAAGAAGAAAGAAATTCAATTATATGTCTTCCGTCGAAACTGACATAAGATTAAACAAAAAAAAAGAAGACTGGATAGATTTTTATTTGCATCTGATAAAATAATATATAATTTCCTGGATCAGTTTGATCTTAATAGAACAAACAACACGGCAACTGTATATTTGATAACTTTTCCCTCCCCTTATGAACGATTGAAATCATAATGTGCACTTGATCGACGTTTATCTTATCTAATATCGAATCCAAACAGGAAAAGTATCAATCGATACGAAACGTGTGCGTAGACAAACGCGAATATCATTTCCACGTTATTACACGTACACAATGAGTCAGTCGATGTTAACGAACGTCGTGTGAAAGACGACTGATAATGACTCGGCCCTAAAATTACGAACAAATAATTGGTTTGCTTGCTGCCACACGTTACCTCTGCAGCACGAGATACTAGGAGATACGAGGATGAAAAAGCAGCGCTGAGAAAAGGGCCGTCCACGAGGGGCCGAAAGAAAGCACAAGCGTGGCGGAACAAGGAGAGATGAAAAAAATGGGGGATGATAATCTAATGGTAAATGGCATGCATATGAGAGCCGGCGTAAGCAGTAGCGTAGACAGAAAAACCCCTTTCCAATCGTATTGAAAGCATAGCATTAAAATTGCATTTATTACAAATTATTTAGGTATGACTTTAATATTTGAATACGTGCTATTTAATTTAAACACGTAAATTTGTACATTACTATTTCGAAATCCGAATTCAAAACTTTCACCACTCGAATTTCTACGCCAAAATGTAAATACAGTTGGAATAATGAAGATTTCGCATCAATATTTAGCAGCCGCAAAATAATTGCAGCTTGGCAAGTTTCTGCAAATTGAAGCAGCCAATTTTGAAATTCAAATGAAGCACGATGAATCTTTCAACAATCCAGCTATATTCCCTCCCTTCAAACGGAGATATGTGACAGGCACGTATATTGTATATGTATCTATCTGTATCAAAATTCTATAGACCAAGATCCGTTTGATGCCACGCAAAATTGAAATTGTCCATAAAAATACAATGTCTGGCTCGGACGAAAATGAGGACGATAAAAAGATGGCCAGACAGACGAGGGCAGCACCGCGTAAATCCAGAATCTCCTCTCGGGCAATTTATGACGCTCCTCCTCTTTGTTCCAAACTTCCGTTTGTCGAGTATCCTGGGAACAGGGAGTACCTAGCCCAATTGCTCCCCTCTTGCTACGCCATTGGGCGTGGAGTGGCGAGAGAAGCTCGGTGCCCAACGGCACAGGGGTTTCGAGTATCGATCTCTCGCGTTCTCCTAGTCATTCACTGTCTCTTCTACACATTTCCATCGGTCTCTCTTTCTCCGCGTTTCTCTCCCTCCATATTGCCCCGAGCACGGGAGGGACAAGGGAAGGGTTCACCAGGAAGTCCCAGCCAAAGCCCAGGAGCGGAGGACATTCACCACCCGGCAAACACACACATACACACTTACTACCAGTAAAACTTGTTCAACCGGGCACTGTCGAACCTTCAAATTTGGAAGCTTTTAAACCCTCCTCCCTTTAAAAACTCCTCCCAATTCCTGTTTTTGTTTGACAGTTGTATGCAAACGAATTTTAGAAACTTCCAGAGGCTGCTGAAGTGCGGAATATTCCTGGAACATGTTGACCAGACCGAGGTCGAAGGTAAATGGTATTTGTTGGCCTCAGAGATCAGAGAAGACGAATCGTTTGTCGTTCTATGTAATTAATAATCAATATACTGCTTAGATGAATTTTCGTCCCGCCAAGGAACACGATACATTCGAATGCAATAATGAAAGGGGATTATTTTGTATTGAAAATTGATTGAGCACTCGTTTGGTCATTATTTGCGAAACCACACCGTGCTGCAAGTTTCCCGCGGATTCCAGCAACGTGAACTGCGACGACGGAGAATGTTCAGAGGATGAAAAGTTTCCAGGAATCTTCTAGGACATTTTGCGGGTTCATTGATCAACGAATGTAGTTAGCGAGCGTAGTTGTGCATTTCTGGAGCACGGTGAACTATCCGGGAAGGTGTCTTTTCGGCCTTGCTTGCAAGTTTCCATAATCCCATCCCTTCTCGCGGTTGCGCCATAGTTGCGCTTGCTCATCCGGCTGCCTGGCCAAAGATAGATATGCGCGACTTAAGCTCGTTTTGCATGTTTCACGGAACTGGCTGCGTGGACCCGGGAACGAGGCTGCAAACGTGCACCAACGCGCTTCTCTGCACTCTGATAATCGAGCCGTGATTATGTGTGCGGATTACGTGGCTGCACCGCGTGTATTAATCGCGTGCAGGCCTCGTTAGCAGTTTTCGGACCGCCGAAATTGCGAATCCGCCACCCAAATCGAATTAAATCGTTCGATGGACGGAAACGGTTGAACAGGGTTAAAACTCTGAACGTATCTCGAAAACCGATGATATTCCGGAGCCTCCGGGAAATGGCTTTCGATCGAAACGTTACATCAATGGAGGAAAAAAGAACAAACGTTCCTTCGTAAATATTTGCTATGAAATGGAAGCGGTCAGATCGTTCTGCTGTCGGTTGATGGATTGCGTTTCAGGGGTAAAAATCCTCAGCTTTTATTCAGCTGAGATATAACACAGCGTGTTTCCAGTTTCGCTACTCCTGTGTCCCTCTGCGACACTATTACTTTCGTAGAGTTACAACAAACTCTCGCCGATATAATATACTTGTACAGTCAGAGGGCAGTCACGCGAGGTAGCGGAAACCGTATGGACGAGAAAGTAAAACGAAAAAGAATGAACGTCAGTCCCCGGCTGATGTCCCTCCACGTATCGATTAAACAAACCAAGGAAACCAACGCGTAGATCCGACGCCAGTGTCGTCCAGTCGGACGAAAAGTTGGGGATCGCGTGGACCAGATCAGGACAAGTCAAACCGCTCTCGATATGTCCGACGCCGAAGAGACTGGTACGTACTATGCCCGATCTATCTTCGAGAGTTGTTCGTAACGAGCTGGGAACCGTTCCGTGACTGAAACGTGAGCACGTAACACGTGCCACATCGTCTATCTGCGTGATCGCACCTCACAACACACGAGTGGTCCGGCCTGTGTATATACGTGTTCGTGTATCCCGACGTCGTTTCAGACGGATAGAGATCCACAGAGGTGTGATCCGTCAAATCGATCGAATTCTAGACTTGGGAAGCAGTCACGCGAGGATCAACGCGAGCTCGATGCTTATTGCACTCTGACATTTGGCAGGTGTTCTTCAGAGGACTGGCGTCCAATATAGATCGCGAAATTCTGCGCCAGAGAGAATTTTTCCAAGCGATTGCTCAAGTACGGGGATGGTTTTCTCAGTTATTCGATTCCGCAGCCTCCTCCGTGGTCCACGGTATTATTACCTCCTCCCGTTCGTGTTTACGTTCGTCCTCTTAACCCGATCCCCGCACTCCGCGCAACAGGAAAACGCTTTGCACAGTCGCGTTCGATTCCTTCAAGTCACACGATCCAGTGTAGATCGAAGAAAATGGGCTGTGTAGTGGTGAAACGATCGATGCTCGATTTTCTTCTGTTCTCCCAGAGAATACTTAATCGAAACTGCTAAAGATTTAACGCGAGTTCAGTGGCGCGAATTATTGTGTGTCCTTTACTTTTCGTCCCACAGCCACCCTCGGCCATCCCCTTGATTGTTCCACGCCTTTCTGCCCAGCCTCTTTGTCCCACTTTTAATTGCTCTTCCCAACTGTCAGCTTCAGAGCGTTCTCAAACCCTTTTCCCCTCCAATTTCCCGGGAATCTTCACTTTTTGTTTTCCTTTCACCGTCCGTAATCGCTGGCGAGGCGACACACCGTGGACATTCGCCCGGGAAAATTGTAAAAAGCTTCCTCTGCAATGTGAAGGCTTGTGTCCCTCTGTGGACAAGGTGTTACCGCTAATAGTACCTAACTCGCATCGTTGTCCAATCTCGCATAGGCGGAATGCAAAATGCCAGCAGTTAACCGGAAACACAGGGAAGCCGCGTTTCAGCAGACTTTCCACCCCTTCCTTGAATCTAATCAATCACGAAACGAGTCACTGTCGGTCACTACCATTGACTGTCTACTAAAGTTCACGTGATGGTTTTACCGTCGACGTGTGAATCATTAATGGCAGAATTGTGTAATCTGGACGCAAAGCTACTATAGCTGAACGACGGGCTCTAGTTCCGCTTTCCTTGTGCCGTTTCTTCTAAACTATAGACGAACAACATTCGCTCGTCAGATGCGTCATTTGCGTGCAACGTACGGCCTCCATGGAAATAGACACCGTGCTGGTCTGTTTTAGAAATCTTTCCCGAAGAATAATGCATAGGAGAACAAGAAAAGGTAGACTACAGACACCGCGGCACGACTCGATGGAAACGTGACGTGTACCTTTCCCTTCTTGTTCCTTCCCTCGTTCACATATGCCGAGCCACGTGGACCTCGCCAATATAGTACACTCTTTTAACTATCGCTTTGAATCTTTAACGTGCCTCCGAATCACGCGAATGCACGATAAATGCCGGATAATCGGACGAATCAAAGTTTGGAAGAGCATTTAATGGTTGAACTTCCGATTCCAACGTTCCGTGACCACGTGCAACAGTTCTCCGTTCCGCCACCTTTATTCGTTCCCACGTGATAACGCGAGATTAGCCGGCAAAAATTACTTCAACGGTAGATAAATTGCAATAGTGAATTATCGGCAGGCCCACATCTCCTCCTCGTTATTTGGAGTCTCATCAATCAGCATCTCGTGACCGCAAACGGCTCTGACCGATCGCAAATGCTGCTGTCGGGTCTACGAGATCTCTGACGCGTGGCAGCCACGCGAATTCCCGCCAGCCGGGTTCTTCACCGACCGATTTGAACCGCGGTAAATCACGAAACGCGCCACCCGAGATTCCTCGCACGAGAACCGACACGAGAATTAACCGTAACGTGCTGATCCAACGGCACGATCGGCGTTTTAGACTTTATCCACGAAGGTGGTAACACACCTACAGTCAGAGGGTACTAGACCGAGTAAAGTCAGTCTATTCTCGCGCCTTCTGCTCGCTGGTTCAGCCTATTTTCTCTCCAAGAATGGCTCACGGGGAGGGTCGAGACCCTTTGGAGCACACCAGCCTCTATCAGAGAGCTGGTTCGATCGTTTTTCATTCATCTTTCGAATCGATTAATTTTCTTTTCGTTTTGGTAGAATTACATCTGCCTCGTGGTCTTTCGGTACCAATTACATTAGAGAGCTTTTTGTATAGAATTCATAGATAGCTCGTGACTGATTAGTTCAAAGGGAATTATCACTGTGCAGAGAGCGAGGATAGCGATACAGAGGGTGGACTGGGCAACGTGAATAAGATGATCATTCGGCCACCGGGTCACAGTGGGAAGGCGAAGAAAGGGCACATCTGCTTCGACGCCTCCTTCGAAACTGGCAACCTGGGAAGAGTGGATCTTATCTCGGAATTCGAGTACGACCTGTTCATACGACCAGACACCTGCAACCCGCGACTTCGACTGTGGTTCAACTTTACCGTGGACAACGTGAAGGCGGACCAACGCGTGGTGTTTAACATTGTGAATATATCCAAAAGCGCCAATCTGTTTCGGAGTGGAATGACGCCGTTGGTGAAGAGCAGCAGTAGATCGAAATGGCAAAGGATTTCAAGAGATCAAGTGAGTTAGTTTAACATGGAAGTGAAAAGAAAGAAACGGAAATATTTATCGAGTACTTCTGTAAAGAGGAATTTTTTCTCAGGTCTTTTACTACAAATCAGCCCAGCATCAAAATCACTACGTCCTCAGTTTTGCCTTTTCCTTCGATCGCGAAGAAGATGTATACCAATTTGCTTTGAATTATCCGTACTCCTACAATCGGTACCTGGCACACCTGGACAACCTTTGCACCAGGATAACGTGCACCAAAAGAGAAACCTTAGCCACATCGGTTCAGAAGAGAAATATCGAACTGATCACGATTACTTCCAATGTCGACGACGTTCAAGATCGTTCGAGGAGGGTAGTGGTCGTACTTGCTAGGATACATCCGGGCGAATCACCGTCTTCTTTCGTTTGCCAAGGTTTAATGGACTTTCTTGTTGGCGCCCACCCCATCGCCCAAGTCTTGAGAAATTACGTCGTCTTCAAGATAGTGCCAATGCTGAACCCCGACGGCGTTTTTCTCGGTAATTATAGGTAAATAATCGTACTTCTGGCAACGAGAAGTTAATAAGAGAAATAGATAGCAAGGGAAAGGGATGGTTGTTTCATTGAAGATCTACAATGATGGGAGCAGACTTGAATCGATCGTGGAACAAAATGTCAGAGTGGCTTCATCCATCTTTGGTGGCGATTAAACCGATGCTGAAGAACCTCGATAAGAATTCTCGCACACCGTTGGATTTCGTACTCGATTTACACGCTCACGCAAACGCAACAGGAATTTTTGTATACGGAAACACGTACGACGACGTCTACAGGTATTTCCAAACATTTTTTGAAGAAATAATTGTTACCGTGCTTATCGTATATTTGTTTTATTGATTATTCTATTTCCAAATGACACTATCTAACCGACGGCTGCCAGCCTCTCAGGTACGAAAGACATATCGTGCTGCCGAAGTTGCTGGCGCAACACGCCGAAGACTATGAAATTGGGAACACGATGTACAACCAGGATCCACACAAGGCTGGGACAGCGCGTCGTTATCTGTGCTCCATTCTGAAGGAACAGGTGAACTGCTACAGCATCGAGGTATCGATGTACGGATACAATAGAAAGGCGACGCCCGGAATATTCCCGTACACCGAGGAAGGATGTATCCTTTCATATACTGTATATCTACCTTTCGTTCTCACGAGTATATTGTTCCCTCTCTAAACGCGTTCCTTTGTTTACGTTTTTATCGAATCTATTTGCAACCATTTTACAAATCGTTTTTCAACGAATTCGTATAATTGGACGAAAGAAATGATAAAAATACGGAATGTAACGTTTGAAATAGAAACTGGATTACCAACTAACTTTTGATCACCATCATCTTGGCAGATATAATTAATCATTCTTAAAACAAACCGTCCTAAGATGGTTCGAAGCGGAGCCAACGGTAATCCGCGCTCGCTTCGCTCCGTTCCGTATCACCCAAAGAAGATTAAGCGAACTGTCGTTGAATAATTTATATCCTGATCAATTAAAGCAAGAGCCAAACTACTTGAAAGTTTCGTGGCAATCGATCATCTGGAGCTTAACGTAGGCCTATGGGAACTACGAAACGACAATCTTGACTATCCAATTAAATTATAGATTACAGATTAGGCCGCAACTTGGCCCGTGTCTTCCTAGAATATTACAAGCTAATGGGCATCATCCCCGTCGGTCTTCCAGATCAACCGACTGCTAAAAAATCGCGAAAATCCCGATCCAGACATTGTGTTCAAAGAGAGCCCAGGCCGAGAACCTCAAGAAAGCCTGCGCCTATTCACCTAGCAAGCATTCACGAGTAATTCCAATTAATTATATTCATAAAGCTCATTCTCAATTATCTAATACTACACTCCCCTCGCAATTGGTTACAAATGATCAGACATTAATTCTCGTCGATGCTGTGCAATTTCTCAATGACCACATGAGCCTCTAAATAATTCTAAATTAAATCTCATTCATTTACACGACGAAAGGCAAGAGCAAGTTCAAAGAATTCGCAAGTTAAAGGACGAAATTCGCGTGATCGGCAGGTACTTTCAAGAGGAGACAGAGATGGCCGCGAGCGGTGCTTACCGATCGATGAGCGGCACGCGGATGAGCCAGCTTGGGACCGGAACTGGAAGTGGAACGGGCGTCGGCGGGTGCAGGAACCGGAGCTACAGGTTCCGGAGCCCCGGGGCACCGCTCGACAGGGTGCAGGCCCTGTCCAGACATCCCGCCGAGCCGAGGCTCACCATTATCGATTTCAATCAGCTGACAAGGGGCGGTTTGGAACTAGCTACCAGCAAGAACAGGGCAAAGGTCGCTCGAAAGGCCACGAAGTCGAACAGATAGCGATCCTCTTCAACTTCGGGACATCATACTGTATGGATTGATCGACTGGTTCAACGATACTTCGGAGAAATTCCAAACCGTTCCCTTCGTTCGAATCGTTTAACCGCTAGTGAGTTCTATTTAAGTGATGATATATTGTATAATTAAAACGACGTTTTGTTCTCTCGTACAAGTTATCCATAAGCTGTCTAGTATGCTCGTTACTATTGGCGAATTTATACTACGGTTAATCGAAGAGAGAAAGGATTGCAATGTAACGTAATCGCGTGCAATCGAAACACGACGTATCGGTTTTCTTGGAAAGCAATTTTGTACGATTGCATATGCATGGGTTACCGATCATCTGGATGTGAACGTGGAATTGATAACAGGTGAACTGGTTAATGTTGACGATGCGAGTCAATGATTCGAACGTGACGTATGGAATCATAAAAGATTGATTTATAGGGTTCTATTCCTTCGTTCGCATGCACGCATCACTATCTTCCCGTGTTTCTCGAAATGACCTATCGATCGTTCAATTCGCTGAGACGATGTCTATAATCATGTTCACGTTTGCTCGATTTACGACAGAAGCTCGGATTCATATCGCACGATGGTCTCGTATTATGAATGGGAAAGGATGCACATCAATTTCTGAGGGGTATAATTAATAATAAAAAGCATGCAACATGTTGTCTAATATTTGTTACTAAATAAATAAAAACAGGACCCTGAGACGAGATTAAAGTTGTGTCTACGGTTCATACGACTCTTCGCGAAATAAGAAACGATAAAAGTTCTTTCCGTCGCGATAACACCATAAACTATGGGATAAGAAAAGTAAAAATCTCGTCCAAGGGTAATTTCCACAGCCACTCCCGGCTTTGCCAAGGGTTTCATGGAGAGGTTCACGCGAAAAAGGGTTAAAGCATTTCACACGCCACATAGTAGAAATGTGTTCACATACCTGAATGCGAGAATTACGTTTCCTAAAACTCAAGCAACTCGCGGGCTTGTTGCACGCGCATCGGATGGACAGAAGACGCAGGTACTATGCGGCCTGATACACCTGGCCAGATACGGACCTAAAGATACGCTAGCTGTTCGCGATTTAGTCCGTGCATCAAACGTACAAATATCGAACGTTGTGACTCGTCGTCGATCACAATAAACTAATCAACGAAAGATTATCGCGTACGTATATAACTTCTTTCTTTCTTCCTCTGTTCCTTTACGTTGTACGTTTCTTTCTCTTCCGTTCTGCCTTTCGTTTACTTTTCTGTGCGTTATATCAAATATATTCAGAGGACGTTCGATATCGCGCCCGCTCTTCTACAATGTGTCTATGTGTATTACGCGTGTGTATGTGTATTGCGCGCGTGTACGCGTGACGGAAGTAGCGTGGATCACGTATACCACCGACGTGTAAACGTGTCGCGCGCGACCTTTCTTCGTTTTTTTTTTATATATTATTATACATGTGTGTATGTGTGTGTACAACTTGTCAATCAATCGGAACTGAAGAATGAACTAAAACGGAAAGAAATGAAACTATAGCGAAAGAAGGGAGCAGACAAGCGGCCAGTAGCTCTTCTACTCCTGGACTCGAGACGGAACTGGCCCGTGGGCCGTTCCGCTCAACACCATCTCGGCTCTTCTCCCTCTACACTCTACCCAGCCAACACCCCCAAACCACCCCGCATCAACCCAACAAGCCACCCCTAGCTTCGTTTCAACCCTCTCTATCCCCTCGTCTAATATCCAGCGCGACCACCGAGCCGCCCGGCACTTCGGGGTTGGATGATACTAGGGCGGTGGTCGTTGAACCAAGTATATAGACGAGCTGTCTGCGTCGTACCGGTTGCGCGCAGACAACTATTCATCCCTCTTTCTCTCGCCACTGCTGCTCGCATTCGCACCCCCTACTCGCAATTTGCATTTCTCTATCTCTCATCGGATTCCCTTTCCTTCTCTTTCCATTATTTTCCCCTCTTTCTCTTCCGTTTCTCTTGTTATTTCAAGCCCTTTACCACCCTTCGACCCCCTGATTCTGTCTCTTTCCCGTTTATTATCTTTTCACCCCTTAGTGTAGTATGTACTCGGTATTCTTTATCATTCTTTGTATTATTTTATTCGTTCGGTGTTCTCGTTATTTCAAATCGCATTTCTAATTTTTCGATTCCCTGCTTTTCCCTTTCGTTTCTCCGGTATCTGTTACATGCTGTTCTCGAAGCTTCTTTCGCAGTTCCATTCTCGCTCCTGTTTGCCTCTCACGTTCTCTCGACCGAGTACACGCGTCAATGTTCCTCGTCTCACCGTCTATCGTCTATCGTACTCTTTCGATCCCTGAATATGTACATCCCCAGGTAAAGCTAGCGACCTCTACAGCACCGAGCAAACACGAACGAGCTGCAACGAGCCATGAACATGCTCGCGCACCTGTAATGTGGAGTAACCCTGGAATCGTATGCTGAAGTCAAGGCACAACCTCGGGCAAATAAACCCCGCTCCCACGTTTACTATCGGTCGTGGAGTTATCGCATCTCTGATAAGCCGGTTGCGACGGCCTCCCGTGAACTCTGACCAGATCGAACGAAAGGCGTACAGATTTTTAAGGAGAATAATATTTATCCTATCAGACATGTCCTTTTCGTATATTTATTTTTTCCTTCCCACCTTTAAAAACCTAGCATTCAATCAACTACCAGATGTTCGACAGATTTGTTTTATTTATCTTCTTATTCGTTTTTTACTTTTTTGAGAATCTTAATACCGATGTACGGAACAATGTGCCTAGTTTTTATTCGTAAATGATAAAACGTGTTTCCGCGACGTCTGCATAATTTATTGAAAAAGAAAAAGAAAAAGGGACTTTTGGTGATATCTGAGGAAAGCAGAACGTAGCTGCAGCGCTAGTCCAGATTTATGGGATGTAAAAGGGATGAGGTACTCTTTATCCGGTACTGACGCGCGCAAGCAGACATCCCGTGCAGCAGGAACGACCACCGACAACCACCTACGGGACCGAATACAGCCGAATTTTGACGAAATCGCGCGATATGAATAGGTATATGTTCATGTACAGACTTGGGCGGAGACCGACCCCGATTGCCCAGGTTTAACCCTTTTCGCACACTTGTTATATGCTGTATATGTATATATGTAACAAGTATATAACAATGCTGTATACATTTCTAGAAATTCCATTTTTTCGCATAACAATTATCTGTTATGTGAAATTTTACCTTGTTACTTCGCATAAATGAAAGAATTACTGCAATTGCACATTGGATACGTAGAGAACGGAAATCAAATAACCTATCTATTCTACGATTCGAAGAATGTATATACGAAAGGGATTGAAACTTGTAGCACATTTTTATGCATACCTTTCTTTGACTTTGAAATAATCGAGACTGGTATTACTATCGATGAATTGTAGTTCAATGCAGTATCACTATACGTTTCGAACAACTAAGAAATAGTTTTCGTATACGAAATTGAACATATGCAGAAAAATATATACAATGAAATCTCAAGTATACGAATGTTATAATTATGTGATATTTTATGTTGATTATTAACTCACCGGTTACAGCCACCTAATTCATCTTCATGAAGAGATTTATCTTTGGTATATGGCACTTAGTTCTATGATTAAAACACTTTTGCACTGTTTATTTGATTGTTTTTAACAATGACAAATATTAAGATGTATACTGTATTTATATGTACAACCATGAGGTTTTTACTATGCAATTTGAGGTTATATTTTAAACAGTTATATACACCGCATGCTATGTACCGATTGTCTATTACAATATTTAACACTTTTATTTCAATTAAACAAACACTTTGGGCACAACTTTTCAAGATCGATTATATACACAATAGTTTCATAAAATGGCATATAATTAATTATGTATTTTACGCGGCCTTCGACGTTTCAAAGATTATTCTGACTGAATTAAAATAGTAATGCGAGTTTTAGGTATTAAACACCATTCAATATGCATATATTAAGAACTAATTTATATACACATTGCATATCACTTTATCAACAGTCAACAGAACAAAGGGCCAGACTTTAAATAAGTCTATACAACAAAAAATATCAATGATTACTAAAAATGGATATTACTACGTTATCCAGATATTAAACATTTGTCACCAAAAGTTTCTTTATTTAGAAAAAATTTGTTAAATATACGAAAATTTAAATTAATTTACTCACACGCGACAAATCATTCTACGCACTGATTGTTTCAATTTCAGCGGGAAACTCTACGCGGGAAATCTGTTTGACATTGGGGCGCCATCTTCTGTTTCTTTCTCAAAGTTTTTAGGCGGCTTCTTCAACGGAGACAAACTATTTTTAAAAAATTTTCACAATGCTCGCCATATATCTTTGCCTCTTTTATGCTTTATTTTGAAAATGAGTAAGTAGATAAATCATCACGTTGCGAATAATATTAAGCAAATGGCTACGAGCTTAAAATAGATTTTATCTGCTTCAAGATTCAAATTTACTTCTCGTTAAGATACCTAGTGCATGTTGTTATTCATGACAGAGAATAGCATATGATACTTACTAGTGTACAATTATAACTTCGTATTCGTTTCAATATTTCCATAAGGGCATACATTTTGTTCAGCTCTAAACAAGGAGTACAAAAATTGATTATTTTTATACGATCGGTAATTCAGAAAGTGAGACACAATATTGTACCAGAAGTTGGGTCTATCTTGTAAATGCATTTTAAAGCTATTCGTATGCTAAATAGGATCAAATACGTAATCGCAATGTGCGCAAGTATTTTAAGTGAAAATTATCTGACTAAATTTTTGGCGAAGATAATATTAGAAGATTTTTAACTAGTTCTTTTTTCACAATAAAAATTATGTCGTTTTGAAGTTGCAATGACACAAGACTAACAACAGCGCCCTCTTGAAAATTGTTCTAGACACAACGTCTTGGACCACGTAATGGGTCCGTCCTACACATTCGCCGCCATATTGTACCGAAGGAACGAGAGGTGCAACCACGCCATTGTTCGCATCACGTTAATTCTTGACTGTTTCCATAAATAACGAGTGAAGTAAGTGAAAATTTTACTCTTACAGTTTACTCACAATACTGATATCATTTGATTAAAATTTTCATATATTTCAACCAAATCTCCACTAACGTTGGATAACGATTTTTAGTTAACGCCACGATGTTTCATTCGCGTTTACGGATTGAGATTCCTTGCGAACTCGTTTTGTATCGTATATTATGTTTTATTTATATGACTGGTCCCTTGTTAGCACTATTCAAGAAATACGTGTTACTTTGCTAATATATATTTTGATTGTTAATGTACGTTGGAAAAATTAGATGGAAAGCTGTCATGGTAATTTTAAATGCCCCCATCAAATAGTTGCAAAGTTTCTAACGTACTTTTGGAACATCTTAAACTTTCAAGATGTAAATATTCAATGCTGATTATTTCGGTAATACGCAATCTATTTAATATATATTAACTACGAATATATCAATTTACCTTCGTAAATATACGATACTTTGTCTTTATTATATAGATATATATCCATACACAGTGAGAAGTGTTTAATTTAATAATATGCTTTTATCACCGCTGCAATTTAATTTTAAGTACTTATTGATTGCCATTTTTACTATAATTGGCAGCTATTATCATTCGAAATATCAATGTAATGAATAAATTAAATAACCGAGTTTCTTATTTTCTGTGCAATAAGTAATTGTGAATAAACTAATAAGGATTGGAATTATTTCAGAAACAAATTAAATGCATGGACAACATGTATACTAACAACATTGACCCTTGGGAGCCAGGTTACGGACCTGAAAGGAGAGGTCATAACTCAGATTACGATTACCGTAATGATTACGGAAGCAGCAGGTCCCCAGATTATGGGGAACACCGCGATAATGATCATCGCGATAAAGATCATCGGAGTCCAGAATACAGAAATCATCGGGGTAGAGACAGAGATCGTGAAAGAGATCGGTCTAGAGACAGGAGGGATCGGAGCAGAGACGACAGAGATCGCAGTTACAGAGACAGAGAGGAACGTTATGGAAGACAAAGGGACAGAGATTCCGTAGAAAGAGACAGAGATCGGGATCGTGATCGCGATAGAGATAGAGATCGCTCTAGGAGAGACAGAGATAGGGACAGAGATCGCGATCGTAGGGGCAAGCGTGAGGAAAGAGATCGGGATCGCGATGACGATCATAGTCGAGAAAGTATGGACTTTGAGCACGACCATGGACGTACTTATGGTTCGTCCATGGAAGGCATTCACTACAAATCTCAATCACCGAACAACACCATAATGATTCGTGGGCTTGCACAGCATATTACAGAAAATGACGTAGGTTGTCAACTTAGCGGCCCAACATAATTGGCCACTCCGTGAGCCTGCATTTGCAAGCATGCATCACTGTTATCATTATGATGTGTGTATCACAGGTGCGGCAAGATATCCTCAACTGTGGTCTCATGCCAAAGGACATCAGGCTGATTCGTAAAAAGGATACAGGTAATTATCTTCATTTTTGTAATTTGACTGCCCCAAAAACCTAAGGAGCAAATTAGTGAATTGCTTTTTATATAAGCAAGTTGCATTAGATTTCTGTAGCCTAATTTTATTGTTTGAATTTTTAGTGATCATTTGAAAAAGCTGTTTGGAACTCTTGATCAGTGTACAGAATACTTTTTCTGATTTTATCTGTTTGTGATGGAAATTTCAAGCAGCTTTTTATTACATTGTACAAACAGTTTATTAGTATTATGTTGGTACCAATCATGCATACCCCAAAATTGTTGATACAGTATAGTGAATATAATCACTGTCAATTGAATACAAATCGTGAATTAACTTTCTACTCTTGGAATCAGGTAAGTTTTGTAACAAGAACACAACTTGTTGCATAAGAAGCATATTTTCGGGGAAATCAGATCATCATTACACATCTTCCAAGGGTGGTACAAATATTTCTAAGAATCCCCCAATCTTATACTTAAAACGATAGGAACATGAATCTACCAACCAGTTCTGCATAAATGTTCTACTTTCAAAATAACACCTAATATTATTATCATCATCATTATTATTATTATTATTATTATTATTATTATTATTATTACATTTTATTTGATGGTATACATAAGTGACCCTCTTTGACAAACTACAAGTCTTATTTGGAGTATCCAATTTTCATATCAACAACAAACGCATAATATGAAAATTTCTGGAAAAGGGGGGCAGGGGGCAGAAAGAAAGGGTCTGTTGTACAATTATTGTTGGCGCTCCTTTAATCTTTGGGCTGTGATGACAAAAAGAAAATTGGGGGAAACAAAGAGACTTTTGGGTAGGTCTGGAATTAAAGTAAAATAAAGTTCGCGTAAAGATACGAAAGAAATCATCCGTCACCCGAGTAGAATTCATTCTGCTGAGCTTTAGGCAAATGGAAATGAAAGCAAGCGACGAAGCGAAGAAATACTTCGTTTGAAACTCAGTCTGTCAATGGTTGGTGCTGTGATTGCCTGCCCTCTCAGAGTAGAGACACCCAGGCAAAACGTGGATTAACTTTGGATATGTGTGTATTTGCTCTGTATAGGTGCTTCGCGAGGTTTTGCATTCGTCGAGTTTAACGCGACTCAGGAGGCCGCACGGTGGATGGAGATGAAACAGGTAGAAAGAAGTTCAGTCCAGATACCCAACCGATGCGTTGTACGCGTGCCACCGACGCCCCGTGGCGGCAAGGCACGGTAACGCAGCCCCTTGGCCTTCCCCATGGCCATGGCTGTGCACCTATCAAAGGCTACTTCAATCTACCGTACCTAATTATTTATCTAGGAGTCCCCACATACTTTGCAGACTTTTCTTAACTCGCTCGCAATTCCGTCTATTGGATTATAAAGTTACTATATCGGAAGGACGCGTCGCGTGCTTTTTTTTACCTATCATCTATATCTATCATAAAAGTTTGTGGACTAACAACGAAGATCAGAGGAGGGTCATTCCAGTCGTCTTATCTTCTACCTTTCAATACAAATGTTATATCTGGCATGACAATTTATTTCTATACAAATCACATTTTTGCTATATTCATATATTCCGATAAAATGCTTTTCCATTTTTAAATTGTATCATTTTAGTCTGCTTTTACCATTTGAACTATTCTCTCGATTCAATTATTCATTGATCAAGCATTATAAAAGAATGCCAATTTTATGCACGATTTTACTTCCTTGCTCACGTACCAATTTGTATGCAAGCAAATCATTGTTGTTGCCACGAATTCGATTCTTTTGTTGAAAGAAAGACAAATTTTTCGCGCATGAACATATTATATATATACACACATATATATATATTTGGTCAGCAAGCCGTGTGGAATGGCCCACATTATAAGCCCACGACATTTTATTTACTGTTCGTTCGAGACGGAAAGCTATGAAGTAGAAAAAAAACCTATAATTTCGTCAGCCAAGAAGGAAGTTTACGGGATAAACAGCTGCTTTGGGAGGATGTTGGACGGGATAACACTGAAATTCTCTGTTTCAGGGAGTACTGATGCTACAGGACCAATACCGTGCCTTGATGCAGTACAGTATACCGAAAGATTGCCATGTAGATAAACCACCAGCAAAAAACACGCAAGATTGGCATTGCGTTAAGGTAAACTTAATTATAAAATTTTCACGTTAGAAAATACAATGAAAACATTGCAACCTTTCCACTTTCTCATTGCAGTGTGGCGCACATAATTTCAAGAGACGCGAAACATGTTTCAAATGTTCTGCTTCTCGAGCAGAAAGCGAAGAAGGTGGAGAAGGTAGCGACGAAATCAGTCCCCATCCTACGAACACTGTTCTTCTTCGAGGATTGGACGTATTAACCACCGAGGATTCAGTCTTACAAGCAATGAAGAATCTGTCGTCGATGCCGATACGAAGTATTCGTATCGGACGCGATTCTCTTACAAATACATCGAGGGGTGTATGTTACCTGGAAATGGGGAACGTGGTAGATGCCATGTACTTACATACGGCACTTACGAAACAGGGATTAGTAGTGGATGGTCGAAAAGTGGAGATCACTTACTGCAAACTCCACCAAATAAGTAACACCAACACGTGGAAAGCGAACGACAGCCAGCCACAAAGATATACTTTAGACGATGTTGCTCAATTGGCAGAGTATAGTGCCAACTTATATGCTAAGACGCCTGCACAGAAAGCTCACTATCTTCAGTATTACACGCAATATTATCAGAATCAAATAATGCAGGGAACCGCGATTACTTTGCCATCGTTAAATCAGACTGATAGAGTGAATGCAGCCGCGGCTGTAGCACAATCTGCCATACAACAATTACAAGCATCCAGAAAATTAGGAGATTCCGAAGAAATGAAAAATAGACCAACACCTACGGCACCAACTAGTACCGCATTGGCAAGCGGTAGAGTGCCGGCGCACGGTAGTGACGGAAAAGTTTATTGTAGGTTTCTAATCAAGTGCACGCAGCTCTAATCAACTTTGTTATGAAAAATTTTTTTTCTTTTTCCTCACAGCTGTGCCAGATGTTAGCACTTATCATTACGATGAATCCTCGGGCTACTATTACGATCCAAGCACGGGATTGTATTACGATCCTAATTCGCAATATTATTATAATAGTCACACGCAACAATTCCTTTATTGGGATTCCGAATCATTTTCTTATCAACCGGCGAAGGTAACTAAAGTTCATGTACTTTTTATTAATATAAATAATTGATTATGTGTAATTATATTCTTTTTTTCGATTCTCCTTTGTGTTCAGACTGCACCAACAGTGACGCAAGCAACGGCAACTACAGCTAGCGGAACTACGATCACCGCTACAGCAAGTAGCACAGATTCGACAAGTACAGTCAACAATCAAACAACATCGTCGGTTGCCGCTGCAACGCAAGATGCACTGAAGGAGGACGAGAGTAAAAAGAAAGACAGTAAACAAGATAAAGTGAAAGTTGCGAAGAAAATAGCAAAAGATATGGAACGTTGGGCAAAAACGTTAAATCAAAAGAAGGAAAATGCAAAGAGTAATTGGAATTCAGAATTTGCTGGTGGTGATGGCAATCAAGGTGTCGGGAGCGGAGCTGCGGATGCAGGATACGCCATATTGGAGAAGAAATCTCTCGCAAACTCTTATCACGAGGACGAAGATCAGAGTGGAAATAATGGTTTGGTAGCTGCCTATGGTGGCGGTAGCGACACGGAAGAAGAAATAGAGGATGTACAACAAGAAGAAAGGCAACACACAGACTGGAGTAAATTAGCATGCTTATTATGTAAACGACAATTTCCAAGCAAAGAAGCATTACTTCGACATCAACAATTATCCGACCTACATAAACAAAACTTGGAGAACTGGTATCAAGTACGTGGTTTAGATCCAAATGATCCACAGCAAAGAAACAACAAATACAGAGACCGTGCTAAGGAAAGGAGGGCAAAATACGGCGAGCCAGAACCTCCACAGCCAAATAAACTTAAAGAGAAATACTTAAAAACTAGGGTCGAGGAGATATCAGTGTCTTATGAGGAACCTACAAGAGCCGGTATTGGTTCGGATAATGTTGGAAATAAACTTTTACAAAAGATGGGGTGGAGTGAAGGAATGGGGCTTGGAAAAACCAATCAAGGTAGGACAAGTATTATCGAAGCTGAAAGAAGGGTTCCTACGGCTGGCTTGGGGGCTAAATCATCATCTTATAGTGCTTTACCCGGGGATACGTACAAGGATTGCGTAAAGAAAATGATGTACGCGCGTTATCAAGAACTGTCTGATACATAATATATTGAATATCATTTAAAATAGATTTTATATATAAATAAGTACTTGTACCCAATTTTCCATAGATGAATAGGTATATATGCGTATTACTCGAAAAACATGTGCTGGCTACATACTGATAATTGAAAAGTGATAATCCATTCTTGGGAATATACAATTTTTTTTAAATTTCTTTTCTACTTTCATGATATTACATTTCACCATTCTAGGATTTTTTGGAAATATAAATTAATACTATTTGTAACTATACACACCAGTTTACAGCTAAACATAAATACTTCATTCTGTGCATTAGGATTCAAAATGCTCCTATTATTTCAACACACTTCTCAAAGTCAACAACAAACTAACGATCTGTTCATTTGCTTACAAAAAATTTTATATTTATTTCATCTCTAACTGATTGATAAATGTACGTAACCCGAGAATGTATCATAGACACCAGTAACAAAATAGTTCAAAGATTAACTAAGCTAAGCAATTCTCGTCTAACAATTTATGCACAATACAGTACTTTTCATATTTTCAAAGGAAAATACACTGGAGCATTATAAAATCACTAGGATGAATTTAAAGCCCAAGTTATATATTTTAGATGTCTGATTTTTTTTATTCAGTTTCCTAGTGCTTCTTTAAGAAAAATCAAACTACTTATAATCCAGTGCAACTAAACCCGCTCACTGGTGTATCGCATATTTATTATATTGTACCGATTTGCATTAAATTTCGTAATTCCTTTACAATGTAATTATGTCATGTACCTATATACACATATATAGATACGGAAAGATATATTTTTACTCGTACATATATTCCTCGATTTTTCTTTTTATTATGATTTATGCTGTAATTTTGGAGGTCAAACATTCTTCGCTATACATACACATTTCTACAATCATTCGTACACTTTATCGTTATTTTTTTAATTACACATGCAAAACCCATGTAATAAGTGATAGGTTCAAAGGTGATAATAAACGTACACGCGGCGTTATTGCTTGCAATACACTCGTGTTCATTTTTAAGTGATAGAAACTTTTTTTCACTACGCTCGTTTCTTTCTTATTTTTGTTTGTTTTATTCGAATTTAAATACTTGAACTAGTACGATTTTTTACGAATATGACAATACAAATATAAGTTATTGTTTATAACTAAAAAATAAATGCAGTTAAATTATTTAGCACAGACAACATATGCTTTGAAATTCACATAAAGAAACAGATAAGAAATACTCAAAGATTTCAGTCAATAATTAAGTTAATTCGAAAGTAAAAAGATCAGTCAGGTTTACACTAATTCGATTTCTTGATACTTCTAGAGGAACGAACTATGACTTATTTGTATATAAAAGTTTTGTACTATTAAATCTGTAGTTGCTTATAAAACTGACTTCGGTAAAGTAGTACATCAATTCAGACAGCAACACAATTAGGAAATGTTTACTGTTGTTTTAATATATCATGTAGTATTCAGGACAAGGTAACGATTACGAATTTCGCAATAAAATTTCACAATCGCGATTTGCTTTGCGAAAAAAATATACAGGAACAGCTAATTACCGTTCATAATTGAGTTAAAAGGAAAAACTTATTTTCGATTAAACTTCACGAGAGTTGCAATTAGACTGCAGGTAATGTTAAATAATGAAAATTAAGTAAAATCATACCAAAGTTAAACATCTGCTAAAATCCAAGAGTACAACGGCCTTAATTGATGATTGAGAACTCTGTACTCTAAATTACTTATTCCATCTGTGTCGTACCTCCTAGCACTGGTTTCAAGATTTTCAAATCTAGCGCTACTTGGAGGTTCTTTCTTGTGGGTCAGCATGTAATATTGAGCAACATTAGGTCCAAAACGTGTGATCTAAAATTTAAAATCACAATGCGCAAAATATAATTCTAATTATTAACAATGTTTCAATTAATAGTATGAACAATTGTAATACCTGTAACCCTCTTGATTGTAAACGATTATAAAAATCATCATCTTCTCCCCCCCAACCATAATAAACATTGGAGAATCCATTAGCCCTTTCAAATTGTTTACGGGTTAATGCAATTGCTCCGCCAAACAGACCGGTATATGGTAAATTGTATCGGAACGTATTCACGCTTGAACTCATATGTCTAGGCATTTTAGTGCAGGCATAAATATTGTCAGGATTCTGAGGTATCAGATCTATGTCTTGGAAAATGAAGCAATGAAAGTCGTTCACCTTGGTTGCCTCAGCGTATCCAACATTGAATAGTTTGGCACGGTTGAACTCGCGCATCGGGCTCTGTTCTATTACAAATATTCTGTAATCTAAGTTTTGAGCCTGCAGAAAAGGGTGAATATAATTCATGAAGATGGTAAGCTGCATTTGGCGATTTCTGTACGGCAATATAATAGCCACGTTAAATAATGGATGACAGCTCAGAGGTTTCCACTGTCCTCCAGGTAATATACCTAGGCGACGTGCCATCGCCACTGGATCTTCTCGAGGATGTTCCTCGGGATAAAGTAATTGAGAAGATCGTCGGGGATCGATAGCAATCATACAAGAATTGTCTTTTGCCGGATAGGATCTTTCCATTTCATCGTAAATATCCTCGGCTTTTATAAAAGTATAATGCGAGGCAAATCTAGCTGGGTGTAAGCAGTAGCCGAGAATCAGAATCGTAGTAATGGTGTACGATAATCCGCGTGCATAGTCATAAAACAAAGCAACGAAAACTTTGAAAATATTAATGACGCTCCTCATTCTAACCTTTGCTTCAACTGTCGATCAGCATTTTATTCAACACGAACTATGTATTATTGTATTTGTTTCCGAGATTGATCCATTCATTGGTTTCGTTGATAACTTGAAGATAGTTCACTGTGCCATGTTATTACACGTATGAAAATAAAAGTTAAGTAAATAATATTTATATAAACACACTTGCGAACGTACAAGCGCAAACGGCTTCACTGTCAATTGAAAATTATATTAAAGCAATGCGCATGCGTGTTATTCCTATCAGCTGTAAGGCAAGGTTTAATTGATACACCCTTTTGAATTTAAAAGTTCTACTTTGTATTCCGTATTATTAATGTTGATATTTACAATGCATCCGCAAATCGACGAGGTGAATGAATATAAAATACGTTATTTTTACAATGACGTTTTATTTAAAATTCCTCATAAATCAATTAAACTATGAGTAATCGTTAACATTTCATCACTGTTGGATGCTTATTCAACAGCACAGGTATCCGAGTAAAATAGATTAATGTATACGAACAAATCATATTCGTACAATATAAAATTTTGAGTGTTTATTATTTTACATCTTTCATTATTTCATATTCGTCAATGAACCCGAATCGCACGCGGCATTTCATTCGACTTAGACTCCATCGTCGGTATATTCAGGCGATGAAAGATATCGAAAAAGTCTTTCACAAATTGGTCCATCATCGCCCGAGTGTGTTTCGGTGTTGGGGCGAGCCTTAATTTTTCTTGTCCTTTCGAAACGGTTGGATAATTAATCGCTTGAACATAATGCCCCTTTTCTCTTATCAACGAATCGGCAAGTTGACTACACAACAACGGATCCCCAATCTGAAAATGATTCCAATTAAGTACAACAATTAGAACAATGTATAACTAATAAATTTAAAAAAATATACTTTTATCGGGATAATGTGAGACGGCGAATCTTCCAGCGGAAGACCCGTAACAGTTAATATAGATTTCATATAAGCCACATTATCTTGGTGGGAAGCTCTTAACGCCCTTCCTTCGTCCGAGGCTAAAATTTCAATGGCCTTCAATGCTCCGTACAATACTGTCGGTGGTAACGAAGTTGTAAAAATAAAACCGGACGCGTAACTTCTTATCATATCTATTAATGTAGCAGATCCAACAATGTATCCGCCAACATTGCCAAAGGCCTTCCCCAGGGTACCGGATGTAATATCCATTTTATGTAACACCCAATCTCTCTCTCCGATTCCAGCACCCGAATATCCATACAATCCCACAGCATGAACTTCATCGACAAATGTTAAGGCACCGTACTTATGTGCAACATCGCATAATTGTTCCAATGGACATATGTCACCAGTCATAGAATGTACCGTTTCAAATGCAACAATTTTTGGTACATTTTTGTCCACCTTGGAAAGAAGTTCTTCCAAGTGTTGCGCATCGTTGTGCCTAAAAATATGCTTTGGTACACCACTGTTTCTTATACCATGAATCATAGACGCATGATTCCCAGCATCTGAGAAAATGTGACATCCGGGTAGAAACTTTGCTAATGTATATAGCGTGGAATCATTGGCAACGAAGCAAGACGTAAATAATAAGCCAGCTTCCTTTTGATGCAAGGAAGCTAATCTTTTTTCTAACTTTTCATGAGCCACAGAGTTTCCCGATATATTTCTCGTCCCTCCAGCCCCTGTGCCAAACTTATCCAACGCTTCTCTAACAGATTCTTTAACAGCTGGATGCCGTGACATCCCCAAATAATCATTAGAACACCAAACATTAATTGGTTTCTCCCCGCACGAATATTCCATTGCATTTGGAAAATTGTCTGCTTGTCGATTTACTTTTTTGAATATTCTATAGGAATGATCCTTTTTCTTCTTCATTATTTGCTCGTGAAAGAATTCTTCGTAAGGAAAATTTGGTTTCTCCTTGGTATCACTGGGCGTTGCGTTAACAATTTCTTCTTCGGCCATAGGACTGGCCACTTTCTCTGCATTTTGTTCTTTAGCAGGAAACAGGCATTGACTATTGATAACTTCCTCGGTTTGCTGAGTCTCAGCAGTACCTGGCTGAGTGCTAAAGGATTGGGACATCACTGGACAAAGCTGGCGATAGTTCATAATTACAGATGTTCCATAATTACGAATGTAATTCGCAGAAAGGCGTGTTAAAAACGGACAGGGCATGTTTCTTAAATTGTCTGAAACACAATAATAGAAAAATTCACATGATAGAAAAAATTATGTCTGACGCAATTTTCAATTCGATAAAGACCACCTGATATATTTCACGAAAGTTATGTAATAAACGCGATGGTTCATTTTCTTAAGTTAGTTTCATCTTAGACATATTTGTAAGGTAAAATTTAGGTCAACTGCATAAAAGCTGTTCGAGAAACTGATCAGTAAAAGAGAAAGTAAAATGACGGATCATGATGATACGGCATTTAAGGAACGAAAAATTGTCTTACTTGTCACAGCGCTGCTCCAATGATAAGCGTTGATGTAATGAATATACGGGCGTGAAAACTGAAAAAATGAAAATCAGATACTTTTATGTATCAAGGCAGGAGAATTTTTAGTACAGCGGCCGATAGCCAAATGTAAATGAGCTATCGAGCTATCTCAAAGAGACGAGATAAAAAGAAGCAGAGAACCTTCCGCGGTGACAGGTGGGTCACAACTGAAGGCGCCAGTTCTCCGAAGTACGCTTATGAACTATCATGAAAAAAGGTCACGTCGATTCGAGAAGTCGATAAGGACTTCTCTATGCACGATCCCACTTTTATTATCCTTCGAAATATAGCCATGCACATTGACCCGTAATTACTCATTACAGAAAGTGTATCATTGATTATCGTTTGATATTTTAGATCTCATTTGATATTTTAGATCAGGGGTGACGAATTGGCGGCTCGCGAGCTATTTGGCTCTTATCCCTACTCTTCCCTGCAACATAAGGCGAAAGGGAATTGTCCCCACTACGTCTAGGTATACGTCTACGTTTACGTCACGAAATGGAAGAGGGAAGCGTATTTCGAGCGTTCAAATGAGTTTAGTTTTACGTGCGATCTTTATGACCACGGTTCCAATATTTGCGATGGACTTTTTCTTGGTATATTGTCCCCGAGCTAGTCGCAGGTGGTCGTCCGTATACAGTAAGTAATAGAGGAGCTGTTGCTGTACCATAGTGGAGGACTCGCCCGATTGGCAGTGATGAACCTGCGGCTCCGGCGGGGAAGAAATACGTCATCCCCGTTTTTTAGTTTGTAAAATAGATTACATGTTTTGCAAATATTGAATACTGCATGAATGATCTCATACTTGAAACAGAAATGGGTACAATTAAAGTACTATCAAGAAATAAATACTCACTACGTTAAATAATTGTATGAAATTACTTACAACTGCATATGTTTGTGGAATACATATACATATATCGTACTTAATTTTTGTTTCTATCGATTTTGGTAATCGTTCGCGTGACAATTAGACAAATGTTTAAATCAATGATCATTCATCTATTATTGGAACACGCGAAGCCCGTGTATCAAGTTTACCGTTTATATGATAATTAATAATTTATCAGATATTCTTGAAACGGCGACTTCCTCATTTTGTAAATAATACTCGATTTAATTGCATTTAATTTTTCACGAAACGCGACAATTTAATATTTAGGTAGGGAGTGTCGACGTTTACGTAAACGTAAGCCTTCGTTCATGACATTAATTGTAAAGATCAGCGGCAATACATTTTCTATTCCGTTGTATATTTACTTAATGTAATAAAATATAGCTAAGCTTTACGTTATCGTACTTCAACGAACAAACGATTCGCCTATCAAATATCATCACCAATTCATTTGCAGCTGCATCGTTACGTAACTTAGATCGTTACTGGCGCACGTCAATGCAGCTCGATTACTTAATTAAGCATCCAGACATGCAAGGGACTATCTAAGCGATCGTAAATGTAAAATATGTATCTCGTGCACGTAACATTCGCCGAGCAATTCAATTTATTGAAGGCCCTACAAAAAAAAAAAAGATGTTAAAGTGATTCAACTTAATTATGTTGGTCCATTTTTTCTTCTCATTTACCTCTCCTAAATGTGTTATTCTATTGGTGTATTTCAATGCAGTATGGATCAAGTATATATTCGAAAAAAATGTTGGTAAATTTAATTGCGGTATACGTCCACTCACCATAATACCAGAAGATGTCTTTTATATGATGCTAAGTTAAATAAGAAGGGCAAGCGTAGCACTATTCCATTGTCTCTTCGGTGTCAACGTTAATGCCACTTCTTTACAACTGGTTAAATCGTGCTTCTGTCATTTATATTATTTAGCGTCCCCCATTCCATCCATATTATACTTTTCCGTCTTTCTGCAAACTCATGTCTACGCTAAACGCGGACAGATAACCAATCGCTGGCGTGGTAAGGATCGCCATTTAAATTCACTTCATGTTTAATAAAATCGGTACGTCTGAATGTATTTCATTCCTGTTTCTTCTATTCATGCACATATACATTCTCACGTAAATTGATTGTTTACTACTGTTTTGTAGCGTTACGTGAAAATCGGCAGGTGCCATTGCACTGTAAGAAGAATACGACCGAAATAAACAATGAATTGCTATGTTATATATTATTTAGAACTTTTCCTTTCCTCGTGTAATAATTTAATCAAATTTCCTTGTTTTGCATTACAGAAATATCATTTTCACTTCAATCGTTACATTTCATATAGTATACTGATAAGTACTGTTTTTGCAATTGTTCTATGCAGTCGTTGTATAGCAGTCAAAGATTAATCCGGGAAATACTGCGGGACGTGCTAATTCATTACTGATTCAGCAATCACTCCTGGGGCATCCCTGAGAAAACAAGAGGCTTAAGTCGCTGTAGTGCATTTATATAAATTAAAAATAGATTTGTCAT
The DNA here is from genome assembly GCA_963667235.1 of Nomada lathburiana. NCBI lineage: Eukaryota > Metazoa > Arthropoda > Insecta > Hymenoptera > Apidae > Nomada > Nomada lathburiana. The sequence continues at coordinate 9,509,477 of OY763903.1, forward strand.
AATAATCATTTTCACGCCATAAGAATCCTTGAAAGAGCCTAATTCCAATGCCATAAGCAAGAAGGACCGCGCAGGAACTTTAATTTCAAAGTCCTAATGCGAAGAATTTGTAAAAATAACTAAATACTTACAATATTTACAATTTGAGATGTAATTTATTAAAAAATCATACCTAGGAGGCGGGAAGTTTGCATTCTATGTTTAAAGCGGATAAGGTTCACAATTTTACAGAAAAGTGGTACGTGTGGCGCCATCTATTGGGGACATGTCGAAAACTGTCGAATGTTAATAAGAATACAGAATCACAGACGAGATATAAGAATAGACAAATCACCTTATGGACTTTCATAGCCCAACGGGACTCAGAAATTCGACCCTGATTTCAGCATACTCTGCTCATGAACAGTGATCAGATGGAGCACTATTATTTACTGAAGCAGAGTTGGACACAGGAGTCATGCATGTATCTGAACCTTTCTTTATACATGTATCTTGCTCCTTTTATTGTTCTGCTCTGCTACTGCGCTAGCATTTCATAGTATCTTCGTTCAAGGCTCTCCGTCTCATTCTTTACTTCTGCTCTCATCTAAATGAATCTTGTTAGACTCAATCCACTCCGTTTTAAATAAACCTACTTTTTCTTATGATTCTAGTTCGGCCCTCCCTTCTTTCTTTTTCGTCTAAATATCACATAACAATTTTTCTCTCTCCTGTTACATACTAATATATTTTTTGTGTGTGCAGGTTCCGCATGCAAAGAGTAAGAAGCATTGGCCTCTCACTCCTCATCCTGCATAAGCGCGAGAAATGTATATATTTTAATTCATAAATTAATTAATATCTATACAGACCTCCTTGAAACTACTCGCGCCACTTACTTACTTTAAGTGTAGATATGGCAGAGGCGCGAGTCGTTTCATTCACATCTGTATAGATGGCGATACTAAAGACCACTTTGGGTGTAGGTAAGACAGGGTTACAAATGGTACGTAATTTCAAGCACTTCGTTATAAAGAGTGGTATGATAAATTTCGTTTCGTACTCTCATTTACATATCAATAAGGTGTTAGCAAACACAGTGTTACATTAAATTCTGTCTTACGAAACTCATTCCACTCGTTTTTAAAGTATACTTCTAAGTATACTTTCTTTTACGTATATCTACTTTCTGCTGAAACAGATAAATAAAATTACATACATCGTTACATTCCATGATTTACGTCTGAAGAGCTTCGCTTACTTTAAATTTCAGCAATTACTTGGTCATTTTAAAATGTTCTCCGGAAATTAGATAAGACACCATAAATGATACTTATAGTTCTCGTTGATCGCTGAAGAGGGCCCGGATACTATCGAATACAGAAGATCGAAGGACGGCGAGATCGTTTTTTTTTTTAAAATATCGTTTCTTTATCAGCTCTCCCTACCAAAGCAAACTCAAATGAAGTACACCTTGTTGCTAACCCTTTCCAGTCTCGATTCTCGTCTCCTTCGCCCCTGACACGTACATATCATAGTACAGAAACATCCTACGTACACAACCGTAAGGAGTGACCAATCAGAACACGACAGCACGGTGCGGCTACCCTGGCTAACTTCTTGCAAGAGCCACGTCTTCGGCAGACAGTGTCTTGTGGGCAAAGGATACAGTTCGAATTTGTTTTAGAGACCATCACCACGATGCTGCCCAAGTATATTAGTTTACTTTTCTTGTTCTTCGCTACCGTCTTAGCTGAAGAAAAAGATGTACTGGACCTAACCGACGATACTTTCAGCCATGAATTAGAACGGCACGAGAACACGCTTGTTATGTTTTACGCACCATGGTAAGTTTCTTTGTTATAATTATAAATTTGTTGAAATTCTCAATGTTAATGCTGTTTCATTAATTATTATACCGTTTTGTAATTGTAATTCCAAGAAAGACTAATAAGAAACGATTGCAAAATAATTTGAACAAGTAATCGTTTTCGGCAATCTCAAGAGCCGGCTTTGTGACACGTTAGCGAGCGATAAGTCGTGTCTCATTCAGGATACATATTGCCAGTTTTACACTAAGAAATCCACTGTCCTTTTATCTACTGCCTCTATGCAATTTTTGGAAACATAAAAATAATTCAGTCGCATATGCTAAGATTATCTTAACCGAGTGTTACATATGTCATAAATAATCAGTCGATAATTCTACCAGGTGTGGCCACTGTAAACGATTGAAACCAGAATATGCAAAAGCTGCAGAAATGTTGTTGGGTAACGACCCAGCGATTACTCTTGCCAAAGTAGATTGTACAGAAAGTGGAAAAGATACTTGTAACAAATACTCAGTAAGTGGCTATCCAACATTGAAGATCTTCTCCAAGAACGATTTTGTTAGTGACTACAATGGACCAAGAGAAGCTGCAGGTATTGCCAAATACATGAAGGTATGATAATTTTGTTTCGATAATGTATAAATTCTCTGTGCATTGAGTATAATTAATTTGAATATTTTTCAGGCACAAGTTGGTCCGGCATCTAAAGAATTAACTGGAGAAGATTGTCTGAAATCATTCTTGGATTCTGATGAAGTAGGTGTTGTTGGTTTCTTCGAAGAAGGTGATTCCCCATTAGCAACATCGTACCATGCTGCTTCTAAGAAACTTAAGGAGAAAGTCAGATTTGCTCACGCAACTGCTAAGCCACTTTTGGAAAAGGAGGGACACAAGTAAATAAGTTACTACTTGTTCATTCCATCATAAATATTGCCTGCAGAAACTGTTAAATAGAATACTAACTTTTTATTTATTTGTAGGAATACCATTGTCCTATACAGACCAAAAGTTCTTCAAAATAAATTTGAACCAAGCACTGTGAAATATGATGAAACCATGGGAGATATTCAAGAATTCATTAGCAAGAACTAGTAAGTGTTTAGAAAATTCTTTCCATTGATAATTGAATTTCGATCGTTTCCGCTAACATTATTAATTTCTCAGCTTCGGTATTGCGGGCGTGCGTACGCGAGATAACGCAGCCGAGTTTAAAAATCCACTGGTCGTTTCCTACTATGCCGTGGATTACGTGAAGAATCCTAAGGGCACTAACTACTGGCGCAACAGAATCATAAAGGTTGCTAAGGACTTCACAAAATTGAACTTTGCCATTTCTTCCAAAGACGACTTCCAGCATGAACTGAACGATTTCGGAATTGACTTTGTCAAGGGTGATAAGCCTGTTGTTTTAGCCAGGAATGCTAAGAATCAGAAGTTTGTCATGAAAGACGAATTTTCGGTCGATACATTCGAAGCATTCTTGAAGGACATGGAGGCAGGAAATCTGGAACCGTATCTAAAGTCCGAACAAATTCCTGATGATAACACCGGGAGCGTTAAAGTTGCAGTAGCTCGTAACTTTGACGAAGTTATTACAAACAATGGCAAAGATACGTTGATCGAATTCTATGCTCCTTGGTGTGGTCATTGCAAGAAATTGGCACCAGTTTTCGATGAATTGGGTGATAAACTTGCAAACGAAGATATCGAAATCGTGAAATTCGATGCCACTACCAACGATGTTCCTGCGCCATATGAAGTACGCGGCTTCCCAACTATATTTTGGGCACCTAAAGATTCCAAGGATAGTCCAGTTAAATACGAAGGTGGCAGAGATATTGAAGATTTCATCAAATATATTGCGAAGCACGCAACTGATGAGCTGAAAGGATTCGATCGCAAGGGCAAGGCTGTGAAGCCGAAGAGCGACGAGTTGTAAATGTTTTCATAAGAGATAAAAGGTTGTTTACTACATTTTTTATATATGTCTCAGCAACAAAACCAGAAGTGAGCACTCTTCTTGTGCGACTTACAAGTGTGAAGAAAGTGGCGTACGATCTATAAGTATAAATGCTAAATAAATTTTTTAGTATCAGAGACAGATCTGAATGAACAAAATTGAAGACCTTAAATATCGCGGAACCGCATTTATTTTACAGAATATTTGAAAGCAAAGTGAAGTATAATTAGGATAGGATTGTCTATACGTATTATGTAACTTTATGATATATATCATGCTAAACTACGCTGAACTGATTTAGAATTATTATACCCAAGTTTTCCAAGCTTAATGAATTATATTCTAAGACTAAATTTTTCATTCCATTAGTCATACTTGATTGTACTAAGTTGAAATTTGTTTGTACCAAAAGTAAAATAAATTGTTTTATATAAAAAATTTCTGCGCTAGATCTAATTATATTTCTCGTTAAAACAATTCTAGATTAATAACTTCCAAACATGTGATTACTAGGATATAATACTTTTAAACAAAGGAAGACTTTTGTTCAATAAAACTTTTAAACGATGATTCACTTTATAATCTATATATTCTATGAATTCATGCACCTTCACTGATTCCTTCTGATGTCCAGATAATATCACTGCCCGAATTTGTATATTTAAACTTACAAGCATGGATAGGTAATTTTTATTGTTAATTACAATTTATTGTAGCAATCGTAGAGTAAATATCTTATATCAGCTAATTAAAGAGTGAATTGTAAGTATGGAGTGATCTGTTAGACCTCAGAGGACCTACACCTAACTTCATTTTCTAAATCGTAAAAAAATTTTTCTTATCCTTCAGTATTACCGAGAAAGTACTACGTACAAACAATTAAGTTGTTTCCTGTGGTGGTAAAGTCGCAAGACTGTACATGCAAAACTGTGGAGATATAGGAAATAATATATATTTCCTATTTCAATCTTCGTATTCATCTCATATGTATAACAAGTGCATCTCACCTGATGCTGAAAATGAAAGTGACGCAAGATGCTCACCATATGTATATATTGCCCAAATATTATCATAAGAAAGTAACATAAAGCGGCTCGTATTTCTATTGCTGTCTCATACTATCAAAAAGACAAAAAAATACTAGAAAAATTCATGAGACACTCATGAAGGCATCACACCTCATCTATTCCAAGAACAATGATAATTTATGTATAATCTTTAATCCTATATGGACCAAACATATACCCGTAAGACAGCAGTATTTTTTCTGTATCGCTTATTTTACGTAGACGGTAATGAATTTAATCAATGCTATGACATATGTATTATATAAATAATTACTATTTTGATCCTCATCAGACTTAGAACTTCAAATCCTTATATCTTATCTCACAGCTTTGTGCACTTAACAATGTTTAATTCTTTCATAAAATGGCGTGGTTAGATTTATTACTCATAGTCTTTCGTTTCTTTTCTTTAAAGTGAAATATTCAAAACTCAGTCTCAAAGACTTTTATACAATAATATTGGGAAGCTGTTCTACGTCGATAAAGATCAAGACGATAAATAATTTCTAAGGAAAAAGTATGTATATCGATAGTATATCTATCGTGATTCATAGCATATTTTTATAAAAACTGCGGTGATGTTTGTACAAATTTTTAGTTATTTATTTCATCTGAAAACACGATCGCACTTATTGCAGCATTTGGAGAAAAAGTCCATAAAGGATTAACTGATACAGTCATAATTAACAGTACATCCTTCGGAAATTATTATAATAAAAGAACACTTGCAAACTTTGCAACGGATTTTGATTTGCAAAGGCGATATTTTTCAATATTGAGATGTTTATAAATGTAATTTTTCTTTTGCAGAGGACATCATCTTATACGAGTGCAATAAAAGTCTTTATAATATTCATTGATATCTCAATTAACTTTGTGCATCGAACAACTAATCAATGATGATTACACTTTAACATTATAGAATCGGCACATCCATTAATCCTTGGTAAACAAAATTTCTGATTGATCAGACCGTTGCAAAATTTGACTGCAACCTTATGGAGTTCTGGTGAAAAGCGTAATTCAACAGTAGTACTGCTAATCGTTAAAAAAAAGTTTGTTGAACACAATTCCACAGTCATTCATTAAATCAATGGCCAAGACTGCATTGCAGTCGTTAATTCAATAGTTCTTGCAAAAAACAACTACCTTCTGAACCTTATAGATTAGTTTTAATAGAAGACGTGTAAGATTAAAAGTTTAGAATAGTATGTATACAAATGAAGACAAAAAAAAGAAATAAAGAGGAAAAATACAGGGTGTCTTAAGAGGCTCGATAATCATCTTTAAAAGGTAACTTGAAATTCATAAATTAATTAGTGTTTTTGAAGAACACATTACTTTCAATCGAAATGATGTAAAATATCGTGCAAGTCACACGATATCAATATGAAAATCAATATGTTCTGTGAAATTTGTTCGTCCTAAATAATTATGAAACATTCCCCGATTACATCAATCACGTTGGAGAATTTAAAAAATGATCGCGCCATAAAACGCTAACCAGGACGTCGTTCCGTATGTTTTGTTTGGGTACAAGGGATGTGTTGTCGAAATACATAAATATAATATAGCCGCTGTTACAATCCGTAATGTTAGTGTCATCGTATTACAATAATATAATAATAAAAATAATTATTAATAATAATAATTAATAATAATAATAATACATTTAGCCTAGTTGGTATCTTAAAGATCAAAGTGATCCGCTGGTCTACTTACGCAATTTTATAATATAATATAACGTTTGTTACTTTTTTTTTGTTTGTTTAAGAAATATAGAAATAATGCGATGGTTTCAATAAAATAGCGACGCAACATTTGGAATTCTTAACGTTTTGTTTTAAATTCTTACATTGCTTTCTATGACTTTGCATTGCATACTAAGTTTCTACTCTCCCCCATTTCTCTCTTTATACTTTGTTATGAAATCCCCCAACTCCTTTCGTCCATTTCTTTCCACTTTTTTTTATTATCAAAAATAAACAGCCACTACGATTAAAAAAAAAGATGTAGAATGCATATAAGAGTAATGAGATACTAATAATAATAACTGCTACAATGATATAGATAATTATGTACCGTAAGTGTACCGTAGTTGGTATGACAATTGTTTAATTGTGTAAACTCGAAGCACAATTCATTACCATTAAAAAATACAATCAAGTAGTCATTACAATATACATTATGGTTTTTTCATATATATATATATATAGCACATATACTTGTATTGAATTTAGTCAGTAGTTTAAGTCTCCAGTTTCATCGATGATAATTTTTTTTTCATATTGCGGGCGCATTTTGTGGTTGTTTTTCTTTTTTTTGTAGATTTGTTTTATTGTGTAAAATAATTAAAGATAAGTTGTTATTATATTATGGTTTCCGCTGGGGGCCTTCGGCATAACAACTAGCTTCATTGCAGCTAGCTCCGCAAATTCCATTACCGTTGTATCAATCTCGATGACGGTTCATGAATTATAAAAGCCAACATCTTCCCTTCTTCTTCTTTTTCACCTACGAACTCACATAATTTTTATAATAACGTCTGCCCAATTTGTATTCCATTTTTCGGGAAACCTGTAATGAACAATACTTACTTGTAGCGCTGCCCGAGTGGCTGTTTCAAATACTTCCCTAATGCCCTCCTTACTCTTAGCAGAACATTCAAGATAAGCAAAAGCATTGATTTTTTCAGCCATAGCTCTGCCCTCCTCAGGTTTAACTGGTTCTTGTTTCATCTTGCTAAGTTCTTTGATGGTATTAGGATCGTTGCGCAAGTCTTTTTTGTTTCCAACAAGGATAATAGGCACATTTGGGCAAAAGTGCTTCACCTCTGGTGTCCACTTCTCGGGAATGTTCTCCAGGGAATCGGGACTATCGATAGAGAAGCACATTAAGATTACATCTGTATCGGGATACGACAGTGGACGCAACCTATCGTAATCTTCTTGTCCAGCTGTGTCCCATAGAGCCAGTTCCACCTGTTCATAAGAAACATATTTTTTTGTTTTAACACATTTCCAAGTACATAAGCCATGGAAATAATTTTTTACTCCACCTACCTGCTTCCCATCGACCTCAATGTCCGCAACATAATTCTCAAACACTGTAGGTACATATACTTCGGGAAACTGGTCTTTGCTGAAGACTATAAGTAAGCATGTTTTACCACAGGCACCATCTCCCACGATAACCAATTTCTTCCTAATGGCTGCCATGAATTCTAAAATATAAATCATTGCATATTTATTTACTATGGCTTCCATAACATTTTTTACCCTTAAGATTCTAACTTTATGCATTAAACTCTCATCTTCAAAGTTTATGTATTAAATGCAAAAGCAATGAATACACATTCCATTTCACATTAGTAACGAATATTTATTTTACATAACTTATTAATTTTGAAAATGTCTTCACCGTCGTTTTTAGTAAGTGCAGACACATCAATTTTGTTATTCTGCTAAGTAACTTACCTATACAACAATAATGTTACAATCTTATTTGACCCCAGTGTTTTTATCATACTGAGCTTTTTTAAGTTCTATCGTTTAGTGATTATTGGCAATAACGATAATTTATACACAGGCATTATATGCACTTAGTTTTTACATTTATGTGAGAGTAAATTAACAAGGATGCACACCTAATTGCTAATTATTTTATCCTATGTACCCATACACATATACATATAAGTGTGCGTTCAAACATATAACTATATGTATATGTAAGAAAAGATCACAAATTGCAACCACTAATATAGAAACCATACTCTATGTATAAATAAATTCCAAATTGGAGTTTCATACAGTATAAAGATGTGAGAAGTATCTTAAAAAACTATTCAGATACTAGCGATAATGAATCTAAATTAGTTAACGTAACATTTTTTAAGGAACACCACCTAAAATTAGTTCAATTAAGGGCATGCAGCGAGTGAGCATGTAATACGCATAAGATAAGATATCAAAACTTAATGGAAAACACAAAGAACATGTTGAAAAAGAATGTAATCAATATCATTGTTAACAGAAACTGCTTGTCCTACACCCTGGATAAAGCATAATAAGTAAAAAGCAATTTCAAGTAGATGAATCTGAGTGCAAATGTATAGACACAAAAGAAACAGTGACAGAGACTGAGACAAAGCATTCTTCAGGATAGAGTTAGGAAGAAGTCAGGGAAATTTTTTCGAAATTGTTCAATTATATTCATTTTCTGACAGTACTATAAACAAAGGCTTGATTTCAAACCTCGTAGGGTATTAATTTTATCATTGCCTGAAAGTACTTGTAATTCGTTTGTTTTTAAACGGAGTACTAAAAATTGGTACTAGCATTACAAATATAGTAGCATACACTCCCTACAGCCCTCTGTGTACTTAAATTTACATTGCTAAAAAATTGCCTCTAGGTTCATTACTGCCAGCTACTAATATAGTGGGTATGATAGGTCAAGACTTTTGTTTTTGTCTCTATATTTCCTGTCTACTTTATTACTATTTAGAAAGCAACCTACGAGGGCTGAAGATTTAAAGGATATTGTGTGGGTCGTACCTGATCCAGGGTACCCCGTATCGTCTGGACCGAGGCATCGGCCCGTATTGCATCCCATGTTTTTAGTCTTTCTTTCAGCTTCTCTGCTTTAAGTGGACATTTTATATGTTAGACTGGATAAAAGGTTGCGAGATAATTGCATGTACCACACATATATCGTATGCATATATCTCATTTCTATTATGATTACATACTTAAATATCTGTAAAATTATTAAATACAATCTGTGATCATTGAACGACATCTTAGCAATTCTGTTTCATAACTCTTTCCTTCCGATATATATGAAAATATGTATACTACAAGGCTTTGCAAGAATGTAAAATACTAAATATAATATGGATTTTATGTTATCATCAGTGTTATATATAATGATCTTGTGTACACAATTAAATTAAAGATTACAAAATTCTGAAATGCATAAGGTAAAGCCTTTGTTTAACAGTTCTGCATGAAAAAAGAAAGGACGCCTTATGCCAACTGCTCTGTTAACATGTGTATAAATATTCTCGCATACCAATAAATATTATAAGACTGTACCTTATGCCATATAAAAGAAAAGAAACATGCATGAACACATAAGATTGATACTTTTGTGTATTAAACATGCGCTATTAAGATATATGTGAACCCATCAATAATTTTGTTTAAGAAGCATAAAATAAATATAGTAGAAGATACATTTAAATTGAACATAAATTAGATGCTCCATAAAATATTATTTAAACAGTTTATATTCATTTAATATTTATTAAGGAGGCAATTATAAATGAACGTGTATATACATTCACAAAAATGAATAGCTCTGACATTATTGCCAGAGATAGATATAGCACAGAATCCTAGTTATACGAAATTTTTATTATAGTACAATTATGTTTTATTATATAATGCCATTGTTTTTAGGTGTGTATTACTTGTGTCATTACACAGATTACACTTGTTAATGTACAAAGGAATTCTATAACTGGTAACTTCTGGTATGGAATCAAAAAGCACAAACAATTTCTTTCTCTGGCGTATTGTTTCCGCAAGGTTATCATTCTGTGTAACAGAAGTTAAAAGCATTTAGTAAGATTTTGCACAAAAGCAAGGACTTCAGCAACAAACGTTGCCTGTTGTGGAAAAAAGCAATGCAAACGAATATATAAAAGATTATATGTGTCAATGAAGTAAGAAGGGTTATGTGTTAATGTTAAAGCAACACAATTCTATTTGGACTTTAAAACTTCACACCTTGTTCCAATGTTGCAAGAAGTGTTGATCAGTACAATGGTACACTGTTTTACCACAGTGATAAAAAAAGAATTGAACTATTCAAGCTGTATTGAAGTAAACTCAAATCGAATCACTTTTTTTCATCTGCAACACGTAATAGAATATTCGTAAATGTTGCAACTCATAAATATAACTTAAATATAAAATCTGTTAATCGCTTATCGAAAGACCGACGTGTTTGTTTAGTATTTTTTTATTAGGGAGTGGAAATTCCGATGAAATCATCTTTTGTAGTTAGAGGAACGGAAACGCAACTAAGATATACGCGCAATAGTTGTCGAATGAATAGGGACGGGAATTTCTACCATTTCAGAGAACGTACCGATCTTTTGTTTGTCGTAAATCCGAAACGTCGGTTGACGAGTAAACGAAGGAATGTCAAGATATGACAAAGCTGTGACACAGATTTTTACTTAGGCTTGCAGACAGAAACCCGGTGCCTTTTGCTGAAATTTGCACAGCCGGAAGTGCATTGTCGTGTGTAACAGGCTACGGGAACGGGGGTATAGTCTGAGAGGGAAGGATGGGGGCGCTGGGGGTGCGACAGGATAGCGACGCAGGGGTCTTAGATCCCGGGGGACAATTTACATACTGAACTAAAGCCCTGGTTGTATTTGAACTGGTACAAGAAATCCCAAATTAGTGATTGAATTCAGCAGCAACAGACAGCGTGTTGCTTCTCGTACGTTGAACTAAACGGTCGTCATGCGGAGATGCTGTGGATTCGTAACGCATGGCACTCCCTTCGGCCCTCTCTCTATCACGGGAGGAGGAGAGGTTTTTTTTTTCCCTCCTTGACACACAGAGTTCCCGGTTGCGCCGTTAACAAACCGATATGCGGCACGGTTAAACCACCCGGGCACACAGCACAGCACACTCTCGCACCACTCCAACCAGTATTACTTAAGAAATAATTGCGTATTTACCTGAAATGTTAAGCGACAGAAAGTCAAGAAGATGGCTGCCCTCGATGGCCACACCTCAATCTGTTGAGTGTGCGGCAATCGAGTAGTGAGGGGGGGCAATATACTCAGGCCCGTATCAATAATTCGAAAAGCCCCTGCTGTAAGTTTACGGAAGGCCGGATCGGAATATGTATTTTCAAATATTTCATATCTTTACATCAGTAGTTACATAGCAATAATTAGTCTATATCATTAGTTCTTTGCATTGCACAAATTATATTTCAGCTACTAACAATTGATAGAAAGATGTGAATATAGTTAATAATAAATAAGATCTTAACCTAATGAACAAAATTGCACCAGCTTTTAAGAATTTTGCGTTGATGCATATTTTCTCCACTTTGCGCGTTATTATAATATTTCTTATACTGTCTTCTTGTTTAGCAAGGTAGTACTACAATGTTGGAAATACACTTGTATTGTAGTCAATGATGCTTGAAAAACTAAATAACTGTTTTCATATGTGCAAACAAAAATGTATTTTATAACAATGTTCTTTTAAGGAGAAAATGATTTTTAATGTTTGCATCATTAAATGTTACGTTCCTGGACGGTACTCCGAAACCGGCGAATCATGCGCCACCGCGCACGTCACGAACCTGTGGAGGAACTTTGCGCACGCATCATGTTTCTCGAATGTATTTGTGGGTGAATGACGGAAAGGGTTGGAAAATATGTAAATAATGCTGCATCGTAGCTTTGTCACTCAGCGCCCCTGGCATGTAACACGTGCAAATTGTGACAATAGCTTTATAACCACGAAATAAATAAATATTTCCTAAAAACATTTATGGTTGTGATCAAATGTGGTCAAGATTTTTGTCAATATTCATTGCAATTACCGCATTTTTTATAACATAAACAATATCTTCCATTTTGGAAAACATAAACACAACAGATTGTATGTATAGTACGTGTTAAACTATGACAGTATATAAGTATACATATATGCACTTGTATAGTTGCACAGTGCATGTGACACAAAGGTTTTGCACGAACAATGCAAACGCGCCTGAAAAATTAAATTTAATCGGCAGAAGTAATGCTAAGGCTTCTATTATAAAGTACAGAATGTTATTTTGTTATTATCGTGTACTTTATATTAAATTATACATCCTGTCGAAAAGTTTTAAACGGTATAGATAGTAAGAAAATCCAAGGGTGGTGGTGCTCAGGGGTAAAACTTCGTCTGTGTAATGTTTTTGCGTTTATTCGTCGATATGAATTTACATTCACATGCTGAAAACCAATTAGAGCACGAAATTTAAAAGTGATCGAGTTTATTCGCACGCCTCGAATATGCCAAATAAAAATGACGTCACTACGTGACGTACATTGAATTAACATATACATTCGGGTTGTTCCTAACTATAGATAGGCGAGAATTATCATGCAAAGATTGAGGATAAAATATGATTAAAGTCCTAAAAATTGAAACAAAAAATTTAATTGACTTGTCATTTTTAATTTGTTAATTTCCTTATGCGATTAAATTTCTAAATGTGAATATGTATGGGTAAAATACATTCCAATAAATAGAATTTTTTTAATTTTATAATAATTATTCTATGGGTTTAAAATTCGATGTAAAAAAAGAGTTGCAAATATCATTAAATATTATTAAGTAAAGGCGATCAAAATAGAATGTAGAAACATTTAAGGAATGTTTAATAATTAAATTTAGTTCTGTTTCAACTGGATCATTTTAAAATATATACATGTTTTACTATAGAGGTAATTAACATTTTGTTTTTGTATTTTCATATCCAATTTAAAACCAAATATCCACCATTATGAAAGACATTATGATAAGATATGATACACAATATCTTTAGTAATAGATAATAATTTATCATAGAAAATGTGATTGTTAAAATTATTCGAAAAACACACTGTACATATCAGTTAGAATTAAAATAAATTGAAAGCTACATTTTATGACAGAACACATAATGATCGATCAATATATATTCAAATATCTATTCTATCTGTAAAGTATGCACCATGTTTTGACATTATTTAGACTTCATATACCAAGTATTGCTAGCACACATTCAAAAGACAGATTTTGATGCTTTATTCAACAATTCATAGGAAAATGTCTATAGCATATGTATATGAATATCATTTGAAGACAGCGGAAATGTAATAATTTGTAATCACGACTTCTCATTTGGTGGCTCATTAAAAGAATGACAAGACACTGTCCCATAGCTATTTGTATGTTTCGATTAAATTTAGTTACTTCCATTTTTATAGAATTTTTATAATATTTCCCAATAGCAGTTTTTAATTCTGTTTTGGTGGATCTGGATTATCTGGATTTTCTCCCATTTGTCGTCTTAAGGATTCAATTAATTCAGGATTAGCACTGTGTAATTGATGGACAAATTGTTGTCCGCTACAAAATTAATATACAATAATATATACATCCACATACCATTACATGTAACAAAAGGTTTAAAAATATTTAAAAATCCTTACGCTTCAATAAGTGCATCAATATGAACTCCTTGTTCTGCTTGTCCACTCATAAAATTGCTCACCAAATTTGGGAGCGCTGGATTGGATAACATCTGACGTGTCATGTTCATAACAGCTGGATTACTTAAGAGTGAACTAAGATCCATACCTGGAAATGCTGTTCCACCTAATCCCATATTGCTCATGCCTTGCTGAGCCAATTTTTCTTCTGCCACTTGTAAATTGTTTTTATAACTTTCATTGTCAGGTTCCATCTCCAATGCTTTTTGATAACTTTCTTTAGCTTCTTTATGTTTGTCAAGGCTGGAATATGCTAAACCTAATCGACCGTATGCCTTACTATAAGAGGGATCAATAGACAATGCAGTATGACAATCTTTAATTGCTTGTTGATGATTGCCAATTTTACTGTAGGCTGCCGCACGATTGCAATAATATACTGCGTTGCGACTATCCAAATGGATTGCCCTAAAACAAATTACATGTACAATGTTTGTACTTATTTTATGCAGAAAAAAAAATTATATACTTTGTATAATTGGCAAGAGCATCATGATGTTTCTCCACTTTCATTAATATATTCCCTTCATTCTTCAATCTTTCAGCTTCAGCTTTTGCTTCTGTAGTCACTTCTGGTGTCATCTGAGGTTGTACATTTTCTGCAGCAGACTTGTATACATCATATAAGTTAAGACTGGTTGGGGTATCGGACGCTTGAACATTGTAAGCGCTTTCTAAGCATTGTATTGCGACTTCGAGGCTCTCCCGAGAATCGGCAGTAATATCACCCTCTTCCAACTGCTGCGTTAAAAATTGAACAATTGCTGCTACCAGCCCCTTGACAGCCATCACTGCCTTAAAAGAAACGTTCTGTCTGAAATAATCAAATTAATTTAAAAATAACATACGATGTGCCCTAACAATGATACAGATATCAAATTTGTAGCGTCACTTAGTAACAACATTTTTCTATATAGACGTGTCATAACCTAAAAAAAAATGATCCAATTACACGTAATTTTTTAGTAAGGTCAAAATGCTTCGACTAGAATAAATGGACAAAGGTTTCTCGAACAGAATCAATTGTAATATCAGTGTCAGTATCATGATAATGAATGTTTTAGTATTTCATTGTGCCAAATTGTCGTAGACCGACATAACCAAAAAAACATGCCGGATAAAAGATGCAATTAAATTTTGTCAATCATATTTCAATTATTTTTTACTTTTGGACGCGTTTCATTCATCCCAATTATACTAAATAAGTTAAATTACATACGGTAATATGAATCAACAATAAATCGTGCGTAATTAATTAAGGACGAAAATAAGCTGCCCAATTACACAGAATGAAATGATACACTGACAGATTTATTTCGGGCCATTGATTTTCTAACGTTTTCCAACTTTTCTAAAATAAAGGGCCAACTTTCCGCTTCAATATACATATATACCTTACAATGTTAATTGGAGTGTCGCGCAGCAACAACGAAGGAACTTCAATGTATTTCAATGGCTTCCACTTCGTGAAAAAGCGAAACCTGGATGCTTCGTGTGCTGTCGGCTACGGTCCTCGTGGAGTACTATTACGTGCGTCTCAGCAATGCTGTGACTACGAGATTTAATTATACGTGATGATTTTATATCATCTGACTATTCTTTGACGATGTTTTGCGGAAAGAGGCGAAATATAGTCCAAGTCTTTCCGCTGGGGATCGCGCTGGCGCAACTCCGTCAGTTAATATTAAACCTACTTTTGGGCAGAATCGTATAAATTATTTAATTGGAATATTCGATTGAAATTCTTAAAATATAAACGCTGAAATGTTAAATGTTACAAATGTATTAATAATTCGCTGCGCGAGTACATTTCTATATTACAAATATAGGTATGCATATATAACTTGCCTTAACATTAAATTACATACAATGTACCTATACATGCATATGTACAAATTTTGTACGGATAGCGTAATATACTATTAATAATAATAGATAAATTCCTATACTAAGATCATTGTAAAATTTTAATGGGGTCCCTGTTTTACGATTCTCAATATAGTACTATTTGTTCTCGTGCCCGTAAAAATATAGTGATTATGCGAATAATAGAACGGCACCATCGTTTGTAAATCATCTATTGGATGATGTAACTTTAGCTGGAATTTCTGAAAATAATAATTTTTTAAACAAACAATATACATATAACTCAAACTATTCGAATGATTAAATGCAGTATAAACCTACTTGAGCAAACATGTATTCGTAAATGTAAAATTTATTGTTCTCCGTTGCAACGATGATAAAAGAATCACTTTGACCTAATTCTAAAATATAGAGTAAAAATATTAAATTTCATTCTTACTTTATTGCAATATCGATTTGCGGTTCTTACCATCAGCGTAGAAACATTCTACACTGGAGATTCGCGAACTGTGAAACAGACTTTGATAGCTATAAAAATTATCAAATTCTCGATCATAATGATATATATTTATTGCGTTCGTATCGAAATCATCCAACAAAATGAAGTGGTCCTGTTCTTGGAACAGGCTCTTCACATTACGCGTTTTACCCCCAAAAATTTTCTGCAGCGTAAACTGAAAATCAAAGCAATTCAAATAATTGAAATCAAACTAATTAATAATCATCCTTACCTTGGTGGAGATCGGGTCCATCTTGTATAGATATGATTTTTCAGACCCCCCGAAGCACCCCAAAAGAAGATATATTTCGTGATGATTTATTTTAAACACTTCCAGAGCCCAAGCTCCATCAGTGGGCAATTGTTGATGCAATGTTAAAGCATTCTTCTCAAAATCGATTTTATAAACTATAGAATTCGTTTGGTGTGTTGCGTGTAATACATCGTAATACACTGCTAATATTACAAAGACTGAATCTAAAGAGTAAAAAAAGATATAAATATATATATTCCAATTTAATAAAAAAAATGAAAAGAAGTGACGAACAAAGTAAATGATTGATTTTTAAACAAGATTTAAATAACGCACTGTCATGTGTCATTAAAGTTTCTGCATCCTTTACGAATCCTTGAATTTCAGAGGATGTTTCCTTCACGTTAGCCAACACCTCTCCAGTATCGACCATCACAGACTTCATCCACGAAATCTTAATAAACTCGTTCTCTGTACTATTTAAAGTACATTCAGGACTGTACGACACCGAGTTTGTTATTACATTCACGCCAAATGTACTGTGCAGTTCGTGATAGTTTCGCACTATTTTGCTACCATTTGTTCTTGTAATACGACATCCATGTTCATCAAGTTCCGCCACGTACACAGTAGGACAAGAGCAATTATTGGGAAGACCACAAAAATTGCCTGGTTCTTCCCCAAACAGGTTCAACTTTACCACCTGCTCGTAGTAAACAACGTGGACCTTCTTAATATTAGGAGCATGTATTTTCAAGCTTCTCTCTACCTCTATGTACGAGAAAATATTTCTTAAGGTCTCGGAAACTAACGACGATTGTATAATACTCTCTTCCATTTTGTTTTCTTTCTGCTTCAGTGTTTGAATAGTTTGACGCGCCTCATTTTGCAAATCATTCATAATAGTTTGTAACTTTATTCCATTTACTCGGTCAGAAACGGACACATTTTCTGGAACTTTGACCATCGTTTTGAAAATCTGGAAACAGATCAGTTCTAAACATATTAGCTGTATATACATTTAAAATAGAAAAATCTTACCAGGTCACCAACGAACTCGACATCTTCGTCGTTTTGTATACCATTAGAATACTCTGCGGACACGTTCATGCCATTTATAAATGGAGCATAAATATTACCATTCACTATAACATGCTCTTCGAAGATCTTTGAACCGGATATCCATTGCGTTTCCCCTGTCCCATTGAGTACCATGTCGGAAGGATCGATGCCGTTTATTCGTGACACATTTGCATTTCCTGTTTGTCATAAAGTAGTAATGTAAATTAATTATTATATAAAATTGACATTAATAACGTAAATATAATTTAATACCTGTTACAACAACATCACCATTAAATTGTACATCAGCTAATATCTTATAATTCCCGTCGATAGTTACGCGATCTTTTAAAAATTCATCAAAATTAATTCCATCCAAGTTCTTCACGAATGCGTCCTTCAATTCGAGATCCCCGAACGCTACACCGGGGGGTAGCATTTCTGTTGCCAAAACTACACCTTTAAAAGGAATATTGTGAGCCCCATCGTCAACAATAATCTTGTTAATCGTTGCTTCTTCGAGGAAAGTTATGGTCCCGTTTATCGTTTCACCTGAACCTCGTCTCGCCACAGAATTATTAAACTCAAGAATATTGATACCATTAACGGTAGGAATACTAATATCACCAGTCACTGACAGGGTACTAATAACGAGATGCTCTTTACAAATTTTCTCGCCTGTTACTTCAATAACATCACCGTCGTCTATCACAGCGTCTGCAATTATTTCGTGTATTTCGTCGATTTCTTTCCATCGTCCAGTTACGGTTGACGCTGATACATCTTTACGGAAAATAATGTCGCCTGGAATAGTCTGATTAGTAGCTTTAGTCACCGCGTTGTTGAACAGGAATGTCAACGAGGTAGAGCTGTTCAATGGATTGGCCCAAGAGATGTTTCCATCTATTGTTAAATTTCCAATTTCTTTCACCGACACATTTAGCATACTCTGATACAACTGAAATAAAACATCGACCAATTTAATTAATTACGATTTGTATTTCAATCGGTGACTAGATTCAAAAAAATACCTCATTAACGTCACGATCATTTAGAGTGCTCGTTATAATATCCCCCTCTACAAACAAATCGTCGAACGTGACGTTTCCCGTTAGAAATAGTGGCTCAGTTATCCACATAATCTTGGAGATGTCTTGATCATTGATGAATTTAGTTTCAATATTATTTGTCGTGACTTTATAGAAGGAGAATTGTCCGGGTACAATTTGGTCCTTCGACTTTGAAAGCAAACGTTCGAAAAGGTTGTTCACACCATGACCATGCAGAGATCTCAAAGTGACATTCTGTACAATTAATTCGTCGAACGTCATCTTGGTATCAATCACGATATCTTGTTTAAACATGTTCTGTAAATAGGTAATAGGTGATTGATTGTCTATTCGATTGACATTTAAATCACCCTTTATTGTTACATCCCCATTGATTACTAAATCTTTCAAATCAGAGACATTTATATTTTTTAGCGACTGTAATTTTTCCATTTCGAGACCATTGATCGTTTCAACGCGAAGATGTTTTACATGGAAATCTGATGTCTTCATAAATTTCCTTGGCTGATCTTTCTGATCGTTTCTCGCATTTTCAAGGAGGCTAAAACTGCTCTCGTTATTAAGAGTTTGGAAATTAAGCTCGTCCACGTTTACTTGTTTAGCTCGAATCGTGGGGAAATACATATTTTCTGAGAAAATATACGGCCGCGTTCCATTCAAAATTTCCGTTACAGGCACACCATTGAAAACTTCAGTGAACAATTGATTTCCGTGAAGGTGTTCCAGATGCAATCTTTCCCGAATAGTTACCGATTCTGGGGCGATTTCAAAGAAGCTATCATTTTCACCAGCCACAAAGAACATATCATCGACATGAACATTTTCAAAATGTAAGTTCGTGAAATTCTCTGGAATGATTGTTGCATTGGTATATAGAAATTCGTCCTCGGTAAATCCATTGAAATACTTCGTGTTCAGATAATCAATGATTAAACTGTTCTCGAACGCAACATCGGTTTCGATTATTTGATCGGACGATTTCGTCCAGAAAGTATCAAGAATGTTATTCAAGTCTATTTTTTCGCCGTTTATCAGGATGTTTGTGTATTTATCCAAATCGAGAGTTCCAATGTGCAAATTACCTCGGATAGTGACATTATTATAAATTTGATACGGCGGAGTTACCGGCAGTTCAATGTTTGGATCTGCTGTAAATTTCTCTGTCACTATCAACTTTGCAATTTTTGCTTCCCCTGTAGAGAAGTCGTTTTTCATTATCAATGTAAATGTGCGTGGTGAAATATTTGAAAAATTAATTTGATTTAATTCCAATTACCTTTGATTATATTTTCTGTTGATATTCGAGCTGCTCCCGATACCGGAACACCGTTTATCGAATCCGCGTACAAATTTTCCACCTGAAGCTTTCTTATTATAAACTTCTTGAAATTTTGATCGGTTACTGTGTTCATATAATTCTCCCACGGTATTCCGTTTAACATTTGTATCGTTAGATTCTGGATTTGTAACGCGTTAGTATAGGTAATGTTGCCTGTAAAGTTGATTGAAAATTAAGCCACGTAGCCGATCACTTCGTCTAAAATGATTCTAAAAAATGTACCCTTTATTTTCTGATTTTCATGGATGATAAATAATTCGCTGAAAAGTTCATTAATATTCGTGCCGTTTATCGTTTTTACGGTTAAATTTGTTAGCGATACATTCGAATATAAATGTACAGTGTCGTCCGAAAATTCTATTTTATCTGATCCAACATTTATTTCCATTTTCGATGTATCATTATTTAAAGACCAGTCTAAAATAATGTTAATATTCTTTATACATATGTATAATATCATTATTACTATTATTATTATTGTTACATTCAGTCCTATTCGCCTTACAATTGAACGGAATTCCACAAATAGAATCGACTTTAAGATCCTGCACGATAATATTATTGCCTTTCAGTGAATTCGACGATTGTTGCGACGTTTGTGGATTTGTAACGTTAATCGCCTGCATATCAACGTCATTTAAAAAATCCACATACAACTTATCAACCTGCAGTTGTTCAATAACTGCGTCGCCCTTAATGACGATATCACCATTCAAAGAACTCATATTGTTCAGCGTTAAAAGTTCTTTAGAGACTGTTAATACATCATTAACATCGGTCATCAGGTTCTCCAACTGTTCCTCCAGTTCACGAGGCGCTATGATGTCCTCGTCTGCGAAGACATTGATATTTCTCACGGTTCCCGAATCTAGTATCATGTTCTGTAATACTACAGGTTCCGATACTGTTAAATTTTCATTTGCCGGTAATAAAAGTGGCAGCGAAGCTTCGGCTTTGTCTATGATCGGTTTTCTCTGTTGCAATATATCAATTAATTCCGCCAAGTTTTTCGTCAAGACATCACTTTCATTGGTCGACTCATCTGAAAGCAAGATCGCAATCAATAAAGCGATGAAACAATTATACAAAAATTATAGTATTACGTAGAATAGTCAACCGGTAGGAATTTCTTCCATGTGTATTTGCCATAATTCTACGTTGTAAGTACTATTCTTGTCCATGACGACCAGCACCATGATTATTGTGTTTTTTACGATTTTAAGTCGTACATCAACCAGAGTCAGATTAGTAGGCAATTCCATGGAATTTAACAGGGTGCAGTCGGATGTATTTCCAAATTTGTATAACTGCACCGTTTTCTGCGACACAACTAGCATTTAGTAAGCATTAAATCATTTACTAATTGATTATCGATAAATAAAGTTACGCTTACGTCATAACCGACGAGGAAAAAGGCGTCATCATTAATGTTCACAATATGGACCGAGCTAGGCGCCTGGATCTCTGCAATTTGCTCCCAGCTTAACAATTCGTGTCCTGAAAAATTGGCAACCCTAACATATTCACTACAGATCTGTATAAAGAAAAAAGAATATTAACAAATAAAAAAACCAACCATCCCACCAGTACAAGCTACTGGGACCATGCTGGTTCACCAATAAAATGAAATTAAAGCCCGCGTGACTGTAATGGTGAACGGAAGTCGGATTAGAAGTCGGCAAGAATTGTATTCTATCAGGAGTGCCGTCCTCGAATTCGTACACCATGGAACCAATTCCAGGTGTGTTTCCATCGTTCTGAACGAATATTATAATAGTCGATTGCTTGTATCTGAACGTGGTGACCGATACCGCGGCGGTGGTCATCACCTCAGCTATTACATCCATGTAGGTTCCGGTCCAATGATATATCCTACATTAATAGTAAATGTAATATCCCAAAGGACGATAATACCGAAGTGCCTGGAATTTGATTAAACTTACAACGAAGGTACAACGAATAGACCAGAATTATCAGCTACGACCAGATAGAGTCGATTCGCGGAAACAAAAAAACTGGCGTCCATGGGATATCCCTTGTGCTGAATGATTTGGCGTCGTTGTAATTGCGTATAATCTGTTCCCGTGTGTACATCACACGATCCAGTTCCGTAACAAGTTAACAGATAGATCACACTTTTCCAAACGATACTCTGCAATACATTGATTAATGAAATAATTCGATAATGAACATGACCTCGAATAAATATCAACGACATGCATAGATCTACGTACCCTGACGAATTTAATAGGATTATCATTAGCAGGAAAAATGAAATCTTGCGATAAGGTATCATTGCGAGGGATCGTGTCAACGGAAAACGCCACGAATCGATTCCCTTTCATCAGGACTATTTTATCAAACGTATTCACTATAAATGGCCGTTTCTTGTCGAAATCCTGGTGCCATAATCGATTCCACTTTACGTTGTACAATTTTCTCTCAACTACGATTATAATGATTCAACGTTTATTTGCAGAATAGATATTTGATGTGAATTATTGCAATTTGTTTATCTTTCTTTACCTGGTGGATCTTCTCGAAAATAAAGCTTGGCTATTTCGATTTTCGTCTGCCTCAATTTCTCATCCAAATGATCGCTCATCGTATCGTATGCAAAAATTAAACCGGCACAAGCGAACAAGAGCTGATACAATAGAAATGTATAATAGAACATTTAAATTTTAATTTAAAATTTCGTATACATATACCAATTTGAAATTCGATTTAAATCGTGTCTATACTTACTAAAACTTTTAAGAATCCCATGATCTTAAAATTTCCGGGTACTACTTCATCCATGCGTGAGTAGTTATAGATCTAATTGATCGTGAACGATCGGGACATCGACTGAACGTACAAACAATTGTGCTTATAGTAAACGTAAACAAGCAACTACGACTACGACTATTATTTGGATTTACATCGTTCGAAATCGAAAGCGAAACAATAATTTGAATTCACTGAAAGAGATCAACATGTGTAAAGGATAATTTAGGACAATGTAATGATGATACGATAAAGAATAATATCAAAATATCCGTGGGCAAATTAATTTTTATTTTACCCTACTAGAACGCTTGTTCAGGCTCGAAGGTACTTGTCTTCTCACGCCACCCTTTATTCGACAAAGTATAGAAAATAAACGTCACACAGGTTTGGTAGGTTTGCTTTCAGAACTAGTCTTTGCACTCCTTTTTCTTCCTTTCAATTTTTTTTTCTATCATTTTTCCCCGAACATTCGGAAAGTAAAGCACTTGGTAAATCAAGGTGCTCGTTCATCGTTCATCAAGTTTAATTACTTAATACATTTTAAAGCCATAGATGTAGGAAGTCATGCTGTGGAGGGTGTCTAGAAATTGCGGAAATTATGGAGTCTGGTGAAACACCTGGACGATTACGATTAGCCAACCATTATTAATGGAGTTTATAAATAGACCTACCCAGTAGTAGACCTGTCAATTGGATGAAATTAGATCAGGGTCCGGTTACAATAATTCTATATACCGCCATTCCTTTTGCGTTATCGTTTACAACATACATTTTTGTTATCCATTATATTGAATTAACGATATTTGTTCACCTTTTTCGTGCGTTTCGTCCATTCTAATTAATCTATAACCAAATAAGAGACACACAAGGTTTTGTGTATATTAAGAAATGGGTGCGAAATATTAATGTAATTCTTTCCTATTTTCCATTGCATCTTGCGTGCATTTAAATTTATATTCCGGTGTTCAGGGCCCGCGGGCCCAAGCGCAACAAATACGGTCATCGAACGAAAAAATTACAAGATGTCTGACGGTTCACGGACCGATCTTTCGATTTAACATTTCCTACATTAGATGGCGCAATATGGAATTCTGACTGAATGCGGTTGCCGTAGTGTTTTCATTGGCCAAAAAGGACTAGCGATCTTCGCATGGATTGGCCGGCGATCGTGATCGAGAGATCTCCACGAATCCTGGCTGTAACCTGGGACACTAAAGGAGCAGCACACACAGGACGACGGTAAAGTGATATCGTACCGGTATCGTAGGCTAGTGCAGCTCTGGTCCATTGTCATCGTTTTTGACGGGAAAGCAGCGAGTGATCTTTAGAAATAGATCGCGCGTATATGCACGCATCGAACGATAATACATACGTTCATCTCAGGGGAGCTACGAGCAAGTGTGCGAGGGTGTGTGTCCGATTAGTGCGTGTATGCGAGCACAACCGCGTGCGGGCGGTTCCCACACGTCCGTGCAACAAGTGTCATACACGGCAGCGCGGTGAATAAACGACTGTTTCGTGGAGACCCGATAGAGACGCCTTGCATGGTGCTCGTTCTTTCTTCAGGGTATAGAGAGGACCATCGGCGAGGATGGGATGCGCGGTGAGCACCACCGGCGAGAAAGAAGCCGCGGAAAGGTCTAAAAAGATCGACAAGGATCTCAGAGCCGATGGCGAGCGAGCCGCCAGTGAGGTCAAGCTCCTCTTGCTTGGTAATTTCTTCACCTTTTCTTTTCGTTCACGTACTTTCTTCCGGAGAGAGTTGTATCCCATTGTTATTCCACTGATTCTTTGTTCTTGATGCTGTCTCGAATATATTCCGTGTATCTCGTGGATAATGTTGGTCGACGGTTCGTCGTAAAAGTAGATCGGTGCACTGAACGAGCTCGTACATCCAATGAATTATTTTTTTTCCTGTTTGTTTCCTTGCGGATTCTTTAAGACAGTACACGATTCAATCGTTCGATTTTTTTATTTAAAATGTTGCTCCCACACGAAGTCCGTTCTAATCAATCTAATCGATTTCGCGCAACCGCGGAAGTGTTGCGCGGGCGATTTTCGGAAAACTTGAATCATCGTCACGTGTGAATCATTAGATAACGCATTGGATACTCATTCTCGATCACCTGTAAGTGCAACTAGCCACGATATTCATTCATGAATATTTATAGTTTCGATCGATGGGAATAATTGAGAATCGATTTATTTGACGTGCGTGCAATAATACACAGCTTTATTAAATGTATGATTGTTTGTTGTATCTTAAGGTGCCGGAGAATCTGGGAAATCTACTATAGTAAAACAAATGAAAATTATCCATGAAACTGGCTATAGCAAAGAAGAATGCGAACAATATAAACCTGTAGTGTGTAGTAACACAGTTCAAAGTCTTATGACAATAATCAGAGCCATGGGACAACTCAGAATTGACTTTGCAGATCCTAATAAAGCGGTACATATAATAGTTTTAATGTAATAGCAACCTACATTTCATGGGATCATAATGTTTAATAAGTACTAGTAAAAGATCTAATTGTGTTGTAGGATATAGCACGCCAATTCTTTACCCTAGCTTCTGCTGCAGAGGAGGGCGAGCTAACTGGGGAACTGGCATTATTAATGAAACGATTATGGCAAGATGCTGGAGCACAGCTTTGTTTCACTCGTAGCAGGGAATATCAGCTCAACGATTCAGCAGCTTATTACCTAAATGCTTTGGATCGCATAGCTCAACCTAATTACATTCCTACACAACAAGATGTTCTTAGAACACGTGTAAAAACAACAGGAATAGTAGAAACACATTTTTCATTTAAAGGCTTGCATTTTAAGTAAGTAATTTTTGATTGATGCTCCTAATGATTTTGTAGTATGTATTGTTACCAATATCTTTTCTTTTCGTGTGTCACTGTAGAATGTTCGATGTTGGTGGTCAGCGATCGGAAAGAAAAAAGTGGATGCACTGTTTTGAAGGAGTTACTGCCATTATATTTTGTGTCGCGTTAAGTGGCTATGACTTGGTACTTGCAGAAGACGAAGAAATGAATCGAATGAAAGAGTCAATGAAATTATTTGATTCTATCTGCAATAGTAAATGGTTTGATGAAACATCGATCATATTATTTCTGAACAAAAAGGACCTTTTTGAAGAGAAGATCTCCAGGAGCCCTTTGACAATTTGTTTCCCAGAATATAAAGGTGCAAACACTTACGAACAATGTGCATCCTACATCCAAATGAAGTTTGAAAATTTAAATAAAAGGAAAGATCAGAAACAAATTTACACGCATTTCACATGTGCCACAGACACGTCTAATATTGAGTTTGTGTTCGATGCTGTAACTGATGTCATAATCAAGAATAATTTGAGCAATTGTGGCTTATTGAGTTAAACATTCTTATACCCTATTAAATCAGAAAAGGGGACATTGACATCTAAGGTTTATAAGCCTATACGAGCGCAGAAAGGATACACGTGAGACTGAAAGAATGTTGCTAGAAACGAAACTATTTCGGGTATACGGACATGTATACCAGGTACGCGAGGTTTTCGCTTTGGCAACCTATTGATCTTCACAACGTTTTGATATAGTATTACGAAGTTATTTGATAGATCTTGATTTTTCTACGTATACACTTTTCACGTAAAAATTCATGACATTTCATTCCAATAGGCTAGTCTTTAACATATTGGCTTGTTTTTTGTAGCAAATAATAATCAAATTTCGAATATATGAAAACTTTAAAAGCAGATACTGTTGGTAAACGAACAAATACTTGGTCTCTGCTAACTGTATTTAGTATATTAATCAGAATCTAGTTAGCTATTAATTTAGTGATATCGTTTTGTATATAATTTATTCGCTAAAAGAAATATGTTTATACTGAATGGAAATACATTTCCATGATAGAGCTCAAAGCCATTCATTCCTCTCGTAATAAATTGTTCATAACTCAATGACACACACAGCTCTCTGTGTTTACAGTATATATTTATACAAATTTAATTTGATAGAAATTTTTGTAAAACCTTTTTATATGTATTATTGAATAATATCCAATGGACCATCGTTGCTCTATTTGCCAAACAAACGACATTTTTAGGATTAGTTACAGATTTAGAAAACAATCTCATTATACTGCTGAAGTAAATAAAAAATATTTTTAAAAAATTAATATTTTTTTAAAAACCTGTGCTTCGTGTTGTTGTGAAATATAGAACAAAACTGGGAGATTAGTAGATTTAAAAAAGCAATAAAATACACAATATTAAAGTATTTGGAGAATGTGCATCAACTATAAAATAGTTTTTACTAAAGCCATTTCTATTTACATTCTTTTTCAAATACATGAGTCAATTACAAAAATGCTCGAGTTCATGTATTTTTATTACCTTCTCAAATCTGTAAATTATATATGTTTTTTAACACATTTTGTTTCTCGCGAAATTCTTCGTTTATAGGAAAAACATTCTATGTATAATATAATACTCGCACAAGTACTTATTTTTTCCGAACTTCGCAAAATAATTAAGAATGTTTTCTTCGTTGTGTAAACATAGAATCTCATTTTACTTGTATCTTGCATCGATTTTTATATTATATGTATATGTACAATAATACAATACATGAAGCTACAAAATAAATATAATAATGTTTTGTCCTTTCTAACAGTGCTTGGAATTGAAATTTTACTAATTGATACTTTTATACCATCGTAACAATCACTTATATTTGCTATTATTTATCATATTTCTATTAACTTAAAAGAATATTTGATTGGTCAACGATTGTTTATGTATATTTTATACATTCAATATGTACTTACATGACAAGCATTTTATTTAGAAGAATACTGTCGAGTTTATTACTTTTTTTTACTGTTATAACCAGCAGTAAACTTAAGTCGCATTTCTTCAACCCTCAAAAATGAATTTAACCATCTATTTCCGTTTAGAAAAATAGTGTGTGTAACAGAAAATAGACGTAGTTAATAAGTTCTAACGTCAATTGTTAATAAATCAATTTATCGAGGCAATATAACTTTTGTGTGACCGATTTCTTCAAAATACAGTAGTTAACTATAATGGTCACCATTTTCTTTTCTACATTTAGCCACGATAAATTTTTCTAAAAGTTATATTCAAATGACATTTTCAACAGCATAGACTTCATCAATATAATTATTATTTCATTTATCTTAACGATCATTAAGAAGCCATTGAACTACATATGCTTGTAAAATCTGCATATGTTCTACGACATTGTACAATGAAATCTTTGAGGTATTTAACAAACTTGTTATATGTATAGTATTGTAGGAAAGTGCATGACAGGAAGCATAAATTCTTACTGTGCCCGAAGACTGAGTATGACTAATCACAGAATAGTCTTGAGATTTCTGACAATAAGTAGGTACAGAGCTGTACAACAGTACGTGGAAGCGATCTATTGCCTTTTCAATTTCTATTGGTATTTATAAATAATTAGCTACACAATGACATCTAACAACTTGACTCATATCGGAATGATATATAGTATATATAATCCATTATTTAATGTGGATTTCTAGCTGGAATTGGCGGTCCGCCTGATGTTCTTGCTGGAATTGGTGGTGGAGCATTTGGAGTGGGTAAACTAGGCGGTGGATGTTGAGGTGGTGGAGCAGCTTGTCGTTGTGGTAATGGGGGAGGTTTAGAAGACGGTGGCCTACTAGATGATTCTTGCGACGTATCCGCCCGTGGCAACGGCGGTGGCGGACGATTTGGTATGGGATAAGTAGGCGATCCATCCAATATTTCTTCATAAATTCCAGATTCTGGTGATAATCTTTCACTTTGCTCTGGTTCTACTATATCTCTGGTTAATGGTATTGGAAATTGATTTGGCAACACACTAAATACACCAGCACGTGGTACTGGTTTTCGCTCTTGTGCTGGACTCTTAGGCGGTTGTGCTGGTCGTCCTGGTGGTGCTGGTCTAGGTGGTGGAACCACACCATTTGGGCTACCTCTACTAGGGGACGATCGGTCTGTTAACTCCAATTGTTCTAATCTTTGCATGGGGCTCCTTGTTGGAGAGCTCGGGCTAAATTGCGCAATTGTGGTATTGCTACATATTTCAATTTCTTTTTCAATTAATTGCACCCAGTTTGGTGATTTCAGGGATAATTTCAAAGTCTGACCGCACACTTGAGTCATGCCTTTCCTTGCTACTGATAAAGCACACTGTCCATCTCTAAATGTTATCCAAATTGTTTCACCAACAAATCTGACGAGTATTACTTCGCCGATATGAGAGAAATCTTGCAACAATGCTGTCATGAAATTTTCGTCAAATACGCTGTCCATATCATCTGATTCTTCCACTGCATTTACTACTATACTACCATCCGGTGGACCCAAATCTTGAATCACTTCCTTGAATACTTGCTCACGTTTTTCCGGTTCGACACAATGAATATCTATATCGATGATGGCAACAACTGGTCGGTGATCGCTCTGTTTCAATTCTGCTCTACCATAATGAATCAATCTTCCTGGATTCCAATCTGTTGGAGAATCTACAACAATGGAATGTATACAAGGTTATTATAAGGAAATAGTAAAAGTAATGTTCTAGTTATATAGGACTGACCTATATCAGGTACTTGTTTTCGACGTTTCCACAAGATTCTGTCGGTCCATGCAGGTTGACGACATTTTTCACTAGTATCGTAATCATCAGAAAAGAGATCGTACTTATAAGTTGGAGAAAATGTGACTGGACCTTCCAGGAAATTTTTAAAAACATTTCCTTGGTCTTGCTGAACCTAAATAGGAAATATATTGTTAATATTATTAGAAACACTTTGTAAACATTTATGTACCTTCAATTGATCGAATTGTAGTATTTGATCGACTTCGTTTCTTTTAATCATTTCCCTCATCTCATTCTTATCCATATCAACTCTATAATTAAAATCGCCACACCAGAATACATAATCATGTGTATTTAATGTTCTTCCCATGGGGAAGATAATTTTACGCGTAATTTCCGCGTAGTCTGCATTACGCTCGTTAACTTGCGACTGTCCAGCAGCAAAGTGGGCGCAAACAAAACAAAAAGATGTTGAGTACAATACACATCTAATAGCTGCAGCTCCTTTATTGCCTGTTGCACCTCCTAAGCCAGTTTTAACGCAATCTACAGCTACGTCTCTTAAATAAGGTGCATGAATAGGCCGTATGAATAAATAGAGACAAACACCAACTAATTGTTGATACGTGACCAGAACGTATTCAGTATCTCGGGAAATTACTTTTTGTAGTCCCTCTGCCCAAGCCTTTGCATTATCACTACTAGCAGCCATTATATTACTAGCATTTAAATCAACGATTTCTTCGAATCCTATGGCAAATATATCTACAGGAATATTGTCGTATTCGACAGACACTAGAGCTGCAAAAAAGATATGTAATTAATTAGGATAGTATAATTGAATTAATATAAATTTATTTATATTAATCGAACATACATGATGATTTTCGAGGGGCGTCCAATAACCAGTCAGAAAGAGACGTATCTTTGTACGAAACACTTCGAAAATGTTTTCCTCCGTTTACGTTATAAGTACCTACGCATACTCTGAGATTCATTGTAGTTACATATTCGTTATATCTTTTACACATCTCTCTTAAAACGCTTGGCGGGGCGTGTAACATATTAGAGGGTAAAAGTAATCGAGCCCTGTCCGCTAATTCTGTATTTAATGTTGATCCTAATAACAAGATATCAATAGCTTCTTGCTTGCTGGAGTCCAATAAATTATTTTGTATAGTTCTAGCTGCGGATCTCGCGCCATCCATTAACTTAGAACTTCCTTGTATTGCTCCAGTACCGGCATATATTTTGCTAACTTCGTTACCATTGTTAATCCACATTTGTCTAAATACTTCTTCAAATCTTGAAACCATCTGCTGCTTCTCAAGTAATTTTAATAAGCCAAGTTGTTTACCAAGTATTTCCAATGCAAAAAATGTTTGAACGCAATTAGTTCTATCCAAACAATCCAGACAATTTGTTCTAATGGTTCCGTTTTGTTCGAGAATAATAGTGTTATCGGCCGCATAAAATAACGAAAATGATTCTAAATATTTATCCACTTTTGCTTTCAACTTTGACAAATTCTTCATATTTCCACCTCTACATTCTTGGTGATAATCAAATAGAATGTGAGGAACATCTGTGTGTTCCGACATATTATGATGAGTCTGGAATAACTGACT
Organism: Nomada lathburiana; assembly: GCA_963667235.1. Lineage (NCBI taxonomy): Eukaryota > Metazoa > Arthropoda > Insecta > Hymenoptera > Apidae > Nomada > Nomada lathburiana. The sequence continues at coordinate 9,540,785 of OY763903.1, forward strand.
CAACATTGCTTCACCTTCCTTGCTACCTATCAGACTAGAGCCAAGAAGATTGACAATTACTTGCTGCCCGTACCTTTGTTTGATCATATTCAAATGTCTGTCAAATGCTGGTGCACAAGCTTCGAAACCCCGAGATATTTTTACTTTGTGAGAACCAACCTGAATACCAGGTTGTTCCCAGAATAAAGGAACCGATCCTCTGGTTTGCACATATGAGGTCACTTCATTGTCTAAATATATTACTTGTTCTGTCTCTACAAAATTTGCTACATGGCCATCATCATTTGTTCCTCTGACATTGAACCTGAATAATAAATGTAAACCTGTATAGTATCTACAGAGCTAAATGCACTTTAGATTCAGAATGACTAACGAAGGCTTATCAGACAGATTTGCATTAGTGCTACAAAGTGGTATGATAAGGAGTTGATAAAAATAATGAAAGAATGATAAGCGAGGCAATAGAATAATAATAATCATCGATCAATGTTAAAATAAACGTGTGTGCATACACCATTAATGTTTAACTGGAAATGAATAAAAATTACCTTGTGCCTGCACGTTCGCAGCTTAATCTAGACATAAGAACAGCCCGTGCTTGTCTGTGACCAACGTATACAGTTCGAATTTCTACGCTACCACACATTGCTTTAAGTAACCAATGAGATGTATCTACGCCATATCTCAATAAATGTATGTGCAACATTCGATTCCTATAACATACAAAATTGATTATTTGTGCTACACTTTCATTAAATGCATATATATTTGCGTTATGTATTTAAAACCAACCAAAAGAATCTATTATCAGTTGTCGTAGACTTGCATCGCCTCTGTGCGCTAAGAGTAATATCAAGAGGTTCTTGATTACCGGCAGACCAAGAAAAATAAAATGTACCAGAGTTAAGAATTTTCCTAACTTCTGATACACGATCCTCATTGCTTTGTGTATAATGAAGCTGTACAAAATGAGTCTGCGTAATCCTGAACACTTCGGATTCTCCTATTTTGCCAACCGAGAAACATCCAGTGACGAGTACAAGGTACAATAAAGTATTTTCGCCTGCATTCAGTTGTAAAACACCTAGGCATCCATGAGCATCTAATAACTTTGTGTATTTCCCTTTTAAACTGTCAGTTTCTTCGGCAGCTAAAAAATAAGATTTCTGGCTACATATAACGGTAATAAAAAAAAAAAGACAAACAATTATTTACAACAATACCGCATAAAAAAATCAAACGATTTAATTTACTAAATACAAGTTTGTGTATTTTAACGACGGACATGCAAAGAAGCCAGAATCCTTGATATTTGAAGAAATACTGATATTATAATTAATATAATAATAAAATACTTACAGAGAATAGCGACGGCTTGCGATTCGAAAAGGACCGTTTCTTTTCGATTTCGTTGTTCTAAAATAAGAGAATGCGGGCTGGGCGGTTTTAATTTTTCATAGACACGAAACCCTTTGCCCATCGCCATTGTTGCACTAATGTCTTTGAAGGTTTTGGAGATTAAGGTACACTTTGGCAGAAAATGACAGTCCGTCTGTCATGCGGGGAAGCGTGATCACCCTGTCTCTTACAATGTTTCCTCCTCTCTGCCGATTGAAGTATGTTCTTCGACAATGACAGTAATACACTTTTCTCTACTGTCTTACTGAGGGGAGTTACGCTGTTTTCTCTAATCCGTCGATACTTCGATATTTTCGCGATATATACATCGCGATTCTACGAGTCCACCGCACTCTACTTGCCTAACCGTAACAATCAATCGAATGCGCCATTTTGAAATTTTGAAAAGTCGAATGCGCTACGATCTCGCGCCACAAGTTCCGGCTAGTTAAGTTAAAACTTATTTTGTCAATCGTACACCTGTGATTAGTAAATATATATAAGCACGTATTTTTAGTTTCATTTAATGCAAATAAAACAGTATAAAATGAAATCTACTATACAAAATTCGTACAACTACCAAAAACTTTATATATGCTTAGTGAAAGTGCACAGGATTTTTAGTATACATGCATTTTATTAATTTGAAAAACAAGTTACGACATTAGATTAAAAAATTGTGAGAAGTTAACCTGGGCGATAGACAATATTCCACCCTACTTTTAAAAAAAATATACAAGTAATATAGTGTCCTTAGTGTATTTATTTTTTTTTCATATGAATTATGTATATACATGTGGATTTTTTTCTGAGACAAGCATCACTTTCTTCGTGTAAATTCCGGCCTCCCAGTATTCGAGCTTAATCCTTTGAATGTAATGAGACAAAAAAAAGGATGATGTTTTTCTTGATGGCGCAGATGATAAAATAAGACGACCTCACAATGCGAGCTACGACGTAGCACACCCTATTGCTAAGCAGCTTCATCACATTGTCAATTCCTGAAAAGCAGAATGGAAAAATTAATTTCTTGCCATATGCAAATCAAACAGTTTTATGATACAAAAATTTCATCAGTCTGCCAAGATTTTCAACCATATTTCTTCTCTGTTTAATAAAAAATATAAACGAAACCATTATGTAAATCATCATCAAAATTTTCGCGATTTATACATCAAAATTTATATTCTCCACTTAAAAGCTTACCATAATAGCATTGACAATATCGTTCTCATTATTTTTGAGAGCTTTAATAGCTTTCCCTCGTGACACATTGGCCTGACACATTACTAAGTCAATGTCCTTTTCTTCGACGCCCGTTTCGTCGACCTCCTCCTCCGATTCTTCTTGTATCGGCGCGACAACCTTTAAGAACACAAAGTTAGAGGATAAACTTAGAATAAGATATTTTCGTCACCCCCTTTTTCAAGCACAAAAAAAAACATAAAAAATATAATATCTTACAGTAGTGCTACCACCAGCTTCAGTTGCTGGAATTAGTGGTGGCTCCTTGAACTTCTCAGCTGCTGCTACTTGAGCCTGTTGACTGAGATCCTCAATCTATATATATATATAAAAAAAAAAGAAGACATCCTCAGTGATCATGAACATTAAAATTCACGACTAGAATACAAAATAATTATTGAATATCAGTCTGCCAAGGAATGTATCAACATTCTATCAGTCTGTCTACAAAATGCGAAACAAAATAAATCATCACTATGTTCAGCTGCTAATACATCATTATATAATTCCTCATTAAAATTTTCATAATTTTACCTTGGCTTCGCCAAAAACGATGTAAGTATCAGAAGCTGGATTCTTAAGCACGTCTGGCTTATTAATAACAAAGAGAATATTCTTTGATTTACGAATAGTTACTCTGTTCACTCCTTGAACCTGAAAATAAAGAAAAACTTATTTATATTTGTACCTCAAATCAGGGAACAATGAAAAGTATACATTTATTCGACATACAGGTTTTAATCCTAGTTTGCTCATAAGTTTCCTAGCTTTTTTCTCTCCTCGACTTTGTTTTGCTTTGGAAACCATGTCAATGGGCAAACCAGTGACAGTGGTTCCTGGAAAACCAACGGTACCACCAGCACCCGCGTCATCCAACTCTGGAATAGTGTCATCTGAATCTGAATCAGTACCGGATCCTGCAGCTGCCGCCTCAACCTTAGTAGGTTCAGAGCTCGCAGCTTTGTCAAGTTCAGTCAGTTCTGGCATTTTTCTTTTTCTGTAACAAAGAATGATGTATTAATTTACAATATATTTACTTTATCATTGAAACTTAGAAAAATTGGGACAAAAATTCAATGTCCGCTGTTAAATAAAAACTGAAAGCTCTTTTCGCTTTTAATGCTCTTCTACATAAACGTAATAATACGATTAAAAAAAGATCGCACGTGTTTTATACCGGGTTAACAAAATCCGCCCCACCTAGTAGTCTATGAATTGTATTACGATTATCAATGAACATAGATGATTTTGCAAATGCAAATAAATTATTAATGTGATTGTTCGACGAACTGAAGGTATCTAACAAATAAAAAGTAATCACGATGGAAAGAATAAAAACACTTATCGCACAATGAGTGTCACAGACAAATGGACGTTGTTATGGCGCCCACTAAAGGTAGTGAAAAAAATACTTGCGAATATACGACCAACCGATTTCCCTTCGTTACATATATTTAATTACTGTGAGATGTTTTATAGTCTTCCAATAGTCGCGAGTAACACGTTCTCAATTTCTTAACGTCTTTATACGATCTTTTGTATCGTTATCGTGCGCGATGAATTTCGTGAATGAAGATCGTCGGGACACAAATATCTCGCGCGTTCATCGATGACAATGAGTTATATCAAACGATATGATTTACATGAAATGATTTGTTGGTTATTCGTCTCGCGATATTCGCGCTCTTTTATTATCGTTACAGAACGATGCCGCAAAAATCGTTAGATTTACCTCGAACGATAATCCGTCAACGACCGAACACTATTTTTACCATGTAAACTGAGACCAATTCACACATGTGTTCGAATGAGCATAGTTTTGTACTTTTAAGAACACAAGGAGCTAGCAAACACTTTGTTAAATCAGCACCCGCAATTGGCTGCTTAATCTGGAGGGGTTTAGCAGATCGCGATTTTGCAAATGCCCCTGCTCTGGGAATAATTAAAAAAAAACGTAATGAATGTACAAGTAATGTCCACATATAATTCTCGTTATACTTTAAGTCAGTTTGTATTTTTGTTTAAATGCATTATTTTTCAACCATTTCTTGGAAAAGGTTTTTCCTTTTTTAATTTGATTAATTTTTAACATCGTAGTCGAAGAAAATGTCCACATCCATTTTTATTGAAAAGTATATTTCTCTTAACAATTATTCAAACAGTTTCGTTCCACATATAAATACAAATTTCAAATCACATTAAGTTTTGTATTAAATACTAGCTTTTAAGCACAGCTGTAAATAAGAGAATTCATGAATGATTGGAAAGGAGGAAAGATCGTTTTTTAAAAATTGAAACGCTTTACGATTTATATACAGAAGTAACATATACTGAACGGAGATTTTTTCTTCTTCGTATATAACGTTATTTCGTTTTCACAAATATTAGTAAACACAAAAAACGTGTTATCACAATAATACTTAATTAAACTACGAAAATTCTACTGAGAAATAGTACGATGAAAAAGATAAATACTTCCTTCTCAATTATTCTCGTTTGTTACATAAATTATGGATATAAAAAGATCCACATCACCCATTGTAGCATAGCAACGGGTACCAAATCTATTAATTTTGCAAGTTTGCAAAGTGACGCGTATATAATGTCTAAAAAAACAACAAAAAAAAGAGATATCATTTGATATGTAAGTTAGAAAAGCTAACAGAAAATCCAAATTTCTTGTGGTCTCGTAAAAAAAAACAAATGAAAGGATGATATCTTCTAATATAAATACTAATGTCCACTATTGACGAGATGAGCAGTCTTACATGAAATGTATTATTGACTACAATTTTCAACGTGGGCTTCTTTGTAATGCTTAAGATAATTTAAAATCTTTAAAGGAATAAACGGTCCCTAGAAATTTTCAATATATTATGTAATTTTATGATTTTGCAAGTAACAGATAGATGAAGCAAAAACCACCTAATGGAAATTAAAGACATTGTTTTGACAATATCTTTCTAAGTACAATTATTTTGCTTCATTTTACAGTTACGCAAAATCTTAACAAGAATTAGATAAGAACAATTTGGAATGACTTTTCATTCGAGTATGAGAATATGGTATTTATATAGCTCTTGTAAACACTATATTACTATCTTTCATCGAATATGACACTACTTTGATTTAGAATCTTCTTATACGTAATATAGTATTTACATTTCTGCTATACATGTATACCCATAAACCAGCCTACTACAATGTCAATTGCAGTACTGTCTGTAACAAAAAGTTTCACCTAATAAATTGCGCCAAAATATATTTTTGTTATGAGGTTGATTCGTCGATGTCCATTTTTTCTACACCTTCTTCGTGATTATGCGTCTCTTTTGTTTCCGACTTTGTAGCATCCGGTTTGTCTAGGATTATAGTTACTTATAGTTTGAAGAAATATTAAAGCTTAAATCTGTTCAACGCCAATTTTTTCTTACCAGTTCTAGCTGTAGCAGTTTGGGTTGGTTTAGCAACTGGTTTAGCGACTGGTTCAACAACTGGTTCAACAACTGGTTCAGCAACTTCCTCCGTTTTTTCCGATGCTTCAATTGGTTGCTCCAGCATTTCAATGTCCGAATCTAAATGTTATCTTTTCTTTACGCTTTTTCTTTTTGCTAATTATATATTTTTTAATTTTTTTTTCAAACCTGTATCTGAAGGGTTCGACGATTCCCCTTCTGGCAGTTTCGAGCGCTCTATATTTGTATCAATCGCCGCATGATGGGGAATATTTATGTTTGATGGAGAAAGAGGCATATCGTAATCCAGTTTCGGTGCAGACGGCTTTTGTTTTCGAGCCGGATTCAAAAAGTTGCAATAACAACATCTGAATCCTAGGAAATAAAGTGAAATATATTTTGAATATTGGGAATTGCATTCAAACTTTTATACTCAACTCTTTCTAGCAGATTATGAGAAAGGTTTACCAAAATATTCGAATTCTTCTTTTAATGCCATTCCATTATGCGATTCACAATTTCGACAAATTAGTGCACATCGATTGGATGGACCATCTCCGACAAGATAATCGATCAACCGATCCAAATATGTTCTTTGCCGTGATAATATAGGTCGTGGAAGAGGGCTACCTATTATAATATTAATTTCTCAGTTTCTTTCTATGTAACTTCATGACATGTATATTCGTTATTATTTATTTTGCCCTCTCTATTAAAAGCGGGCGAGGCTAATAAATTAAATATAAACAGAAACGAACATACGATGAAATAATAATACTTAAATAATGGAATAAATGTTAATAATTATAATCGTGAAAATACTAACGATAACCCGCGACTGGAGTCATAACTGATCTAATACCACTCTGGAGAGGAGTGTTCAGCAGATTTTGAGTGGGAGCTACGCCAACTGGGACAAGGCCAGTGTTAGTAGGCATGCCACTTTGCACATTTAGTGGTTGATTTTGACCTGTTACTACACGCCTTCTTAGTTCTCCCGAAGGACTCATCGGAGACATTACATTTTGTACTATAATAGGTCGTCGAGGTGTTTCTTTCGATGGTGTTGGGTTAAAACTTGGCTAAAATAAAATATCTTTTACTATATTTTTTATCTACTCTCTTTGATACTACCTTCAATGGCATTTACCCAAAATGAATATTTAAATATTCTCCCATAATTATAGTTACGTGGAATTTATTTAAATACATATAAAATACGAACCTGTGGAGTCAACTGCAAAACAAAGGAAAAAAACTCGGTTAATAGAAAAAAAAAAAATTAAAATTAAAATAAAAATTAAACTTTATAATTGAAATAAAGCAGAAATTGTTTTGGAATTTGAACCTTCTTTTTTATGTTCTACTTACGGGTGTCATTCTTAGTTGATCCGGAGCAAATTTCAATAAAATTTCTTTGGCTTTTTTATAGGTCTCAGTGTCTGTAACATGATCTAGTATTTTTTTCTTCTCCGACTGCATTGTGCTTAATTTTTCTTCATTTCTGGATAGTTTATGTTTATAATACCCAGTAACCATTTTTTTCGTAAACAATATTCTGTAACAATGAATATTAAATTTAATTGTCTGAATAACTTAAGAAGAGATATATAAATATTACCATAAAATAAGTACTCACAGAATTGGAAAGATTAATAATGGAAAGATGTAAAATATTTGATCATACAGTGATGCAGGAAAAAAATAGAAATAAAAAATGAATGCTGTTATAATATACAGTATAACACTGTATAGAATCAATGTACCGACAATTTTTTTATGCCTTTGTTCCGTTGTGTGTCCATATTGTTCAATTTCTTTGATTTTCTGTTAATGAAGAAAATTAATTAAAGATTTTTAGGTATTTCAAACAAATGTAGATCAAATAATATGAATTTTTTACCGTATCTAGATCCTCTAAAATTTCAATTGTTGTTTTTCTCTTCTGCAATGTAACAAAAAATATGTTTTTATATATTTATGCGTGATACAATATACCTATGTGTAATTGTCATGTTTTATAGAATCTAGAACATGGGAAAAAAATTTTGTATGTATTTTTTGTGTGAACGAATGTGTCTAAAGAGAAAGGCACACGTTATTATTAAATTCAAATTAATTCACGTTGCATATTAAACGTGTTCATAGAATAATGATTAATATGAAACGTCTTTAGTATACTATGTATACAGAATATTAATTATTCCTTTTTGTTAAACATTAACATAGTATGGTGTTACGCTTGTATATATTTATTCTTTTCTTCCATTTTCCTTATTTATATATTTATAAGATTCTATTTGGTGCTGTTTAAATGAAAGGGATTTAAAAACATTTTCATTTAAAATATGTGTATGAATGTTTAGAGACCATTACACGTCTAATCTGTTTTTGTAAAAGAATGCAAATTCAAATATCTTGAATATAATTTCATTGAATGGTAATTTCGTGTCGCATAAAAAAAGAACTGTATAAATTAAAAGTAAATTTACATTAAACATTCTCAATGTCCTGAAATTTAATTGAATAAAATCATGGAATTTGAACCTTGGGAATTGGACGTTATAAAATTTTTAAATTTATATATTTATCTGTTAAAACATAGTTATATAAAAACGTGTACATAAGTTACATTATAATAAACTTTCACATTACTCCTAACCTCGAAACATTAGACAATTATAAGACGTATATCATGGATTGTACATTACATTAGTGTATAGAAATATGAAATATGTTTTATTTACAATCTTTTGAAATCATAAGGAACAGTAAGAGAATTAAATTATTCTCAAATGTAGCATAAAAGGGAAAATATGCTGCGATAAAACGTTAACCTCAATTGCAAAAAAACATTATTGCTAGTTATAGAAATATTGACACAAACTTACGCGAAATCTTGATAATATCATACCCATGATATTAAGATACTATTAAACCTTTCCACAACGTAAAAAATTCACCCAATTAACGGAAATAAAATGGCTCAAACGCAAGACGTCAAAATAACAGATTCATGCAATTTTAAAATAGCTTAGCCGGGCGGTATCTATGTGTACTCGACCCAAATTTAAATCCTTCTACGTTTTGTTCCGATATTTATAGATTGAATCAACTATAAACATTCTGTGAGTAAGAAAAATTATAGGATTCTTTTGCAGTCTTCGTAGTTATTTTTAAATCATGAAATTTGAAAATCGAGAATAATATACCAATGAATCAACAGATGTCGAGAATTGCTTTTTTCACTTGTCACTTTCACACAAATCAACTAGTGATGCGTTAAAAATGTTATGTTTAATTATGATACAATTCTTCAAACTTGCGAATTACAGAATTGCAATGATTGTTAGTTCTTTACTGTTCGCCACCGGACATTAACCGGAGTCGAAACACCACTCCGCTTGAAACCGCAAACTAAAGTGAGGTATACAAGCCACTGTTCGCAATATAAAGTACAATATTTGATTATAGTGGCGCTTCCGATATCGATAAGGAAGAAACGCACAAACAAAATAAATTTTAATATTGCACTTATTGTAAATTATTTATTGAAATACTTGCTGTACTGTTATACATGTATGTATATTTTTATCAGTACATAAGACACATGTATAAATAGAACGATCGCGGAAGATCGATACCTTCACGACACATTTTTTCCCAATTAAAAATTCTAAACTGTCTAACGTTGCATATAAATGTTTTTTTTCCATTTCGGATCTCTCACGTGGGCACATTAATTTATATTTAATAGAAGACGGATAATTTTATGAAACAAGATTTGTATACACAATATCAAGTATTCTCGGAAAAAATAAAGTCATACGGTTTTCAATGTAATGTGCCTATTACTATAAACTGCTTTTGTCGCCATGCCGATGTATTCGTTAATGAAAGGGATCGCTTGTTCGAGTAGCACTATTTCCAATTGTGACATTTTAGGCAGCCCAAAATTTTTGTGTACACCGGCTGGACCGAATTGTAATTCACTTGTAAAATATCGGCACACTGGCAAAACATTTGACCGTACGTAAGCAGAAGATATAATATTTTTAAATCCGTTAAGTCCCCCGGCAAGTGCGAGAATTAATTTGGCTGCTGCAGCTGCATCGGACAGTGTTGGTCCGTTCGATTGAATGGTTGCCATCTCTTTATCTGCATTACGCAACGATTGCAATAACATATCTTCTTGCGTCTATGCGAAAATTTAAATAGAAAACATTATGAAACTGTTAAAAAATTGTTCCTAGTGGGTATTGAAATTTAATACGAATAACATTAGTCTCGTACATTGGTGAACCGATTCATAGGTGAAGCACACGACAAAAGCGGGACAATGGTATTTGAATCGGCTCCGCCAATCATTGGGATTGATAAGAATGCAGGATTCAAATCTAGAAGATTCGCGGTTATAGTTTCCATTCGCATACGATTAAGCGCAATGGAACCAATAATTCTATCCGGGTCCCACCATCCGGCTAATTTATAAATCTCCGATACTATGGGAAGTGTAGCCGTAACTGGTCGGGTAAAAACAGCAACTAATGATTCTGAACTAATTTGTACCATTTGCTCGGCCATTTCGCATACGTACGACGATGCAGCTTCAAATTGAGCGTTGAAACCTAAATCCAACTGTAGATTTGTCTCATCCATTAAAGCGATAATGTTTATCTGTAGATAATATCGATTTACGCGTATCAATTTTATTCTGTAACGTTGTATTAAAAATGCATTGCCATTATTATCATGCTTAAAGAAATTCCATATTTTTCTATCGATATTAAATTAGAGAAGGAGGACTATGAACACTTACTTCTTTAAGAGCCTGTTTCAAGGATTTCTTTTTAAAATATTTTATACGAGCTGATGTGTCGATATGATTGGCATCTAAAATTGCACCAGATAATAAACCTTTCGTATCTACCAGATGTATTCGTTTTATAAGGCGAGATTGTTTTAAAAGAACAGCAGTGTATATTGCTGACTCGCTACCACCAATTATACAAACTTTTATGTTGCCTTTATAGTCTGGTAAAAAGTTGTCGAAATTTTTAAATTCCGCCTTCTTATTTGATTTTTGTTCATTTTTTATATCTTTTGCAGACTTCGCTTTATCTTCATCAATTGGCATATTTGAAATATTTCGATAAAGGCGAAATGATATGTATCTCTCGATAGATTTTAAAAGATACCGCTGTATTCCAATCATGCTCAAACATTTGTCTTACGATATGAATCATTGATGACAATTTTTTAATGCCCAGAAACTTTATGGAATACAGGAAAGGTATAATACGGAGAATACTTAGGTTACTTGTTTAAGAGTATGTTTAAAATGCATAAAAAAACAATCGAATAACTTTTTGCGAACCAAACGCTTTATAAATTTGTATAAATTGTAGAGACCAAATTCTGTTGCATTTTATTTTTCTTTCATGGCTGATCCTTTGAACGAAGCACTTCGGATTTTGCCACTCAGTTTCTCAACTTCAAGATCTGTAATAATCATAATTTTATATGTAAAGATTTACACGTTATTGTGCAAGTATAAAATTAGGCGAGGATGCGAAGAAAAGCAAGGCAAAAGTAGAAATTAATATACCATTTTTTTTAATACATTGCTCACAAATTTTTGTTTAAAATCTAATTGTTTGTAAAATATACATATATATAAGATACAAGAGTATTATTTACAGAGGATGGAAAGTATAATATTGTATAGTTTCTAGTACTAATTATAGCACAAACATCATTAATCCGCTTTTATAATAAGATCAGACATATCTGGAAGAGACTGTATATTCAATGTTTTTTCATTTGCTAAGTGTAGTAAAGATACAAAAGAAATTGGAAAACTCAGAGCCTCTACGTTAGTTTTCGTTAATATATCCGGCAATGTGTTATAAATAGTGCTGAAGAATTTATTTTCCTTGATCTCATCTTCTTCTTGATGTTCTATATTTTTTGTATCTGTATTCTCGCTCTCGCTAATTGCGGTCAAACTCCTCCAAATGGACCTTTTCAGTTGTCGCATATCAATCTTTTTTGCACGCGTGCTATACGCGATCGATATTTTGTTTGTTAATTTCGGAACATCGATTAAATTATCTCCAGCAAAAATCATACATGCCCCTGTTCCAACATTTTCACTTTCAACATTACATTCATTCTCATTATTTTCTTCGTTTGGTCCATAATCTTCATTAGGAACATTGGGACAATAGTTTGACATATCATTTTCATTATTGTAGTCATAATCGTCTATATTAGATACATCGGTAGCATTTAATAGATCTTTCTTTCCTCTATTTAAATTTATTAATTTATGATGGTACAGTTTAGTCGCATTTGCAATATTATAATGCATATCTCGCGGTAACGTAATTATTTCTTCGTGCCAATCTAGTCTGGTAGATTCTAACTTTGAAGATTTGCTTCTTACAAATTTGACTAGCACAGCCATCCTTTTACTATCATCATAACTCAATTCGATTTCCCTCTTTTTTCTACCTCCTTCCTGTTGACATGTACCAACAATTTTACTTCCCCCCAGCAGTTTCGAAAAATTAGTTATTCTCCAATGAGTTGGACCAGCCCAATGTACATTGGTACTTTTCTGAAGGAAAGAGTACTCAGATGTTTTATTCACACCAGTATTGGACAAAACCTTGCATAAATCTACAATTTTTTCCACTGGTTTTACTACTTCAACATATTTTCCTACATTTTCCTCTTCATCCTGAATATCTAAATAATTAATATCATTGTAGTTTACTTCATTCTCATTGTCAGATGGCACACTAGCATCCAAATCGAATTGAAATTTTTCATTATTTTCTTCTTGCGGCGAATCCTCAATCTCTTCTTCAGCATCATCGCTGTTCCAATCTTGAAACTGAAAATTGGCCAAAGGCGGACAAATTTCTTGATCAGAAAATTTGTCTATCTTAGGAATAATTACATCTGTCGATTCGCCAACTGTTTTGTGTTCTATGGTATCTACAGTACCACCGTTGTACAATTGCAAATAAAACTTAGAATTTGTATTGTTCGATTGCATTGCTTGATATAATGTATTCTCAATTTGCAAATCCTCACTTTCCATTATCCATAACGAAGGTTTCATAATTTCAGTGTTACCTTTCAAACTCTCTACTGTACTCAACATACTTTGCTTAGGTTTTCTTTTCTTCTGTCTTTGGGAACCGTTTACTTCATTCTGTTGTTCACTACACTGGTGATCCATTGCATCATTACTTGCATTTTCATCTCCCTGTTTGTCTAATCCACCAACCATTTTCATTATTTCTGTATAAACACCGTCGACACGATAACCATAGATTTTGGTACTCACATCCAAGGATGTGCTGGCTACTTGTAAATTAGTCATATTAGTATCTTGTTTTTTTATCATGTACGTCATAAGATCAATTATTTGAAAACTAAACGCATTTTTCATGCTGATCTTATTTTCGGTATTAAGCTTTATACATTCGCTTATACGATCTTTCATTTCAGGGGCCGACATGTGGCCCACAAAGGCCAGACCTAAAGATCTTCTTTTAGTTGTATTTGAATGTTCTGCTAATATTGCAGAAGCATCTATCTCACGACGTCGAGCCAACCTTTCAGCTTCATCATTATTTTCTGATAATGTTGGTGATACCACATTTTGTATATGAACAGATTTCCTTCGTAAAGATGGAGAGTTTCCGGATACAGTAGACGATGATCCTAATACTGTTTCTTTATGAATCCTGAGCGTTGCCATTTTGTAAATTTTATATATAAAATGTATGAAAAAATTGAATACTTGCGCTTTTAAATATTAATATTTATATGCTCAACACAGATGATTCTAGTTTCGAATTTTATGGAAATGTTAACAAACGTTGTTAACAAGCACAATATTATTTACCATTTAGCGCAGTGAAGTTGTTTATAATATTCTCCAAATCATTTCTCATTAATCGTAATAAGGTGTAATATTGTTGAAATTCGTGTTGCATTTGTCGCAGTACGTTCAATTCGTCTAAAAGCCCCTATAAACAATGTATTAAGATTCGAATGAATAAGAAAATTCCAAGTGTATTTTCTGTTTACTAATGTATAACTAATACATATTTTCACATACCTTATTTTCCATTTAAAATTAAATTTTTTGAAAAGACATACAAATGAACCACCTAAAAGCATTTAATTAATATTTATATTCGATGTCGTGGATGTTCCTTTGGATAACAGTAAATCAACACAAATTCAAACATATTTGAAAGCACGTGTGTTCTTAAAATGATATAAATTGAATATTGAAGATTAATCACGATTTTCATGTAGTATTCGATTTTTACGAATATATTTTCAGTGATGAAAACGAAAGTTACCACATCTTTTCGCACATTTTTCAATAATATAAGAATATTTATAATCAATGTTTTATTGCAAAAGGGAAATTGAGTACAGTTTTCGATAGAGATATAATCTAGTTTTGTATTGTTGGCTACTCTGTGAAATGTGACAGTCAGTCTGCAAGAATGGCGACGATGGTGGAAGAACAGAATTCAGTTGACATGGGCGAAGATAAGGAATCACAGTGAGTTCTGATATAATAATTATAAACAGAATGAATTTTTGTCTAACGTAAAGTGTCACGAGTGTATTGTGAGATAAAATATCACAATTACAATTAAGTTTGAAGAAAATAGCCTAACGCATAATATCGTTCGCAATTCTTGGCAATATTTTTTAATTTATACGTCTATTTACATTACAGATTCGACCAAGACAGTTACAATTGGGTGGATATTACTCAAGAATTTTTTCAAGCCATTGCAGGTGCTTATTTAGAAACTAATTGCCTTCTATGTAAGGTCTTGCATGAATTTTCTTTTTCTCTTTCTCATTCTTTTTTGTTTCGTTAGAATTGAGAAGATTCATTTCTTCCTCTAGCGTGTCAACTCGTTCTACTAAAGCTGTTTAATAAAATTTCGATTAACAAGAATTCCTTGGGCTTTAAGAAACAATTTGAATCGAATACATGAAATGAGGTTATTTGTTGGGACTTCAATATTTCTAGATTAATAACACGAATCAATAGATGTGATATGTGTGATTGTTAATACAAAAGGTTTCATTGCTATGTTTATTTAGAGCTCGAACTTGGTGAGCTGTTACGCGATGAATTATTTGGACTATTCGAGGCAATGTCTGCCATTGAAATGATGGATCCAAAAATGGATGTCGGCATGCTGTATAATCGAGGCCATAATAAACCGTGTACATTTACCCAAGCCGTTGATTCTGGTGCACTGAAATTGGATAATCTGACACCATCCGAAATTATAGGAATTATAGACTCAACCTATGCATGTATAATCTCGTGGCTTGAAGGACACAGTTTGGCCCAAACAGTTTTCACTAATTTGTACCTTCATCAACCCAGTCAAATAGTGGACAAGCCTTTGAAAACTTTTTGTTTTGCTGTGTATAAGATAATCGAGATAATTAAAGATTGCATCAATAAAGCAGTAGTCTTCGAGGAGGAGGATTTTCAGAGCGTTACCTATGGCTATAGATTGCAACAGGATATAACAGAACAAAAAACTATATCCATGTTACGAGAAGTAGAAGAAGAACTGCATAGGAAAAGTAGAATAAAACCAGTTGATACAGAATCTGAGAAAGAAGTAGGTGGATGTTTTGAAGTTGAACAAATATGTAGAATTTTTGTTCGATATGATTGATAATATAATAATGATTTAATTAATTATTGTTTCTTTCAGTATAATAATGGATTAGCCCTGTACGCCAGAATTAGATTTACCAAAATGTTTTATCAAATTTTATCATTAATGGGTAAAAAGGAACAATTGCAGCAGAATTTGATCGATTGTGATAGATTGTTGTCGAGGTGTTCATACATGATTCAAGTTATGATTAAAACGGTAAATCATGGAGAAAAAGCTGACGAAATATGTAAGTTTCCCAAAATGTATTTCATATTTTATTTATGTAAGAAAAATTCATTATATTATCATTATAGCAAATTATCCAAATATTATGGGATTCGATCCTATGGTAAATCAAAGATTATTACCACCAACATTTCCACGGTATACCAAGATAAAGCCAAGGATAGAGGCACTAAAATATTTGGATGAGTTATCGAACAGATTTCGAACAGTTATCATGATCACTAATCAGAATGGATTTCATGCAGCTTTGGTAAAAAAAACCATAGACAAGTTAACAGAAAATTTTGGCATAAATTCCAAGTACACTTATTTCGTTTTAGGACTTTTTTTTAGAATTCTCCCGACAAAGTCCATGTATATTATCGAGATCAATGCTGCAAATAGTTTATTTACCAACAATAAATCGGGTATTTGGTGTACAAAATTTTGTCGACGTTTTGAAAGACGCAGCGAGGAATTTTATTGCACCTCCAGTTTTGATGCCGAAGAGTACATTACTTCAAAACCACCAGGCTAAGGAATATGTTGATAGCTTCATGTCCCATTGTGTAAATCTATTTGGTAGTTTACTTCAAATTACGGGTCATAATAGAGCAAGGCAAAGAGATAAATTAGCACACTTATTGGAAGACTTTGCAACATTGCAGGATGAAGTAAGTTTCTACTTGAAATCTATGGTAAAATCGTTTTTAAGAATTTTCTTAATTTCAATTACGAAATTTCGCAGGCTGAAAGAGTTGACGGATTTTTACACACGTTATCGTTAAAAAGCGATACACCTAGGTCACATTTAGCTTGTTTTGGAACATGGATTTTGTATCATACACTAAGAGTTATGGTCATGTACTTGTTAAGCGGTTTCGAATTGGAATTATATTCAGTGCATGAATATCACTACATATTTTGGTACCTGTACGAATTTCTTTATGGATGGCTTGTATCGGCTATTACAAGAGCCGATTCATTTTTGATAGAGCAGAATGTACATACCGATGTACATAAAGGTAGAGGCGGGAAAAAGAGTGCAAAGAATAAGAAGAAAAAATCAACACCAAGATCGTACGATTTGGAAATGCTAATGTATCAAGCAATGCAAAATATATGTGGTGGATATTATAAAGTGAGCCTTCTACGTTAACGATTTTTTTTTATGCCATTGCTCCAAGCAAATATAATTTAATGTCAAGTGTACAATTTTTACAGGCTCTAGTCGGTTTACGTATGGATGGCAAAATACCACTTCCAGAGATGCAATTCGATTTAGAACGAGTTCGATACGAGCATAGGCTATTACCATTTTCCTCGTTGTTAACTCCACCACCGGTGCATTATCAAGAATTTTTAGACATGACGAATGCACAGATGTACAAAAGAAACGTTAGTATATTGTCTTTCCTCCCCTTTCCTGTTTTATAATTAGGCTAAAGTGTTTCATGTAGCTGTTCTTTCGTAGGAAAAGGTAACTAGCGTGATACAGTACTTGGCCGGTTGCCGTCATTTCCACCAGGCTAGAAATATGTTAGAACGTGCGTTGTCTCTTTATCCACCAAATGCTAGTACTGTAAATGAGGTAATTAATCTAACATTCCTGGAATATTGTGCTTTCGTAGAAATTGCGTTACATATTAAACCACGGTGATTTTCAGATAAACGATTTATTAAAAGTGGCAAAAACAAATTTTGTGGTTCTCAAGTTACTCGCTGATGGGCATAAAAAGGATTCCAAAGAACCACCAGTATTTGACTTCACACATCATCAACATTTTCCATTGATAAAACTGACCTAAATCATTTGCAACAGCCAATCATTTCACGCTATAAACGACATATTATTTATTCTAGCTTTAATCGTGCAAAAAATATTTTTGTGCTGTTGACTTTAGATGTTTTCTTTTCTTTTCGTTTAATACAACTCTTCAGCTCTTCCCCTCTTTTTGTTGTTGTTTTATTAACAGTACATCCTTCATTGTACAGATATGTATTATTTGTCGTACATATTTTTGTGCATAAATTTCTATAAAAAAGTGGAAATGATATTTGTATATAGTTTATCATAAATTGTATATGTTTTAAGTGAGTTCATGTGGATATTAAGAATGAATGTGGCGATCGTTTGGGGATAAGGTTCGTGAAATTTACAGATCGTTCTGAAATGTAAATAACGGAGTATAGAATGTATAGGGACGAAATGTTGTATAGTAACGCATCTTATCAATAACATTGTTAACAATCCTTGTTAGTGACGTCTGCAACATTCTCAATTTATTACAGGCTTCAACTACGAAACACACTCTCTGATACCAATGTCTTTTTTCTTTCTTTTTGTCACAGCAATTTTCTAATTCTTTTTGCGTTCGTTTGCGTTTATAAATATAATTCTAATTCCCCACATTTCAGGCAAGATCACTTAAGATTTATTGCATGCCGTTAAATCCCGCATTGTACAGAAACGAACGCTGTAACATTGAGCCGAATCATTGGGTTTCAATGTAAAATTAACAATTGAAGGATTAAGTACTTATAAATCGAAAGATTCATGTGAGGAAGCGATGTATGTCTAATAAAAACGATAATCCAAAACGGTTGTGAGTACCTACATTTAATAAAAAAAAAATAAAACAAAATATAAACAAACTGCGAAACCGACATGTACATTGAATATATAATATTGTTAGAACAAAAATGAATAGCGGATTTGTTTGAACTTGATACTACGTTCAGTGTTCAGCGTGTTATTTGTCAAAACTGAATAAAATCATTACCAGCTCTTTTAATTAAATGATCGCCTTTCATTTATAATCGTTTCGAACCGTCGATAATTAAATAATTCCAAGATGGTTTGTTCCCGTTGCGTAGACGTGGAGGATCGTAAAATAAAGAAACCCGATTTAGGAGGATGGAGGAACAAAATTACGAAGGTGGATTATTTAAATGCCGAGTCTCAGACAGGTCCGCCAAAAAGCACAAAAAGGAAATGCAGCAGAGGGGTGCAATATATTTCTTGGTCGGAAGTATATACGCAAACACGATGTCATCATCGTACACAGATGTGGCGGTGCGTGCGATCACCGTTTCATTTATATTACATCACTTATTTATTCGCGTGCTTTCTTATCAATCGGTTCTCTATCTGTTCATATAAAAATCCCTTTATTTAGATCAGATTGTATTATATCGAGAGACACGGACAAATATTTGACGTCGAAACCATACGAAACATACGATGAAATGATGAAACGACTGGACTACGATGGAAAGGCGCGAATTATTCAACGAAATTACAGGATATACATATTGTTGAAGAATATTAAAGAGTACGCGAGACAGTATCGAGAATTGGTCGAGAATTGCAGGAAGTCCGACGCGGAGAAAACAATGATCTACAGGTATACAACGAAATGTATAAATATTCGTAAACATAAAAATGCAAAATCGCTTCGGATTGCACCGTATCGATTAACGTATCAGGAGGAGACATCAGCAGGAAATTCTGCGACGGCTCGATCCTAAAACACGCTTGGATTTTGATATGCTGTACCATTTGGTTGAAAAATGGAGGAGGGATCGTCTCGAATGCACGAAGCAACGTTTCTTCAGACCGGCCAGGTGTGCGGAGTCCTATGTGATCCTGAACAAAACTGTGGACATGCTAAAGGTGATCGATCAGAAGAGGCAAGCCGTAAGGAAGCGTCACAGAATACGGAAACGCGTGAAGTTCATCACAGAGAACTGCAAGCCGATTCTATGGACCGGTTACAAGGATATGCTGCTGGAAATGGACACGCTGAGGAATCAGAAGGCACGGGAATTGAAAATGATTTACGATTCATTGACAAATTACCAAGCCACTCGCGGAGAACGTATGGAGGTGCTGACGATGCTGAAGAAATCTTTGGAAGTGCATAATTGCGTGACTGCGTTCAATTTAATAGGTTTATTGGACCAAGAGTTGGCCTACTTGTCGCGAGAGATTAAAGGGTTGCCGCTGAACCACTTCCGGAACAGAATAGTTTGTAAGAGAAAAAGATAATGTTCCCGATTTCGGCCCGTAACACTATAAAACTTTATCGAACATACGTTCGTAAACCTTCTTTCTGTCCCTTTCTGTTTGACAATACAGACAGTTACCTGAACTTTTTACGATCGTCACACTCGTGCTGTTGCGCGAACAAGGACAAACATTTTTGCAAGAATGCGGACGACGAGAAATTACGCGAACCAATTGTACCCGCGTCGAGGATCTGTTGTAGTTGTTTGAAATTGCTACCGACCGATAAATTCACCATTCACGGGTCAACGAGGAGTCTCTCTACTTGCATAGGTATTACCAATTCTTCCTTGCAACTCGATCCTCCCATTGCAGTAATACTTGATGCTTCCAAGGGTGCACCTGGCTGCGTGAACGAAACACTTTACACATAAGTTACGAACCGTACGTGCATCTGCTGTTCTGCGTGCGATCTGAGGAAAAGAATATGGAATCACCGTCTGCCATTGCGTTCGTGATGCAGAAGCATGATATGTATCATTTGGTGAACAGTATTTGGCACGGTTGCTCGGTGATTAGCGAGAACAGGGATCTGTTTCAATTGAAGATCGTTCGGTTCGATATGAACACAGAGTGGTCGCCGTGGAATTGTATCCTTTTGACGGACGAGGAGGCTGAGGTTCATTGCAGGATCAAGGATCTGGAAACCGTTTATTCGAAAACGCTGATCGAGCAAGTCTTGCTGGCTCATCAGCTGGCGAAAAATCAATTTAGGTGCGTACATACACGTGTAGATCGCCTAACAATGGAATGGTGGACAATGTAACTTATCGATTGAACTCGTTTCAGACACCTGAGACAGTTCGAGGGAGAGTTTCGCGAAAAATTTCACAAGATCGAGAACAAAGTGGAGTACAAGCCGCCGATAATGGCGGACGATTATCTATTTACATAATATATTCGGCGACAAAGAAATATTGTAACGTGGAACGTTTCTTATGCTTGTTAAAAATTTATGTCGTGTAATATTACATTAAAATATAAATTTGATTATACAAATGCCATTATAATAAAACATTTTTCACGAAAGGTTTTATTTATTCATTTATACACGATACAGAAACAAAATTAAAGCTATGAAGTCCTCACGAATAAATGACAAATAAAGTGAATATCAAATTCTTTAATCTATTTCTAAAAAATTACTCCTTTTTTCCCAATCGAATTGCTGATCTTAGTTTGGACAAAGTTTGCGGTACGCTTGCAGATTTAAACAATCGCAAAGTGATTTCCTCGAATGCGAGGCATATAAAATTGCAAAGTAATGGACTGGATACTGCTTTTGACCGATCGAACAAACAGGTTGCCATTGGCGACGCTGGATTTAAAGTCTTGGAGCTTTCAGGTGGTGTAGAGGTCTTCTGTAATGGACTGTGTCGCATTAAGAGTATCGTTCGTTCTTCTCTGCCTGTTTGCTTCCGGAACTGGTGCCTGTTTTGCCAAAGCTATCGTTTCGATAAATCTGATTGCACGCGTTATTTCAAGGCACGCAGCAGTTGTTCGGTGGTGGTGTGCGCGTCGCGACGTCGAGCGTCGTTAATCGACTTATGGCTGACGGGTGACTATAAATTTCACGGCTACGGCGACGAACGGCGGTGAAATGGAGAATGAATAAACAGGGGATAAAGATTTTCATTAATAAACACACACTTGTATTGTAAATGTGATGAAACAGATATGCATAATCAAACGATTGTGCATAGGTGCATAGATAATAACAAGGTGGGTTGAGTTTTTAGATGTTAAAAGCTGCAAAATAGATTTCAAATTATTCCGATTTAATTAGCGACCGTAAATAGTTGATTTTATTTTAGATTCTGTTGCATAGATTAGAGTTGTGTGAATCAATTGGTTCTATATTTCGATTCAATAATCTGTCTTAGCAGAGGCTTGTTGCATTTCTTAAACAGCCCCGACCGGTTTATTCCAATAGTTTCTGTATTAAATAATGTATAACTTGCGGAAAGCATGACGTCGCGTTTGAAAAATTTCGTGAAACCGAAAGCTGTAATTTTTTGAAATATTTCCTAAGAGCATTCGTTCTAATTTTAGGACAACTACATTGGCATTCCCAGAAGTATTTCACAATATCTACAAATGTTAATCATTAGATCATTCTTTTTTTTCAAAGTGACAGAAGACAATGAAGCGTAAAGAAATAATGTTGCAGACACATTCGTCTTTATTTCTTTCCTCTTGTTTTTCCAAAAAGAAACAGAATTGCGACAGAAAATTGTTTTGTACAAGACGCGTGTTCTCTCCAGTTTCGTTGCTCTGGTTTATGCATTTTTGACTTCGTCGCTCCTTCGTGGTATCATAAATATTTCATGCCCAGATGTACACGAAGTCAGCTGTCGACGATTCAATTAAACAGAAATGAAATTTCAGCGTTCAGTTAGCCGCGGGACGTTTAATAAGCAAAATGTAAACGCTTAGATCGCGACCCACGGTTTACTGTAATTTGATGTTATTTAGCGTTTCACGAAGTATATGTAAGGGTCAGCACCATTCCATGCGCAGTTGTTTTGTTCTAAATAATTGGGCAATTTAAATAATTATTACGAGCAATTGGATAAAGTTGCAGCAACGACGTAAATAGAGGTGAGTAGCTTATTCTCTCCCATTTCATTTGAGACCTCATACAATAAACAATAACCACCAGGAGCCGAGATATAAAATTTATAACTAATAATTATAAGGTGTCGGTAACGTTGTCAGTGCCATGGTAATGGTCTTGGGCTCTAGAACTCATGAACGCTCCAAAAAGTGTACGTGGCGCCATCTCGCGTTTGCGGCCTTTTTCGCAGTTTGCCGCGGCTTCCAAACCGAAATCCTGGATTACATCGTTAATTTAAACAATTCTGTTTTTCTCGGCTTCTACTGCGTATTTCCAAACCGGACTTGTCTTAAATAAAAGCTACGAACCTTAGCTATCTCCTCCAAAAGTTGCAACAATATGACGTTTATGGTTCGAAAGTTATTAACAATTGAAAAATCGGCAAAAATGCACTCAGGGTCACTGCACTTATCTCGGCTTCTGGAGGCGCTAGATTAATGATCGAGTGCTCAAAATGAAGGTAAAGGATGCTGCTACACGACAATAAACGATTGGGAAATGCTGCATGCCGTGGTCATTTTTGATAAACAAATAAATAATTCGTTTGAGTATTGCACCGAAACTATACACGAGGGCCGATTTAATCGTGAATCAGATTGTTCCTTGAACCAAGAGATTCAATTTGAGATGTCGTTGATTCCAATCGGCCCAGTAGAGCGCGAGATAATTGAATTTGTTTAAAGAAATTATAAACAAATGCGCTTACTGCCACATCCTGGCGAGATACATCAATGACCATAGGACATAAATTAAAGCTACGAGTGTCGGCTATGGTCTGCAACAAGTGGCAACATTATTCCACGTGCGGTTCAATTGTTATAAACAATTATACAATTAAAATTGTTATTACAGCCAACTGCGTAAAGTTACAGCAACGGAGTATTTTTTATCGTGTAGCGCATTCGTTTCCCTTTCTTTTGACACGTCGTTGATTAAAATTGGCCCAGTGGAAGCCGAGATAATAATTTTTAAATATTTTGTCGGAAACGATATGTCGATAATCGTGTATGTGGCGCCATCTCGCGTTTGCGGCCTTTTTCGCAGTTTGCCGCGGCTTCAAAACCGAAATCCTGGATTACATCGTTAATTTAAACAATTCTGTTTTTCTCGGCTTCTACTGCGTATTTCCTAACCGGACTTGTCTTAAATAAAAGCTACGAACCTTAGCTATCTCCTCCAAAAGTTGCAACAATATGACGTTTATGGTTCGAAAGTTATTAACAATTGAAAAATCGGCAAAAATGCACTCAGGGTCACTGCACTTATCTCGGCTTCTGGAGGCGCTAGATTAATGATCGAGTGCTCAAAATGAAGGTAAAGGATGCTGCTACACGACAATAAACGATTGGGAAATGCTGCATGCCGTGGTAATTTTTGATAAACAAATAAATAATTCGTTTGAGTATTGCACCGAAACTATACACGAGGGCCGATTTAATCGTGAATCAGATTGTTCCTTGAACCAAGAGCTTCAATTTGAGACGTCGTTGATTAAGATCGGCCCAGTAGAACGCGAGATAATTGAATTTGTTTAAAGAAATTATAAACAAATGCCATTACTGCCACTTCCTGGCGAGATACATCAATGACCATAGGACATAAATTAAAGCTACGAGTGTCAGCTATCGTCTGCAACAAGTGGCAGCATTATTCCACGTGCGGTTCAATTGTTATAAACAATTAAACACTTAAAAATGTTATTACGGCCAACTGCGTAATGTTACAGCAACGGAGTATTTTTTATCGTGTAGCGCATTCGTTTCCCTTTCTTTTGACACGTCGTTGATTAAGATCGGCCCAGTAGAACGCGAGATAATTGAATTTGTTTAAAGAAATTATAAACAAATGCGATTACTGCCACTTCCTGGCGAGATACATCAATGACCATAGGACATAAATTAAAGCTACGAGTGTCAGCTATCGTCTGCAACAAGTGGCAGCATTATTCCACGTGCGGTTCAATTGTTATAAACAATTAAACACTTAAAAATGTTATTACGGCCAACTGCGTAATGTTACAGCAACGGAGTATTTTTTATCGTGTAGCGCATTCTTTTCCCTTTCTTTTGAGATGTCGTTGATTAAAATTGGCCCAGTGGAAGCCGAGATAATAATTTTTAAATATTTTGTCGGAAACGATATGTCGATAATCGTGTATGTGGCGCCATCTCGCGTTTGCGGCCTTTTTCGCAGTTTGCCGCGGCTTCAAAACCGAAATCCTGGATTACATCGTTAATTTAAACAATTCTGTTTTTCTCGGCTTCTACTGCGTATTTCCTAACCGGACTTGTCTTAAATAAAAGCTACGAACCTTAGCTATCTCCTCCAAAAGTTGCAACAATATGACGTTTATGGTTCGAAAGTTATTAACAATTGAAAAATCGGCAAAAATGCACTCAGGGTCACTGCACTTATCTCGGCTTCTGGAGGCGCTAGATTAATGATCGAGTGCTCAAAATGAAGGTAAAGGATGCTGCTACACGACAATAAACGATTGGGAAATGCTGCATGCCGTGGTAATTTTTGATAAACAAATAAATAATTCGTTTGAGTATTGCACCGAAACTATACACGAGGGCCGATTTAATCGTGAATCAGATTGTTCCTTGAACCAAGAGCTTCAATTTGAGACGTCGTTGATTAAGATCGGCCCAGTAGAACGCGAGATAATTGAATTTGTTTAAAGAAATTATAAACAAATGCCATTACTGCCACTTCCTGGCGAGATACATCAATGACCATAGGACATAAATTAAAGCTACGAGTGTCAGCTATCGTCTGCAACAAGTGGCAGCATTATTCCACGTGCGGTTCAATTGTTATAAACAATTAAACACTTAAAAATGTTATTACGGCCAACTGCGTAATGTTACAGCAACGGAGTATTTTTTATCGTGTAGCGCATTCTTTTCCCTTTCTTTTGAGATGTCGTTGATTCCAATCGGCCCAGTAGAGCGCGAGATAATTGAATTTGTTTAAATAAATTATAAACAAATTCATTTATCTCGCGTTCTACTGGGCCGATCTTAATCAACGACGTCTCAAATAGAAGGGAAACGAATGCGCTACACGATAAAAATACCCCGTGTCTGTAACCTTCCGCAGTTGGCAGTAATAACAATTTTAAGTGTTTCATTGTTTATAACAATTGAACCGCTCGTGGAATAATGTTGCCACTTGTTGGAGACGATAGCCGACACGCGTAGCTTTAATTTATGTCCTATGGTCATTGATGTATCTCGCCAGGAAGTGGCAGTAATCGCATTTGTTTATAATTTCTTTAAACAAATTCAATTATCTCGCGTTCTACTGGGCCGATCTTAATCAACGACGTGTCAAAAGAAAGGGAAACGAATGCGCTACACGATAAAAAATACGCCGTTACTGTAACTTTACGCAGTTGGATGTAATAACAATTTTAAGTGTTTAATTGTTTATAACAATTGAACCGCTCGTGGAATAATGTTGCCACTTGTTGGAGACGATAGCCGACACGCGTAGCTTTAATTTATGTCCTACGGTCATTGATGTATCTCGCCAGGAAGTGGCAGTAATGGCATTTGTTTATAATTTATTTAAACAAATTCAATTATCTCGCGTTCTACTGGGCCGATCTTAATCAACGACGTCTCAAATTGAAGGGAAACGAATGCGCTGCACGATAAAAAATACGCCGTTACTGTAACTTTACGCAGTTGGCTGTAATAACAATTTTAAGTGTTTAATTGTTTATAACAATTGAACCGCACGTGGAATAATGCTGCCACTTGTTGCAGACGATAGCTGACACTCGTAGCTTTAATTTATGTCCTATGGTCATTGATGTATCTCGCCAGGAAGTGGCAGTAATGGCATTTGTTTATAATTTATTTAAACAAATTCAATTATCTCGCGTTCTACTGGGCCGATCTTAATCAACGACGTCTCAAATTGAAGGGAAACGAATGCGCTGCACGATAAAAAATACCCTGTGACTGTAACCTTACGCAGTTGGCAGTAATAACAATTTTAAGTGTTTAATTGTTTATAACAATTGAACCGCGCGTGGAATACTGTTTCCACTTGATGCAGACGATAGCTGACACTCGTAGCTTTACTTTAAGTCCTATGGTCATTGATGTATCTCGCCAGGAAGTGGCAGTAATCGCATTTGTTTATAATTTCTTTAAACAAATTCAATTATCTCGCGTTCTACTGGGCCGATCTTAATCAACGAAGTGTCAAAAGAAAGGGAAACGAATGCGCTGCACGATAAAAAATACCCCGTGACTGTAACTTTACGCAGTTGGCTGTAATAACAATTTTAAGTGTTTAATTGTTTATAACAATTGAACCGCTCGTGGAATAATGTTGCCACTTGTTGGAGACGATAGCCGACACGCGTAGCTTTAATTTATGTCCTATGGTCATTGATGTATCTCGCCAGGAAGTGGCAGTAATGGCATTTGTTTATAATTTATTTAAACAAATTCAATTATCTCGCGTTCTACTGGGCCGATCTTAATCAACGACGTCTCAAATTGAAGGGAAACGAATGCGCTACACGATAAAAAATACCCCGTGACTGTAACCTTACGCAGTTGGCAGTAATAACAATTTTAAGTGTTCAATTGTTTATAACAATTGAACCGCGCGTGGAATAGTGTTTCCACTTGATGCAGACGATAGCTGACACTCGTAGCTTTAATTTATGTCCTATGGTCATTGATGTATCTCGCCAGGAAGTGGCAGTAATGGCATTTGTTTATAATTTATTTAAACAAATTCAATTATCTCGCGTTCTACTGGGCCGATCTTAATCAACGAAGTGTCAAAAGAAAGGGAAACGAATGCGCTGCACGATAAAAAATACCCCGTGACTGTAACTTTACGCAGTTGGCTGTAATAACAATTTTAAGTGTTTAATTGTTTATAACAATTGAACCGCTCGTGGAATAATGTTGCCACTTGTTGGAGACGATAGCCGACACGCGTAGCTTTAATTTATGTCCTATGGTCATTGATGTATCTCGCCAGGAAGTGGCAGTAATGGCATTTGTTTATAATTTATTTAAACAAATTCAATTATCTCGCGTTCTACTGGGCCGATCTTAATCAACGACGTCTCAAATTGAAGGGAAACGAATGCGCTGCACGATAAAAAATACGCCGTTACTGTAACTTTACGCAGTTGGCTGTAATAACAATTTTAAGTGTTTAATTGTTTATAACAATTGAACCGCTCGTGGAATAGTGTTTCCACTTGATGCAGACGATAGCTGACACTCGTAGCTTTAATTTATGTCCTATGGTCATTGATGTATCTCGCCAGGAAGTGGCAGTAATCGCATTTGTTTATAATTTCTTTAAACAAATTCAATTATCTCGCGTTCTACTGGGCCGATCTTAATCAACGACGTCTCAAATTGAAGGGAAACGAATGCGCTGCACGATAAAAAATACCCCGTTACTGTAACTTTACGCAGTTGGATGTAATAACAATTTTAAGTGTTTAATTGTTTATAACAATTGAACCGCTCGTGGAATAATGTTGCCACTTGTTGGAGACGATAGCCGACACGCGTAGCTTTAATTTATGTCCTATGGTCATTGATGTATCTCGCCAGGAAGTGGCAGTAATGGCATTTGTTTATAATTTATTTAAACAAATTCAATTATCTCGCGTTCTACTGGGCCGATCTTAATCAACGACGTCTCAAATTGAAGGGAAACGAATGCGCTGCACGATAAAAAATACCCTGTGACTGTAACCTTACGCAGTTGGCAGTAATAACAATTTTAAGTGTTTAATTGTTTATAACAATTGAACCGCGCGTGGAATACTGTTTCCACTTGATGCAGACGATAGCTGACACTCGTAGCTTTACTTTAAGTCCTATGGTCATTGATGTATCTCGCCAGGAAGTGGCAGTAATCGCATTTGTTTATAATTTCTTTAAACAAATTCAATTATCTCGCGTTCTACTGGGCCGATCTTAATCAACGAAGTGTCAAAAGAAAGGGAAACGAATGCGCTGCACGATAAAAAATACCCCGTGACTGTAACTTTACGCAGTTGGCTGTAATAACAATTTTAAGTGTTTAATTGTTTATAACAATTGAACCGCTCGTGGAATAATGTTGCCACTTGTTGGAGACGATAGCCGACACGCGTAGCTTTAATTTATGTCCTATGGTCATTGATGTATCTCGCCAGGAAGTGGCAGTAATGGCATTTGTTTATAATTTATTTAAACAAATTCAATTATCTCGCGTTCTACTGGGCCGATCTTAATCAACGACGTCTCAAATTGAAGGGAAACGAATGCGCTACACGATAAAAAATACCCCGTGACTGTAACCTTACGCAGTTGGCAGTAATAACAATTTTAATTGTTCAATTGTTTATAACAATTGAACCGCGCGTGGAATAGTGTTTCCACTTGATGCAGACGATAGCTGACACTCGTAGCTTTAATTTATGTCCTATGGTC